>OX638313.1:100981802-102231802 GCA_951812415.1 Beris morrisii | reverse complement strand
GCTAAGCGGAGAGCAGTGCTTCGTGTGGGTGTGTGCAAACTGCACACACGTTATACACGCTATCGCGTGTTCTCTTGATGCCTTGCGGTACCGCTTGTGCAAGTATGCGTTTTGTTTATGTTTCGCGCACATAACATTACGCACATTTATGTAATTCCGATAGTCATCAGACCCGTCCGTGAAACTTCCCAAGCGGATTGGTGGAACGCGAGAGGAACTCTGCTGCACCATACTTCACTCTCTAGGACTCGGTCGAAGAGAGCGGAACACTTGGAATTCGAAACACTCTGGATTTCATCCCTTCCACTGTGCAATCGGCAGCGCAACAAAAACACATTAGCCCCACTTCTCAACTCGACGAATGCAAAGTTTCGCCGCTAGAGTGACGGAGACAGAAGGCCAACTGTCTGCTGTCATAAATCTCTTCGGAATGGGATTTTTGTCGAGTTATGAGGGGAACGTGGTTTGGGTTGAAAAGGGGTTGGGTTGCTAAGCCACTGCTCTCGTGTGTACGATACGTGTACGTCGTGTAGCGAGTTCCGGTTGTAGTGGTACGGACGTGTTTGTATGCGAAAATGGATCAAAGTTTTGAAGGCAGCTCTGTGTAGTGTCAGTGGCAGAAGATTTTTTAGTCGACGACAGTCTGCTTAGTGGAAGGTGTGATGAAGTTTATCGTGGCTTCACGTAGAGTTTGATGTCAAGTACGGTAGTTCGACAACAACAAAATAATAGAGAAAAAAAAACAACGCAGTGTAGTGCAGTTCGAAATCAAGTTTTTTTTTTAAAGTTTGAATATAAAAAAAAAATAACTCCTTCGGTGTTTGGAATGGCGCGACTGGTTTGTCCAGCCATGTGAACTTTTCGGCCGATTTTGAAAAGACGTGTCAGTTGAAAAAAAGGATGTTTATGACTGAAATCTCGCTCTCCGTTTGCGTGGCAATTCTCTTGAACGCTTTTCAGTTCTCTTCGGTCGGCTCTCTTCGACGTGTCGGACTGCAGCAGCACTGCAATCCGCTCTATCCGTGACACACGTCAGTAAGTCGAATATCAAAAATTGTCAATCATTCGGTTCAGTGTAAGTGGCGCCATCAGTTTGTTTAACGCGGAGAGTAGAAAATTTCCGTGTGGTCCTTTTTTTTTGGAAAAAAGTTTTTCTTTTTTTTGAAAATTGTTTTTATTCAAATTCGCGCGATTTGTGACCGTTGTTTGTTTTTTTTTTCTGGTCCCACTGAATTCAAATCAAAATTCGCGTAGTTTTTCGTTTTTTTCTCGTTGTTTTTCGAACTTGTTCAAAATCGTGTGGTGGAAACAATGAAAAATCATTTGGATGCGAAATTTTTCGAATTTTTCGAAATGAATAGTCTTCAGGACGCCGAAAACGTGCTAAGACAACAGTTGATAGTGCGCGTTTGAAAGCCGTTTTCAAAACGGTCGTTTCTACCAAACAGTTGGTGTGTGATTCCGTGTGACTAACATTGTTTGTTAGTCGTGTGATTTATTTATTATTGTGCTGTGTGGGTGGATTTTTAGTGTTCGGCCGTTACAATGATGCTGCACGAGGCTGTTATGTTGGAAATTTATAGACAGGCGCTGACAGCAAGGTAGTCTATTGTTCGAAAATTAATTTGGCCAAAAATGTCACTGCAAACAAATTTGATCTAGCCTTTAGCGGTGCAGAGTTAAACATTTTTCTTAGTTGTTATTACTGTGAATCAAGTGCTCTCCAAAACTCTTCATCCTTGTCAAAATCAACCTTTAACTTGGTCAATGTCTGAAAAAATCCGAGCTCGAGATGTTCAAAACTGCGTCGAGTGTGATTTTATTTTGAACAGAACAATTTTGGCTATTTAAAAGCGTTGGAAGTACGTACTAACCTGCAGTTGAACCTTGTTCTGGAAAACTTCCCTAGATTTTGGGTTTCGGGTTAGTTCGGCTACCTCGGTCACTGAAGAAGTCTCCCGTGGGAACTCCCCTGAAATTAAAGCTAATCTATACAAAAAAAAAAATTGTTTTTATAGCGTAACTCATTTTAACGATAAAAACAAATTGGTTAAAATTGGTTTCTTCCCTTAAAACGGCTGGAGGATCTTCGCCAAATCTGTATGTTTTTCAAAATGTCTTTGAGTTGTTATTTTTAGATCTAACTGTATGACTCTGTTTTTTTTATATATAAAGCGATTGTTCAAAAAATTGGGTGTCAAAAATTGTTAAAGCTCGAAACATACAGGCCCGGTATTTCAATGTAAAGTTAACTTCTCAGTTTCGTAACTAATGCCAATAAGTTAACTTGTTAACCGTATTTCCAAAAACGTTTCGTTTCAAGCTTGTAAATTGTAAGTAAGTGAGTATACTTAACAGTTTAAGTAAGTAAGTATAATTAACAGTTTATCGATAATAAATAAATTCAACAAACAGAAACAATTACAGTCAATTTAGAAATTACTTCAAAATTTTTAAGGTTATATCAACTGGCAACTGTCAGTAAAATATAAGCAGAAGTTAACTGATGCCTGCAGTATGAGTTAACTTTTACTAACACTTTGTAGGTTATCTGATATTGAAATACGAAAAATTCTTTTAACTATCAGTTAATCAAAACCACTCAAGTTAACTTTATATTGAAATACCGGGCCATAGGCAGTCTAACATTTGATTGGTTGCAAATTTCATCGGAAAATATATGTTAGTTAGAGCTTCAACATTTGACCAGTTGCAGATCTTACCTAAAAAGGCATAACAGCTTTAACTCCTTAATTTCTTTTGCTTTTTAGGTATTTTGAAAACAGTTTTCATCGCCGCAAGCAGATTTTTGGTTTATCCTCTAGATCTTGAGATAAGGAGTGGTCAAAAAGAGTTGGTGTTTTCCCCCTAGATCTTGAGATAAGAAGTGGTCGAAATGAGATGGTGCTTCTCCTAGATCTTGAGATAAGTAGTGGTCAAAAAGCGTTAGTGCTCCCCCTAGATCTTATGATAATAAGTGGTCAAAAAGTGTTGATATACCCGTTAGATCTTGAGATAATAAGTGGTCAAGTGGTGTCATGAAAGTAGTAATCCCCCAACATCCCTTACACACGCACAAAAAGTGCTGATTTAAAAAATTTCTTTGCAAAAATTCTTATCCCATTGTTGTTGGGGCAAAAAGGTTTAAGGAACAATAAATGTCCTTTGTGGCTTAGAAAACAGTTTGAACCCATTTTAAAGTACTTGGCTTTGATATGACACCGTTTTTAAGATAGTCTTCTTCAATTTTCGACCCTGCAAAAGCTATTAAGTAACCTTTTGAACCACAATTTAATTTTTGTGATCTGTATTTTCATTGCGATTGGTAGTTAAGGGTTCAAAAGTCCAGAAATTTTATACAATTTGCAAATAATTACAAATTGAATTAAGATATGGAAAAAACGCATCGTACAAATCAATTTCTTCAAATCTTAACTGTACTTGAATAGGGAAATGTAATTTGAAAGAAGCTCCCCTATTTTCCTCATTCAGTAGATCTTTTCGTCGAATATTTTTATTAATTAAATTTTTCTTATTATAATTATCTGAACAAAATTGAAATAATATTCGACATATGAAGGCTTAGTCCAAGAGTACGATAACTCAAAAAACTGAGTTATCTGTGATTGTACTCACTTTTGTTCTTCGAAATGTGGACATCCTTAAAATTGTATAAACTGGAGGCTTAAATATTTAGTAGAAGAAAACATTAAATTTTTTTTATAATAACTACACGGAGAGAATTTATCATTAATATACAGTAAAATACGCATTATATCAAACAAATTTAGGATTGATTTTGCGTCAAACAAATCTGCTATTATTATCAACAAACATATTCTTGATTTTAGACAAATGAATTTTACTGGTATCTAGAATTTCATTATTTATATTCAATAAATTGTGTGCATGGTTTTCGAAATTGTGTTGTCTATATCACATACATATTGTTGGATGTCAGAAAAAGGTTTTGTTGAAATTAAGCCAATCAATACATATTTTCTTAATATCAGAATTTAGTTTTACATTCTATGATGAAGGTAAGAAAAATGTTTCTAGATATTAGCAATTACTATTTGAATCAAGCAAACACGTAGGAGGAAATTAATCTTAATATGATTGATATTAAGAAAATAATGGAAAAGTACTATTCAAATGAATCAAACACGAAGCAGATAATTAATTTTTATTTAATTGATTTTGAGAAAATAATGATAAGGTCCACAAAAGTAAAAATGGGTGTTTCAAATAGCTATAAAGTAAATATAATACACATAATAATACCGATTTGTATCCAATAAAAACAAGTTGATATGTTTGAAACAAATATTTATTCAATTCCAATTACAAAATAAATTCAATTCATTCTTATAAAATAATTCTAATTGCATTTGTCTACACATACATATGTACATGCATAGATTACAAAGCTATAATTTTGGCAATTTAAAACATTTTGTTCCATCAGGTAATATATTTAATTGAAATGGTTTATATGGGAAGTTATCAATATTTTTGCAGTAATAATTACAAGTTTCACTTCCTATTATAAAACAGTTATACATTATACTCTTTTTGACAATTTCAATCACTTTTATTGCAAAATAAATACGTTTTTCGAAATAGAGAATATCTAAAATTTTGAATAATTCTTGATTAGCATATAAGTAGTACACCTGTTTAAAGGCAGCAATAGATTGTGATCAAGTGTGACTACCAAGAGGATTATTAGTCTCGAAATCATCACAATAAAGACAAATTGGAACTACCTACGAATTTTCCTTGAAATTTCAATTTCTTGCTTTTCCATAGTTTTCCTTGTGTTAAGTGAAGTAATAATATAATTCTTTTTTCTAAAAATAATTTAATCCGTAATTAACACTTTTAAGACTTTAGCTGAACACTTTAATGTTAATTTATAATCACCTTTTAAATTGAAGTATGCACATTGAAGGTCCCAATTTTTCATCAATTCAAGCAAAACTGTCGTTACTGGCATCAAAACTTTCCAAACTAAACTAGTAAGTCCTGCATCGAGATCACAGTTTCCCCGCTTTCGGTCATATTTCAGGACTGAACAAAAAAACACTGTTACAAAATTAAATTAGCGGCTTATACTGCGGTTATTATACACGTAATACCAATACCCTGAATTCAAGAAACATTTGTTCGATTCAAATAAATACTAGTGGTTTGTACCGCGGTTATTACATAATATACTGAATTTAAGAAACATTTTAATCGATTTAAATAAATGGACTAGTGGACTTCAAACAAATTTTGATTAGTTGAAATATAGTAACTTCTATTACAATTCTAAAATCAAGAAAATATGGATTGAAATAAGTGGAAACTGTAGGTTTAAACTGACATTAGATTTATTTATTACAAAGCAAATTACGTTTGATTCCAAAAAAATGTATTGTTTTCAACAAAACAGTATTCTTCGTTATCAATACACGTAATGTTTGATTTAAAACAATAGATTTCTCTCCGTGTAGACAGAAAACTTTGCTATGCTTAAAAAGGTTTTAGGTCTTTTTACTTGAGGCAATACTCTCTCGTCTGGTGTTGTCATTCTTTTGTAGTGAAACCTGAAACATTTTGCAAAATAAACGTTGAGGAAAAGGATGTTTTGGGACATTTTTGAACATACAGTATTTTGTCATTTCGGTGCAAAAATGAGGTAACCTAGTGGCTAAGCACGCTGATCGATGCGATCGTCAGTTTCTATCTCAAATAGTACTGGGTTCATGTATTTTAATAGTAAAGCCTGTATTAAGCGGTATGCAACAACGTCAAAAATTTTGACGAATAAAATTTGCCTGAACTTTTCGTCAAAAGTTTTTAGTCAAATATTTGACAGCATTCAGTGCTTACTGCTTTTCGTACATAGAACTGGTCGCATAAGAAACACCAATAGTGCGTCTTAATATAGCTTTTCGTTTTCCTTAATGCAGATAGAAATCGTTACTAAAGAAAAGCCCAGAAGTATTAATTTTACTTTGAAAAGGGTACGTCAAAAATATGGAATAGACTGAGAGGAGTAGAAAATAACATGGCCACTGTTCTATATTCCAACAAATTCAACTTCGATTAGCTTGGATTACCAGAACTCTACTTCAAGCTCCTACTAGAAATCTCAAACATCTTACAGAAATTTCGAAAAGTAGGCACATTACTTACCTGCAGATGAATAACCCGTGTTTAAGCCTGTTGGAATTCAGAGAAACCTTTTTGACTAGCGAAAATATGGGCCCAGAACGGGTGACTATGTTTTAGTCGCGTGACTTAAATTACGTTAATAGGAATATTTCGACGTTGAACACTGGTTTGATGCTTCATGACCAATTAAATTATTTATCATAGTGAGTTAGTGAATTCAAATTTGATTAGTTATTAAACTGTATAAAATATTTGTCAAATATTTGACTATTCTCTCCAGCAGAGGTGTAGTCGTCATACTTTTGTTTGCCACATTGTTTTACTCGAACTATGCTAGGTCTATTTTAGCTGAAAAATTTGTATGAATTTTTCGTCAAATTTTATTAGTCAAATATTTGACAGCATGAGATACAGTCAAAACCTTGTATGGCTACTATAAATCAGTCAAATATTTGACTATTCCGACTGGCAAATGCTGTCAGTTAGTGTAATTGTCAAATTTTTGTTTGCCACATTTTTTTTTGCTCTATATCGACAGAATAAGTTTGACTGAACCTTTCGTCTAATTTTGACAGCATAGCTTACAGTGCAGTACTAGCTTAATACAAGTTTTAAAAACGCATCATACGAAAAAAAATACTTCTTTAACTTCAATTCTCGATAAACAGAACTGCTATTACTCGAAACTCTTGTTTATTGGAAAAAAAAGAGGCCGGCAATTAATAAATACCGATTTGTTGGACAAACTACCTGTTTGAAATTTTGCCGCTCTACCTCCCTATTAAAAAAGTAGATGAATCTATTTTGTAGACGAATAAAGGTTGGTTGCTCAACAACAAGGGAAGTTCCTCTGTATCTGAATCAAAGGGTAGGTAATATTTCACTAAAATTTACAATGCGCACAATGGCATAGGTATCCCATCAAATTGAAGGTGGCAGCAGAAACCTTCCTTGACCGAAGAATCCTTGGAAGGCGACGTTATAAGGCAAATTGACACCTTGACCGATGAATCCTTGGAAGGCGACGTTATAACGTAAATTGATATTGAAATCAAACAACCAAATTAAAGTTATTCAATATTAACTTCACACCAGAAACCCTACTGACGCCGGAAAAAAACTAACATTTAATCAATATTAACTATTTTCGGCAAAGATACAAAGAAGAAGTCCCTTTCAGTAGGCATTGTTTCCAATATTATTTCTTACCTTATCTTTTTTTGGGAATCAAAGTAGTCGATGAAATCCACTGTACGTGCTCCGGGAGAAGACGTTGGCTAGGCTTGTCAAAGTTATTCTAAGCCATTGGAGCATAAGAAGGTGAAAAACTTTCATTGGGAAAACGATTTGAATATGTGTAGTTCCTTCCCAAATGGTCTGAATAGAATTTTCCAACAGCGAAAAATAAACAAAGAAGACTTGGACGCAAACTATACTTCAAATTAAAACTGAAGCCGAACTCTATTGCGAATTAATAGAAAATGTGCTTGATTCCAAATTTCGTTCAAAATTAGAAATTGCTCATGAAGCCGAAAGATGTCAACTTATTTATTATTAAATTATGGACTCTTTTAAGAGTCCGTCCAAAAATTTCAAGATCGTTGCGTTAATGGCTGTACGTTGTGTTAACGCTACTAATCTCTGAATA
Source organism: Beris morrisii (assembly GCA_951812415.1). Lineage (NCBI taxonomy): Eukaryota > Metazoa > Arthropoda > Insecta > Diptera > Stratiomyidae > Beris > Beris morrisii. The sequence continues at coordinate 102,223,989 of OX638313.1, read as the reverse complement.
CCGTATTGATGTCATTGACAGTAATTAAAAATGCCGTGCTCTTTGTTTTCACCTTCAACCTTTTTAATTGGCTTCCCGCACGGCAATCTGTTCGTAATTCTTCGTTTTAATGTCGATTAATTGGTTCCACAAGGCTTCCAAATTGGACCAGTTTTTCATCGACATTATTTCGATAAACTAAACAGTGATTGGAACTTAACAGATCTCGGTTTTGCTTTTTGAAATTATTTTGGCAGAATTTTTATGTTGGTGAATTGATAGTTCAAACTTAACTGGATTCAACAGCGCCATCTGGATGTCGAAATTTGAATGAAATTCAACTTAGTATCCGGACTACAATTTTCATACATTCAATTATAATCAAGAGCCTTATCCGGTGAAAAAAACCGAATAATATTCGTGCGCTAGAACACCGACATAAGGTTATCATATTAATCAAATTAAACGGAGCCAGGTTTGCTGTTCAAATATTCTTATTACTTATCACTTATTTATTTATTTAATTGTTACAGTTATTCTATAAGATATTTACAGTTCATTCAATTTTTGTAAAGATCAGACGGGGAAAAAATTATTGTCTTTACAACTATAGTGTAGTATTTCTATTTCTTGACAAATTATGTTTTCAAATATTCAATTCAGTCTCAAGTTTGCATAGGTGTATCTATAAATTCATTGACTTGCAAAATGCAGACCTTTTTTCATAAGGAAAAAAATAAGATGCATATCCTTTTTTTAGAGACCCAGCTTTACTTTGTGCTGCGGACAAAGACTTTGGACTGCCAAATTTTGTCAAAAATTTTGACAATGCTATTTGAAGGGATCAAAAGGGGACATACCCAAGTGCATCGTCGACAAAAGTCAAAAATGCTAAGATATTGATTCGTTTTCTATGATATAGCGTATTAGCTTAAGTTTAATTGTGTTTCCTAATCATTTTTTTAATAACCAATTCAGTTTTAATTACATTAATTGGGGCCTCAACGTAGTCGGTAGGAGGCTATGCACATCAGCCTAGACATACTGAGGTCGTAGATTCACGTTTCACGCCATATCACCTGTTCCTGTAAGAAAAAAATTATTACAGTAAGAGTGCCTCATAAGAACTGCCCTACAATTAGAAGCGGTCATACAGAAGATTTGAGGCTGCTAAGATAAATAATTATTTATTAGAATAGGCCAATAAAAGGCCTTTGAGGAATTAAATTCCGTAAGCCCTGACTTAAATACCAACTACAAATCAAATTTCGAATAATCATCGACACTTCTGACTAAATTCCCACTAATTTATAAAAAAAATTCATGATTAATCGTAGAATGGAAACCCCCTCTCGTATCATTGATAAAAAGTGGATCGTATTTCAACCGCATGAGTAGATCTTCATTCTTCATATCATAATTTGTGAAGAAGTTCGCTTATTATATGACACTGAAATTAATTTCGCATTTTTGTTCAGTTTGTCCAAAATGTTGTCTTTTATGATCTATGCTGGAGCAAAAAGTTGTTTCTTTATATTGTTAATTAGTTTTAAATTCAATAATATTAATATTTTCGCATAGAGGATATATATATAAAGTAAATGGCAACAAACCAAGCTCAAAATTATGGGAACTGAAATAAATTTTACACGACCTTTACTTTAGTTCGATAATTTTTAAAAGAGGTAGGCTACTGAAAAGTGAGATTAAGAACAAGACTGGATTATGCAAGACGGTGTACCGAAACCACTACTCGACTGATTGAAGACCAAGACCATACTGTTGCGAGCTAGGATTTCGCCGGGATTTCAAGTAAGACACAACTCGTTTGAAATCAACAGGAATAACAATGATTTATTTTTCGCATTTAATAATCACACTACTGGCAAGGCTGCCCGATTTTATATACTAGTTGATCACTGTTCGATCGCTGCCACCAATCCAAATCGCTGTAGAAATAGAACTGACTGTCGTTTCACCGTAGTAGAAACTTTCTTATGCAAGCTTTGAGACACGCTTTTACTATACTGCATCTGTTGAGTCGATAGATTTCTCGTTGGGCATTGCAAAGTGGCCAATCAGAGGAGGTTGTTATTTTTCTTACTGGAAACTGATCGAGTTGCCGGAGTAGCATGTAATGGAGCTGAAGTAATCAGAGACGCAAAACACAGTTCTGTGAGCAGGTAGTACAAATGTCTACCTGACCACAAAACAATAGGCAACAAAAATCAAATGAGAATACCAACAAATAAAGTGATAGTCCAGATTCTTTACGTACCTTTATAATTGTCTTGAAATGTCTTCACAGGAAACATTTTTTTTAACGTTCGCCAAAGATGAAGAAAAAAAAGCTGAGATTTTTTTAGTGTGCATTCACCAAAGGGGAGAAAATATCGAATCAAACAAAAAAAAAGCCCAAATTTTTTCGCGACATCCAAAGAGATGAATTTAGTGCAAAAATTGAAGAGATCGGTGGTGAATTTGTTCAAAACAAATGCAAACCAATTTTAAAAACTTTACTAATTCTTCGAAATTGAATTCATCTAAGAATCAAAAACCATTCTCTAGCTGAACATAATACACGTTCACGAACGTTTTACGAATCCTTAACATGATTTGTATACGATTCGTTTAACGTTCACCAAAGTGAGTACGCTCATTATGTACCTATACTTTCGGTTTTGAGATGATTAGGTGAATTAGTGCTTAATCGTAATAAAGATTCCTAGGTGAAAGCAGTCAGTAGGTGAATTCGATTTGGAAGAGTTACTTTTTCATCATTTTCGAATAAAAAGTTATCCTGTTTTTTTAATAAAATCCCACGTGACAGATATTTTATTTATTTAAATAGGTAAAGTCCGACTCAAACAGCTGTCCAAATTGTATTCATTTTGTGTTAATTATTTTTGAATCAACAAAGAATCAACGGCTCTTGCACAGTATTTTTACAAAACGTTTTTAATGTGTCGTTTTCAAATAAATTGGGCAAAAATTTGAGATGTTAGTACCTATGTTTGGATGACTTTCTATTTTGTTTTATTTTTTTATACATTTATTTTTAACCCTTCGTGGTCACACGTCTGTATTCAATCTCGGTGGTCACACTAGGTCGATTCCATCCAGTTAAAAAGTTCAAAATGGTATTGTGACCAAACTATCCGTCCAAAGTGGTTAAAAAAATTACGGAACATGCTCTGAACGTTCTAGATGATGTACGAAAAATTTATTTATAAGAAATAAAATGGCGACATGTTAAACAAATTGCATGAAAAGGTGAAAACGTATAATAGACACTTTTTCGCTAAAAAAAATTATAGCTTCGTCAATGTTCAATATTTTTTCATAAAATTTTAGCGTTTTTCTTAGATATGCTACTTCTGGAAAAAAAATAGTAGCATAGTGCGCGTTCCAAAAAAGGTATTTATTCCGACATATGGAGAGGGTCCATTTTACGCCCAAAGTTTGTCGTCGGGTCGATTCTACCCCGTGTGACCACGAAGAGTTAAGCTTAGATAGTGTCTAAGAGTCACACCTGTTTATTTAAATAAAAAATAATAAATTTAAATAATAAGAAAATTTACAATATTCGATAATTAAGCTTTCGTTATTGAAAAAAATTTGGTTTTGTTTAGACACATTTTTACAATTTGAATTAAATTTTTTTTCGATGAACAAAATATTAGTCCTACGAACTAAGAAAAAAGTTGTGCCAATTTTTGTAAATATTCCATTTCAGTTAATTTTATTATATTTCAATTATTATTGATTTACCCGAAGAAATCAGATTGTCAAAATTCAACTTGACGAAGTACAGAATGTCAAAATTTAAATTGGACCAGGTTTTCACTGACAAAATTCCGATTTGTAAAATTTTCGATTGAACAAACTTGGTATTGGGTAAAATTCAAAACAATTTTTCAAAATTTTAACTGGGAAAGTACAGATTGTCAAAAGTATAGATTGTTAAAAGTATAGATTGTCAAAATTCATTGGCGTCTTCCTTCCATAAGGCTTTACCGAAGCTATTTCCCTACCTTGTAGCCTCGGTAAGGCCTTATGGAAGGTAGTTTGTTAGTAGGGGAGCGCAACTTCCTTTTTTTTGGGGGTAGAAGGCCGGATTGTTTTAATACCGAGATAGTATCAAAAAAGAAACCATTCAATAATGTTACGAAAAATTAGATCCATCCGACTGTGTTTCGAAATACTTCAAAGGTTTGATTATACGTCAGCGTCAATCTGGCGATATATTTTGAATTATTTCTAACCTCGGTTCCAATAGGACGTTTGGCTAGAATAGCAGTCTTTCGTTAGGCATGGAAGATTTAAATTTTAATTTAAAACCAGAGAAAACCCAAAATTTTGACGATCAATCTAATGAGTTCGATAACATTGCCATGTAAGACTTCGACGAAAAGCCTCTGAAAAGAATCAACGCCAATTTTTTTTTTTATCTTCTCTGATTAATTTATGCTATCCATAATCCATTTTAATTCTATTTCATCAATTTCGATAATTTAGGCTAACGTCTTAAAGATTAATAATCGCCTTCGCGAGAAATACGCCTTCTTATTTTGATTACATAATTTATAGAATAGGATTTATAGTTAATATTTTATTTATTTGCAATTAATATGGTGATCTTCGTGATCGTAAAATTAAACCGTATTTTTTTTAATGTCTCGAGTGGAATTTACCACAAACTTTAATATACCTATTAACTGTAACATGTCTTCCATGTTACTGAGAAAAACGCATAGTCTTGTACAAAAATTGGGTGAATTTAAAAGCATAATTATCCAAGAAATACTCGTAGAATACAGGTTTTTTACTGTCGGAAGAATTAAATCATCCAATTGGCGCCACACGTTTTTGACAATCTGCAAAACTCTGATTTTCAAAATTATCTTCAAAAGGAAAATTGTTGATAATTTATTTGTGTGGGACCGTTTTCAATATCATTGCTTTAAGCGAGTTTTTACGGATCTTTATGAAATGTGATGTTTTTTAAACCATGCGATTAAGAACAAGTCAAATTCAAAAAAAGGGAGCTGTGGTCAATCTCAAAAACAATTCCCTTAAGAAAGTTGGACCATTAGAAAACGACGTTGCGGGGCGTCAAAAAAGAGTGCCAAAATTTAGACATGAGCACAAGAAAACGAGAATGTCATTCGATTCTAGGCGTCAAACCTGATTGATCTCTGATTGCGTTAATGAATAGCCAATCCATCGCCACTGTTGTCTCCAAATTTCAGTTTCTGTTCTAAAGAATCGTCTTTCTTCTTCGTTTGAAATATAATTTGATCAAAACACCCCCAAATTCGTAGAGGGCACCACGTTTTCACAATAACAAATAAACTGAAATAAAACAATGCCCGTCAAAATATACGACAAGCCGGACTTGAATCGAATAAAGTTCGTTAAAATTGAGTCAAACCGTCAAATTAACGGTCAAAATGTACTTCCCAATGTTGGAGGGAAGTCAAATTTTGGCGTTTGCGATAAAAGATATAAACATCGATGAATAAAAGATAAAAGTGCCATTATTATACACAATTTGCCAATTTCGAATTTAATCTATGATGGGGTATGTTTATCAATTTGATAAAGGCGAACTATCGTTATGTGTTAAATTTCTACTTGCGCTCCGGGTACATCAGAAAGTCTTGCGGCAATTGAAATAAAATTTCTTCGGAGGAGAGTCATAAAGGAAGGTAAATGACGATGAACATTTCGCTTGAAACTAGATACAAGTTGTAGGGAAAGTTATAGAAATTAGAAACAGTTACCAAGAGATTGAACCATCAGATGAAGGAAGAAGGGATTCTTTTGGTTTCAAAGAGGATGATTTTAAGTACCATTTTTCAGCCTGAATGTCGGTGAAAATGGGAACGTCCTGTAAAGATATTGCTACAAATCTCAGACGTATGATTTGCATCACTTTTATTTCATTCTGATACATGAAACAAACCTTATACCTTGGATACACTGCTCGTATACTCGTACATGTCATAATATCCTCAAGAACACAAGTGTATCACCTAATAATACGCATATAGTACGTCAACGAGCTGATATCTACATAATATCCAACCTGTTTCCTTGTATATAAATTCGATGAATTTAGCTGATATAGCCTTCTTTTAACTGTCATCAGCGCCATCTAAAACTGGAATTCCAATGAATGACAGTTGTGGATTTTTCTATCCTTTCGTCAGGTAGAATTGTTTGAGCGTGTTTTCATTTTTGTGTGCGATGGGATGGTCCGGTTTCTACAAGTATAACATGTATGGGCTGTGTATCATGCCATCTTGTATCTCATATCATGATTTGAATAATGTAATTTGTATACAAGCAGTGTATCCATGGTATTACATGAGATCAGTTACTTGAGGTGCTAAGAAAATTTTTTGTGGGCCAGAGATAGTGAGAAGCTAAACAAGAATATCACCAAACGCATGGTAGCCTTAGTCTTGCGCACATTCGCAGTCAGATCTTAATTTTGGTTGTTTTATACGAGGGGACCACAATGGATCCGCAGTGATCTCTCGTGATGGACTGTGGCACATTGCTTCAGTCTACCCTTCTAAACCTAACCTAATCTTGGTTGTATCGGCCGTACGGTGTGTGAATCACTAACTAATCGCACCTGTCGCATTGCATTCCCGTACATCGAATATTGCACTGGTATGCATACCTAAAGACTGACCATCAACAGGCACCAACATCTGAACACAACGAGACACACAGCGAAAACTGATTCAAATTGTGAATGACACACGTACATATTGATCAAAATTTGATGGCATCGCTTAACCGGCTTAAGGTTTAAAATCATGCTGATGTTTGGGGGACGAAAAACCGACTAATTTTAATTGTTTACTACGAAAGGGGCTGTAAAGTAAACTCGTGTAGCTTGACGAGTGTTGCAACTAAGAGTGGCGGTGTCCTCTTTTTTAAGTCCTTAGTGCAATTACCATGGAAATATCGATACAAAATATAGAAAACTTCGGTATTTCGACGATACTCGAGGGAGGTCTATAGAGGCTTTATTGCCCAGTTTGTCGGAAATGCTGGATTGGCCTTCCTAAATCTAGCGTTGACCTCCTGGCTGCATCCTTCACAAGAGTTTCTATTTTCTCGGACAACAATGAAGTGGGATGGCTTGCATATTGATGGAACAGGACCTTTGTTCGCCTCATAGTTCATGCAGTCCAAACTCTTGTAGATTGTTTAGCTACTCGATCTTGGAAAGAAAGGGAAGTCAGAAAAGAGGGAAAAGAGGACATCAAAGAGACTCCTAACCTTATTGCAAAGGCTTAGAAGGGTGCGAAAGAATCTTGGGAAAGTGTGAAGACAGTGATATAGTCAAGGTGGGTCAGATATGCAACCCCTGCCCAGATATGAGAGTAGTATTCAGGATGAGGCGAATATGGGTTTTGTAAGTTTATGCCAATTGATGGAGGAAAAGACGCCTTGTATCTGTACAGAAATCCTAAGCCTTCTAAGGCCTTTAGTTATGCGAAAGATGTGATAATTCCAATGCATTGAACTTAAACTCAGATTGGTCTGGTTTCTTGAAATTTGTACATGGAACTAGCAGAAAATTGCCTCAGTTTTTTATAGTTAAAAAAAACCCTGAGTTTTCAATGCATTGAATTCAACCCGATTGTTGGAATTTCAGTCAGATCGTGGTACCATTGTCTGTCTTTTCTCTCAAAGGTGTTCAAAGAAGTTAATACCGAACTTTGCCCGTTTTTTATCCTTTTTGGACTTAAAAAGAGAGCCTGAACATAGCATTGATCTTGCCAAAATCGTTTTGATCGTGACATGATCAACACCACAAGATGGTGACAGACGAAATCTGAAAGTAGTACAGAGGTTATGATGTAACTGGCCAACTGGCCGCATTGGGCGCTTAGTATCTGAGATTTATTGACCTTCGCATAGGGTCAAGTTATTGAATTTCACCGAGAATTTCAATCGGGTTGGAAAACGGAAGAGGTTCATCAAGCTTACGGTTAGATACCTTCTGGAAAAGATGGTAATGACCATAAAAGGTATCATTTATAGGAACTGAAGAGTGATTCGCCTTGTCATAATTTGTACTGACAGGGAGAACATTCAGAGAACATTAATGGAACAAGTATAGAGCCTTGAGGTACATCAGAATCATGTGCCATGAAAATCAATCAATTAATACTATTGATTGATTTTCGAGAGTGAGGTAGATTTGTCCTGTAGAAGCAGTCTGCAAATGAGGCGAGATTTGTTACAGTAGATCGACCGGGAATAAGACATTGCTGGTTTTTTGAAATGTGTGAAGTTGTGGTTGAAAATCATGGCCTTTGCAGAATGCTGGTTGTAAACGGGAACGTCCAATTTCTTATTCAATTAACCCTTTTTATTTTAGACCTACCCCATCAGTGACAATTGGCTCTAAATAGGATTAAGTGTTTCATCTTGGAAAGGATCAAGTGCATCATCTTGCGAAGGATCAAGTGTATCATCTTGGGAAGGATCTAGAGAATCTCAGAGTGAAGGATCTGGTGAATGATCTAGTGAGCGATCTAGTGAATGATCTAGTGAATTAACTAGTGAAAGATCTAGTGAATCATCTAGTGTATGAACTAGTAACTCAAAAAAATGCCATACTACGCATCCGAAGCTAGCTCAATCGTAAGAACCGCAATCTAGTATTTGGAGAATCGATAGAATATCCGCTCTAGGTTACTCCACGACAAAACCCATGTTGTTGACTTCCGAACGACAGTAAACTAATTTATAAAATAAGCCTAAGCTTCAGTACGGCTAAAATATGAGCGATGACCATAACAAAAATTGGGTTATTTTCTCAACATCGTCACATCGTTCAAACGGATGTCAGCAATCATGTGAAATTTTGAATGAATATCGAAAAAACATTCAATACCATACAGAAGCCGCTTCGTGATAAGAACATTCCAAAAAAAAATACAGACGTTTTCCAAGATGATTAGAGTCTTTGATAAAAAAAAAATCGTAGAAATCGAATTATATCCAAACTGACGATGATTGAGAGAACTCGGTGGTGCTAATATGCTTCAAAAATGTGATCTATCAATTTCACTTCCACTTAAAAAAAATGCTGATGAAGGCCGAACGTGATCGGTTTGAGGCATGTTTAAAAAAAATTTATTTTCGCTGTTGTGATTTATATTGATTGCTCGTAAAGCCTGGTGGTTTAAAAATATGATAAACTATGGTATTATGTTTCTTGAGTTATGTGGTGTCATATCCGCGACATTTCTTGAAGGAAAAAATTTCGGCTTTAACGCTTTTGCGCACCTGGAAAATTGATGCCTGCATACATGGCAGTACCCACCTTTTTAATTGAGGCAATGGGACAGAACCAGAAGAGATCACTCTATCGCAACCACGTTTTTATTATTTAGTAGATTTTAGTAGGCACCGGAACCCAGACATCCTGATTTTCTAAGCTATGGACTTAAGACTGGTGTATTTTCACGATGTTTTCTTTTTTCTTTTCAGCGAGCTTGCGAGTCCCAGATGTCAATCGAGAGATTCGTCGTCAGGCGGCCGATGTCCATCCGATGACTCCAACTATTCCGGCCATGGAAGTACAACAGCCCCGACTGCCACGAGTCCTGTAGGTATAACACTGCCTGCCACACTCCCTCCTGGAGCTGCTGCAGCATTACTACCCCCCCAATCGGCAGCTATGGCAGCATACTTAAACGTCGCTGCGGCAGCAGCTCAACAGAATCGCCTTCTGATGGGTAATCCTTTAGCTGCTGGCCTGGTCCGAGCAGCTCAATCTCCGCCAACGCTACCTCTATCATCCCCAGTTCCGGACGACGGAAATGGCAGCATTTTAGACTTTAGTACGAAACGCATGCGCCGAGATTCCGATACAGACAGTAAAAGTGATAGTGACGCAGTGAATCTGAGCAAATCGGATAACGGTCCGTTGGATCTTTCGGTCGGAAGTCGCAAAAGGAATGCCGATGGCGATGCTCCGCCAGCTATGCGCAAGGTATCGCGACAGACTGAATACAAGCCTGTAGTTTCGCCGTGGACTTCGCCGATCACACCGTACTTTGCTGCTGCAGTAGCCGCTGCGAGCTTATCGCCAAAAAATCCGCTTCCAGCCGAATGGAACGGAAAGAACAAGATGGTGACGAACGATGCCACCAAAGCTCTTGAGAAAATGTCCGAAATGACAAGGCTTGGTGGATCGGACAACGATATGGGCGGACGACCTCCAAGTAATCATTCGAATTCAGGCGGAGGACGTCATAGCGCGTGGCAGAGCCATTGGCTGAACAAGGGTGCAGATGCCGTCAAGGACGTCTTCAAGTGCGTATGGTGTAAACAAAGTTTTCCAACGCTTGCCACTCTGACGACGCATATGAAAGAAACACAACATTGTGGTGTTAATGTTCCTCCCAGTAGCAATATGTCGTCCTCGAGCGGCAACCAACAATCTCATCATCACCATCACCACCAGTCGGCGTCATCCACATCGTCGAACACATCCTCAAACAAGTCTGATCTCAATCTTCTAATCAAGGAAACTATGCCGCTTCCAAGGAAACTAGTTCGAGGACAGGACGTTTGGCTGGGAAAGGGTGCCGAACAGACTCGGCAAATCTTGAAGTGTATGTGGTGCGGTCAGAGTTTCCGATCACTGGCCGAAATGACGAGCCACATGCAGCAAACTCAGCACTACACCAATATAATTTCGCAGGAGCAAATTATCTCGTGGAAGTCGTCGGAAGACGGTAAGGGAGGAGGTTCGGGCAGCAGCAATAGCGGTGGTGCACCCTCGAATGCCAACTCCGGAGCGAATAGTACGGTCAGTGCTGTCCTAACTTGTAAAGTATGTGATCAAGCCTTCTCCTCACTGAAGGATCTAAGCAACCATATGGTAAAAAATGCACACTATAAGGAGCATATAATGCGATCGATAACAGAGAGTGGAGGTCGAAGGCGTCAGACGCGCGAAAAGCGAAAGAAATCGTTACCGGTTCGGAAGCTCCTGGAGCTCGAACGTGCTCAGCACGATTTCAAAAATGGCGAAGTGAAACCAATGCGGGACATGGGATCGACGCGAATCACTTGCGAAAAATGCGGCGATAAAATCGAAACAGCGCTTTTCGTGGAGCACATACGACAGTGTGTAGGCGGATCGATACCGAATTCGCCGCGTGGAATGATGAAGAACTCATTGTCCGCTAACAGTATAATTCCGCCGGACTCGATGAGTCCTCTGACGCCAAATAGTCGTGACGGTAGGAAAAGTATTGGCGATGAAAGTGCATCACCTGCTTCGAATCGTCACATATCGCCACATGCACCCGATCTATCGTCGCCGTCACCCAAAGAAAGCACGGGCGGTGGAAGCGGCGAGAAGATGTCATCACCGTCTGTCCTAAATGCGATCGAGCAATTGATCGAGAAAAGTTTCGATACTCGATCGCGCCACGGAAACACAAGCTTCACAACCAATAGCCATACAAGTGCACCTCTAGGATCGAGCATTCTCAAGAGGCTAGGCATCGATGAAAGTGTCGATTACACGAAACCGTTAATTGATCCGCAAACTATGAACTTGCTGCGATCGTACCAACAGCAACACTATCCAAAGCGAGAACGGAGTGGTAGTGAGTCCAGCTCGGTATCGGATCGGGGTAGTAGTAGACTCGAATCGCTAACTCCCGAAAGGAAACTTGATCTTTCGAACCACGTGACACCAAGACAATCGCCCGAGAAAAGTTGCCTGCACTCCGAGAACGATGAAGATCACAGGGACATGGTCAAAGTTAAGAACGAACCGATGGACGACGACGATTCGGAAACGGAAGCAGATGGCGCCGATAAAGTTCAAGTGAAGAAAGAACCCAATGACGAAAAGGACAACGATACCGAAATCGACTTGTCGTCGAAACGAAAAGCGAGCTCTCCATCCAGCTTAGCGCCTAGTCCGAATCACGCTGCACACGGTCCGTCGTCCGTTGTGACGTCCACACCAGTCCCTAGTCCAGGCAGCGATCGTTCAATAACGCCACGATCGTCCAGCAACTCCGAAAAGAAGCATCCTAGCGGCAGTCTGAACGCTCTGTCCTCCATGTTCGACAACCTGACCGGCTCGAATTCCGCGTCCGCCAATTCAAACGATCAAAACAGCGGACATGCTTCAGGCAGCAAGAAAGGCAGCTCGCATCCGCTGGCCGCGCTCCAAAAGCTCTGCGACAAAACCGAAACAACCACACAAAATTCCCGCTCGAACAGTTCCGGTACGCTCCTATCGAATATCCCAACAACCGGCGGCACTGCGTCCGGCGCAATACTCGCCTTCAGCTGGGCCTGTAACGATGCCGTCATGACCTCCGACTCGATCATCAAGTGTGCGTTTTGCGACACGCCTTTCTGTTCCAAGGGTGCGTATCGTCATCATCTCTCCAAAGTGCACTTCGTCAAAGATGACGTCATCATCGATCCAATTGCCATCAATAAATCATCGTCCGGATCGTCGTCGATCGGAGGCGGTCCGAACGGGGCCGGCAATTCTGGAGCCGGGCAAAAATCAAATCTTGCTGCACCCAGCACCAGTCAATCACCGAAAAGCGCAATTGCCGGTGGCTCGTCAAATAATGGCGGCAACAATAAGAATTCGCCGTCGCCGTCGTCAACAACGACGCAATCATCGGCGAGCGGTGGTCAGCAGTCGGTGCCGCCGACATCGTCCTCGTCGTCATCATTCGAAGAGAGTCCGCACTCGAAATTCCTCAAATACACCGAGCTGGCCAAGCAACTATCGTCCAAATATGTCTGACATTCCTAAGCCGACCGAACGCAGCCCGCACGCAAAGGAACCTCGTTTCCATGTTTACATCTTGCCGAGTTTTCATTTCAAAAGTGATACCAACCGCACAAAACACCAAAAAAAAAAACCACGCGCCATTTGTAAAATTGACCCGCGTGCCGATATCACCGCGACCCGCCGGCTACTAGCGAAACTACGCTAAGACGCCACGCGGGTGCAAAAAGGACCGCTATACAAGCCAACAGTATAAAGTTACGCTTATTAATTGAAAACAACACGACAAAAAACATAAAAACAATTTGTTCACTTACATCAATGCAAATCTAATTACACACTTTGTAAATAACAGAGGGCAACACACACCCAACAAGTAGCCATATTTAGTCCGTAAGTATATCATGTGATGTCACATATCTTCTCTCATATTATGTATAAAAAAAAAAAAAAACTTGGAAAAAGTAGTGTGGTGTGTGTGCACAGAAGAGAAGGAGAGCGAGACGAGACGCGACCTATGAGCAAGATGACGAGAGAGTTTGTCAATTGAGTGAGACAGGTAGTGAGCGAGGGGTCGCATTATGGGAGTGAATTTGTGTCATCTCCGCCGCGGATGAACGGCAAAGTTTGTTCGGGTTCATGCTGCCGGTGCGCCTGAGAGTAGGGATGAAATGAATTCTCATGCAGGTCGATTGTTCGGTGGTGGGGCGAGTTTGTTTTGATTTCACCGTGTCGTGTTGTTCGTTTTTTGAATTGTGGGTGGAGATTGGCCGGCGCGGCAACGATACAAACACACGTTGCAATGGTGGACTTTTGACGGATGATTTGATTTGATCCGGTCCGTAAAATGATTGATGGCTGATGCGGGAGCGTCCCCGATGCCATCGAAAATTGCAATGGTGGCCGGTGATGGTGTTGACCATTTTGGATTTTCGTGTTTTTTAACGATTTGTTATTGTTGCAATTGGAAGTTTAATGTAATGTGTACTGCCTGCATTGGAATTGTTTATTTTGTTGCGTGTGTGGGAAAGGTCTCGATATTTTGTTTAATAGTTGGGTTCAGGCGGTTGATTACGGTGCAGAGTGACAGATGTGTTCAAGGGTTAAACTACTTGATGAAGTTATAACTTTACTATTCTGGGGTGGTGAGGTATTTAAAATCAACTTAGGCGAAAGATACTAACTTTGTATTATCCGCTTCTATCAAGATATTCGGTGTGGCAGTGGCGTGGAGTTCCTGGAAACATTGCTTCATTTACATTTGGGTGAGATGCATTTTTTTAAATCCTTTTTGCGTAAAAAAATGTTATAATTTTCTTCGACGCAGCGTAAAAGTTCCCAAGAAACTAATTGCGAATATTTCACTGAGCCGAATTGGTAACACCACGAAAATAAAGCAATTAAAACAACCAAGAAAAAGTCACATGGAAGCTAGTTTTGCTTAAACATCGATAGTATCGATAGTTTTGTGCTAACGAAACAATCGATAGGTTTTAAAAACTATCGATAAGGCAATTGGCATAAAGATGATAAACGGCTTTAAGTGCTAAAGACATGCATGCGAAAACAGATGAATGTGTATTTTTGCAATGAGTGTGCCGATGACTTCAGATTGCGTATACATGACTGTATAAAAAAAAGTCTTCTGCTTTCTATTTTTTAAGCATTTACAACGAAATAGAGACATGTATGGAGCATGATGCTATTTATGAATATTTGGTCTAAACAAGATTCATTAGTTATGTTGAGTGTACATGCTGCGAGTATATTTGCCCCTTAACGTCAATTATGGAGTTTGAAATCATGTGATTTCCCGAAAGAATCTTACGAAATATCTTGTAAATACAGTTTACAGTAACTTTTTAAGAATATGCGTCTTTTATTGGATCCAGCCAAACCAACGCGGCAGTTCCACAGCCTATGTCCTAACCCTCTACATCTACTGAACAAAGCAAATTAGATGAATTACTTTCATGCCAAATAGCCAGCCACGTTCAATATCGACTGCAGTAACTGATTCTATGATTGACGTCCGCCAATATATTGACAAGCCACCAACCGACAAACATTGTAATGTTTTGGAATATGGGGCAAAATCAAAAAATATGCTCCGAGAATTCTCAAAGCAATATTTTTGTATTCCAGCTACGTCAGTTCCTGCTTAAATAATATTTTCCAAAACTGGTGACATAATGGCCGCGAAACGCAATAGACTTAAAGATAAAAATCAAACATTAGTATGATTGATTGAATTTAAATTTGCATATGTATATATATCTTGTTTTTGGAAACCATAAATTTTGCCTGCATATAACTAATAAAAAAAACCTTGCAATAATTTTTGTATTATTCATGCCATTTTTAGTATTTTCATTTTGTTTAAAATAAAATGACCATACTGTTGAAATTCTACAGAATCTATGATTAAGGAACACTCTACTACATTTTTGATATAGTTTACTATTGAAATTCGACACTATCGATGTTTAAGCAACACTAATGGAAGCGATTCAAAAGTTACTTCCATGGGGCTTTGATTGATTCCGTAAAAGATCAACTGTGAAGTCATTAACGGGCCTATTACGAAACTCGAGTCGAGTGAGTAACTCGACTCACAATTGAACTCGACTCGAGCTGAAGTTGGTATTATGAAACTCGACAATTGGAAAGTCACTTAATTTCCAGCAGTCGAGTGAATTTGACATTTCTTTCAAGTAAATACTCACTCGATCGGCTGTCATAATACGCAGTTCCAGAGCCCTCTGAACTATAGCCGCGCAGCTGAATTGTACATAAAAAACCAGAGTCATAACAAACATGACAGCTCCATAGAAATCGCAACAATTTTGTATGGCGGGTGCATGACTTGGATGATAGAAACCAAGTTTTCTATTAAAGTCCAAGCTTTTATTAGGCAAAGCAAAGTTAAATAGTTTATAAACATATTTTGAAAATGAGAATTAGACTAGTTTTCTCATCTGGAATTGAGTTTTCATAGAAAAAATTAGGTTGAAAAAAATATCGCAATTTTCAGCAATGTCGGCTTTTCGCCATTTAAAAAATGTGCAGTTAAATTGCTTATTTTTTGAAAGATAATTTTGTGATATGAAACCTTTATGAAACACATTGATTCTGAACGTTTGTTATTCAGTATCGACTCTAGAGGGTTCGTCAATTCCAAAGTTTTGTATTAAAACACCGCGCTTTGGGATAATAAAATATTGTTACGAATTCGTTCCAAAAAAGATTCTTCAATGAACTGGTATATTTTCTCGTTTTGATCCGTGACGTCACACATTACATAAAAAACGAGGCATTTCTCACGACGAACTGTCATATGTGCGCGGCCTGAGTTTAAGTCTGCAGTGGCACTTCTCTTTACTCACGCTTTTTTTTCGACTCAAAGTCGAGTGAAACTCGACAAGTAGGCACTCGTCGGGTTTCATAGTCGCAGAATGTGAGTTTTTTGGTCGAGTCGAGTTTTGTAATAGGCCCGTAAAAAAAATGCACCAACATTGTAGGTTGGAAGCAACAAGGAATTTGCTTCCGAATTCTCCACACGAGTAGTAGAGCTGCTTACGCATGGCCGCTGTGAAACTTGGTTCTACTTTCGCGTAGCAGAGCATATTGCATGTATTTTCTTGTGGATTGCAAATGCGATGTGCGACAAGGGCTAACAGAGTAGGGTAGAAATTTAATTCTGGACAAAGTTAGGACTTGGAATGTAATGACTTCTGGGTCCGTTTGTGATTCCTGGGTATTGGCAATATTAAAAGTAGCAAACGATACGGGTTCTATTGAAATCCGCAGAAAGCATAACCTTTTAAAATTTTTGATATTAACCAATTGTTTCCTTAATTTGAATTATCACGCCACTGAGTGAAGGTTTTTTTAAGGATACCGAACTGGAAGAGGGGGTTAGCCTTTAATATACAGTAGCGTACACATAGAGGAGACGACAAGCCACCGGTTTTGAATAAAGCACTTTAAAGCCAGAGAAGTGAGACAAAACAGGGTCGTTATATCAAATTGTTGTTGTTTAGCGTGTTTCAAGAGCGGGACATAATATAAATGTGAGTGAGAAAAAACAGGGTCGTTATGTCAATTGTTGTTGTTTAGCGTGAATGCGACGACGTCCACCTTCAACCCAATCGCTGCTTGTCATCTCCAGTATATAAGTATATCTCTCTGAGCGTACAGTACAGTCCAAAGCGGCATATGCTAAGGCACACGGGCAAGTGTTTAGGGCGCTGAAACAAAGTAGAACAAACAAAATAGTTTTGCAGAGAACTTTTTAAAGAAAGGCAAGATGAAAAATATTGATATTGTCTTCTGTCAAAAAATCTCGCCAGACCTGCCTTTTGTTGACCAACTTGGAAGGTGATCGAGAAACTTACTACAAAATTGCAGACCTTGTGAACCACCATTTCTGATGCATCTTAAGGATGTTCTTACTAAGACTTTATATGAATGATCTGCGGAGAAAGAAGAATGCAAAGAGATGCATTGCTGCGACCAAAGACGAAGATAAATCCTACCTTTAGGAAGTTAGAGCAAATTACTTCCAAACCACACATTGAATTTAAATCTGTAACGTAATCATACAGGAGGCCAGGGCCAAATTTGTCGCCCTATCGCGCTATTAATGATGAACGTAATCATTGAACACTTAAAGAACATAGAAACGACAAGCTAGAATTATCAAGGAGTGACTAAATCCTGGCCGTAGCTAAAGGCTGAAGCTTGGAGAGTTGGAGCAGATGAAGATAGCAGAAAGTTCCCTTTGTATCTACCGAAAAGAATATTTCTTCAAAAGCCTTCCCTCTCAGGACGTGTCGTTACAGAGTAACCTTCAGTCCTGTAAAAAAAAAAGTGGTTTTTGTTGCCACAGATGAAGTTAAGGGGTAGTAAGTAGCATCAACAATGAAGCCTGATTGCCTTTGAGAATGCCTGGATCCGCCTATCAATTTAAATTTCATATAACCCATTATAGGGCATAGGCTGGTAACAACACACTTCTGAGGTACCCACTGTTACATCTTCAAATATCCTTTTTTTTTATTTAGATGACGGGTGATACGCGGGATTCGAACCCTCGATCACTGCTCCACCAAGTCAAAATCACAAATAGCGCACTCTGTCCTCCTTGCGAACCCCTAAACACCGGAAATTAAACACCACCCTTCCTTAATGAGTAGCGAAATTGAAAACCTACCGACGTCGTTACTTAGTATTTATAGGGGAGGCGTGAGAAATACTGGTCATTTAAGGAAAACCTCAAAAATTTAATCGGAAAAATCAACCTTTATTTTAAAACTTTTCCCTAACAGTTGATTCAGTTTATCTTAAACCTAGTAAGAAATAAGCTTGAATTAATTCCTAGAAGACGACATGTTTTCCAAAATGGTGATTCGGCTCCCCTTTTCCACGTGTATGGGGAATGTGGACCAAGAAATGCAACCCAATTCACTTTACACATTATATTTTTGTTTTCAATGAACATACGAGGGAAAGTCCGAAAGTTGTCGGAGTCAGATAAAAAATAAAGGTAATACACTTTTATTTTGGAACCCGCCGGAAGGAAAGTGAACTGCGTTCGCTCCA
The DNA here is from genome assembly GCA_951812415.1 of Beris morrisii. NCBI lineage: Eukaryota > Metazoa > Arthropoda > Insecta > Diptera > Stratiomyidae > Beris > Beris morrisii. The sequence continues at coordinate 102,205,586 of OX638313.1, read as the reverse complement.
ATTTTAATTTATTAAAAAACCTGAACAATTCACTTTTTAAAAAGTTTTACAACTAAAATTCTCGACGTAATACTCGCGTTTTAAAACGTTTTCAAAAAGTAATTGGCATTAAATAAAGGAAAAATTTTATGCGGTCCTTGGCTCGGATTTGAAGTGTTAGAACATTAGGCAATGTTAGATTTATTTATCAAAAATATGGTTTCAAAGACGTAGGATTGACCTAAAGAAGTTTTCAGCGATCGGATGTGCTGGGAATAGGAATCGATTGTGAACCGCATAGTAATCCATAGTTATGATGGGGCTAATAAAAAGTAAAAATAAATCAATTTTTTACTGTTTCCTTTGGTGATGTAATTGTTAAAACACAATTGTTCGATGCAAGTGACAATCGCAAGCTTGTTTCTCAAGTCAACAGATGAGTTCCACAAAAAAAACATTTTTTGATCCGACATAAGCTGGACGAAATACTTAAGTTGCTCGAATTACCGACTGGCTATCATCCCTCTTCCACCCTACTACACCAACCTACAGCGTTTTGATAACTACTTATCCAAAAAAATTCCAAAGGAAGAAAATTTCCAAACTAAAGAAGATTCAATTTTTCTAACCCATCTTTTTGGTGCTTAAAATGTCTTCCAAATTTTTAATTGATTCCGTCGTTGATTCAGGTGTATCTTCTCCTTTATTTCGGGTTATTAATTAGGCACCTTTTGTTATAAACTCTCAATCCAATCCATAGTTTTGCAGATGGTAATGCACTGAATAAAGTCTTTGATTGCTACTCTATGTCTGCTATGGGCAGGGCCATTTATACAGGGAGATTCGGAGGCAATTGGAAGGTTGAAACCCCCAACCGCATTCCCTAACCCTCTGGTTCGGAATAGAGGTTGTATATAACAATATCTTTCAAAAACCCATCAAACCTACCTCACTGTCTCATTGTTTTAATTCCTTCAAATTTTTTAAACGGAATGTTCTGCGTTTCCTAGAAGAAAAGATGGTTCTTCTTCCCATCGGATGTACACCATCACACACCTCGAAAAAAAGACTATTCTCTTCTTCCTATCGGACGTACATCTTCACACTATCGTCAACTTCCTGGGAGAGAATACTGTCTTCTGGTGGATTCTGATGGGGTTAATCAGTTTTTTCGGTTACAACAAACTGATGGATAACCAACGTAGCTAAGCTGAATGGTATTCACCTCTGCCCAAAAAACGGTCGAAGGTCCTAACTAAAATTCAGTACCATCGAACGGTATGATGATACTAACAGTCAGTGCCAGCCCTGGATTAACCTCTTAGCCATATAAGCAAAGAACCTGCTGACAGCAGCGAGGAAAGGGGGTTCCATCTGCTTTTTTAACCAAATTTGAAAGGTTATCGTAAGCCCTCGCAAATTGATAACGCGCTTATAGAAAGTTGATATTTTTTAACCACTCCGTAAAGCTATGTTCGTACATAGGCTTATTACCGGTACCTTCCGTACAAAAGTCCTAAAAATACGCGTGGCTCTTGTGTCAAAATGTAATTTGCGTACCTTGTATGAGCTACAGAATCTAGCTTCCTCACTAGCAAGCGAACTTTAGCAGCGTCATTTAAATGCTTCGCATCTTCTTCAAACCAATCGAGCGTACCAAGTCTCGAAGATTATGTCATTATATGGATCACAATTAAACTCACCCATGCTTCTGGATAAGGACTTCCTTGTCCTTTCCACCAATTACTGTGTATCAGGTACATCGGTAGCTGCTGAGCTTGATGATGTAAATTGAGCTATGGCTAATACTTCTGTCTGTTTCTCCATCCAAATTTATTGCTGCTTGAAGAATTCAAGCATTGCTGGGTCCATTTTAGAATCTTCGTCGCCAAATATGTTATGGATTTAACATATAATTCTTTTTTATTCAGAAAGAATCTTTAACAAATTAAATAAATCAAATTAAGAGAATACGATTTGAAGTAACTCCATTTTTCTAATCAACTTAATTTCTTTTCTAAACTTCCAGCCCAGGGACGTCATTTATGGGGGCAGGGAGGGCATTTGCCACCCCCTGAATTATGTATTTTTATATATTATATATAGATTGGATTTAGATTAGATTTGGAAATAGGGGTTGGTATGGTTACCCTCTGTCACCGCAGCCTCAATTGGGCTTATTGTGACGTCCCCCCGGTTTGATTATGATTCCTCTTCGATCCCTGCGCTTTCAATGAAGCCTAGTATTTTGCGAAGAGGAATGGTCAGGAATTCCGATGGGTCCATGAAACCCTGACCGAAGTGACGAAGTCTTTTGCGAGTTAAACCCTCACATTCACAGAGGATATGCTCTGGTGTTTCGTCTTCGTCATTGCATATTCTGCAAATTTTAGTCTCAGAGAGACCAATCCTATTGAGATGCTTCCTCATGTGACAATGTCCAGTCAGAGCTCCCACTAAGGTTCGGGTCTGATATCTGCTTAATTTTAGATAATCAGATGTTCTTTTTTCCGAGTGTTTTGGCATAAAAAGCTTTGAGTGCCTGTTGCCCGGTACCAAGTCCCAGTGAATGGCACTTTGCGATTTTTGCCACATTCGGATGTTCATTCTGGCTGTGCTTAATGGTATCCCACAGAATGGATATGGTCCCATGAAGTCAGCTTCTGAACCTTTCCTGGCCATTAAGTCGGCCATTTCATTACCTACATAGCCGCTGTGTCCCGGAATCCAAATGAGACTAACTCTGTTCTTATTTCCGAGTTCAATCAGGCATTGGAGGCAATTCCAAACAAGTTTGGAGTAGATTTGAACGGACTGAAGTGCCATTATTGCTGCCTTGCTGTCCGAGAGAATATATATTTGTTGGTTTTTGTAGCCCCGTCTGATATTTTCTCTAATGCATAGTTCAATAGCATGAGTCTCCGTCTGAAAAACAGTGGATGTTATGTGCATGCTACAGTAGAATTTCACATTTGGGCGCACTCCATAAACTCCTGCTCCTACACCTTGATCCGTTTTAGAACCGTCTGTGTACCAGATTATGGATCCTGGTTTTGGAGTGGGTTTGTTTGTGGCCCAATCCTCCCTTTCAGGTAGGACAACTTTGAATGGCTTTGTGAAATTAAATTTCGGTACCATTGAATCAGAAAGAGGTATCGCTAGTATTGGGTCCTTGTTGAGTTCCGCGGAGAGAGTTGGGCAAGCTATTTTGCGCTCTGACTCGTCCTCCGAACTCAAAAGTTTGTATGTGGTGAATCTAGCTTCTTTCTGTATTTCTAAGTGTAGGGGTGCTAGGTTGAGAAGCACCTCTAAGGCAGCTGTAGGAGTGGTGCGCATCGCCCCAGTAATACCCAGGCATGCCAGTCTTTGTAATTTAGTCAGCTTGAGCTGAGCAGTTTTCTGCTTTGTTTTCTTCCACCAGACGGATGCCGCGTAAGTTATAATGGGCCTAGCAACGACGGTATACATCCAGTAGGTTAGTTTTGGACTCAGTCCCCAGTTTTTGCCGAGAAGGCTCCTGCAGGTCCAGAGAGAGATTCTGGCCCTTTCAAGAACTTTGTCCAAATGAGCATTCCAGGTGAGCTTTTCATCCAGGATAATACCCAGGAATTTTACCTCACTAGAATACTCTATGGATTCTCCAAAAAGAGTGGGCTTAGATAGCTTGTCCTTACACCTCCTTTTGGTGAATGCAACAATTGTGCTTTTCTTTGGGTTGATACCCAATCCTGCTTTAGTGCACCAGGTTGCTACCTGGTTTAGGGTATTCTGAACTAGATCAGTCACCGTCGCTTCAAATCTACCTCTAACAAGGATGGCAAGGTCGTCAGCGTAACCCTGTACCGTGACTCCGGAATTAGTTAGGTCTTGAAGAAGGTCGTCCACTACTAAGCACCAGAGGATGAGTGAGCCTTTCGCAGCTGTGACTGTGACTGTTGAGTCGGCTAGTGTCGAAGTTATTTTCCTGCGTTCTAGCATGGCCTTGATCCAACTGCAGGTTTTTGGATCAATACCACGCTTTTGTGCAGCAGAGTAGATACTTTCGTAGGCAGTGTTGTCAAAGGCCCCTTCGATATCTAAGAAGCAACCCACGGCTATTTCCTTGTCCGTAATCGATTTCTCGTTTTTCGTGACTAGGTTTTGTAAGGCGTGGGTTGTAGACTTCCCCGGTTGATATGTATATATGTATATTTATATCTAAAAATATATACATACATAACATCTTGCCCAACCCCCCCCCCCCCCCCCCCCCCTAGAAAAAACTGAAATGACGTCCCTGTTCCAGTCTATTCAGTTAGACTGAATGAATAGTAGCATATACTACAGAGTATAGTAGCATATACAACACTCTATAATTTGAGAAAAGGAATCTTAAATTTGGTTACAATACGTTTAGTTTTCAATATTTCTAGAAACATGAAAGAAACTGAACCACATTCAATTCGAAACTCACATTCAAAAGTCATTGAAAAATTTGTGCATTATTTGACGGATCGCAAATAATAACTGAAAAAATCGTTCAGATATGAAGCACATAAATAGTTTAGAAATAAGACTCGAAAGCAATATTATCTAGCAGGTAGGTAGGTAGGTACGCGTGACTGCCCGTGAGAACACAGAGCCATACATAAATATTATTCAGTAAAAAAAATTTAATTTCACAGAGCAAAATCTCTCCACCCCTTCTTGTACTTTTCATACAAAACATGTCGTTACATCTGTCAAACGCACGCAGGAAATTCTGTCTGTACAACTTGAAAGTATGAGAGTAGAAACAAGGTACTACATAGCTGCCATACAAATGTCATTAAAAAATTTAATCTTTTTATTTGAACTCGAGACCGCGTTGAGCTATAAACCTAAAATTTTTGATGAATTTCTTAGTTTAGGTTAAAGACAGTTACTCTACTACTTGTTTCTAGTAAATCTCCAAGATTTCTGAAAATACGTGGTTACATTTATTGAAGGATTACCATAAAGAACCTGCCAATCTATAAGACTTGAAAATGTTGTACACTAAAAAGTTGAAAATCGCGAAAAAAAAATGTCAAAACCAGTAACTATCTCGCAAAAGTCCTTTAGAAAATTGCACTTTTGTATTTGACCAAAGTCGCATCAACTCGAGAATGCTTGTACATGTTTCTGCGCACTTGCCTAAAACGATTAATTTTTTAATGTTTGAACATACACCATCAGTGCCGGTTTTAGGGTGGTTTTTAGGGGTTAATTCCCAGGGCCACGTCATGAGTCGGATTCAAAAGCGCGACTTCTGCGACAGTGTGAGGTACTAGCCCTAATTTGGTCTACTGAATTCCAGTGCCACCACCCTCCTTAAAAATTCTTCAACGCGGTTAAACATTTAATAGCACAAACTCTCCTTCGATTCTTTACTTTGCCTTGCCACGTCATGTGCGAAGAGAAAATGTGATTTGCTTTAAGAAAAAAAAATAAACTGATAAAAAATAAAAACAGTACGATGTATACCTAACCTTTAATTGTAACAAATCTTTAAAAATTAAAAAAATAAAAACAGAAAAATTATAAAATTATCCAAAAATAGTAGAATGGAAATTCTGTATAGCATATAAGTCGCCTTTCAAAAAAATACATGCAATTATTGTTCACCTAATGCAGAAAAATCTAATAAGTATATTTTCCTCATAAAAGAAACTAGGTCCTTAGAAAAAAATTAATCATCCCTTAATTTACATTGTTCTCTAATTTATTGTAATAACAAAAATCAAATCATCAAAGAATATTCTAGTTAAATACTAAAACTCAGTTTAAAAAAAAAATTTAAAACAATTATAAAACAAGAAGTTATTTATAAAATCAAACGTACACACTCACACACAACAACATACTACAAATCATTGCGATTTACTTTTATTGATAGTTGTAAAAAAAAGTGATTAATTTTAATTATAACAAAAACCCTAAAAATAAAGGAGCCTAGACTATAGAGTACTGAATTGTTTAAACAAAATGTTAAAAAAAAGAAACCTACAGAACTACGTAGTGTAAGAGTTATATTAAAAAAAAACTAAAAAAAAAAAAAAACTGCAAATTAAATTAAACATACGAAATGCAATTGTAAGTATACTATAATTAAACTAACTAAAAAAAACCTACGATATAAATTAGAACTTAAGTTAAATTATAAACATGCAAAAGTAAGAGAATAAAATGAAAAGCAACCCACTCCAAAACAGCTATACGATGATATAAATATTTGAAAAAATCAACTAAATTAAATTAATTAACTAAAAAATCTCTAAAAAAAAATATTTTTTAAAAATATTTAAAATAGTAATTATATTACCTAAACCTACCTAAAAATCAACACACAAAAACAATGTCATCTAGTAAAATAAAAACAAAATTCTATAATGTTCGAATCAAAACAACATCTCAAACCGAATATTTTCCCCCTCTACTTATAAAAACAATGTTGTTTTATTCGATAACTGAAAAACAACAACGGGAACTAAACAAAAATATATAAATGTAAAATCTAAGTTATTATTATATTATGTACATTGATGTACAAAGAAATCATACAGAAAAACCTTCCTCTTTCGTATACGTAATTATTATACAAATTTTACGAGTATAATATTAAAAGAAATGTTGTATTTAAAACAAAAATTTAATTAACAAAAAAAAAAATTTAAATTTAATAAAAGTAAAAGAACAAAAAAAAAAAACATAAGACACAAAATGCATAACGAGTGAATTGTAATTTTATATTACTTTTAATTATTTTTATTTGTATGAAGAGATGAAAAAAAAAATTATGTTTTTATTATAAATCTTATTATTATTATTATTATATATTATTATTTTATTTTGTTAAAAAAATATATTTTTCAAAAAAGTGAAATATTTAAAAATTTAAATCGATTTCTATTGTGTTTTATTATTTCGAATTATTTCTACGTCTTTTGTTGTAAATGTTTTTAAATATTTTTTTTAGCTGTTCTACAAGTGCCAAAGCTAGTAGCGAAATGAAAAAAAAAGGTCAAGACAACGAGTGAACAAAATTGGACAGAATTTTGAATAAAAAACTATACAAGAAGCAGGCGTGCAATACAGAGGTGATTTAGTTGTAATTTTCAGTTTGTCAAATTTGGGTGGTATTATTACTGGCGACTTTCAATGAAGTAAGCTGTTTTAGGAAAATTTACTTTAGAAGAACTATACCTAATGATAAAAATTTAATTGTCTTACTATTTGATTTCAATCAGTTTTTGTGTAGGACTAGCCATTTCTAACTTATTTTCGACATAAATTTGTTGTAAAATTTGGCGATCAAAATTCATTTTTAAGAATTCTATTTCCGGAACTAAGAATCGTACATTTAGCTAGTTGTTTGTTTTGTACCAAAGCGAGTAGCAAAAAAAAGTCGAGTCAAGAAAGCGAACGAAAATGGACAAAATTTATCTAAGTATCAGAACCAAGAGGGTGATAGTAAAATGCGTAAGAAACGTTTGGCTAGTCGTAGTTTTTCTAATTAGTTGCACTTTATTGAAATAAAAGAATTGCCCAGTTTCGAAAGTGATTAAGATTAAAGATGAATAACGTTTAAAGTTCTTAAGCTAGAGCAATAAATTTACGCTCGTTTGAAAGGTAACAAAATAGGCTTTTGTAATATCAAAGAAAAAAATTAGATGAACGATCCCGTTTTCCAGTTAAACAGCCGTGAATAAAACAAAAAAGCGAACGAAAATGGACAAAATTTATAAAAAATTATACAAAAAAACCAAGGATAAAAAAATATTTGGTGAGGGGTCTACTTTATAGTCTTAATTGCTTCGAACAAATTGAAAGAAGAATATTGTGAATTGGTGAATTTTCTGCACCTCAATCGTCAAATCAGGGATCTTGAGTCCTACTGTTTCTGGTACACACTGGGTGAATCGAATCCAGGTCCCTTAGATTCCTTCTTTTGATCTAATTTTAACTGAATTTCCAAGAGCAGTGTGGAAAATATTTAAACAATGTAGTCCGAATACACTTTGCGATTAAATCGGCACAATGAAGAACTTTGGTTCATAGATGATGGCAACCCGTGTAGGCAATTGCGTAGTAACGAAGGGTTTTTAGGGATACCTCCATGGAAATAAAACGATTTAAGTCCTAAGAAGTTTTTTTTTCGTGTTGGGGTTCAGCAAGAAACTCCTCTGACGCCAGAAAACAAAACTTCTTAAAATTAGCTTCTATGGTAGCTTCACCATGAAAAAATTCCATTCTGATTTAAGTCCTATTTAAATAGTCTGTTCATATTTCATGCAATAAACCTTCAGAATTTTTAATTCAGTCGTAAAAAAGCTACTAGTTGTGGACAATATCGTACTTTATATTGACAATTTTTTTCGACCAGTTTTATACTACATATGTGATGCGTTGCGAGATCGCGAGTACGTTCGATGGTGTGTGGAGTATATGGAAAGAGAGACCTTACTTCGAGTATCTTATTGGATATTGAAATGTTTCATTGATCTCCCTGGAGATATTGTGACCTAATTTTAGGATTATTATTGCTAGTACGATAGTATTTCGAAAAATCTGTTCAATATGACACAAATGGGTGTCTCAAAAATCCATTTCATATTTTGGAATTTTTAAGGAGGAGATGGCACCAAGTCCATATAGCTTGGGGCATCAATTGGACTTTATCTGGCCTTGTGTGATGGCGCTCAATCATTGCTGTTATTATATAAAGTTAGGAGCGAGAAATATGTTATTGGACTCAAAACACAAAGTGAAGAGTTGCTCTTTTTAAGCATTTCTTGACACTTCCCTTCATATTAATAATTTCCGCACCGATACCTATTATATCACAGTTCGATATAAAATACTTGAATCTTTTTTAAAAAAAGCTCTAAGTCACCGTTTCCTTTAACGAGATAGTCGATTTAAATCTATTTCTACGACATTTGAGAAGAAACCTTTTGATTCACGATGATTTATCTAAAAAGCGGGATCGTCGACTAAAAGTTTTTTCCTAATTGTATTAAATCTCATGTTGTCAACCTTATTTTGTAGTTCAGTACATCGCGCTACCTCAACTACTTTAGAAGTTATACACATTTAAATAAAACTATTTTATCACTTGAGTAATTCTTTTTTTTTAATAAAGTATAATTAAGATGCTTGAATTGTTCTTCTCCCAAATTTGTTCAACTAATTTCCGTTTACCGTTTTCAATTAAAACTTGAATCCAAACCACATTTTTATTGAAAAAGCCACTACTCACTGGTATTGTAACACAAGTTTGAAGACATGACACAAATTCAAATAGCTATGAAAGATTGCTAGAAATAACTAAATTACTTACTCAGCATTTCTTCTTCTGAAAAGTACACTAAGTTTGCCACAATTGATAAAGAAGCAAGTAAACGACGAAGGTTACTAACAGCTTGTACTCCCAATGGTTTATTTAGAGGAGGTGTCCCCTTTTTCTGGGACCCACCCTTTCGACTTTGTGTAAGTAAAGAAAGTGTTTCCAAAAACGTAGAACTAGAAGGTCGAATAATCTAAGTAGCAGAACCAAGAGGGTAATAGTAAAAGGCGTAAAAAACGTTTGGCTGATCGTAGTTTTTCTAATTAGTTGCACTTTATTAAAATAAAAGAATTGCCCAGTTTCGAAAATGATTAAGATCAAAGATGAATAACGTCTAAAGTTCTTAAGCTAGAGCAATAAATTTACGCTCGTTTGAAAGGTAACAAAATAGGCTTTTGAAATATCGAAGAAAAAAATTTAAAATAATTTGTAATATCGAAGAAAATTTAAAATTTTGTAATATCGAAGAAAAAAATTTGATGAACGACCCCGTTTTTTAGTTAAATAGCAGTGAATAGAAATAGTCTTTTAGATTGTATGATAATAAAAACGGCTATAAATCCTGCAATGGGTAAAAAATTATTTAAGTAGCCTTGCTAGTTCTCGTCAAAAAGTTCTAAGAAACGACCTACGAGGGCGGATTGATAATGACGTGCAAAAATTGAGAAAACATAATTTTATCCGGAAAAATTTATTTTATTTTTCAACGTAGTCTCCTTTTAGCTCGATACACTTAGTCCAGCGTTTTTCCAATTTTTTGATCCCTTCCAAATAATATGATTTGTCCAACCCTTCAAAATAGGCGTTGGTTTCACTTATGACGTCAGTATTCGTGGTAAATCTCTTTCCAGCAAGCCATTTTTTCAAGTCTGGAAATAATAAAAAGTCGCAGGGTGCCAAATCTGTAGAATACGGTGGGTGAGGGAGCAATTCGTACCGTAATTTAAACAGTTTTGCCGTTGCAACAACGGACGTGTGAAACAACACTTTTTTCTTCGCGAAATGAAGCCGTTTTGCCTTGATTTCAACATCCAATGAAACCAATACCTCAGAATAATATGCTTCCGTCATTCTTTTTCCTTTCTCCAAGTAGTCGGTGAATATCATTCCATTGGAATCCCAAAAAACTGTCGCCATAACCTTTCCACCCGATAGAACGGTTTTGCCTCCTTGAACCGACATCCTTCCATTGTTTTGACTGTTGTTTGGTTTCTGGAGTGTAGTGGTGAATCCATGCTTCATCAACAGTTACGAATCAACGAAAAAATTCATTTGTATTACGTTAAAACAGTTGCAAACCGTGCTGCGAAGTTGTCATACGATTGCGTTTTTAGTCGATTGTGAGCAAACGCGGCAGCCATCTTGCGGATAGCTTTCACATGTCCAAATGGTTTTTCAAAATATTCCAAACACGTTCAAATGAGATGCTTACTACGTTAACTATCTCACGCACTTTTACTCGACGATCTTCTATCACGATATCATGGATTTTATCGATCATTTCTGGCGTGGTGACCTCATTTGGACGACCTGGACTTGGTATGGTTTGTGTGCTCGTACGACCACACTTGAATTCAGAAAACCATTTGTAAATCATTCGGATCGATGGTGCAGAGTCCCCATAATGCTTATCTCATTTTTCTTTGGTTACTTTAGCTGTTTTCCCTTTTAAAAAATTGTGTTTAATCAACACACGAAATTCACTCTTATCCATTTTCAACAATTTTTGTAAGTCGACTTGCTTAGACGGCTGCTTCTCGAAAACTAAACGAGGTATCAGGCTTAAACTTTGCAGGTAATCTATTTAAGGATGGTAAAAAAAAATAACGAATTCCTTACCTGCCCACTCCTTCTTGATTTTTGCACGTCATTATCAATCCGCCCTCGTATAGTAAAAACGGGCATAATTTTGGATGGGTATTTTAATCAGTTTTTTGAGTTCTATAAAATATGTTCCGGTGCAATATTAATAATAGTCTACTCTGTATCGATGCAAATTTGGTTGTCTCGCTCCTCTTTTTAAATATTTTCTTAGCAATTCTTCTCACGAACTCACTACCTTAGTTTCCCTACGGTGCCAATACCCGAAGGGTATCACATAAGGTTTTCTTCTACCTTCATTTGCTCTACGAAGTACAACAGTGAAAAATTAACGCGTAGTACCCATCGGTATTTCATCCATCCCAAGATGTCCTTGTTTCTTTTTTATGAAATGATAAGATTTACTCAGTGTAGTAAAGAAATCCCCCAAATTTTGGCTTTTTGTACTTAATTGTTACAATATTATACTGCGTTTCAACGGTAAGTACTTCATCCTTCTACATTTCACTTTGTTATTGCACAAGGTCTTTAGTATTGCCAAAGAAAATAACTAACAATATTTTAAAAACAAAAATTCGTATACGTACTAAAACTAACTAAACCTCAACATAACTCAAACGCATTGTAAAATTTAATACAAACCTACTAAAAACGAATATTTTAAAAAAGTAGATTTTCATTTGAGAAATATTCAATTAAAAAAAAAAAAGAACTTGTACTTCCACTAAATAAGATACTTTTGGAAATGGAATGGCCGAGTAACGAAAACTATTAAAAATTTCGAATGTATCATATTAGAAAAAAAACAAACAAATATTTAACATTAAATTCGTTAAGTAAAAAGAAATAAGTTTAATAATAATATAGAAAAACCAAGTATACCAGATATAAAATCCCCACTTTCAACTGTAAAATACTCTTATTTATAAAAGCATAAAGTATACATAAAATTAAAAGCTAACGCGGGGATTTTAAATTAGAAAAAAAAACGAGCACGTTTACTAAAAAAAAAAACTTATACGATATGAAAATCAAGAAATGTATACGCATAAAATCTGTAAAATTAAACAAAACAAAAAGTGAAATCATAAAAAATCAAATTTTTAATGAAATTATTAACAAAAAAAAAGTTAATTTCTGTTCGAAATTGACCTGTCATATGCAAAATATATAAATAATAAAAGAAAAAAATTAAAATAACTGCAAAAAAATATTACAACTAAGTAACACTATAAAAACATATTTGACTAATAAATTAACAATTATTTTATCAATTGTATTTATTTGTATTTATAAAGTTCTAGTTTAATGAAAAGATGAAAACAAAAACCAAACAACAAAAAAGTTATTATAAAATCGTATACGTACAGAAAATGTTTCAATTGAAATTTTAGTCTTGAATATTATTAGATAAAATAATAAATGAATTCATTTATTATTAATTATTATATTATTATTATTATTGCTTACAGTTGAACAAGTTATATGAACCAGAATTATTTTTTTTTTTTTTGTACAATTTATTTTCTACAACATTTTGTTGTTCAGCTTTCGTTTGTGTCAATCACAATTTGAGAAAGAAACAAGCTCAAAATAAAAATCTGTATGTTAAAAATTAAAAATTAATTATAAAAAAAAAAATACATTTGTTTTTTCTTATTTTTGTTTTGGATTTTTTTAGGGGAAAGTTTACAGAATTGGAGTGGAGAGAGTTAGGTTTGGTTTGTATTGAAATGATTTGTGGCATTTTTTAGGTTTTTCGATTGTAAACACATATCAGTACTGCGTTTGTTGATAACAGCGCCATATATGGAAATAGTGGCGTTTACAGGATTTATATGTCGAATATCAGCGTCAAACTTACAGCCATACACATTCGACATTGCTACGTCGTTTTCTATGCAGGAGTCATATTTAAGTGTATTCACATAAATTTTACCGACCGTGAAACACCCACCTGGGTGCGCCTCTGGATGCACCTATATCCATATCATTACGTCAGCCTGTGTAACTAGTCCAAACAAGCGCCTAACATACATTCGTCCATTTTGTAAATTTTCGTCACGCCAATATAACGGAATTCGTGAAAACTTGCACAACCCACTTACCTACTTGGGGATTGATTATTGAAAAAATTTTAAATTGTTTTTTTTTATGATTATACTTAAAGCTTTTAGAAGTAAAATCCAATTCGATATCTTATTAGACCTAAGAAATATATCGGAATTCGTGAAAACGTACGCAATTACTTTACACTTCCCTTTGAGAATGAATATCGATAAATCTGGAAAACGGTTTCCAGGCGCTTATATAAAGACTACGCAGAAGTAAAATTTATTCCATATCTCGATAGACCTAAAAAATATAACTAAATTCGTAAAAATGTAAACAAACCCCTTTTGAGGAAAACAAATGATTTTACCACCTTCCTACGCCCATTTTTGTGATTAAATTACTTTCGTAGTACATGTGCATTTTCCTAATTTCAACTTTCTAGCATAAGACGTTAAATAAAAAACAATCCTCCTCTTCGCACATTGCTTCAAATATCAACAATTTAATTTTTCTAGGGTGCCTCTGTAGTGGTTCTATTCAGACATCAAATCTTTTTCATTTTTAGAATATTTCAATTCCATCTTTCGAGCATTTCGAAGCCACTACCCACACTAGAACTTAGCACCAGCTCAATTCTTAGCAACAAATTCGGACTTCGGAGGAATTAACTTTGAGAGTTCACTTCACAACCCAAATATAGTGTACTCCGGCAATCCAAAGAACTCACTTATGAATAACAACAGTGTCCAGCGAGAAAGCAACAACCTTCCAGTACCTTCAAACAAGTGAAATAGCGTTCAAATCTGTAGACATTTCTTGCATGCAATAGATACTTCTTGCCAGTTCCACACAAACCACTAAATGCGCTGGAAATTTCTCGACTCTACACAAGCAGTATATAAGCGACACAGAGCTTGTACACGGGATCAGTTTTTTACTGTGAATGCGAAATGACGGCCAGTTTTACGCGAAAGTAAAGTGATCGAGTAGTAAACGAAATCGGGATGCGTTCCCAATAGTGTGGTATTTGAATGGAATTATTAAAGTAACCTGCTATTCATTTCAATCCAATTGTGTTTTACTTGAAATCTCGACGAAACCCTAGCTCGCAACAATATTGTTATTCATAACACCGCCAGTAACTTATAACCCCAGTAACAAACTAATAAATAGAATAAAATTGTTCTGATTTTGAAAGGATATGGTGGAACTGGATAGGGGTTGGGGGAAGTCACGTTATTTTCCACTCTTCCCATAAATATCGGCCTGCCTAACGAAATTCTCTATGCTGAGTGTTACGATTAATTTCGAGTAACAAAGCTGTCAGCGCAGTATTGTGAAACATTTATGTAATGCTCTACTCTGTCCACGTGAATAAGGCTTAGAAATCAGTGGCAAAGAAAATACAGCTTATTGTGCACATACCTTTTTATTTGGAACAATTTTATCCCTACGCCTCCACCATATAAAAGGTAAGTCTCCTTGAGTTCACAATACTCACTATTTATTAAAAAAAATAATAATAATAACCTTTACCGATTTTTAAAAAGCAAATCAACCCTCTCTCGACGCTAGCTTCCAATGCTTCGAGTCTATCGAATTTCGGCTACCACTGCAAATCTCAGCCTTTCCCATTCGAACAGCGTGTCTTGAACAATTTTGAATCCAACAGAAGTATAAAGCTTTTGATGCGAATGAAATTCCGTTAAAAACGAATACTTAATCATATGGCGTTGGACGTAGAACATGTCAGATTCAGTTTCGGGTATCGGTTACTTGGTCATGGGTTTTGATGACATTCTCAGCAACCTGCTTGCATTCTTTTTCTAACTGAATCTAAACGAAAATACTTTATTATTAAAATAATAAAGTAAAAATAACAAATTCTTTTTTTATCAGTTGGTCAGAACGATTATCAAATTACGTGGTGTAAATTTTCCGGTTGTGAAAAGTGTTTGAATATTGTTGCGAGCTAGGCGTTCGCCGAGATTTCAAGTAAAACACAAACACACAACGCATTCAATAATCGCACTACTGCTAACGTTGCCCCGTTTCATGTACTACTTGATCACTGCTCGATCGCTACCACCAATCCAAATCGCTTTACACATACTTTCGCGTAGAAACTGATCGTCGTCTTAGTTCATCGTAGTGCAAACTGTCCTTGGCTGCAAACTCTGTCGTGCTTATTATACTGCTTGCGTTCAGTCAAAAGCTTTCTTGCCTATTCGATAGTGTGTGTGGAATATTCGGAAAATTTTACGAAAAATCCGAGAAGAGGAAAAGTGTTCGAGAGAAAAGTTGAACTTTGCCAAAGTTTGCAGATTTCTCCAGGCATTGCTCATTGGGTATTGCATGGTGGCCAATCAGACGGTTTTCTCCGCTTTTCAGTTAGGAAGTTGTTGTTTTTCTTACGGGAAATTGATCGATTTGTGCGGGTTGCCAAGGTAGCATGTAACTATATGTTTTCCCATTATCCGCGATATTTCTTACGGGAGTGTGAGGCGCGGCATGAAAGAATATTGGTAATGCAATTTTTTTAGGAATAGATATTTTTTTAAAGGTAGGAAAATTCGGTGTAAGGAACAGTATAGAACCATGCTGTTTGGACTTCCCAAATATAACTATAAGAATTTCCATTTCATAATTATTATAAATACTTTCGATCCGTACTGTCCACCCAATTTCACCTCGCCCAAATTTGTCCAGGACAACGGGAACTAAAGCATAATCGGGCTATTTAAGCCACGCGCAATTTAAGCTCGGTCTCTTTGAGATCAAGTCATTTGAATATTCGTTATCGTAGGCCAAATTTGTGCTGCGAAAAGGAACTTTCAAATCGACAATCAAGGTAGCACCTCCCACGGTCATAACTTATTATCAGTTGAAATTCGTTGTAACCCTTCGAGTAGGCCAAATTTGCGCTGCTTGAAGTGTTACAACGAAATCACTTTGCGTTTCCAACGAATTCTTTGGCATGCCGACTGCGCTGCCTTTAAATTAACTTTATTTTATTTTTTATTTGAATTTTTTTTGGTAGTTTTAATTGTAAAATTAATCATAGTATTTTAAGGAGATTAAATATATACATTTTTATCTAATTCTACAACATGAAGCATTTTTTATTTCAAAAAGGAAACTTTTATAAATTACAGCACAATTCACATTAAATCATTGGTCCGTCGAGCCGGATTATTTTCTTTTGTGCAACAAAATGATCATTTTGTTTTCGCGAAAACCGGTCGAAGTAGGCTCTACACAAAGGATTTATTTCGGACGAATAATTTATTGCAAGAACGCCATGTATTTTGGTTCAGGAATTGCTAACTGTCGGCAATTACACTGCGGTGGTGTGTATCTCGGTAGATAACACTATGATGATGCCGATTGTTGTCTTCTCGACGTGATGACTATGCGACGCGCCTTGATGTCGTGAAAATCGGTTTTTCGGTCAACAGTTTGTTGAAATTTTTTATTTCGTTCGAAAGTAAACAGTTTTATCGTTCTACAACATCCAGCTCGACGGATCACATGCCTTGAGTTAGAATCGAACTTACGACTTTTGGGGCACAAGCCTACTCAGGTTATGTTACTATTACTCTTTTCTTAAAACCCACCCGAAATAAGTTCAATGAAAGGTGAGGTTCTATCAGGAGGAGCAACAGTCGTATAGTTTAAGGGCCTATAGGTAGGCCTAGGGGTGATATTTACAAGTATGTCATAAATAGCATTATGCTGATTGGGTGAGAACGCGAACTACATCATAAACAACAAACTCATCAACTTAAACTGACATCCCATTCACAAGGAATGAAGTATTAATTACGGTCACCGAAAGACGTCTCGCTATAACTTCGTACCCTGGGTGCATTTATGAGGTTCCTTAATTTAATGACCTGCTTACTTTTCGGAAATGGATCAAGGCATCATAAATTTCATAACCTCCGCTGTACTTTTTATGGCACTACATTAGAAACTCCTTGGGTAATGATGGACTAGCCACTAGGAGCCATCGCAACATCGGCCTTTTCTCATTCGAAAAGGCGATCCTTAATTTTTATTATATCGGCTCTCTGTGTCCCTTGGCTTCTTGCCCCCAAGTCGCATGTTGTTTTATAGGCCTCACCCTCCGGCTATTTTATTGACTTTCTATTGTGATTTATGGCAAAATCAATTGGCTGTTACCGATGGATCTTTTTAATGAGGTTCGAAGTTCTAATGGAAAAACATCAAAAATTTTTGGACATTTCATGGTGTCGCTACAGCACGGTATAATTTTTTCGAATAAATAAAATTTTGATAAATTTTGTTTGAAATTTTCAGAAAAGTGCTGACTTCTAATTAGCAGAGTGGTCATAAAAATTGTTGTTAATGTTGTTTCGTATGCGTTGTTGTTAGTGGCGGGTTTTTCTTTTTTTTTGGTAGACGTCCAGTTTGATTCATAAATCAGTTATTGTCGGAAAATACAACAGGACATCCGTTAGGGTAGCCGGACAAACAACAAAAACCCATAAAAATGCATCATTCGAACATTTATTAATTTTGACCGAATGGATGCAACTCTGCATTGTCGTATTCACGTACGAGAACGCAAAGGATGAGTGGCCCGCCTTATCGTGCATATTTCGCATGAAGGTCCTTGCTAGAGGGACACATCCTGAAAGGACCAAATCCGAAATGCATTCGATGTATTCTGTCCCTCTGTCATCATCGATGTCCATGTTAATTCTGATGGGACGTGTTCCCTTTTCGGCTGTAGACTGCCTTTCTGTCGCTGCATATTGCCAGTCAATAAATCAAATTTTTTCACGGATATTTGTCAATGTCAGGCGACGATTTCTGTCAGGCTTTTTTTTCGATATTCGCGAGTTGTCGATGCAAACTTTTTTATTTACTGCACTTTTTCAACTTGCCTTCAGAAAGACCGCAGCCGATTGAGCCTATTGATAAAAACTCTGCCAATAGTCTGGGCGCAACTTTATTATTTTTCGGGCAAAAAAGGGCGGAAACTAGATGATGTGAGGTAGCGACAGAACTTCCAACGCTACTGACACCACAGCGATTTTGGGTCATGTTCCAAGGCGCGGTCAAAGCCGAAGTTTAGGACGGATAGTTTCAAAACAGGAGTCTAAAACCTGCTTTACATCTTTCCAGTGGTTGAACATCGAAAATTTCTGAAATTCATTTTTAGGCGTTTATATTTAAAACCAGTGGAAGTAAAAACCAATTCAATATCTCATGAGATCTAAGGGATATGTCGGAATTCGTGAAACGTATGTAACCCCTTTACACTCCTTTGGGGGGTTAAAACATCGAAAATTCCGATTACGATTACATGACAAACAAAAACACAATGTTATATCTCATCAGACCGAAGAGATATGATTGAACTCATAAAAACGTTTGAAACCTCCTACTTGGCGGTTGGATTTTGAAAAATTAATTTTTAGGCGTTTACACTCAAAACCCGTCGAATTAAAAACCAATTCGATATCTCATCAGACCTAAGAAATATGGCCAAATTAAACGTATGCAATCCCTTAATGACGCCAAAATCCAATCCAAAAATCCTGAAATTAGTTTTAGGCATTATTTAAAAACTCGGTGGAAATAAAAACCCATTCGATATCTTATCCTAAGAGATAGGACGGAATTAGTGAAAACGTATACACCGTTTTAGGAGCAGCAAAAAATTACAAAAAAAAAGTTTTTAGATAATATAAAAATCCAGCACGTAGAAGTAAAAACTTATTTGATTTATAATTCTAATTAGAGATTAAGGGAAATCAGTTAAATGTATACAACCTCTTTACCCCTCTCCTCCCCTTAGAGGTTTAATTAAGAAAAACTGAAAACCGCTTTTATGCATTTATTTGAAGAAAACGTAGAAGTAAAATTAATTCAATACTTCAGAAAACCTAAGAGAAACGACGAAAATCGTAAAAATATAAGCACCCTATTTTCGCTGCCTATTTTTTTGCCTCTAACCTTTTTTAAACTAAACTTGTTTTCTATTTTCTAACATAAGCCGTTCCTGAGATATGAAAAACCCTTTTTGATATCTTATCATGGCAAAATTCGTGAAGACATAAACACCCTCTTAAGAGTAGCAACAAATTATGAAAAAATTTTGAAAAAAGTTTTAGGTTATTATATAAGAAGCCAGTAGCAGTAAAAACTTATTTGATTTCTAATCAGACCTAAGAGATTTGGTGAAAAGGTACACAACCCCTAGAAGTAAAATTAATTCAATATATTAGAAGACCTAAGACATATGACGAAAATCGTGAAAATATTTGCACCCCATTTTTTAGGTGATTGATTATATGTTAGTTGTTTTCCGGCGTCAGTAGGGTTTCTGGTGTGAAACCCCAACACGAAATCCCCGACTGTTGATTAATCGCTGTCCTAGAGGATTTAGAGGATTTAGGTGATTGTACAAAAAGCCAGTATACAACCCCGTTACAGAATTTTTGGCGCTTATATAGGAAACCTTAGGAAGTAAAAATGAATTCGATATATCATCAGATCTAAGCAATATATAGGAATCTGTGAAAACATATGCAACCTCCTTACACCCATTTGGGGGTGAATATCAAAAAATCCTGAAAGGAGTTAATAGATAAATATGAAGGCAGCACGAGAAAGTAAAAACCAATTCAATTTCTTATCACTTCTAAAAGATATGATGGAATTCGTGAAAATTTGTTCAACCCTTTTACTCCCTCTTAGGGGTTGAAAAAGGAAAAAAAACTTAAAAACAAGTTTTAGGCGATTATTACGCCTGCCCTTGGTAGTGAAAAGATATCTGATCAGACCTGAGGGATATGACAGAATTCGTGAAAAAGTATACAATCCCCCCCCCCCGTCTACACCTTAGGGGTCGAATTTCAAAAAATCATGAAAACACTTTCTAGGTATTTATATGAAGAAGCAGCAAAATAAAAATGAATTCAATATTTGGGAAGACCTAATAGATATGATGAAAATCGTGAAAATATATGCATTCCATTTTCACTGATAATTTTTTTGCCCCCCTTCCGAACGCCAATGGATATTTGAAATTTTTTTTAATCTAAATTACTTTCCTAATTGATTTACATATACATACCAAATTTAAACTTTGTAGCATAAGCCGTTCTATAGATAGTGAAGACACCCCCCAACCCCGTACCATTCTGCCACTATAAAAAATTATGTTTTTCAAACATGCTACTAATATAGCTCTATCTAAAAACCAAGTTTCAGCTTTATATCATTATATGTTCTCGAGATATAAAAATCGGAACTTTTTCCATTTCACCCTCACACACACAATTTTTTTTCTGCTAGGAGTTTATTAGGCCTACTTCTGCTAAATATTTTAAGCATCTATCTTACACTGTTCTTGAGATATGAGATGTGATTTTTTAGAAAAATTCTTATCCCCTCCACTTTCATGCTCCACCCCCGCCCCCCCCCCCCCCCCCTAAAAAATTTTACATTCAGCAAACTGCATTTGTCAACCTTAATACAGAAACCGAATTTTTATTTTTTTAATGCAATTGATTAGTGAGATATCGTAATCTGAAGTTTTTTACCCCACACCCCCGTACGCCATCGCCCCCTCTCAAAAATTTACGATCTATTCTCCTAGTATATCTACAGATATTTATTAAGTTTCAATTTTGTGACGTTAACCGTTTAGGAGATATGGATTTTAGAATGTGTCGATCTCGGCTTTTTTGCGTTTTGGACGCATTATTTTTCCCCCACTCCCACACCCCTTCACACATATTGACAATTTTCATGCAAATGGATTCACTATCATAATCAATGGCGCAACAGCCCAAATTGGGCCTAGGCCTTGAAGTAATGCTAGAGTAACTTCATTACTAGAGGTGAAGTGGTCAGCCACACGCTCGTCAGTGATTATTATTACCTCGATTTTTGACTCAGGTACTCATTTACAGCTGAGTTAACTGGTAGTTCGACACCCAATACCATTCTCGAAAATTACTTGTCAAGCAGATTCGAACCTGGTACCAGGTGCGCCGAAGGCAAGTGCTCTAGCCATTAAGCCACCCAGACTACTATCACTATCATAGCTCTAAATAAATTCCAAGTTTCAACCTTAAAGCATAAGCGGTTGCTGAGATCTAGAAACCAAAATTTTCCGTTTAAAACGCATCCTTCTCCTCCCCCCTTACACCCCCACCCCTCAGAATTTGGTAACTTCAAGGGGCCTACCCAGTCTATTCATAAAAAAATTTCAATATAATATCTCAAACCGTTTGGGAGCTACGAGCCTTCAGACGATTTTGCATACGGCGGACAGACGGACTGAAATTTTTTTTTAGCTTTTTTCGTGTTTACTAGTCATGAAACGCAAAAAAAATTTTTAGACTACCAATTTTTTTTTTAATTTAAAAATCGATCACAATACTCTATTATTAGAAAATAATAAAGTAATAACTTTTAGACATTTATTTGAAGAATCCATAGAAGTAAAATTAATTCAATATTTCAAAAGACCTAAGAAATATGACGAAAATCGTGAAAATATATGCGCCATATTTTCACAGAACAGTGTTTTTAAACTTAATTACTCTTCCTCACCGCAACCCTCATAGACTTCTCTCTCTCCCCCCCCCCCCCCCCCAATTGCTTGAGGTCTGCAGATCTACCTCCAGATGTTATTGGAAACAGTTCTTTAGACATGAGACGTGATTTTTTTAGAAAACTTTTTATCTCTTGAACTTAATATCTCAAACGGTTTGTGAGATCGATTCATCAATGCGCACGCAAACGGATTACGGCGGACTGACGGACTACGGCGGACAGACGGTCTATGGTGGATAGACGGACTTAATATTTTTGTTGTAAATTTCAGGCATATCTCTATTATTACAGCAACCTAGAATTTTAATAAGTACTCAAAATTTCATTTCAAAATCGTTTATTCGAGTTCGAGGAAAAATTTGAAATTTAAACGGCCTTAAAGCACTTAAGACTGAAAGCCAATGGATAGACATTAAAAGTTCTAAGAGTCGGTATCCTAATTGACTGAGATTTGAATATGTGTGCATAATTTGAATTGGGAAAAAAAAATTAAATCCCCCAGAATAGAACTGGAATTATGTTTCCAATGCCTACAGTGTGACAATATCGAAATCTTTTATGAAACCGGCACCTGATAACCTGAATATCGCGACGACACCTGTCCTCGGTCCGAACACGGCTCAGGTTTATTTGATCAACTTTGTGAATTATTCAGTTTAAAGCCGGTGCTTTTATTAGCTTCGTCCGCTCGTTTGTGTTTCATTAATTAATTTCTACTAATTATTGTGGCCGGTGTTAAGCCAACATGCGCGCTTCTGTTTGCGTTTACTGCCGTCATATAGTCAAAGTGTTGCGCTGGCTAAACAAAAAAACAAGGTGGTGCGACCGCGATAATTTCTTTTAAAATCTGTGGAAGATATACACGGGCGCTTCTTCTTCATCTCATAGATAAGTGGAGGTGCTGGTTTCAGGTGCGAGATCAAAGCCTTTCGCCGCGTTATCAAACCGCCCGACGACATAATATTGGGGCTTGATGGCGGTAGTCAACAATCCTTCAGCCAACATTACGCGGTCGGATTTTGTTGTTTGCCAGTGTTTTTCTAATCAGTAAGCAAAGATTGGCCCCAAAAGCCTTCCCGGTCTCCCCCGCCACATAAGAACATTGTAATTTTATTCGGTTATCGGGGGTAATGAGGAGGTCCATCCGTTTCCCGGTGCTCCTTGCTCCGGAATTGGTTAGTGTAATTCGCAGGAACCACCATCACCGGCGTAACCAAATCAACTTTTCGAATTGGCCACGAAGGTGTGAGCCTGACTTCGTTTCAGCTTTAGGTTAGGGCGGATTTTTTTTCTTGTTTGTGGATCTAATTTACTTTTATGTTGCTTAAGGGGGTGGGTCTGATTCTTTACCTGAAGCCGTGTATCCGGTATTGCACCATGGATTATTCTAGGTAGCTGATCCCCGGCGTTGTTTCTTAAAAATTACCTCGCCTTGAATTTATGATGGGCAACTCATTAGATATCCTTGGTATGTTGAAGTTGGAGCAGTCGGTAAACAAGAGCCTGGAAAAAGGACACTGCCTCGTATATGGGAAGCTTTCCACCCGATGTCGGCTAAATTTACTTTCAAGTCTCCTCTGATGTCAGCGATTTTTTGTTGTTGGTGGTGTAGAGGTCGCATCCTATTTGACAGGATTTTTTTTTCTTCTGTGTACTCCTTTTTCGTCTTGTGTGTTACTCTGCAGACCTTGGGGCTTTATCTTGTTATGAGGTAAGGAGATGCTGTTTGTATTCGTTTTTAATTAAAACTTGGAATTTATAGTATTTGCAGGATCTTGTTTACTGTGAAAAGGCGAACTAAGTCTGATGCAGTGATATGACACTGCTGCTTGAGTTTGCGATGTCCTTTTTTTTCAAATGCGCATTTTTATTGCTTATGCTTAATGTGTCTGGATTTTTCGCTCCTACTTGCAGATAGACAACAAAAACAAAATAATTTCGTCGAATTTTCTATGCAACGCTTCGTTTGAGCAGCATACACAATTTATTCCGACTTCTATGAGGAATTACAAGAACCTACCTACAATTGAAGACCTACTTGCTACCTGGCTCCAACTCACAGAAAAGAAATTTTCGAAAAGTAATCAACTCCTTTGCTTCGACACTTGTCTAAAACTTCACTAACCTACAAAGCAATAATTGAAAAGCATCTAGGGTAAATCGGGTTGAAATGCCGCGTACGCTAGTTGACTATAATTTCCGCTATCACTCAAATGTTGGCGCTGCGCTTATTCTGTCATTTATTCGCCATAAAGTATAGTACACCTAATTCTCTTTTTACACGAATTTCATTTAACACGAGTTAAAAAGTTATCATTTTTCTCTTTTTACACGAATTGTTTTGCTTTAACACGATTTTAAATATTCTAAGAATTCTTTTATAAATTTTTTTTATGTTTTATGAATTTCTTTTATTCTACTACTACTCACAAACAGTGGCGTTCATATTGCTTTTCCAAGAGGGGGGCCACTGACGTTCAGAAGGTACTGTAGAGAGACTAGGTGTGGTGCTTAGCCGCTAGTACAGTGAGGATGCAAATTGTACAAATGTTATGGTCGCTGCGGTTCATACTGCTTGAAAATATCAACTTTTTTATTTCCACATCTAATAACTATAATTTACATCGCCAGATTTAGGTAACTAAATTTCGGAATCTCGACAAGCATTAACATCGCTCTGAAGACAATCCTTTGATATTTTTTTAATTTATTAGATGAATATATGCTGACAAAAAAGCCTTAGTTGACTGTTTAATGCCGAAGCACTTAGGCAAATCAATACCCGATCTAAGGCATTTTTACCTATGAATTTCTTTCTGTGTAATAACTAATTTAATCGCCAGATTTAGGTAACTAGATTTCGGAATCTCGACAAGCATTAACATCGGTCTGAAGACATATATGGTGCCAAAAATTTGAATCTATATTGTATTATTGTAAGTCTTTAAGCAATGGAAAATTTAATAGCATAAGCAGGAACTAAAAAATAAAATTATTTGATTCCAAAACATGGTGAACAAAATTTTAAGGCTGTTCGCTTTCAATTTTTCAACAAAATTTAGAAGTCCAAAAATACTTTAAAATCTCTCAAATGTATGAGAAATCTTGAATACTTTGATAGTTTTATCAAAATCTCGTAATTTCGTCAATTCTGTTCTATATTTAATCAATGTAAACCAGCAGTTTTTAAGACCACTAGAAAAGTAGTGTATTCAATTTTTAATAGTTTAACTTTCATACATATTTGATGAAACCGAAGATTTGGGATTGAAATCTGACGCCTGTATCGTAAAATCCAAAGACTTCAGGCCGACTATGAAGAAATGATCACCCCAGTTTCTATGTTATCCTACAATACTTAAAATCTACGAAAAGCATATTTTCAAGAATGTAATTTATTAAGTATATATACATATTCACTTAGTCTCCTTATTAAGTATAGATGACTGCCACCATACCCTTACCTAGCCTACTCTCCTTATTCATAACTTAAAAATAAGACCGAAAATTCACTAATACTATTTTAAATTATAATAACTTCACGAGCAGTCTCTTATAGCAGATTTACATTGCAAGGTTTTGACAAGTAGATTTTGAAAACTCGAAAAGAGTGTACAACGCTCTGAAACATTTGTTTGATCATGACTATGATGTTAAATTTTTTAATTTACTTTGTAAGATTTTTAAAGATTTTTTAAAGCTTGCATTACTATCAAGTAATTTCGAATATTTTAATATTTTGTACAGGTAATTGTGATGAATGAAAGACAATTTCAGGTCTGTACACTAGGGTAGCTATTATTTATATGGTGAATTTGTCCCCAAAGATTTCTTTCGCGAATCCACCCCCTTAAGTAGTCCTAATCAGTGTAAAAACTATATGTTTTAAATTTTATCCCGATCAGATAAGGTCGTTAAAAAAATAAAAATTATTCCGAAAAAAATATTCCTACCCTACTGTTCAGGTTGCTTTGATTAGCTTTTGAACTACCCTTTTAACACAATTAGATTTCAAATTCATTCAAATTTGGGAATTTAATGGAATCTTTCGAAATCCTGAGATTGCGCCAAATCGAGTTTTAAATCTTTGGATGTTAATCAGTATTCACAAAATTAATATGTAGCTAAGTTGCAACACAAGATTTCCAACTGGATTTTCAGAAATCTAGTGATTTCGACAAAACTATTAAGATATACTGGATTATCCATACATATGAATAAATTTGAAATCTACTCCGGGACTAGTTTTTGTGAAAATAAAGGTGCTACCTATGCCAAATCAATGCTGCCTTTCCAATAGGATCGTGTTCGTACTCAATCCAAATCTTAAATACCTTAAATTCAATATTGGGCACTTACATACCTCCTTATGAGAAGTGTTTGTTTTGTTAAATCAAATTGATTGAAGTATATTTATATTCGAAATTTAATTACTTTTCCATTGAAATATTTTAAATTAGTAGTCTTATTTTCGATTAGGAGACAAAAGAAGGATTAAAGAAAGACATTAGGGGAAATCAGATTTAGTTACATGGTCGACACAATGAGTATACTTTAATAAGTGTATCTAATAGTCTAATATAATTTTTCTTTTAAGCTAACATAAATCAACGTTGGTTGACAAATTTTTTAGGGAGGGCCATGGCCCCTATGGCCCCCCCTCTATGACCGCCACTGCTCACAAATTATATAATTTAATATCGTATTATATTTTTCTTAACTCAGTTTAATGTAAAAATATAAGAACAAATTGAAATTGGAACCAAATGTTACAAAAACGTTCTGATACCAAACATACCTATTTTGTTGATTATATGCGTATTTTCTCTTTGAGTGGGATTCCCCGAATTATACATAAAGTAAAGACGTAATTTTTTTTGTACGTAATTCATTGTGATTTTGAGAATTGAAAAGAAAAGACGTTTAGTTGCCGTGGATGTTTAAAAAGTTATAGGTAAAATTAAGAAAGTGCTCGTATAAATTTATTAACTCAATAACAGGTAAGTTTTAAATAATTTACAAATTTTTGCATTGGATTTAATTTTTTATTGTATTTTGGTAGGCCTAACACAATGTCACATAAATCACTTGTAGTAATTAGGAAGAGAAAAGCGACCAGTTTAGATAATAAAACTAAAATTTTTGATCAACTTGCAACAGGACAAGGTGCAACTGCTGTAGGAAAGCATTTTGGTATTCATGAAGCTACTATAAGAACAATCAAGAAAAATTAAACTGCGATTAGAAAGTCTGTATGTTCTGGATCAAAAATAAGTGCCAAGTCGTCGTCATATATAAGAGATGGTGTCAAAGAGACGATGGAAAAAGCTTTGGTAATATGGATTGAAGATAAATCCCAAAAAGAATACCAGTAGACGGAATTACTATCAAACAAACAGCCTTAAGAATGTACAAACAATTCAAAGAAATTGAGCCAAGCACTTCTTCTCAGTCAAAACAACCTGAATTTTCAGCAAGTACTGGTTGGATGACAAGTTTTCTTAAAAGACATGCTCTCCACAATATAAAAATCTGCCAATGGTCTGGGCAAAACTTTATTATTTTTCGGGTCAAAGTTCGGGAGCGGTCAAAGTCGGCGTCTATCATCAGTTGTTTCAAGATTATGACGTTTCTTGGAAAGTTAATTTTTGTTCTTAAAATAAAAATATTTAAAAAAGAGATTTTTAGCCGATTAAACATTAAAAAAGCCCGTGTAGACTATTCGAATTTCGGTATATTATGTACACTAAAAGCTCATAGAATTGAAAATGAATTTGCTGCCTTATCAGAATTAAGAGATATGAAGAATTGTTAAAACGTATATAAAGCCATTACTTCCACTTGCGGTTTGAATTCCGAAAAAATTGTGAAACAGGTTTTTAGAAGATTTCATAAGAAGCAACTTAATATCTCATGAGACACGAGGGATTTTGAAAAATTTATGAAAACTCGATATATCATCAGATCTAAGCAATATGTAAGAATCTATGAAAAAATATGCAACCTCCTAACACCCACTTGGGGTTGAATATCCAAAAATCCTGAAAGGAGTAAATAAATAAATATGAAGTCAGCATGAGAAAGTAAAAACCAATTCAATTTCTTTTCACTTCTAAAAGATATGACGAAATTCGTGAAAACGTGTTCAACCCTTTTATACCCTATTAGGGGCTGAAAAAGAAAAAATCTTAAAAACAAGTCCTAGGCGATTATTACGCAAGCCCATGAAAGTGAAAACATATTCGATATCGATCAGACCTGGGGGATACGGCAGAATTCGTGAAAAAATATACAACCCTTTTACACCGTCTTAGGGGTCGAATTTCAAAAAATTCTGAAAACACTTTCTAGATAATTAAATGAAGAAGCTGTAGAATAAAAATGAATACAATATTTGGGAAGACCTACTAGATATGACGAAAATCGTGAAAATATATGCACTCCATTTGCACTGATCATTTTTTTCGCCCCCTTCCAAACGCCAATATATTAGTTGACATGTATCGGTATTAACCCATCACTAATTATTTGGAAGTTGTAGAAAGCCAATCAGCGCACTCACTATAACTGCTGCCGCGATTTAGTGCGCGCGATGCGATTGGGTTCGCACGCGTCGCTCTCATTGCAATTACACCTTCTCAGTGCTAACCTACTTATTGCAGAGGTATAACTTAAATGTACTAAAGTCAAATTTTTCATTTTAATTTTTTATTAGAAACCACACCGCCCCATTATTCCGTCTGTAATCACATTCGAGCATCCTTCCGTGTTGGCTTCTACAGCTTGTTTTTGGTTGTTATATATGAAAAAAAGAGACATAAATAAGAATTATACGGGGTATTCTCGGGTATGAAACTATTTAAAATCCCCGAACAACTAGAACCCCTTATTCAAGTTTACATGAGCAAGGGTGGAATTACATTTCAGTCATAGCGAACGAGTGTGAGCCACTGTGTGTGTATTGTGCACAATCCAACCTCTAATTAATCGGATGATTTACTGCCGTCGTGTAATTCATAGCGTCCTCGGATCACACATAAATGTCTAGAAGGGTTAATTTATAATATCCACAGCGGTCTATCCTGCTGCAGATGCCTAGTCTTGTAATTAGCTGGCACTTGTACAGTGGTTCGATCGAAGCTTCTGATATCATTGGCTAAGAAGAAGGCCAGACCGGATAGTGGTGCCGACAGAAGCGCCTACGCCAACTATTGGCTTCAATTCGGTTCCGTTCCGGAACATTTCCTCCATTGGCTTTATGAATACATGCGATATGGCAATCATAAATCGACCCTTCGCTCACCCTCGACTCCCAAGAAGACTTTCCCTCTATTTGCACATTACAGCGGCCTGGCAACAATATTTCAATCAAACGTCGTAACTCAAATCTCGACATTTTCGGAAAATTGTCGAAAACAATCACGAGAACTGCAGCTATAAGTCGGCCGGGTTAGACGCTGGAAAAACTTCTCTGTAAGATGAAATATTGCGTTCGCAATTGCACCGAAATTTTGAAAACCCAACCCCAATCCAAAGTGAAGGTCCATAGAGTGGTCTTCCGTTTATAGCGTCGTGAAGGAAGGCAACCGATTTCAGCAGAGTATCAGAAATCCAAAAAATCGCATGCAGCCTGTCCCATAAATCAACTTCAGTGGCGGCCATAAATCAGGAATCGCGTGGAAACCTCAAAACCTGGTAATGTACCAGACAAAAATTGAAATCCGGGAATCGGATCGGATCGGATCAGAACGAACGAATGACACTGTCAATAAAGGAAATAGTGTGCAACCAAGTGCACTGTAGTCCTACCCCGAGCTCTGAGATATCAACAGCCGGCGGTAACTTTGCCAGGACATAACTCATCAAGGGACCATCAACATCCGTACCGAACATGACAGCCCGCAGTTAGAAGAGTACGCCGTGCATGTCAAAAACCCAAAATACGCAGCACGGAATCAAAGATAGCGGGGTCGCAGGACCAATTTATCACTTTGCATGCCCGACGGATTGCGGACGGTTCGATGATGGACTCGTGGATTCGGTACTCGGATGAATGTCCGCAAAAACGGACTGAGCTCGTCCAGCTGTTTGGTCAGCGCTTACATGACGGATGCTTTGGTGATTGTGTGATTTAACTGTCACCGCTCTCTTGTTGACTGATTGTAATTAATTGTCCTGGCGCAAGGACATTTGTTTTGTGACGCCTCGCAATGGCTTCTATTGTGTATGTGCACTATGAGTTTTTGCCGAACGGATAGATTTGAAATACAACAGATGCTAACAACCATTCAGTTGATGTTTTGATTTCTGACTATTCCGTTTCAGAAAAGGATATCGGCCATAAACAGGAATTGTGGATTTACTGTCTGATTTCTGAACAAAAGCGTGTGCAAGTGTTTGGCTATTATTTGGAACGTATGCCGGTTTTGAGCATTTCGCACTGTGAACATAACGATGCTGAGGATATTAGAAAACGTTTACAGATACCTCCGTTAAAAGGACATTGTGATTCAATAAAAAGTTAAATTTAGGAAAGACTTGCAATTTTTTATTTCCACTTTCAATTTGCCGTCCGAGCTCACTACTCGTATAACACATCGGAACTCATACGGAGTTCCAACAGAATTCATACCATCCTGAGTTCCGGAAACATGCAGAATCGCATCAGAATATTTTGGTTCTTTATAAGTTCATTAACATTCGGGACTCAGTGAGTGACTATCTTCTGGATCCGTATCCCGATACAGTACCTGTGTGACCACAAGTGCTACGAAGGTAGCAAAATGCTACTATTGACAATTTTTTGCTACTATGTTACTACATGTCTAAATTTGCTACCCTGGTAAAATTAGCCGTTATAAACCTTGTGGACGCCAAAAATATGATACTTTGACTATAAAATGAGTCGTCCAGTTGCAAAACCAGCCATATATGTTTCAGAGACTTGTGGCAAAATGGCAAAAACTGATTATGCAGTAAAATAGGCAAAATATCCTTATTCTTTTTTTTAAAAAAAATCACAAAAAAAATGCTTTGTTGGCTTGCAAAAGCTTTGATATTATCCTTATTAAATGAATAAGATATTATAGTTTTAAATCTAGATATGGCTGGTTTTGCACCCGAAATTCAAATATGACTGGTTTCGCAACTCTAGCGGTATTGCTTTGCAATGTTTCTCTTCCATTCTTTCGGTTGAGGTTTTTTTTTCCTGAACTTTGTAGTTTCTTGAATTCCTTGTTGTTCCTCGACCTGATGATCTATTCCTTGTTGTTCTTCGAGCTGATGTTCTATTTCTTGTTGTTCGTTGACCTGATTATCACTAAAAACTCTTCATCTGTCTCTAAAATAATAAATTCAACATTTTCCTCCTTCATTTTCACAACCTTAAAACACAAACGAAACACGAAAAAAACTCAAATCAATGATTGTGCAAGGTTATATCAACTATCAGCTGTTTGATTTTATAAGACTCAGGGATACTACCATTACCTAGCTATAACAACCCAAACTAGTGACGTCATCATTGTGTTAAGTAAAAATATGGCTGGTTTTGCAACTGATAATATAGGTCAGCTTTTGAAACCAAACTCAAAGAAATATGGCTGGTTTTGCACCTTACTGGGTTTTTCAAACCTAATTTTTAAAGGTTTAGGACTGGTTTCTAAGCTCAATTTAGTTTTAAAATTGTAGCCTGAGACGAGACGAATCCAGGGATACCGAAACCTTAAAATCAAAAAAATAGACGTATGGCTGGTTTGGCAACTGGACGACTCAAATGTAAAATTCATGCACGCCACTGGTCTTGCATTCGAAATCGCGTACCATCGATATTATTGTACTGAGAAATATAGTATAGTGGAAGCGCATACCGCATACATAATCGCAATCGAATTAAGCATCTTTTTCGAATCTATCTCTCGTTCGAGCGAAGGGCAAAATGTGCATTTTGTGTGAATTTTGATTTTCCTAAATAAATGTTCACACTTTAAAATATTATTTTTTCTTTAAACATTTTAAATTTGTAGTGGATATACAGTGTTATGAGTAACAGATAAGCATGTAATGACGTAACTAGTTCCATATAATTAAAAGAAGTATTAGAAAATATTTTTGCTACCCAAGCTAAAAATTGCTACCCAAATTTGCTACCCTGAGAAATATCAAAACGGTCACACTGTACAGTACTGAAATTCCGTAAAATTTGAATTCCTTTAAACGATATTGCATATGGGTTCAGTATATTAGTCTGAATGAATTCCTTTTTAAGTTCTCGATCCCAGAGAAGAATGCCAGAACTGATACAGTACTGGTACAAAGGCAGTGGCTAAGAATCAATCTGAAACAATAAATAAATCAAAAAAATAAATCAAAATAAATCCAAATCTTTTTTTCACTAATTTTTTTACGAATATTGCAAGAAATAGTGGATTTTGATAATTATCAATTCATTGATAATTAATAGATAAATTAAAAATTCGGGTTACGAAAAATAAATCCAATAGGAACTGCTTTATCGGCTTTCCTGGACATAGAGTGAACTTTCTGCAATGTGACAGTGGAAACGATTAAGGAGGCGTTGTAAAGCATAGGATTGGAAGAGGTATTGACAAGCTGGCTAGCGA
The DNA here is from genome assembly GCA_951812415.1 of Beris morrisii. NCBI lineage: Eukaryota > Metazoa > Arthropoda > Insecta > Diptera > Stratiomyidae > Beris > Beris morrisii. The sequence goes on along the minus strand of OX638313.1, from coordinate 102,173,162 downwards.
CTCTTCTGAATACCAGAATCGTGAGTGCTAATATGGGGCAAGGCAATGTTATAAGACAGGCTTCGAGGGGAACCCCTCAGGGGGTGATATCGCTCCTTCTTTGGCTCCTCGTTGTGAATGAGGTTCTCCTGGAAATTGAAAAGCAGGGAATAAAGGTTGTGGCATATCCAGCCGACATTGGGGTAATCGCCAAGGGCAAGTTTTTGGATACGCTGTCGAGCATTTTGGAATCTGCACTCCGCACACTCAGCCAGTGGGCTGAAAGATGCGGCCTGGGGGTGAATGCTTCTAAAACTGAATTGGTGTTATTTAGAAGGAAGCATAGAATTCCGGCATTTAGGCTACCGAACCTCGAAGGCGTGGAGCTTAGACCATCGGAACAAGCTAAATACCTGGGTCTAATTCTGGATAGGAAGCTCAGCTGGGAATTGAATGTTCAGGAGAGCATTAAGAAGGCAAATAACGCGCTTTTCGCGTGCAAGCAGACCGTGGGCAAAAGCTGGGGTCTCAAACCAAATATAGTACACTGGTTGTACACAGCGCTTGTGAGACCTATTCTGACCTATGGGGCAGTGGTATGGTGGAAAGCCATGGATAAAGAGTACAATCTTAGGGAACTTGGAAGAGTGCAACGGACTGCGTCTGTTATGATCACGGTAGCCCTTCACAAAACGCCTACTGCCGCTTTGGAGGTGTTTATGCATCTATTGCCAGTGGATATCATTGTAAAACAGGTGGCGGCAAATACAGCGGTTAGGCTATCGAGCTGTTTTTAAGCGGAGCTCCAAAGGGCATAGTTCAATTCTCAGCGAATTTTTGGGAAGTCCTGCTAATATTAGTACGGACTACTTAATTCCTGGGATGGATTTTGTGACGCCATACGAAATTGTGTATCCTAGTAGAGTGGACTGGGAGAACAATAGGGTACTACGTAAAGGAGAAATCTCCGTATATACGGATGGATCGAAAATGGAATGCGGCACTGGCGCTGGCGTCTTCTCTGAGCAGCTGAGTGTAGGAAAGTCGTTTAAGTTGTCAGATGTGTGCAGCGTCTTCCAAGCGGAAATTTTGGCTGTGTTGCAGGCAACAAATATCCTGTTAATGGGGGAGATATGCGATCAGAATCTCTACTACTACTCTACTCTACATTGACAGCCTGGCAGCCATAAAGGCGCTGGAATCGGTCACCATTAAATCCCAGTTAGTAAAGCGCTGTCGAGAAGTGCTAAAGGTACTTTGTAGTCAGAACAAAGTACAGATTTACTGGGTGCCAGGGCATAGTAATATACTAGAGAACGAAAGAGCGGACGAGCTTGCGAGATCGGGATCGGCATCGAATGGTAGGGTTGAGGAGGATGTTTGTCCACCGATATGCGGCATCGAAGCGCAAATTGGTGAGCGCTCTAAAAAGACAGCCGACTGTAGGTGGGCAGGACTGGCAAGCTGCAGGATTTCTAGATCCCTGTGGACCGACCTGGATAGTCAGAAGACTACGAATATATTGACTTGGGATAGAGGAAAACTGAGACTGCTCGTCGGAGCACTAACGGGGCACTCTATGCTGAGGAAACACGCTATGCGGCTAGGGATAGCGGAGGCGGACATGTGTAGGTTCTGCCATGATCTGTATGCTGTGGAGGAAATCACTCACATTCTGTGTGAATGCCCGGCGTTTGAGATGGTTGGGTAGTCTTTTCTTCGAGAGCATCGAGGATTTGATGTCGTTAGGGTATGACAAACTAGTCAGGTTCTGCATGAAATTGGAGTATTTCTGAGGTGATGGAATAGCCCACGAGGACCTGAAGGGATCACAATGGGCCCGTTTGGCGCCTGGTGAGTGCGGTGGTTTTAGCGCTCCGCCCCTTCTTAAACCTAAACCTAAACCTAACTGCAGCAGAGTCTGTAAATTGGGGAAAATTACAGTTAAGAAAGGCAGAGTTGATTGGATGCTGGAACAGAACTGAAACGTCTGTCCCTAAAAATGGAATTCGTTCAGAATTGAAATCAATAATTCTGCGTTGATAATCTCCCTAGTGACGAATTCCTGAAGTCTGAACTCTTTTCGGACAATTTAATGATTCGGAATCCACGTTAAGTTCTTATTGTCAGTACTGATTTCTTGGAGTCTACCTGGCAGCTATTGGAGCTTGCAATTCTGGCTAAGTTTCCGTTCGCAGTACCGCGTTTCAGTACCTGTTTATGTTGTACAGGTATTTGGACGTGTTAGATTAGATTTTTTAAAACTCTTACAATAAAAATGCACATCTTCATCTTATTAATATAGACGTGGACGAAGCTTATTATTCCGTACACGAAAAAACTAGGGTAAGCCCTTCTTACGATTGGAACATGGCAGTGGTGTGGCGTGATAATTCAACAAGGGGAAGCATTGGTAAATATCAAAAATTTACTATTACTCTGCTTTCGACAAATTTAGTGCATTTTAATTGAACCGCTCCCATTAGCTAATCAAATTTTATCTTCTTGGTATAATTGGTTCGGAAGATATTCTAATCCAAAGTTTTTTACCCCCACCCCTACACCTCACAACCCGATTTCAAAATTTTAGCCATTGATTATTCTCCTATTATCCCTTAAGACAACTACAGAGCTTCAATCTTCTGACATCAACCGTTTAGGACATATGTATTTTAGAATCTTCCAACCCAAGTTTTGAAGCCTTTCGGACACATTGCTTTCCTCTCCACACTCACGCCCCTTAGCCCTTCTCGCCAATGTTTTTGCAATAAGTTCCTATTTTCAGCCTCCGAGCGTAAGTGGTTTCTGAGATCTAAAAGTGCTGCATTGATTAGATCATGGGCTATACCCATAACATATAAATTCAATTCCAAACTTTGTTCAGAATTCAATTTCCATCCTCCTCTGGTAGCTCCTATCAGATCTCGCTTCCAAGTTTGCTGAAAGCTTCTCTGCTGCAGCCAAGAATTTTTTCTACTACCCGTGGAAGCAAATTCTTCATTGCTTTCAACCTCTACCGTGTTCGTGTATTTTTTTCATGACGTCACAATGGGCTTACTACGGAATGAAATGACAATGTTATTTAAAGGTGTCAAAATTCAGAGTTCAGTCATTTTTTTCCGTCAAAATAGACCTTGTGTAGAGCAAAGAAAATAATGTGGCGAATAAAACTTTGACGTTTACAATATATGACAGCATTTGCTAGCGAGAATAGTCAAATATTTGACATGGGCATTAAAGACCATTCTTAAATTCATCATCCTTTTACAAATAAGACTCTATAGTTGGAAATTGCATTTCAAATGATGGCCATTGCTTGCACTTTGATCGAATAAAAGAGAAGATGATCAGACGCTTTCGTGTGAAGCGTTGCGATACTAATCTCAGAGTTAACTTTATTAAGTCCTTTCTTGACATCATTTTCTCGGAAGCTATGGGTCACTTGAATGTCATCTTCATAAAGTAATGCTGCAGCGAAAAAGAAAGTCAGAAATTTACAAGGAAAAGAAAAGTGGTCACAGCATAGAGCCTTGCGGTACACCAGCATTTATTTCTGCGAACGATGAATTAAAACTTCCAGATTGCTTCCTGTTAGAGAAATATGAGCTCAAAAATGTTAAGCTGTGTTTAGAATTTTTTTCTAATGTTTCATTCTGTTTGAACTACGGAATTAAAGATATAAAAAATCATCGAATGTATGACCACCATACAAAAGTCCTTAAAAAATTTGAGCTTTTAGAGCCTCAATGAAAATTGTCTACTCAAAATGTACTCAATGAAAAACAAATCACATTTATGTGTATATTTTTTGCTCTCGTAATTCCCATACAAATGCCCTTACTTGAGGATACGTGAATCTATACTCGGTCACAGGAGATTCAAAAGATTTTGAATTAGTACTAGTTCTGAAAATTTCTGGAGCAGAACTGAAACAAACAAGCGTGGTAACAAACAACGAAATGTGTACACATTATTTGAAGCTACTTTTCGTTACAAGAGCAAGGGTATGTAACAATAGCCTGTTTGTATAAAATCATATCAACGCTCTAAAATCAGTCTCTGGTATCCTGCAATTTCGCGAGGAACAGGAAAAAAGCCAGAACACGAGTATTCGGAAAAGCCATTTGAACTGAAGGAACAAGAAGTGTATGACAAGAGTTCAGTAGACAATACCTCACATACGCGAGTATGTTATAATGGGCCATAAATTACCGCCAAACAAAGAAGGAAGGAGCTCAACAATGAGGCTAAAGGCAACTTTTCAGGGCAAAAAAAAGGGCCACTCAGGAGACAAGTCGAAACGGCCATATCGTTTCCATAGCGAACACTAGTCCCCCTCCGTACGAGAGAGTGTGTTTCAGGAACGCCAAGCGTGGTATGTAGACGAGGAAGACGAAGGCATTGTTCTTTCCGACGTATCATCTCTAGCCCAAAGCCCAAGACCAACACAGGGCCATAAGTCAGCGTGAACCAGAACCAGGTTCTGCGATGCATTTTTGAATCTTCGTCGCATGAATCGGCTGTTAATAAATTCCCAACATGCGACAAGATTTATGACCTCAATAAGAGGAATCAATCTCACGGCATTGAGATTTTATGTTTCCATCTGCGACTTGTCCCATGCGCCCCTTTCGCCGTATTAGAATGTTCCGAAAGCGGCGACCACGTCGAGAAGGGGTTTCCCCGATTCCCGAAATGATACATGGATGATTGGATTTTTGCACCATTCGTTCTTATTGATTTGCCATGAATTTTCGACATCAATAAATTCTCGTGAAGATATGATCAAATTTTTATTGAAATAAGAAATTTTATAGATGAACGTGTAGTTGAGAAGTGATTGGAACAATTTGACTGCGGATGAACAAAAAGCAGCAGTTGTATTCCATCCAAGGCTCCGTTTCTTTGTCAAATAGTAAAAATAGCTTACAAAACAAGGCACAATGACGTAGGTATCAAAGAAATTTTGTTGTAAATATCTAATCTGCTCAAAATGAAGAAACATTTTTGTTACTGACTAATAATTATAAAACTAAAAGTTAAGTAAACCAAAAGGCATCACTAGGCTTGGTGTCACCCCAATTGACTTGCTTGTAATTTCTTTCTCTCATGTTCTTACAACTGGTATTTATCTATTCAAATTTAAGAACCAAGCTGAATAGAATACAGATCAAAACTGATATCGGGACGTTAAAAAAACGAAACTTTAGTCAATTTGTGTTAAAGTGTAGTGCCTTCTTAGTTTAGAACGTACCTTAAAGGACCTAAAGTTGAACTGTTTAACCTTACCAGTTCTCAAACATTTAGAACTGAACCGTAACCTTTGACAAATTAAATCAGCAGCAATGAACAAAGATACCGCTTCAGTATTACGAATTCAGTACTGCATCGATACTGTATTAATGGTGCAATTAATAATAAAATAAAATTTGTTTGTTGTTAATTTAAGAGCAGTTTTAACGGTATTAGTTCATTAATAAAGTTATCTTCTATTTATTGGTCTTTCTCTATATACAAGGATGTAGACATATAAATTTTGAAGAAACGTGTTTCAAATTGCACCTACCAGGGTTTGAATCAAGGAACGCTCATTCTGAAGATAATGCTCTACCATTGAGACTATCCAGCACTGTAAATGTTATTTGGAAATAGTGTATTTCCGATTTCGTTCTTAGTCTGCAGTCGGTACTGATACAGTACTAACTTTAAGAATTCGGAAACGTTATGATATTTCGGACACTTTATTTTTTGGTTTGTATTAAATTTTATAAATTCTATCGCATGAGAGTGCGAGGAACTCTAAAACGTCATAAATTCTGAGTTACATTCAGTACTTTCCCAACAAGAAAATAAATTATACGAGCGCATATATCTAAGAGAACTGGATCTGATTTCTCAAAGGATTACAGAATACCTTCATTCCTGATCTGCTGTTAGTAAGATAAATTTGAGCTTTCCGAATTACCTCAGGTATTCCTCAGGATTCACATCTGGGATCGCTACTATTTATAATATTCATGAATGATCTTGTGAGGTATTTCGTGATGTGGAATTCCTTTTCTATGCGGATGACATAACAATTTATAAGTGTTTGGGATCTATTAATTAATGTCTGGTATTACAGGATAATCTCGGCAGTGCGACAGCTCAATGGGGCCTTGCCATCTTTGATAATATTGCTCTGATGGGATTTGCGACATTACGTCTCTTAGTCCGGTCTGAGTTTTTCTCTCAAAAGTCTTAACTTAGGTTTTTTTTCCGGACATAGGTTAGCCTATCGTCCAACCATGGCAGTTTGCAAGCTATTTGTTGGATATCTTTGAGTGTTGAATTGAATCCCCTTTACGTTGTATGTTTTCAGCTATCGGGAAATTATTCGAAAAAATAAATAAGTTTCCCCTTGCACGAATTTTGGCTCCTCTTTTAGCAGCTCGTAAACACTCTTCCTCTGGACATTTACCGAATACAGTGACTATTACTTCTGTGTTTTCAAGTTGACTCAAACTTTCTTCCAAAGCTAGTAAGTCATGCTGTTAAATATTTGAACAAAAAATTTGACAAAACGTTCTGTCAAATTTTTTCCGTCAAAATAGACTTTTTGTAGAGAAAATAAAACAGATAGATAGAAATAGCTGTGCGAAACTAATTGTAATTTTGTGTAACATCCAGCGAATCAAAAGTGAATCACAACTATCTTCACTTACTCTCATGGGTGAATCACTGAGCGTACTGTTTTGGCACACGTAAGCGAATCATCTAGGAGGTAAGTGAATCATCTGGGTGGCTCGTATGTGAAGAATCTGGATACACAGCATTTACAATTCGTTTAAAACAAAATAAAAAATTTTATTGTTGTAAATTATTTTTATTACTTCAGTAATAAGCAAATGCATGGAAAAAATAATCTCCAATAACATCCGGGAATTTCTCCAATGCCAACAAATTATTCCTCCAAGTCAACATGGGTTTACCACTGGAAGATCTGCGTCCTCAAATCTAATAAGCTGTCTCGATACGTATGTGCGGAACTTTGATCGCAAGGAACCAACTCTCCGCTAGAGGTCTACTGGTCCTAACTCTTGTAAAATTTCCAAGATCATATCTGATACGGTTCTTGAGATATAAAAATTAAATTTTTTGAAAACCATTTTTGCAAATGGGTCCACTATCATAGTGCTACATAAGTTTTTTTTTTTGCTTTTTTGGAGTATACTAGTCCTGAAACGTAAAAATACAAAATTTCAGGGTAGCAAGTTTTTTTGAAATTTCAGGTCAATAAAAATACTTTATTATTAAAAAATCTGCCAACAGTCTGGGCGCAACTTTATTATTTTATGGGTAGAAGTCCGAAACGTGTTTAATGATGAGATGCGGTGTAGGTTACTATGCGACTGATAACCTAAAAAATAACGTTCCAAATAGCAGATTTTTTTTATTTATTTACGTATTTTTTTTATCAATAGAATAATTCATAGTAGTAAAAGCGAATTCGATCACATTAAACCTAAAAGATTTTCGGAATCAGTGAAAACTTGAACAATACCCCCAGGGGTTTTAATTTAGAAAAATACTTAATTCGGTTTTTCCCCGACTACGTTTAAAGCTCATAGAAGTAAAAGTGAATTCAAAATCTCAATATACCTTAGAAATATATCAGAATTCGTGAATATGTACACAACCACTTTACACCCCCTCAGGGGTTGGATATCGAAAAATTTTGAAGATCGTTACCAGCCGTTTATATAAATAGCCCGCAGAAGTAAAATTGCTTTGATAGCTCGACATATCTAAAAGTTTTAACGAAATTCGTAAAAATGTGAATTCACGGACATTTTTTTTACTCAACCTCTGAACGCCAATAAAAATCTGAACTTTTTTTTTGCTTTAATTACTCTAATAGTACATCTACATATACGTACTAAGTTTCAACTTTCTAGCATAAACCGTTTCTGAGATATAAAAAACCACCCCTCTCCCCCGTAGCTTGATACCCATATCAAAAATTTTATTTTTCTAGGATGTCTCCATAGTGGCTCTATATAATCCTAGATTGTTAGCTTTCTATTCATTATGGTTTTCGAGAAATAAAAATCAGAATGTTTTCCTTTCTACCCCCTTTCACCATCACCCCCAACACCCACACTACCAAAATTTTTTTCCCGACTAGAAGTTTACCGACCCCAACTTCTGTAAAATTTTCAAGATCATATCTGATACGGTTTCTGAGATATAAAAATTAAATTTTTTGAAAAATTGCTATCCCCTCACTTTCGTGCTCCACCTCCCCCCTCAAAAAATGTAGTTTTGGTAGACTCCTCTTGTGATCCCATATACAGAAACTAAATTTTATCTTCCTGGTATAATTGGTTCGGAAGATATTGTAATCCAAAGTTTTTCACCCCCACCCCCACACCCCACCACCCCTCTTAAAAATGTTAGCCCTTGTCTTATTTTGAAGTATCCCTAAGGACAACAACAAAGTTTCAATCTTCTGACATCAATTGTTCAGGAGATATCGATTTTAGAATGTTTCAATCCCGTCTTTCGTGCGTTAAAGACTCATTGTTTCCCCCTCCACTTCCACACCCCTTAACCAATATCGACCATTTTTTTGCAAATGAGTCTATTATCATAGTACTACATAAGTTCCAAGTTTCAGCCTCCTAGCGTAAGTGGTTCCTGAGATCTAGAAACCAAAATTTTTCATCTAAAACGCTCCCCTCTCCTCTCCCCTTGTACCCCCACCCCTCAAAAATATACCAGGCGTAGGGGTTCATCCAATCTACCCACCATACAAATTTCAATTTAATATCTCAACGGGCTTGGGAGCTACGCGCCTTCAAACGATTTTGCGTACGGCGTACGGCGTACGGCGGACGGTGTACGGCGTACGGCGTCTACGGCGGACAGACGGAAATTTTTTTTTTTTTTGCTTTTTTGGGATTTACTAGTCCTAAAACGTGTAAATACAAAATTTCAGGGTAGCAAACTTTTTTGAAATTTCAGGTCGATCACAATACTTTATTATTAAAAAATAATAAAGTAAAATAATAAAGAAAAAATTTGTATTTACTTATTTTTATATATCTTCAGCGCTTTTACTAGTTTCTTAATCATCAATTTCTTTATTTTCCATTTAACTTTATTATTTTAATAATAAAGTATAGTCATCGATTTTTTAAAAAAAAAAATTTGCTATCCTGAAAATTTTTTTTCAACTTTTCATGTCTAATAGACACCCAAAAATTAAAAAAAAAATCAGTCCGTCTGTGCGCCGTACGCTGTCCGCCGTACGCAAAACGTTCGAAAGCTTATAGCTCTCAAACTCTTTGAGCTATTTAGTTGAATTTTTTTTTGTTGGTTGACTGAGCAGACCCTTCAAGTGACCACCTTTTGAGTGGTGGGGTGTAAGGGCGGAGGTGGGAGCAGCGTTTTGGACGGAAAATCTTGGTTTCCAGATCTAAGTAACCGCTTAGGCTAGGAGGCTGAAACTTGGAATTTGTATAGAGCTTCGCTAGTGGACCTATTTGCAAAAAAAATTATGATATGGGTAAAGGGGTGTGGGGGTGGGGGAATAATAATGCGTCTGAAACGCTCGAAAGCCGAGATCGAGACATAATTAATGTCACAAAATTAAAACTTAATGAATATCTGTGGGCATTGTAGTAGAATAGATCGGAAACAAATTTTTAAGTGGGGACGGGGCAGTGGCGTACGGAGGTGGGGGTACAAAACTTTAGATTACGGTATCTCACGAACCAATTGCACTAGAAAAACAAAATTCGGTTTCTGTATTAAGGTTGACAAATAAAGTTTGTTGAAAGTAAATTTTTTAAGGAGGCGGTATAGTATGGAAGTGGAAGGGATAAGAATTTTTCTAAAAAATCACGTGTCATATCTCAAGAACAGTGTATGATAGATGCTTAGAATTTTTACCGGAAGTAGGCCAAATAGACCCTTAGCAGGAACAAAAATTTTGGGGTGAGGGTGTAGAGGATGAGGGTGAGGGAGGGTGAAAAGGAAAAAGTTCTTATTTTTATATCTCGAGAACCTATAATGATATAAATCTGAAACTTGGTATAATTTTTTATAGGGATAGTATGGAACGGGGGGAATGAATGTTTTTCCTAACTATAGAACGGCTTATGCTAGAAAGTTGAAAAGCGGTATGTATATGTAAGTCCACTAGAAAAGTAATTTAGATTGAAAAAATAATCAAATATCCATTGGCGTACAGAAGGGGGGCAAAAAAAATTATCAGTGAAAATGGAATGCATATACTTTCATGATTTTCATCATACACAGTTAAAAATTTTGGACTAGATTCCAATATTTTTTGTATTGGATATATGTCCACACCAAAAAATTATTAAATTTTAAACTCCCAATGTATTAAAAACATATTTCAATCTTTTATAGTATTGCAATTCAATACTCTAAATATTGAATTATTAACAAAAAAAATCTAATTGAATAGTATTACATTATAAGCTCATACCATTAGAATGTAATCAAAAGAAATTTAAGTTTTAAACTAAATTCAATTAAAGTTTACTCCTATATTTATTAGGATTTTAAATATAATGTGTATTATAGTTGAATGCAAAATATGATTTCAATTCAATACATTTAATTATTAATACTAATACAGCCTACCTTTGTTGTATTTCTATTTGCTTTAAGAAATAAAAATTAACAATGAAATTTTAATTATTTCTTTTATTTAATAATTAAATAACAAATATATTCTTAATATGTAGGATTTAAAAAACAACTTTTTCTTAGCTTTAAGTTCCTTCCCAACGCAGTAACAGGCAATAGCTTTAGCAGATATAAAAAAGGTTTAAACGATACATTCCATTCTGTGAAAGAAATAAGAGATATATTTATTAAAATTATGTCAGCTAATGCAATTTAGAGCACCTTCATACCATCTATTATCCTAGTTTCGTCGCGGTAAATAAAGACTCTTTTCTTTACTGGCATACTTGGTCCAATTGGTCATAAATGAATTAGATTTTTCCAAATACCTGAATTGAAAGTCAAAAAATATCTGAAAGAAACATATAGCTATAACTCGGTAATATATATTTAACTATTTTACATATCAAGGTTGTATCGTTAAAGAAAAATATATATTCCTTTATTTGTTCCGAGCGTTGAGCTACTAGGGTCTGTTGAAGCTTCTCCTTAAGGGCTCATATACCCCTGAACGCGCTGAAAACCGAGTAAATTTGAAAAATTATTATAAAGGTTATATGGTGAAAAAAAAATTGAATTGTTGAGTTCACATATCTTATTAACTATTTAACTACAAAAAAAAAAAATTTTCTTTTTTTTAATATTAACATTGTGTTTTACGGGTTTAAATGGACTACTTATAAAAACCATGGCGCCTCCTGGTCGGAATCATAACTTCACCAAAAATAATTCAATTTGCAACAATAAAAAAGAATCTTGTAGAATAATGTAGTAGTTATAGTCTCACGGAGGGAATTTTTTTTTTTTTTAAAAATAAATAAGTTACAGTATTTCGAACTTTAGTAATCAGTTTTTTAAAAAAAAATTTGTGTTTAATAATTTATAAAAAAATTTCCAATCAAAAAATTAAAAAAACCTCTTGATAAACTATAGAGAAAATAGTTATCAAAATTATAAAAAAAAAAAAGTTGGAAAATGTTGAAAATTGACTGAGTTATCGTGCCGACCATGTCTAAAAACATAGTTTCGAGAAAAATGCGTTTAAAGTTTTTGGTAGGTACAACGTGTAGTTACGGCTAGTCTCCCATTCCAGCTTCGTACTGTACACCTTCTTCCTCTTGGATCTTCGTGTTTTTTACAGATGGTCCTATAAATGACCTTGTTTTCTATGAAACCCAGCTTTTACGAAAAAATAAATGCTAAACGCTGCTGTTGAGAGTGGCGTGGCAATTAGCCAGGAAGCCGCTCCAAACCGATGTCTGGTCACATTTATTGCTATAACTTTGTAATGGAGTGGAATTTTCTAAATTCTAATTTTTTTTTAAATTCTTTAAAGTATAAAAAATACAAATCTGTAAAAAAAAAAATCAGTTTTTTGAAAATTTCAGGGGTATATGAGCCCTTCACTAAATCGCAGAAAGTGCAGTAGGTACATGCAATATTTTCAAATTTTTTAGCTCGACGAGCTTTGTTTCATTTGTTTTTTCAAAAATCACTTGCACAAATACTCTCGGTCTACAAAAACTCATATTACCGAAAGAAAATATAACATGTCAATCTAACGACGAATGCAAAAAGACTGAGTAAAACATGTTCTTTCAACGTTATAACCACCTAAAATAATTGAATTGAATTGCAAGAGAAATCGAAGAATCGCGATAAAGTTTAAACCAAAAAGTATTAGTTTTAAATCGCTCAGAATTGAAAGATGAATTTCTATACCTTTTAGGTTTATAATCAAATACTTTCGTATAATAATTCTGAGCATGATCACACTTGCCGAAAAATGTAAGGCAATTTGTATTACATGGTGATACTAACATTATTATGTGCTCAACTCATTGTTCTGAAAAATATGTATTTCTACCAAGATTAAATTTCAATACTATTTGATTAAAATAGAATGTAAACTAATAATTTGATCCAAATGGATCGTAACTTAATCCGTAATGTATTAAATATTAAAGTAAGTATTTTGAAAGCTTACATTCTAAATCTAGATTTATTTGATTTTGCTGTAATACAATTCCGGATTAAGAATTTAGTCCAAGATTTTTAACCGTGTATCTTTTAGGTTTTTCCAATTATTGAATTTATTTTTATTCTACGGATTTTCCATATAAATATCTAGAAAGGGTTTTCAGGATTTTTTGAAATTCGAAAGGGGTTGCATACATTTTCACGAATTCATCCATATCCCTCCGGGCTGATTAGATATCGAATAACTTTTTACTTCCACGGGCTTGTTTAATAATCACCTAAAATTTGTTTTAAAATTTTTTCCCTTTTCAACCCCTAAGAGGGTATAAACGGGTTGAACACGTTTTCATGAATTCCGTAATATCTCTTAGGAGTGACAAGACATCGGATTAGTTTTCACTTCCTCGGGCTTTCTTTATATATATCTAAAAACTCATTTCAGGATATTTGGATATTCAACCCCAAAGAGTGTACAATGGGGTTGCATATTTTTTCACAAATTTCTATATATTTCTTAGTTCTGATGTGATATCAAATTCAGTTTAACTTCCTAATACTTCCTATATACCATAATTGTCAAAAGTTGATTTCAGCATTTTTAGATATTCAACTCCAAGAGGACGTAAGGCACTCGACATATTTCTTACGATTGATAAGATATCAGATTGGTTTTCACTTCCACAGACTTTTTATATAATCGCCTACAAATGCATTTCCGATTTCATGTAATGGCCCAAAACCAAATCACGAAAAACCTCCTAAACGCGTATCAACTGATATTATACTACGACTTAGAGCTCGTCCCGGAGTATGACCCAATTATTTAATTCATATGTTATATGTGGCAGCGGCGTAAGTATTCTAGTGCGACCCCATTCTAACCGCTTTCCGAACTTGTTTTTAGGTTTTCAGTCACATAGTAACCTACACCGCTTCTCAGAATTGAACCCATTCCGAGCTTCTACCGAAAAAATAATAAAGTTGCGCCCAGACTGTTGTCATATTTTTTTTTCTCTTTATGTTGTATTATATATAAATTTGTACATGCCTAATATATATCAGCAAACGTGCTGCCTACCTAACTAATAAATAATAATAATAATAATAAATTGTTCACAAAATAAACACAAAAAATGTGGGCATGATATTTGATCACAATTTTTGACTTCTTCGTACAAAAATTGGTTTGGTTCATAGAGATATAAATTCTGGAGACGGCAAGATGCTGCTTTGAAGGATTTTGAAGCCAAATTGAACGTTTTTGTATGGAGCGTTTGATGCCAAGCATATATGTATTAGTAAACTATATTGCTAGCGGCGCTTGTAAAAGTCAGTACTTGTTGGAAACAGATGATTCTGAATTTGCCAATTCAATCTGTTGATATTGCAGTGGCTTGCATGATTTTCATGTGAATGCGTTAATAAATAAATTGAACAATTATTATAATACATAAACTTTAAAAATGGTTTATTAAAATGTGGCCACTTACATAATAATAATATGAATCGAATATTTATATAATACATTTTATGTATTGTTTTTTTAATAATCGGTGATAAGCTTTAAATTTAAAAAAATGCTACACTGAAATTAAATAAAATTATGAACAGTGGCTAAGAGCGCTTAGTCTATAAAACCAGAGCTCTTGGTTTCAAATTCTACCTATCCATGGATTCATTACGTTGTCCAGCTAAAGAAAATTACGGTGAAAGCGGTAACATTACCGCTGCTGCTAACTTAAAAAAAGCACTAAGATGAAACAAAAAAAAAAATTTCTTGTTAGTTAAGTTGTTCTCTTTCTGAGTGGAACTTACAGGTGAACTAACTTATCATGGACCCGTTTATAATGGACTATTTACAAGGTCCCGATTGAAGAGCTTAAGAATAAATATCTTCGAGTAAAATGGTCACTCGCTTACAGTAGACTAATATTCATGGTCTCATCGAGTCCATTTAAACTCAGCTCTACTTATATCAAAATATATTAGAGTATTCCAAAATTAAATTTAAAAGCTACAGTAAAGTGTTAAACTCGTTCTTCAAACTTGGTCGACTTATATCAGTTTGGTGTAAAAAACTCTAAAAATATTTAAATATATTTAAAAAGTTAGACACAACTCTTCAGTGCCTTCCGAGAGCTCTTCCCAGTTCTCGGCAAAAACCAAAAAAGTTTTTTACTTTAAATTTTATGTATTCAGGAAGCGGTTTAAAAAATTAAATTGTTTATTCAAATTATTTATTTTTATCGTCGCAGATTTGAGAGAAAATTTGTTTTTAGTATATTATTTTTATTCAAAAAATTTATATTGCAAAATTGAATATTCTGCCGACTTCCCTGGACTTAGATATTCGATTTTTCAGTCAAAATAAGCAGCTGATTCTGATTTTTCCTATTCAACTCGTACTTATTGATTTTGTATGGAAAACTATGACAGCTAGCAATATAGTTACTAACAAATATATGATGCCAAGTGGCAGTGAAATGTAGCCTAGTATTCAAATGTTTGGTGTTTTTCGTGTTCAATACTGGGGCATAATACATATAAAGGTAAGATGCTAATAGTAGCATAGTGTTTATTGCCGGTCCTTTGCGTGCAATCGTCCGGCTTCAAAACAGTCGCTGCTCGTCATCTCCCGTACATATATCTCTATGGTTTGGTTTCACCCAAGGTGAATCTTCTGCGAATCGTTTCACGGGATAAAATTGATTCAGTTGAACATCTTAGAAATGAAGTAATAAAGTAACTCAAATGTTTATATCCATGAATCCAAGGTGTAATAATGTACATAAAATCTTTTTATTGCTGTTAAACGGTAGTTTCAAATTAACTGATTTTAATAAACAAAACAGTGTTAAATTTACAAAGCATATTCAAACAATTCTCGTTCGCCTATTTCACTACAATTACACGATTAAATTAAGATGTTTGTTGTTTACTTCTTGAAAACATCAGCTTTTAAGTGTTCCGCATTTGTTTTTTTAAATGTTTGCAAACTAATAAACCGACAGAATTACTTTACCTTTCTTTCGAGTGTGTTTAAAGATTGTCATTGCAATCACCTGAATGATAATTTGATGTTGTTATCTCTCAATTGTTAATTAGCGTGCAGCCACTGATCCAACAAAGTCAATGTAAATATTTAGACGCTTCAAAGTAAGGCACAATCAGAGAAAGCCGCCGAAACTTAAGATTTGCTTACCTGTAAGTTTCATCTGTACCGACGATGTCATCTAAGCCAAACAGAATCCGAGAAAATACCAAAACATGAAGATTAAGCTGGGACGATGTGAACTATTAACAAAGAAAATGAAGAGAAAAAAGGTAGTGATCATCTCACCTGCCGTGTATGTTAAAAGGTTTGCATAGGCATCTGTGTGAAGAAAATGCCAAGTTCGTTCTGGGACCCAAATCGAGTCGTTAGCAGCTTGCCCTATGGCTTATTAGCGCAATCAACAGGTGCTACAGTTGTCTAACTTTTCGGGGAATGGTGAAGCGAACAAATTTTTACATTTGGTGCCTTGTTCAAAAAACAGGACCCCCTGCTTCATCCCCTAAATTTGCACGGTTGATTTATGTGACAATTGCACGAATGATAGTCTTGCTGCAAGCCGATTTCTATGTGATTTGTGTACATCGAAAAAAGGATGATTTATAAGTGTTTGCGCGTGCGCATTGATTTATTTCACGGATTTCAATATTTTTGAAAAGGCCTTGGTCCTATTCGGTCCGAATGTATTTTCTCACCTCGTACGGTTCCACGATAATTTTTATGGCATCGATTTCCAATTGTTTACATTATACCGATGCGTTGAGTTTGTTGTAATTCCCCAAACTCACCCTTTCCGACGTATAGGGGCTTGGCAACACTAGTCATCATCCCTCTAATGCAATAACCAAAAAAACCTTCACAACTGCAACATTTTTGTATGCAATTCTCTCGATTTTATGCCATAATTCATGTGACATGACATAACACTCACACATATAAAATTTTTGCATTTGAAAGATATGATGGAAAAATGTTATTTATGGTTTCCGATTAATTTTCGACTGCGGGTTTACAGTAATTTATACCTTTGTACGGGCTCGGTGTTTTATTTTATTGCATTTTCGGTTGCAATTTTTATTGCTTACGTCATTAAAGTTTTGACATCCATATCGACTATAAATTTGAGAAATTACTGTCCGTAATTTTGATTGTGCAAAGGTCTGACTCATAATAGGTTTCAATTTCAGTTTGAGTTCACTGTCTGGTTGTAGATTGATTCCCAGGCCCATTCGCGTAGGGGAGGTTCAGCCCCCATCCCCATTGCTCCATTTATCTACCGCGTTCTCTTGCATTCGTCCAGACTCTTTGACCGGATCATGCTTTTAAATATGACTAAATACGCGAAAAACAAAATCCAGATAGAATATCAAAATCTTCTAAGCTAATCTGTTTTTCATTCAAATTTTGACATAGAGATGGCGCTGTTGAAATAAATTGACTTTGAACTACCAATTCACCACATCAAAACGAACATCAATTTACGTCAAATAGTGGGATATAACTGTCGAAACCATAGGCGCGCCGAGAGGGGGGCCAGGAGAGGCCGAGACCCCCCCCCCCCAGATCCCGGCTAGGACCATCCGAGAGAAATAATTCTGGCCCCTTCCAGAAAAATAATTCCTTCCTATCCAACCGCAAACACTTTACTTGTCAATTGTTTTTTTGTCAAATGTTTTTTAACAATACAAACAATATAAAAGAATCTTTTAAAATTAACGAATCAAATCTCAACTAACTTTTGAAAATAACAAGACAGTTTTGAATTTTACAATCATTGTTCTTTCGACAATAGCTTTACAAGATTTTTTCAATTTAGCAAAATAAATTGGAAATTGTTTTTGAAACAACGAGATTCTCATGAAATATTTTGGAGTTTTACGAAATTGTAACAAGATTTTCTTCAAGTTTATAAACTAAAGAAGATTTACTTTTGAATGTAACCAGCTTCTTTTGAGAATATTTTTGAATTTTACGAGAACTTTAGAAGATGTTTTCAATTTTACAAATTAAAGTAGAAATTCAAAAGGTTTTCTAAACTTCCGATCGATTCGTTTGCATTGTAACTGCAGAAAATGCAAACGAATAGCAACGCGAATTATTACAAGAAAGATTTAAAAAGCTTTTCAATTTCAGAAGAATTTTTGAAATATACAAGACGATCTTTAATTGTCTTGTAAATTTAAATAAAGCTTCTTAAATTCAAAACACTGGTTCGTTGTACCTCGTAAAAATCTTTTCAAAATAAAAGATTCACTTATTTTAGCAAAATTAGCTTTCTGGATAAAATACTGTTTACTTTTAATTTTGTGTCCTGATAAAGAACAAATGAAACGCGATCGAAGAAAATGTTATTTTCGGTAATTGGATCAGTGTTGCCGATACTGACTGACTTTAAACATGAATATAGATGAGCAAATATAAACGAAAACGAAGCTGTTAAGTGAGAATTGCGAATATAATAGAAAATAGGCTAGGAATTTATAAATAAAATTTTTTTTGTTATCGAAATTGAAGAAAATAATTTACGAATACAAAATGAACTTCTACATAGCCATCAAAGTCTTCAAATCTTTGGTAACGCTAAAAATCTACAAATTGAAGAAAAATTGGCGTCGCTGCTACTACTCAAGACAGATTCTCCAGTCTCTCAATCATGAACATTGAATCCAATTTTAAGGACTCTCTTTTAGTTGCTACTCGAAACTAAAAGACAGTCATTTCCCTAAATTGAGTAAAGACATTTTTACAGGATTTTTGCATGGAAAAACAACGAATAAAACATTCCAAAGTCGTAGCCTAAGACTAATCATTCGTTGTTTATACGAACACCCAATCTGTAAACACAAAAAGGACGAACTTGTATGAAAAGCATGTGTGCCTTTCGGAAGATGTCATATGTTCTGAGCCATTCGGCCCTTAGCCCCTGCCAGATTTCAGCCCACGGCACGCCTATGGTCGTAATGGAAATCTCTAATCTGTGAAGTTTCAAGCACAGTCAGGAATGGCTTTGATCAAGGGCGCCCATAGAGGGGGAAGAGGGAGCACTAGCCCCCACCTGTATCCAGTGTTTTAAAAACACCATTTCGTCACTTGAATAATTTTTTTTTAGTATAGTGTAATTAATTTTTAATTTTTATTGTTCCATTACACATAATTTGTTAAACTACTAACAAATAGTTACTAAATCAACACTGTTTACTGTTTTCAATGAAAAATAAAAGCAAAACATCTTTTGATTTATATTTAAAGAAATTTCACTTTTTCAAAATTAAGGTTTTCTTACTTACTGAAGAAAAATTGGATTGTAATTCACATTTAAGTTGACAAATAAAATTAAGATTAATAAAGTAAGGATATTATTTAATTGGAAGACGTAATTGAATTTCATACTCAGGATTTTTTCTTCATAGAAATGCACTAAGTTTGGTATGATTTATGAAAAATACGGGAAAACCTGAAGGACTTAATGGATTTCTGATATAAAGCACCCATCTGCTCATATAGTTTTTTTTTACATCCTTTGGCTTTTGTGGTGGCAAAGAGGGTGTTTTCAAATATCCAAAATTTTAAGGATCAGAAAGATACTAGTAACATTAGTGCGTAACGTTTTGTTAAACCACAGTCATCACTTTTTAGTTGCACTTCATTAAAAAAAAGAATTGCTCAATTACGAAATGGTCAAAATTAAAGGTAGATACCTTCCAAAGTTTTTAAGCTAGAGCGATAAATTTACCCTACTAACCCTGCTTCTTCTTAGCATTTACAACAGCCTGAACACGGTTACAACTAATTCCAAGCCTTGAAGTTGACTCACCAGAAAGCCCTAATTTTTTTTAAGACTTTTGTATGGCAGCCTAAAACAGTATCTTCATTTTACCTTGTTTTCCAATTTGCTATAGATGCTATAGATAACCCCCCTCCCTGATAATTTCATAACAGAAAAAGGTTTTATGTCCAATACGCTCCGTTCCGTAGTTATAGCTCCGTTGAGAAAAAATAGGAACCATTTTTATTAAGAACTTTTGTGTGGTAGCTAATTAAAAGAGTACCGTAATATTGTCAGTTCCTACAATATTAAATTAAAAAAAAGGTATATCGTGCGAAAAAAAAAATCCCAGAACATAGTTATGACAGTTGTCATCGCTTGTTTTGAGGAATTTTGTACGCGATGTACCCGAAGAAGTTGGGCGATTTTACTTACTAACGGATTCTAAGCAAAATTTAAACTTCTCTGTATTTCTGCCCTATCTCGCGGTGCGCTAATATTTTTTTAGTGTGGCAGAAAAGGTTCAATAATTCTTAACTGAGTGAAATCCACATTCATTCTATTCGTCACAAGACGTAGCTCCCGAAATTGCACACCTCTTTTATAAGTGTTGTATTGAATGTTAAAAGTAGGCATTTATATTTTGACATTCAACAATAGAATAAAATATTTTCAATTCGCTTTTCACAATTAACTCGATCGGTTGTGTTTTATTTAGGTTCAACTCAATTGTCTACAATAAGCCATAGTTCTGCCTGTATTCCTATGAAATGCTGTATCGCCCATGGCTTTGATTGCAGTCAGTGCAATGTCAGGGTAGAAATGTCACAAAGAAAGCAGGAATACCAACTACGCCATTCGCAATATTTTGAGATACCAAACTCTCCAACTCCCAACTCTCCAAACTTTTTTATTCAATCTGAGATAATCAAAAGTAATAGAAGGTGAAAAAAACAAACGTATTATACACGTAATACAGTTTCCAAACAATCACATAAAAAACTTTGTCTTGAAGTTCACGGTTTTCTCAGATAATTATCGTTTTGCGAACGAAAGAAACAGACAACTAGGCTTTGAAATCTCGAAACGAAATCAAACCGATCTCGAATCGTTTTTAGATAAGTCTGAAATGCTTCGGTATTCTCGAATCAATATGAAAGGTAAATGGAAATAAATCTCGAATCGATAACGAATCGATATCGAAACGATCTCGCACATGTGCGAATGGTTCCAAGAACCCTTTGAGATGACATACGAGATGGTTGTGATTATGACGTGCTCTTGTTGCTTCAGGTTTTTAAATATGGTTAGTTTAGTTGTTAATCAAAATTTTCATGCTATTCTAAAAAGCACTTTAACTTATTTCAATTTCATCCAATCAGAGTCTTGCAGTATTGTAAAATGAAAAGCGCTGATTTGCTAAAATTGAAATAAATGAAAAATTTATTTTTAGTGTCACGTTCACGTCATTTCGAAGTGGAATTTGTGATTTTTTGGGGCAAAAAATTAAAGTGAAAAAATTACAGACAATAAAAAAATAAAGAATTTTTTAAAAAACGAATTGGTAGATAAAATTTACAGAAAGATCACAGTTTAAAACTTTGTTTTATCTCCTGATTTTTTCAGTTTCAATATGTTCATTTCGAAAAATTAATTTCTCAAGAAAATTTGTTTGATTTCAAAATAAAATAAGCTAAGCAAGTTTTATTGATTTACAAAACAAAATCAATATTTTTGTTACCTGTGCCATTCACCTATGAAGGATCTTATCCAATTTGAGATGCAAATTACTCTAAATGAAAACAAATTCCAAGCATTGGCAATGGCTAATAAAATTTCTAAACACTTAATTAATTTATAAAGTCCTGTTACAGCACCTTCCAGACACCTTCGAGCAGAGAGATCCATTTAACTATAAAAATTTCACCAAAAGATTAATTAATTCGATTTTTACTGACGAGTTTTATCATATCTTCGTGAAAACGTGTGCAACCCCTTTACACCTGTTGGTGCTTGAATATCAAAAAATCATGTATCAAGTTTTAGACGCCCATGGAAGTAAAAACCAATTTGTTCCTCCACAGACCTAAAAGATATGACCAAATATGTGAAAACGTATCACCTTGGGGGTTGAAATTCGAAAAGTAGTGAAATACGTTTTTAGGCGGTTACATAAAAAGCGATGAAACCAGTTCGATATCTCATCAGACACTAGAAATTTTTGGAAACAACCCCTTTGCAGCACCTGGGGGTTGAACGTTTTATATCTCCTTAGAGGTTGAGAATCCAAAAAATTTGTAAAAGGTTTTTAGGCGATTTTATAAGAAGCCCAAAATAGCACAAACTTCATTACAACTTCATATCTAAGCTGACCTAAGAAATATGATGAAATTCATGGAAGTTTATACAACATATTTACACCCCCTTAGCGGTTGAATTTAAAAGAAGTCCAAAAAAACAGTTTCTACGAATTTATCTGAAGAATTCGTAGAAGTGAAATTAATTTAATATTACAGAAGATTTAATAAATGTGACGAAATTCGTGAAAATATATGCACCCCATTTTTATTGACTATTTTTTTTGCTCCACCAATTTATTATTTAAGTCTACCATAAGTCGTTCTACAAATAGGCGAACCACCCCCTACCACCATACCATACTATCTTTATTAAAATTATATTTTTAGAATGTGCCACTACTATAGCTTTAAATTCAAAGTTTCCGCTGTCCATTAGCGATTCTCAGTTTATCTTTTGTATTGGCATACAGACGTAGAGCGAACAAATTTTCCGTGAATAAGGGTTGTATACATTTTCATGAATTTTGTCATATCTTTTACGTCTTTTGAGGTATAGAATTAATATTTCTTCTGTGGGATCTTTACAAAAGCTCTTAGTTCTCTGAATTTTCGATAGTAAACCTTCCATGAAGGTCTTAGGTCTCAGATATCGAATTAGCTTTTCATACAGAGGAATTTAAATATAATAGCCTAAAAACTAATTTAGGCAATTTTTAACATTTAACCTCCAAGGTAAGTTGGTATTATAAATTTTGCACAAATTCCGACAAATCTTAAGCCTTGTTATTCAACAGTCTCTAAGACCTATCTGATACAAAGATTAACCCAAAAAAAAAATTTGTATTTCTTGGCAAAATTTTGATATGTCACAACACCAGCGCGTTCTTTTTAAGTGCCGTGGTTTAGTGATGCCATATGACATCAATGGGCGGCAATGGGTTATTAAGAGAATCCAACTCTTCTGAGATTTTAGGGTTTTACAACATACCTTAATTAGATGTAAGTTCTTAGTGCGCCTAATTTATATCAACGCCTAAAAAATAGATATTTCGGTGTGAAAAGTTATTTTCGGACTCGGAATTCTATCAAAAAAATAATAAAGTCATGCCCAAACTGTTGACATTTTTTTTTATTTTTGTATTACGAGAGTATAGTACATTACTGATTTGATTTAAATAAAAAAATAGTTATTGCTATTCCTTAAGTTGTCCTTTCGGAACTATACTTTTTCTTCTTCTTTACTTTCGTTTCAATTCTGTACCAGTATTAATTACTACCCAAAAATATTCATAAAGCCGCACCCAGACATTTTTATTTAGGAAAACTATGAAATTTATTGTTTTTGAATTTAATTTTTAAACTAAACCGTAGATTGTAAATTATTCAGCGTTGAGATTTCGAATAGATAATGAAATTAAAAAAAATTTCAATTGTGTTTTGATATAACCTGTTGATGGAACAGCTCCTTCGGGCTTAGTCCAACATAGTTTTCAAAACTGGCCATTCCAGCGCAGGTTTTTCAACTGACATCCTCTAAATGACATTAGTTATTGCAGCGATTGATCCCAGTTGGGAAGTCGTGGAAGCTCTGTCTTCTGTCACCGCAGTTTTGGTTTGTTCTGTTTTCGGCCGGATAAAAATTGAGCTAAACATCAAATTTGTTGTGTAATTTTGAGACACAAAAAAAAATGTAAAGAAAATTTGAACACCTAAACATTTTGACTTTTCCGTTACGATTTCAGTTGAAGATTGTGCGCTAATTACAAGCCCTACACACGCCCTATTTCCTGCAACATGAAAACCATAAAAGCACTCGGAAAATTCTTCAAATCGCTTAAGCATAACAAAATCCTACGGACATAATAAATTTGACAAATCGCTGTAAAATGCACATCGCAGAGACATTGGCCAAATAATGTCAAATATGGTCACATATTTTATCCACATCACATCCCCATCCTTGGCCCCATGCACAGGTCATATCACTCCCAGAATAATGCGCCATTAAGAGTGGGCTCCTAGTAACTGCCGTATAGTGTGCACATAGTTACCGTGCCGCCCCCGCCTCCGCTAAAGTAGAGTTTTCACTAATCTCCTCTCTTATTATTATAATGCGAATAGTAGCGAATATTAATATAAATTTTGCACATGTGGACATAGAGTTGTCCCGCCGCGCCGGTAGGTAGCCCGAGCAGCTGGAAGGAGGATGTCCTTTTTCAGTTATAAATCTATAGGCCCCGGACCGCTTATGATATTTTCTCACTGTAGAGAAGAGTGAACGGCGAGTGAGAGTGGAAAGGCCATTAGGGCTACACAGCACTCCTTGATTTACCACGAACATAAAAATGATTTATCAGTGACATTAAAATAATACACACACCACCACACATACACACCTACCCCGGCATAGAAGCCGTGAAAATTTATGAACGAGAGAAGGGTGAACTGGTTCGGTTTTTGGGTCGTCCTCGTCATATCTGCACAAAGGCGTTGAGTATGTTTGGAGATGCTTACCGTATGCAGTGGCCGTGGAGTTTGGATGCAGCGGAATTAACACTCATCCAATTTGGGTTTCGGAAAAGACAAAAGGATTGCCGGCACACCTAACCCGCCCACTTAAACCACTCGGCGTTGGCGGCTCCAAGGGATGAAACCAACCAACGGGTGCTGGCCCGGCTCCTACTACGAAACTGTCACGGCATCTTTTTCTTCGTGCCCCTGTCGGCTTCAGATCCATCTGCTTAGGCGCTCCTCGAATATCCGCCCGGCTCAGTTAGTGAGTCCTCTTTTTGTTTTTATGGAAGTCGAGGGAAAGCAGTGATTTATCGGGGCTTAATTTTCTGTTAAGGCAATCCTTCATCCATGTGTGATCCTTGTATTCCGGGGGACACATTCACTTCCACACTAGCCGACGTAATGTGTCCTTAAACTCTTAAACTTCGGGACCCAAATTCTTATCGGCTCTGTATGTTTCCTGCCGCCGCGCTACCCCCCTTCTTCCCACACCCCCCAACCCCGTATGAGTTCTGCTTATGCTTCCCATTTATGATCTATGACCAGTGATGTATGTACACTTTATGCCATGCCGTCTTGCAGTTTTTGGTCCTCGTTTGGTTTCGTCCTTTTTTTTTTTGAATCGTGTCTCAGTTGCCTTTTGCTCCTACAACGAACGAAAGATGGAATACTCTCGACTCGACGGTGGATAGCGGAAGGATTCGAGGGACGAAATTGTTTAAATTTACGATTGTTTTTGAGAATCGGCGATTTATGTTCTTAATGGGCATCAGCTGTCTTATTTATGTTTATGCGACTTTCAGATTGCACAATACTGTGCCATATGCCCAAATGTGATATTCCGAGTTTTTTATGTTTCTTGCGGTAGAAACTTTTAAATAATTTCGATAATTGGTAGTACGGAGTTGTCAAATTGTGATGGATTTTTTAAAAATTAAAATTTTTGGTATGTTGTTGGGGTCACAGTCACATCTATCCGGGACGAATGCAGCACGGATTTCCTGATTGGACACGAGTATCCATCAATCCGATTGAATGAACATTCGAATTTTAATCAAAATCAACCATGCTGTTTTCTTGGTTGCTTATTTCCAGAATGCATTTGTGAGTTGGATAAGGTCCTATCTTCCCTGTCGTGCCCAAAAGGTACAATTTCGGGGGGCTCTTTCCGCTCTGATTTCCAATACTTCCAGAGTGCCTCTAGGTAGACACCTTTGGCCACTTGTAAAGGGGAGGTGCGAGACCGTTTTGGACGACGAATTTTAGTTTTTAGACTTCAGGATGTTGAAAAAATATCGATATATCGAAATTGCGATATTTCTTAAACGATATATCGATAATATCGGCCGATATTTTTTAGAGCGATATATCAATATTAAAATCCGACTATCGGACCCGATATTTTTTGTTAAGTATAGCATATTTTAGAACTTGAACGGCATTTTTCATTTCTGCTTATTTTTGTATATTCATACTCGTATGTACCTACTCATGCTTTGGCCGCAAATTTTTGCTATTTCTAGTTGATATTTTACGTGGCAATCTAATAAGTTACTTATGCCGAAGCAGTCGGAAAACAGAACGTCTGAACATATAAAATTAAGCTAACATCTGACCCGTAACCTAGTGGGAACTCTGACTGGACATTGTCACATGAGGAAGCATCTCCATAGCATTAGTCTCTCTGAGAGCAAAATATGCAAAATTTGAGATGATGAAGATGAAACACCTGAGCACATTTTCTGTGAATGTAAGGGACTTGCTCATAAAAGACTTCAGCACTTCGGTTAACGTTTCATGAAACCATCGCAATGCCTGGCTATTCCTCTTCGAAAACACTAAGTTTCATTAAAAATGCATGGATCGAAGAGGAACCATAGATAATTCAGAGGGACGTCGCAATAGTCCCAATTGAGGCTTCAATGACAGAGGTGACCAAACCAATCCCTACACGAAAATCTAATATAATAATGTATGTGAGGGATGTCAGAAAGGTTGAAACTAGAAAACTGTTTTTCAATCACGCAAAGTCTATTTCTATTAAAATAAAAACATACTGCAGTCACGATCGGCTGCAAGCCAATCGTATAATACTCTAGATGAATACTGAACTCCGATTTATATTGTAGTTGGGGATAAAGTAGAATTACGTGTGTGCATGTTGTATGTCCTTTATTAAGGACTCCCATTTGATTGCTACCCAAAACTAAAAGACAATATTCTGTGTTTAATTTCATATCTTGAACTGGGTAAGTCATCGAAAAAAAATGTCCTTTTTGAAGGACTTTCACATGGGAGGTGCAGGAAGGACTCACTCGATTTCTTTCATATTTATCCTTTTCCTTGGAGCCATTCAAAAATGAACGTGTACAAAATTTCAAATTCGTACCTTGAAGCGTTCAAAAGTTATCGAAAAATATTGTTGAACACGTGTCTTAAGGACATTTTGTATGGCACCTACCAGAAGGAGTAAAAGGATTTCGCTGATTAGTAAACTCAAACTTCGTTTTTACTCAAAACTAATTTGTACAAAATTTCCAATTCATAGCTAAAAGATTACCTGAGTTATAGTAAGTTCCGTAAATTAAGTGAAGACGTTTTGACAGGATATTTGTATGGCAGCTACACGAAGGACTAATAGGATTTTCTTCATAATCATATATTTAGCTTCAACTATTGGAAAAATAACACGTACAAAATTTCCAGGTCGTAGCTTAAACCCTTCTGAAGTTATCGGCCAATATTCTTAAACACGTGTTTTATGGACATTTTGTATGGCAGCTACCAGAAGGTGTAGGACGATTTGGCCCGTTAACGAACTTAGCCTTACAAATTCAACCAAACATCCAGATTCAAAATTTCAAGATCCTAGGTGAAGGCGTTCTTAAGTTATCGTGTTCACGGACAGACGGACGGACGGACGGACGGACGGACGGACGGACAGGCGGATTTGAGGTTTTTGGGCACAAATAAACAAAAAATAATATATAACTTTTTTTCGTCCGAGGCTTGGTTCTATGCGTTACAAACTTTTGGGCTGGATTAAACTTATAATACTCTATATGATTTCATCTAGAGTATAAACATGCAAGACGCGTGGTTTCTGTAGGTAGGGGCAACCAGGCAACTATCCTGTGCACAGGGATCTATCCACTCAGTACCTTGTTGTTATTGATATTTAATCTTGCTCTTTCAAGTAGAAGGGATTTAAAAAACCCGGAGGAAAGTAATATGTTTGTATTGAAGAGTCACAGCTTACCATAACTACCTATCCGTTACTGCGTCACATCCTTTTTTCGTATATTACTTTATTTTTATTATCACTTCGAAAGTGCATTTAACCTTGTTTTTTGTTGTAAAAATTTAGTGAAGTGAAGAAAAATTTAAGCTCTTGGTGTAATAAGGAGTTAACTCTTTTTTTTAGTAGCGTGAGTGAGCTGGTTCGTTCTGACTTCTTATTGCATTCGAATGAAATTCTGCTGATGCAGTTTACTCCTCATGATTTAATAATATCCTTAATAATTTTAATGAAATCATAAAAAATCAATAAAAAAATGTTAATGCAATGAAAGGCCAGAAAAGTCAAGTTTTCTCTGTTGTTGAAAAAATGAGTTGACCCCTTGTTGTTCCAAGGGCTTCAATTGTAAATTTCAAAATATCATTTATTTATTTGCTTTGGGTTTGTTTTGGAAAACGGGAACCGCCGTAATGTTTATTAAGGAGAGCATATAGCTTTTGGGGTAAAAAAAACTTTTTTTTTAAATTCTTATTTTAGACTCAATTCTGGGTAAAACTGTTTAAGCCGCAAGACTCCATGTTTGAACTTCAAACACATCTTTAAAGCTAAAATTTAAAAATTCACCACAGTCTTCTGTTATGGGCTGGACTGTGAAGCAACATTGACGGCGTTGACTGTGTAGCTCGATCAAAACAACGGCAGACAAAGCTACATGGCCCTATAAAAGACGCGTCCGCCGTCAATACGATCTCTTTTGGATAGTGTACTCTAACGAATATCTAGTTGCGATTCGCATCCAAGCTTGTTCAGCGATATTCCGAAAAGTAAGTATTCTAAATCAGTAGCAAACGGAAACCTTTGAGACTTGTCTTCACGCTGCTTCAGCTGGGGACCTTTTTCAAAGGTAATACGTTTTCAACGAACCCAACTCTCGTTCGCGAAATAAAACTCATATATCTCCAACCTTTTCATTCCCTCCTGCTCAACGAATAAAATTACCACTGAACAAGATCACTTAACATGATCAATCATTGGTCCGTCGAGCCGGATCAAATACCAAACAAGCTGCAATTTTGCACTTGTGAACTCGCCAACAAAATTTCACACCTGCAAGTAGCAACTTGCAACGATCACCTGATCGTAAACACTCCACGAGATCAAGAAGTGCCTCTCCTGAAAAGTTGTATTTTTTACGTTTGATCCATTTTCTCAAAAACCATTCATGCCACCTATGCTGTCTGATGGAGTAGAAGGAAATTTAAAATGTTTAATTATTTAATAATGTAACATGAGACTAACTTGACTTTCTGTTCGTCAAAATTAGATGTGCAATATATACAACCTTCGCAAAAATAATAAAATTTTACTCCACTCTATATGCTCGTTTTGCAGTAAGGAATAATTGTGTAAAATTTCATTCGAGTGGTTTCTGAGAAAATGGGTCATAAATTTTACTATTATACTGTCTTTTTCCTTTTATAAAAAATAATTTCTGCAACACGGTTGTAAATATACGGGATTTCAACTTTCCCGTATTAGCTGTTCGTAGGTTATTCAAAGACAGTGGCACACGTTTTGTTATTGCAATGAGTTCAACTATCTTTATTCCAGCCTTACCTACAACTTTCGTTCGCACTGTAATACTTAATAAATTTATATTCCATGCAAATGACAGACTCAAATTTCCATAGATAATCTCATGAACCCAAACATAAAGACCACCTTACCGCGATAAAAAAAAAGTAGATGGTTTCATGGTTTCGTATTCTTCAGTGTAGAAGCAATTTATGAAAACTACCTCACATTTTCAGTGAAGAAAACGCTAGTCGGCTATTGCGTATCTGCAGAGATAACCTAAGGTTTCGCCGGAATTTCAATGAAAAACACAATCTGATTAAATTAATAAAAACAATATTTCCTTTATTCGATCGCACCAAATAATTTCAGTTTTAGCACTTCCAAAACACTGAGTTGGTTCGCCCTCAAGAGCTTTACACGATAGACGTTCTTGTTATCAGTAAATATCACTTCACACGTCCACTTTCCAGACGCAGAAGAAAAACTGATTCTGTATACAAGCCTTGATGCGCTTATACACTGCATGATTTCCAGCATATTCGGTGGTACCGGAGGAGCATGCGGGAAGTATATAGTACATGCGATGAGTATGTAGATTTAAACTATGCTATTCAAATTGGGTATTGGAAGATTGTTGCTCTCCCTGGAACTATCAACTCCATTGGTAATTGATTTAGTGTTTATTTATTTATTTATTTATTCATTCGGACACACTGTACAGATTTAAGAAACCCAATTACACAATCTGTTAAATAAAACAAAAATAAAAAAAACAAACGGGAGCCAGAAAAACAAAAAGAAAAAAATTTTATAAAAGAAAAAAGAAGAAAGAACGTAATAGTAAAAACACAGGTAGAAAATTATTGTGTTAATAGTTAGAGTTAAAAGAAATTAAGTTAAGATTAACATCAGCCTGTGAAAATTAATGACCTGACTAAGATTTTGAAAGCTAAAAAAGATGTGGACAGAGAACCAACCTGGAGCCTATCATGATTCCTTTGTAGTCGAACCAGTGGCGAATAAAAGTAGACGTTAGTTGAAGCCGCAGCTGGCGCGAATATAGAGACAGACCTACTCGGCCGCGAGGTAGAGCGAAACTCAAGGTTAAGATGTAAGGTAGAGTTCATAATACCGTTAAAAACCTTAAAGAGAATACACTCGTCAAGATACAATCTGCGCTGATTTAGTGAGGGAATATTGAGTAAGGATAAACGTTCACTGTAGGAGCAGTAGGGTAGGTTATATTTGAAGAGGAGTGACCGGGTGAATCGACGCTGAACAGACTCAAGAGATTCAATGTGACAACTATAATGAGGGGACCAAATAGAAGAACAATATTCCAATCCGCTGCGAACAAGTGTCAGATAGAGCTGGACGCACGTTTGAATATTGGAAAACATATAAGCGGATCTCAAAATGAAACCAGACAATCTTGATGCAGTGCAAATAATGTTTTGAAAGTGAATATCAAATTTAAGTCTTCGGTCGAAAGTTACACCTAGATCACTAATCTGGGATACTTCGACGAGAAGGGTGGAGTTCAGAGTGTAATCGAAGGGTATAACTGCATGTTTTAGTGTAAAGGTCATTTTATGGCATTTGCTTACATTAAGTGGAAGGCGATTATATGAGCACCATAGGGTTAGTTCATTAAGATCAGACTGTAATAGGATACAGTCACTTCTTGAAGATATCTCCCTGTAGATTTTGAGGTCATCAGCGTAGAAAAGGAATGAAGAGTGGAAGTTTAGGGGTAGGTCATTAACAAAGATTATGAAAAGGAGTGGGCCAAGTGTTGAGCCTTGAGGAACTCCAGAGAGCGGGAAGAATACAGTAGACGAACATCCATTAAGAACTACACGAGAACTGCGCTCAGCAAGATAGGACGCAAACCACTCCAAAAGAGTATCACCGACGCCACAGCCTTGCAATTTCGACAAAAGCAAGCTATGATCAACTGAATCAAAGGCTTTGGAGAAATCAGTGTAGACAACATCCAACTGCCTTCTACAATTAAGCGTTTTTGCCACTGTATTTGTGAATTCTAAAAGATTAGAAGCAGTAGACCGGCCTTTGAAGAAACCATGCTGTTCACGGAGAATGAGGTGACTTATATTTTCATATAAATGATCATGTATGACGCGTTCGAATATTTTAGAGAAACAAGACAACATTGAAACAGGACGATAATTTGTGACTACAGCTGTATCACCTTTCTTATGGATGGGAACGATAGAGGCTTGCTTCCATAATGATGGAAATATTCCTTCAGAAAGGCTTTTGTTGAAGAGAATGGAGAGAGGAATACTCAGGGAAGACGAAAGTGGCTTTAAGAATAAGTTTGGGAGGCCATCGGGACCACCCTTCACACTACGGTCTAGTGCTTCTAGTTGATGCTCAATAACTGAGGGAGCTATAGAGAGAAGAGGAATATCGGTGGGGGAAATTTCAAAGCTATGAGGAACGAATGAAGATGAAGGGGAAGAATACATAGACGAAAAGTATTGTGCAAATAGCTCACAAGACTCTTGAGAGTTGGTAGCAGTGGAGTCATTATAGCTAACTTCAGTAGGGAAAGAAGGAGAAGATCGCAAAGTGCGAACATAAGACCAAAAAAGTTTTGTCTCTCTACGGTTGACTGATGATTCAACTTTGGATATGTAGGTACGTATAGCAGATCTAATTGTAGATTTTGCCAGGCGACGGTAGCTATGGAACACAGATTTATCTTCTTCAGAACCAGACCTAAAGTACCGGGAGCGACTTAAATTTTTTAGATGAAGTGCTTTGGCGACTTCAGTGTTGAACCAGACCGGATTGTTTTTAGGGAGCTTACGTAGGGGAACATAGCGGTGAATGAGCCCATTGAGAAATTCATAGAATATCTGAAGTGATGATTCAATACCATGATGAGCAAAGGCAGCATTCCAGTCGAAATTACCTAGAGCGAGTTCAATGGAGCTAAAGTTCGCCTTACTGAAGTTGAATTTCTTCACACTGGGCATTGACATTCGGGAAGACGAAGTAAACCTGTAGGAGAGTGCAAGAGGAGGGTGATAGGGATCAATGTTAAGATAAGGAGAGATTGAGGTACTAAGATTAGTTTGAGTGCTATCACAATTGGATAACACTAGATCTAAAACTTTACCATGGTGGTTTGCTACATTATTGATCTGCTTAAGAGAACAAAGTGACAAAAAAGACGATACTTTAGAAGAGAGAGCATTAAAAGTAACATTGAGAATAGACTCAAAGTTGGGTGACCAAAGAACAGATGGTAAATTAAAATCACCACATACGATGAAGGATGATGTGGGATAAAGAATATTTACATAGTTTGAGAGTAATGAGAAAAGATCATCATATATGTCAGGCTTACTGGCGCAAGGAACGTAGACACAAGCTACGAACAGACTATTGACATGGGAGACACTGATTTTTACAAGGATACAGTCGAAGGATTTGGAAGGAAAATCATCGCAGAGTGTACAAGTAAGTGAGTTTCTAACTGCAATGAGAACACCACCGCCATCCGATTTATTACTTACAGTTAAGTCCCTATCGCGGCGAAAAACAGAATGGGTCGAAGAAAGTTCGGAACTGAATATGGAGTCGTTGAGCCAGGTTTCAGAGATACATATTATATCGTCATTAGAAACAAAACACGACAATTTAAAATTCTCCAGCTTGGTCTTCATACCACGTACATTTTGATAGTATAGCTAGGGTATGCATGTAACAGTATGTACAATTTGCAAAAAACTTTTTCTAGTCAAATTAATCTGAAAGTGAAATGTGTAATAAACGAATAGATACCGAAGCAGCAAACCGCTTGGTGCTGCTTTTTTCATAATTTTGTAGTTGTTAAAAATTTGGTTATTATTTCTGAGAATTATTTTCCTATTATTCTAATTTGTTTAAATTCATTGTTATTAACGGCGATGCTAATTTTTTCCATGGTAGTGAATGAGTTTTTTGTCCTTTATACTTGAATATCTCAAAACAAGTTTTTTTTTATTTTTTATTTTTTTATGTTTTGTAGGTTATATTGTTTTACAAAACATACCAAAAAATTAACTTGGTATCTCAGTGGGATCGGGATCAAAAAAATCTAAGAACATCAGTGCTTTTCAATTATGTTATCATTGTAATTTTTCTATAACATAATTGAAAATTTCAAGAGAATTTGAAGACTATAGCTATAATAATTTTTTTGCCTTTATTTAATTATAATTTAATGTAAATATTAAAGATTTAAAGGGTTTTTTTATTTATAAGGAGGATCTGTAAAATTAAAATTATTTATGGCTAAATTTATAGTTATTAATTAATTATTAATTAATATTATTTGAAAAAAAATTTCAAGGATAATTTTATTCGTATTTTTTTTATATTGCAACATTTTTTAAACAACAATCTTTAAAATAAGTCCTACTTTATTATTCTAGGATAAAAATTACCAGAGATATGAATTTTCAAAAAGGACTCGGACACCATTTTTGCGAAAACTTTAACATACTATAACTAACAAAAAAATGAGATAGAAAACAAAAAAATTAAATTAAATTTTTTTTTCACTAGTTCTTCAAGTACAAAAATTTTCAAAAGAATCGGCGAAGGTAAAGTCACAACTTTGGCGATTCTTGATGGAATGACCCTTAATAGCATCTTCTCATTAGATGTTTGTACAAAAGTTGCTCAACTCGCTAGTCGCTAATTAAATCCCTCCATGTTATCAATTTATTTGCAATATTATGGCGAAAATTCAGGGCTTCACTAAAACAGTTTTCATCGTTCGTCATGTCGGGAATGGTGGACTTATACCTGATTTGTTCATTCTCAAAAGAACAGGTATTTCTTGCTCGTGATGTTTTATAACAAATAAAGTAGTGAAACATAAGGAGAATCATATTTTCGTCGTACAATTCCCGAAGTAATTTTGGGAATCTGCATTCATAAGGCAGTCTATAAATAACCAAAACTATAAATAAAGGCTCCTTAACGAAAACAACAATTGCTTTGTTCTTACAGTACAGAACAAGGTGATTACTGTGAACAAAGGAGACAGACAAATAGCTCCGTCTTCTTAACGATGCCGTACTGCAGGATATTCCTGTCAGTCAGTTTGACGTTCCAAGATGGTGTTGGTAGGTTCCCACGAACCAACCAGCAAGGACCTCTGATGAAGATTAAGAACGGACTATTTGCCGGTTTGAAAGTGGAAACACCAGCAACAGAAACCCATAGTACCGCAAGAAACATCACCCACCAAAAAGTAGAGAAGACAGGAGACTGGAGAATCAAGCAACACATCAACATCATTGGCACCCAGGGGTTGGAGCGAAGACATTGGGAAGAGCCGAAGCGTCGAGAGAGAAAAAAAAGGGGATTCCCCCCCCATTCCTGACGCTTCCTTACGTATAAAACAACAAAATGGTGGGTGAGACGCTGTCAGGGTAGGTTCCTTCGGTCGGGCTTTCTATTGTGTATAGCATTATGGCAGCACAAGCAGAAAGTGCACGACGGTTCTCGATAGTCGTAAATTTGGTCTTTATCACCAAACTGTCAAACGCGTAGCAATTAGAATATTAATGGCCCGTTTTCAGGCTTAGAGAAAAGAACGATTTATTGGTTTTGTGAGGGAAGGAAAACAGGCAGGCAGCAGCCCAGGCAAGCAAATATATCGCTAAAACATCCCAGAAGAGATGAAACGTTCCGAGGACGATCAAGAAAAAAAAAGCCGAGGAAGAACAACAGCTCGGAAGAGCAAAAAATAAATATGTAGAGGAGACGATGTCGACAACCAACTGAAACTAAGAAGAGTCGAGATGAGATGAAGCTGGCAGGAACACAATTTATATATATCCAACGGGTACACCTCAGTGGATCTTTGGTATGAGGAGTCAAGGGCTTCTATAGGAGGAGATTACATTTTTGAGATATTTCAGCCGAATGTTGAGTGTTTACCTATAAATAATCAGAAAATGGCAAAGAAGGGATTCTATCCAAATCTATGACAGGCTACCCATTCCCCGCTTCTGTTCTCGGTTTCGTTTATTTATTATAATCTTTGATATTTTTTCCACAAACATAATACCTTTTATTTATTATTTATTACAGCAAAGATTGCCTATGAAAGTTTGCTAACTAAGAGTACGTATTTATCGAAACGGAACGTAAGCATTTTACTTTATTATTTCAATACTACAGTACTGTGATCGATTTTTAAAACAGAAATTTGCTACCTTGAAAATTTTTTGTTTCAGATTTCATGGCTAGTAGACACCAAAAAAAGGGAATAAAAATTTCAGTCCGTTTGTCCGCCGTACGCATAATCGTTTGAAGGTTCGTAGCTCCCAAATCCTTTTTTTTAAGGATAGACTGGGTTGACCCCTTAAAATGGCCACCTTTAAGGATAGACTGGGTGACCTCTTAAAGTGGCCACCTTTTGAATATTGTGGGTGTTACTGGGGAGGTGGAGGAGCGTTTTAGTCGAAAAATTTAGCTTTCTAGATATCAGCAACCGCTCACGCTAGGAGATTGACACTTCGAATTTATATTGTGCTTCAAAGTGGATCCAGTTGCTAAAAAATTGTCAATATGGGTGGAGGGGTCTGGGAGTAGGGGATGAGGGTGAGAGTGAAAGAGTTTCAATTTTTATATATCGTGAATACATAAATTCGTATTTATCACTATTTTAAAAATAGTACTTTAAAAAAATATTAGGTTCAAATTAATGGTAAAATTATAATTAAAAAATAATTTGTAATTTTCATAATTATATGGAATCAAAAATTTTTTTGAAATTATCCTACATGTAAGTTATCAGGCAGAAATAAAATCTGGCTTTTTGCTTTTAGGAATAGGTAGATGTGCACCATTTTTAATTAATTACTCCATATCTCCGTAGAAAAAAGAGGAACTTGATTAATTTTTCTTTCTTTGTTTGATTAAATACCTTGCGCAAATATTGTATTCATAATATATAGCAAAATATAAACAGATCTTGAGCATTATGTAGAACACTGTCAGTTCAAATGGTGCATTTTTTCCCATCAGACGGGAGAAATGCATCACATTTTAAATATAAAGTCAATTCAAACCAAATTAGTTGAAACAGAAAAATAAAATATATTTACAAAAGTAATAAACAATAACAAACTAAACAGTAAATATATTAAACTTTTTTCGATTTTTATACTAATAAAAAATAATAGATAATACCAAATAATAATAATTCAATGATTTTATATAAGTTTTAATAAGTCAACGGATATTTAAATTTGAAAATTTGGTTGCAATTTGATCATTTTAATATCATAAAGATTTGTGGTCATGAATTCAGGTAAAAGAGGGATTTCCCTATATGCTCGTGGTGCAATTCTACCGATTCCGACCAGATGGATCTTTATTTATTTATTTTTTTTTAAAATAAAAACAAATAATAAACTATCACTTTACCAAGAACACCTTAGACTACACGCTATATATATGCCTACCTAGAAAGGTTCACGACCGATAATTTGTTCTTAAACAAAAATGTTGCATATATAATAAAATTTAGTTTCCTATGGAATTTTCTCTTCCGAATAACTGCTCAGAATTACTCGGTATTTTAACGATTACTGATCGTGATCGTATGGATAGGAAAGAGAAAGAGAATATCTCCTCTGCTTTGTAGATTTTACTTACGTGCGAGCGTCAATAGCGAGTGGTGCATATCTACCACCGGTACAGGGCTACCCATTCTTCCCTATTAGTTTATGTTACAAAATGCGCATCAATATTTAATAATGTAAGAACCTCATAATCATCTTCGCCTAAGCGATCAGAGATCCTGAGTCTAAAGAGGAGCAAGCCGCCTCTTGATTAGCGTCATACATTTTTGCATACAATCGGTTCAGCTTAATGTTGTGAGCTAGGGGTTCGCCGGGATTTCAAGTAAAACACAATTCAATTTCATTTACTATTTCATTACTGTTATTACTGAAAATATCTTTAAAAATACACTCTTGCGTAGAACTGATAGTCGTTTCACTCTCGGAGTAGAAAAACTTATCCCCCGGATCTGCGGAGCTTATATACCGCTTGTGTTGAGTCGAGAGACTTCCAGCATATTTGGTTGTTTGTGTGAAATGCGCAAGAATTACATGCGAGAAGTGTCTAGAACATGCGAGAAGTATATAGAGGTCTCTACGACAATGCAAGGTTGTTGCTTTTCTCTGGTAACTTTAATATCAATAATAAGTGAGTTGCTCGGGTTGCCAGAGTACATATGTAATAATAACGTTGTAACAATACATTTAATTTTTGCAATACGTGCCTGAAACTCACCAATCCAGCAAAAATAATAATTAATAAATTGTGAAAAAAGGAACTCTACGACAGATATCAATATTGGTAAATCTATTATCTCTTGCATGTAATATTTCTATGGATGTCCATAGCTTGTGTTAAGTGGTTCATTTGTGGAAAGCCTACAAATAATGAACCGATTGTAAATTAATTTTAGTTTGCAAATTCCAGATAGATATCGTGTGAACAACTAGTTTTCATTTGAAAGAACCGAGAACCGAAAATTTAGTGGTAAGAGGATTTGTGATAAATACGTTGTATTTGAGCCGGTAGCACTAGCAGAATTAACCCAAGAGACGACTAAAATTCTTCTTGTTATATTATATTTTTCCTTGTAAATCAGCTCTGTTGTAAACTAGCAAAATAACACAATTTGCGTTAGTCGAATAGCTATTTAGTAGCTTTTTGAAATTTGTACCCGCGAATTGAATATTTAAATAGTCCAAATCGCGACAATCTGGCGACCTTAAGTGTGGTACAGGGGTCGTGGTGTTTTTCCTATCAGTAGAACGGAATATGCTGGAAAATTGAAACTTGGTGAGAATATGTAGAACTACTAGAAAAGCAATACGGATAAAAAAATTCATATATGCGTTGGAGTTCGGAAGAAGGACAAAAATTATCAGTGAAAATGGAATGCATATATTTTCACGAATTTTGTCATATCTCTCGGGTCTTCTAGGGGCCATTATTACGATCGTCAGTTAATCTTTTACTTTAACTTTAACCGGAAGTTTTGTATGAAAATCTGTCAGTTAAAGTTTCAGTAAGAACGTAACTGAACATCGTAGGAACGGCCCTAAGATATTTAATTCATTTTTATTCTACGAATTCTTCATATAAATGCCTAAAAAGTCTTTTCAGGATTTTTCGAAATTTGACCCCTACGGGAGTGTAAAGAGATTGTATACATTTTCTCGC
Source organism: Beris morrisii (assembly GCA_951812415.1). Classification (NCBI taxonomy): domain Eukaryota; kingdom Metazoa; phylum Arthropoda; class Insecta; order Diptera; family Stratiomyidae; genus Beris; species Beris morrisii. Next base: position 102,134,778 of record OX638313.1, on the reverse strand, counting down.
ATTCAGCCATATCGTTCAGTTCTGATTTAATATCGAATAACTTTTCACTTCCGCTGGCTTGCTTTATATTCGCCTTAAACCCACTTTCAAGTTTTTTCCTTTTTCGACCCCTTTTTCAACCTCTCCGTTCGTACGACGTTCTGTTACGTTCTAACTGGAACTTTAACTGGCAGATTTTCATACTAAACTTCCGGTTAAAGTTCCAGTTAGAGTTTAACTAACGATCGTAATAATGTCCCTTAGAGGGTATAAAAAGGTTGAACACGTTTTCACGAATTCCGTCATATCTTTTAGGAGTGAAATCACATCGAATTGGTTTTTACTTCCTTGGGCTTTCTTTATATTTATCTAAAAACCTCTTTTAGGGTCTTCGGATATTCAACCCCCAAGTAAGTGTAAGGGGGTGGCATATGTTTCCCCAATTTTTGCAATATCTCTTAGGTTTGATGAGATATCAATTTGAGTTTAGCTTTTGCAGAGTTTTATATAACCGCCTACAAACCTATTTTAGGATTTTCTGATATCCAACCCGCAAAAGGTCGTGTAAAGTAGTTGCATACCTTTTCACAAATTTCTTCATATTTCTTAGATCTGATGAAATATCGAATTGGTTTTTACTACTTAAGGCTTCCTATATAATCACCAAAAAGTTAATTTCAAGATTTCTAGATATTCTATGACGGGGTTTTAGGTTTAGGTAAGGTAGGGGCATACTTTTCACATTTTTTGACATATTTCTTAAAAGATCGTGGAAGTAAAACTTTAATCGATATTTAATCAGACCTAGGCGAACAGCAGGAATTCGCACAAACGAGTACAACCTTTTAACACCCTTAGCGGTTGAAAAGCAAAAAAAAATGAAAACGGTTTTCAGGCGATTGAATAAAAACATCGATAAGTAAAACTTTGTTCGATATCCTATTAGACCTGAGCGTGAAAATGAGTTCGATCAGGCGGAATTCGTGAAGTTTTTAGGCGATAATATAAAAATATCGTAGAAGTAACACTTAATTCGATATTTAATCAGGCCTAAGCGAAATGGCGAAATTTGTGAAAACGAGTACAACCTTTTAATACCCTCTTAGCAGGTGAAAAGCAAAAAATACTGAAAACGGTTTTTAGGCGATTACATAAAAAGATCGTGGAAGTAAGATTTTGTTCGATATCTAATCAAACCTAAGCGATATGACGGAATTCGTGAGAACGAAAACAACCTTTTGATACCCTCTTAGCCGTTGAAAAGCAAAAACAAACTGAAAACGGTTTTTAGGCGATAATATAAAAAGATCGTGGAAGCAAAACTTTATTCGATATCTTATCAAACCTGAGCGTGAAAACGAGTTCGATCAGGCGGAATTCGTGAAGTTTTTAGGAGATTATATAAAAAGATCGTAGAAGTAACATTTAATTCGATATTTAATCAGGCCTAAGCGATATGGCGGAATTCGTAAAAACGAGTACAACATTTCAACACCCTCTTAGCAGGTAAAAAGCAAAAAATACTGAAAACGGTTTTTAGGCGATTGAATAAAAAGATCGTGGAAGTAAAACTTTATTCGATATCTAATCAGATCTAAGCGATATGACGGAATTCGTGAAAATGTAGCCCTTTTACACCCCCTTAAAAGAAAAAATTAAAAAAAATCAAAATCCTAAACGTTTATTTTGAATTGTCCACTCCAACAAATAAAGTTCACAGTTCTTACGAAAAAGAAGTACTCAAACTACCCTTAACACATGAAGTTTGAATTGTCGCAATGCATTTTTTGCAGCAAGATAGACTAAGTACTGAAACACCTATTACACGGATGATAATGCAGATATTAATATTATAAATTTCTTAGACAAAAATCTCACTGTCGTACTCCATGGGTCGAAAGAAGACCAACATTCGAGTGTCTCTCATACCATTCACGAGTCCGATTCAGAGGAAAACATAAATACAGCATAGAACTGTCTGAATGTAATCCTTGAGCAAGAACTGCCCTTAAATTAATCCCTTCATAGCATTAAATGTCCAGGCACTTTTATGGTGGATTCGCACCTCCCCTAAATGCGCTCTAGACAGATCCCAGAATAGACGACCGACACCGAACCGGGGACACAAGGCAAAAGAAGAGACATGGACATAAAACCTTTTGCGCAGAATTCAGATGTCAGAAATGTTTGATTTATAAACACGGTTAATGCTGGGTTTTTGTACATTTTACATACGGACAAATCCAGGATGCTAGATTCTGGTAGCATCAGGGGTCTTCCACTTAAGTACCTCGGAATCTACCGGTTCCACTCGAAACTCAACCCAATTTTTGGATCAAGGAGAGCCGGTAGGATGGAGGATCTGCCAAGCAGTAGTCCGAAATGGGCAAACTAAAAGACTGGTAGATAAGTTCAAGCGATTCACATACGGGCCACATACGTACGGAATCAGTGCGGTAACGTTCCTATTTTGGCTACTGTCCGGCTCAACACGTTTGTTGTCCTTCGCCGGTCCGTCCGCTGTAAAATGGACACTACGATGTACGGCTTCTATACGTTTCACGTAAATTTTCTTACGGACTAGAATTCCTGAAGAGTTGAATGTATTCCGCAGGAAGGTGAGACTGGGAATTGGGCGAAGGACACTGAAACGAGCTACGAGGCAGCATAAATACCCGAAACGGACGATTTTTCGGACACAAAGAGCGGAACATTTTAATATTTTCGTGGATATTTTATAGGACTAGGAATTATTATTTGTCGTTTTTATTTATTTTTTTTTTTATTTATTTGTTATTTTTGTCGCTGTTGTTCTTCTGCGATACGGTGGCTAGTGGCGCTGTTGTTTAATTCTTTCTTTGGTACGGCAGCATCCATCCGATGGTTTGGAGGAGATCCAGGAAGGTGTACACAACAGGATTATTTCCGTGGTATGTTTTACTGCTGTGCACAGGAAGAAATTTATTGTGATCCCTTTTTGATTTTTTTCCTGTTGTTTTGTTAAGTTGGTCCTTTTGCCACAGCCTCGGCTATTATTATCCTGTTTCTGTTGCCTTTGCTGCCGGCCTTAGGTTTAGCGATTCTGGGTCATTCTTCTTTGGATTTGCAGATTTCGTTGCCGGTTTGTGGCCATTGTTATGGATGCTCGACCCGGTGTGCATACTTAGAACGGTTCTGTAGACAATTTATTGATGTATAATTTTAATTATGAAAATTGTACGTACTGAAAATAGGGATCTTACTCAGTTATATCCTATCACGGGTTTAAGGGCGCTCTTAGTCTGAACAGGAAAGGACACTCATCCACCCGCCTGTATTCTACCAATTCGAAAAATGCCCTGTTTCAAATCAAATCTGGCTTAACTATTTCGTAATTCAGGTTCATTATAAATTTTTTCACTTCTTGTGCCGCTGGTTCAAATCCTGCTCAACGGATCAAAATAAGTTCGATTCTAATCCAAAATATGCTAAATTCAGGTTCATTACAAATTTCTTCACTTCTTGTACCTCTTTGTCGTAGACCGTTGGTTCAAAACCGGCTCGACGGATCGAAAAAAGTTCGATTCTTATCCGAAATATGCTAAATTCAGGTTCATGCGAAATTTCTTCACTTCTTTTGTTACTCTTTCTCGAAGACCACTGGCTTAAATCCGGCTCGACGGATCGAAAAAAATTCGATTGTTATCCAAAATATGCTTAACTTTTTTATCGCAAAGACTATGTCATTTTTTGATTTATATATGCGATTATTCTAAAGCAATCTACTGCATGAGTGAAATTTGAGTAATAAGTACAATTTAGTGAATATTCACGCCAGGTGGATATATGGTAACAGAAATTTACACGAGGGAGTCAGTTGCATTTAAGGCATGAATCTGGAAAATTTTAGATGAAGAGTAAACACCACGCTCCATTAACTTTCAAACGAATTGTACAGTCACTAACATGCCTTACATTCGTGTCACCAATGATTTACTTACGATCCATCTAATTGATTCACTTAGGAGTAACAAAAAATCTGCCAACAGTCGGAGCGCAACTTTATTATTTTTTCGGTAGAAGTTCGGAACGAGTTTAATTCTGAGATGCGGTGTAAGTTACTATGTGAATGAAAGCCTAAAAAAAAGTTCGGAAAGTGGTTAGGGAATGGGGTGGCGCTAGAATACTTACGCCGCTGCCACATATAACATATGAATTAAATAATTGGGTCATATACTCCGGGACGAGCTTTAAGTCGTAGTATAATATCAGTTGTTACGCAATTAGGAGGTTTTTCGTGATTTGGTTTTGGGCCATTACATGAAATCGGAAATGCGTTTGTAGGCGATTATATAAAAAGTCTGTGGAAGTGCAAACCAATCTAATATCTCATCAATCCTAAGAAATATATCGAAAGCCTTACGTTCTATTGGAGTTGAATGTCTAAAAATCCTGAAATCAACTTTTAGACGATTATGTAGGAAGCCTTAGGAAGTAAAAATGAATTCGATATCTCATTAGAACTAAGAAATATGTAAGAACACTTTGGGGTTGAATATTGTTACGGATCCATCCGTAACTATATGTCGACCTGCAAAGAAATAAAGCAAATCATTATTGTTGAATTCAGAATTATATTGGAGTTTACTTACTTCCGAATTGCTTGTTTTTTAGATGTCCTCCACTTTTCCTGAGGCTATTAACGCTCCTAGCACAAGCACCTAAAAGTAAACCAATTAAGAAATATTAGTGTATTTTTCAGTAAACACGGAGAAGAGGCGGAAAAATGAAGGAATTAGGATTATTAGTGTAATATTAGGGTAAATTAGATTTAGGTTTAGTGTTAGTAGTCTAGGAACTAATTGTATTAAAAATAAGGGATACTTACGAGAGACGTGACTTCGTCGACGCAACCAACATAAATATTTTTAATCCTACGGAACCGTATCCGTAACCGAACCCGAAGCACACAACACCAAAAACAAGTATGTAGCATAATTGTAATACTTACATTCACCGATGGTTACTCCGTCCTGCGTAGCCGCTGATTCCTTCAACCCTGAAACGAAGAAGGAAGGAATCACTTCAGTTATGGATAACAAACCGGTGTTAACAAAACAAATTAACACCGAGGAGCACGGTAACAACAAACATTTAACACGAACGAATTTTATTAGAGTAGCTTCATATTCTATTTTCTAGATTTACTACATTATAGATGTTTTATTAGTCTATTTTTTTTATTTGAATTACAATACATTCTTTTTGGAATACGTATCTTTTGTAACTGTTTGTGACGAAAGAAGAAATTGTTAAATCCTTGTACTAGTGGTTCGGTCGAGAAGGACTTTAAGAACGGGTGGCCTAAATTAAGGAGCCACTGGCGCCCACGACCCATCTCTGGGTTGGCAGGAAAGGGACCCGTTCGCCCCTTCAGTGCAAGGGGTTTTAATTGCGGTTTTTCATCGGAAAAATGCGCTAACGGCGGTAGACAGACCGCTACCGCGTTTTAGAACTGTAATAATATCCAAAAATCCGGAAATGAGTTTTTAGAAATATATAAAAAAACCCGAGGAAGTGAAAACTAATCCAATGTCTTATTAATCCTAAGAGATATGACGGAATTCGTGAAAACGTGTTCAACCCGTTTTTACCCTCTTAGCGGTTGAAAAAGGAAAAAACTTGAAAACAAGTGCTAGGTGATTATTAAGCAAGCTCGTGGAAATAAAAAGTTATTCGATATCTAATCAGACCTGAGGGATACGGCTGAATTCGTGAAAATGTATACAACCCCTTTACACTACCTTGGGGGTCGAATTTCAAAAAATCCTGAAAACACTTTCTCGGTATTTATTTGAAGAATCCGTAGAACAAAAATGAATTGAATATTTGGAAATACCTAATAGATATGACGAAAATTGTGAAAATATATGCATTCCATTTTCACTGATAATTTTTTCCCCTCTTCGGAACGCCAATGGATATTGGATGGATAATTAATATGACTTTTCTAGTTGATTTGCATATACATACCGAGTTTCAACTTTCTAGCTTAAGCCGTTCTATAGTTATGAAAAACATCTCCCACCCCCTAAAAAATTATATTTTTCCAACATGTTACTACTATAGCTCTATCTGAATACGAAGTTTCAGTATTATGTTATTATAAGTTCTCGAGATATAGACATAGAAACTTTTTCCTGTTCACCCTCCTCCACCCGCATCGTTTACATCCTCATCCCTAAATTTCCTGCTAGTGGTCTATTTTGCCTACTTATGGTAAAAATTTTAAAAATCTATCTTACACCGTTCTTGAGATATGAGACGTGATTTCTTGGAAAAATTCTTATCCACTTCCATGCTCCACCGCCCCCTTAAAAAATTTTACTTTCAGCTAACTTTTTTTGTCAACCTTTATACAGAAACCGAATTTTATTTCTCTAGTTGCAATTATGAGATATCGTAATCTAAAGTTTTTCACACCCCACCTCCGTACGCCACCGCCCCCAATTAAAAATTTGTTTCCGATCTATTCTCCTAGTATACCTACAGATGTTTATTAAGTTTTAATTTCGTGACGTTAACGGTTTTGGAGATATGGATTTTAGAATGTTTCGAACGTTTCGGACGCATTATTTTTCCCCCCACTCACACACCCTTCATCCATATCAGCAATATTTTTGTAGATGGGTCTACTATCGAAGATCTACATACATATATAAATTCCAAGTATCAGCCTCCTAACATAAGCAGTTGCTGAGATCTAGAAACCAAAATTTTCCGTCTAAAACGCTTCCTCCACCTCCCCCACCCCTCAAAAAGTGGTCACTTCAATGGGCCTACCCAGTCTAATCAGAAAAAAAAATTCAATTTAATAGCTCATAGGGTTTGGTAACTATAAGTCCTCAAACGATTTAGCGTACGGCGGACGGTGTACAGACGGACTGAAATTTTTTTTTGCTTTTTTGGTGTCATGAAGCGTGTAAAAAAAAATTGTCTGGATAGCAAATTTTTTTTTTTTAAAAAATCGATAACAATACTTTATTATTAAAATAATAAAGTAAAAGGTACCCTGAATGATTCAATTAAAAATCATTAGTGAATTCAATTGAGAATACTTACTTAATTGAGGTAAATCATACGTAATTCACTTGCGATACTTTTGATTACCTGGTTACCAAGTTATTTCTTGCAGATTCACTGGATATAAATTTAACTAAGACCTTGCTATGCCATTGGAAAAAAAATCCTTGGTTCCCGTCAACAACTCTAGTACTTCTTTTTTTTGGTAAATGGTAAATTTCCCGTATTTCTTTAATTTATTTTATGGAAATTTACAATTTTGCAGTGAAAAGTCAATCATTTCTAATATTTATGGAGTAAAATCCCATGAACATGGAAAAAAATGTAAATTTACTATTTTTCATCATGGTACACATCCGCCAAACCGCTTGCAGAGGCTATTTTGGTGTGAATGCGTATACTATACAGTAACTCTGATTTAAACAAATTATTTCCGTGTGGTAAAGTTTTACACTTCATGATGCATTTACGATTCGTAGATGAATTCACATGTTGAAAATTGTTTCACCTAGTTGAAAAATTTAGTTACAGGTGACTTTCATTCTATACAGGAATTGAAAATGTTTTCCATAACAACCATAAATAATTTTAAGACAAATTTGTTCACATGTTATTCCTTCTTAAGGACAAATTCAGAAACTATTGTTTAAGAATATCTAATTTCAATTTTCTATTTTCGCCCATTGGCATGTTTTTAAAACATATTAAAAACATCCATTGAATTTTACATCTTTTGGATAGTAAGCAAATAAGCAAGTAAAATTACATTGCGATGTAATGCCATCTTTTATTTCGATATGTAAACATTGAATAACTTTGAAAAAAAGAACTGATTTTTATATTTTATATGTGAGGTATTTTTATTCAATTTGGTCCTTTAGAATTTATTTGGATTAGTTTTTGAATACAACATCAATCAAGTGGCTGCCTCTATTGGCCACAGCAAAATGTGCCCTTTTTGCTGCGTTTTCCATTACGATTTCGGCACGAATGTTTGCTTTGAGCTCGTCAATGGTCTGAGGCTTGATGGCGTACACTTTGCTTTTCAAATAACCCCATAAAAAGAAGTCCGGAAGAGTCAAATCTGGAGATCTCGGTGGCTAGTCAATGTCGCCTCTTTTCGACATCAGACGTCCAGGGAATTTTCGTTGCAGAAACTAAATTGTTTTATTTGCAGTGTGGCATGGCGCACCGTCTTCTTGAAACTGGTAACCATCCAGACTTTTTCACGCATTTGCGGGCAGACATAATGAGCTAATATTCACCGATATCGTTTTCCATCGACTGTTTCGTTTTGTCGGAAAAAAATGGCTCAATGATAGAATTTTGGACCAAACGCCGGCCGAAACAGTTACTTTTTGATCATGCAATGATGTTTCATGGATCTCGTGTGGATTCTCCGTTCCCCAAATGCGGCAATTTTGCTTATTAATGCCGCCAAAGAGTGTGAAATGGGCCTCGTCGGTCATCAAAATTTGCTTCTAAAAATCAGGTTCAGTGTCAACCATTCGAGCGACTGTTTGGCCGTATTCCAAGCGACGTGGACGGTCTGTCGGCAATATTTTTTGTGTTAATTGCACTTTATACAGAAACAAATGCAAATCATCCTTCAAAATACGCCGCAAAGTGGTTCCACTGACGCCAAAATGCTGAGCGCGGTGACGATAAGAGATTTCTGGGTTCTCGGCAACGCTCTCTCTGACCGCTTCAACCAGTTCATTGGAACGTCTTGGTCGTCGATGAACGGCATGTGGACGATCTCCCACTGTCCCGTGCTCAAAAAAATTCGACACCAAACGACGAATAGTGTTGTCAGATGGTGCCTGCTGGCCACGATATTTTCGACGATATAAACGTTGAGTTAACACAACGGAACGACCATTCTCAATGTACAGCGCCACTATTTCGGCGCGTTGTTTCGGTGTGAAGCGATCCATGGTTAAAATTGTACTGAATTGACGTTTCCAAAACTTGTCCAATCAAGTCAATCTGTTGAAAAATGTCAAAGTTATTCAATATTTACATACCGACATAAAAGATGGCGCACCCTGTAGTCAATTTGAATGTAATTTTCAATTTTCGGTCAGTAAATTTCAATTTGCAATGAGTCATTTCAACTTCGAAAGCAGAAAATTCACTGGATATTCTTTCTCTAAAAAAAGTGTATAATTAGCACTCTTTAAGATTAACACTTATTTCTACATCTAATATTATTTCTTACTTACTTACTCTTGATAAAACCCTTGGCTGATCAATTCTGGTTTTGCTGCGTAGACACTGCGCCACCGAAGGCGTTTCATTTTCATTTCAGTAGAAAACAAAGTGGAATGAAGCGTCCAACTTCCTGGTTTCATATATTACATGTTTTTCGTCGTAAAATTCAAATAGATAAGTAGAATTACACGAAAAAGAACGTGATTTCCAATTCATATATAAATATCGTTAATTTTATACGAAATATTGCGTAAGTTTGTGAGCCTTTTCATGTAAACTGTACGGTTCAGTTGAAAAGTAAATGAATGTTTTACTAAACCAGTAATTTCGTGTAAAAGTGATTGAAATGTGTACTTTTACTTGGAAAAATGAAATATACTGGAAATAAAAAGTATACTGGAAATAAAAAGTAAAAATTGGATTGAAAATTCAATATTTTTTAAACTGTGTGGAGTAGAACTTTAAACCGATTGTTTCAGTCTTTGAAACCGACCCAAAACAACGAAACTTTTGTACAAAAAAAAGTCACCGATGTATTGGAAAATTTGTTGATGAAATTTCTAAATTTAAACCTAATTTGTATAACGCCTAAATTTAGGCGGTACCTCACCTGGCATTGAAAAAGCTTGTGTTTATATTTTTAATAGTTTCATGCTAATGAGCCAATGAGCTTTTATCATTCGTGTCTTTAATTATTCAAGAATGGTACCGTAAAATTTTTGGATATTTTCATCGCCTAAAATCAAATAATCTTCGTCACTCTTGGGAATAAGTTGCAAAGCACAAAAGGTGTGTTAAATGTATAAAAGATGTTTCTAAAAAAAATCGTTATAAATAATGTCAACTGTGAGCCGCATGAAGGCCATTACTTGCACTTATAGCGATAAATTTTCGTAAGCCGGATTGAAACCCACTGGATATAAATTACGGCCATCAAATTCGTTCGAAAAGAATTCCTAATCAGACGACAATCAAAGCCTTAGACTCCCAGTCGGGATAATGGAAATAAAATCGAAAGAATTCGTTTCAAATCGAACGTCCATAAATTGGAAAGTTATGCGTGATCAATGCCCGGGACCATTTCTCCAATTATCTTATTCGGAGCTGGATTCTCTTCTGTCGGCATTTTTTTTGTTGGTAATATCAACGTATTTAGTGGTGATGTCCACTGTCCAGTCCGGTTCTAGGTTATGTCTTTCGATGTCCATCCCCGGGGGCTGAAACCAGTTTACTCTGACAAATAAATTAGTCGCAGCACTAACATAACTCATCGGATCCAAAACATTTCACTTTGCCCGTAAAGTGGTGGACGAACGGACGTATCTAATTCTGATATTCGGGATTTTTAGCTGGATAGGGTCGGGCCGGGATGATTGCTACGTATCAAACGCAACGCAACAACAAACCGACCGGAGAAAGTATAAGATAAGCGTATTCGTTATGGAAGAAGTATTGCGCCGTAGAGACGGACCGGGCCTAGGAGCTAAGACACAACACAACACACCGTCAAGGCTATAAATTACTCGCTGAGACGAACCAAATGAAAAAAGGACATTTCTCATTCAACTGTGACATTTAATGGCATCCCCGTTCAGGCTTTCACTGATCCAGCGTCGTCCTTTCACACATTAAACTTGTCACAGAGTTGTCTTCCATTGTTGAGATGAATCCCGGTGACTGGTCCAAAGGCAGCAGTAGGCACCCCATCTGTAAGTGCTCAGCGACCTCGTACAATAAATTAGGACATGTGTCGGATCCTTGAAGGATTTATGACAAATTTATTCCACATAATTCTATGGTCGTCTTTTCTTTAGCTCTATCCGATCACATCGTTTTTGGCATTTTTAACTTATTTTTTCGGATATTTTTGTTGTTAGTACGCGGTTATGAAGCCAGACGTCCATTTTCTTCCCCTGAAGGATGAGAATGTTGGAGAGATTTCAGTTTTAAGGAACTCAAAAGTGGCAGCATTCTTAAGTTTACTTTGTGGGGATTTGATTTATTGCGAAGTATTTTTATAAGCGAGTAGATGGAAGCAACGGAGAGTGTACCAAGGACTTAATAGCCCAGATGGTCGCTGAATGACAAACGAGTATTTAAATAAGAACAGATCTTCGAAGATGACCAGGGACGAAGGTGGGAAATGTGAATTAAGGCACAAATGATCTGGCTGAATAATGTTGACAACATAGCAATCTAAGTCGCACGAAAATTTAGATTAGATCCGATTTTGATTTGGATTTAGTTTAAGTTTTTTCTGCCGTTGTCTTTTATTCTTAAATCTAAATGTGAAGCACAAAACCGATTACATTCTCAAGTCTCGAATATTGCACTCCTACAACTTACATTATTGAGTGACAGGCGTCGCGATGGATCCCTATTGCGAGTGGTTAAAATTTTGCGTCAAAGCGTCGGTTGTAGGACGCAACAACTAACCAATCAGACTATAGTTGGCATGACAGACTGCTTCTGTGCGCAAGTTGCGCAATCTTCAACAAACTGGTGGTCATCTTTCTGTTATCGCCCATTGGAATTAGTTTAGGGTGATCTGCTTTGCCGATTGAAATTATTTAGTTTCTGTTGTTGCTATTACTTTATTATTTTCTAATAATACAGTATTGTGATCGATTTTTAAAAATTTGCTACCCTTAAAATTTTTTTTTTCACGTTTCATGATTGAAAAAGGCGAAATAAACTTCAGTCCGTCTGTCCGCCGTACGCCGTACGCAAAATCGTTTGAAGTCTCATAGCTACCAAACGGTTTGTATTAAATTGAATTTTTTTTATGAATAGACTGAGTAGGCCCCTTGAAGTGACCAAATTCTGAAGGTTGAGGATGTGAGGGGGAGGAGGGGGAAGCGTTTTAGACGGAAAATTTTGGTTTTTAGATCTCGGCAACCGCTTATGCTAGGAAACTTGGAATTTATATAGAACTTTGATAGTGGACCCATTTGCAGAAAATTGTCGATATGGGCGAAGGGGTGTGGGAGTGGGGGGAAAAACAATGCGTCCGAAACGCAAAAAAGCCGAGATCGACACATTCTAAAATCCATATCTCCTAAACGGATAACGTCACAAGGTTGAAACTCACTGAATATCTGTAGATATACTAGGAGAATAGATCGATAAGAAATTTTTGAGTGGGGACAGTGTCGTACGGGGGTGGGTTTGAAAAACTTTAGATTACGATATCTTACGAACCAATTGCACTAGACAAATAAAATTCGGTTTGTGTATAAAGGTTAATAAACAAAGTTTGCTGCAAGTAAAATTTTTTAAAGGGGAGGTGGAGCAAGAGGGGATAAGAATTTTTCAAAAAAATCACGTCACATATCTCAAGAACCGTGTAAGAAAGATGTTTAAAATTTTTACCAGAAGTAGGCCTATTTCGGTATTTATATGTAGATCAACTAGAAAAGTAATTTAGTTAAAAAAAATTTCAATTGTCCATTGACTTTCGGAAGGGGGGGCAAAAAAAATGATCAGTGAAAATGGAATGCATATATTTTCACGGTTTTCGTCATATCTATTAGGTATTTTCAAATATTAAATTAATTTTTATTTCACGGCTTCTTCATATAAATAGCTAGAAAGTGTTTTCAGGATTTTTGAAATTCAAGCACTAAGGGTTTGGCAAAGGGGTTGAATTCTTTTTCACGAATTCTGTCGTATCTCCCAGGTCTGATCGATATCGAATATCTTTTCACTTTCATGGGCTTGCGTTATAATCGCCTAAAACTTATTTTTAAGTTTCTTCCTTTTTCAGCCCCTAAGATGGTATGGTTGAACACGTGTTCATGAATTTCGTCATATCTTTTAGAAGTGATAAGAAATTGAATTGGATTTTACTTTCTCGTGTTGTCTTCATATTTATATTTTCCTTTCAGAATTTTTGGATATTCAACCCCCAAGTGGGTGTAAGGAGGTTGCATATCTGATGATATATATCGAATTCATTTTTACTTCCCAAGGTTTCCTATATAAGCGCCAAAAAGTCAATTTCTGAATTTTTAGTTATTCAATCCTAAGGGGTGTAACGGGGTAGTGTGCTTTTCAAAGCTTCGACATATTTCTTAGGTTTGGTGAGATATTAGATCGCTTTTTACTTCCACAGACTTTTTATATATTCGCCTACAAACCCATTTCTCAATTTTTGGATATTCAACCCTCAAGGGTTTGCATATGTTTTCACAATTTTAGCCATCCCTTAGTTTTGATGAGATATAAAATTGGTTATTACGGCAATAATGTAATGACCTAAAAACCAATTTCACTATTTTTCGAATTTCAAAAACCAAGGGATTGCTTACGTTTTCACAAATCTTACAATATCCCTCGTGTCTCATGAGATATCAAGTTGCTTCTTATGAAATAGTCTAAAAACCTGTTTCACAATTTTTTCGAAATTCAAACCCCAAGTGGAAGTAATGGCTTTATATACGTTTGAACAATTCGTCATATCTCTTAATTCTGATAAGGCAACAAATTCGCTTTTACTTCTATGGGCTTTTAGTGTACATAATATATCAAAAGTTGAATAGTCTACACGGGCTTTTCCAATGTGTAATGGGCTAAAAATCTCTATTTTAAATATTTGTTTTTTTAGAACAAAACTAACTTTCCAAGAAACCTCATAATTTCGAAACAAGTGATGATATACTCCGACTTCGACCACTCCCGAACTTTTCGCCCAAACCATTGGCAGATTTTTTTATTTGGTTTTAATTCAGGTTTGATACTCATTTTTTCAAACAAAATCCTATTCGAAAAATTCGAAATGGCGTTGCGAATAAAAACTCTGAACCCAGAAGCGTGACAGTTCTGCTTCAGTACTGAAAAACAGAATTGGTTCAATACTAGCTGGTAAATACTGATGCAATCGTGATACAGTATTAATAAAACAAATTTCAGTGATTGTGGTAGATGGAATGATGACACTGTGTACTGATAATAAAGAAAAGTTTTTTTTTTTATTCTTTCATGTCAGGAGAAATAAGAATTCTTGAATTTCCGATTTGCTTATTTTTTCATGGAGCAATTTTTTTTATGAATACTGTGTAACATTTATCAGTCAGTTCCAGAACCAATTCAGTGTTTCAGTACCGAAGCAGAACTCATACAAGTGATACCAATATCTTGAGAAAAAGTACTGCAACAGGACTTGGGGTTGGTTTGGTTGACTCTGTCACTGAAGCCTCAATTAAGCCTATTGTGACGTCTCAACAAGACTTAATGAGTCTAGTATTTCATGACGACCTGGAGTTGATCACAATTTTATGCTCCAATGGGAAAAAACAAGTGTACAACAAAATTGAATATAATTTTGTGATTCATGGAATTTTTTTTGTTCTTTCTCCTTATCATTTCTTCATAACGAAATAGCTGTATGAATATCTATTTTAGACTAACATTTCAACCTGTATGTACTACAATGTACAACACTGAGTAGCCAATCGTGGTAGAGTATTATCTTCCAAATGCTGCTGTCTTCGATTAAAATCCCTGGTGGGTGTAAGTCTGCCTATTAACACATGTTATACATTTGTTGGTTAAGATCATAGCACAACCAATAAATTGAGCAGAAAAATAACCAATATACAAAAAAACTACGCTTTAAGAACAACAATTTTTTTAATAAACTATACAATTTATGCACTACAGAATTCGTAATACTTAAGCGATATCTCTGTTCGGTACTGAAAGAATTAAGTTTAGCAGAATTCAGTCAGTGCTAAAACTGTTCCGCTGGAGATTGCCATGTTTCAGAACTCTGTGAAGAAAATAGCTTTACTCGAATGCCGGTGGAGTGCTGAAGCGCAGTGCGGTTACTCCAGTACTCCATAAAAGAAATGTTTTAAAATTGAGCTAAAAATATTTTTTGGGAGCAGCAATTTTTGGAAATGCGAAAGGATTCTACCTAACTCAAAAGTCCTGATTCCCGCGTTGGAGCTGTCTAGACATTTTGTGTTGCCCCTACTTTGGCATGCTGTTGAGCGTCACTATGCATTCAGCTTATATATATATGATCCAGGCTTCAACTTTTTAGTGTGTGCCGTTCCAGTGATCTTAAATTTTGCAGTAACATTCTGTCTGAATTTCTATGACCTGTTAATGAGTTTTAATTTTCAAGGCATTTTAGCGAAAACCCTGAAGCAATTGGATTGATTACAAATCCTGAAAATTATACCAGGTAATAATTCTTGTCGAAAGTAAAAAAACAGGAGCTACTCTTGGTTATTTCCATAGTTAAACTGCTTTCATAAGGAATAGCTGTTTTGTTTGCCGGGAGGACCCAAGATGGAGCCATCCTTCATTCGAATTCGAAAAACCCCGAACAGAAGAGTCTGCAATTCGTCTCGTTCACCTACCAGTGATATACACACCTTGGAAGCAAACGAGGTCTTGCAATTAGACTGCCGGAAGGATTCGGAAACCGGAATAAAAGGAGCATGGCCAATGTAATTGAGAAAGAACGAGAGAACGAATCGGTACGATGGTAATAAAATATGAAAGTTGAGAAGGCTACGGGCCCGGGTATGCAAGGAGCAAAAGCAAAGAACTCAAAGAACCATCCCTCATTATGATTTATGTCGGGCGGGTTTTGCCCCCGACAAAATTTATGCTGTGACGTTTTAAATTGCACATTTAAGTCCCGAACGTACACAAACCCTCACACACAGATGGCCGTAGCGATCTCGATGCGAATCTCCGGACAAATGAAATTTCAACTTTTTGAAATCTATAGAAAGTGCGCTAGCCGGTGGTAGGGGCGAGAGTGGGCCATGGAAAAGCATTCGAAAGAAAATTACTGCTGCGAATATTTTCCTTTTCCCCGAGTAATAGAGGAGCCAGTTCGCGAAAAATAGCAACAAATTTCCAACGAAGACAACAGACAAAATACTATAAACTACGTTACGGTCTATGGACTCGAAGTGACCAAGATAAATGGCTCGACGGGCATTACGTACGGCCATGGACCAGCCTATAAACGACCCCAGTTCGTCGTGTGACGAATTCTTAATTGGCGATGACAAATGTCGACTGGTTTGAGTATTGAAAGCTGAAAACCTTAACGAGGTCATGCTACTTCTCAGCGGCAATGAATTTATGCATAATCACATTTGAACGCACATATCCTAGCCGAAACGAAGGCCGTATACCGAATGTGTACAAACACACGCATGCATACGGTGTCGAATGGCATACGTTAAGGAAAACGTTATCCGGGTGAATTCCAACCGCAAGCCTAACTCCATGTGACATATGTCGGTGTTAATGGAAAGCATTTCAGTTGATGGCATCCTAAACGGGAGCTCTTTAAGCGATCACACCTCCAAGTCCTTCGCACGATGTACGGCAATAGCTCGTTAGTTTATATGCCAGCCTTATGACGAATTCATCCTCATCAACGTCCTTATGGGCTGTGTTTACATGCTTATGTTTGGGAATTTTGTCACCACTAATCACTTTCACACTATCAAAATGCGATGATGCATTTTATGGGCTCTCTAGTTCAAGGATTAGTTTAAGCGATGACTTAATGGTTGGAAATAGACGTTAAGGTTTTTCATGAAAAAAGCTTATTGTGAAAATTGTCCAGAATTTGGTTTTTAAGAAAGTAAACTTTCATACATCAAAAAGATAGGGGGGAAGAGGGGTGGGAGGAAAAAGTACAAATGTTTTTTGAACTTAGACTTATCAGGAAAAAATTTATTTTTCATTAGCGTCAAAAAAAAAACTTATCTGCTGGTGGTGGTACCTAATATTTTCACGAATTTTGCCATATTCCTTGGGTCTGAAATGAGTTGTGTTTGTTTTCACGAATCCCAACACAGTTCTTAGATCAAACGAAGTATCTAATTTGCTTTTCTTTGAAAGGCTTGAAGCCTAAATACTAATTTAAGCATTTTTCGATATTCAGCCCCAATTCGGTGAAGGAGGTTGTAATATATGTTTTCACGAATTCCAACATATCTCTTAGGTCTGATGATAGGCCTAAAAATCGATTTTTTAACCAAACGAGTTGTTCATTCATTTCGTCATTTCTCTTAGGTCTGTCAAGATATCAAAATAGTGTTACCTTTGCGTGCTCTTTAAGCGACTAGAACTTTTTGTCCGGTATTTTTTATATTGTACTCTATGGGTGTATAAGGCAGATGTGTACGTTTTCACGAATTCCATTTCATAGGTTTAATTCATTTAATTCACTTCTACTTCCCACACTTTAAAATATAATCGCCAAAAAAAAATTCAAGCATTTTTCGATATTCAGCCCCAAGGGAATGTAAAGTGGTTTTGTAAGTTTTCACGAATTCCGACATATCTCTTAGGCCTATGAGATATGGAATGGTTGAAATGCTTGATACCTCTATGTTTTGCCGAAAGTCTGAGCAACCTTACTATTTTTTAGTAGAAGTCGGAAGGCGTTTAATTCTGAGATGCGATGGCGGTTACTATGCGACTGACAAACTATGTAAGTAATTAGGAGTGATAACCAGGAAGCGGCAGCGATTTCAAAAAATTAAAGGTTAATTTCTTTGGGCAGTGCAGTGGCTTACAAGTATTGCGCCCATCTCTCAAATGCTGTTGACCGTGATGCTTTTTGGATAAGGAGAATAAAGTTTGATCCAATCAAAATTTAAAAAAACCTTTTCTGACCCTCGAAATCCCTAAACAATAAGCAGTAATTAAAAAAAAATTGCATCACCAGTGGCTTCAATTTTTCATTGATCCTACGTATTTCTAATGATCACAGTGCGAAAAAACATGCAAAATTTTCATACAAGAGCGGTAAACGGCGACCCTTTTTAGTCTTTAGTGCGTGGAAAAGCCTAAATAATCACCATCAAATACGTATGCGTTTGCTGATCGAAAGCGTACCACTAAAAATAGGCAGACATGTCCCAAATACAACAAGCTTTGATGGTCAACTGTGCAGAGCAGTTCAATTTTCAGTGCGTTGTTAGATGCGCGCCGATGGCGGATATAAAGAATGTCCGGTACACTCTTTGCTTGAACTGAAAGAATTTAATAATAGTTTTTATGTTTTATTTCAAATTTTTTTAATTACAATCAATGTTCAAAATGGCCACCTTCATTTTGAATGCACGGTAAAGCTCGTTTTGCAAGTGTTCTCTAGGTATTCATACTCCTCAACTACTGCCTTACTTCTGTTGCTGCCGCATCAATCCTGGTATTTAGTAGATCTTCCAATGCTGTAGGCAGTAGGCCGTTGCGTAGACAAGGTCCTTCGTCCGTCCCCATACAAAGAGATCAATAGTTACATCAGGAGATCTCGCAGGCCATTGTATCGGTCCATTTCTACGGATGCAGCGAATGCTATAATTGGAATTTAACCAATCTGTGATTTGTCGGCCTGGAGCACCATCGTGTTGGTAAAACATGGAAGCCAATCGAACCAGTGGAATATCATCCAAAAAGTCCTGTAGATCATTGGTTAAAAAATGTATGTAATTGGAACTATTGAGGGTAGGCGGAAGAATAATAGGTTGAATGAAATCGCTAAATCTCGTTACCAATCACACCTGCCCCATAAATTGACACTGAATCTGTGCTGAAATGATGCCGCTCTCCTTGTATGTAGATTGCTCTCAGCATGTATGTATAGGTTGTCGAAGTTTGTGATACCGTCTCTGGTAAATTGGGACTCATTCGTCCAAAGAATGTTGTTCATAAAATCCTCGTCATCTATTTGTCGTTCAAGGAGCCAATTGCAAAACTCCATCCTTTTGGGCAAATCAATGGGTAGCATCTCCTGCACTGGTGTGTGATGGTAGGGATGCCAGTGTTCTACTTTTAAAACACTCCAAACTTTCCACCTAGAGATGTGCAACTGCAATGCCAAGCGTCCGATACTGATTGATGGATCATTTTGAACTTCCTGCAGTATTCTTTCATCGCTCTATACAGCAATTATTGGCGCAGTATTTGCATTTACTCTGCTCCTCCTAATGCTGCCAGTTTTTCTGAATCCTTCTGTAAACGTCTTGAAATACTTTCCTGTCAGGTGTCCGTCGATGAGGATATCTCTGATGATACAGCGATCGCGCCGCTCGTTTATTTTCCTGACATTCTACATAGATGAACATAATGTCTCCATATTCTTCATTGGAGTTCTCAGCCAATTTGAAATGATTTTCTAAATTCTACTAATACCTTCTACTTTTAGCAATGTAACTGAAACTAAAAAAGCAAAAGTACTGTACCCAGTTTTACCTACCACATCCAGGTAAGTGCTTCAATCATATTGAAACTCATTTACATTTAATTTATTTCCTCGATACTTAAAATAGAAATAAATGGACAATACAAATTCTTAAGTAGAACCAACAATTTAAACAGGTTTTTTTAACGAGGGCCACTTTATGTCATATTTAATCGCCTATTACTTCCAGTAAAGTAAAACGTAACTCATTCATATGTATGCAGCTTTTGTAGGTAATAATATGGTACATAAAAAAATTAAATTAAACTGACATTTTTATAATGGGGTTTTCTGAGAAAAACTACATTGATCACGAAATTTTAGGGTTTAAGTAGCAAAAATTTGTGTTTTGAAGTAAATATCTCAAGATCGGGTGCAGATACAATTTGAGCTGTTACATCAAATGAAAGGTAATTCGATTGCTTAAAAAACAAGTTAAAACTCTTTGAATTTTGATTATTAGTTTTTAAGATATAACGTTTTAAGTGAGTGAGGGAACAGGTTCGAAACGCTTTTCTTGATCACTCTGTATCTCCCCGGATATTGTACCGGACACCCTGTATAAAAAGGCAAAAATTTCATCCTGGAACTCATAACTCTAGCGACTAGTATAATGCAATTCGTCTGCCGATGTCTGTCCAAGCCAGAGAACAGGTCTAATATGTGCTTAGTTTCAGGTAGTCAAATTTCACGGCAAACACTAACAGTGCAGAGAGAAAAGAACAAAAAAAGCCACTAAGTATGGTCAGCTTTAAAATACCTTTCAAGACGGCGACCCAAAAATTACCATACACAACCCTTTCAAATGTATGCATACTATCAACAAACTCAATTTCCACAAATTACACCCAACGTCTTATATCTTTTGACGTTCCTTGACTTTTCCCGATACCCCCGGCCAGATTCAGCCTTCAATCACAAAGTCTTGTTAATCTCGCCACAGTTAAACCACCTCATCCTTATCGTCTACCAGCAAACGCCTCAACGTATTAACCGAAATCTGTCAAACAAATTAAGTCCCATGACACATGTTAGCATACACTCAATCAACTCAATGCTTGTTGATGGCTGAAGGTAAACACTCGCTCGTTTAATCGTGACGAAACATTTATATCAGCAGGAACCAATAATTCCTCAAGGAGACGATGGAAGGGTTCAGGAGCTCTCGGTGTCCCATCTCGAAGTCGAGGTACCATTTCACCACCTTTTGACATCACCAAGAATTGTTGAAGAGGAATCACCACACAGCTATAATGTGCTCAGCAACAATAACCATAACCCGATCCTGTGACAGGGTCGCACGGCTGGAATAAGGGTTGAGCCGAACTGAAGGCAACTCTATGCCAAATTACACTATCCGGCACCCATGTCCCCATATAGTGCAAGTGTAGTGTTACCTAAAAGATTTGAGGACGGGGATTAAATAATTCGCTCATCTCGATGCGAAGGGAGCTTGCGGGTTGTCGTCGAAGCGTTTTGGATAGTAAGCAGTTTGAGATGAGGGATGATGACGTCTCATTAATATTCATTGAGTTAACTACTCACTTGCGGTGGATAATTTTTTAGCCGGTACACCTCCGTTGCCGCCCAAGAAAACTTTAAAGACGTTTCGTCCCTGTCGGGGGTTGGTGTGACGAGGTCGACGAGATGCGTGACAGTCAGGCCGAACGTGAGGGTTCCTGATGAATTCGAGGACTTGTTTTAGGGTTTGATAAATTGAAAATCATCAAGAAGGGTTTTGAAAGATGATGGCAAGCTTTGTTTCGTGAAAGTGCTTATCTAAGTTGGGTGATTGATCAAATTTGGCTTGGACTTGCTTTAAAATTGGAATTAAGTTAAAATTATATTCAAGTAAACAAATATCAATGTTCGCAGTAGAATGAAGCTTAAGGAAGATTAGATTGATCAATTAAGAACTGCTAAAATCTCGCACATATCGGAAAGACATGTCCGCGAAACCAAGACACCTTAGAAAAAAATTCACGCATCGAGACATATGCGCCCCGAATCTCGAAGACAAATATGCGAATGTGGCGATAGGAAAATGCATTTTATTTTAACGCCATCTGTCCACCAATTGCTTAAGTGAAAAAAAAGTAAAAGAAACAACATTTTTATGATTTGTTTATTGAATAGTAAACTCAAGCCCGGTTGAGAAAGGATGAGGGAGCATGGAGTTAACCTGAACGGGCAGTAACATCAATACCTCTCAGGACGTAGGTAAAAAGTATGATATATGGTAGTTGGACTCGTAGCATAGCTGGGAGAACTCCAACATGTCATAGTCAGCTGAAAACTCCCACCCTTTTCCTACCGGGGTGTAATAACTAAGTAGGACTGGCCCTCCAAGTCGGGGGTTGGGCAAGGTGTCGGAAACGCATCACCGGAAAAAAAAGACCACTGTCCAGAAACCTGCAGCCAGATTTGGGCTGTCGGCACAACTGCCTTGACTCATTAATTTGATAAAGACACTAATTTGGAATCGGCCCACTTTTGTATTTAAAGATGTGACTGTGCTGACATAAAAAATAACTGGGTAGGTATCTATGCTTTTCCAGTACACTATCGGTTCTCGGACATGTTTCCTACGTCATTTGTCAGTTTACTCCGACTTTTTTTAAAAACTCTCGATATTTCGACAGAATTCAAATTCGCGCGTAGTTTGAAACTGGAAAAAAAGACACTTCCAAAACTAACCGTTTTAAGGGGTCCAATCAATCTTCAATCTAAAAAAGTTTTAACTTCATAGTTCAAGGCGTTTGTGAACTGCGAGCTTTTAAACGCCTTAGCGAAATTCGTATACGGCGGACGGACGGACTTTTTTTTATATGTACCCTTGTATCCTTTGAGGGCAGTAATTCTTACTTTATTATTTTTTAACAATAAAGTATTGTGATCGACCTAAAATTTCTCAAAAATTTGCTAACCTGAATTTTTTTATTTTCACGTTTTAGGACTAGTAAGCCCCAAATAAGCAAAAAAAAATATATCCGGCTGTACGCCGTACCAATAAGCGTTGGAAGGCGCATAGCCCTTAAACATCTCAATGGGTTTGTGAGAAACTGATTAAGTTGAATTTTTTTGTGGATATATTGATTGAATAAACACCTACAAGCAGTGGCGGCCGCATGAGGCTAGTGAGGCTGAGCTTCACCATTTTACAGAAGAAAAGTCATCAAGCTTCTAGTAATTTTTTGTTTTGAAAATGTAGTCAATGTAATGTCAGTAAGTCGACGTCCTTACTCATAAAGTTTTAATCCGACAAAGTTATGTTTTAATATTCCCATTCAGCCTCACCTGCTAAGAAAGGCACGAGCCGCCACTGCCTACAAGTGTTACCTTTTGGAGGGGGAGGTGGGTAGAGCGTTTTGGACGAAAAATCGAATCATTCCGAAATCTATATCTTCTAAACGGTTGATGTCAGATGGTTGAAACTTTGTGGTTGTCCTAAAGGATTCTAGGAGCCTTAAAAAGGACTAACATTTTGGAGGGGGGAAGTGTGGTGTGGGGTAAAAAACATTGGATTACAGTATCTTCGGAACCAATAGTACCAGAAACAGGATTACAAGTGGAGTCTATTGAATATACAATTTTTGAGGAAGGAGGCTAGAGCACGGAAGTGCGGTGATTGCCGTTTATGAAAAAAAATTATTTTTTTATATCTCAATAACCACATCAGGGATGAGATTAAAAATTTTACAGAAGTAGGCCCAGTGAACCTTTAGCAGAGAAAAACAATTTGGGGTAGGTGTGGGTGGAAAGGGAAAAATATGATTTTTATTTCTCGAAAACCGCAAAGGATAGAAAGCTAAAAATGGACTATTATTAGGGGTGGCGGATAAGTCCGCGGACTGAGGTACTTACGAGTATCGATGACTCATTATTTCACTTACCTTAGTACTAATTGTTGCACCCCTTGGTAGTATATATATAACCCTGTTTCGATAATAAGATCAGTACCAAATTTGCTGTTGAAGGACAAACATGATCATGTCAGCCGATTCGTCGCATTCCACCAATTTTGAACACCGCTCCGTGATAAAGTACTTCGTAAAAAAAGCAAATACTCGTACACCGAAAGAAATTTTTGAAGCGAAGTCATCAGTTCGTAAGGAGTCTGCGCCTCCTTATTTGGACAAGGACGAGAGAGCTGTGAAGATGATCTGCGCCCGGGGCATCCTGTGACGGTAGTGACCGAGGAAAATGTCAAAAAGTTGAGAAATTAGTACTGGCCTGTCGAAGAATAAAATTGTGGCCGGTAGCAAAATGCTCAGGCACGAAAGACAGTCGTACAGAGGCGACCATAGGCGCGCCGTGAGGGGGTCAGGAGGAGCCGGGATCCCAGCCTCACAGATCCCGGCTTGGACCCTCCCAGAGAAATAATTACTTCCTATCCAACCGCAAACACTTTACTTGTTAATTGTTTTTTGGTCAAATGTTTTTTAACAATACAAACAATATAAAAGAATCTTTTAAATTTAACGAATCAAATCTCAACTGACTTTTGAAAATAACAAAACAGTTTTGAATTTTACAATCATTGTTCTTTCGATCTGACGAGAGCTTTACAAGATTTTTTCAATTTAGCAAAATAAATTGGAAATTGTTTTTGAAACAACGAGATTCTCATGAAATATTTTGGAGTTTTACGAAATTGTAACAAGATTTTCTTCAAGTTTATAAACTAAAAAAGATTTGTTTTTGAATTTGTTGTGACTGCAATATCCCCTGGATATTACAGTCAGAAAGATGAGTCGAAAGTACGGAGAAATTTAAATGATTTGATCTGAAAAGTGGTCCCGGCATTCGTTGGAACGCCGCAGTAAGGACCGTAAGAAGAAGGTATAAGCGCCTCAGAGAGAGACGCAAATTACCTTTGAGTTTTGAGCTGAAAAAAGAATTAGGTATTAAGTTTTGCGGATAACTTACTGGTTCCGACTTTAAAGAGAAGAAATGCAAAAAGGTTGTCGATGGTTTAATTTTAAATAATACTTTTTTATTCTCTTTGACGTCTGTTGGTTCTGGTTTTTACAAAATACTGCGCGCTTAATACTAGCTAACACTAAACTTATATATTAAAAAAGTGCCGACTGACACGGAACTGAGTGTTGTCTTCCGCTTTGGGAAAACACTCAGTTACATGTCATTCGGCAAAACATTGCTGACATTAAGTTCCGGGCCTTGGTCTCGGTCGCACATTGCGTGACGAAATCTGAAACTCCAAACAATTGTATTTTGTTTGTAGCTTCGACCTCGGCCGGGCAATATGAACCGGCGCTTAAGTCCGAATCCGCAAGTTAGCAATATTATTTAAAGGTACTTAACACTACCGGCATTTCCAGTAGGTCAGTAGACAAACAGAGTTATTTACGTTAATTATTACGAAACTGACCTACCGGCAATGCGGATACGAGGGGAAATCCAAACATCTGGATTTGATCAGAGAATAGGGATGCTGCTACAATGCTGGGTACAACATCCCTCCCCATCCGATGAGTTTGGATTCACCCTCATATGTTTACATCGAATCGTCTTAAAACTAGTTATTAACAATACTATCTTAATTTAGTTACTATAGCAATGTGTATTTATTTATACTAAAATATGTATGTTAACAATACGCGAACGTTATGCCATCTGTTATTTTCGCTGGGACCTCCCGGTCCACCGGAGTCTCGTATTCAGACGGAACCCGTGGTGGTGGCTCCTTTGGTTTCTGCACCCTCTGAATTGGTCTCGTGTGGACGACCGGGTGGTGTGTTCATGGGTGAATAACGTTTGTAACGTGGGTGGTGACCTCCTTCAGCTCTATGTTCCTGGCTAGGTTGTTCGCTGGTAGTATGGAATGACTTTTCACTCGGTGTGCATGAAGAAATCGTAGACCAATCAAACAGACCGCTAACAGTAGGACCAAAAACGTACTTATTCCAATTATGGAATAGCGGTGAAACTCGATTTCGCTCCTTTGTTCGCTCATCCTCCTCGTGCTTAATGTTCTCGCGAATTCATCTTGTAGCTCTTCTAATGATTTGCGTCCCTCGGCCAAGGACTCGGCAATGTCCTTATGATTCCCTACCTGGAGTGGTAAGAGTTTCCGGGGGTTCTGGGTTAGATCTTCCACGTCGAATTCTGCCAAACTCTGTTTCATAGCCTCCGACAACTCTCCGTAGGCAACCCTTGGCTGTTTGTACTCCGTTGTAGTGTATAACGTTTCCTCGTATGGCAGCCTCAACTCTCTGTTGCTGAGCTCGCAGGGTTGTAACAATTTCAAAAAACCAAAGCTAGTCAGGCTTGCGGTGTAATGCTCACCCTGATGTTCGACTGACAGGATAAGTGGATTCTTCATTTTGTAAAGCCACTGGTTACTGGCCTCCATTTTCATCAACACTCCTTCAGTCGCCGGTACCGCCGTATATGTGCAACTTGTTGCTGGTGACGTGGTGTGTTGTAATAGCTCAACCAGGCAATCTGGACTCCCGTTGGTAAGTATGAGTCCATTGTGGCGACATATATTTACTGACGAGGTGGCATTGTAGGCTACACTTTTGCACTGCGAGTAATCCCTCTGGGACATTGTAATGAAGGCGCTATGCGACTCTGTTTCCGCTATGTATGGTATTCGTGTCTGCAGCATCAGATCCCATCGATCGTTGAGTTTCTTCGGCAGATAATAGATTTAGTTTAACGAATAAATCGCTGGGTCGGGTAGTGGAATCTCTATTTTAACTAAAAGATCGGAACCATCTAGCATCGTTGCTGTACGAGCAGCTTGATGTAGCGCATATAGATTTCGGGAGAACGGCTTAGTCTTTGCCGATAACAACAATTTTTCAAGCATTGCCGTTATGTCCGTTATGTCAAAAATGAATGGATGCAGCCTGTTGTTGTACAAATCATTCAGGATTCAACGTGTTGAGCTGGCTATATACCTTATGCGCATCGTCGCTGTCCATCGTGCCGAAAGCCCCTTTGGCAAACTTTCCGAGGAACTCTATGGCTCTCCGGGGTCTTCGCAGGTTAAAAATGTGTCATACATGTTCGCTGTTTTGGCGTAGATTCTTAATGATTACTGCCGTCTCCTTCACCATCTGAAGGCACATCCTTTGGAAACCGTTTACGCTGGTCACTGGAACGTGGATATCTTCTCGAAGTTGATGATGGCTGGAGAGCGAGTTCATCTTGAAGTGCTGTTGGCCATGTTGATATTTTTTTTTACAAGCAAATTATTTATTATTTACTAATAATTGACACTTTTTACATTCATTTCATTATTTTTTTAAAAATATTCATAATTTTTTGTTTTTAACTTGTCTTATTATTAAATTCCTACTTCTAATTAATTTATGTATTTCTGACTCAATTTGATTTTAATCTATATGCAAGGTCATTTATATATATATTTTTTTAAATTGTATGCTTAACATCTATTTCTCTTGCATTTTCCAAATTTATTTATTTTCACATTATCGTTTTTTAAATGTGTTTGAACAAAAATTTTCAGTTTGTGTTATTTAATATAGTGATAGCAGCGTTATTAAAGATTTGCCATTGCTTATATAAAAAAAGAAACTTAATGATTATTTATAATTTAGGAAACGGAAATTACTTGAGTATATGTTGTTTTTTTTTATGTTTGTGTGTGTGTTAAATTGATGTGGAGTGAGTATAGTTTTCTTATGTATGTATTGTTAACCTGAAAGAAAATAAAATTATACCGAATGACATTCGATTCTTTTGGCTTTGGGCTTGAGATACGTTTTGTTACGTATGTTGGCCGCCGAGGACTTAGCTTTTGTGCGCTTAAGATTATTGAAGACTGGAACACGGTCAGTGTTTATAGGAAAATCGTCAGGAGTGTTTACAGTAGGTATCCATAGTTTATTTGGTTTCACTTTTGCGAAAGTGTTTCCGTTGTGAATACCCGAACTGAGTTCCTGAGATTTCTCTAATAAATTTCCCTTTGAGACTGGTACTTGCGGCTGCGTAACTTTCTGTGTACGAGCTTGAATGCACCGGACTCTGCCTTGCTGATTCAATTGCGTCAATCTCTTAAGTGGAAATTTCGCTGCTATCTCGCGTTCGTCGTTGAGAAGTATTAGGGTTTTGGTAGTCGTATCTATTACGGATCGGTTCCATAAAAAATCCCGACCTAAAATTCCATCGGCTGGAATTCCATTCAGATCGTCTACCAAATGCCATTTTGTTCTGAAACGTAGCTTAGGGTGAAGTCCTATTAGAGCGGTGCCTAAGGTTCTACTTAAGCCACCAAATACTCCACCTAACTGTCTTCTTTCGTGTTTGTCCATCTTTAGAAGGGTCTTCATCGCCGATTGACGTAAAAGACTCGTACCGGCCCCCGTGTCCACTTGCACTACAATCTTGCCAGATTTTGCTAGGGAACAAGGGAACTCGATGAATACATCGTCGTCGATGTCCTTCGGTAACGTGCTTAGGGTGGATTTTTTAGTGCAATCCATACCCTTCCGTTTTTTGTGCGCACGTTTTAATCGTCTGCGCGCCGGACAAACTGTTGGTTTTGCCTCACATCCGAGTACATTCGTTCGGATAAATATGTAGGTGAGGTGCAAGAGCTGCAGGAAACTGGTACCCAGGCTTGAGTTCGTGCTCTCCCGGGGATTGTTTTGCTCCCTTTTTCTAGCCCTTTTTATTTTTTGATTCCTACGATGTGTCGTTTTTTTACTAACTGAATTTATCGTATTGATGCTTATGTGTTTATTGTTAGTGTCGATACTAACATTTTTGGGGTTTGAACTTTGAATATTATTTTTCGGAGCGCAGCGTTGTTTGTCGAGCTGGTCCTCTAGTCGTTTTCGGTAATTTTCCAAAAAACTTCTTTTGTGAAAACAAGTATCCTCGCTATGACCTAGCCTTGAACACCATTCACATTTTAACTTGGTAATGTGGTTTGGATTGGAGTTTTGGACTGCCTGTATTTTCAAACGAGGAAAATCGGTTTTCTTGTGAAAGATTTTCTTTTGGTTTGCGGTTTTAAATTGACCGGTATTTTGAAATGCTAACGATGTGTGATGCCCCGTTTGTATGTGGTTAGGTGAGTTACCTATGAAGTGTTGATGGGCGTGTGAATTTTGGTGTGTTTGTAGTAAACCAATGGGATGAGTGTAATCTATTTGGGGCAATGCTCCTGGGCCTTTAAAGATCACATGGTGATTGCAATTTATCCTCAGCGAAATACTGACGGCTTGCTCTACTAGTTCGTCGAATGATTTTTCGGTGCTAGTGAGCATGGATTGCCGGACTACTGGATTGAGAAGACCCATTTTAAAAATCCTTATAACCGACTCGTTTATTTCGGATAGTAAGGGCACTGAGTCTGCAGTAGTATATTGGTCATCGATAATTTTGTGAGCTGTCGTCCTAAGACTCTCCAGACGCCTTGAGAAACCTATAATGTCTTCTGTTGCTGTCTGGTGTGTCATCCTCATCTCCCACAATACCCTATCGAGCGTTTTAGTTGTACTCGTATAGTAGTACTCGTGTTTCCTATCCGTTTGATTCGGAGTTCGGATTTCATTAAAAATGGGAAGAATTGGAGAGACTGGCTCACTAGTTGCTTCGTAAGATGACATTTTTGGAAAAAAAAAGTAGAAATTTTCACTGGTGCTAGTATTTTGTAACCAGCTACGAAGCGGCTCAGTATTTAAACCAGCTACCAACTTTGAGATTGAAGAGGCTGTTATGTAAAACTTTAAATAGTATGTTGTTTTTGAATTAAAATTTTAGAAATTAGAAAATTTGATTGTGTGATTAACATTGAAAAAAAAAAAAAAAAATCAAATTGTTGTCATACGAATTTGTAATGAGAAATCAATTTAATCGTAAGCGAGAATTACTAACAGTAACGCTAGGTTATGAGTAAAACAATCTGTCTGAAATTGCGAGTCTTCTAAATCTTCCTCTTCACAATAACAATCAGAAATGTTAGACTCGTAAGTGAAAGATGTAGTGAAATGTAGATTCTACTTGTTAGTATAAATACTAACAAGTCACAATCCGGCTGCGCCAATGTTGAGACTGCAATATCCCCTGGATATTACAGTCAGAAAGATGAGTCGAAAGTACGGAGAAATTTAAATGATTTGATCTGAAAAGTGGTCCCGGCATTCGTTGGAACGCCGCAGTAAGGACCGTAAGAAGAAGGTATAAGCGCCTCAGAGAGAGACGCAAATTACCTTTGAGTTTTGAGCTGAAAAAAGAATTAGGTATTAAGTTTTGCGGATAACTTACTGGTTCCGACTTTAAAGAGAAGAAATGCAAAAAGGTTGTCGATGGTTTAATTTTAAATAATACTTTTTTATTCTCTTTGACGTCTGTTGGTTCTGGTTTTTACAAAATACTGCGCGCTTAATACTAGCTAACACTAAACTTATATATTAAAAAAGTGCCGACTGACACGGAACTGAGTGTTGTCTTCCGCTTTGGGAAAACACTCAGTTACATGTCATTCGGCAAAACATTGCTGACATTAAGTTCCGGGCCTTGGTCTCGGTCGCACATTGCGTGACGAAATCTGAAACTCCAAACAATTGTATTTTGTTTGTAGCTTCGACCTCGGCCGGGCAATATGAACCGGCGCTTAAGTCCGAATCCGCAAGTTAGCAATATTATTTAAAGGTACTTAACACTACCGGCATTTCCAGTAGGTCAGTAGACAAACAGAGTTATTTACGTTAATTATTACGAAACTGACCTACCGGCAATGCGGATACGAGGGGAAATCCAAACATCTGGATTTGATCAGAGAATAGGGATGCTGCTACAATGCTGGGTACAACAAATTTAACCAGCTTTTTTTGAGAATATTTTTGAATTTTACGAGAACTTTAGAAGATGTTTTCAATTTTACAAATTAAAGTTGAAATTCAGGGGGCTTTCTAAACTTCCGATTGTTTCGTTTGTATTGCAACTGAAGAAAATGCAAACGAATAGCAATGCAAATTATTACAGGAAAAATTTAAAAAGCTTTTCAAAATCAGAAGAATTTTTGAAATATACAAGACGATCATTAATTGTCTTGTAAATTTAAAAAAAGCTTCTTAAATTCAAAACACTGGTTCGTTGTACCTCGTAAAAATCTTTTCAAATTAAAAGATTAATTATTTTAGCAAAACTAGCTTTCTGGATAAAATACTGTTTACTTTTAATTTTGTGTCCCGATAAAGAACAAATGAAACGCGATCGAAGAAAACGTTATTTTTGGTAATTAGATCAGTATTGCCGGTACTGACTGACTTTGAACATGAATATAGATGAGAAAATATAAACGAAAACGAAGCTCTTAAGTGAGAATTACGAAAATATAAAAAAAAACTTCTACATAGCCATCAAAGTCTTCAAATCTTTGGTAACGCTAAAAATCTTCAAATTGAAGAAAAATTGACATCGCTGCTACTACTCAAGATAGATTCTCGAATCTCTCAATCATGAACATTGAATCCAATTTTAAGGACTTTTTTTTAGTTGCTACTCGAAACTAAAAGACTGTCAGTTCCCTAAATTGAGTGAAGACATTTTTACAAGATTTTTGCTACTCGAAGGACGACTCATAGGAACTTTTTCAAATTCTTTCCTTCAACTGCAGCTATTGGAAAAAACAACATTTCAAAGTCGTAGCCTAAGACTTATCATTCGTTGTTTATACGAACACCCAATCTGTAAACACAAAAAGGACGAACTTGTATTAAAAGCATGTGTGCCTTTTGGAAGAAGTAGTATATTCTGAGCCATTCGGCCCCTGCCAGAGTTCTGTCCACGGCACGCCTATGGAAGCGACGTGGAAAACTAGCGCGCGGAGTGCTGTTTTTGCAAGACAATGCGCCGATCCACAAGGCGCAAGTTTCGAAGCAGGCACTGAAGGACACGGGCTTCACGGAAATTGACCACCCACCCAACATTCCAGACCTGGCTCCCAGCGACTATTTCCCTTTTTCCAATTTAAAAGAGGCGCTATTAGGTCGTAGATTTGCCGATGACAATGAAATGAAAGCGGCTGTAGAAGACCATTTTGAGGGCAAATAAGAAGAATATTTTTTGGTTGGTTTAAAAGCTTTATACGCCAGATGTAAAAAATGTATTTTACTCGAGGGAAACTATGTTGAAAAATAAAAATTAAATACACTTACTTTTCTTTCCTAAGAATCCTTATCAACCGTCCTCCGTATATGTCCGTGAAGTGTTTTTCCATATTTTCACGAATTTCGTTGTATCTTTTAGGCATGTCGAGTTATCACATTACTTTTACTTCTGCGGGCTCCTTACATAAGCGCCTAGAAACCGTTTTCCAAACTTTTGGATATCCGTCCCGTAAGGGTCGAATACACTACCACTTCTAAATGCTTTAAATATAATCGGGGGAAAAAAACCCTTTAAGCATTTTTCGATTTTAATCCTCCTAGGGAGTATAAAGTATTATTCAAATTCCGACAAATCTTCCAGTAATGAGGTCGATTCCGCTTATAGTTCCATAGGCTTTGTAATGGTTTCAAAATTAATTTCGAGATTTTGCGATATTCCAACCCTAAGAGGGTGTAAAATGATTGAGTACGTTTTTACGAATTCCGACATATCACTTAGGTCTGATAAGATATCGAATCTTTTTTTACTTCAACGGGTATAATCGCCTAAATTATTTGATATTCAACGCCTAAGGGGTTATGTCAATGTTTTACCCCCCTATGATTTTATTGAAATCGAAAAAAAGTAAGTAAATAAAAAAATCTGAAAAGAGTCTGGGCGCAACTTTATTATTTTTGGAATAGAAGTCCAGAACGCTGAGATGCGGTGTAGGTTATTAAGCGACTGACAAACTAAAGAATAACCACGTTATTCATTAGGTTTTCAGTCGCATAGTAGCTTTCTTGGAATTTAGGTTGATTTCCATTGATTTAATTATTAAAAAACCAATAAAGTAAGACTGTACCACAATAGATCTTTCAATTTGCTATGCAAGCAGGATACCAAAACAAGATTTTAGTTTCATCCTTTCGAAGAAAAAAACGCTTGTGCAAATGCAGATATCATCGTGATATCGCTTACTCATTGGTCAGTCTACCCGTTCAATTTTCGAATCCAATCACTGGAAAAGCTTTCTTCCGACCACAAATCGTTCTGCAAAAACCCAGTACAAGACAGCAAAAATTTCTTCGATGTTATAACATACGATTTGTATGACCGAATTAGTGGCCCCACAAAACCTTGGTCCAGTTCACTTGCTGTGTAAATCGACTGCCATAAATCAAATTTCAATTAAAATTTCCCTTCTATCAACGAAATTATTTTCTTCGGGAGTGCAAGGTACGTGGAATGGTTCAGACTGAACTAACAAAGCGGGTCCTTGCCTTTGCCAATATCGTTCCAGAGAGAAAATTAAATTCTGCACAAGTTGAATTTTCTGTTTTTTCGTTATAAAAAATTTTGTTTTTTTCACCACCGAGGTAAACCTCGTACGTACCGCAATTAGACGAAATGGAAATCGTAGGGATTTGATTGAGAAAATTATGACCTTAGAAAGGGTCGAGAAAATGCTCTGTATCCTCCCCAGTGCCACGTTTAGATGGGATCTTGTCCTACCAAGGGGCAGTGGATTCTTTATGCACGACTATTTGCATTGCGACGAAGAAGAAATCGAAGATTCACACCAAACCGACAATCGCAGAGCCCCGGAATTAATTGTGCGCGCATAGTCTCAAAGTGCACTCATTGTGCTCCTGGGCCAAGATAGTCATCACTTAATTAAGCATTCGACCTGCATTGGATGTTATCACTACAGGTATAAAAAAAAGACGTTGTCGAGCGCGGACGACGCACGACTGGGGCATTGCCCAGCCAATGCAATTTTTGCATATATACGAGTGCTCGCCAAAGCAATGGACAAAATCGCCATCGAAAATAACAAGAACAAGAAGAGGGATCTCCTTTATACGGCCATGGACCAATAATTTATTTGCAGTTGAAGATTCTTGAATCTGGAATACGGTGGACTCTATCGTGAAGACTGAGAAGTTGGGCATGTTGAGGATCGCAGTCGTGAAACTCGCTTCCATTGTGTTGGCCAAGATTATAATCGAAATTTGTGCACAAAGTCCGGGACAGGATTTGTTTGAATGCTCGTAATTTGCCTATTTAGAGTCAATGCGTGATTCCTTAATTTAATTTTGCGTCATTTATTGCTTTCTGAATTGATATCGGAATCAGTAGGCTTACCTAGCTGGCAGTATGGTACCGAACTAGCCAACTAGCTATTGAACGGGGTTCTGGTAAGATAATGCGAATGGCGATCGTATCGATCGGACTTTATGAATCGAAGCATTTCAACGCCCGAAATGTTTTTCACTATTCAGAGTTATCCATGAATATTGTAGGCTCCACCATCTGCTGTTCACGGAGCTAATACTCGTACACCCTTTAAAAAATCTGCCAACTGTTACACAACAGCAGAATTTCCTCATATATTTACAAACCCTAAAAAAACCCCTGACGTTACTCCTCTCAGGGCTGTTACTGCTTCAAACATCACTTTTTTCCAGACCTCGGATGATAAGACCTAGGTGTGATCTTTGAGAAAGCGTACTTAACTTGGTTCTACCGAGGCCTTGACGTTACGAGTATGTAGCTAAATTAGCTCCTCTAGTAAGTGTACATCCAATAGACATATATCCTACTACCCTAATCAAATAGTTGTTTTTCACTCGAATAGCACCTTAAAACCCGAGTAACAAAGTATAAAAACGAGTATTAACCCATCAGTACTGAAAATCTGAATGATATAGGAACTGAAAGCAGCCATGTAGTAAATTTAATTGCGCGGAGCTGCTAGGGTTTATTTTTATTAAGGTTCCCGTCCTTGCTACAAGATTGCAGCTTCATTTACCACATAACTCTATGATTTGTAAATATTTTTATAAATAGGATTCATCTGTAAATAAAAAAATTATTTTAATGCAATTCATCTCCAATTCGTACAAAAACATGATAACCTAAGGAATTACCAGGAGGCTATTTGGAACGTTATTTTTTAGGTTGTCAGTCGCATAGTAACCTACAGCGCATCTCAGCATTAAACACGTTTCTGACTTCTACCCATAAAATAATAAATCTCCTCTTTTTTGATTATTTTTTAATTCCTCCCCGCTAGTTTGTATTAAATTCAAAAATATTCAACACCACCTTGTGAGATTCTTTCAGAATTTTCTATCAATAATTCGATAGAAACTTCGTTGAATATTTTCAAATTTTAGTAAAATAAAAAAAATTCCAAAACCTTCTTGTGAATTTCTTTCTTAATTTTAATTCCAAAACTCAAAAGAGCCTTCGTTTGAATATTTTTTAAATTTCCTCAGGTAATTTTAATTTAATTTATTTAATATTAAAGAAAAATCTAAAATAATTCAATGGACCGTTTGTTTGAATATTTTTTAAATTTCCTCCGTTAATTTTTATTTGATTTTTTTAATATTAAAGAAAAATCCGAAATAATTCAATGGACCATTTGCTTGAATATTTTTTAAAAATTTTAAATTTAAATTTTTTTTAGCTCAATTAAGTTCCAGAGCATTCGTTTAAATAACGCTAAGTGGTTTAATGGGCATTTATTTTATCGCGGCATTTTTCGAACCATCACACACTACACTAAACTTGCAGGCAATTTAACGACACTCGGTCGATGGAGTAGCGAACAAATGTTGTCACTTAGGGACGAAAAATTGAAATTAACAGTAATAACATTTGTTTCCATACAAAAACGGTTTTAATCTATGGCAAAATTTTAAATTATCAAACATTTGAGGGCTAACCGAAGCTATACCGTTATTCTTTCCGAGGCGCGAACCGATCCGAATAGTTTAATATTTGCAATGAGTTTAGAATACTTCCCGGCGCATATGTTCAAAATTGAACTCCTCAAACTGTTGAATGAGCTCGCGAACACGTGCTCAACGTGACGCGCCCGATATTTCGATACGCGGGGCGGGGGTGGGGGTAATTTATCGATTAGAAAATTAAAGAAAAATTGAATGGTTTAGATGCGAATCTCTAAAATTTATGTCATTCCTTTTCCCCGCAATCTGAATTGGTTTACTCTTACAGTTCTATTGCAAAGCTGGATCAACATCGACTAGCACACTAACCAGGCATCTGCGAGGTGATTGCTTCTGTCTCCAGATGATCGAGGCCCCAGAATCAGATTGCGGTTGAGTGCTAATCGATAAGCTCGCATTGTACATAACAGGATTTAAGAAAATCACGCCGCACTCGCCCGTGGGGTGCTCACAAATCGCTGATCTCAAGAGTAGGGACGTATTTTTTCAAATTCGACCAATAATTAGGTATCTTCTTAATGAGTATGGTGGCTCTCGATAGTGACTAGCGAGAGACCAACTGTCTGAGCGCTCCTGAAACGTATCACTCACTTATCCACACACAGTCAGAAGAAAAGGAAATTGTTCCCACCCTAACAGTTTCAAGTAGCTAGCGTTTCCCGAACCGAGTTTCTTTTCAAATCCCAAACTCATTCCGAAACCCAGACGGCCGCGCTATGCGATAATCTGGGTTTGACAAAATTCCGAGCCCAAACCTATCGGCCTTTTATTTGGCCCCATCGATCAACGTACGCCATCCGCATACGGGAGTGAATCCTTTTTTCCTTTTCAGTTTGAGAAACACTAACATTTACTGGACAGAGCTCTCAGCCCACCTATCGGCCTTTTATTTGACCCCATCGATCAACATACGCCGTCCGCATGCGGGATTGGATTCTTTTTTTCCTGATCCTGGTCTCCTTATGCTCCAGTTTGAGAAACACTTACATTTTCTAAGCGAGTGCCTTAAGGGCCAAAAGCAAAGCATCAAATCCCAACTTTTAATTCGATTCAGATTTTGACTGGTAATTCTCTACAAACTGGTCGAATTCGTCGACCTAAAATCGAACCGTATTCGCAAGAATACGGGATTTGCAGAATTGCATGAAAATCTTTATTTGCTATGGCTGTAGCGCCATTGATTCAAATGAACCGATCGTTAGAAAAATTTGTCTAACGTGAACTTTGCCAATACGTCCTTTCAAGTCGACGAAGTCACAAACGTAGGTAAAGAAGTTTCGTTTCAACAGTTTTTCTCCAACTGTTTCCGGTTTCTTTTATTACTACCTACGCGACGAATTATTCGATTTAAACGGACGTATTTTATTTTCGGTTTTCTTAATTTTTGAAATTTTCATTTCATTTTCACTTTTATTATTATTTTTATTTGAATTGTTTATTAGCGCAACCCACGAGGGTTGAAAAATTCTGCAGGGAAAGAAAATATTTTTTTAGTTCAATAAATTAAATTAAATTAAATTGTACAAAGTTCGATACAACGTTACTGCGCTTCTAGTTCCAATGATTTATCTTTGTAGGTGGGATTTTCCACCTGGAAACATCGCACTCAAGGCAGGAGGACTTCAGGTGGAAAAACTGAGTAGCTCATAACTATGTTTGTACATGTCCCGCCAAATTCCAAAGCAAAAATAATTTTGAAAAATTAATTTCTTATAAAAAAATTCCTCCTGGTCGACTTCCGGCGTTCGAGAAATACTACCATTTTTTTTAACGATTTTTCTTACTTGAATTCGAACGTTGATTTCTTCCCCCGATTTTCGGTCCTGGTTCCTGCAAAGAAGTGAACAAAATTTTAGCTTCATCATCAATGGCGCGGCAGCCCAAGTCGGGCCCTGGCCTCTTGAAGTCGTCGCCTCCAATCGTCTCGATCCAAAGACCGCGTCCTCCAGCTGCTAATTTTTAAGATGACTTTGCTGTCTTCATCAACCGAGAAATTTTAGCTTAGTAAAATGAAAAATAAATCCAACAACTGGTTCAAAGGATTTTTATATGAAATCAACATGTAATTAGGCTCAAAATTCTAAAAACATTTGTATGGGAGCTACATATACCAATTTCTCCATTTTTATGGAAGATTTTCCAAGTGCTTAAATTTTTAATCGCCTGCTTCAAAGCAGTGATACACATTTTCCAATTATTGAAAAATAGATAGGGATATAATTTGCGAGGATGGGAGGGTCCCCTTCTCTCCTCCCCATTCACCCCTTACTTCTGAGTATTGAAAGGAGCCATGACCTTAATTTTTTTCCTAGAAAGACAATTTTCAATGGATTCTTAACGAACTAGACTACACCTCTGAACACCAATTCATTTATGTGCATTAAAAAAATAAAAAAATAAAAAATAATAAAGTTGCGCCCAGACTGTTGGCCGTTTATTAAGGTCTCTCTTTACTACAAGATTGCATCATCATTAACACAAAACTCTCAATGTCTTGTAAAATGATTTTAATGTAATTCATCTCCAATTCATGCAAACGCATGAGAGAGTAATAGGCATATGACATCAAAAGTTCAGAACTTAAACTAAATTCGGCAAGAGGACCCAACTTCCAGTATTGAATAAGTGCAGATTTTCTAAATTTGTTCCGAATCACATGGAAATTGAAGTTCCAGTACTCGTCATTTGTACCCTTGTCCCACAGAAGAAAAGTAAATGTGATCAGTTTTATTTTTAATAATTGTGAATTTGTTCTGAAGCGGAGTTTTTTGCACACTTGAATGTTTTCGGTATTTTGCGATATTGCGGTATATTCTGTAATGCATCTTAGGTCATAGAACTGTAATTTTTGTTAACTCTTTTAATTAGCTTCTTTAGAAATGTCCTTATTTAACATAAGCCAGTCCTTTGAATAATAAATAAAAATATGAGAAAAAGATATAGTAAGGCTAGTTTAAATATTTTAAATTTGACCGAAAAGTAAATTGGAACTAAATGCACTTTTTTCAAAAACCCCCTTCTTTTGTACATAAATGCTTCTGAATTAATTCAATTTGACCATTCTGTTCACACGTACTTTGAAAAGTAGGGTAGACTGGGGCAAAGTGGGCTAGCAAGGTTAATGGAGCCGCTTTAAAATTTCTAATTTAAAATAGCGCCACCTCTTAGCAAAATAAATTATACGATAAAGCTTCACAAATTGACCACAATGCACTATAAACGAAATCACTTTAATTACAGTTCCTTGAATTTTTCTCATATTACGATTTTGGTACCGTCTGAAGTAAATAGCAGTGTTTAATAATTGCATTAAAAAGTATTGTTAGCGAATGAAAATTGTTTGGAACAGTATCCTTGAGATCGGCGTACGAATTGTGAAAAGTAAGCTTTGATGATTATTTAAAAAAAATATATAAATTTTAGCAGATGCTTGCTGTTTAGCGTTCATTCGGGGCAAAGTGAGCATTGGGCACATTTTACCCCATACCAATATAATTTTATTTGAAAATTAAAGATAATAAT
Organism: Beris morrisii; assembly: GCA_951812415.1. Lineage (NCBI taxonomy): Eukaryota > Metazoa > Arthropoda > Insecta > Diptera > Stratiomyidae > Beris > Beris morrisii. Next base: position 102,095,922 of record OX638313.1, on the reverse strand, counting down.
TTTAGCAATCGTGGACTGAAGTTGCGATGAAAAATGCAATAGCTTCTGTTGCTGAAAAAAATTGACCTAAAGAAAGCCAGTAAATATTTTGGTGTTCTCAGGGCTACTCTTCAAAGCAGAGTACGCTCTCAACACACTTAATTTCGTTTGAATTTATTAAAATCATATTGTTTGTCTTAATTGATCCATTGCCATATTCTTTCGCTCCAGTTTTGCGTGAAATTACTATACCCCTTGAAAGGGTTTACTTTACCCCAGTAGTGCACAGAAAGAAAAATACTTTATTATTAAAATAATAAAGTAAAATAGAGAGATCATGTAAAAAATATTTAATTCAATGACAAACTTTTAGTGTTTTTCAGCCTGCTAATTCAATTTGATAAAACATTGATTAATATTGCATTGATTCAAATATTAACTAATTAGATGGTAATGATAATGGCTTTCCATAAACCAAAAATATAAGTTGTTAAATTGTCTAAGAGTTCTAGACATTCGATGTACAACAATATGTAATACATCAACAGATATTTATTGAAAATTCCAACGAATATTATTGATTCTTCTCAAAATTTGATAAAACATCAACTTTACTTTAGTAGAATCATTAATATGAATTATATAAATTAATTATATATGAGTGGTCTAGTACAAAACGTACCATCTGCATTTTTTACGTAATAAAAATGAATTATTCAGAATATTAAGCTGTGTATACAACTATGAATCGATTCAGTTTCAAAACATTAAAAACCAATATTTATTATATGGTTCCACTTTATTTAATAAATGGTTGTTCAAATAGCCAAATTTCTCTGTTTATACGGGAAGAAAAAGAAAAATTGATTGGTATTATTGTAATTTATGACATTTGTTTACAAAAAAATATAATCATTCAAATGATTGTTTTGAACATAAAACTAAATCATTATTATTCAATGTAAGCATGTTAATTGGAGGATACAAAACTTAAATACTAAATACTTAAATGAAACATTTTACATTTGGAATTCATTTCTTTTTTAACTACAAAAGTATTATAATAATTTGGATACTTCTTTGTACGTAATTCATTTATCATTAACCAAACATTTTTTCAATCATCATGTATGATATATTTAATACAAAAAAATTATGGATTTTCCTTTTTACCAGTAATAATAACATTTTATATTTGGTATTGTATTTGACAGCATATTGATATGAAGCAACATTACTAAAATTAATTCCTATCGCTTCATTTAAGCTTTGGTAGTCTACTTCATTTTGCAAATCGATAAATTTGATTATGGGATGTGTTAATTCATTATTTTTCATTTTCCTACTTAAAAAAATATGTTGCTAATTTCAACTGCATTTTTGTGCCAAGACTTAAGCAAATATTTCTTCTCGATGTAATGTTAGCAGCGGCTGTCAACTCCTCCAAAACTTCAATATCGATTCCCTTATCTAAAACACACTTTCACTAAAATTTTACTTTATTAATAATTCCAGAAAAGGATCTTACTTGCGACAAGAGGTACAGATTCTGACAGGCCCCAACTTGAGAGCAAGTTTGCTACTGCTTCTTCTCCGTCATTCAATACATATATAGAATTATGATCTTGTCGGATGTTCAAAAATTGACCATCCACTTAGAAGCTGAACTGATATTGTATGCATAGAAAGGAGTGGATATCTTTTTTATCAGCAACAATAATTTCACTTCACGAATATATGACTAAGCTAACATCCTAAGCTATCGGTTTTCCGATAAAAGGATTTTATAACTGTTACCCATTTTACAGAATCTCAGTACAAACCTTAGGGGGCTCACTTTGCCCCACTTTCCCCTACTACTGTATATTGTTACATGCAACCCTGGCAACCCGCACAACTCAATCAGTTTCTAGTAAGAAAAATACCAAGCTCCCAATACCTAACTGGAAAGCGGAGAAAAACATCCGATTGGCAACCTTGCAATATCCAATGAGAAAGGGGTGGTAGAATGTGTAAACTTCGGTAAAGTTCAACACATGCAGTATATAAACACGGCAAAGTTTGCAGCCAAGCACAGTTTCAACTACGTTGAAGCGACAGTCAGTTCTACGCCAAAGTACTTGTAAAGCGATTTTGATTGGGTAGCCACTTGAAATCCCGGAGAATCCCTAGCCTGCAACAATATTTTGCCACAAAATAGTTTTAGAACAAAATATCTAATGTCAGTTGCATCACTTTTTAGTAATTCCCAACTGATGAACGAAGATTTAAAATTCAGTGTACGAACGAAAGAAAGTTTCTGGATTCATTTTGTACTTAATGGCGATGATGGACAAAATTAAATTGGAGTAAAAGTCAGGCAATCAATGACCGAACTACAATATCCTTATTTTTCTGCAGAAGTGTCTTTTTAAAGACAATTAAAAGTACTCCCTCCGTGGTCACACCTCTGTATTCAATATCGGTGGTCCACACTGGGTCGATTCTAAACAGTAAATTTTCAAAATGGTATTGTGCCCAAACTATCCGTCCGAAGTGCTTAAAAAAATCCAGGAACATGCAACAAACGTTCTGGATGATGTACAAAAAATTTATTTATAAAAAATAAAATGGCGTCATGTTAAAGAAAAATCATGAAGAGGTGAAAACGTAAAAAAGGCATTTTTCGCTAAAGAAAATCACAGCTTCGTCAATTTTCATTATTTTTTCATAAAATTTTGGCGTTTCACTCCTTAGATATGGTACTCCTTGGAAAAAAATAGTTGCATGATGCGCGTTTCCAAAAAGGTATTTATTCCGAAATATGAAGAGAGTCCATTTTGGAGTACGAAAAAATAAAGTATTATGGAAAAAACTAGGTATATTTATTTCAAAAAAAATTAAGTTTTGCTATAAATGTAATGTAGTGTTTATATTTATTTTTATTCTTATTATTTCATAAATTATTATTATTTTGTTGTACTCATGTAAACCGCAATCAACGCACAGATATAGACGATGTAAGTCGCACATTGGCCGTTGGCAACTGCTGCACTGCCGTTTCGATTTCCTAACTTGTCTTGATGGGCACATGAGCTGCGGGAGTGTGATTCGTTGCTCCTGTTCAGATGGAGGATTATTTCGCCCAAGAATTCCGGCAGTGCCCGTTTTGACGTCCAGTCGGAGGGATGGGAGTTCGAATCGTTCCTTCAGATACGGTTTGACAAGATAATGTACCAGCTTCTTCAGGTACTGCTTCGCTGTCATACAATTTTCTGTATTGCCTTGATTATTATTATGGCACATATGCAAAATACTTGTGGAAATTTCGTTCGACAGGTAAACCAGCTTTTCCCTTTAAATTCACGGAAGGACGGCCTCGAGCACTTGAGTCCAAAATACGAGAATCCATAGGCATCTTCAACCTCTATATCGTCGTCTTCGCTACACGTTTCGCTGCCTTCTGACATTAAACTTAAGTTGTCCTCTTCTCCAGATGATTCGCCGCCAAAATCTTCATTATCTTCGTCCAGAATTTGCGATTGGAACGAGCGATCTCGAAAATTATATGCAATCTGGTAACATATTGTTGCGAGCTAGGGGTTCGCCGGGATTTCAAGTAAAACACAATTCGGTTAAAATAAAAATAAGTGATAATTTATTAATCCGCACTTTAATTCTATTCGCACAATAATTCGCATTGTATGGCAGCACTGCCCGCTTATTTATATCGCTTGACTCGATCACTTTCGCTCTCCACCAACACGATCGCGTATACACGCCGGCTGTCACAGTCGACGTAATAAAAATTACTATGACCCTCGCTGAAAGCTTTATCTGCTTTTATACCAGTTGTCTGCAGTCGAGGCTGTTCTTGAATCTTCGTTCGGTGGTGTGTGTAGAGGGATCTAGTGAGCTTGAGATCTTTCCATTTGATCCTCTACGCTGTTCTAGTGCTACATTCGAGCACATTCGATAAGAAGGGGGGTATAATCGTGTTGCTCCGCTCTCCTTATATACTTCAACTAGGCCTCTGATTGGTCCACTTTGTAGCTAGGTATTCGGTTGTTGATGCGAAACGATCGAGTTGCGCGGTTGCCAATATTTAGTTGCAGCCAGGAGACCATTTGAATTTGAACACTTACTTTACTAGGAGTATAGGCAACACTGGATTAAGATTCTGTGACAATGGTGTGAACCATTCGCCTTGTCCACGTCTAGTTCTGAAAACCAGTACTGGGTTTGACAGTACTGCCAAGAAGAGAACTGTGCCGGATAAAACAGTAATAGTAAGAAGTTTCTAAGCCATCAGATAGGCAATCTTGTAACCACCGAATACCCTAACAGATGTTGTGTATATTTTTGTTATACTCTAGCTAATCTTTTGGATAAATAGAAGTGAAGTTACTTACTGAACTAACGACTTTGCCTATTCACACATCAGTGTGATAATAAAATTGCGCTCAATAGGTGTAATGCGAATCTTGAACTGTCTCTGCCCCGGCGTTCTTTGCTGGTGACTCCAAACCTTCCATTTAATCCCATTAAATAAATTATTAAAAAAAATTTCAATATCTAAAATAAACACAAATTTACCTGACATTTTCAATGCGGGCAGCTAGAGGACATTGAATCATCCGAAATAAAGCGAACCTAATCTTTAAAATCCACGAAAAATGGTAAGCAGGTGTCACCGCATTGCTTCCGGCTAGAACTTCAGTTTGTGGCATATTTCATCTTGAAGCGAACAATAAATGTCAGCGGCAAATTATAATCCTAATTTGTTGCCCAGGGCGTGTCCTAGAGCTTTCTTTCAGCCACTCACTGCCCGCACACCCCCCATTGGAGCCTTATAATATTCTTCCACTTTTTTTCCCGTGTTTTTTTTTTCTTTGCCTTTTTTCGTTTTTCTTAATATCAAATGTCAGCAAAAAGATTGGGTGGAGAAGGCGGAGATGACAGCTTTTGAGAAGCTTCTTCAAACAGAGGTAGATAAACCACGCCAACCAACCACCCCCAACATCTTAGTCCTTGAAACTGGCGGGATCACACTACCGAGCATTGTCTCAGGATTTTTTTTCCTGTTTGCGCTGTAGAAGCAAGCGGGTGGGGGGGATTGGTTTTAGGGTGGCTGATGGGTCGGCTGCGGTGGAGCACACCTTCGTCGTTCGCTTAATTCGAAACGGAGCTGGGGAGGCTGATATGAACCTTCAAAGCAAATTATCTATGGAGGGTTTGGACATTCGCTACGAACTCTGTCAAGCTAAAGATACTTCCGAACTCGTGATAAGCTAGCCGCCATTGCATTTGCATATTTACGAGTACGCTCCGTGGTTAATAGCGAAGAAGTCACGGTTCAGTCACGACCACCAATCAAGAAAATTTAACGGAAAAAATGTGATTAGAAGTGACAGTAACGGCCATTTTCCAGGACATAATTGCAAATGATTTTGGGTTGTTGGGACGGATACCGGCTGACTCAGTGGAACATTATCGTGCGTCCTTCGTTGGACAGACTCGTTTTTCGGCATGTCTTCTTTTTATTGTCATTATTACCAAATGTATGGTAATTGCTGGTGGTTATGACAGTTTATGGCCCTAACGAAAATGTGTAAATTTTCATTTTTTGTGCCATCGCTAATGGACCAGTTGGTTACGAGTTGGTAATTAACACCTGCAAGTGCGAAGGTACTGAATATTCAGCAACGTTTGGTGTTTCAAATCGTATTAGGTTCTTTTTGAATTTGATTTATTTTTTAATGGGCCCGCTTTGTTTGTTTTATAGGTGGAGTTAGTCTCGAAGAACTTTGATAGGAAAGAAAAAAGTATAGATCGCAAGGACGAAGGAGCATGCTATTATTTACCTGCAGACATACCTAAATTTCGCGACTTACAAACTACAGGAACATTTTGCTAGATGTTGCTAACCATGCCTAAGGTCGCATTAAAAGCGAAGAACACAACTAGGAGACTCTGTCGTTGATGAGTTAAATTTACTAATTATTGCAGATATGGATTCGAGCCCCACATTGGGCGCTACTGTAGTCCCAAAAGTTCCTGGCTGAAATGTTTGAAATCATTGACTCGAACCCAGAACCGTTTTACGCACTGCTATGTTTAACAATAAAAGATTTTAATTTCAGCTATTCGATTTTCGAGGGAAACTTAATTTATTAACATTCCGCTTTTCTTACCGATACTCCAGCTGATAAGTGAATTAAAAAATCACTGCAAATTACGTCGTCTTAAAAACACCTTGATTATTTGAAATTTGGAATTGTTTTATTCCTTCAATATATACATTTTTAACTTAAGCTAGTTTTAATGGTTCGGTGGCGAGACTTATTCGAAATCTTTACATCCAATAATATTTATGCCATATAATAATTGAATTTATAACACCTTGATTATCTTCTCCCCGATCTTCAATAAGTTGTTGCCCTTACTGTGCAGAATCTTGAAGTCTCAAAAAAGGAAAGCTATACAAAGTATTTATGCGTTTCTTAGTGTAAAACTAATCAAGAAAAGTTTGCTTGCATCACTTTTCAGACCCAGAATTATCTTCGCCTCAAAATTGAATGGTTTTTTTGCTAACCGGTGGATCGAATTTCGGTCGATTTATGTAGGTATGGTGACACTAATGTCAGTTAAAGATACAGACATTCACTACTTCATGACAGGTATCCGTTGGTACCGAGACAAGAGGGCGAGCTCGAAATTTGGCGTCTCAGCTAGGCTTGCTTTAATCCTTGGAAAGTTAGGAATAAGGCTCCTACGCGTAATGGTTTTGGTGGCTGAAACCCCTCACAATTTTTATTCCATAGAGAAATTTGCATGTTTTTTTAAACGAAAGATAAGTGAAGTAAAAAATATGAACTTTTTACATTCTTGGATCTTAGAAGTAGGTTCTAAGTTTTTTTAAATCGGGCAAATTAAATTTGTACTTTTGCTGTCTGTTTGTCTGTCTCAAAGCCGCGCTCCACTAAGTTTTTTTCTGCGTTCGCATTTGTTCAAAATTTTCTATTGAGAGAAATCTTGTGTTAGTTGCCACACAGAAGTGCTTACAACACGAGCGCACGACTATTGCAACTTTGCAACTTTATCACACCTTAAACTGAGAATCTAAAAATTTGGTATACATACATTAGTTGCCCAATAATTTCGTGGTAGTGAACGAATATGAGGATAATCAAGCAAGTCATTCGAGTAGCTGCCATACTAAAGTTCTTGAAAAACTTGATCGGTCATTTATTCGGTAGTATGCAATCGTTTAAATACGATGTAAAAATTTTCCTTTACTGTTCGCAAGAACAAGAACAAAAACTGATGAAACCAATGAACTCCTTGGAGTAGTTACCCTAGAAATGTCTTTAAAAAAAATGTATTTGAATATTTGAAACTAAAATTTAAAATGATTTACGTTCACGTTTAGTTTACGAATAGAGATTTTCTGAATGAGCAAAATCTTTTGAAGTCTTACGTTGGCTTAAAAACGTTCTTAAAAGAATATCAAAGAAAATCTAGAAATTTATCATACCATTATTTTTACCCTTTGAAGAGACAGAAGAGAAAACCCTAAAAATGAAGGCAAACTTTTAAAATAAGGGCAATCACTAAAAGAGAGGAATGAGAAGGAAGGCTTCCGGGTACACGGAAAAAAGCAATAGTTTAGACTGCCAACGACAAGGATTCTCGTTACTATTGTTACTATGTGTTTTTTCCTGCTAGGGGTCTATTGGGTCTATTTCTGGTAAAAATTCTAAGCATCTATCGTACATTGTTCTTGAGATATGAGACGTGATTTTTTCCCCTCCACTTCCACACTTTTGCAAATGGGTCCACTATCGATGCTCTATATAAATTCCAAGTTTCAGCTTCCTAGCCTAAGTGGTTACTGAGATCTGGAAACCAAAATTTTCCGTCTAAAACGCTTCCCCCACCTCCCCCCTCGTACCCCCGCCACTCAAAAGGTGGCCACTTGAAGGGGTCTGCTCAGTCTACCAACAGAAAAAAATTCAACTTAATAGCTCAAAGAGTTTGAGAGTTATAAGCTTTCAAACGTTTTGCGTACGGCGGACGGCGGACGGCGGACAGCGGACGGCGGACGGCGTACGGCGCACAGACGGACTGAAATTTTTTTTTGTTTTTTTGGTGCTTATTAGTCCAGAAACGCATAAAAAAAATTTTTCAGGGTAACAAATTTTTTTTTTTTAAAAATCGATAACAATACTTTATTATTAAAATAATAAAGTAATATAGCAACAAAAAAAACATTTATTTATTTTTTATTGATTATTTTGTTTCCATATCATGCTTAATTCTATATAATATTTTTATACTCTAGATGAAATCATATAGAGTATTATAAGTTTAATCCAGCCCAAAAGTTTGTAACGCATAGAACCAAGCCTCGGACGAAAAAAAGTTATATATTATTTTTTGTTTATTTGTGCCCAAAAACCTCAAATCCGCCTGACGTCCGTCCGTCCGTCCGTCCGTCCGTCCGTCCGTCCGTCCGTCCGTCCGTCCGTCTGTCCGTTAGCACGATAACTCAAGAACGCCTTCACCTAGGATCTTGAAATTTTGAATCTGGATGTTTGGTTGAATTTGTAAGGCTAAGTTCGTTAACGGGCAAAATCGTCCTACTCCTTCGGGTAGCTGCCATACAAAATGTCCTTAAAACACGTGTTCAAGAATATTGGTCGATAACTTCAGAAGGGTTTAAGCTACGTCTTTGAAATTTTGTATGTGTTATTTTTCCAATAGTTGGAGCTAAATATATGATTATGAAAGAAATCCTGTTAGTCCTTCGTGTAGCTGCCATACAAATATCCTGTCAAAATGTATTCACTTAATTTACAAAACTCACAATAACTCAAGTAATCTTTTAGCTACGAATTCGGAATTTTGTACAAGTCAGTTTTGAGTGAAAAGGAAGTTCGAGTTTACTAATCACCGAAATCCTTTTACTCCTTCTGGTAGCTGCCATACAAAATGTCCTTAAAACACTTCTTCAAGAATCTTGGTCGATAACTTCAGAAGGGTTTAAGCTACGTCTTTGAAATTTTGTATGTGTTATTTTTCCAATAGTTGGAGCTAAATATATGATTATGAAAGAAATCCTGTTAGTCCTTCGTGTAGCTGCCATACAAATATCCTGTCAAAATGTATTCAATTAATTTACGAAACTCACTATAACTCAAGTAATCTTTTAGCTACGAACTCGGAATTTTGTACAAATTAGTTTTGAGTGAAAAGGAAGTTTGAGTTTACTAATCAGCGAAATCCTTTTACTCCTTCTGGTAGCTGCCATACAAAATGTCCTTAAGACACGTGTTCAACAATATTTTTCAATAACTTTTGAACGCTTCAAGCTACGAATTTGAAATAGTTCCAAGGAAAAGGATAAATATGTAAGAAATCGAAATAGTCCTTCCTGCACCTCCCATGTGAAAGTCCTTTAAAAAGGACATTTTTTTTCGATGACTTACCCAGTTCAAGGTATGAAGTTAAACACAGAATATGGTCTTTTAGTTTTGAGTAGCAATCAAATGGGAGTCCTTAATAAAGGACATACAACATGCACACACGTAATTATACTTTATCCCCAACTACAATATAAATCGGAATTCAGTATTCATCTAGAGTATTATACGATTGGCTTGCAGCCGATCGTGACTGCAGTATGTTTTTTTTGGTAAATATACTCAGTTTTTAATTAATAAAAAGGTATAATTCGCTCGCCTTTTAAACCAGTTGGTAACACTTGAACTGAAACTTTCAATAACAAACTCCATTTAATAAGTTTAATTGATTTATTAACACACTTGTCACTTGACTATTTTACAAAGAAGACGCGTCGGAACTGATTTATTCAAATCTACCGCAAAGAATATCGATTGTTTTTTGCTGCTACAATTTTTGTGGTAAACGTTACATATTATGTGTGCAGTGCACATGATTTGATGTCATACACCACGAAAAATGTGTCTGCTACACTTTCTTAGTCTGCATTACTTTTCAATAGTAAAATACAAATTAGATATTCCAGAAAACTATTTATGTGTATTATTTACATTGGTATTTTTGGAAATTAGTACAATTCTTAATGTTCCTAGGTACATCAGAATTTGTAAAAAAATAGTAATGATAACATATTTACTTGTAAGGAATACATATTTTATGTTTCCAGCACATATTTGCAGCTACATTGGTGAAATGTACAATGTATTTTAAATTTCCTTTTTTTCCGTGTAAGCGCGAAAGTGACGCCCTACGTGGGTACTGTATGAAGAGGACAGCATGGCTTCAGTTGAGTATGCAAAATGAAGCACAACAGCAGCGCTTGTCGATTTGAGTTGTAGCACTTTCTCGGTGTCTCATAACCGACTGGGAATCTAATCCCAATTTTAACAAAAAACCACCCTCCGAAATGTCTGTAAAAGTAGGTGCACAGAATATGGCTTTTTATTTAAACTTCAACTACGCGCGTTTCTTGTTCAAATTTTGAATCCAACAGCAGCACTGAAGCTTATGATGTGAATGAAATTTTGTTCGAAACGAAAGCTTTTTCCATATTGATACACCGGTTGGGTTCGAATCTTAGCTTCATGGTTTTTAAAACGCCAAGCGAGCATCATTTTTGCGTTGCACTCCTTCATTATGGATGTCACCAGAGTTTCCATATGCATTTACATGCGTCTAGTTGAAGAATGGTGTGGAAATGCCTTAAATAAATTGATTACTGTTTAAATTCAAAAGCACTATTACATCGAACGTACTAGTTTGGTCTTAAGTGTGGTTGCGAACAAAAGGATGAGAAAAAAAATATATCGAAAAATATGGTGAATGGCAAATCACGGTCATATACAACGCATTCATCGTTAACACGCGATTCGAGCGATTGACGGTACTGCTTCTGTAGAATGAATGAAAAATCTGCCAATGGTCAGGGCGAAACTTTATTATTTTTCGTGTCAAAGTTCGGGAGCGGTCAAAGTCGGAGTCCATCATCAGTTGTTTCAAGATTATGACGTTTCTTGGAAAGTAAATTTTTGTTCTTAAAATAAAAATATTTAAAAAAGATATTTTTAGCCGATTAAACATTAAAAAAGCCCGAGTAGACTATTTGAATATCGGTATATTATGTACACTAAAAGCCCATAGAAGTAAAAACGAATTTGCTGTCTTATCAGACTTAAGAGATGTGACGAATTGTTAAAACGTATACAAACCCATTACTTCAACTTGGAGTTTGAATTTCGAAAAAATTGTGAAACAAGTTTTTAAACGATTTCATAAGAAGCAACTTGATATCTCATGAGACACGAGGGATTTTGATAAATGTGTGAAAACGTAAGCAAACCCTTTACACCCTCGTGGTTCATGAAATTGGTTTTAAGGTCATTACATCAAATGCCGTAATAACCAATATTATATCTCATCAGAACTAACGGATGGCAAAAATTGTGAAAACATATGCAAACCCTTGGTGGTTGAATATCGAAAAATTGAGAAATGAGTTTGTGGGCGATTATATAAAAAGTCTGTGGAAGTGAAAAGCGATCTAATATCTCATCAAACCTAAGAAATATGTCAAAGCTTTGAAAAGCATACAATCCCTTAAACCCCTTAGGATTGAAAATCTAAAAATACTGAAATTGACTTTTTGGCGCTTATATGTATAGGAAACCTTAGGAAGTAAAAATGAATTCGATATATCATCAGATCTAAGCTATATGTAAGAAGCTATGAAAACATATGCAACCTCCTTACACCCACTTAAGGGTTGAATATCCAAAAATCCTAAAAGGAGTTAATAAATAAATATGAAGACAGCACGAGAAAGTAAAAGCCAATTCAATTTCTTATCACTTCTAAAAGATATGACGAATTGCGTGAAAATGTGTTCAACCCCCTCTTAGGAGCTGAAAAAGGAAGAAACTTAAAAACAAGTTTTAGGCGATTATTACGCAAGCCCATGAAAGTGAAAACATATTCGATATCGATCAGACCTGGGGGATACGGCAGAATTCGTGAAAAAGTATACAACCATTTTACACCCTCCTAGGTATAGAATTTTAAAAAATCCTGAACACGCTTTCTAGGTAATTATATGAAGAAGCTGTAGAATAAAAATGAATTGAATATTTGGGAAGACCTAATAGATATGACGAAAATCGTGAAAATATATGCATTCCATTTGCATAGATCATTTTTTTCGCCCCCCTTCCAAACGCCAAAGGATATTTAAAAAATTTTTTTATTTAAACTAATTTTCTGGTTGATTTACATATACGTACCAAGTTTTAACTTTGTAGCATAAGCCGTTTTATAGATAGGAAAAACACCTCCCACCCCCGTACCATACTACCCTTATAAAAAATTATATTTTTCCAACATGCTACTACTACATGTCTATCCAAATACCAAGTTTCAGTTTTATATCATTATTGGTTCTCGAGATACAAAAATCGAAACTTTTTCTTATTCCTCCACCTTCACCCTCACCCCTTACACCCCCACCCCCAACCTTTTTTTCCCCCAGATGGGGGTCTATTAGGCCTACTTCTGGTAAAAATCCTAAGTATCTATCTTACACTGTTCTTGAGATATAAGACGTGTTTTTTTAAAAAAAATTGTTATCCCCTCCACTTCCATGCTCCACCGCCCCCTTAAAAAATTTTACTTTCATCAAACTTTATTGGTCAACCTTTATACAGAAACCGAATTTTATTTTTCTAGTGCAATTGGTTCGAGAGATATCGTAATCTAAAGTTTTTCACCCCCCACCCCCGTACGCCACTGCCCCCACTCAAAAATTTATTTCCGATCTATTCACCTAGTATACTTACAGATATTCATTAAGTTTCAATTTTGTGACATTAACCGTTTAGGAGATATGGATTTTAGAATGTGTCAATCTCGGCTTTTGAGCGTCTCGGACGCATTATTTTCCCCCCACTCCTTCACCCCTTCACCCATATCGGCAATTTTTTTGCAAATGGGTCCACTATCAAAGCTCTATATAAGTTTCAAGTTTCAACCTCCTAGCATGAAAAAAAAATTCAACTAAATAGCTCAAAGGGTTTGGGTGCTACGAGCCTTCAAACAATTTTGCGTACACTGGTCGACGTACGGCGTACGGCGGACAGACGGACTGAAATTTTTTTTTGCTTTTTTCGTGTGTACTAGTCATGAAACGTGAAATAAAAATTTACAGGGTAGCAAATTTTTTTTTTAGAAAGTCGATAACAATACTGTATTATTAAAATAATAAAGTAAAATCAATGTCGATATCCAGTAAAACTGAGCGTCTAGAAGAACTAATCCCGTGTACGAGCTCTGTTGCGTTTATATTCTGATCTGGAGAGATGTCCAGCATATTCGATATGTGTAAAATATGCAGGAAATGTAGCTTTGTACACTATTCTATTTGAAGAGTAGAAGGTTATGGATATTATTGATAAGTCGTTCGAATTGCCAGGGTGTGCATGTAACAGTATGCATAGGTATATTTCGGCAATATTTTAGTGTGAGGAGGTCAAATCAATTATCAAGAAGACTTCTAGAATCTGGACAAAATCTTAATTTTGTTTAATAAAAAAGAATAAGGAAGCATGCCGATTTAATATTCACCGACAAAACATTGCTCGTATTCATTCACTAAAAATTCTGGCCATCAATCATATCAGTGCGCGTAGTTCCCACACACTATCGTGCACAGTAGCATGCAATTCTTTGGAGACGTGAGCATGAGCCCGTTGACAGATACCACTCCTAAAAAGGGCATCCTTGCATCCCAGCACCCATTATGCGAGAGGCGACCTCCTTCTGGTAGTCGACGTTGTCGTCGTCGTCGTCGTCGCACAGTCAGTTGCATTTCATGCAAATTTTCCGGATTGTTTGCATCCATTTTGCCTTCCAATGATTGGATTCGAGAATACCGAAACAATGGGTGATCTGTTGATTCGATGTCATCTCCTGTGTCGACTGTTCCGAGGTAGTTTCCGTCTGTGATTGGTCCTGTGCTCCTGCTCTGCATTCTAATCTGGAGGATGCCCGCCCCCATTTCCCGTAGGCAAGCTCTTCTCTATATGCATTCGTGTCGACTCCACTGTTTTCTCCTTTCATAATAAATAATCGAAAATATGGTCAACTAGGGAAGAATTTCGGTTTCGCATTGATGCATCAAATCAGAGCTCAACACAGCCATAGTGGAAATTAGATAATGTGGCGCTAGATTAGAGAACGGAAACTTTATCGGGGTGGACATTTAACACAAACAGGATGAGCCCCAACTGAATGGAACAGGACACACTCAATTGGGGATGTAATTGGAAACCAATTTAACATGGACGGTGGCATCGGGCAGCACCAGGACACAGAGTGATTGTGCTCGATTTTGATGACCCAACTGGGGGTGCCCTGGCTGCTCGCTGTACCGATTTGGGTGCGATTTCGTCTAATTGTCCGGGTCTGGAATCGGTTTTAGGAAAATTTTCAAATCATTTTATGGTGAACGGTGAGTAGTTGGAGAAGTAGTTTAGCCAATACCTAAACCTCGTAGCCGAGCCACTACTTCCCTACCTATCCATTATGCACATACGAGCATCTTTGTGATGTTCCTCTCTGGCGGTCGTCGGACAGAATTTATGCGCTGCTGTTTATGAATTTTCCTCGGGTAATAATCAACCACAGCAACACTAGCGCAAGTACTAATAACATTATAATTTATCCTTTGTTTAATGTTCACCCTCGGATATGGCAGCGTAACGTATACACGGACAAAGACAGCATAAATAGCTGGAACAACTGCGTCTATAATACACGGCACCACTAATAAGAATGAAACTTGCATGCGCCCTGGTGGAACAATTACAAGGTTTTGCGTAATGAATTTATTTCCTTCATATGTGTATGTCTACACAGAATATTATGATCCTTTAATAGTAATTTGTTGGTCTTGTTGTTGTGGCATTCAACTTCAGCGCTTCCCTCCCCCCTTTCTGGCTTTTTCACACTGCCTCTACCGGGGATCGGGGAGGACTCGCATCAACCATATTATTCGCCTCATTTAGTTCGTCCTGGTACCGTGTAACGTTTGTTCAAAGTAACGAGTATATGGGATAGTCCCATTCTATTCGGGAAACGGATATCACGAAACTTTTGCTAGGCAACTAGTTGTGTAGTATGGCGGCTGATGGCAGTACCTAGGCTATACACAGAACGACCTCAATATTAACTTTCTTTGCGTTTCGAGTTGTCTTAATCTTTTGGCATGACTTTGCCTCCCACACTGTCTAGTGTTAGCCATCGCCATATTTCAAGATACTCATAAGACGGAAGACAAGCTTGTGGTATGCGGTCGCTAACTTCTGCTAAACTATTCCGGAACAACTGAGGCTGTTGTGATGCTTCTACTTTGCACGACCAAAGTAGTGTATTTATCACCCCGATGGGAGTATGATGCGAAGGGATGTATGATTCGTTATTCTAATTAGAATTTAATGCTAAGTGACGTTCAACGTGAGATGAGACCAGTAAAAAATTGGGAATGAAGTGGAGTGTCCTTCTAGCTACATCCCAGCTTGCACCTCGACCTGTTCTAAAATTTTCCTTTAATCGTATTTTGTCAAACGCATCCTTTAAACGAAAAATTTAACATCAAGAAAAGTGTAGGACCAAATGGGGTTAAGACTCAAAACCACGACTTCTTAGATGCTAGACTACTTCACTTCACAATAGACCATCAAGGTACCATGGGCACTACCCCGATTTTGGTCCGAAAGAGGCAGCCTCGGACAGGACTTTCCACTTCTGATTCCATTTCCAGGCAGCACTAATTCCATCTGAATTTCAGAATTACCGGGTTTTTTTTTTCAAAATGGAACCATGCCATCTCTTTTCAATAAAATTTTGTTGCAGTGTGTTCTATTAACATATTGTTACATGTAGACCCTGGCAAAGAGTCAATCGAAAAACCTGGAGGTTTATCTGGGCAACAATTTGGATTTCGCCATGGCAGATCCACCATTGACGCCATCCGTGCTGTTATGATGCGACAGCCGGTGAATGGTGGAAAAATGGCGACAAAAAGCACTGCGCAGTGGTAACACTTGATGTCAAGAATGCCTTCAACTCAGCGAGCTGGTTGCAAATCATGCAATCAGTAAATAGTTTCAACGTACCGGAACATCTACAGCAAATTATAGCTAACTTCTTTGAAGAAAGAGTACCTACTTCTGTATGACACCGAGGACGACGTTTCACGAGGAGTCGCACAGGGCTCAGAGCTTAGCCCCACATTATGGAACAATATGTGTAATGACGTTTTTTCCATCGATCTCCCAACGGAGACCACATTGGTTAGCCAACATTGGTTAGCCAACCAGTTAGCCATGCGGATGATATCGTAGTAGTAGTGAAACACATCCACACCTTGGAAGTTCCCCAGCAGCGAAATGAGCAAGGAATTACCGATATAAGTCATTCTCTAACTAGTTACCGAGCAATCATATGCATAGATAACAACATGAAATATATAACATATATGTTGGATTCCGCACCAGTTAATGAATCAGAAAAACCACAAATGAGTATGCATTACCACTCTATTTCCAAATTGGAAAAATGTAATGCAATCGGTAATGTTTTAATCGTTCAATGGTGTCGATAAACAGAGACAGAAGTTGTATTTTAAATTCAATTGTTTCTTTTCTGATTTTCAGTCATCTGTGGATTTAAAGCGTGTTGGTTTGTTTAGCAAATGGTGAGAAAAGTGAAGTTTTCGTGAAAATATTAAAATTAAAAAATTTATGTTTAATTTTATGAAAAAGCTTTATTTTTTATTTTATAAATAGAAATATGATTTTTTTTTGTTACTTAGAAATTAAGAAAAGAAAAAGAAGTCTCATTAAAAATATAATTTGTTTATTATTTAAAATTTATGCTTTTTATTTTTCTGTTGAGTGTATCCTTCTTAGTAAGTAATCATTGCAATGTCGTGCCGAACTTGTACCATTAATTTGTTCCGGAACAAATAACTTACTTTGAAGTGGTTCCGGAACAGATTAGTGGCAGAAATTCCTTCAGAAATATGTGCATAGTAAATGCTGACACAACGAATTACATCTACCCATTCCGTAATAACTTCATTGTAACTAGTTCTATATCGTATTTCAGTAATTTAATCTATAACAACTTCTAAGGAATGTGTTCTAGAATTATTTATATGTAATGCAGAAGGTAATCATTCGCCTACTGCCTATGACATCGCTGTGTAAATGTAAGGCATTCTTAACATGGGGTGTAAGCTTGGTTGTAAGCAATTCCCATTACCGAGAAGTAATTACATTATTGATTCTGTAATGCCTTTTTTCGCTGCTGGGTCTGTGCAGTGATGCGATCGACAGTCCCAACCGGACTTTTCGGAAGCAGTGTGAAATATTCCTTCATGTTTCATCGATGTCTTTCGATAGAAAGAGTAACTAATGACAAATTCAACAGTTTCTAATGAAAACAAGGGACTGATTACATTTGTGCATTACACTACTAAAATTGTAATGCGGAAATGGAATCAGTTGAGTGATGATAATATAAGCAAATGGTAATGCAGGAAGGTAATTAAAAGGCCCTTTGTGTTGGCATGATGCAATATTCCGGGAAATATTGTGAAATTTGTCGTTTTCATGTCATTTCTTGTACTTTGATTGGGTGAAGTGGCGTCGTATTAAAGACAAGTGCGTACTGTGACTGGGATTTAATACAAGATAAGCGCAATTATTTTTCGTTTAAATACTCTGTAGTCCTCAACTAAGTTTTAGTACGTATTGAAGGCTCAAAATTTAATTTAATTTTGATGGAGTTCATGGCAAATCAGCATTAAAAGAATACAATAATGTCGTTGAAGCAATGTTTGGTAAAATGTGCAACTTATTGTTTTTAAATCTTAACAACTTTATTTTATTTACATAACGTAAAATGACCTATTTCCCACCACCTAAGACCCTGCAGATATTTTTTTTTAATATAAAACAAACAATTATTTGTTTCTTCTTAAATTTTTTTTTTACGGATTCATAACGTGCTACCGATACTAAAAAAATTCAATTTTGGTATGATGTATTTATATATTGATATGAAAACATGGTTGGAAATAATTAATTTCAAAACGATGAAATCTTCCTATTTCCGACCTCATAAACAACTCTTTCCTTATACCGACCGCACATTAGCCTATTTCCGACCTAGGTGTTCCATCATATAAAACAACATTGTTATTGCATATTATTAACGACATTATTTTTGTTTGTTAAATTTGATGAAGAAAACAGGATAATAAAATAATTAATGCAGATTCCATTAATTTTTTTAATTGAGTATATAAGATTATAATAACATAAAATGTAAATAAACTTTATATAGATAGGAATATATAATATATTTCAAATGATTCCAATTAATGATTCCAATTAATGTAAAAAAATATGTTTTAAGTTTTATCTTTACTGGACAAGGGGAACACGTGGCTCAAGGCCTTTTCAAAAATAAAAATTGTGCAAGATTCTGAAAAAGTAACTAGGGAAGGCGGACCAAATATTGGATACGTTCGTAATACTGGATACCGGTCATGAGGGCATAGAGATTAATGAAATAATAAACAAGAGAAGGACCCGCTGTTCGCCCAAGAGGACCTTTCTGTGGAATCTCAACCTGCTCCATCAAGAATGGCATAAGGTTCTGGGAGAAACAAAAAAAGTGTCAATACTAGGTTACACTGTCCAGTCTCCGAGAGGCTTAGACCGAATCACCTGGGATTTTGCGATCCCAATTTTGTGGTCGCATATCTTCTTAACAGAGTACATAACCTCAACAAATATTTTAAAGAGTAGTGTGACTATTATTTTAAAAATATTTGTGAATTCTATCGTGTCGTTTTGATCGTCTATTTTTTCGGGTTCAGTGGTCAAGGGCTCTACTTTATACGAGTATGCGAATTTGAAATCCCATGTTAGCGATGGTAACTGATAGTCTGTGCAGGCTCTGCCAAACGGAGGTAGAAACCTGAACACATTCTGTGGTACTGTGAGGCAACTGCAATTCCAAATATACTATACTAGCCGCGTCACGTGGCTAAGCTCACGTGTATATGGTGCTACACCTCCAAAACTGTATTAAAGAACATTCTACCACGATCTGCATTATTTTACTGCTTTCCCCATACATCATTACTTTTTTTTGTTTGCAAGCACAACGAAATAATACCTCGACATGCGCTGCAATACGAGCGGTTTTCAGTCTTTCTCCAGTTGCTTCCATTACTCCCGTTGCTCCATTACTTCCATTACTCCCGTTGCTCCGTTGAATGGGGAACAAACAAACAATGAAAACAGTCATTGAAAAAAATTATTCACTTTCTGAGGTCCTGATCATAAAATTACACACGAACCGTCATGCAACAGCCAGCTGCCAAAAATTTGTTTATCTTGAGGGTTGTTTTAATTTCAACCATGTGGAAATTTTCAACTTTACCATTTGTCAATTTCATAACTAATGCACCGAAAACGCACGAACTGCCGCTAAACAACAATATATGAAAAACACTCAATTATTGAAACGAATGGCGCACCACCAATAGTAAAATGATTTTACTAATTCAGAAACCTTTGCGGGCGTGCACACAACAAATCACCAAAATTTCATTACAATCAGATGAATGATACAGGAACGCATACGGGCAAACAAACAAACATTAATTTTTTTATATATATAATATATATATATGTATCTAATTTTATTAGATAAGTCGCAAAATTGCCACTGAGTAAACTTGTTATCCTGCTGTACGGCTACTAGGTCGGAAATGGGTAAACCGATCAAATTGGATGTCCTAATTACCGACCAGGGATATTACTAGATTTAATCTAAGGTAAAACTAATATAGGAACATAAATTTTGCAACAAATAACGTACTGCGCCCATTAATATTTAAATAGAAACCAATTTGTTACTTAAACCGTCAAATAAAGCCAAAACTCTTAAACGAAAAAGGTATGGATTCTGCGATATATATCAGTTCAAGAAGGTGATAGGTCCGCTTCATGTGCACTTTCAAGATCTAAAATATATATATTGAGTAGGTCGGAAATAGGATCAAAGACAGTAAAGACAATAATAGAATCAATAAATATCGATTTTTACTATTTACAGTATATTAACATAATATTTTAGATATTTGAA
Source organism: Beris morrisii (assembly GCA_951812415.1). NCBI lineage: Eukaryota > Metazoa > Arthropoda > Insecta > Diptera > Stratiomyidae > Beris > Beris morrisii. The sequence goes on along the minus strand of OX638313.1, from coordinate 102,075,723 downwards.
ATATTCCCTTGATATTCCCTAATACCGACCACTGGTCGGAATAAGGACATCACATGAAATCAGAGAAGCTTTTTTCCGACCACTTCATTTTATTTGTTTCTTTCACAAATTCTATGAATTTAAATTATTTTTTTACATTTCAATACAGATTAAATGTTTATGAAGCCAAAAAAACCTTAATTACTCACTCTGATGAAAGTCAGTCTTTTAAATTTACGAAAAATAAAGAACCAAAAATTTAGATTTTAGACTTAAAATTCAAGTTTTTTAGGTCCGCCGCCGATTAATTTAAACCACAACGTAATTAAATGAAAGCAGCTTCCGTTGTGCATAGCAAACGGATAGAGAACACATGTGGAAATATATTGAGCATAGAATTTACATTAGTACTCGCGATAATAATAATATATTAATAAAAAATCAAAATGGTCGGAATTAGGAAGGTGGTCGGAAATAGGCCACTTTACGTTACGCAGTAAAAACGGACGGAACAACGTTTGTCCTATTCTTGAAGGACTTGCGTTGTGCATTTCGAATTCATAAGAACTTACATTTTAAGAAAATATGCTTACAAAATAAGAAAAAGTAGAATATTTAGTTTCGGTCTTAAATGGAAATGAATTAATTTTCTTTAATTTTGTTTTGTTTTTAACGAAGAACTTTTTTGAATTAAAAAAAATTTATTTTGAACTTCCGTTGTTTTTTTTTTACTTATAATCAAAAGTGACACCGAGTTCTAAGGCTATTGCATTGACCATTGACCTTATCAACTTTCTTTGATTTAAGTACATGTCTCTTTTTTTTAATTTAGAACACAAATAATAGATGCATTTCCGAAGGAAGATCTCAACTGGTCGAATTTTTTGAAGAAATATACAATTGGTCAAAAGTCTAAGCGTTAGACGGTATTGACGTCCTGCTAATTTAAAAAAAAAAAACCCTAATTTGGTGGTTGAAGGGCTTTCTTAATTACAAATTATGAATTTAATATACAAATTATGAATTTAATAATTCACATTACCACATCATGTTTCGAGAAGTCATGTATCACTCATTACTTCCTTTTAGCTTCATTTGTAATCTGAAATGAAGTAGTTACCTCCAATGGCATCGCTGTAGAAAAGTAATCAGAGTTTGTAATCGAGTCGGTAACTACTTCTGCTTGATTTGTAATGCGTTAAAAAGCAGATGATGGAATGCTTCCAAGTCCGACTGGGGTGTTATGCAGTGGTTACGTAGTGCGGACCTGAAGTTGGCTTTGCATAAAACGGAGGCGGTTCTATTGAGCTCTCGAAAAGTGCGCGAAGTTTTCACATTCAGAGCGGAGAGAATCTCTCAGCCAAATCTGCGGTATCTTGAGGTGTTAATTGACACTCAGATGTCCTTAAAGGATCACCTTCTGCAAAGGTGAATGATGCACTCTTACGCATCATGTCAAATATTGGAGGGCCACGCTCCAGCAGGCGAAAACTATTAGCAACGGTCACGAGTTCCATAATGCTATACGTTGCACCGATCTGGGCAGATGCAACGAAGAAGACATAACCGGAATCCGATCAATATCGTCTTAGCGCACTAAGGGTTGCCTTTTGAACAGTGTCTGATGAAGCAATCGGAGTAATATCGGCCATGTTACTATCAATAGACATTCTAGCGTGTGAACTTCAGCAACTCTACGTAGCAGCAGATGAAGCATCATAATTGGACAAGCGACGGCGCAGTATCCAGGAATGGCAAGGACACTGGGAGAGCGCGAACACAAAGGAGATGGACATTCACATCGAATCCAAACATCGTCAGATGGATAAGCCACAAACACGGAGAAGTGGACTTCTATGTGACTCAGCTGCTCAGCGGACATGGTTGTTTTAAGCAGTATCTTCACCGCTTCAAGCATGAGGAAGACCCGCTCTATACCAACTACCCTCACGAGATTGAAGACGCGAGGCATATCTTACTACACTGTCCGCGCTTCGACGTCGATCGAGTCGAGGTTGCGGAGGCCTTCGGAGAAGCTTCGACCGCAGAAAACATCGTGTGACACAGCCCTGAAGTGGCAAGCTTTTCAGGCTGCAGCAGCACGGATTATGTCGACACTTCGCCGCATTGAGCGAATGAGAAGCATGCAACGCACAGGAGACGATTGACTAGACAGACAGTAGCTGACGGTTTTAGCAATATTGCTATGACGGCCTCCCGACAAAATACCTAACAGTGGTTCAGGGGGGGGGGGATCCATCCGTACGACTGAGGGAATGTTTAGCGGGTTAAAGTCCCGCACTGACTTAAGCTAGTATTACACTGTTTGACTAAGTGGTTAAATTGCAAAATAAGCAATGTTAAATAGCGAATTTGACCGAGCGGATACTTTGAGATTAATTCGAATTCGCTATTTCGCATTGCTTATTACTGCAATTTGACAGCGTGGTCAAACAGTGGAATACTAGCTTTAGGCTTTCGATGCTTTTATTCCTCGTTAAAAAAAAAAACACCCGGGCAAAGCGACTGTCTAAGGGCCGTATTATTCACCTCGGGTTATTTTCGCCTTAACCAGCTGTTAACTTATCCGGGACATTAACTTTAATCACTGCTTAATTTCTCTGGGTATAAAATGGTATTATTCACCTCAAGTTAGCGGTTTAATAGGTCAGGTTATCTTAACGGCTGGTTTTCCATTTTTCCATTATTTTTCCAGTCAAACGTCAAAAATTTTATTAATTATTTACAAAAAGTGACATTATTCTTTTTTTGTGAATATTTAAATTTGTATTTTCAGGAAAAATGTGAATTATTAGCTATTATTAGTGTGGTTTGCCTACTGGCCTGTTACCATTCGCTTTGCCTTTAAGAGCACGTTTGGGGATACTTCAGTCTTCCATCCGCTCAACATGGCCAGCCCACTGCAGTTTACGTAGCTTGATGAACGTTGAAGCTTTTGGCTCTTCGTAGAGTTGATACAACTCATGGTTGTATTTTATTCGCCAGTTCGTTCCATCCTTCACAGGTCCCAAAATTCTTCGAGGGAAATTTCTTTCTAATACGCTAACTACTTTTTCGGAAGCCCTTTAGGTTAGGTTAGGTTGAGAAGGGTGGACTAAAGCAATGTGCCCTAGTCCATCACGAGAGAGTGGATCCATTGTGGTCCCCTCGTATAAAACCGGGCTCTAGACTACTGATTCCAAATATTGCTCTTCCTTATGAAGAGAGTAGTTCTCCATAAAGGAATCATCGCAAGTTCTGATAGATCGGTTAAGGAGAATTTCACCAAGTACCGTGCCTGGTGCGTGCCAGACTTTCACATTCACACACTAGATGCTCCAGTGTTGGCTCAACATTCTCATCACCACAGCGACACAGGTCAGCCATGGGTATTCCCAGCCTTTCGCCATGCCTCCCAAAGGGACAGTGCCCCGTTAGGACCCCTAAAAGTTGCCTGCAATGTCCCTGCCCAGAGACAAAATGAAGCTAGAGTTCCTCCTATCAAGTTTTGGCCAGCAAATTCTTGCTTGCCGGCATCCCGAGAGATTCACCCAGGCCCCCTCCATCTGTCTGAGCGCTTCAATATCAATCATTCCCTTTACACATTCAATGGGACATAGAACCGACTCGTCTGCCAGCTCTATGCTCATCTCCCCCTTTTGGCGAGCTCGTCTGCCGTTTCATTTCCAGGGAAGTCACTGTGACCAGGAATCCAGCTAGTCTTCAGGTTATTATTCATACCCACCATCTGCAATATTCTTTTACATACTCCCACAAGCCTGGATTTAGTAATGTGCGCCTCAACAGCCTTGATGGCAGCTTGGCTGTCAACATAAATAGTTATTGTACCATTCACGCACTGTTTTCGCACAATTAAATCCGCTGCTTTTGTCAGCGCAAAAATCTCGGCCTGAAACACGCTCGAGCTATCCGGTAGCCTAAACGATTCCATAATGTCAAGGGCACAAGAGTACACTCCCGCGCCCGTTCCGCTTTCCGTTTTGGAGCTATCAGTGTAGATAGCAAACGTGTCTGGGGCGATGATTCCCGATCGCCACTCCAGTCTGGTGGGAATATTCACAGCATAGGAATGTCCAAAACTGCAAGACGGTGTCCTGTAGTCGGTGCGCTCCGGCATGGCGGAACACAGGGAAATTGACATGATCGGAAGCCCTTTCTAGCTATTAAATTTAAAATTTATTTGTTGGGTAGATTGAGCGGACCCCTTCAAGTGGTGACTTTCTGATGGGTGGGAGTTTGAAGGGAAGAAGTTTGAGGCGTTTTAGACGAAAAATTTTGGTATTTATAGAAGAATTTCAGAAATTTGGAACTGACATAGATCTATGATATTGTACCCACAGTTCAGGAAAAAACTATGCGGCCGAAACGCTCGAAAGCTGAGATCGAAACATTCTAAAATCCATATCTCCTAAGCGGTTTAAGTCACAAAGTTGAAACTTAGTGGTTGCTTGTAGACTTGATACTTGGTGAATGGATCGAAAATAAATTTTTGAGAGTGGTCAGTGGCGTGGGTGGGTAGTGAAAAACTTTATTTTGAGATGTCTCACGAACCAATTACACCAGGGGGTATGTTTAAGGATAGATGAAGGAGATCGCTGTATTTTATTTCTTTTTTTGGAGGTGGTAGATCATCGAAGGGATAAGAATTTTTATAAAAAAATCACATCTCATATCTCAGAACCTGTGTAAGATAGAATCTTAAAATTCATACGGGAGCAAGACCTGATACACCCCTAGCTGAAAACTGGGGGGGGGGGAGATGGTGGAAGGAGTGAGGGTGAAGAACGATAAAATCGGCAGAAACAGTCTTTGTCGGCGCATATGTCGCTGTCGATTCGTTGCGCCATTTTGTATTGGCGACGCTCGAGTCATCTTCTTCGTCAGAATCACTCCAATAATCTCATAAATGAGCTCTTGCCATGACTTCAATCGTGAATAATACAAAATTTGTCAAATCGCCGGTTAAATCCATGGGTATCGTAGTAAACTGGAACTTTTCACCGGTTAAATTTTTCCCCGGGGTAACATTAATCAGTGATTACAAAACCAGCGAATCACCGGTTAAAAACGATAACCGTAGGTGAATAATACCAAATCTCTGGGAAAACTGGAATTAAAAAGAGGTTGTAAATAATCCGAAGTGAATAATACTGCCCTAAATCCGTTCTCATTGAAATTGCTAGTTTCCTTCAAAGACACCGACAACAATCTAATATCCAACAACATTATAAGTTTCACACTCCTTACGTATATTCCAAACAGATCATCGAATGTACTCGAAAGATATTGCCACGCACAACACTTGAGTATAAGCTAGAGATGGACAGTTCACGAGTGAAAAAAAGAACACTTCATCAAAGTGAGTAAGTGAAGTAACTCAGTCATTTTGGTGGACTGCAGTTCAATTTTTTTTCCGAACTACGGTATGCGTGGGGAAGCTTCTATCTCTTAAACGGCTTATGCTACAAAATGGAAATTTGTTTTAGATTTAAATTGGCGTACGTAGGTGAGGCAAAGTGGTGGGTGAAAAGGGTTTCGTATATTTTTATAAATTATGATATCAAATAAATGTCATTTTCCGAGCTCCTCGAATAAAAGTATTGGGTTCAGCTTAACACTTTGACTGCCAAACATTTAACCAAAAATTTGGACAATGCTATTTAAAGAGTCAAAATCACCGGTCATCAAAAATTATAGCTATGACTGTCAATGTGTTAAAGGCGCACAACTTCAAAGTGTAAATTTTGAACTTTACGGGAAGTGTTCCCTTTTTTTGAAAAAAGTCCATCCAGGAAACAGTATAGAACTGCAGATACTACATACTCAATCGGTGGATTACAGTCATGAAGACGGTAGTTTTGGGGTCAAATTTATCAGCTAGAAACTTCAACAAATCGTTTCATTTAATTACCATTAAATATAAATTGAAGTCAACACCACATAAAGCGGGATAACATACGAGTTTAAGGGTGCTGCATTCGTAAATCAGTACTCGATTTAGTGGATTTCAATTTGCTATCCCCAAACCGTACTCAACACCGTGCACACCGAATATCTGCATACGTAAATTTATCAACATGTTAATGTATTTCAATATGCGTAACATTTGTATTTATGGTACATGTTTAGTTACTTTCTTAACAAATCACATGCCTTTAACTATAAATTAAGCAGTTAATACCAATTAAGCAGAGACAAGCAGATGTCCTTAAACAAGTTGCTGTACAATAAATGTCCTTAATTTATGGCCACATATCGCCGCACATACTAAATTTCTACGGTTTGTGTAGAGGAACTGGGCGCCACCCTTGCATCTCTCAAAATCCCGGGGGCGCATACGATCCGTAGGAGCGTTAGTGTGTACCACATCCTGCGTTTTAATGAAGGGTGTATATGAACTGGTCCATACCTAGTACATCAGTGTTCCGAAGTCCTGAACGCTCCTTTTGAGCCAGAAATTCAGTTTCGAGAGGAACAGATTTACATTTATTACCGGATACATGTGTAGCTGCTTGCTGGACTGTTCATAAAGTGACAAATTTGTTTCGTGGTTCGGCTACTCCGAATAGTCCGAACGCTGGCCATGTAGGGCGGAGATATAAAGCGGACCTTTGATTTTATGTTGTTCAACGTTTGTTTTTATTTGGACAGTTTGCAGATAAAAAAGCGCTGAAGGAACTCCCACAACGGCAACCTAAACACCTTTCACTCAGACGCAGAATTCTCTTCTTTACATCACCCCCGAGTCCTACTCCCGAGTCTTGTACAAATCTCATTACTTCCGTGTTCGCTACACTCTTGTCATCCCTACGCTAAAGGTGAATTTCCGCCAATGCTGCCGTCAGAAATCATTCCTCTTGAAAATTTATTAAAATTGAAAAAAATAACAAGCACCGTAGTTAGGGGGCGGTTGCGTTGGAATGGGTTGGTTTTGTCCAAAGAAACCCACCCTCAGAAAGAAAATTTGCCCCGGAACGCAGGACACCACAGAACCCAAGCGCCAAATATCCAACTTGCTCGAATCACCTCCTCCACACGAAAATAGATAGCGCCACAAGAAGGCAACCGGAAATATTTAAATTTATTTTTATTAACCAATAAATTCGTGTATTTAAGGAAGCCCTAGATTAAGTTTTTCGGGGCGGCTAGAGCAGACCCCACTCGTATTTCTTAATTTTTATACCGGGGAAAAGTTTTAATTAAAGTTTACGTGAACGGGCCAGGCTTCATATTGTTTCGTTCAGCTGGTCTAAACTTTCGGATAGGACTCGGAAGATTCGTTGACTATCGCCAACACTTCGAAGGATGCCACAGATTTGCACTGATTTTTTATGCAAAGCCTACCGAGAAGTGAACATTGTTATTAGCGGCCACTATCTGTGCCCGGCGAACTAGTAACAGACCTTCGGTATTTCTGTAAGATTTTAATTAAATTTGAATATGTTCTGCACCGTTGCCAAGAAATTCGTATCAAGTTGAATCCTTGCTCGAATAATCCTCGTTATCAAATTTGGTTTAACATTCTACAACTGTTTGTGATCGTCCTAAGCGAATCTTTAGTCCTTGACTAAGGCGATCCTAAGCGCGTCGTTTCCTATGATTCGGCACAAATATTGTCCGGAATCGGGGTAAATATTATAAGGAACTAAGAAACGTCGTAGATCAAAGTCTTAATCCAACTAACGAATAATTCTTCGGTACTATGTATCTACCGACGAACGCTACGAATCTGGGACAACCCCTTGAGGGATTATTACTTACGATTGAGGCATTTCTGTTGCGATTTATTACCACGTTGGAGGTCTTACGGAGATTTACGTTTGTACACGACAGAAAACTTTAAGTTTTAATTTATCGCTTAGGTTTCTCCGATTTATCGTTTAGTTTTCTTAAGGCTCCGATAGATAACTGCATGCAATAAAACTGATGTCGTTCTACTCCCTCCAGCGCTACATAGGCACATTTTCTATGAATTTATAACTAGAAACAAAAATGTGCAGTTTGCGCAACTTTAATAATTTTCAGGACGTCCGAGAAGCGGTCAAAGCGGTGCTGCGACTGAAGTGATTACGCCACTTACGTTTATGGGTCATAGTGCAGGACGCAGTCAAAGTCGAAATGTAACACCACGTAGCCCCAACATAAGAACATACACTTTTCAGAAATAGTAAATATGGCGAAATTCGTGAAAACGTATACAACCCCTTACTCCCCCTTAAGGCCTGAATGTCAAAAAGCCATGAATTTACTTTTTGAGCTAGTATGTGAAAACCGGATGGATGTAATACTCAACTCGATATTTAATCAGACCCAAGGAATATGTCAGAATTCGTGAAAATGTATGCAACCCATTACATCCGCAGGAGTGAATGTCAAAAAATCCTGAAATTAATTTTTAGACCATTGCATAGAAAGCGCGGGGAAATGAAAAGAAATTCAATATGTCGTCAGGCATAATACCTTAGGCAGACGACGCATTCGAATGATCATTCCTAGTCGAATGATAATTCCGCATCATGTCTGTCACAATGTGATTGTCGAATCGGTCCTTCATTCCAATTACAATTGCGAAATGGTAATTCTGAGATAAATTATTAATTCAGTCAAGCGCTCGCAACGCCATCTAGCGGCAAACCTATAGAACTACCGTGAAACAAGTGCAAAATCAGGTGTTCCACCGTCAACAATTTTTCTATTTATTTCATGTGTGCATTAATTACGATAAATCTTTTTAACGTTTCGTTTACAATTGCTGACATATTAGCACTTTTCTATCACTCTATTGCAACCTATAAAACGTAGCAGCATGCCACAACAATAATATTTTGACAGATTGAATGTAATTCCGATAGACGTGTGTCAATGTTGATCATTGAATGGGATTGATCATTCCCCGAATGATCATTCGAATGTGTCGTCTGCCTAGGGTATAAGAGATATGCCGAAATTCGTCAAAACTTATACAACCGCAAACGAGTATGTGAAAACCGGGCGGATGTAATACTCAACTCGATATCTAGGTCGTCTTCGAATACTTTGCTTTGTCTACGTCTACGTCTAGTTATAAAAGTTTATGAAGTCAGACATAGCAAAGCTGTGTCTCAATTCCTTTTCGGTTCGTGTCTTGACTACTTTTACGACAGCTGAGCTATCAGTCAATCTTAGCAACTGTAAAAAAATTCAATTTTTTCTATTGAATTTAATTTAATTTTTGATTTATGAAATGTCAAATAAGCAGCTGAGCCATTTTGACGGTTTAGCTAAGCTTTTTTCCTAAACTGTTATAATAGCAATGCTATGCCGTCACGTCAACATAGACGTATTCGAATACGTCCCTAATCAGACCCAATAAATATGTCAGTATTCGTGAAAATGTATGCAATCCATTTCACTCGCATTACTGAATGTCAAAAAATCCTGAAACTAATTTTGTGACGATTACATAGAAAGCGCGTGGAAATGAAAAGGAATTTAATATGTCGTCAGGCCTAAGAGAAATGTCGGAATTCGTGAAAACTTATACAACCGCAAACGAATATTTGAAAAAATCCATTTCACTCGCAGGAATGAATGTGAAAAAATCCTGAAACTAATTTTTAAGCCATTACATAGAAAGCGCATGGAAATGAAATGGAAACCTAGGATATATGTTGGAATTCCTGAAAACTTATACAACCTTACTTACTTAAGTTAGTTATTTATTTAATTATTACAGTTATTCCATAAGATATTTACAGTTTATACAATTTTTGTAGAGATCAGATGTGAAAAAAATTATTGTCTTTACAACTATAGTGTGGCATTTCTATTTCTTGACAAATTATGTTATTAATTAAAGTGATACATCATTTAGGAAAATTCTTTTTAAAAACCTATTAATAAGAACTTAAAACTAACTTAAAACTACCTAACAACAAATCTAACTTAATTAGGCAGCTTAGAAACCACTCTACATTTAAATACTAGTAGTACTGAATAGTTGTCTAAGTTAAGGCATCTTTCGCGAAAATTGTTCATAGCTTTTCCGATAGGTGTGAAATCGAACAAACTTTAGCTAAATCGTGGAGATGTCGTGTTGGAAAATAAAACGGTTTGTTTAAAATTATTTTTAAACATTTATTTTGTAATACTTGTAGCTTTTTCTTGTGAGTTTTAGCACACGGGTTCCAAATTGGGGCTCTATATAGAATGATAGGCTGCATAGCTGTTTTTAAGATCAAAAGTTTATTTTCTTCGGAGAGTTATACAACCCTTTCACTTTCCATAAAAAGAATTGAACACAACCAAAAGAATTGAAAACGATGTCCATGTCTACATAAACAGAGTTCGTGGAAATAAAATTAATTCTATATCCCTGAAGACCTAAGAGATATGACGAAATTCGTAAAAATGTATGTCCGCAGGATTGAATGTCGAAAAGTGTTAAAATTAATTTTTAGACATAGAAGAATTGAGTTATGTCTTCACTGCGTGTATTTCTGGGCACACGGAAACGGATGAAACGACAAGTCTCTCTTCTTACCGTGTTTGCGGACTCAAAACTCAAAAGGCCAACGCTTTCCGGTGAAAGGATCGAGTTTCCAGTGAGGTAAACTAGATGACATGGAATACGCACATTGAACGCACTATTGAGAAAACTGGGCTTTCTCTTAGGACCAGTAGAAGCCTTCTTAGTAATTTGGGGTTTAAAACCCTATATCGCTCACTGGATGTATACAACAATAGTCAGATCAGTGATCACGAAGGTGCAAGATAACTGTTCAGACCCAACTAAGTAAACTTCAAAGGTGGCCCAGTACAACCATTACTGGGGCAATGCGACCCACTCCTACTGCAGCAATAGGGGTGATCTTAAATCTTTCACCTTTGTACCTGTATGTACAAAAAGAAGCCAGGCTCCTGACGTACGACTTCTAACTTCTGATGATACGGAAGCAAAGAAAACAGCCTCCAATGACCTTGTAAGAAAGCTTGAGAGCGACCGCATTCGGATACCAAGATATAACTTTGAAAATAGTGTTCCCACCTCGCAAGGACTTAGACAAGGCTTGAATTTAAAAAAGGAGCAATTTTCTGGTATGCAGATGGCTTCAAGACGAATGAGGTAGTTGCAGAAGTATATGGTCACAGACCAAGGCTCGACATATATGTATGCCAGCCTCGACAAGTCGAATACGATCTTCCAAGCAGAAATTCATGCAATTGAACTATGCATCAGGAAAAACATTAGAAGAGGATACAAGAATCACAAGATCTAAATTCTTTCTGACAGCAGTGCATCACTACTTGCTCTTCAAGCATTTTCCGTTAGTTCCTATTTAGCGTTGGATTGCTTACAAAAACTCAAAAAGCTAGCGAACGCACAGTGATATTGTAGGTAATGAATCTGCAGACCAGTTACCAAAAACGGAGCTGACTTAAAATTCACAGAGCGAGTGCCTTTCTGTGGGAAGCCAACAGATGTGGCCAAATAAAGACTGATAGGGATGCATTCCAAACTATTCTTGGAAGATCAATCCAAGAAACGAACCTCCGAATTGCTCAAAATGAGCCGAAACCAGGTTGGGCGCTTGATCGCGCAAATTACAGGACACTGTAACGACTGGTTTCAGACTGATTTCAGTCTGGTTTCAGACGATATTTGCAGACTGTGTGAAGAAGAAGAGGAAACTGCAGAGCATGTTCTATGCCACTGCGAAGAATTTGCACACAAAAGACTCAGGCCCTTTTCCTCGATGTTCAGTTACGTTCTAACTGGGATTAACTGACAGATTTTCACACAAAACTTCCAGTTAAAGGGAGGACAATGACAATAGGCTCACTGAGGCCGCAGTAAATCGGGATTTAAGACCGTCCTCCACCCTCTAAAATCTACAACCACTGACCAGTGTGAGCTTCTATAGGACACTATCTACTTTACTCCTAAAGTTTCAAATAGCCTCCTTGTTATTTTTTTAGGTTAGTAAATTAGTAATCTGGGACGCAACCAAACTTTAAATACGCCCCGGACTTAAAATAAATTCTGTCACCTTCCATACGAGAGCAAATTTATTGTTCTAGCTTAAGCACTTTCGTATTTGTTCATCTTTAATCTAATCCCTTTTCGTAATTGAGCAATTCTTTTTTTTGGTAAAGTGAAACTAAGAAAACGTACGATCCTTTAGGTTAGGTTAGGTTGAGAAGGGTGGACTGAAGCAATGTGCCACAGTCCATCACGAGAGATCACTATGGATCCATTGTGGTCCCCTCGTATAAAAACGAGCCTTTAGTAGTCTTGTATAATAATTTTTTGGCAAGTATAAAAAACTTGAATTTTTAACGGGCCAACTACTTTTAATACAGATTCAAATAAAACGATATTTGAAATTTAGTTTTTAATTCAAAATGGTTAGCCGCTATATCGTTTAAAAATATTCTGTTAAAAGTGCAATAAATGTTAAGTGAATGGAAAATTGTTGGTTGATACCTACACTTTATAAGAAAAAAGAATTACTCAAGTAAAGAAGTGGGCTTGAAAAAAATATGCGTAACTTCTGCAGTAGTTAGGCTAGTGCGGTAAACTCATCTTTAAATTAAAGGTGACAAAGTGGCAGTTAAAAGCGAAACACTGTTGTGAACGGAGGCCTTGAAATGATTATTTTGACTAGAAAAAGGTCAAAATAACCGAAGGAAAGGAAAGGTTCAGGAAAGATGGGCCAATTACTCCTACGTCCGAATTGGTGGCTGAAATCAGAGCGGAAGCGAAAGAATCCCTTTTCGGCCTCCGTTCACAACAACTAAATAAAAAAGACTTTACAATTTTATCCAAAATAATTGATGTTGCAGACTCATGACTCCTGTTGTGGTTGTTCCCGATCTTAAAACCTACATGCAATACAAAATCCGTTAAAATTTTTGAATTTTCTCCATGTACCTACTCTTTTCTCGAATACACTTCACAGAATAGTAAACACATTAATTAATTCATATGTCGTCAATACCCAGCACCCAGCACCATGTTCATAATAAAAAATTTATTACACAATCCTTGGCAGTATTTCTCCAAAGCTCGAACGTTGTATTACTTTGTTTGCCATCTCCAATAACGAAATAAATTATTACAGAAAAACCCCACCAACACTCAACCTATCAAACTACAGCCTTATGGGAAAAAGGATACCGCTAATATTCCCCAAATCCTCTGTCTCTGTCTTATAGTTTCTTCTATGCAGAAAGTCCCGGCATAAATATGTGAATCCCATGATGTGGCATTGCCAAGTGATATATGCGAGAAGTTAGTAGTTTTGAAGGCGTCACCTAAAAACTATAACTTCGTCTCGAGGATATCTTTACTGCCATGTAACATACGAGCTCCGACAAACACATCCTTCGCTTCCATACGATTTTACGAAGTTCTATGTCATCGTTGGTGTGGTCTTTTTAGTTCGTCGCAGAAGAAGGGACATTTCATAAAATATTACGGCAAAATAGCCAGGGAATGGAATCCTGTCGGTTTATATTCTGCCGTATGTATGCATGCATGTCTCTTATTCTGCTGACAAAAAACAAATAAATCAAAAGGGAGAACTTTGACGACAATGACACTGCGACAAGGCCGATCGTTTTCGCTTGGGCTTTAGGCTCGCTCATTGGCCATCAAACCGCAAGGCTACCGAGGAGCTGCTATCAGGATAGGTCCAGCCTTCCAGATTGGTCATCATATTTCCCAAGCACTATTTTATCCCCGAGATGAATGCTGGATTGGGTTCGTAACGACAACCCCCGCAAGCTGAGGGCAACGCAAATTTATTCGTTCGTGCGGTTGTCCGTTTGCGTTGTGTACGCGTCCCAGAAATGAAACGGAGCAGTTCGGTCAGGTCAGGGGCAAAACGGTGCCATCTATATGAAAATGAACGACTCCCGACTATCTCGAGCTCCGATTCCGGATCCTGTATTAAAATAAATCTTTCTCTTCCTGGGAAGGATCCATACATAAATTGTAGAGAGCAGAAACATTGAATACATCATAATGTCTTCTTTGCTCCATTTTTTCCTTATTTATGGCCATTCGTCTCGCAATGAACGACTTATTTTTGATGCCTGAAACGACTCATCGTCTTATCTTTCGTCCTTCGGGAGGAAGTTCTTTCAGACTTTTAACTTACGAGGACGGCATAGCTGCAGAATGAGAAAAACTGCTAAGTTATGGCCACTGGATATTGTATGATTATCAAAGTGGAAATTTATTATTGTATAGAATCCGAAGGCCAAGACACTGAATTTATTGCAGATTTGTAGTTCAATCGATTGGAAGTATTTCTCGACGATTGATTGTTAAATGTGTAGGCCAACGGGCCTGGATTTAAAAATGTAGAACACTTCAAAAATAAAAACAGGCTTTTTTTTGAGAGAGATCACGGAGGTAGCCAGGTGTTCCTTAGACGGGGGCTGCTTTTCTTGGATCTAATTCTTAGTTCGAAACCGCACTGCGAACTAGAAGGCGAAAAGTTTTACCAAGGTACGTCTTAACTCGACAAACGAGAAGCCAAAGTGTTGATCTACAACTTTGAAAAAAATTGATTTCCCAAAATTTTCTATTTTCACCTTTTTGAACTAGTAGACCACAAAAAAACTAAAAAAAAAATGTCCGTTTGTCCGTTTGTCCGCCGTACGCAAACGCGTTTGATTTCTCGTAGGTCACAAACCCTTTTGAGATTTTTAGTCAAAATTGTTTTGGTGGGTGGGTAGATTTTTGTTTTCATATCTCAGGAACCGCTTACTCTATGAAGTTGAAACTTGAAATTTATATAGACCTAGAATAGTGGAGCCATTCGCAAAAAAAAATTGACTTGGTTTGAGGAGTACGGAAGGTGGGCGGGGGGAACCAATGCCCCCGAAACGCTTGCGAGCTGTGATCTAAAATCCATACTCTTCGAAGGTTGAAACTTTGTGATTGTTTGTAGGAAAAGGGGTCTATACTCGTATAAGGACTTAAATGTGGGGTGTGTAGAGGGTGGAAAGTTAGTAAATTTTTTTTTTATTTCTTTAGAACCACTATGGACAGAAAGCTAGTAAGCTTAAATTGAAGAATCCGATTTGTATTGGCGTAGACTTATCTACATTTTCACGAATTTCATCATATCTTTTAACTCGGTTGAGTTATCGAATTAATTTTACTTCTGCTGGCTCTTTATTTAACTCTTTCCGGGGCGATGGTATATTGACTATGCCACCTTTTTAAAAAAAAAATCCATTTAAGTTGGGCTATGAAATGTTCTAGATACCACTAAATCATACTCTTAAAACACTTTTTTATAGAAAAAAAAATATCTACACCCTGAAAAATATGCAGTCACAGACATTAGAAATTGCTTTTAATATTGCCGCAATTTTCGTTAAAAATTAGCTAACAACTTTTCGTGGTTGACGGAACAGCATACATGCTTTTAAAAACAAGACAAGGAGAAAAGTTAATTTTAACCTCATAGTGTGATTGCTTTAATTTTCATGAGGTTAAAAGGATCGCATAATTGTGTATGGTTTATAAGAACTGAACTATTAATACGAAAGCATAATGCTATTAAATTAGTTGAATAAATACAGTTGAATATGTCACAGAATTCGGCGAAGATTAAAATGGAGTTGTTAAATATACCAAAATAATGCGATTAAAAATACTCATCCATGAGGGCTATAATTGTGCAGCATTGTGCGGTTAAGGATAGAGCGTTTTAGAATACTGCGTTGATGCCAATAAAACACCACTTTGGCAAAATAACTAACCTATACAGCAAACCTTTCTACTACCCAACACGTCGCCTCCACAATGTTGCCCAAATCACCTTATTACCGGTATGATCGGAATTAGCGTATACCAAATTTTTAGAAAAATGTCAAAATATTGTCAACCCTTTCATAGCATTTCTTTATGAGTAAAAATAATTTGATGCAATGTGTGCCTCTCATTTACTTAATCTCTTTTACGTATTGTTTAGATATAAGATAGGTTAAGTTTTAAATTTAACAGTATTAGGTTTTTGAAAATTTTTCCTAAAAAGCTTGATAACCATAGCAACATTGAACTATCATTACCATTTACCAAAACTATTTCATCATAGCTGTAAAGGCAACTTCTGCCTAAATCTCTAAAATGTTTCACAAAGCTGTAGCTACTTGAATTTATTATTGAATAAATGTTATATTATGTTATATACAGCCTAGAATGCGTTTAAAGTTTAAGCAAATCCGTAAAACAATTAAAAAGGTTCAGGTGATATATTCTCAAAAAGAGCCTTAGTGTAAATTCTCAAGAATCCCGGGAAATAATGCATTTCAAATTTAGAAAAATATAACATTTAATTTAAAATTCCTTTGTTTATAACTTTCAGTCACTTATTGCTTTCTCGTCAATTTTGTATTACAAAGTTCGTTACTCGAGGTTAATATGTTGAACATAGATAAAACATAAACATATTTTTTGAGAAAGAATTCATAATTATTTATTTAAATTGTATAAATAAGCGTACAGTAAAAAAAGCAAGTACATAATAAAAAAAACTTTTTAGTCTTACAGCAGTGCATATAAATGAACTGGAGGTGAACTAATATAATTTAAATTTAAAATTAAATATTTAAATTTTTGAGAGCTTAATACATGAGATATTATATGATTACAAAAATAAAGAACTTTGCGCGTTCTTGTACTACAAGAGAGGCATTATTGCCACTTAGAATGCATTCTTCTATTTCAAATAAAACGAATATTTCCTCCATACTTTTGTGATATAAAATAAGATTTTTTATACAGGGTTCCCTTATATTCTATACTATTCGAAAAACCAAGTACTTCATCCTTAAACAAATTCGAGTCACAATTCGTTAATAAGTTATAATAATATTTTGATTTAAGCTTATCTAATACATTATTAAAATCATTAGTTTTTTTTGAAAATAAGTCATTAGTACGAAAAAGTTTGAAAATTTTAGTTCTGCTTTAATCGCAATAGTTAACGGAATATTTTTTCGTGACGCAGTACCCTTGCAATAAATTTTAGATTCACTATGTTTGCCTTCATATCGGCAACTGTACAAAAATTTTTAAGGTCCTGATTTTTTTTATTTCCCTAACATAATGGGTAAGAAAATTAAATGTTGGTTTTAAGTTCATTTTAAATAGTGTTTAAAATAAGTCATTATGTTGTGCAAATTACGGTTTCTAACATTTGCAGTTCGTGGTTATTATACGAAGATAAAAGCAATAAATCAGACATTTTTATTAAAGTAAGAGCAAAATTTCAAACTGGGTCATTTTCTGGCACAAGATTACCTATTATTAAAGTACATGTACAAATGTTAACATATCTCGCGCTGTCATTGTTAAATTATTTTTCTTTAAAGTTTGCAACTGTATTGGAGGCGAAAGATTGCCGATTTCAGTTTCACCATAATTAAAATGTTGCTTTCTATAATTAAATACATCTTTAAATTTGACAAAGGTCATAATTTGCGACACCTTCAAAGACGTCATGCATTATATCGAATTCATAATTGTCGATGACATGAAAGTTTGAAAAATTGTTAAAAACATATAATAATTTTCTTTAATTCCAGTAAGTTTCATATTATTAACGATTACATCTTCTGCATAGTTTTCTTGCGTTCTAATAACACAATTTTCTTTTTCTTTATTCAGAACTTTTGTCACAGATTTCGGACATTTACAAATTCTACAAAAAATTAGAATTAAATGATTTTGTAAAACCAAGTAGGACTTCAGCCTCACTAAACATGCTTAATACACTTCCACCTAGGGCACTATCAACACGATCAACGGTAGTGAAATCGCAATAACAGATTTTGCGGTTAAAATAATCGCAACGGTACGATTCAAAAATTTTCATGAAAGTTTAAACTTAATTTATGAATTTAATATGAGCGTAATATATGGATATATTGTGCAAAACAATGTCGATCAGAATTTGAGAATGCGGTTACTGAGACTGTATTGTTGTTAATTTGAAATCAAAGATAGGTATTACACCTGGGCGTAAACTACCGCATTTGTGTTTATTTCATATGCACCTGTAGTAAGGTATTATCATTCAGATGTTTCATCTTTAAAAAAAAATTAAAGCTTTGAATTATTCGGTTCAAATGATCATAGAGAGAAGTTAAGGCAAGCTGTGTCAATATGGTCAATTCTACTTAAAATAATAGACTGCCATAACTGCAGTTTTTTTTAATTTTTACCGAAAAAATAGCCACAATGCAGTTACCTCCATATAAATTGCCTTTGCGGTTATTATGACTACCATGTTGTCAATTTTAAATTTTCATAATTTTTCTGGGTGTAGGTATGAATGTATAAGAAACGAGTGCCTCTTAGCTCATGGAAATAGAACGGTTTGGAGTAAGAAAAGTCCATGTTTTTCATTTATTTTTACTGGGGATTTAAAAAAAATGCGACCAGTATTAGCTCCACGGATTCTTGTCGCATTCAATAAATAATCATTGTAAAGGGAAGATTGAATTGTTTGTTGGATAAGTAAGCCGCTATTTACTTTAGAAACAGGTGGTACATGTGCTATACCAGCGCCCATTTTAATGACAACTTATATATTTCGACCAGCTAAAAAAATATTATATTTATATATTTCGACCAGTTAAAAAAATATTACGACCTGGATAGAAAGAGACGGAAGTGGTGGCCCAGAATTATCTAACACTTTTTTGACGTAGTAATGGGTTAATGCCTTTATATTGGCTAAATTTTTAAATTATACTGAATCACTACATGCTTTTAAGATCAATATAATAACGTATCTGAATAGAATTCAGCTTCCAACACATAAACCAAGAAAGCTTAATAATAAGATACAGATAAAAAATAATAAACCATAATATGTAGATCCAGCGGTATAAACAACAGCATCAACAGCAGTACCAAGGATCACCAACGTCATATAACGTGGATATGCTCGAACACAAAAGATCGTTGCATGGCGTTTCACCAATAAAAAAATCATTTAATAAAATATAAAAAAAATTCTTTTGAAAATTTAGTATGTATCTTGGCCGGTGGTATAGTCAGCATACCATGTCCTTACGCTGGATATGAGAGAGGAAACATTTTTTTGGGCATAAGTTATTTATTAAAATGGAATAAGTAATCGATTTACGAAGAATAACATTTTAATAGATATTTTCCTCCTTCATAGCCTGCCCCGGAAAGAGTTAAGCGATTGGAACCGTTTTTAAAGATTTCTTCGTATTCAAATCCTAAGAGGATGAAAAGTAATTGGGTATGTTTTACCGAATTCCGACATATTTCATAGGTTTAATGAAATATCGAATTCACTTTTCCTTCTAAGGACTTTAAATATAATCGCGTAAAAACCAATTTAAGCATTTTTCAATATTCAACTCCGCAGTGGCGGGCGATTGTGCAAATTTTCACGAATTCCGAGAGATCGCCCAAAAAATTAATTTCAGAATTTTGCGATATTCAACTCCTATGGTAGCGTAAAGTTCTTACGACTGCCGACATATTTCGCAGGTTTAACGAGTTATCGAATTAGTATTTATCTTTATAGCATTAAAATGCAATCGCCAAAAACCCAACTTAAATATTTTGGATATTCCGCACGCAAAGGAGTGTAACGGATTTGTTAAAGTTTTCACGAATTCCGATAAATATTGTAGGTCTAAAAAGACATCGAACTTCAATTATCGAAGATCATTTATGGGCTTTATATAATCACCTAAAAAATTACTTCAGGGTTTTACGATATTCAACCCCTAAGGGGACATTTTTACGAATTCAGACACATCTCTTAGGTCTAGTGTCATTCACGAAAATTCATATCTCTGGTAATTTTTATCCTAGAATAATAAAATAGGGCTTATTTTAAAGATTGTTGTTCAAAAATTGTCGCAATATAAAAAAATACGAATAAAAATTAAATAAAATTTTTTTTTAAGGATAACGATTTTGTCCTTTATCCTTGAATATCTCAAAATAAGTTTTTTTTTATTTTTTTATAAATTATTTTGAGATATTCAAGGATAAAGGATAAAATTGTTATCCTTGAAAAAAAATTGCAAGGATAATTTTTATTCATATTTTTTTTATATTGCGACAACCTACCCCTTTAAAATTAGCCCTATTTTATTATTCTAGGATAAAAATCTGCCAACAGCCTGGGCGCAACTTTATTATTTTATGGGTAGAAGTCAGAAACGTGTTTAATGCTGAGATGCGCTGTAGGTTACGATGCGAAAAAATAAGAATAACCAGGAGGCTATTTGGAACGTTATCGTGTACCCGGAGCAGTGTCCTGTGCAGTTTCCCAGTTAATAAAAGTTCAGAATCTTTTTAACGACTGTTCAAAATTCAAGTGAGGGTATCATACGCAATCTTCTCCCCACTCGACTATAGTCCCCAACTGTAATTCAATTTGGAGTTAAGAATTTAATTTTTAGTGGCATATCCATCCAGCGAGGAAGGATTCAAAAAACAACTTGCAGCTAACAAGAGTGCATAAAGCTAAACTTTCACAAGACTCTCATGTAGAGACTATCATTCAGTCATTACACGACACAACTACGAGTCTGTACAGTACAGTGGCGAATTTCAAACATGCGAGCGCACTAAATTTCATCTCTCTTCCTAAATGGAACATAAATAAGTAGCCCCGTTAAGTGGTGAGCAATTTTCCACATGTGCTGACATGTGCTACTATAACAAATGCCAGATCTATGAAAGGATAGGACGGGACCCTTCACGAGGAATTGCATACAACCGTTTCTGTCTCGGATCCTCGCTCCTATAATCGGTTCTTCTGTCCTCCGCTCGACATTTCTATCGTACAAAGCGGTACAGTAGATACCAGTGTTCGGCACTAGATGGAAGGAAGGACTCATAACATTCACAACCCATCTGGAGTTGGCTGGATGGTGCAACCATTAACAGTATCGCATTTAAGCGGAGCACATTACATGGAACCATCATTCAGGTTGGAGTGTGTGTGGCACCAGCCATCATTTCGCACACCTAGTCCTAAGTCCTCGAACTCGTTCCGTTCGCGAAATCAGGAAGTCCCGGCCCCCGAACTATGGCATCCAGAAGCAGAACGTTCCCATTTTAGCCATGATTTGCTTTAAATATCCACCTCCATGGTTTTGAAGTGAACTGATTCGAAATGGGAGCAAACAAAACAGGTCCTTGAAGTACTCTGGGCTTGGGTACGGTGGGGACTATAGAACCGCGCTATACACGCTTCGGCCCTCCCCAAAAGTGTAAATTTCACTGATGTATGCTCATTGGGTAATTCTCAAGTCAAATAAATTTCGCTGTGTGTTTTGATTTAATTTTACAGAAATTTTCGGGAGTTGCAATTAACCTCGTCCCCATAAAGAGCGCTCCTAGGAAGCTGTGCCAGCAAATGTTCCGTGATGGGATTGCGTCAAAGGGTTTCGGAGCGGGGCCTTGGTGTGTGGGATTAAGGTGCCTCGTTTTAGTACCACTAAACGGAAATTAATGACACGGCGAATATTCGGCTGTTGCATATTTTTCAAATTAATGTATCGGAGGAAAAGGCACCGGAAAAAAGAAGCTAAATATGAAAATTCGGCTCGAATGGCTTCACATAACGTCGCTGAGTTATTGCCTTGGCTTCACAAAAAAAAACGAACGTGTTGATGGCGCCCAACATCCAGAAGCTGCTAATGGAAAATGAATTTTTTTTTTGTTCATGTGTGTAACATCCGTACAAGAGCACGCCGGGATGGAAATGACCTGTGCTGGTAATTAACGAGTCCTGTTGCGCGCTCAAACGGACAATAAAACGCAATCTTAATCGCTTTCATTGCAACTATCTGCTGTCCAAGTCCTTGCTGATTAAAAGGAATAAATTTCATTCGAGGGTATCGGACACCCTATTAACGTAGGCCCCAAGGGGATGACGACAACCAACCCCACCATCGACGCTGACCGGTTCAGTACACAACTTTTAGACCTTAGTCCGCGATAGTCGCTGCAATCTGCAAGCGGATGATGATTCCAGCGCGCGCCTATAGATAGAGCAATTGTCGTAAATTGAAAGCGAGGACATCGTGAAGTTGCTCACATGTTGGCTTCCTCTTGTCACCGATGCTGCGAATTAACTGGTTTTGTCGTTTTTGTCGCTTTCGTCTTCTCTACGGATTTTTTTTTAATGAAAACATTCAACACACGCGGTGTCTTTTATATATGGACGGTCCGAAGTTGTTAAGTGCATTCGCTTTTGACCACCGACCCGGACATATTTAACGGTTCTCGTATCGACTTCAAGGGAGAATAGAGATGGCGACATGTGTCTGTAAGGGGATGTTAGTTAGGATTTTTGGTCACTCAATGGATTTCTATCTTTCCGGATGAGTTTGCTGGAGGATAGTGTATGTGGTGGCAATGAAGCTTAAGGGAGAAATTACAACAACCAGATTTCTGGTTAGGACAAAGCTATTCGGCGGAAAAAATAAGGGTGATGGGTTCTAAAGGAATAGTATGAGAGGTCAATATGAAATTAATGAGGTACCTTCTCTGTAAGTAATCCTAATTTTTAAGGATTTTGTCTTAATTAGATTACTAAGGTGAAAAGACTTAACCTTGGTAGTGATTTTGATCAAAGTTCCTCAAAGCGAGCAAAACGCGGAGGTAATGAGTTTGGAAAGGAAGAGTCCGTTCAAAAAACTGCTGACTAGGTTGAGTGAATCTTATCTGACAATATATGCAAAGACGCCCTTAGAGAGATACAAGAAGAAGCAGAACTTGACTAATCATAAAAATTTAAAATTCAAAAAAGTGTAGCTATTTTACATTTCAAGTTAACTGCCAAATTATTGCTCAACTTCTGCTTTCTTCCGCAGGGCGCTGGTACAAAACCGGCTCGACGGACTAAAAAGCGTTCGATTGATTTTTTTTCTTATATTTTCAAAATTTAGTTTTAAACTGTTCTGAAATCAAACCAAATATGAAGCTTGAGGAGTTACGCAGTGAAGTGCTGCTCGCTTTACATTATTGACTGGCAAATTCAATTGTAAACAGATCGGTACAATCAATTCGCTTCTGTGTAATATTTGTTCCGTTTCCGTTCCGTTCTTCAAAGAAAACGAAAAGTTAATAAAAGGACAATAAGCTTGTCAAGTTCGTTAGGGATCTGGATTGTTTAGGGGATGTTTAGTGACCTACGATGTTCTGAAGGGATCGCTATGGGCCCATTTGGTGCCTAGTGTGCGCGGTGGCTCGAGCGCTTCGCCCCTTCTTAAAACTAAAACTAATAAAAGGACAGATTTCTTTTGACTGCTGACTTTTGGGCAGGCCAGTGCCGTAACTAGTTGAGTACCAGGGTGGTCGAAGCCCAACCCAAAATCACTTCCTCCACCTTCACTAACCATTTCCTCCTCCATCTCCTCCTCTCTTTACCACTCTTCCCTTTAGAAATTGAGCCTGGAGATTTTGTTCAATATAAAACCGGATAGAGAATGGTTGTATTTTTGTGGATATTGTTCAAGTTAATTATTATAAGCTTTTCTGAGCAGTATGCCATGTTGCCCATGCAGCATTTCACATAGAGTGGTAAACTTTATGCTTAGATGGGGAGAAGTTAGGATTTCGGAAAATAGAAGCAATGCATTCCACCGATCTGAAAAACTTCCATGCCAGTTCAAATCCGTTTCGACGGATCAAAAATGTTCATTTGTTTGGAAGGAATTGTAGGATGGGACGATTGTGGAATCGGAGACGGGTATGACAATGTTAGGCATAGCTTGAATTAGCAAGCAAATAATCGGTCTTCAATGTGCCGCGTTTGGTTTATCTACACACTTTCTGTATTTTATATTGTGTATCATATTTTGCCTAGAACTTGGACTGCGTTAGAGCTGAAATGCGACTGACAATCTAAAGAAAACGTTCTAAAGAGCCTCCCAGTTCTTCTTAAGATTGTCAGTCTCATAGTAACCTACACCGTATATCGGCATTAAACTCGTTCCAACCTTTCACGATAAAAATGTTAAACTTGCGATCAGACTGTATTTTTGGTTTATTTATTTTTTAAATTTCAATAAAAATTTGGGGAATGAATTATTGACATAATCCATAAGGATTTAACGCCCAAAAAATTTTAGAAGCCGATTTTTAGACAGAAAACCCGTTAAAGTTAAAAACAATTCGATATCTCGTTAGAGGGTCATTCCATCAAGAATCGCCAAAAATGACGAAAATTGTGACCTTACCATCTCCGATTCTTTTGAAAATTTTTGTACTTGAAGAGCAAGTGAAAAAAAAAGTTGAATTCAATTTTTTGTTTCTATCTCATTTTTTTTGTTAGTTATAGTATATGTTAAAGTTTTCGCAAAAATAGTGTCCGAGTCCTCTTTGAAAATTCATATCTCTGGTAATTTTACTTTATTATTTTTTAATAATAAAGTATTGTGATCGACCTGAAATTTTCAAAAAATTTGCTACCCTGAAATTTTGTATTTACACGTTTTAGGACTAGTAATAACCAAAAAAATAAATTAGAGGGGAGCGTTTTAGACGAAAAATTTTGGTTTCTAGATCACAGGAGCCACTTATGCTAGGAGGCTGAAACTTGGAACTTATGTAGTACCCATTTGCAAAAAAATGGTCGATAAGGGTTGAATGGTGTGGAAGGAGGGGAAGGGGGGGGGGAAACAATGGGTCCAAAACGTTTGAAAGCCAGGATTGAAACATTCTAAAATCCATATCTCCTGAACGATTGATGTCAGAAGATTGAAACTTTGTGGTTGTCTTTAGGGATACTTCAAAATTAGACAAATTCTAAAATTGTTAAGGGGAGTGGTGAGGTGTGGGGTGAAAAACTTTAGATTACAATATCTTTCGAACCAATTACAGGAAAGATGAAATTTAGTTTCTGTAAAACTGAATGTAAAATTTTTGAGGCGGTTGGTGGAGCACGAAAGTAGGGTGATAGCAATTTCTCAAAAAATTTCATTTTTATATCTCAGAAACCGTATCAGATATAATATTGAAAATTTTACAGGAGTTGCGGCCGGTAGACCTCTGCTAGGAAAAGGGTGGGGGTGAAGGGGGTGATGGTGAAAGGGGTAGAAACGAAAAAAGCTCTGATTTTTATTTCTTGAAAACCATAATGAGTGGAAAGCTAAAAATTTGGGATTATATAGAGCCACTATAGTGACATCCTAGAAAAAAATATTTGATAGGGGTAGCAAGGTACGAGGGTGAGGGGTGGTTTTGTATATCTCAGAAACGGCTTATGCTAGAAAGTTGAAACTTAGCACATATATGTAAATCTATCACTAGATCGTAAATAAAATTTGATGGCTCGGGAAAGGAGTGGCTCAAAACTGGAACAAAGACCAATTTAAACATTTTCATGACTTTCATTTTTGTTGAATGAGTATTGCAACAAACAAGAACTAAATATTAAATCAGAATAGTAAACAGATTGGTAACAGAATATCCTGATTTTGAATGAAGATACCAACTCAAAATTTGTCTTAAGGAGGCTCAGAACTGGAGAGTATTTATAGCAGAAAAAATTATCATCCAATAGCCCAATTTTTTAAGTCTACTCTCTCATTGACTACTTTAGCTGTCGTGAAACTAGTCAAGATAGACCAAGACAACAAGACATAAACTGTTCTAACTAGACGTAGACGTTATCGAAATAGGTCCTACGGATTGTATTACTATGGCATGCTATAAAATATTTGAAGGAAAAATAAAGCTAGTATTACACTGTTTGACCAAGTGGTCAAATTGCAGTAATAAGAAATGCGAAATAGCGAATTTGACCTAGCGGATATTGCGAGAATAATTGGAATTCGCTATTTCGCATTGCTTATTACTGCAATTTGACCACATGTTCAAATAGTGTAATACTTGCTTAATTAAGTCCATTTTTGGAAGGAAATTTTTGGCGATTACACTATTTGAGTTCATTTGCAAGTGACTGTATTCAAATATCTGACAAAGTGGCATATATATACCCAAAATCCTGTACTACACTGCATGCCGCTGTGACATATATTTGACCATTCTCGCTGGCAAATGAAGTCAGAAGTCAATTTTTAGTTTTCCACATTGTTTTATTTACTCTACGCAAGATCTATTTTGTCGGAAAAAAATTTACTCAGCTTTTCGTAAAATTTTTTTAGTCAAATATTTTGGCAAATTTTTAGACTTCTGGAATTTTTAAAATCCATCTCTTCTTTTATGTCCAAAAGGTGATTACAAGCCCCTGTATTACTAAGAGCTCCAAATACATTCCAAGAGGAAGGTGGCGTATTCCGCGAGAGTCGAAGGAGTCCTATTGCGACTGGATTATGCTACAGTTGTTCAGACACAGTACTTCGCAGTCAGAATTTCGTATCCTATCAATTTCAGTAAAATCAGATTTCAGATTCCTTTTCGATCGAGTTGAACTTTCGTAAGTCGCTTTTCCGGCGAATTACTGTCAACCCCAATTCCATAGTACCACAAGGAATCGTCTGAGTTGTGTCCTATCCAGTCGGAGTTCACGTGAAGTGATCCACATAGAGTTACACAGCAAAGCCCACAAAAATCTCCTTGCTTAGATTTTGTAAAGTCACATTAATTACAATCGAAAATTACCGTTTCGCAATCATTTTATGCCGTGATAGTGCACTGAAAGAATATTCGCCAACCGTATCCTATTCCCGGCGATATCTTCACACAATCGCTGTGTATGTTATAAATTAATTCAAAAGTCATAAAATATTACTGCCTGAATGGTTAATGGGCAAAAGTTTCATAGAGGTCCTTCCCAATACCATCCTGATACTTTGATATGTTATACGCTAGCCATAGACTCGTATGGTTCTGACTTCCACACACGACTTAGTACATAGTATCCCAGAACATTTTACAGAACATGAACAGTTCCTTTGCCTCACTTAGCCAAACACTTAAAATCTCATCCTTTCTCCACAGAAAATGTTTTACGCCTTTCAACGGTATCCTTGGTATGGAATTGTTTTCGGATGAAGGAAGAAGTTGATATGGTGGTGGCCAACGATTTACAATGCATGTAACTGGTTAGGCCAAGCCTAATGCTCGCTATTTCACATATCGTTATATTTTGGATCCGTAGTAGAAACGTTATAAGTCCCTTTCTGATAACAATAATTTAGTGTTGTTGATATGGCTTTTGACCATCATCTTCCATAGATAGTACGATCGTAAGCGATGTACTGTACATACCATAGGCGTTTGTAATTGAGATAGTCTTTGTATGCAAACGAACGATTTTCGGTTCAAGTCACATGGAAATGCTTGAGATTTTTGAGCTTCTTAGTCTTACTATCAGGTAGAGCGGATTGTGAAGGGAATGGGGGCGTTTTGTATGCCTGGTACCGTCGATGTCATCGATAAGTTTTCACTTCGGAGTTTGTTTAGTTCTAATGAATCGAGCACAAAAGATTCATCCAGCTATGTCCGCAAGACATGGAAGTTTTACTCCATACTCTACAGTCACATCAGGAGTTTAAATTTTCCGCCCTCCTAACCCAGACAACCACTTCTCAAGTTGCGTGATAGGGGATTATCTACGAGAACGGACAATAGTTTATGCCTTCATATGGAGCATAAAACCCCGTTCCTGCATGCATCCTTCAGGTCAGCACTCCTCATTCCTTTCGCCCAAGAATTCTCGGCGTGGCTAGAGAACAGTAGATGGAACCCTACAACACCCTCATGTGGGATTAGTCGACCATCCATCCTTTCGTGTTAAGCTTTTCGGAAAGTTTTCAAAGTTTCATGAAGTGGAATCAGAAATTATGGTGGTAATTGTTTAATGGACGATGGTTTACGTTTATTTAAGTCATCTACCCTGACCCCAAGAACTATGCTCCTCCGGTCGCCCTTGCATTGTATTGGATGTACTCGAATAATACGATATTGATGCAGAAGAAGGACTCTTCTTCGAACTGTTGTAGTCCTCATCAAGCGGAAGAGATTTTCCGGCTGCGATAGTGTAGACAGAATGATAACGGAAAAAGGGATTTTGTATGTCGAATGGCTTAAGAAATGATGTCTAAGACGACTTATTGATCTCGCAGAGTTCGTAAGAAGTTTTGCCAATGAAAGGATTAAGAAATTTGTGATGTGTGGTTACGTTCGGTCGTATGTAGGTACCGGTATTTGGAATTGACCATCAGATTAGATTGATCCGATAGATCCCAGTTGCTGGTTGGTTCTGTAAATAAATATTAATAAATAATTGTACAGACTACGAAAAATTATTAAGCAACAAACCCGTATCTACATTACTCCTGGCGCCATTACAGTTTTTCATCCTGGTCAATCTTTTTTTTTTTTCATGCGAATTGTCCAAATTCATAGGACAGTTTTGTATTTAAAAATCTGAAATTTAAAATTTAAATTAAATTAATAAAAATTAAATAAAAAAATCTGCCAACAGTCTGGGCGCAACTTTATTATTTTTTCGGTAGAAGTTCGGAATGTGTTCAATTCTGAGACGCGGTGTAAAGTAAAATTATAAAATTTTTTAAAAACAATTTTTTTGCATACCGACCCTTGACAATTTTGTCAAATTTGTCCGCAATTGGGTTTTGCCATTTATTTATGACGCAAGGGCTGCAAACTCTGAACAGCTTCACTAATTTAAAAAAAAAAGAGAAAAAGAATTAGATACCGGTATGTAAGAATATATGAAGACCACAGGGAAAAAACATGATAAGTCCATTTTTTTCGTTTTTGAGATTTTGTTGCCAGCTATTGGCTAATATCATAAACTATACTCTAGCAAACATAAACAGGGGAAAAATCAGTCTAGTCCATAGTTGTTGCGTATTAAAAATTACCTATGCAGGGGAAAAACCGGTTATTTGAAGTTTAAATTTGCTCTCCTGTAAAATTACCAACTGAACTGACTTATCATGTTTTTCCCCTTTGGTCATCATATATAATATTTGTTTAAGTGACCGCTATTCAAGCGGTACAATACAGTAAAAATTACTTTGTTCAAGTTTTGTGAGGACGGAAATTCTTGGATAAATTTCCAGGACAAAGACGAGATGAGCTGGAAAACAACGACGCGCCAAGCAGAGCGAGCCATGACGAGCAGAGCAAGGCCACAACGAGCAGAGCGAGCCTCAACGAGCGTAGCAAAGCAACGTCGAGCATAGCGAGACACGACGAGCAATACAGAGCTGCAACGAGTAGAAGAAGCCACGACGATCAGATCAGACGAACAATCCAAAGCAACCGTCGACAGAGCAGAACAGGCGAACAGAGCAGAGACGAGATGGCGATCGGCGACAGGGTTAAGTCAAGGTAAGCAGAGTCGTGCCAGGAGTCGAGAAAAAACCAGCTACGACAAGCCACGACGAACTACGCCAAACCACCTCAAACAGACACAGAGCCAAGACGAACAAAGCACAGGCCCCACGCGGAGACGAAGACAGGGAAAGATGACGAGCAGAGCAGAGGTCATATACGAAGACGAAGACAGGGAGAGATGCCAGAGCAGAGCAAAGGCCACACGCGGAGACGAAGACAAGGAGAGCAAAGACATGCAAAGATATGCAGAGTCGTGGCAGGAGTCGAAGCAATACGAGCTACGACAAGCCACGACGAACAGAGCAGAGACGAGTCGAGCAGAGAAAAGGCAAGCGGAGCAGAGACGAGTAGAGCAGAGTCGGCAAGCAGAGGCGTGTCAATACGAACAGAGGCAAGTGGAGTCAAACCCAGGCGTACAGAGTCAAGTCACGTTGAGCAGAACCAAGTCAAGGCGAGTCGAGCAGACGAGAAACAAGCGAGCAGTTTCGTGACAGGCAGAGACGTAATACAGTGAGGTAAGACGAGCACATAACGACGAACGGAGGCGAGCGAGCAGACAAGGCGAGAAAAACCTGACATCAAACGCGAACAGAACGCTAGGAGACAATAATATGAATTTTAATTTGAATGTGTTTTTAAATAAAGAGAAGTCGAAATCTAAAGAAATATTTGTAACGAACCCTGGCAACCGCTGAACTTACACCGGCTATAAAACGAGTCGTTACAGTATTCAAAAGCAAAATATAAAAGCCTCGATATCTCTTCACGAATTTCGTCATATCTCTTTGGTCTTCTGAAATATCGAATTAATTTTATTTTCTCTTTCTGACGTGGTATAAAGGGATTCCATTTGTTTTCACGACTTCTTACATATCTCATAGGTTTCATGGGAATCGATTCTTATTTGGTCCTCAGAGTGTGAAAAGGAGTGGTATACGATTTCACGAATTCCGTGATATCTACATATAAATATCGAATTGATTTTTACTTCCCTGCGTTTTTTATATAGGTATTTGCCTCAAAACTTATTTCGGGCTCTTTCGATATTCAACCCCTAAGGAGGTTTACACGAATACCGTCATATGTCTTAGGTTTGATTAGATATCGAATTAATTTTCACTTTCACCGACCTTTCATATAGTCGCCCAAAAATCAATTTCAGATTTGTCCGATATTCAGCTCTCAAGGGGTGGTACACGTTTTTGCAACTTCCCCATGTCTCTTTGGTTCCTTCCTAGGTAACAGAAAAATATAGTGCGATTTAAATCAAATTAGTTTTGTTTTGCGCAGCTTCATGAATACTTTCGCCATATGCAAATTTGCAAACACGTTTACGGCGGACAGAAGGACATTTTTCGTTGCCTTTCTGGAGTACACTAGTCTTAAAACGTGCAAATATAAAATTCCAGGGTAACACATTTTTTTAAATTTGCAGGTCCATCATAATAAAATACCAATCTACTAACAGTGTTGCTGCAACCTTATAATTTTCTCTGATTGCATTTTATGCTGAAATGTAGCGCTACTGATAACCTAAAAAAATAACGTTTCAAATAGACTCCTGGTTATTCTTCAGGTTGTCAGTCGCATAGTCACCTACACCGCATAAAACGCGTTCCGGACTTCTACCCAAAAAATAATAACTTAGACTGGGCACAAGTTGGTAGATTTTTATTTCCATATTTTTTTGTACAATTTTTTTTCAAAATTGTGGAAAAAATATCGGCATAACGCATTAGTTGAATTCAAAAAATTCTGAAAGCTATTTTTAGGCGATTATCTAGTTTAAAATGTTAGTTAAAAAGGTAAAAAAAAACAATTCGATATTTCATCAAACCTAAGTGATATGTTGGAATTCGTAGAATCGAACGTAATTATATTACAACCTCTTAGGGGTTGAGTATAGCAAAAACGTGAAAAAACCCATCAAAGTGAAATTCATTAAACCCAAAAGATATGTCGGCATTCGTGAAAACTTGAACAATGCTTTACGCTCCTACGGGTTGAATATCGAAACGTTCCTAAATCGGCTTTTCCCAATTGTATTTAAAGTCCTTAGAAATGAAAGCAAATTTGATTAGTTCTAATTGATTAGACCTAATAAAAATATCGGAATTCGTGAAAATCTACAGAATCATTTTACACCCTCTTAGGGTTTGGATATCGAAAAATTTGGAAAATTGTTTCTGGCGCTTATATGAAGAGCCCGGAAAAGTGAAATTAATTTGAAAACTCGACATGCCTGAAAATTAAAAGGAAATTCGTGAACATGTGAAAAAAGAATCTTTTAACTGACAATTTTTTTACTCCATCTTCGTACGCCAATGAAAATCTGAGCTTTTTTTCGCTTTAATACTCTTTAGTTAAAACACATCTACATGTTCGTACTAAGCTTCAACTTACTAGCATAAGCCGTTTCTGAGATACAAAAAACCACCCCACCCCCGTATCATGCTACCCCCACCAAAAAAAATATTTTTCTATGATTGCTCTATAGTGGCTCTACATAGAATCAATTTCTAGCTTTCGATTTCATGATTTTTTCCTTTCCACCCTTTACCACAATCACCTCCTATACCCGCACCCCAAAATTATTTTTCTACTAAAGGTGTACTAGGCTTAACTTCTTTCAAATTATTGACGTCATAACTAGTTCGGTTTTTGAGATATAAAAACTGATTTTTTTGAAGAATTACTATCCCTCCACTTCCGTACTCCACCTCCTCCCTCAAAACTTTCACATTTAATAGACTCGATTTGTAATCTTATACACAACAACTAAATTTTTTCTTCCTGGTTCAGAGGGTTTTGTAATCCCAAGTTTCCCCACCTCCTCATCCACACTGCACCAATCTCCTGGCTCCTAGTGTGCTCCAAGAGAGCCACAAAGTTTCAACCTTCTGATATCAACCGTTCACGAGGTATGGATTTTAGAATGTTTCGATCCCAGCTCCCGAAAGACAAAAGACTCTGATTAGCTATGAGGCTACAAATCTTATCATATTGTTACATGCTACCCTGGCTACCCTGGTAACCCGCATAACTCGACCAGTTTCCAGTAAGAAAAACAAGAATATCCCAATACACTCAAAGAAAAATCCTTGGTAACATTGACAAAAAGTATTTTTTGAATTTCAACAGTGCAGTTTTGTCATAATGATAATAATATGTCAGCATAACAAATAAAAATTATTCAGTTTGATAAATTTTTGTCGAATTGATAAAAATTCGGCGAAATTCCAATTCGTTCTTTTAACAAAACATCTATTATCGAAATGACAAAATTTTCTTTCATATTGATCAATATTTCTATCAAATTAACAAATTTTTTGTTGGTTTGGAAGAAACGGCTTCTGATAAAAATTTTGTCAGAGTGACCAAAAGTAAACTGCAAGATTTTGTTATATTTACAAAACTATTTGTTAAATTAACAAAAAATTTTGTAAGAAAGATGAACACGATTCTATACGTGCGCAGAGTTCTAGTTCTATTGCGACCTTCGTGACTGACTGGTTGAATGTGAAATTTTAAGTTAAAATTGACTTCATAAAATATCTGGAACTTGACACAAGGTCACCTGGAAGGTAAGTTTTACAAATTATTTATCTATTTAAAGAATTTAGAAAAGTTTAAAATAATATGTTTCAGACGCCCATTTGAAACTATAAAGAAACTTTATAGTTTTAATTAAATTTAAAATCTAAGACTTAATATGAAATGGTTTTTATGCAAAATTAGCCTTTCCCCTGTTAAGGCATTGGTGGCCCATTTAAAACTTTTTCATTCGTTGCGCTCTGATAGCACTTTTGAATGTTGTGAAGAATCATGCACACAAGCTTTCGGAAATCTCAATAGTTTTAGAAAACATGTAAAAACAAAACATTTATTGGTAGAACCCAAGCTGCAAGATTACAAGCCAAGCCAAGTTCAAGTAGATTATCAAAAACAAAATTCAGATGAAGATAATCTGAAAAAAGTGACTGATACCATACACATTGCAATATTGTACCCATTTTGATCAAATTTCCAAGGAACGTGTAGAAGAGTCCCGAGATGGTTCGTGTGAAGTTTAGTGCCAATCGAATCAAAAACAATTTTTTTTTTCATAATTTTTTAAATTTGTTCGCTATTTTAGTACCCTGGTGCTCAAACTGTTAATTTGTTTGTCCCTATGCCATCCATCCATACAAACGTGAGCGTATTCAATAAAACCATTGTCAATTTGACAAAATAAACAACAAAACACTTTTGTTACAAATACAATTCTCAATTCTCAATTTCTCAATTCAACAAATTCTTTTGTTATCTAGACAGTGGGTTTTTGTCAAAGAATATATGAAATTTGTCAATACGACAAAGTATTTTGTTGGACGTATATTGACCGAAGTTTTGTCAAATTGAACTGAATT
Organism: Beris morrisii; assembly: GCA_951812415.1. NCBI lineage: Eukaryota > Metazoa > Arthropoda > Insecta > Diptera > Stratiomyidae > Beris > Beris morrisii. Next base: position 102,041,967 of record OX638313.1, on the reverse strand, counting down.
TTTGTCAATGCTACCAAGGTTTTTCTCTGAGTGTACCGAACTGGAAAAGAAAACATCCGATTGGCCACATTACAATACCCAATGAGAAAGGCGGCGAAAAATCTGAGAACTTTCCTTTTCTCACTCTTTCTCGAGTCATCTCGAACATTCCACATACACCACCGAATATGCAAGAAAGCTCTCGACTAATCGCATGCAGTATATAAGCATGACAGAGTTTACAGCCAAAACAGTTTGTACTGCGGTATAGCGAGACGTTGCATGACAGTGAGTTCTACGCGGAAGTGTTTGTAAAGCGATTTGGATTGGTAAGCAATCGAACAGTGATCAAGTAATACATGAACTCGGGCAATGTTTTCAAGAGTGCGATTCAGTGCGATTATTGGATGTGATTAATAAAACGTTATTATTTCTAGAGATTTTAAACGAATTGTGTTTTACTTGAAATCCTGGCCACCCCCTTCTCGAAAATACTCATGAAAATTAAGACCTTTGAGTCACACTATGCAGTTACATTTGCGATGAACTTAAGAAAAATTTAACTCTCCTTCCGCAGCGATTTCGAAGATCAAAAAGTCTCCTTTGATAACAATAAATTTTTGATTAGAATGTTAAATTAACTCTCGGTGACGGTACACACAATAATTATCATATCTGCAGAAGTAACATCGAAACACGAAACTGAAACTAATCAATGCGAATCGAGTCACAGAAATTTCTGTTCGGATCCTGTAGCCATGCAATTAGTAACAAATCGAAGAGATTCAGTTGTAATAAATTAATTCTCTTTTGCCTAATTTTCACCACAATTATATCAAAGATAATTAATTAAACACCAGGAAGTCCACCTATTTCCTTGAAATGTTTAGGTTCACCCAAATGGGTTACCACTTACCTTCCGGACGCTCTAACCATCGTCCTTCACACACCCCGTCGACCATTTCTATTCCAAGGTGTTTAGTGTGTGTCTCTATATATGGCGAACGTGTGTACTGGTACAGTACCGCAAATGTGTATTATTGTATTAATTAACAAAAACAAGATCACCAATCAAGTGGCTGATTAATGATGTCATAGAGGATCGTAAATCTACAGGAAACATGAATTTGTGGATATCCTCTGGAACAGTGCAGCACTAATACCGGAATATACTAGCTGGAAGTACTAAAGCATGGCACGAGTAACCACTTGATGGTCAACCAGGACATTTTTCGTAGGACCATTGCAGAGGGTGCTTACCGAAAATTTAACAAATCTCTGCACTGGAAATTTCTGAGCGAATGGTCAAGAATTTAAAATTTATGTCTGCCAATGAGAAGGTTGCTTCTATGGACTAACAATAGTGTTTCTAGTGACTGTCCTTCTTTTCTCTTCACCAATAATAAGAAAGGGGTACATTTCTCGGACTAGGACTAGGAGTTATGCCTACACCCCCCCAAACTATAGCTACAATAAAAGTCCACCCCCCACCCTAAATAGAAATGAAAGTAATTGAAGCGAACCGTAATCACTTTGCAGATATTCCACGCGGACAATGAAAGGTGTACGCCGGAAGATATTGCCACATTTTTCGTCCACCTTAACTCGGCGGGGACTTCCCCATTTCTGTTCGGGGCGAAGGATACACTATAAATCGCAGCCGAAACAGGAACAACAAAAACAAAAACAATTAACGTTTATTCAAGATGACATGCAGATATAAAATTTTAAGCTTAATGGTGTGCTGCATTAGAGCTTTGGTTATTTGAATGTGTTCTTCGGCCGAAAGGATGCCAAGGACCCGAACCCCTAGAAGAGTATACACAAACAAACGTGAACTTTTCTCGTCCTTCTAAAATATATATAAAAAGGAAAATAAAAAAAAATTATATATTTTAGAGGAAGAGTGAAAAACACTCGAAGCACTCAAGCTGCTGGACACCATACCTGGTCATACTCTGTGACAATTTATGAGGCTTTTTTCAGCTGCAGGTATTTTAAGGAGTTAATTGATGTTGTGTCGCGTAAATTATTCGGAATTTAAGGGTGGCGACGGTACCTACTTTGCAGTTCGGAGTGAAAACCACCCGAATGTCTGCAATGTTTTTTTTTTTTTTGTGTTTTGTTTATAACTCGGATAGCATGAACACACTCTGATAGCAATAAATACCATTTTTAATGTTCTGCAGGTATTTTAGATTGTATATTTTGAAATATATTGTTTAGTTGTTCAGCTAAAAGGAATGGGTTTGAATAGACTGAAATATGAACGAGGCCTAGACGTTTTATCAACCGTACGGTACTGAAGATCATTCGGCAAGTGTTGCGAAGATGATCCCTGTCTTTAGTTCATATCTTTGAATTTTTCTGGTTTTTGCCAAGCACTCCTCAAATTTACAGCATTTTAGGATGTTGTAATAACTGCTCCATAGACAGTCGCAAGAGCAGATTGAAATAAGAAGGATCGAGTAAATACATCCTGAATGGCCAGTAACACCAGAGGTTCTCAAGTAGTAGGTCTTAAACTGATGTAGCTGGACTCGCGGTATAGCTGTAGGAACTCCAACACACCATAATCGTCTGAAAGTTCTTCACCTGTCTAGGTGTTATACACCTAGCCTTCCAAGTTGGCGGGTTGGGCGATAGGCTTACAACTCATCCAACAACAATACTTGACCACAAGGGACTCAGTTGACACAGATTCCAGATCGCTTCGTAGATGTACAAATTGAAAGACGCACGCACCACACCGAGATGACTTCAGACAATGTATCCACTAGGCCCTGCCTCGATTTAGGCTGTCGCACCATTGATAATGATGAGGATGTTATAATAATAAATTATATTTGGCAGCAAAGTATCAATCTGCAATTTAAAAAAAAATTGTAACCCGCCAGATTTGTTTCTTTACTTTTTAGGGCTAGTAGAAAAAAGTCCGTCTGTCCACCGTATACTTTATCCGCCGCAAGCAAACGAGTTTGAAGGTTTGTAGATCCCAAACCCTTTGATAATGTTGTAACAATAAATTATCTGTGCCTGCAAAGTATCAATCTACGAATTAAAAAAAAATTGGACCCCGCAAGTTTTATTCATCACGTTTTAAGGCCAGAATTAAAAAGTCCGTCAGTTCGCCGTATACGGTATTCGCCGCACGCAAACGACTTTGAAGGCTTGTAGATCCTAAGCCCATTGAGCTATTAACTTCAAATTTTTTTGATGGATTGGGTAAGTGAATCCCTTTAAGTCATAGTAATTCCAAGACTGGGACTGTAAGTAGGAAGATGGGAGGATCGTTTTAAACGAACAAATTTGGTTTCTATATCTCAAGAAGTGGTTAAGATAGGTATTTATGTAGAAATTTGATAGTGAATCGAGTGGGAAGGTGTGTGTTTCGGGGAAAAAAGTGGTAGTGCCCCGCATATACAAAACTTTGGATTACGATCTCTCGCAAAAAATCACGCAAAGATGAAATTTTTAAATGTATACCATAATTTGGGTAGTGGTGCACGGAAGCGTAGTGGCTACCAATTTTTGAACAATTGAGCCTCACATCTCAAGAAATATTTTAGGGGGTCGTCCTAGACAAAAACAATTTTTTTTTGTTACTAAATTACTTTTAAATTATTCCTAGTATATATGTATAGTAGTCGCTATAAAGTAATAGCCGTATAATGGAGCAGCTGTTCGAAGCTCGCCAGGGCCACCACCAATCTTTAATTGCGTTTTTCTCAAAACTGCATTTTTCAAATTGGCTGCCACGATTCCGGAAAAACTACTGAACCGATTGCACTGAAATTTTTATAATATGTTCAGCGGATCCCTAGTTACAAATGGTACCAAAATCTTACCGATATCTGTCATAGTTTTTTTTTGCTGAAGCTAAATTCATCGAAAAAAAACCGAAAATTTGAAGAAAAAAAATTAAGTTAGGCCAATTTTTTAATTTCCAAAATTTTGACTTAATTCTGGTACCAGCTATAGCCACAGACCTATAAATGAAGTACAATTTAATTTTTTGATTTCAGATGAGGAAGACAGCCGGAATCATGGCAGCCATTTGACAACTTTTTTTTACAGCAACCACTTTCAAGAGCTCTGCACGCAAAAAAAAATAATATTTCTCCTTAAAAAAAAATTCTAACGTTTGTTGAAATATGAATAAATATGTGGTAAAAATTTCAAAGTTGGTTCTTTCATAATCTTCAAAATAAAAATTCCCGAAAAAAGCGGAAAAAACTGGCCGTCACATAAGACGCCCTCTTAAGATAGGGTCTTATAATTAATACAACAGACCCAGTGTAGTTGAGAAATGGGAGAGGGTGAAATGCAAAATATGGTGATTTTTATATCTCCAGAATTCACACTTTAACAACATTCCTGAAAGCACCGACTACACTCCTCCCAGCTATGATTTTGACAAAAAATTTCCTAACAACCATCCCAACCCGTCTAGAATGGTAAAGGGATTCGTTACGAATGACAGAGTCCATCCACATATATACGGACGGCTCCAAAACTGAAGGCGGGGTAGATGGAGGTGTTTTCTCTGACATGCCTAACATTAGCAGCTCCTTTCGTCTCCCGGAATACTGTAGTGTCTATCAGTCGAAGCTCATGACGATCAAGGAGGCATTGTCCTGGCTTAGGTGTAGCATTTTCACAGACAGCCAAGCGGCAATAAAATCCCTGAGATCGGCCTCAAAAACATCAAAGGTCGCCGTAAAATGTCGATCATTTCTTAAGGAGATGGCAGAACAGTTCAATTTTCTTCTGTGCTGGGTACTAGGACACAGGGATATTCCAAGGAACTGTATGGCTAACGAACTCATTCGGCGCGGTACTATCCTTCAGATTATGCCGAAACACCGGAATCTGGGTGTCCCTCTCTCTACATTTAAACTGCTACTGGGATTGGACTAAGTTGAGAAGACCAACTCAGACGGTATTACATGTCACACTCCGAGACCGATCTGGCCGAAGCTGGGTCCAAAACGCTCTAAAAGGTTGACTTTGCTCAAAATGGCGAATTTCAGCACCACATTCCTGACCGGACACTGTCTTTTAGGTCGGTATGCTAAAAGACACGGCCTCTTTTCAACCGACTTCTGTAGAAGCTGCATGGATGAGGAGGAGGAGACAGTCCTTCGTCTTCTCTGTACCTGTCCAGCTCTATCCGCTAAAACGCTAAAAGGGAAGCTCATCTTGGTGCTTACTTCCTGAACAGTCTTAGTGACCTTGCCGCAACGGAAGTCGCGAGAATCCAACGCTTCACTGCAAGCTCTAAATGGTTTAACGAGTATGACCGGATTCGATGATCCTGTGATAACGCAACGGACCTTTTTAGGTCTAAGTGTGTCCGTACTCTCAAGGGCAGCCACGCGTACCTACCTACCTATATCTCCAGAGCCGCTACATGTAGAAAGCTTAAACTTTCGTACTAATACAAGGCTAGACTACCGTGCTAATTAAAAAAGTGCATATCGTTTTTCGTAGTTCTGAAATTTTGTAAAAATACCGGAGATTTGACTTTTAAAATGTATCGATTTCTCGAAAGTGCGGTGGATATATATCCAAAATTAGAGCAATTGTATTCAGGACAAAATTGCTGCCTTTTTTTTAGCACAACAGTAATTGTAGTGTCACGTTCTAAAAATACAATTTTTGATTGGGCTAGCACATCTATCTAATGTCTGTCTCTACCATCTCGGATCTCTCCCAATACCTTTTCCAGTTCCTTTCTTTCCCAAATACAATTTTCAGATTTGCATTGATATGGAGGTGTGTCCAAAAGCAGGTGGATTGAACGTATTCGGGCATATCCGTATGATGTCGTTCCTTTTTACTTCCACGGACTTAATGGGAGCGAAGGGATTGAATTCATTTTCAATTTTACCATATCTCACATGTCTGATGAATTCCGACATATTTCTTAGGTCTTATTAGACACAAGCGTTTTATACAATAGCCTCCACGAGCATTTCAGGATTTATGTCATATTCAACACGTTAGGAATGTAAAGGGGATGCTTACATTGTCTCTAATTCCGACATATCATTTAGGTTTGATTAGATATCAAATAGATTTTTACACCTTTCATAGACTTTTTACATACTGGCCTAAAAAATAAGGCGATGTTAAAGATTTACGTGCGTTTCCACGACTTTCCCCATTCACTACATCCGTACAACTGATGAGATAACGAATTGGTTTTTACTTTCACGGCCTTTTAAAATAATTGCCTAAAATTCAATTTTACGTCTTTGTGATATTCAACCCCTAAGAAGGTATGACAGGTTTATATGCGTTATTGCGAATTTTTCCATATCTCTTGAGTCTGATGAAGTATCAACCTGGTTTCAATTCCACGTACTTGTTACATACTCGCTTAAAAATCAATTCCAGGATTTTTCGGTATTCATCCCCTAAGTAAGAGTAAGCGGGCTGAAATGTTTTTAACAAAAAAAAAACCTGTTTGTTCCGAAACAGACAGTGCTTTATTTCGACTTTAACCACTTCCCGGATTTTGGCAGATGTTTTCAGGCAAAAATAAAATATTTTATATTTATTTATGAATTGGTTCTGAGTTGAAGCAACTGAATCCACTCTCAGAGTTTATTTGTTTAAAAATCTAGAAGTTCTTTAAAAATCACGACGGCAATGAAAAAATTTGCCTACGATCTGGGCGCAATATTATTATTATTTTTTTGGTGGAAGTCCGTTATAAGGTTTAAAGTTTAGTTACGGTGGAGACTGGCTTCCGAAAAGAAAATCAAGTTGTTATTAGAAACTATTTTTTAGGCTGTCAGTTGCTTAGTAATCTGGGCCTGAATTAAACGTACAACACGTCTCTTATTTCCATCCAAAAAATAATAAAGTTGGGCCCAAACTGCAGCCTGTTTTCTTATTTTCATATTTTAATAATAAATAATTGTGATCAATTTTTTAAAAAAAAAACTGCTACTCTGATATTTTGTATTTTTAGGTTTAAGGATTAACAAATCACAAAAAAACAAAAAAATGTCTGTTTGTCGGGATTTATACATTCCACCCTCATACCATCACCAGTAAATATATTTTACTAGTAGGATTGTCCGGAGATATGAGATATGACAAAATTCGTAAAAATATTGTATAAGCATCGCCTTTTTGCCTAAATTTGAATTTATTTACTAGAAACTATTAATTAAATTTTCTAAGGCATTCCTGAGATAGATAAAACCCCTAGGCTCCACTGAGGCTGTAAAAAAAATATTTTTAGGGCATGAACCAACGAGAGCCCTATGTAAATACCAATTTTCAGCGATCGATCTTTTGAGGGTCTTAATATATTAAGTATATGTTTATTTTTCACCCACTTCTCCGGGACATTCAGTATAAATTCCAGAATCTTGTTTGAAATAGTTCTTGAGACATGAGAGGAGATTTTTCAAATTATTGTTTTATCCTTCTACATGTTTGCTACACCCCCAGCCTTCTTTAACATTTTATATTTAAAGTACTCCGCTTTCACCAGTTTTTTATCTTGCACCCACTTACGGCACTGATGACAAAAGGTAGCATTATTTGGTTGGCAAGGGAATGGGCACTAAGGTCAACAAAGAAGCGAATTGTACCAGGTTCTACTACACCTTCCCCAAACCTAGCCGGTTTGATTTCTTACGAAATTTGCAGCCTGACTGGGTCTAGAATTGTGAGACCCCCCTTCATCAGAATTAAGCATAGATCAGGTTCCCTCGCTTCCCAAGGCTCCAAAGGTGGCTTCTTCCTTCCCCAAGCAGGTACGATTTCCTTCGAAATTCAAACCTTGGCTGGGTCCAGATTCTTAATTCCTCTTCCTAGTGGGAAATCATAATCGCTACATGGCTGCTACTTGCTCTTCCCTGAACCTGTTCCTTATTGAAGGTGTCTCATCAGTTCTCCATGACGGTCTTTATGAAGCTTAACACTTCAGCTAGGTCAAGGTCTATGAGCTACTCACTCCTTGATAAGATAGCACCAAATTTGGATACTAAACAGTCCAAAAGCTGGGCATTCTCACAGAAACTATTGTGCGGACTCCTCCTGTTCATAGCATTTGTCACATATGGAAGAACTTAGGATTTTGGACAAGCTATAGGTGCTCCTTCAGCCTACAGTGGCCTCTTATGATATTCTATTAGCGAGATCCTGCCGATTTAGTTCCATAAGGAACTTGATTCTTGTAGAATCTGACCCAATTAGAAACATTTCAGGGCCAGGACCACAGAAAGGTGTTTCCGACCTTGCTCGTGCGAGCGATATGGCCTCCTTGTTTCCTGGATGTGTGCACTGAAATCCTGGCTACAGTCACTTCATATACCCCTTCTTCAGCAAAATGGCTATGACTCAATTATATTTTAAGGAATCCGAATCATGGCATCTTCAGAAACACTCAAGACTAGAAACCGCATGGAAGATATGTGATGACTCGACTAAAAAAATAAGTAGGTTAAATTGAAGCTCTAAGGAGTCAGACAACTCTGCTTATTGAAAAGGGGTAAAGGCTTATAAAGAAACGCTATTGCTCCATGCAAATAAAGTGAACTGGAAAAAAAGACTGGCATACCAGCAGACTTTTAATACTGGCACTATTCCGGCAAGGTCTACATATCATACTTAGTATATTGTTGCTATTTATTGTTATTATTTCATGACAATGACCTTTCTAAAAAATCCTCTTCGAAAAACTAATTTATATATTCGCAATGCTAAAACTTTTCATAAAATTAATTAGCTACTATCAACTAATGTCTTTTTTAAACAATAGTAATTCAATTAACAAAATTATTCACTAAAACATACCTGGGAGAGATTTGATCAGAGTAAAAGATCACCGATACAATTAAAAAAATTAACACACAATATTATGACAAAATTTTAAATTCCAACCAGTTCAAGTTCAATCAAATATATAGACAAACTGGTCTGTTGTTATTTATCTAAAAGATTGAGATGCAAAGGCCGCTATTATTGTGGCTAAAATGTTTTATGTTAAAAGCAGAAATCATAGACTTGAAGAGCAGCAACCACCCAACATCAGTCATGGATTTTTTGTTTAACTAATAAAGTATATATTTTACTACCATCTTTCATCGCCCACACCAAATTTTGTAGGGAGGAGCCAAGCTATGTCTTCTGGCTTCTTCTACGTCCACTTAAAACGCTTTATGCCGCCAGCCATAGTAAAGTCCCGACTCAATTGTAATTGGTTCGTGTCTTGGATTCATAACTTGCCTAGTTTTACGACAGCTGAAGAAGTCAACGAGAGAGTAACGTTTCTTGGTCATGGCTGAAGTAAAATTATATATGATGATTATTTTTTTGGCATTTCCAAACTTTTTTAATAGCAATTTTATGTGTACGTAACGTCAACATAGATGTGAACGTAGTAGGCTATTAGAACACGAGAGAAAGAGAGTAAGATTGTGGTTTTAGAATATGGCATCTAGCAAATTTTACTTAAGCAACGCAGAATTTATTATAAGGATTCTATTCAATTACGCAAATTTCTTCACTCTATTCGAAAAGCTTTCTTAACTTAAAATCCTTTATTTCTTCTGATGGTATTTAAATACTGACACAAAACTGAGGTTGCCATTTCATTGAATCTGAGAGACAAAAATAGAGGGAACAAAATTATACTTTTTCTCATTTTACAATAAAATTATGACATAAAATGTAGATTGGGGACACTGCCCCCTCCTTGCCACACTCTAATGGTGCAACTTTTATAAGATCATTCAATCTAAAAATTGACGAATCATCGTGGAGAGCGCCATAAACAGTTTTAAAACGCAATAAAATTGCGCAAAAAAATATACTCCAAAAAAATATACTCCATTGATAAGTATCCGTGATACGAATATGATACCTGCTACTACGTTCCATGCCATATGGAAATTTCATTCACATCAAAAGCTTGATAGTCCCTCTTTGTTTTAAAAGCTTCCTCAAGAAATTGGCATAATTAAAGTTTGATCGGAAAAACAGTTTTTTTTTCTAATTTTTTTTTGTTCAAATATGGTAAGCCTTTGAGTCTATTTTTCATACACATGTGGTGACCTTATGCATATAGGAAATTTTTATGGGTATGGCACAGAAGAGTATGAATTTCTGAATTTCTGAATTTCAATAACCAAACAATGAAATAAATAAATAAGACCTAGTTGACGAATATTTTGTAATATTCCGGTAAAATGTTATACCGCTTATAGGGTCTCACACTGCCAGGAAATTTCACTTTTATTTTGAAATGTATGAATAAATATTTAGTTATTTGTAAGCCTTACATTTACATCAAATTAAAAAAAAATGTTACAACTACCACTTATTTGGTAGCTGAGGGTCTTCCCTCATTTAAACTTTCCCATTCACTGATCAAAAATCTGATGATTCCGAAGACATGTGTGCTATTACGTAGACAAAATTAAGCGTATGCAATTTAATCTTAATCTAAAAAAAACAGAAATATGTAACACAAGTTTCAAAATCCAAAAAATCAATGGAAACAAGTTTAAGTTTTATTCGAAAGTGTGAAGACCGTACACCACGCATGGATACCACATGTGTTAAATGCCGAAAAAGATGCGACACCTGATCATAAAGCTATCGAGCATAGGAAGGCTTTTACCAAAAATGCTCAAGTTCAACGCTTACCGTGTTTTCGGTATCCGGTTACATAATTAAATTATAGTGAACTCATTAAATCTTCTAGATTAGGCGGCTGACCTTGCTATCACTTAGCCAAACCCATCAATCGTATGTTGTCTTCGATAAATTGAGAGAAAGAGAGAAAAAAAACCAAATTGTTTCAATTTAATACATGACTTTTATTTCAGACAATTTTTTGTTTTAGTTAACTTATTGTACTATGAAGCTTCTATGAATCTTCCTTGAGATGGGAATCTTCTTAGTGTTTAAGGATGTTGTGGCCCAAGGATGAGTATCCTCCAAGTCCGGATCCGTAGGTGGAGTATCCGCCGAGGGAACCGACAGACTTAAGTCCAAGGGTGGAGTGTCCAAGACCGAGAGTTGAAGCACCATAGCCGAGGGATGAACCACCATAACCGAGGGATGAAGCACCATAGCCGAGGGATGAACCACCATAACCGAGGGATGAAGCACCATAGCCGAGGGATGAAGCACCATAGCCGAGGGATGAACCTCCAAGACCGATGGTGGAACCTCCAAGACCGATGGTGGAACCTCCAAGACCGATGGTGGAACCTCCAAGACCGATGGTGGAACCTCCAAGACCGTATGATCCAAGACCCAAACCGGTTGAGTATCCGGTAGCGAGAGCTGGAGCAGCAGTAGCACCGAAACCGACGGCACCGACGGAGTATGGTACGCTAACTGGGTATGGGACTGGACGTTGAACGGCAACTGGAACTGGACGAGAGTATGGAACTGGAACTGGACGGTCGACATTAACTCCAACTTGTACTGGAACTGGACGTTCTACTGGGTATGGTACTGGACGTTCAACGGCGTAGGGTTGAGCAACTGGTACTTGTACTGGGTATGGTACACGACGTTCAACTGGAACTGGAACTGGACGGTCAACAGTTACTTGAACTGGAACTTGGTATGGACGATCAACTGGATATGGGACTGGACGATCAACTTGAACGGCGTATGGTTGAGCTACCTTGACTGGGTATGGACGATCAACTGGTACTTGAACTGGTACTGGAACTTGACGTTCTACTGGGTAGGGTTGTGGTACTGGTACTTGTACATGTACTGGGTATGGTACGGCCTTCTCAACTGGGTATGGGTGTGGGACGGCAACCTTGACTGGTACTGGAACTTGACGTTCTACTGGGTAGGGTTGTGGAACATGTACTTTGACTGGGTATGGACGGTCAACTGGTACTTGTACTGGTACTGGAACTTGACGTTCTACTGGGTAGGGTTGTGGAATATGGACTGGTACTTGAACGACTTGTCTGACTGGAACTGGAATGTGACGTTCAACTGGGTAGGGTTGAGCTACTGGTACTTGAACTGGAACTGAGATTGGACGATCAACTGGAACTGGGATGTTGCGGTTGAATGGGACTGGTACTGGAACACCCTTTACCAAGGTAACGGTACGTTCAACACCACCTCCGATTCCAACAATACCACCGCCAAGACCGGCACCATAGCCAAGACCGATACCGCTTCCGATAGCTGAGCCGTAGCCAAGACCGGAACCGAGAGCAAGACCGGAACCTACAGCAAGACCGGATCCAATAGCTGAGCTGTATCCAAGACCGGATCCAATAGCTGAACCGTATCCAAGACCGGATCCAATAGCTGAACCGTATCCAATACCGGATCCGTAACCGAGACCGGAACCGTAACCGAGACCGGAACCGTAACCGAGACCTGAGCTATAACCAAGCCCATGTCCTCCCAACAAACCGGATGAGTAACCAGAAGCGCCAGCATAGGCACCTCCTAAGCTACCAGCACCGAGGTATCCGGTGTTTAATCCATTGATTCCATAACCGTATCCCAAGTTAAGGAGTCCACGCTTGTCAAGCTTCTTCTGGAGTGGTACTTTCTCACTGGCAGCAGCAAGTGATGAGACCAAGAGAAGTGCAGAAAGGCACAACTGCAAGAAGAAGAAAACACTAGATTAGCACAATATTTACAAAATTTTAAATCCGGCCAGTGATTGCTAGGATAAGGTTGATCCCGATATTCCGTTCGAATCGATCGTCGTCGCAATTAAACTTCGTTATAATCCATTTCAACGGGCTCGTATCACCATTATACAATTCAATCACTGAAGCACTTTTTGTTCAATTAGCAAATAAACTATACACAGAAAATTGTTTACGTTCGAAATACTTACAAACAATTTCATTGTTAATCCGTTTACAATTAAATCGTCCCAGATGGGTCTGAAAAGGATGATTCCAAACCTTAGACTGGATGCTGACTGTAGCGTCTTCGGGGCTTTTATACTCGTTAAAATTTATTCAAAAAAAAAACTTTAACATGTGGGGAAACGCGGAGTCGATCGCGAAGGTCTTGTATGACGTTTGTATGAGTGTTGGATACCAAACTGGCTAAAAATTTCAAGATATTCAGAAAAAAAAGTAGTTTTTTTTTCTATAAACAAGGAAATGATGATAGTGTGCTGTATTATAGCAAAACTAGCTTACTACGCTAGAAAAGATGGTAGCAATCTTACGGGTTTACTTTCATTATAAGAAACAAATTGTCGGTTTTGTCGTGAGGCCTAATCAAGCACTCCGAATTTGCTAAAATTTAAATTTATTAACAATAAAAATTTGTGATTGAAGGCAATTTCAGTTTCACTTCCAATTGTAATTAGAATTGGACAAATTTTCTTCTTGGCTTTGACCTAGTGCCTAGTTTTATCTAAGTCAAATCTAAGCCTCCAGATTCAACTTTATATGTATAGTTCGAATAGGAATCGTTTTTGAATCACCTAGTGAGGACTTCTCTGTACTTATGCAAGCTTATTGACTATTCAAAATTCTTGAATTATTAATAGCCATAAAAGAGTAAATTATTAGAATGGTGTATCCGCAAGAATGAATGATTCAAAAATATTCAAAGCGGATAAGATCACCAAAAAACAGGATCGTCCAGTTTTTTTCACTCCATGACTTTGACTCGTTTCAGCCACATAATTCTCGAAAATTTCGATCACTAATCTTTAAGACCTTTTAGCAGCATCTTCAAACATCTTTAAATCAGTTGAGTCAATTTTATGTTGATTTAATCACAACTATAGAACGTCTTCTTAGTGTCTTTTGCAACTTTGGCTATTTGTCGATCAAAATAATACCGAAGAACTAATAATCTGTAGAACTTTTTCATTATACTGTAACCGGTCCTTTCTATTACATCATAATGTGTGCTAAAGTTGAATCGACTAGCATAAGATTCTAAACTTCTTTAAAATGTTGACCTCAACGCTACAGGTCAAAAGAATTGGGGCCTAGCTGCATAGTGACTGATCCTTTTTTCGGAGTCTTTTCGGACCAGTCGAGAATATTTTTCGGACAAGTTATATTTTTAGTGCAAACGAGCTGAGGAGGCTACTGACTTATAACCTTTCGATTCGGTATTTAAATTATGTATTTCATTTAAAATATCGCAACCCGGATTTAGTATAACGATGGAATTCTTTTTCGATGTAAATTTTTTTTTGATTTTTTTTTTTTTTTTTGGTTTGCCTTTTGACTTAATGGTCATTATAGACTGTCTGTTGCCAAAGATATTGGGATTTACTGTCTCCATAAGAATTAGTTCTAAACATATGCGCAAACCGGTACGAAAACTTAATTGTAGCTACTGGAGTCATTTGAAAGTGAAGACTTTTTTTTGCGACCAGTGATACTCAGTAAGAATAAGAAAGTGTGCTGAAGCAAAAAAAAAAGTTGGGCCATGCCATCCTCAATAACTTTCGTATTTTATAAGGACTTCACTGCCTTTCTATCGAAGCCTCAGAACAATATAATTTTTTCCGAGAAATAGCATTTAGCATATGTGTGAATCCTATGATGGAATAATTCCTGTAAAAAATATATCCTTAAAATTAAGGAGTAAAGAAATGTTCTTTTGATTGCTTACAGCTAAATAGCCTTTGCAGATTTGCAGTGATTAAATACGAAGTTTTCCCATTTTCATCGCATTATTCATATCACCAAATTGTAACTCATTAACTTCTTGTGAAAACTAAACAATAATCACGAATTGAAAAGGCCGCAGGGTCTGAGCATCGCATTATTTAATATATCTTAAAATATAAAAAATGTAATATGGAGTAATAAAAATCAATCTAAATACGAAGTAAAGAAATTCTGGATACCATTCCACAAAAACAAACCCTACTGCATAGTTTTGATCTACGACTTTGTATAGGCTAAAACTACTAAAAAATCATATTTCTAGTTTCTCCTTGATTAGTTATATATAAGATCCAAGTTTCAAATGTTTAGATTACTCATTTTTGAGAAAGAAAGGGCGGACATTTTCCCTAAGTCCTCTTTCTTGTGTAAAAAATCCCAGACCGGTACAGCTCTTTAAAAAAAAAGAATTGAAAAGGGTAGAGTTCTTTATAACCATATGCTGTAAAATTCTTAAAATCTTCCTAACAAGAATACTTGCTATTAACATGTCTTTGCCCAAAAATTATATTATTGTTTTATTTACGAGACGTTTTTTAAAGATGTAAAAATATCGAAAAATTCTAAAATCGATTTTTAGCCCGTCATATTTTCGTGAAAATGTATGTAACTCCTTTGCACTCCCATGGGGGTTGAATATACAAAAAACACCTTGATATCAGTGTTTAGGTAATTAAACAAGAAGCCTGTAAAAATTCAATTTGCTAGCTCATCAGACATAAGAAACATAAGAAAATTTGTGAAAATGTATGCACCTTCATTACATTCCCTTGTGAAATTAATTTCTGGGTGATTGCATAGAAAGCTTAAGCAAATTTGATATCTTATCAGACCTTAGAGATATAGCAAATTTTAGAAAACGTATGAAACCCTATTACAAACCCATCCCCTCCTCCTGGTGGCTAAGTTTTGAAAAATCATAAATTCGGTTTTACGTCAATTACATCAAATGCCCGTTGAAGTGAAACCAATTTTATATAATTGTGGAAACGTATGCAATGCCCTTTCGACCCTTTTAGGGGTTGAGTATGAAAAAAATTTAAAATTGATTCGCGGGCGATTATATAAAAAGCCTGAGGAACCAATTCGAAGTCTTATCGTACCTAAGAAATAGGACAGAATTCGTGAAAACATGTACAACTCTTTTCATCCTCCTGAGGGTTCTCACGCGATTATACAAAAAGTTCGTGGCAGTAAAAAGTTATTCGATATCTAATCAGACCTAAGGGATGTCGCGGAATTCGTGAAAATGTATACAACCCTTTTAGACTGCCGTAGGTGCGGAATTAAAAAAAAATCTGAAATTGCTTTCTAGGCAATTATCTGATAAACTTGTAGAAGTAAAATTAATTCAATACTTCAGAATACCTAAGAGATATGATTTAATTCGGGAAAATATCTGCAATCTATTGAAACAACGAACCAATTATCCGCACAACCCCTTTACACCACGTTAGGGGTTGAATTGAAAAAGTCTGTGGTGAAAAATTGTTCGATATCTAATCAGACCTAAGGAATATGACGGAATTTGTTAACATTTATACAACCCCTTTACCCACAGGTTGCTGTTTCTGAAATTGCTTTCTGGGCATATATCCGATGAACTCGTATAAGTAAAATTAATTCAATATTTCAGAAAACCTAAGAGATATGACTAAATTCGTGAAAATATATGCAATCCACTTGGTGAAAAAATTTAAACAACGATATCTTTCGAACCAATTACGTCAGAAAAATAAAATTTGCTTTGTGTATATAAATTTATAAGGAGAGTACGGCAAATGTAAAATTTTTAAAGTGAGGGGAGGGGGGGGGGTATGAAGCAAACACGAAGTGAACACTCTTTCTAAAAAATCAATATTTTTATCTCAAGAACAGTACTCGATATGAAGTTCAAATTTTGCAGGAGTTAGACCCAGTAGAGTTCTAATAGATAAAAACCCTAAGGGTCAAAGTAGGAAATGTTGAAAAGCAACTAGCAACAAAAATTGGGATTGTTTTTTGTTATGCTAGAAAATTAAAACTTGGGTTATAAATATACGAGTATGTGTACAAGTAGTTCACATAAAACAAAAATTGAGATTGCCATTAGCGTACGGAACTTGAGCAAAAAAAAATTTTACAAAAGGAATTTGCTTACATTTTCACGAGTTTCGTCATGTCTTTTAGATATGTCTAGGTATCGAATTAATTTTACTTCTGCGGAGTCATTATATTAAAGTATAATAGTTAAATATAATTTCACGAATTCCGACATATTTCTTAGGTTTAATTTCTTCTAGTTCTAAGGACTTTATATATAATCGCCCAAAAACGAATTTAAGGATTGTTTGATATTCAATCCCATGTGGGGGTAAGGTGGTTGTAAGAGTTTACACGAATTTGGACATATTTCGTAGGCCTAATGAGCTATCGATATCGAATTCACTTCTAGTTCTGTGGACTTTGCATATATTCGCGTTTCAGGTTATAGCGATATTCAACTTCTAAGAGGATGTAAAATAATTCTCTACGTTGTTACTATTACCTAATTGTAGTTTTTACTTTAAAGGGGTTTCTATATAATCGCCTAAAAGTCCATTTTTTTTGTCTAGAATTTTTGATGTCTAGAATTCCCAAAAAGATATTTCATTCCTCTATTTTTATTGAAATTGAACAAAAATTAATGAAAATAGTCTGGATGAAACTTTATTATTTTTTTTGCCGACTGTTGGCATACTTTTCACTATTTCTTAGGGTCTACTACTGCTAAAAAGTCAATTTCAGTATTTTAGATATTCAATCCTTATGGGTGTAAGGGGGTTGTATGCGTTTCAAAGCTTCGACATATTTCTTAGGTTTGATGAGATATTAGATCGATTTTCACTTCCACAGACTTTTTGTATAATCGCCTACAAACCCATTTCTCAATTTTTCGATATTCAACCCCCAAGGGTTTGTATATGTTTTCACAATTTTTGCCATGCCTTAGTTTTGATGATATATAAAATTGATTATTACCAATTCACGATTTTTCGAATTTCCAGAACCAAAGAAGTGTGAAGGGTTTGCTTACGTTTTCACAAATTTTTCAAAATCCCTCGTGTCTCATGAGATATCTAGTTGCTTCTTATGAAATCGTCTAAAACCTGTTTCACAATTTTTTCGAAATTCAAACCCCAAGTGGAAGCAATGGGTTTATATACGTTTTAACAATTCGTCATAATCTCTTAATTCTGATAAAGCAGCAAATTCGCTTTTACTTCTATGGGCTTTTAGTGTACATAATATACCGAAATTCAAATAGTCTACTCGGACTTTTCCAATGTTTAATCGGCTAAAAATCTCTATTTCAAATATTTTTATTTTAAGAATAAAATTAGTTTTCCAAGAATTCTAATAATCTCGAAGCAACTCATGATACACTCCGACTTTGACCGCTCCCGAACTTTGACCCGAAAAATAATAAAGTTTCGCCCAGACCATTGGCAGATTTTTTCTTTTATTTTCGAAATAAAGCAAGTTAAAGAAAATAATAGATATTCGAACAGGCATATGGGGGGGCCTATTGCACAAAGGCGTTAACTAACAAATTGTAAAAATCAACACACTACTCACTACTAAACACTATTCGCGCGTTAAGTACAATTAAATTTTTTTCGTACTGCCCACAAGCACTAAATGGACTTATCTATACCTGATTGACTTATAGTCAAGGCTTTTTGTCTAATGCACGAATGTACCTCATTTGCCAAGGTAGTCAATATAAAGACTGAAAGAACTACTAAATTTTATTCATGAATTTGGATTAGTTAAAATTTTTATTTGAATCCAAAAGTAACCCAAAAGAGAACCTTTTGATTAAAAAAATTTTACGAATAGTCATGTGTAATTTTTTGTCCGTCAAAATAGACTTTGTGTAGATCTAATTAAATAATGCGGCAAACAAGAATTTGACGATCACACTATCTGACAGCATTTGCCATAGAAAATAGTCAAATATTTGTAACAGTGAGGCACACAGTGTAATACTACTCGTACCTTAAGATATTTTAAAAACCATCCTGTAATTTTCTTTTGGGCCTTCTGCTATCACATCTCAAACTGTTTAAGTTATTTTTACGTGATTGAGATGAACAGGAATACAAGTAGAAATTTTCCAAATTTGGTTACCAATGAGCTGAGTCGTGCAAGCGAGCAAGCAAGTAGGTACTACCAAACAGAAGTGCATTTTTTTAGAGTTATTATTTAAGTCGGCAATCAGACTCAGTACTCTAACAAAATTATTTCAGTTAAGTTAGTACGATATTAAGGGCAGAAATTTGTGTTTTGTAATGGAGTAAAATGAAATTGCTGTTGGCTCGATTTGATCACAGTGTGAGAGTTAATAAACCCTAGTGAACAACCAAATTGCACCAAATTGGTTAAAATATAAGATGAACTTCAGTGCATATACCTACCTTAATCATAAAGTGCTATGGCAAATTTCACAAAATTATAATTCGTGGAAATGAATTTCGGTTCTCAATCACACATCACAATCCCTTTAGCAATACCACCAGCAATAAGGGTGTTCCGGATAGTAGGCATGATACACCCTCTGATGAGTCAATGCAATCTGATGACGAAACAACTCCTTCGAACCTAGTCCAACACAGTTTTAAAACTGGTTTCTCCAGTGAAAGTTTTTTAACTGTCATATCCTCGATGTCTGTAGCCAGGACAACGATCGACCCCAGTCGGGCTTTCGTGTTGGTCTTTCGCACCAAAAAAACAACCAAAAAATTCCTAAGATTAGCTTCTATGATAGCTTTAACATGAAAAAAATCAATTATCATACAATGGTTATAAATTTCACTGTAGGGTTGTGATCTTCGCTATATTTCGCCACTACTACCACAGAAACCCCATTTTTGCACGAACTATAAAATTACAGATTTCTACAAATCACATTCTAAAGTTAGAGCAATAGGTGTGACGACTTGTTTTAAGGATTTTAATGTTTAAGATAACTTGAGAATGAGGGGATTTTTTTGTGAAATGTACATTCAAATAAATATGGAAACGACTCCCCCAACGACTTTTAGGTGTCAAGGCAGACCTAAAAGGGTGATCAGATTAAAAACACTTTATTTTGTAATTTATTTTATTAAAGTAATGTAGTATAGTATCCAATTATTCAATCTCCTTATCCTAGCACAACTTGTTCTACCGTGGTCCATGATTGCTGCCACATTGTTACCATAACAAAATATTTAATTAAATTCAATATTCAATTCCAAAATGCCATATCGGTCATCTTTATGTTTAAAAGATTATGCCAACTTATCCAAGCAAACTCTATTGTAAGATGGGTATCTAAAGAATATACGAATACATTAATTAGTTTTCGATACTGCTATAAAAGCTATTGGGAATCATGTTTTTGTGGGAGCAATGATCAAGTATTTACGCATTCAATTAAGAATACACAAAATAAACATGTTTCTCAATAAAACGCGTGGAAATAATAAAAAAAATCAAAATCAAAATAGAAATATACTCGTAAATATTAGTTAGAACTTTTCGTCAAGGTCGGTCCATAAACTTGCTTTCCGCCCTGATATCTCTTCCTTAATGCATCTCCTCGGTTTCATCATCCGCAAACTTTATAACAAAACGATGCTATTCACCAATAAGCATAAATCAAATTCATTAAGTCCACTGAAGTTCAAAGTCAAGTCTTTCTCTGCCATTAAAAAATTCAATAATTGTTAAATTTTGTTTTTTATTAGAGCAGATTCGTGACAACACCCGACTTTTATAGATCATCTTTTCGCTTCTCAAGTAACACGCAAGGTTTCCTTGACCAGCCTGACTAAATTTGGAAATTCAATTTTTAAATGAAAGTGAAATCATTTTTCTAATGTCCATACTGTTCGACTAGTCCGTAACAACTTATCAAAAAAAAAAATTGGAATTGCTTAGCTTAACTTAACTTAACTTAGCTACTTTATATTCCACCTAATCAAAAATTTTTTTTTATTAGACCTTCACAGCTTTAGTGTATTTTGCTTTGGACTAATGTTAACTAAGAAATGATGTATAAAAGCTGTAAACTATTGCCGTTGAAATTCAGTGAATAGGTGTAAGGCGATCGGTAGCTAGTTCATACAGCTAAGCCTAAAATATTGCGCTGCACATATCGCTACATAACTGACTGAATATTTTACATTATAATTTAAAATTATAATAACAAATTGTACTTTCTGCCAACTGAGTATCGGAATTCGGAAGGATCGGAAAAAGATTGTCGTCAAATGAATATGATTAGTTGTTGCGAGTATTGTTATTATTTAAATAAAGCCCTTAGATCATTTTAATTCAAATTTATGGAAATCAGTCAGGGTATTAAATTCATATCTTTAAGACGTCAGGTTCTTTTGAAATTGAGAACTACAGCATCTTCAATCTTCTCTGACGTCTTCCCGTGACGGTAACCGCGGATATCAAGTTCAAATGTTTTTGGTATTCATGATACTTATCACTTTCGATGCTGAGATCAAGCCTAGCCGGTTTATCGACAAAATCGCCAGCTTATCATTTTTTGCCACGCAATAGTTAAGATGGTAATGAGATGATAAACTTATGAAACAGTCCAAATTTTTGCACTAATTCTTTCAGATCCTGATTTTTTTTAACAATTCTGGAAGCATTAGCTTTCAATTTCCGATGTTAATTTATCAATTGACAAGACAATCTGAATATTGTCTCTCTGATACGCCTTAGTTTTTAATACTGTTCCGTTATGATGTGTGTACATTATACCTGCCATATCTCACCATCTTTTTCACAATTAAGAAATTCCGGCTTTCTTTCCACACTGACTGATTTGATTGATTGCTCCCTCTTGAATAACATTTTAAGACTCACAAAGACGCAAAGACAATGAAATAATTCCATTGAGCACCCTTTCGGTTGAAAAATAAAAATTAAAATTATAATAAAAATAATAAGAAAAAAATTAAAATGAAAATATGGCAAAAAAAACTAAAATAAAGTAAAAATCAAAATAGAAAATAGAAAATAACTCATAAATGAAAATAAAAATAAAAATAAAAATAGAAATAGGAATAAAAATTACAAATACAAATAAAAATTAATATAAAAATAAAAGTCAATGTTAAAATAAAAAGTAAAAATAAAACAAAATTCAAAATCGAAAATAATAATAAAATAAAAATAGAAATAGAAATAAACAAATAATTAAAATTCAAATAATAATAAAACAAAAACTAAAAATTTAAATTAAAAGTGGAAACGAAAATAAAATTTAAAATTAATATAAAACTAATAAAATAAAAATTAAAATCAAAATAAAAATTAAAATGAAAAAAAAAAATTAAAACGAAATGAAAACAAAAAATTAAATTAAAATGTAAACAAAAAATTAAAATAAACTTAAAATTAAAATAAAAAGTAAAAGTAAAAAAAAAATAAAAAATACGAATAAAATTTAAAATAAAAACAAAGCTAGAAATTAAAATAAAAAGTTAAAATAAATATAAAATTGAAAATCAAAAAATAAATAAAATAAAAATAGAAATAATAACAAAAACGGAAATGAAAATAAAAATAAAAATGATAATGAAAACAGAAATAAGTACTGTATTATTGAAATAATAACGTAAAATTAGAATGAAAATAGAAAAAAAAAAGAAAACAAAAACAAAAAATTTAAATTAAATTAAGAAATTAAAATAAAAATCAAAATTAAGTCAAAATTAAAATTGAAAATTAAAAATTAAAATTAAAATAAAAGGAAAAATAAAAAAGACAAATAGAAATAGAAATAAAAATAAAAATTAAATTGAAAATGGAAATGACAATGAAAATAAAAATTAAGATAATACTAAAACTTAAACTAAAAATAAAAATTAGATGTAAAAATAAAAAAAAAATTAAAATTAAAATAAAAATAAATCGAAAACAAAAAAATTAAAATAAACTTAAAATTAAAATAAAAATAAAAATAAAAAACGCAAATAAAAATAAATCTAAAAATTAAAATAAAACTAAAAATTATAAGATTGAAAATTAAAATAAAAATAATAAATTAAAAATAGAAATAGAAATAAAAATAAAATGACAATGAAAATAAAAACTTAAATAAAAATAAAAAAAAAATTTTAAATTTAAAATAAAACCAAAAACAAAAACGAAAGTAAGAATTAAAGTAAAATAAAAATTAAAAATACATATAAAATTTAAAATTAAAAGTAGAAATGAAAATAGAAATAAAAATATAAATAAGAAATAAATAAATAAAAAATAAAAATGGTAATAAAAATAAAAATGAAATTTTTAATTAAAATTTAAATGATAATAAAACGAGAACTAAATAAAATTAAAATGAAAAGTGAAACAGAAAGTAAAATTTAAATAAAACTAATAAAATACAAATAGAAACAGAAATAAAAAAGATAATGAAAATAAAATTAAAACGAAAACAAAAAATTTAAATAAAATTAAAAATTAAATAAAAATAGAAATTTAATAATAATAAAAATATAATAAAAAAAAATTAAAATGGAAATAATAATCTGCCAATTGTCTGGGCGCAACATTATTATTTTTCTGTAGAAGTCTGAAATGCGTTTAATGCTGAAATTCGGACAAACTAATGGATAACCGGTTTACCGAATCACCTAATTTTTTCCCTGAAAAAGGTTTACTGTTTCTAACTCTTGTAAAATTTACACGATCATATCTGATACGGTTCCTGAGATATAGAAATTTAATTTGTTTGCAAATTGGCTATTCCCCCACTGTCATGCTACACCACCCCTGTCAAAAATTTAGGCATTTCTCGCATGTAACAAATCCTTCTTACGAGTTGCAGATATACACCCGAATATTCTGAAAGTCTCCCGATTCAACATCATAAGCAGTATATAAGCTCCACAGAGCTTGTATACTAGGTCAGTTTTTCTACTGTGGAATGTAATTGCAATGGTAATGATATTTAAAAAAAAATGGTTCAGCATTTCTTTTTAATTGATCTCGATGTAGCGAGCTTAAGTTTATATTTACAGGTACATGCATAATTTTTCGGTTTCCTATTTCGAAGATTTCACTAAATCAAGAATTGACCATATCACGAGTCTCCTGTACTGTAATTTCTCATGTTTGAAATGAATAAAATTTGGCACTAAACCATGAGGTGTAAGATTTTAGGAGTGGAAATATATAAAAAGGTAGAACTGAAAGTTCAAGATGGCTTTGGAAATTGTTTTGAAAATCTTGTCAGGTTTTTAGGTATTCAAGGAACATCTTTGCAGAAAAAAAAAATAATTAATGTAGGTAG
Source organism: Beris morrisii (assembly GCA_951812415.1). Lineage (NCBI taxonomy): Eukaryota > Metazoa > Arthropoda > Insecta > Diptera > Stratiomyidae > Beris > Beris morrisii. The sequence goes on along the minus strand of OX638313.1, from coordinate 102,017,988 downwards.
AGTTGTACGGAATAATTGGAAAGGATAAAATAAAGTAAGCACATAGAGAGCGCGGACCCCAGAATCAAAATTGTTAAATTTTGCTAAGCTAAGATAACTATCTTTTTGATTTGTTCACATAATTATAAGTTTAATGCAGTTCATCATTTTATATATGAGAAGATTGCAAAATTAGGCCAATAATATCTTAAGTTCGTAATGATTGCCTAAAAGTACTGTCAATAAAATACGAGTATGGAACTCAGGCTCAAAGCAAGACTCGTAGTTTGAACATGGTACTAGACTTGTTTTAAAATTTTCAGTAAAAAGTCGGGAGTCACCCACAATATCCTAGGTGAGGCTACACAGGTGTCTATCATAACTATTCAAATATTTACGCCAACAGTACCAGACTTCTAACGGACCAAATAATATCCATAAAGTTTAGAATACAAATCAGTTATTAACGTAACAATACCGATAAAAGTATAACATGGAGGAGTTTATAAGTGTCGAAATCGCTTGCTGGGAAGCCATCCAGCGGGTAAAAACCAACATTTGGGAAGACTCCAACTCAAGGAAATCAAGGCATATTTGGAAATACGCTTCCAAAAACTGGACTCTGTGGATGAATTTCACTGGCCAGGACCTTCACTTCAAGAATTTGCAGAAAACAGAAGCCTAACCTGACCAAAATTTTTTTTTTTAAAAAAAAATTTTCAATATTGTACAACTCTTTATGAAAGTAAGTAGAAAAAGGCCATGGACAAGATCAAGACACAATTCTTGAGATCGATAAGATCACCGCCTGAGTTGAGGGTTCAGAAGGAGAATATGTAATTACTAGAAAGGATACTTACGAAACTTGACCAATAAAACGATCAACAGTACCATGTATTTCATTATCAACAAAACCTCGACCTTATCAGTCTCAATGAATCATTCAGACTTTGTTGCATCACTAAACGTTTGACTTCTTACTGAATTGGTTGGTTGGTCAGACTCTCTTTCTGTGTAATCTTTCATGGCAAAAAAATCTTCTCATATATATATCTCAAAGGGACATGAAAAAGGAGCCTGTACCTTTTTTTCCAGGCTCCTTTAATATCCATGAATAAAATTTAAATAAAATGTTAGTCCATACTTTCTACATTCCAAGGCTAGTGCAATTTCTATCTTTTGTTCAGTTAAATATCTAATTTAATTGAAATTATCTGTGGAATATCTATCAACGAAAATAAATCATTTTTATTGTAAAACTGCCGGTTTTTAGACTGAGAGCAACTAGCTGATCGATTTAAATGTCATGACCATTAACAGCCTACAATAACCTTGCGACAGACTAATATTAAAACAAATCTTAAAAATAAACACGTAATCTGGATTGTTATAAAACGCGAGCGAGAAATACTGAATGGCAAATTTGTTTTTCTCGTCTCCGCAAGACTATTCTACAATTTGTAATATAATGGATCTTCATAAACAAGATACTCGTATCTTTTTTTATAAACAAAAATCAAACAGGCCTGAATTTAAAGGCAGCAACATCTCCCTCCCATTCACATTTTTAATCTGATTGCGATTTACATATATATTATTTGATATCCATTCACGCATTAATCATTCGGTGTTTTTTTTTCGTAGTCCTAAAGCAAGTGGACCACAACTATTATGTCATAATTAAATTTCAACGCATTTTATTAAATCAATTTGTTTCACAAAAATTTCCGACCTTATACGTAATTTCAATAGATCTGAATTTGGAATCACGTAATAACTCGATAATAATTGAAATTTTTTTTTTTAAAAGAGACAAATAAAGCTGATGCATCTTTGGAATTTTATGTCTAGATGGTGTCTACAGCGATAAATTTTTTTCCGGAAATACAGTCCGAGATTGATTCAAGCGGTTTTATGTAACTGCTGTGTTCGAGTCTTCCAACGATGTAGCGTAACATGCACTTTTTTCCGGAGAAAAGTAGACAAGAAACAAGTTTTTTTGATCTGAAACTCTAGTTTGGTTGACCATATTACATCGGGGTCACCGAAGTTTTCCATCGATGCAGCGTAACACATAATTTTCCCAGGGGACAAGTAGACAAAGAACACATTACTAGATCCGAAACTATAGTTTTCTTGGTAATCCAGGTACCATTTTACATCGGGGTCACCAATGTCCTTGAGCCTTTCATCGATGTAGCATAACAAGTACTTTTCTGGGAAAAGTAGACAAGAAATAAGTTATCAGATACGAAACTCCTGCTTGTTTGGTATCCAAGGTACTATTTTACATCGGGGTCACCTATATCTTCGAATCTGTCATCGATGTAGCGTAAAATGTGTTTTTTCGGGGAACAAGTAGGCAAGAAAAAGTTACTTCATCAGAAACTTTTGCTTGGTTGATATCGCCAGTACCTTATCACATCGGGGTCACCGAAGTCTCCCATCGATATAGTCTTGAATTTAGTTTGGTTGATATCCCAGGTATTTACATCCGGGTCGCCGATGTCTTCGAGTCTTTCATCGATGTAGCGTAACACGTACTTTTTCAGGGGAAAAGTAGACGAGCGATAAGAACCTAGATCAGGAACTCTAGTTTGATTAATATCACAGGTACAAAATTGCGCCGGGGTCATCCATCTTAAATATTCTAATCTTTATGCCCTTTTGTAGGTTGGCTCGATTACGATAATTACAAAATTACTTCTAAATGTTACAATTAAAAACAATGTCGTACCATAGTCTAATATTTGTTTATAGGCTACTCGAAGGATCTGAGCAATTTGAGTGAATCTTAAGATTGCTAAATTTTTAAATAGGATACATATATATGGACATATACATGCTGTCAACAATTCAGCTTGTTAAATCATTCGCCATTAATTGCTACCAAATCAGATATAAAGACCTTTAAAATTTGTATCCATGGTCTTAATATATCTTTTATTAGGAGAGTGTTAATTAAACTGTAACTTAGGGTGACCAATAGTGCATGGTGAAAAGCAACTTTTTATCAATTTTAAACAATAAATGAAAGTATCTCAATCAGAACTGTTGGTTTTTTTGAAAATTTAAAAAAGTGTTGTACAATCTGTTTAAAACTGTAAGGACAATTCTGAACGAACCACCTGCACTATCTTCAACAGATTTATCAAACTACTTATGTTAGAGGAGTCTGTAACTGGAGTAAAGGCGCTTAACGGCTAAACTCGAAGTACTTTTAAGCCATAGAGTATAACAAGTGTGAAAAAATATGGAGTGGAGAGGTCAGTTGGAAATTGTGTCAGACTTAGTTTGAAATTATGTTTAATAAAGGGTTATTCAATAGGTACATAACAATTTTGCATTTTAATGCAAACGCAACCTTAAACTTTTTTGCTAGTCTGTCAATATCAAGACGCTAGTCAAGGTTTACATTTTTATCATTGTGAAGTTCACGAACGAGCAACGTTTGGAAATTATCTCAATTATTCTGTGTTTTATTTAAATATAAAATTGTTATGTCCCTATTGAATAACCCTAGGGTTATTCAGAGAAGAGACTTCGCGATTTTGAGATTCAGGTTTTTGAGGTTTACAGTTTACTCCTCCTCTCCACCTCTCCTTCGCTCCTCTGGTTCTGTTCTCCTCTTCTTTTCTGACCCTGTGCTCCTCTTCTCCTCTGCAGCTCTGCCACGCTCCTCCTCTGGTCCTTTGCTTTTCCGCTCCTTTGTTCTACTGCTCCTCTGCCACTCTGCTTCCTCTTATTCTTTGCTCCTCTTCTCCTCTCATTCTCTGCTGCTCTTCTCTGTTCCATCTCTACTTAGCTCCTCTTCTCTCTCTTCTTCTCATCTGCGCCTGTACTACTCTACTCCTCTGCCCTTCTCTTCTGCTCCTGCGTTACTCTGCTCTTCTTCTATTCTGCACCTATACTACTTTGCTCCTCCGTTCGTCCGCTTCTCTTCTCCTCTGCTCTTTTGCTGCTTTGCCCTCTGCTTCATTGCTCTTCTGCTCTTCTGCTCCTCGGCTCCTTGGCTCTTCTGCGCCTCCGCTCCTTTGCTCTTCTGCTCTCCTGTTTCTTTGCTGCTCTGCTCCTCATATCCTCTGTTCCTCTTCTCCTTTTGGAATTTTGGGTTTGGGACTTGGGTTCTGGGATTTCAGTCGAAATTTTGGCAAGTAGATTCTAGAATTTCGAAAAGCGTTTTAAAAAGTGTTGCATTAATTGCAGTAAATATTAGATTTTACTGGATTTCCAACCCGATTTTTCAAATGCATTTTCAATATTTTTGTAGAATTTTGACGAAATCGTCAAATCCGGTTCAACATTTTTTTTACGTAAATCACGAATAGTCTAGGTTTGTTTCACCCAAATCAAATATTCTTAAGATTCATCTAAACACGTCAATTGTGCTAAATATTAAATTTGTACATATTTTTGACACAATTTCAACTTTTCAGCTTTAACCAAATTAACGGTTTTTTCGCTCTCCCACTGTCCTATTCAATCCAATCAATAATCGAATGTGTGTTGCCTTGAAGAAGCTCCAATTAATATTCCTAAATCAGATTACTTTAATTCTCAACACAAAACCGCTTGGTTAATAAACCCGGATATAAATTCAAATCGATCTTATCAAATTCAACCGCAAAGACCTTTTTCTTAATAGTGACAAAAATTAAAATAATTTATTAAAAATAATAGCATGTGGTCTTAGCAACTATAAACATAAAACTAAATTAATTGCAAATTAATGCACCAAAATATTATTGGAACTTAGATACGAGTATCTTTTCCAGCAAACATAACGTAGATATTAAATCAAAATATTGTTAAACCTTTTTCACTACTTTTTTAAGAGATATTGCAATATCATATCTCGAAAAAAATCGATCGAGAGCAGTGACTAACTTATGTATAAATCATGGAATATATACCTGTCATGGAAATGAATTAAATTTTTTATGATGCCGAATGTAAATTTTTTTTTGGTTTTTTAGAAAAAAATATTTACAAAAATTTGAATAAAGAAAAAAGTTTTACATTAGTTTTGTAATCATATTCTATTTTATTTATCACCAAACGAATCAGCCGATCGATATGCTAACATTTTAATTAATGATTGATTTTATTAAGACTAAACAATCACCTACTTATGAGAAATGTTAATATAGTAGTTGTACTTGTTTCAGGTATTATCTAATAAAGGTTAGGATTCAGTGAAATTTTATTCCAAAATTAAATAACGATAAAGAAATGTCGGTCCATGTGTTATTCGGCACATGTTTAGAGAAAATTCAGACGACTATTTGGGTCGGACACACATTGGGCTGCAGATGAGAAAAAGTGTCTGAAAAAAAAAATGAAATGTTGTAGAATTGGAGATCTGCACTTCAACTAGCGTTGCCTTACTCTAGAAATTTCAATGCAAATAACATTGACCACACTTAAAAAGGACGTGCATCCCGTCAAAATGCAATCACCTTAATTTAATTAGACATTATTAGCATAAAAAAGTATTGTGGTTGAACTAAAAAAAAATGGAGACTCTGCAAGTTTCAGGACTAATTTACTCAAAGAAAGCAAAAAAAACAATGTTTGTCCGTCTGACACCGTCCACCGTACGCAAACGACTTTGAAGTTTCGTAGCTCCTAAACTCTTTGAGCTATTTAATTCAAATTTGATTGATTGGGGCTAACTACTTTATGTAGAGTAATAAGGAAAAAGTGTAGGGAGTTAGTTTTCTTTCTCAAGAACGGTTTATGCTAGAAAGTTGAAATTTGTTGTGTGTATAAAGATTTACTTGAAAAGTAATTTAAACCCAAAAAAAGGTTTGGAGGTGGAGAACATGTTAATGAAAATGGGGATTCATATTTTTTTATAAATTTCATAGTATTTTCCAGATCTTCTTGAATATTAATTAATTAGTTTTTAATTAATTTTACCTCTAAAACTTATCTCAAGAGGTCCATGCATTAAGCGCAGAAATTGATTTCAGAATTTTTGATATTCAACTCCTAAAGGGGTGGTATATATTTTCACGAATTCCGGCATATATCTTAGGTGTGATGAGATATCAATTTTTTTTTACTTTCACGGACTTTTTATATAATCACCTAAAACTGAATTACAGGATTTTTTTAAAAATTTGTTTAAATAAAATTGGTTGTGTACGATTTCACTAATTACGCTATATCCCGTAGGTCTAATAAGATATCGACTTGATGTTCACTATTACGTACAAGCCTTTTATATATTCAACTCAAAATCGATTCCAGGATTTTTTGTATTCAATCCTTAAGGCGGTCTTAAGAGGGTTGTCAATATTTTTACGAATTCCGCCATATCTCTTAGGTTTGATTAGACATCGAATTAACAACCACCGACTTTTTAAATAATTGTCTAAAAATCGATTTAAGAATTTACCAATATTCAGACCCTTAAGGAGTGGGGTTGTAAATAATTTCACGGACTCTTTAATTTTTTTTAAGTCTGATGATGCTTCAATAGGATTTCCATATAACCGTCTAAAAATCAAATTCGGTATTTTTTTGATATGTAATCCATAAGGGGGTGTAAAGTGTTTCTTTCACGAATTCCACCATATCTCTTGATCCTGACATGATATCGAATTTTCATTTTTACTTCCACGAACTTGTTGTATAATCGATTTCAGAATTAAAGGGGAGTAAAGGGGTTGTATATGTACATTTTAACGAATTTCGCCATATATTTGTGGTCTGATTAGATATTGAATAGGTCTCTGTTTCCCACAGGAAGGTTTTTATTTGCGTGTGTTGAACGTTGTGTCCTTCAAGAAGCTATTATATTCACAAAATTAAATTTCCAAATAACCGCTTTGTACCGAAACGACTAGTGGTATATTTCGATATTCACCCACTTCCCGGACTTTCACTAGAAAAATAATAAAGTTGCGCCCAAACAGTTGCAAGATTTTTTTATTATTATTAATTCCGCCCTTAAAAGAAACCTTTTTCTTATCAGATAAAGGAGGATGAAAAATAATCAGGTTAGAGGAAAAGTAACGATGAGTGTTTCGCTTAAATAGCTACAAATGATATTCACAATTGTAAACATAAGATAGTAAATTATTTTACAACGATTTATAGTACGATCGATAAACGTAGAAAATTATTTCGGTAGCCCTCAAAAGGCTCAAAACAAACTGGTGAGCATGTTCAGGTAAACAGGGACCGCGAAATTAAGTTTTTGAGTTGTTCCGAACAATCCACATAAAAATATTTGTGAAGAACGGCGAGTAACCGACTGTGCAACGTCGCTCTTGTAAGTTAGTAGTAACAGTGATTGAATCGTCATTAAAAGAGTAGATTTAGATGCACGGACCTAGAAAAGGGAGCAATATGGGATTTGAAAATTTTTAGCAATTTAGAGAAAAGACACGGTTTGGGTTTGTAGAGAAATCCTAGGAGTTCATGGCGTTTTTGGCTAGTCTGAACAAAGATAAATGTTCGTTTTAATTCAAAGAATTCGGTACAAATTCCAAGGATGTTGAGGGCTGATGGTACAAAAAAAATCCTGCCCCAGTATCCTATTGTAGGAATCTCCAACGTAACTAGTTGATGCAGGAGATACTTATAATATCAAACTAGTTTGCCTTAGTTAATGTGATGAAATCTTAACTAGTTCAAATCTTCTTAGTTTGCCTTAGTTAATTGGTTGAAATATGAACTAGTTAAATTCTTCTCAGTTTGCCTTAGTTAATTGATAGAATACTTAACAAGTACACTTCTTCTAAATTAACGAATTTTAGTTCTTTCTTTAGTTTAAATTTGTTAATAAACATACAGCAGTCACGATCGGCAGCGAGCCAATCGTATGATACTCTAGATGAAATACTGAACTCCGATTTATATTGTAGTTGGGGGTAAAGTAGAATTACGTGTGTGCATGTTGTATGTCTTTTATTAAGGACTCCCATTTGATTGCTACTCAAACCTAAAAGACAATATTCAGTGTTTAATTTCATATCTTGAACTAGGTGATTCGCCGAAAAAAATTTTCTTTTTTTAAGGACTTTCACATGAAAGTTGCAGGAAGGACTCACTCGATTTCTTACATATTTATCCTTTTCCTTGGAACCATTCAAAAATTATTGTGTAAAAAATTTCAAATTCGTAGCTTGAAGCGTTCAAAAGTTATCGGAAAATATTATTTTATGGAAAGTACCAGAAGGAGTAAAAGGATTTTGCTGACTAGTAAACTCGAACTTCGTTTTCACTCAAAACTAATTTGTACAAAATTCCGAATTCATAGCTAAACGATTACTTGAGTTATAGTGAGTTCCGTAAATTAAGTGAAGACATTTTGACAGGATATTTGTATGGCAGCTACACGAAGGACTAATAGGATTTTCTTCATAATCATAGATTAAGCTCCAACACATACAGGGTGTAACTAGTACTGAGGTTCAAACGAAAATGGGAGATAGAGGAACTTGTCTTGAATAGAAAATCGTTCTACACATACTCCCGTTTTTGCACCGTTAAAGAGATAGCGCGATTTTAAGGACGAAGGATTTTCATCGTACCTGTGATCACTGTTTGATCTCTAACTTCTGCTGTACTTAGCGTAACGTAATAATTCTGGGCTCGTTGGAAAGGACACAAATTCTTCTTTCTAATTGCTATCAACTGTGTCAATCAGTGTTATACTTTTTGAGAAAAATTCATTTAAATGACACAAAAATAATAAAAAATTTAAAAAAAATACAAAAAAGTCCTGTTTTCTCCAAGAAGGACCTGATTAACCACCAAATTTTATAACATTTTCGGAAAGCCCATAAAATTTCACTATACATTTGATAACAGAATTTCTTTATAGGTTCAATTGCAAAGGATCGGGGCTAACAGTTATCAAGCACGTTCCCTTCAAGTAAATCTGGTTTGACACCCGTCATTCGCCGAAGGAGTATGATTAATAATAGTGAGGACGAAATAAATGCATCAAACATCCAGATTCAAAATTTCAAGATCCTAGGCGTTCTTGAGTTATCGTGCTAACGGACGGACGGACGGACGGACAGACGGAGGTCAAGCGGATTTGAGGTTTTTGGCCACAAATAAAGAAAAAATAATATAGAACTTTATTTCGTCCGAGGCTTGGTTCTATGCGTTACAAACTTTTGGGCTGGATTAAAATTATAATACTCTATATGATTTCATCTAGAGTATAAAAATTGAAACTTTATTTCTTCAACACATTAATAAATAAAATCAGCAAAGTTTTTAACATTTAAAACAGGATTTTCATAATAAATTAATATACATGATTGATGATTAATAGTTAATTTTATCTTCCGACTCAATTAAATCTATTATAATTGATACTTAATGCACAGTTAAAATTGATATTTATTGCACTGATTTAATCATCAAATTCAAATTATTATTATTTTAAATATTCAATTTTTATTTACATCAAACTTAAATGTCGGCTTGTGAATAGAAGAATAGATAGACAGTAACTGTTTGACAATTAAAATAAAATTAAAAAATACAAAAAAAAAGTGCCAACTTCGATTGATCAAAATAATAATCGAAGTTGACTTAAATGTGGTTGAATCGACAATGACAAAAACCACTCAGTTAAAGTGAACAAAAATGAATTACAACCAGCGCCACCACACTATGGCCTAGAAGGGAAGAAGAAAGATATTAGAACGGATCACTAAGAACCTGATGAATGGACATGTGATTGTACTCCAGAGAAGATTAACAGAAAGATTTACCGCACAGCTTTGCGTTTTCGATGCATTGAATTCGGATACACACTACCCCAGAAGGTGATGTCGTAATTCCATTGAATAGAGCTCAGACGCGCTTCAGTGATAAAAGAAATTATGGATATGGTCATCGGCAAAGCCATTGATTGGATTAAGAGCTCTACAATGTAACTATAACTTTTTAATATAATGTCATGATATAATTAAAGGCAATACTAACTGTTAGACTAGACAAGATATTGCTCATTTTATTTCAACTAGATATTGTCTAAATTGACTATTTCAACTAAGGGTTAGGACCGACAGCATACAACTAGCCCAGTTTTGGTTCAATCTGAACTGGACCTACAGGATTCAAAATTATGTGACATGTGGTTAATTACGTTGTCAATAAAATTTTTTTTTTTAATTTTCAATAGGACAAATAACTAGTAGCTAGTATCTCTAATTTCAAGTCACACACTTCACATAAAATCAACTTAATTATACTTTAAAGATTCTCAGCTACATTTCCTTCATCTTCAATTCACCTGAAGCTATCAGATCTATTAAAATATTCTAAAAATAATCTAGATCCAAATTATAAATTCGAATTTTATAAATGCCAACCAGAAATTTATTGTGCAACTTCTGCTCAATTTTTTTTCTAAGCAACATATAAATTAAACATCTGAAATACTAAGGTCACAGGATAGATAGCCCGGGTTTAAAATGGAAAAATACCCCGATCGTATTCCAAGTTAAAAGCTGTTTCTACTGGATCACTATGACTAGCAACAACAGAAAATTTGGAATACAAGTTGAACTCACTGTCCACGCTGGAAGGGTGGAGCTATTTTCGAAAATACCACTAAATAAAAAATAACCTAATTTTGAAAACAATTTGAAAGTCTGTAACATCCAGACGAACCCTGCCTGCTAGGAGTGAACGCCGCCTTGGATATTGCCATTCAGAGTATGACAATTGAAAATGTTTGCTTTATATGCATGCCATTTCGAAAATAGTTTTGGACTAGGTTCAAAAGAAGCTGCTTTATCATCAGGCTTGCATTATATGATCAGAGGGCGTATTATGGAACTTCAAAAACAGGATACACGTGGTATTGTCGAAGTTTCAATCAATTCCAATTCATTTCTGCGAATTATAATATAGCAAATTATTGTTTCTTTGCGATTCAGAGACACAAACTAATTGGTTGTTGACCAGGATGTTTTTATCGTAGGTCACAATCCACTGAATAGTGAAAATGTTTACTATACAAGCCAAACATCAAATGCACACAACTGCAGTTGTGGTTTTTTTTATTTTGACGCGCATTTTTTTTTTATGTAACTTCCATGTTCGATTTGCTACAAATATAATATAAAATAATTTAAAACACTTTAAAAGAAACAAAAAATTATTACTTTCCATCCAAGGAACGGCTACAGCCAGAAAACTGAAACTTGCAGCGTTCGAATATTATCTCATATTTCAGGAACATTCATATATTGGATATATTCAATTTTATTTCAATAACATTATACCGCACCTAAGAAAGTATTCAAATTAGGCTTGCGCATTTTAGTTCACCATAGTGAGCGATCATTTCCCGATCCCTCGTGAACTAGTTCATTCTTGTAGTGCTCAGTTACTTCAGGGGAGTTCAGTGATAAGTAGTCGTAGTTCGAAGATAGTAGATGTAGTAGAAGATAATGAGCAAAAAAAAGGACAATAGATCTAGTAGAAGATGAGCAAAAAAAAAATAGGTCTGATAAAAGATGATGAGCAAACAAAAAGGTCAGCAGATCTAGTAGAACTAGGAGCGGGACTGACTGCGAACTAGTTCGTTCATTTCAGTTATGGGAATGCTCTTCTGAACTAGTTCGTTCGCGAACTACACAAATTTAATTTAAATAGTTTGCTTCGTCTACGTCTAGGTCTGTTTTGACGATAAGTTGATGCATTGCTACTACCCTAGTTAAGAAAAAGTTAAACTTAATCGACCAAGTCAGCTTCTTATTTCATGATTTCGATGGCAAAGTTGAAGTGGAAATGCAATAGTGCAAATTATCGCTAGATTTTGACAAAAATTATTTCTAAATTTTCATGGAAATTCCCTACAAAAAATTAAGTTATCAAATTTACTGCAGAGACTTTCCAATTTTGTGAAGCCTACTCTCTCCTTGCTATTCTAAAATAAATTTAACTAAGCCAAGATTCAAACCAAATTTTAATTGGGACAAGAATCTACTACACGTGACGGCATATGCTGCTATATCTGGCCGTACATGCAGACGAGGCAAACAATTAGTTTACGTCCTGAGTATACCTCAATGCAAATTGTAGTCACAATTTCATGGTACCCTTCTCAAAACTTCATCGTCTGAAACCATCCATGCACTTCCCCCTCACGTATTGTATCAAGTTTATGCACTGTAAAAATTAAAAGGTAACACCAAAGCAGTGTTAAGACGGAATTACAGTAAAAGCGATGCGCGTGACGTGCGCTAAATCGCGACGCGCGTTGAATCACTTCGCCTAGCTGTCAAATAGTATTCTCAACTGCACAAATAATTTTTTTTGCAGCTAGCGAACGTATTGCACACAAATCAATTCGCACAAACGTAACACAATTTAAAAAAAGGAAAAAACAAACTTGCCTAAGTTGGCGCTGATATCCCACCCGGGTTACTCCGTCCTGCTTGGTCAACTACACCGTCCTGCGTGATGGCGACTGGCGCAATTGAGGCATTTTGTCAAAGCTATGTACTGTAACAATTGGAAGGTAACACTAAAGCAGTGTTAAGACGGAATTACAGTGAAAGCGAAGCGCGCGACGTGCGCTAAATTGCGACGCGCGTTGAATCACTTCGCCTAGCTGTCAAATAGTATCCTCAACTGCACAAATTATTTTTTTTGCAGCTAGCGAACGTTTTGCACACAAATCAATTCGCACAAACGAAACACAATTTAAAAAAAGGAACAAAACCTTATCTAAGTTGGTGCTGATATCCCACCCGGGTTAGTCCGTCCTGCTTGGTCAACTACTCCGTCCTGCGTAGTGGCAACCGGCGCAATTCAAGCATCTTGTCAAAGCTACACGTTCCACTAAAACCAGAAGGAGGACCAATAAAATACTCATTTCGTTATAGTACAATTTACGCGTTTAAAATCAGTACATTCCAAAAAATAACGATCACATAAAGCGAACACCGAAAACACCTATTTTTTACGATTGAGCTCAAGGTATTTTTGATTGGGATTGTGAAAATTTAAATTTTATACTAAGAAAGAACTAAGAAATCATTGTGGAAAAGTTAAGCTTAAAACGTGGAAACAATCACAAGTCAGTGATACTGAAGAATTGATAATATATAATTATATTAATAATAATTTTTAGAAGTTTCTGAAGATCTATCAATAAGAATTACATCGGAACTCAACCGTCGCATCGTTAGACAACGCTCCAACGGCGCCCCAGGTTAAACATATTACAATACCGTTTTTTAATATTTTTTTTAATTTTGTTATCATAGCGAAAATTTAATGTTTTTCTTTTCTTTTAAACTTCTAAATACAAGTTATATTCCGTGATGTGTTTAGCCTTCGTCCCACCAGGGACGCGCAAATTTTGTTTTTTTTTCTAACGTGTAGGTACTTTCCGATGATCAGTGGTTCGATCACGGAAAAGACGACCGAAGCCTTCCAAAATGGACCACTGTCGCCATATGACCCTTCTTCGGTCGGATTAAGCAGGAAAAAAGCCCATTCGCCTTCTTGTCCTTGAGGTTGGTCATCGGTTTCCACCGGGGAAAGCTACTACAATTGGCGCCCAACGTGGGATCCTGGAAGCCACCGTTCTTCTTTTCCGCGATCGAACCACTGATCGTCAGAAAAGTACACTTAAAAAAACAAATTTTGCTTACCCTACTCTAGGTTAAGCAGGATATGGGCTTTTTCCGCCCTTGTTCTAGGAGCTTGTAAACGGGTCTTAACCGGAGAGTTTGCATACAGAATACGGTGGACAAACAGATATTTTTTTTACTTTTCCAGAGACACTGTTTTGAAATTTCTGGTCGTTTTTTATTGTAAAAAAATAGAATCTATCTGATACACCTACCAAGGTCCTGGAACAGTATGTAGTGTAACTTTCTCCCTTGCTTTCTTTTTGACTGGGTTATTTTGAACCGAAGGGCTCATACATAGAAAAAAGACGACGAAATATTTCACTGGTATTAAGACAAAAACTTTCTCCTGAGTGCTCAAATTTGAAGTCGCAAATGGAAAAATTAAATTTTTTCTGGGATTTTTAGATTGGTGATTGGTAAGGACTCGTCTAAGGAATTTCGTTGAACTGTGCAAAAGATAGCACCCTATTTAGCAGTCTCAAAAATGTGGAAGTTTCTGCTTACTTTAGCCAATCGAAAACGGTTCTAACTAATAAAATTGTTGATCCAGGATCTTCAGTTCTAGATTTCGACAAAGAAATCCGAAAGCAGATAGTCCAAAGTCTTCAGAATCGTGTATTTATTCATTAATAAAAAATATTTTAAAGAATTTCGCGCTAATAACGTATATTACAAATGTTTGCGTTGTTATCTACCAAATTACAAACAAAAAAAACCTTCTACCAGAATCTACGTTCCAGCGAACAATATACACGGATATGAGACCATTCCATCCCGAATGTAATTTTAGCATTGTCCAACCTCGCCCTTACTTTTCCAAAGGTACTTACAGGAAAAGGAAAAAATTAATTAAAAATTATATTCGGTTGCCATTTGCATTTTGAAAATGTTTTCCAGACTTCGTGTTGCAATTAGCAATTACAGTGCTGAGCATCGGACCAATGGAGTGGACGTTGAAAGACGAAAGGACCAAAAAGTACATCCGAGAACCATTTCCTTTTATTGCCGTAGACTTGGTACTCTTTGGGATGGTGAGACGAGCACCAATTGGTGAGACGATGATGATTTTTTTTGGTGAATGACTTCTATATGTTTGCAGGACTCTTATCGCAGCTAAGAGATTCGTTTTTTTCACCCCGAAATGAAAAGCGTCCGAGTCAGAGACATAATTTCTATTAGTTTTTACGAGTTTCTCTTAGTGTTACCATATCCTTTCGCAGCGGTCAATATCATCTAATCGAAACAAGTAACAGCCATAAGGCAACATATCTCCAAAAGAAAAAAAGGTAAAGCAAATCTTATCCGATTGACCTTTATCTTCCTTCACCTGTAAATAACGAAAAAAAAAGATGGTCAAGTTAAATTACGAATGAAAGTCACGACCACTGTTTATTACGGTCTTACACCACCGAGATGAAACGCATAAAATATCCAATCATGACAATAACAGAAACACCAACAAAGTCGCACACCTATGACTCTGATGAAACCCTGTCCAATATTGAAAGATCTAAGACGTCCTGCATGAAAATGTGATGAGGTGTTCATCCCCCGGTGGATATTCACCTCATGTCTGCCCATATAACCCTAAATATTCCGGGTTAGATGTCGAGTATGTGGAAGGAGGGTAGTCGTAACCCCAAAATGAAAGAAACAAAACTTTTTCCTCCGTCCCTCACTTCAGATAACTCCCAACGACTCTTCATACTAATCGCAAGAGCATGACCAAGTGGAAGATGATGAAATCTATTTCAAAGATTTAGAGGAGGATGCCGGATTCATAAAGGCCCGGTTGGAAGAAGTATTTCGTGCGGTACAATAAGTCAAAGAAAATTCTCCGAAATTAACTGAGTTTAGGTCCTGGAACGACCTCCAACCCCTCGGAAACCGATTCAGAGGAATAGCTGCACCCTGACTTTGACTTCGAGTCGATGATGGCGTAAACGATGTATGGGTAATTGCACAGACTGTTTTCATCGGCAGCTACAACTCCTGTCTGCATGGGGTGGAAGGTGTACAACATTCCCCAGAAACCAATCCCATATAAGAATAGTTGGCCAAAATGAATCATTCCACTAAAACTCGATAAATACTTTTCCATCAATTCGACTGAACTTTCGGGATGGACGAGCCTTTCGAACTAAGGTCCCTAGGTGTAGACTGAAAGAAACCCCACCACATATCGCGGCTATTTTCGAGGGTGGACTTGACTACGTTGAGAGTTCTGATAGTCCGACGATATTATGCTATTGTTTGAGCCTTAATCCTTTCGGAAGCTTCAAAGATATTTGCGGTCTCTCTATGCTTCGGACGCGTTCATCCCCTGGCTGGTGGCGTAGGGAGTTCTCACTACGCCCAGACAAAAGGTAAATAGCCCAAAAGTTCCCGGAACGCGGCGAACCGTAGAAGATAATTCGCTTTGTCCGGCTACATGAGGGGGGTGGATGTGGATGCAGGTTGAGGGTGTGTTTGTATTCAATATAATCGGCAGTACGGTTTTCTTTTTCAATCTGCTTGAAGGGTTTTACAACCTGAAATGAATTGTTCAGTTTCAAATTGGTTTTGAAGTGAATTTCAGATCAACATGTTTGCAGTAGATTAACCTGAAAGGTACGTTTGTGGAAAGATTGTTGCATTTTGCAGTGGAAGATGATAAATGGAGCGTAACAAAATAGAGACATATGTGAAGAAGTTACATCACATAAAAGTCAATAGGTGAATTAATTGATTTTATCAGGCAATTAAAAGATTTTGTTGTGTCCTGTGATCGGCCAGCCTAGTGATTTGGAGCAAAATCACTTTTGGAAATCCGCGATTTCACATATCGTCTAGATTCTCCATACAGGACTGAGATTTCCAAATTGCAAGATACTGAAACCGGCTGGAACAGACCTGAAATGTATGTTCCACCACGTTCAAAATTAAATTGTATTGAAACCCTTTAGAAGTCAAAACGAATTCAATAGACCTTATTAGGTTTAAGAAATATGTCGGAATTCGTGAAGACGTGCACAAAAATCTCCTATGGGGTTGAATATCAAAACTGTGGAAAACTGTTTCAAGGCGCCGAAATAGAGTTAATTCGACACCTTACAGACCTCAAAGATATGACGAAATTCATGAAAATGGACGTATGGAGGCTCTTTGTTTCACCACTAAAAAAGTAAAAATAAAAATTATATTGAAATACCTTAAAAGTCAAAACGAATTCATTAGATTTAAGAAATATGTCGGAATTCGTGAAAACGTGCACAAAAAGCTCTCAAGTGTTTGAATGTCAAAAACTCTGGAAAACTGTTTCAAGGCGCAGAAATAGAATTGATTCGATACCTCACAGACCTAAAAGATATGACAAAATTCGTGAAAATGAAGGTATGGAGGCTCTTCATAGCCCGAATTTTTTTGCTTTCTATTCTTAGCCACCCTAATCTGAATTTAACTTAGAAAAAGATATGACAAAATTCGTGAAAATGGACGTATGGAGTGAAAATGGACGTATGTAGGCTCTTTGTTTCACCACGTTAAAAATAAAATTATATTGAAACCCCTTAGAAGTCAAAGCGAATTCAATAGACCTCATTAGACTTAAGAAAAATGCGGAATTCGTAAAGACGTGCACAAAAAGCTTCCAAGGGGTTGAATATTAAAAACTCTGGAAAACTGTTTCATGGCGCAGAAATAGAGTTAATTCGATACCTCGCAGACCTAAAAGATATGACGAAATTCGTGAAAATGGACGTGTGGATGCTCTTTGTTTCACCACGTTAAAAATAAAATTATGTTGAAACCCCTTAGACGAAATAAGAAATATGTCGGAATTCGTGAAAACGTGCACAAAAAGCTCTCAAGGAATTGAATGTCAAAAACTCTGGAAAACTGTTTCAAGGCGCAGAAATAGAGTTCATTCGATACCTCGCAGACGTAAAAGATATAACGAAATTCGTAAAAACGGACGTATGGAGGCTTTCATAGCCAGAATTTTTTTCCTTTCTATTCTTAGCCACCCTAATCTGAATTTATAATAACTTACGCTAAATTTTAAATAATAAAGTGTTG
Organism: Beris morrisii; assembly: GCA_951812415.1. NCBI lineage: Eukaryota > Metazoa > Arthropoda > Insecta > Diptera > Stratiomyidae > Beris > Beris morrisii. Next base: position 102,000,322 of record OX638313.1, on the reverse strand, counting down.
GAACCAACCCGAAATTCCGAAAAAAATGCTGCCTTAAATTTTTTGTATTTTCACGCTCTAGGGCTAGAAGACTCTTGAAAACCCAAAAAAAATCTGTCTATCCGCCGTATATACCAATTACAAACGCATTTGAAGACGGGTGGCCCAGAAACTTTTTGAGCTATTAAGTTCAAATTTGTTTGACCCCTTTAAGTGCTCACATTTCAGACGGTGGAGTGTAAGGAGCTGTGTCACATTTAGACGAAAAAAAAATATCTACATCTCAGGAACCGCTTAAGACAGAAAGCTGAAACTTACATAAAGCTATGATACTGGATTTATTTGCAAAAAAAACTTGTTCACTTGAGTGAAAAGATAGATCCCTTGGTGAAAAAAAGTAAGATTTGTCCGTGAAAAGAAGTTGCATATATTTTTACGAATTTCGTCATATCTTTTACGCCTCTGAGTTATTGAATAAATTGTAATTCTACGGATTGTTGAACTTTTAAAACTACTTTCAGATTTTTTTTACATTGAACCCCTAAGGAGGTGTAAGGATATTGTATACTGTCTTCCCCATACCAAACAACAACAAGGGTATTGTAAACAATTTCACGAATTCCGTCATATACCTTAGGTTTGATTAGATATAAAAAAAAAATTACTTCCACGGATTAAGTATTTTTTGATATTCAACCTATAGTGAGTATTGTAGACCTTTTCATGAATTTGCATATATATCTGTTCGGTCTGAAGAGATATCTAATTGGTTTTCCCTTCCACAGGGTTTTTAATATAGTTACATTAAAATTAATTCCAAGACTTTTTTCTTATGTGTTTCAGATGATGTGGACAGTAACAAATAGTGACTTTACCTGAAAACTAACTAAAAAAAATAATAAGGATACCGAAAACAAGAACCGCATCATTAGTTATGTTTTTTAAAAATAAAAATTGATTCATCTTTTGTGTTTTGCACACAAAGGTTTGTTATCTTTTTGTTACAGCAAAAATAAAATTTTCTTTAACTATAAACTACATTTCTTAAACACTAAAACAAAAGAAACACTTTGAATTACTATGGCTGAAAAGATATGCGATCTGAGCACCAAATCAACAGAAATATTGTACAAATACTTTTATAAATATTTTTTCGAACGAAATAAACATCTATCTCTCTATCTATCTTTCTAAACTACATTTCACCATCAAAAAAAAATTATTAAAAAAAAATTTTGAACGTTTTGAATAGTCACTTAAATTTTGTACCTATGGCTAGAAATTACTTTTACATTATTAACTCATAAATGTGGTAACGCCATTATCGAGTTGTGCAGTCCAAATTTTAAAACCCTTCATACCATTCTGTATTGTAACAATAAAACATTATTATCCAAGTACAACTCGCGCGTATCAACAATATTCAGCACTGATTCAATACTGCTGCAGAACTTGTTTTCCGAAAAAAATAACCATTATTTCTGCAGCAGTACTGAAAGGCGGAACTGCTATCGAAGAGGTTCTACAGTACTGGCGGCTCTGCACTGAAAATTCTGCGGTCGTTAAAATACGTTTTCCCGGTATTTTTTTCCGAACTAAAAAACCGAATTGTGTCCGCATAATATTTTCAGTACGGATTCGTGTTGGTGCAGCATTTTCGTAATACACCTATGCTGTAAAAACATAATAAAAATAAATAAATAATAAAAAAAACTAAAGTTCCGAAATTCAGGTTTCAGAGTATTTCACTTCAGTACTGAATATTGACATTGTTTCAAACCAGCCTGAATTCAGTTTCGCGGTATTCATTCCGGTAATTTTCTGAACCGAACCCAGAATCGTTTTGGATTATGAGAAATCAGTACTGAAAAATGGTCATACAGGATCTATGTCAGCTGGTATATTTCTTGTAATACAATAGAATTTGCAACATATCGCCAAGATTTGGAAAGATCTAAGATGATAAAAACAAATCACGGGTCTTGCAAATGGGACACAGGAAACTATTTGAACTACACAGTAAAAAATGTTTACGACTCTCAGAGTATGCAATTATTCAATTATTTTTGCGCACTCTTGTGAGTTTTACTACTTACGCTGAAACACATCACTATTAATGCGGAAATTCACACATTAGTGTGGAAATCTATAGTTAAAAATGTGTAAATTTACAGCTGGTGTGGAAAGACAAAATTTTACAATGCGTAAAATTACGAAGGGTGTGGAAAAACTAATATGTACTACAAAAATGTGACATGTTTATGTTTGCTTCTTATTATTATTAATTTATTGATAATATAAATGCATGAACTTCAATCGAATAATCGGCAGTGAATTCGTATACGTATATTGAAGGGCAAAGAACACAGCAATCGACAATTGGAAAAATTCAATGAAATCAATCAACACATGATAATTGGGAAAAAACCAGGATATAGGTCAAAAATTGTAGAAGGTATAAAACACTGTACATGTTTATTATATAAACTTAATTTATTTGTTTTAAAGCCACAAACTTCACACACTGTAAACATTATTTCTTTTTTAAATTTTAAATCACGACTTACACAAAACCACGAAACAAGTGAATTAAACAACGAAGCGGTCAAGTTAATACATATCACAATAAATAGATTACTACGCATAAAGTATCAAAATTATTGTACATGCAAAATGCGTAATTTTTTACACAAATTTTACACATTAAAAGTGGGAAATTTCATTCGGTGTTTTAATTTTACTTTCCAGCTAGTAAATTCCTGACGAAAATGTGTAAATATACAAATTTTTAAAAATTACTAGTAATTTTGTTAAATTTAATGAAAATTTGTGAATTTTACTAAATCAATTCGGAGTATTTTACTGCTTCAAGGATAGTTATTTTCCAAAAAAATTTTACTGTGTATGTCATAAATAATTTACCTGAATGAAACGTTTGCGCTGTGGAATTTAGCGACATCTTCAAATATTTCTATTTTGATGTACTCGTACAGTAGCTTCACCCCGAACTTCGTTGGTTACTACCTTCAAAACCTCAACCATCAAGAAAATTATATTCACAAATTTAGAAGTGGATTCTCCTTCTATGCTTTGATTATTCTGTACAATTTTTAAATTTTTATTACGTCTGTAAATTAAGTGGCATATCCTTCTGCACTACACCCACTTTCGAAGTATTAATTTCGCCTGACTGACTTAAATTTAAATATTTTTAATAACAAAATATAAATATTAAAAATTTAAATACCGAAAATATTTACATGAGCTTAATTTGTAATTTTATATATACTACTACCTAAATTCTATGAATTTAATGAATTAAAATAATAAATGCTTTTTTAAGGTATGGTTGCTGTGTGATAGGGTGACGAATAATAATAATAATATCAAATTACAATTTAATAAACAATTAATAATTAAAAATCTTTCCACATTTTTTTAGCTATAAATAATACAATCTATGCCACGCTGTCAAATATTTGACTGTTTTCGGTGACAAATAATATCAGATAATGTAATCGACATATTTTTGGTGTCAAAATTTTTCATTTAACAGTCAGACTTAATTTGACAAGGGTCGTTTTTCAACGAACGTGTCATAGCATAAATGACTGAATTTGACAGTATTTGGCATTATTAAATACCTAAATGCCATACATGTATCGAACGAATGTCGACTAAGTTAGTGTTTTATCTTCTGATTTTTGGTGTGCGATTGATTGGTTCAGTGAATGGTTGACAAAATTTCGGCCATATATGGTCACAGTTGTCAAAAAATAAAATTATATTTCTGTGTAGAATCCACTTAGATATGTCTGATACAACCGATTTAAACGGATGTGTAAACACTAGGAAAATAACACAAATTATAGTGATTTCAGAATTATGTTCTAACAGTAACACCAATAACTCCTATAAATCTGTTCAGACAGAATTTGACACAAAGAATATGGTCAAATTTTTTACTGCCAAACATTTGATTGTAATTTCAGAATTATGTTCTTTCAGTGACATACAATGTAGTACAAGTACCACACCAATAGATTCAATAAATCTGTTCAGACAGAGTTTGACACAAAGAATATGATCAAATTTTTTATTGCCAAATATTTGGTAGTATGGCATACAACGTGATAGTGTTAGTTTGAAATTAACCGTGTGGAAAACTAGCGTCTATTATTATTAACTAGCTATGAGTGTGCAGAAAAAAAAACACTAGCCCTACAAGAAATAATACTGATAAATTTTGAATGAAACTAAAAATATATGTTTTTATAACACACCATAAAATGAAGTGGAGTGAAAATGAAGAAATGTCAAAAGCTATATCGCAAATAAAACAGGATTTGTATATATAATTCGAAACAGTTTAGAAACAAATCAAGATTTTGTTGCAATATTAAAAAAATCGGTGGTTCGCATATTCGCAAATGTCAAGGCAGTCAGGCAGAAAAGCGATGTGGAGGTGGCCTAATTAGAAGTCGTAATCGACCGAAACCTGAATCCGAAATTCAAAGAACACCAGGAACATCTAACGCTCAAAAATAAATTAAGTCCCCAAAATCATTTCAAATCCAAAGAAACGCTGATTGGCCTCTAGTCAATTTGGCAGAAATAGATTTGATCTTTAATCTTCTTCGAGCGTGTTGAATATATTTAAGCATACAAGAATTATTATTAAAGTTGCAAAACCAGATACGAGATGGTTTTACTATTGTTATAAAGGCGTTTGAACCTCAGGTGAAATTTAATACAGCTTTGTGAAATCTTTCACCACAAATGATATCGGCTTCCTGAATCAAAAGTCTGTCTAAATTTGTTCTTTAGGCGAGAAGCTAAGGACATTTATTATCTTGATGATAGCTTCACCGTCTCAGCGTTACTAATGCTTCCGTTAGATTTTTTTAATTATTTATAAGATCGACCTGCTTCGAACTGAATGGCGATGGTAAAAAATGATGTAATGCAACATTCACAGCAATTTGAAAGCTGGAGTGAAATTCAAGGACGACTTGAACATCTTTTTCGAACTACCTGTAAGTCTTGTAACCTTTACAACTGGAGCAGTTAGCGAGCCGAACAAAATAATTTATTCTATAAATTAAAAGCGATTAAAGCGAGAAAATTTAAGAATTTCGAAGTCTCAGAGACGAATAGCGATGGACGGCCTCAAGTAGTTCCGGGGGGGCCGATTTGATCAAAATTGCCATAATAAATTCCGGAACGTTGTTTCCAACTCGTTTAAATCGTAACTTGAAATTCAAGCTTTTCGCATTAGTTTACCAAATAAACGCTCGAAAGCCGCAAAACCGGACGTAGCTACGGAAGCGCTACGTAAAGGTAGTAAAATTTAAGCCAAAGTAGATCCAGTTGCCGTCGCCTCCGTCGCATTAGCACGTACCGAAAATATTCGCTTGACAACTGACTAATCTCGGTGACTTAAAACATTTCTCAGTTCTTCCCAGGTCCTGGTCCAGCCACTTTCGACGACAACGAGAACTCCTTTGGTAAAATGTCCGCTCACCGGGACTACAAGTGCTAGTTCTCGAGAACACTTTGAAACGAAAATCCCCGAGATGAAGCCACATCAATGAAACTTGTGCAGAATTACGTGGACTAATTAAAAATGCATGGAACGACTTAAGGGTAGCGATCTGAACAGTACACCTCGTCAGGTGGATGTTGTTCACTAAGAGGGCGAACCGAACTGTTGGCAAAGGGGTTGTTTTTTGTCCTCAACTAGTCCACGATGGGACAACATCAACAACGGACCATGCTGTTTTCCAGCAATTCCAGCTTCCGGGACGTCAGGTTTCATTGGACATGGACGTAAGTGGCAAAGTCTTTCTACACCCTCCACTCGCATAGCATCCGTTTCCACAGATTTCATACAAAAACCAGGTTTTCGCACCTCAAACAGCTTAAGATTCAAAAAGACTAACAAAAACCAGCTTTTCATTTTTTAGACCGTATTAACTGGTGATTTCTGCAAGGATTTGGCAATTTAAGGGAGGGCAGCAAAGGAGCAAGTGCGAAAATGTTTTGGGATTTCTGAAGGATTACGTAGTGCAAGCGATTAAACAACTTCTATATGGTTATGACAGCCGTTGGAATTAACCTTGTGCTTTGCGTGCTCAAAAAATAATGACAACGGGGCTAAATAGGAATAACATGGAAGAAAATAGAAACAACAAAGTGGTGTACATTCCAAAAAGTAATGCAATAACCCTTCAAAAAATTGCAATATGTAAGTTGGTTGAGCCTAACAGAGTATACACAAGAGTGGTCTCGAAGCTTCTCAGCTTGCCTTTTTTTTCCGGCGATAGGTTGTTAGCCTAACGTCCAACAAAACCCAAAAAGCGTAGGACCATCTCAGCAGTGTGATCCGAACCGACGACCTCTGAGATGGTACACCAGCACGCTCACACCAGGCCACGGAAGATGACTTAAAGCCGAAACGGTTAAGCAACAAAAGTTGAAATTTGAAATTTATTTAAGAAAAAACCGATAAATTGCTGCCCAGAAAACAGTTTGGTCAAAGTTCAGAAAAAGTGAAGAAAAATCGAATGATGCAAGAAAGGTTCACCCAAAGCGAATAATGCCAGAAGAAAATATTCAACTGACTATGGACACAAGGGTGCGTGCGGGGGAACATATGCATTTTTGTGAAGGCTTACCGAAGGTGAAAAAAAATCGAATGATGTGGAAAACACCTGGTCATCGTGGAATACAAAATAAAACCATTTTGCTTAAAATTTACCAGAAAGATTTAACGTTGCGGAAAAAGCAACTTAGGGCATTTTGATACGAGCTCACAAAAGGTGAGAAAAAAATCGAATAATACGCAAAAATACATTAACAACTGGAATTTCTGGAATCCTAAAAAAAGACGCTTACGAAGGAATGTTAACATTTCGATAAAGGTTGACTGAAGGTGAACAAAAATTGAATGTTGTTTTTTACAAGCTAGGAGTATTTCGGTGAGAGTTCGTGAAAGTTTCACCACAACCAACTAGAATTCGTGGAATCCAAAGATATGCGCGGTCGAAGGGACATACAAATTTGATGAAAATTTACCAAAGGTTAAGAAAAAGCAAATATTATGAGAAAACGCAAGGCATTTCGGTACGAGTTCACCAAAGGTTCACAGAAAGTGAAGATAAAAGTAATAGTGCGAAAAAAAAAATATGAACAACCAGAATTCGAGGAGTCTGAAGAAAAATGAATGCGTGGGAAAATAAAAATTTTGTAAAGGTTCACTTAAGGTGAAGAAAAATCGAATCAAAACGACTTCATCAAAGATGAGGGAAAATCGTATTATAATGCACAAAAAACATAAGCAACTGGTATTCATGAAATCATCAAAAAGGCGCGATCGAGAGAACGTTAACATTTTAGAGCATTTTGACCAAAGGTGAAGAATATCAAAATAAAAGTTAAAAAAAATAACATCAAATATTTTGAAGCGAGTTCACGAAAGATTCAAAGGTGGAAAAAAACTAGTATTGTGAAAAGGCACAACTAGAATTCGTGGAATACAAAGAAAAAAAGGGAACATAACATTTTTGTGAAGAAAAATCGAATGTTGTCGAAAAAGAAAACTAAGTTTTGATATAAGATCACCAAAAGCGAAATAAAAACGAATAATGCCCAAAAACATAAACAAGTGGAATTCATGGAATCCCCGAAAAGGTAAAGGTAACGATAACAATTTGGTGAAGGTCGACCAAATGTTATGAAAAATCGTATGTTATGAAAAAACTAACTAAAAACATTTTAGAACGAGATCATGAAAGATTCACAAAAGGAGGCGAAAAAAAAATATACACAACTAGAATTAGTTGAGTCCAAAGAACAGCGAGTGTGAGAGAACACAATCATTTTTGTGAAGGTTTACCAAAGACTAAGAAAAATCGAATGTTTCCTTTGCAAATCGTTAACATGATTCGGAAATGATTCGCTTAGCGTTCACCAAAGTAGCCCCTACGTTTTTGCAAAGATTAGGTAAATATTTTTTTCATTATGATAAGAGTTAATAGGTGATAATATGCATTATATACAGCTTCACAGCAAACTACGAAGTGAAGATCCGCGAAAAGCGAAGGTTTTCGAATATTCCCAGAAAGAGGCAGAATATATCATCGTCTGTTTCATTTTTATAAACTCCAGTATAAGCGAATATAATCGAGGACAATAACGTATGGTCAAAATATAAACCACCGTTTATTCACTAAAAATGAATAATAAGTCTGCGAAAGGTGAGGACTATTTCAACCGTTTACATAGGGTACAAGAAATTCATTGCAAACGAATGTAAATCCGCGAAAGATGAACATTTTTTGTGTTTTGTTTGTTCATTATTAAGAAAAATACTGTTTGTATGTGCAGAAACCATATATGCCATTTGTTTTACGAATTTCGTGAATGTCACACGTGAAGTGAAGTGAGTTAAAGTTAAAGTTTAAATTACTGGAAATTAAAGGTATGTTTAGAAAATTGTATTCATTTCTATATGCATGTAGTATTTATAGTTATTTATTATGTAAACAATTAGAATGAGTCGCTGTAGTAATAAAGAAAGAAACTGAATATATCGTGCTAAGCTTAACCGGTGCCAGGCTCGTTCACACGGGGGGGTTTGTGGTTTTTTGAGAGTTAAACCCCCCCCCCCCCCCCTTGGTATATTTGACAAAAAAATTTATTGCATATTCTCGAAGAGGACAATTATGCGTAACTTTTGGTCTAACTGTCTTACTTCCTGAAAACCGGTAGATGTTAAGACCTAAACAGAACACGGACCTTGACTGCGACTGCACAGTACCTGTCTTTGGAATACACAGGATTGTATGGCGATGCCATAGAGATACAGGAGACGACTCGCCACCGGCTTTGTATAAAGCGCTTTGAAGCCAGAGAAGTGAGACGCAACGCAGGTGAGGCCCTAGCATAAGTAAATGCGACGACGTCCGCCTTCAACTCAATCGCTGCTTGTCATCTCCAGTATATATATCTCTATGGGCGCACACTAACACACTAATTCTGAGACTGCGGTTACTCGCACAGGGCTGCCAATTGTAATCTCGGATTTCAATTATTTCCCAGGCGCATTCCATCAAAGATACGGTTGCAGTGAGGAAGTTTTCGATGGAACATCAATGCAATTTCCCCAATACGCTCGGGATAGAATCGCAAAAAAGAAACACTACGAAAATAATAAGTCCACCACATAGGTACGTTTAATCAAGATAACCTTATAGAGACAATAACCATTATGTAACTTTTTTTATAGGTCACTAAAATTAATATTTTTTAGGTTTTGTTTTATATTTCGAACATTTTTAATTTATATTTTTTTTAAATAAATGGACTGATTAGTTTTTGAAAAGTTGCTTCTTTTTTTAAATTTACCTAGTTCAGATTTTAAGACATTGGAGGAAGCGTCCTTCGTTTAAGTCGATGATGCGCAGAGCAACAATTGTTGCATCAATTTTCTCTACTTATTTTCACTTGAAGTGGCGAATAAATACAGCAAGATGTTCGCTCCAAACAGAAAATTGGCGAATGGCTACCAAACCGCGTGAAATGTTTCGCTTTAGATGTAAATATAGTCCGAACGGTGATGGACCAACGGTTTGCTAGTGGAATCAAAAGTGAAAGAAATATCAATTTCAGAGGTCCGGCGGTGAACCACAAATGAACCTTCCTGGCTTTTCACTTGAAGTGGTTTGTAGACCCTTTGCCGCGAATATGTACATCAGTATACTCGTATATTCGCTACAAGCGGAGAATAGATGGATGGCTAACGAATCGTGTAAAATGTTTCGCGGCGGATGTAAATATAGTTCGAACGCTAATTTACCAACGGCTCGCTATTGGTGTTCACTATTGAAGGAAATATTCACTCGGAAGGTCCGCCGGTGAACGGCAAGCGAACCTTTTGGTTTGCTGGGTTGACAGTTAATTTTGATTTGCAGGTATATGTGCATTCGAAGAGATAGTTCGCTTTACTTTTGAATCGTTTACGAATAAAAATGTTTGGTGGGTAGGTTCTTGGAAAGTAGTTCATTTGTTTAACAACCGAACTGCCAAAAAAATACTGCACTTAGAAAATGAAGTCTTATTATGATATTAAGCGAAAAAGACGAAACTCAGCCGAGATCCCGAAAGTACATATCTTGAATGTCAAATTTATCCATCAACATCATTATTCCGATGATGGTCTTCCATTGACAGCAATGTCCGGGATCCAATCTGCTTAGTATGACTCTCTTGAGACTTTCAATGCCAACGAATCCTTTTCTAGACTATCTTTCGGATGAGGACACCGAGTTCACATGCTCCGTCCGCACATCCTTCGGAGCAATCTTTCTTATCTCAATACGCACTCCGAAAATGTGTATAAAGATATAAAAAAATAAACATGTATCTATATAAATACCAAAATATACATAACATGATAGTGGAGCTATAAGATTCCTATAACGTCCTTACATACGCCAGACATACATCTGTGTTTAATACCATTCCTTTCTTAAACCCTTCATAAACATGTCGAAGAGGGGTCACTCTCGGGGATAAATTGGTTGGAGCGAAATCCATTCATTGGAATCGTATTTTCTGGTGGATTTGTCGGAAGACATTAAATTTCCTCTTACAAGATAAAAAATTTTTTTTTTTTCAGATATTTGTAAAACATTTGGACCACTAATTTATTAGTCCGATTTTGAACGGTATATCGTCGATAACAAGACCCTGAAACAGAAACGTACATCCAATCAATGAATACTTACATCATTATAATGAAAAAAAAATGGTTAAATTTGAGCCGATGTAAGTATTCATTAAAATATTAATGAATACTTACATGCATAATAATGCATAACGTTCATTAAATTTTGATCTGCCTTGTGCACTCACAATAATTACAGAAAGGATAAAATAAAATATTGCGACAAAGATTGGATACGTAGTATCAACGAACGAATTCATAGAATTGATGAATTGGGTAGTTCTTTCAGCACTTCATCACGTATCTTTATTTCCTTCTTTATTTCGATGTGTTCTGGTAATGAATCTGCGTTAGAAACTCATCTTGGAACAACACCTACTGGTACACTGCCATACCCTGACCTTCCCATTCCAAAAACCGACTGGAATATACGCTACTCTGTATTCAAGGCTAAACTCCTAAGTTCAGTTCTATATCCTTTAAAAAACATGAGTTTGTTTTTGAGCTTGTTTACACCCAGCGACCTGATCGCAGTCTGACCTATATCGTGACCTAAAGTAAGTCCAGTCGCCAACTGTTTACACCGATAAAAGCCTAAAGTTCGGCCCGATCGTATTTAGTCCATCAAGGTATTTCACCAATAAATTCAGGGACTATTACTAAATATCTGCAGTGGAATCTTATGTTAGAATGCATTCCACACATGCCTTGACAAATTGTTGTATCTTTTGAATATCACTGATGTCAAAATGCAAAAAAAAACATTTAGGGCGAATCACGCGTTTACACCCAAAAATCAAACGACCTATTTTAGGTCAAGATGAACGAGCCCGAACCTAACGTTAGGTCAGGTCGCCTATGGAGTTCTTACAGCAGGCATCCTAAATTTAGTAATATTTTAATAATAATAATAATTTGGAATTTTCACGTTTTGGTACCGTGTGACGGTGAAGTGGTGAGCGAGCGTTTTAGATGCAAGATTTTGGTTTCTAGATCTCAGGAACCGCTATACCAGAAGGCTAAGATTTGGAACTTATATTGAACTATGATAGTGCACCCCTTTTTTCAAAAAATTGTCAACAGTGGTTGAGGGGTGAGGTGAAGAAGGGACGAAGGGAGGGGGAGAGAGGGGGGAGGGGAACAATGCGTCCAAGACCCTAAAAAGCTGGGATCGAAACATTCTCCAACTTCTCCTAAACAGTTGATGTCAGTAGGTGAAAACTTTGTGGCTGTCTTTAGAGATACCACAAGCCTAGATAAGGACTAAAATTTGAGAGGGAGGTGGTGGGGAGTGAGTTCCACCTTGTGGAAAGTGGTGTACGGGGTAATGATGAGAGGGGGTAAAAAGGAAAAAAAATCTCATTTTTATTTATCGAAAACCGCAAAGGATAGCAAGCTAAAAATGAACGACTATGTAGAACCACTAGATGAAAAAAGAAATTTTTTAATACTAGTAGCAAGGTACGAGGGTGGTGGGTAGGTTCTTGTATCACACAAACAACTTATTCTAGAAAGTTGAAAATTAGTACGTATATGTAGAAGTACTACAGGAGTAATTCAAGCAAAAAAGTTTTGGCATTCATTGGCGTAAAAAGGTGGAGTAAAAAATATGTCAGGAAAAGGATTTTCCCACATTTTCACGAATTTCAATACATCTTTTAGCCATGTCGAGTTACCAAATTAATTTTAGTTCTGCAAGCCTTTTATATAAACGTCTAGAAATTTTTTTATCAAATTTTTAGTTATCGAACACCTAAGTGGGTGAAAAGTGCTTGTGTTCATTTTCACGAATTCCGATATATTTCTTGGGTCTTATGAGAAACGCTTTAAATATCATATAATCGGAGAAAACCCGATTTAAGCATTTTTCAATCTTCAACCCCCTTGGTAATGTAAAGTAGTATCCAAGCTTTCACGAATTCCGATAAACCTTTTAGATAGATAGATGATTTATTTAAATTCATTGGGTTGTATAATAACAAGTAAAAATAATTCAGTGATTAGATCTTAATCTTTACAGCTGCAATTGAAAATTTTGCATTCTATTTGCAAAAACTTACGTTAATCTAACACAGTAAATTTTTCAAGGAAAAATTTTGTTAACAAAAAACCTTGCTTGAAAGAACCTTAATGACTAACTTAAAATAATAAGGAACACAACACTAGTTGTAGGAGTAACTAGCCAAGGAAGAGACTAGAGGATTGTCTACCATTTGGGACTTCGTTAGAAGTCTTGTGAACGACAAACCTTTTAGGTTTATTACGATCGAATTCGCTTTTACTTCTATGGGCTTTACTTATAATGATTTAAAATTAATTTCGGGACTTAGCGATATTCAACTCCTACTTTACGAATTCCGACATTTCACTTAGGTCCGATGAGATATCAAAATTTTTTTTACTTTATCAGGCTTTCTATATAATTGCCTAAAAATCAGTTTCAGAATTTTTTGATATTCAACCCCATATGTTTTAACGTTCCGAACTTCTACTTAAAAAAAAAATATTAAAGTTGCGCCCAGACTGTAGGCAGATTTCGTTTTTAAGTGGATTTAACCGATAAAATCAAATTCGTAGAACCCTGCCCGTACTTCACATTCCAAGTTTATATTTGAATTTTAAACATTTGGACATCCTAGTTTTGAGGCTTTACTAAATAGAACTACTCGAGTTATATGACCTCTTTTAGTAGAGCGCTTTTTACATTTTGTGGCAGACCCATGAAGCAGCGTCCTATTAATGTTAGTAATTCGTTCTGAATAACGTAATTTTCGACCGCAGTGTTCATTCCAAAAATAAAAGGATGACCAAATACTTTACTCGAGTGAAGGTAAAAAGAGTGCTCTTAGTACTCAACTGTTTCTGTTATTGATGGAAATTTTGGACAGCGAGGAAGTATGTGGGCACCGACAATAGTAGTTAAGTGTTGATTGTTTCCTTAAAGATGTTGTGAAGTAGTCGCAGGCAAAAACATGGACTTCTAGAGAAGATAGTGAGACGATCGACTCTATTGTGCAATTAAGAAGAAGAATGATTGTGAAGTACCTAGAATTCATCTCGATTATAGTTAAAACGAAAATTGGGCCACCGAGGCCTTCAAGTTCGCATTAAAAAGTGTTAACTAGTCCCGAATTTTTTACCATTTCCAAAATGAAGCTTGTATTCAGGATCAGCTTAAGACATCAGTCGTTAAATAAATAGGAGAATTAGGAAATTTTCTCGAAATGCTTTCAACTTCATACGAAGCCATCCATTAAGTTACATTAAATCTTCGTACTCAATGCACACAAAACGTTTTAGACATTAATCCGCAAATATTCGGAAGTGCACCAGTCGCCTTACACTTAGCTCGCAAGGAGCTAAGGCCCTACGAAATGGAAGAGAAGTCGCCGGAACAATAGTGGCACTAGAAGTAGACGACGTCGCGCGATAAGACGATGCATAAATTCGCTTTTAATTAGAAAATTAGCCAAAAATATGCGACTCACGATAATCATATGAATAGTAGTGCATTACACGTCTTTTACTTTCTTTATGATGTTCATTAACCCAAACGTTTACCTACCCTCCTACAAAACCGACCGACCTATTCGCGTAGAGTTGCAGACGAGACGCTCAAAAGGACCCAGGATTTCAGAAACTTTTTACGTCTTATGCACAATTTCCTCCTACAACAAACGCGCTAAGGAAACCGACGAATGTTTGTGGGGTGACAAATATTCCAAACTGGATTCTAAGAGGATTTTAACTCGTGCAAATCGCTTTTCCCGGGGAACGTTGAAAAATTTTCTTAATTAAGATGTTTGGGGGCTCTATGAAGACGTTGGAAAGATGCCAAATTGGTGTTACTTTTTTTTTGTTATCTTCCAATTTGTTGCTTTTTTTAGTCTTAATGGCTGGCTAATTGCAGTTGATATGGCGGGGTATCTGGAAATCGGTTCGAACTTCTTCCTGAAGCGCGTCATATCAACGCAAACGATAATGTGCAACGACATACACAGGACCCCCGCACAACAACGTCAGCTTCAATCCTTTCACATATGTGGAAAATGGGAGGACTGCAGGACACCCAGTAAAAGGACGTTCATCGAATCTACGGATATCTACCCACAGACAATATGAGCTGCACATAATCATAATTCATTCAGTGGATTACAGATTGTTTTGGAATAATAAAGGCAATTGGAAGCTAGTTTATGCCAGGCGATGGATTAAAGTCCAGTAATTTATATGGCTGGCAAATGGTCCGCACTGGTTCCAAAACTATACCCGAACCCGAGTTGAATGTATGGATGGTCCAGTGCTGTGATTCCGATTGCACAAAATCCATTTATAATTGTACATTATTGTCAATCCAAACGGTTTATAGAATCCATTCGGACGGTGGTGTAATGAATGCTCATATTACACAGGAGGTGGCTTATGATATGTTGTATGAGTCGGTCATTGCTTAATCCTTTTCGCATATGCCGTACGTTTTCAGTGTTAAAAATTTCATTTCAATGCATTTCGGTGAATAACGATGATGACTTATTGGATTCAGTCTTTTGCTTGAATCGAACGGCCATAATGCTTTTAAGAGTCGGGATATAAATACGAATTATTGCTTTTAAAAAGCATTAAAATCGGCGTGTTTTGCCCGGACGAAAGCAATAATAATAAGTCAAAAAAGCAGTGTGAATTACTGCACATATTTTTGAATTGAGTGATTTCTTTTCAATATTGTAAAAACAATACGAAACAAGTCATTATCCAGTACTAAGATATATTCCAAAAGATTTGTTTATTAGAAATCTGCAAACTAAACATTATGATCCATACACTGCAGCATGCTACAAACTTAGGTATTTGTCAATGTTGACATTATTTACACATTAAACAATTTTTTTAATTCAACTGAATACCTCACTAGACTTCATTTCATAAAAAAAACATATTGTTACATGCATACATTGGCAACCTAAACTACTTATCTATGGTATTCAAGTTTCCAGAGAAAAATACAACCTTCTAATATCCAATCAGAATAGCGTAGAAAAATCTACACACTTCCCGCATGTTCTAGTCACACCATAAAATTTACTTGATATCACTGAACAATACCCACGCAGTATATAAGAGTAGAAGGTCATGCACACATGATCAGTTTTTACTGTGAACGCGACACGACAATCAGTTTTACTAAAAATCGTTCCAAATAGCCTCCTGGTTATTCTATAGATCAGTCGCATAGTAACCTACATCGCTTCTCAGCATTAAACGCGTTCCGGACTTCTACCCAAAAAATAATGAAGGTGCGCCCAGACTGTTGACAGATTTTTTTCTTTATTTACGTATTTTTTTATCGATAGAAGATTCCATAGAAGTAAAAGCGAATTCAATCACGTTAAACCTAAGAAATTTTCGGAATCAGTGAAAACTTGAACAATACCTTACACCAACACGGGGTTTAATATTGAAAAATACTTAAATCTGTTTTAAAGCTTAGAAGTGAAAGTGAATATCAAATATCAATAGACCTAAGAAATATATCGGAATTCGTGAATATGTACACAACCACTTTACATCCCCTTAGGGGTTGGATATTAAAAAATTTTGAAGGTCGTTACTAGGCGCTTATATATATAGCCCGCAGAAGTAAAATTGCTTTGATAGCTCGACATGTCTAAAAGTTTTAACGAAAGTCGTGAAAATGAGAATTCACGGACAATATTTTTTAGTCAACCTCTGAATGCTAATACTAAGTACTAAGTTTCAACTTTCTAGCATAAGAGATATGAAAGCCACCTCTCACCTCCGTACCTTGCTACCCCTATCAAAAATTTTATTTTTCTAGGATGGTTCTATAGTCGTAAATTTTTAGCTTTCTATTCATTATGGTTTTCGAAAAATAAAAATGAGAATGTTTTCCTTTCTACCCCTTTTCACCATCACCCACATCCCCAACATTTTTTTCCCTACTAGAGGTCTACTGACCCCAACTCCTGTAAAATTTTCAAGATGATACGGTTTTTGAGATATAAAAATAAAAATTTTACCTTAAGGGGGGACACTCCTTCACATGGTCGAAAAATACATGACTTTCAAAAATTATTTTTTTATGTATAATAACTCGAAACGCTTTGAAATCGATGTTTAATTTAAATACTTTATTATTAAAATAATAAAGTAAAATGGGTGGATGTTAATATCGCCTCGTTTCTAGCTGTGTACACTCTAGCGTCCTTAATTTTGATCTGAACCAAAAAAACAAAAAGTTTTTCTAAAGGGTTATGATACTAGCTTCTAGATGACGTAGAGCATTTTACAGAAAAAGAAATTGCATGTTTTTACACAGTTTTAAATTTAAAGTGCATTTTTCGCTAAAAAAAAATCGACTTTAAAATACGAAAAAATATAAAAAAAATTGTTTTTCAAAAAACAATTAACGTCATCTAGAAGAGAATTTAATTATCTATAAAATGAGCCATCCTAAAGCCAAATCGGTTCAGTAGAATTTTCTCAAACGTGTACGCAAAACCGAAAAATCATGTTTCGAGAAAAAAGCGTTTAAAGTTTTGGAAACAATAAAAAATACTATGTACTTTTTACCCGACCCCTCCACTTTATGAGCTGTAACTCGTAAACACTGCAGATATCGACTGAAATTTTTTCAGAGAAAAAATCCATTTTTTTAACCCGATAAAGGAGTGTCCCCACTTAATATCCCAACGGATTTGGGAGTTACGCGCCTTCAAACGATTTTGCGTACGGTGGACGGCGGGCAGGCGGACATTTTTTTTTTGGTTTTTTGATGTTTACTAGTCCTAAAAAGTGAAAATACAAAATTTTAGGGTAGCAAATTTCTTTGAAATTGTAATAGTATTGTGATCGACCTGAAATTTCAAAGAAATTTGCTACCCTGAAATTTTGTAAGTAAAAATTATCAGCGAAAATGGGTGGCATATATTTTCACGAATTTCGACATATTTCTTAGGTCTTCTGACATATTGAATTAAGTTTTTTCTACGAGTTCTTCAGATAAATGCATAGAAAGTGATTTCAAGATTTTTTTAAAATTAGATTCTTAAGGGGGTGTCAAAGAGTTGTGAACATTTTCGCGAATTCATCCATATTCCTCAGGTCTGATTTTATATTGAATAACTTCTAACTTCAACGGGCTTTTTATATATTCGTCTAAAAGCTGTTTTAAATTTTCCTTTTATACCCCTTAGAGGGTATACAAAGGTGTTGTACCTACTTCACGAATTTCGTCATATCTCTTGGAAGTGATAATACATCGAATTGGTTTTCTTTTCTTCGGCATTTCTTTGTAATCATCTAAAAATTTATTGCAGAATTTTTTGATATTTAACCCTCAACTGGGTGTAAGGGGGTTTTATGTGTTTCACAATTTTCGCCATATTTCTTAGGTTTGATGAGATATCAAATTGCATATTATTTCTGTCTAGTTTTATATAACGCATGCAAACTGATTTTGGAATTTTCTGATATTCAACCCCAAGGGATTGACATACGTTTTCATGAATTCCAACATATTTCTAAGATCTGATGAGATATTGAATTGATTTTTACTTCCAAATGCTTCTTACATAATCGCCTAAAAGTTAATTTCACGATTTTTGGATATTCAACCCCAAGATGGTGTAAGGCGGTTGCATACGTTTTCACAATTTTTGACATATTTCTTAGGTTTGATGAGACACAAAATTGCTTATTACTTCTACAAGCATTTCATGTAATCGGCTAAATACCAATTTTACGATTTTTCGAAATTCAACCCCCTAGGTGAAGTAATGGGTTTGTATACATTTTCACAAATTTCACCATATCTCTTAGGTCTGATGAGGCAGCAAATTGGTTATTACTGCTATGGGCTTTTATTGTAATCGCCTAAAAATTAATTTCAGGATTTTTTGATATTCAACCCCGAAGGGAGTGTAATGGAGTTACATACGTTTTATGACTACAAGGGCTTTTTATATATCAATATTTTCGATATTTTTACTTCTATTCTCGTAACAAAACTTCCAGTTTGCAAAAAACTTCCATGTCTTGAAATAACCGATGTTACTTTTGAATTTTGTCCTAGTTCCAGATATGACCAAAATGCGTAATTTATATGTTAAATGTACCATTGACGTATGCATTTTATCGCACCACCAATTTAACAGCTTCTCCAACTTTAACCCGAAAAATAATAAAGTTTCGTCCAGACTATTGGAACATGTTTTTCTATTGATTTTATGAAATTGTGTTTTACTTGAAATTCCTACACTCTTAAATACGAGTACTTTGGATAGCGGTACAAGTATGTGCTACATTTTGCTGACGGATTTGAGTGTAAAACGGCTCCAGTGCTAAGTAAAAGCAAGAAAATTATAATGTAAAGTACTACTTTGCACTAGTAATTTCACTTTAAGAATTGCATCAAATAATTCATATTTGCTTAAAAGTACACTACTTTTGTTTAAAAATCAAAAAGTTCACAACATTTTACATTAAAATTACTTAACTTTAATACCAATTTTACACTATAACTTGTTTATTTTTACACATCATTACTCAAAAAATTAATATTTTTACTATACGGTGAAATTTACTACAATTATTGTTGGCATTTAGTTGCCTCAATTTCAACAAATTTTACTTATTATTTTATAAATAATAAAGTAAATTCTGATCGACCTGAAATTTCTAAAAAAATTTGCTATCCTGAAATTTTGTATTTTCACGTTTTAGGACTAGTAAACACCAAAAAGAAAAAAAATGTCCGTCTGTCCGCCGTAGACGCCGTACGCCGTACGCGAAATCGTTTGAAGGCGCGTAGCTCCCAAACCCGTTGAGATATTAAGTTAACATCTTTATGGTGGGTAGATTGGGTGAACCCCTACAACTGGTAAAGGGTTGGGGTGTGAGGGGGGAGTGTTTTAGTCGAAAAATTTTGTTTTCTAGATCTCAAGAACCACTTATGCTAGGATGCTGAAACTTGGAACTTATGTAAAACTATGATAATAGACCCATTTGCAAAAAAAATGGTCGATAGAGGGGTGTGGGAGTGGGGGGGAGACACAATGAGTCCGAAACGCTTGAAAGCCGGTATTAAAACATTGTAAAATCCATATCTCCTGAACGATTCTTGTCAGAAGATTGAAACTTTGTGGTTGTCTTAAGGAATACTTGGGGATTAGACAACGGCTAAAATTTTTAAGAGGAGTGGTTGGTTGTGGGGATGAGAGGTGTAAAACTTTGGATTACAATATCTTCCGAACGAATTACACCAGGAAGATAACATTTGGTTTATGTATATGGGACCATAAGTGGAGTCCACTGAATGTTAACTTTTTGAGGGGGGAGGTAGAGCACAAAAGTAGGGGGTAGCAATTTTTAAAAAAATTCAATTTTTATATCTCAAAAACCGTACCAGGTATGATCTCGAAAATTTTACGGAAATTGGAGTCAGTAGACTTCTAGTAGAGAAAAAATTTTGGGGGTGTTGGGGGTGTGGGTGTTGGAGGTGATGGTGAAATGGGGGTAGAAAGGAAAACGTTTTGATTTGTATTTCTCGAAAACCATAATAACCGGAAAACTAAAAATTTACGACTATATAGAACTACTATAGAGATACTCTAGAAAAATAAAATTGTTGATAGGGTAGCAAGGTACGGGGGTGAGGGATGGTTTTTTTATATCTCAGAAACGGCTTATGCTAGAAAGTTGAAACTTAGTACGTATATGTAAATGTGCTAATAGAGTAATTAAAACTAAAAAAAATTATATTTTCATTTGTGTACAAAGATGGAGTAAAAAAAATTTCCGTAAAAAGGGGTTTTCCACATTTTCGCGAATTTCGTTAAATCTTTTAGACTTCTAGAGCTATCAAATCAATTTTGCTTCAACGTTTTTCAAAATTTGTCGATATATAACCCCTAAGGGGGTGTAACGCGGTTATGTACTTTTTCACGCATTCCGATATATTTCTTAGGTCCAATGAAATATAGAATTCACTTTCACTTCTAAATGCCTTGAATATAGTCGGAGAATAAACCGATTTAAGTAATTTTTGATATTAAAACCCCCTGGGGAGTAAGACATTATTCAAGTTTTGACGAATTCCGAATTTTTTTTAGGTTTAATGAAATCAAATTCACTTTCACTTCAATTGAATCATCTATTGAAAACATACTGCAGTCACGATCGGCTGCAAGCCAATCGTATAATACTCTAGATGAATACTGAACTCCGATTTATATTGTAGTTGGGGATAAAGTGGAATTACGTGTGTACATGTTGTATGTCCTTTATTAAGGACTCCCATTAGATTGCTACTCAAAACTAAAAGACAATTTTCAGTGTTTAGTTGTATATCTTGAACTGGGTAAGTCATCGAAAAAAAATGTCCTTTTTGAAGGAGGTGCAGGAAGGACTCACTTGATTTCTTACATATTTATCCTTTTCCTTGGAACCATTTAAAAATGAACTTGTACAAAATTTTAAATTCGTAGCTTGAAGCGTTCAAAAGTTATCGAAAAATATTGTTGAACACGTGTCTTAAGGACATTTTGTATGGCAGCTACCAGAAGGAGTTAAAGGATTTCGCTGATTAGTAAACTCGAACTTTGTTTTTACTCAAAACTAATTTGTACAAAATTTCCAATTCATAGCTAAAAGATTACTTGAGTTATAGTAAGTTCCGCAAATTAAGTGAAGACGTTTTGACAGGATATTTGTATGGTAGCTACACGAAGGACTAATAGGATTTTCTTCATAATCATATATTTAGCTTCAACTATTGGAAAAATACTACGTACAAAATTTCATAGACGTAGCTTAAACCCTTCTGAAGTTATCGGCCAATATTCTTAAACACGTATTTTAAGGACATTTTGTATGGCAACTACCAGAAGGAGTAAAAGGATTTCGCTGACAAGTAAACTTAAGCTTCGTTTTTACTCAAAACTAATTTGTACAAAATTCCGAATTCGTAGCTAAAAGATTACTTGAGTTATAGTGAGTTTCGTAAATTAAGTGAATACATTTTGACAGGATATTTGTATGGCAGCTACACGAAGGACTAACAGGATTTTCTTCATAATCATACATTTAGCTCGAACTATTGGAAAAATAACACAAACAAAATTTCAATGCCGTAGCTTAAACCCTTCTGAAGTTATCGACCAATATTCTTGAACACGTGTTTTAAGGACATTTTGTATGGCAGCTACCCGAAGGAGTAGGACGATTTTGCCCGTTAACGAACTTAGCCTTACAAATTCAACCAAACATCCAGATTCAAAATTTCAAGATCCTAGGTGAAGGCGTTCTTGAGTTATCGTGTTCACGGACAGACGGACGGACGGACGGACGGACGGACGGACGGACAGACGGACGGACGGACGGACGGACGGACGGACGGACGGACGTCAGGCGGATTTGAGGTTTTTGGGCACAAATAAACAAAAAATAATATATAACTTTTTTTTGTCCGAGGCTTGGTTCTATGCGTTACAAACTTTTCGACTGGATTAAACTTATAATACTCTATATGATTTCATCTAGAGTATAAAAACAAATACGTAAATAAATAAAGAAAATCTGCCAACAGGCTGGGCGCAACTTTATTATTTTGTGAGTAGGAGTCCAAAACGTGTTTAATGCTGAGATGCTGTGTAGGTTACTATGCGACTGACAACCTAAGGAATAACCAGGAGGCAATCTGGAACGTTATTTTTTAGGTTGTCAATCGCATAGTAACCTACACCGCATCTCAGCATTAAACACGTTTCAGACTCCTACCCATAAAATAATAAAATTGCGTCCAGACTGTTGGCAGATTTTTCTTAGAGTGTAGCTCGCAACAATTTATCAAAAAGATTGAGAGATACAAGCCTTCACGCACGTTTGAGTACGGCGGTCCTATACGGTGGACAGACGGACTTATTTTGCATTTTTGGAATATTCTAGAAAAAGTTAAGAGTTGGAATTTCAGAACGATTTCAGGGTGATCGCAATATTTCATGATTCAAATAATAAAAAGCTGTACAAAAATTCATAGTCTGAATAAAGAACAACTGAAAACTCCGTCATCACCGTCAAATATTCCAAATCCACTTTCTCGTATTACAAATGTTCATGTGTAGAACAAGCTATAAATCGCATAATTCAAAGCTTTTGTAATGAAGTTATCGTGGAATCGGATACCGAAATTGCTTCATTTCACCCCGGGTGCAATTATTTCTGCCGAGGTACTACGCTACAAACTCGTAGTTTTCTCGCAAATGCCGTAGATCACCGAATCCCAAAACTACGCAAACTACCTTCGAATCTAATCCCTTTTCAAAACAACCGACCGTTTTCTTATCGTCTGTGTACCGAATATCTCCATGCTCCTTATAACGACTATAAAACCGAGTGTATAAAATATACCAAAGAGGAATCTTGTCGCCAATAAATCAAATTTTATTACAGTTTTCTTCATTTTACATCGAAACGTTCATCTATCTGACAAGACAACTTGTACGCCACCGAAAGAGATAGATAAAAGCGATAGTAGTCTTCTGTTTGCATACCCATTACTCTTGAATCTCCGAACAAGTTTCACCCCAACCCCATACCAACCCCCAAAAAGCAAAACTGCTTTCTGCTGGGACACAAACTAAGTTGGTACCGCTTCGTTACTTACCCATTTTGCCATTTTGCTGTATATCAACGTGTAAAATGTTCGCTCCAGCGCGGCCATAAATCTGCAAACCTTCGGGCTCATATACATTTAATTAGGCAACATTATCCGAAAAGTGCGTATATGTGACAAATGAGATATGATTTAGGGCAGTAATTAGGGGTGGGATATGTGCTCTTATGATATGTGCCGTCGTACTCCGGTGACCTACGATACGGGGGCCAAAACCCGGCACACTTTAAATGTAGATATGCTGCCATTCTCAGCGATCCTTATCGTCCTTAGACCGAACAAAACGAAAGAACTTTTACTTTTAAATCAGAAATGAAAAATTCATTGAGCACACAATCTTGCACTGGTAAATAAGGAAAAAGGCTCCAAACCATTGGAAGTAGTAAAAGTTGGTGTACTTGTAAAAGTTTCATCACTCAGGGAAAGGCGTGGGGCTTGAAGCGACCGGAAGACGACCGACTAGGAAACGTAAGAAAAATTCGAAACGTACAAAGAAATGTTGCCGGCACCTTCAACCCCGGATAACGTTCACATCATCCACGGATACACACGCACAGTTTGCCCTTAGATGCCCGTATAAATTCAGGATACCCTGGGGTGTTCCATTTCACATGCTTCTTTACGATATTGCTGGTCCCTGAGGTTATTTTGCATGTTTCGCGACCTTATACTATTTCCATGGCCCGTTACGTGCACTTCAGGTGCCATACTCGCTAACTTCGTTTGTTTACAGGTGGTTTGAATGAGTAAATTTACTCCCATGTAATGTGGCTGACAGTGCCTTTTTTCTATCGTAAAGAAACACATTCGTAAGACTTATAGAAAATTCAAACGCAATGATGAGATTGGTAGAATTTGGGTGGTTCAACCGATTGTAAAGGACCAGCTTCAATTACTTGACGAATATGCAAACTGGTAATACTATTCTTAGGGTCTCAAAATGAAAGCAAACGAGAAAGCATCGCAAATGAATCACTAGTGATTCACCTAGGTGAATCCCAAGATTGCACGTGAATTCTCTTATGATTCTGATTTAAAGAACTACCTTCTATTACATGACGAATAGAGAAATTAGCAAGACGATCCTTAGGGTTCCAATATAAAACGAGCAAAATAAAAGCGTCGCAAATAAATCACTAATGATTCACCTAGGTGAATAATAGGATTGCATGTGAATTCTCTTATGATTCCGATTTAAAGGACTCTATTACATCACGAATAGGAAAACTGAGAATACTATTCTTAGGGTCCCAAAATGAAAGCAAACCAAAAACGTCGCAAATGAATCACTAGCGATTCACCTAGGTAAATTTCAGGATTGTATGTGAACTCTCTAATGATTCCGATTTAAAGGACTATATTACATGACGCTTAGGAAAACTGGGAAGACGATTCTTTGGGTCCCAAAATGAAACAAGCAAATCAGCAGAATCACAAGCGATTCACCTAGGTAAATCTCAGGATTGTAAGTGAATTCCCTCATAATTTCGATTTAAGGGACCACCTTCTATTACATGACGAATAGGCAAATTGGGACGACGATCCTTAGGGTCCCAAAATGGAACAAGCAAACGAAAAGCATCGCAAATGAATCACTAACGGTTCATCTAGGTAAATCCCAGAATTACATGTGAATTCTCTTATGATTCTGATTTAATCCTTCGTTGTCACACAAAGTTGAATCGACTCGACGACAAGCTTTGGGCGGCAAATGGACCCTCTTCATATGTTCGAATAAATACCTTTTTTGGAACGCGCACAATGCTACTATTTTTTTTTTCCATACCTAAGAAATGAAACGCTAAAATTTTATAAAAAAAATATGTGACATTAACAAAGCTATAATTTTTTTTTTAGCGAAAAGTGTTTTTTTTTACGTTTTCACCTCTTCATGAAATTTGTTTAACTTGTCGCTATTCTATTTCTTATAAATAAATTCCGTACATCATTTCGTACCAGAATATTCCAATTTTGATAAGTGACCCCTAAATTAAAGGTGCTGGCGCCACCTCTTGAAATTCGCAAACAAATTAAGAAAAAATTAAAATTTGCGGCCAGGAGAGGCAAAAGAAGAGTTACAAATTTTTAAAATTTTTTTCGACGTTTTGCTCACCATTCCCTTATTTTAAATCCTATTTTAATTTTGTTTGGAGCATCTGTTGAGCTCCTCTTTCATTTGCGGTGAAAGAAATCTAAATTCGAAAAATTTACTTTTCAAAAGAATGCCATGGTATCCCCTGCCAAATTTTAGGGCAATTTTTCAAAATTCTCTCAGAATATTCCGATTTTCACAAGTGACCCCTTAAATTACAGGTTCTGGCGCCCCTTTTTAAAATCGGCAACAAATTAAAAAAAAAATTAAAATTTGCGGCATTTCGTACATCATCTAGTTCAGAGTATGTTCAGTAATTTTTGACCCATTGTGACCACCGAGATTGAATACAGAGGTGTGACCACGAAGGTTAAAGGACTACCTTCTCTTATATGACAAATGGGCAAACTTGAAAGACCATTGTAGTGGACCCGAAATATAAAACGAGCAAACCAACCAAATGCATTGCAAATGAATCACTAGCGATTGACCTAGGTGAATACAAGGATTACATGTGAATTCTCTCACGATTGTTAGGTGAATCATTAAGCGTTCTAGTTTGTTACTCGTAACTAAATCACGTGCATGGATCGCAAGTGAATCGTCTAAGTAGCTGGTACGTGAGTAGCTTTGAACATCCTATCTCCATTTTACACATGGACTCTAAATGTCTGTCGAGAATGTGATGAATGTTGACGACTTTTCGGCTGACATGTTCTGCCTGCAGGGCATGGTTACACTCACTGATTACATTCCAGTCAGCTGTAATCGCGTCGCATCGCTTAAGGCACGCGCGTTTCCCTCACTATAATGTCTTTCAACAGGGCTATTTGTGATCCTAAAATTTCCTTTTTTTTTAGATCACGAATGATAAATCTTTAAATAGGTGGGTTTCGAAAAAGGGAAGTACCTGTAGGTAGGTACTTACACCGATGTACCACATAGTCATAGAGATGAAACTGGGCAGTTTGATTAGGATTAGGAAATAGAACGTCCCATAGCCATACAATAATCCCTGATCTATAAAAAATTCATCGGCATATTGCTGCTATCACGAAATAAAATTCAAATGGATTTGATACATTCAAAAGTTTTGCATAGATAGTGATACTAGTGCACTATTCACTTTTTTTAATAAAACGCTAAGTTTTCAATATTTCCGTTCACTTACCATCATCCCGTCCACGTTTGATACTAAAGTTATGAACATCCTCTAGGGAAAAGCGGAAGCAACATATGGACCGAATGTCGGCATAGATGGGCATAAAACGCGACACGGAGCGAATCAAGTCTGTTCCTTCATCGAGCATTTGCTAACGAAAAAGGTTACCGGTAAAGTCAAGATGCCTCACCTCTAAAACGAAACACCTTGAATAAATGAAAATAGTAATAAACCGGCAAGGGAAAACCGGGCCAATCCGGTGACGGAAAATGATGATGACAATAGCGGAAGACACGACACGTTTTCAAAATTCTTCTTACACAAATACATGCTTTCTATTTCCGAGAAAACTACTTGAGACAACCGAAATTTCGCCAGGTGTACTCGTATAGGGAAGGTAAAATACTAAATAACTTTTGTGCTTTGAATTTGAATAGAGATGTGAAATATTGAATAATTAATAATCAAATCAACTTGAAATGCTGTACGATATTACAAACTCTAGGAGTCCGGAATATAAAGATGCTTTTCGGTTAGTGGTAAATAAGTGATATCGTGTCACAAGTATAATTTGCAGCCAATATAAAAAAAATCTGCCAATAAAAAACTTTATTACTTTTCAAGCACACAGAAGTAAAAAACTATTTGCATGTCACCAGATCCAAGAGATATGGCGGAATTCGTTAAAAGCCAGGCAACTCCCATCCTCTGGGAGTTGAATACCCAAAATCCTAAAATGAGATTATAGGCAATTATATAAAAGTCCGTGGAAGTAAAACCAATTTCATATCTCAAAACACCTAAAAGATATGGCTAAAATTGCGACAACGTGTGCAACACCTTACACTCCCTGGGGGGTTGAATATCCAAAAACCATGAAATTACTTTTCAGGCGATTGTATAGAAAGCCTGAGGAAGGAAAAATCAATTCGATGTCTTATCAGTTCTAAGGTATATGGCGGAATTCGTCAAAATCTGCGATGAATGAAAAACCCATAGAAGTGAAATTAATTAAATATTTCAAAAGACCTAAGAGATATGATGAAATTCGTGAAAATATATGCACCTCGTTTACACCTATTTTTTGTTGGTATTTGTTCGTCCTGATTCGGGACGTCAAACATGAACTGATACTAGAAGTCATTTCTCAGATCTGTGAGAAGCATGCCTACTTTGTTCAGTTGGGTTCCTATAGTACGACTTTAATAGCATTGTATGTGCTCGAATATTTAATCAAGTATGATTCAGATATGATCACATAGATGGCAGTATTATCGTTGAGAAGAAAAAACTACATATAGAGAGTCACAAGAAGCAAATGGGTCGGTCTATACGCTAATAATCTATTTGTTCATAGTAAGTAAAATAGTTTAGAGAGGTGATCTCAGCTAGGAAGCAAGAAGGACGCTATTAAGCAGTTATTTGATAGATAATAATACCAAAAATAAAAAAATTCATAATATTTTACGAATATTTCTCATAAATATAATTATTTTCGAAAATTTGATATTAAGTTCCTATGCAAGATACTTTAGATTTTACTTTATTTTGTTATAACATCCTACTATAGTTAAAATATATGTCTTCTAAATACCTTTTAAATAGGCTAAACATGTATTTTTGCACACGGACAATAACTACTGCTGAAACAAATATTACACAATTTTTTTAATTGTCTATAATATCAGCAAAGTCGGCTAAATACAAATAAATAAAGCGTCGAATTGAGACAATCGATTTTTAATTTCATACGCCCGGTTACCTCAAGTTATTAAAATACCAAACACAATTTTAGTATTTTCTTTAGCTTTTTACGGACATAACGTCAAATTTCAAAATATTGTTCAAAATGTACACTGTTTTTGGCATCGTGTTATTAAGTGCTTTGGGGATATCGGACAGCTACAAGGTATTTCCTTCATAACATATAAATGTTTAACTAATGTATATTTTCATATGTAGACATGTTACAAAATTCAATATAGAAACATTTCGTGGGTGAATGATAGGCAGCATGTTAAATACAACATAACGCTTCGCAAAAACTCCCTATTGGACCTATACTATACGTTCCTTCACGATATCGCATTTCCAGTTGTAAAACTAAAATTGTATCAAATATTTCGCACACGGAAGACAACTTTCTTCAATGTATCACTGAAATTGTGTGATGTAGTTAAATACGCAGGACGCAACATATTCATCAATGCCCTCTTAATATCTTTTACAAGAAATTCGAATGTAACTTTCGATTGTCCCGCAAAGGCCGGAACTTATTTCTCCAAAAATATTAATATGAACAATGTCAATCTACCTTTGACGCTCTTCTATAGGCCCAATTCACATATGCTGTGGACGGCTGCACTATCGGAAGAACACAATCAAAACTACGATCTTCTCAAGAGTACTTTTGATTTTAATATTATTAAATCATGTTAATCAAATAATTGTTTAATTCAACAATATCAATTCTTTAATCCTTTTAAATAAACAAACCGATCAATTGAGACATTACTGAATTTATTTTTAATGTTGCTATTGGGAATTCTTTCAAGCTATATCGAACCCCTTGGGGGTTTAATACCCAAAAACTCTGAAAACGCTTTTAAGGTGATTATATTGAAAGCCTGACGAAAGAAAAACCAATTCGATATCTTATCAGTACTAAGGAATATGGCGAAATTCGAGGAAATGTATGCAACCACTTTACAACCCCTTAGAGGTTGAACTTGAATAAAAATCCGGAATACACTTTCTAGACATTTATCTGATGAACTGCCAAAAGTAAAATTAATTCAATATTTCCAAAGACCTAAGAGATATGACGAAATTCGTGAAAACATATGCACCCCATTTTGAACTCCGCACGCCAATAGATATATGCAATTTTGTTTACTTAAATTCCTTTTATAAGAATGGAATTTTTCATGGTGAGAAGCTGCAATAGAAGCAAATTTGTTTTAAGTTTTTGTTGTTTTCCGGCGTCAGTGGTGTTTCTGGTGTGAAACCCCAACACGAAATCCCCGACTGTTGATTAATCGCTGTCCCTGAGAGCATGACAGTAAACATGAATTCGATATCTCATTAGAACTAAGAAATATGTAAGAATTTGTGAAAACATATGCAACCCCCATGCACCCACTTTGGGGTTGAATATCCAAAAATCCGGAAATGAGTTTGTAGATATATATAAAGAAAACCCGAGGAAGTAAAAACCAATCCGATGTCTTATCACTTCTAAGAGATATGACGGAATTCGTGAAAACGTGTTCAACCCGTTTTTACACTATTAGGGGTTGAAAAAGGAAAAAACTTGAAAACAAGTGCTAGGTGACTATTAAGTAAGCCCGTAGAAGTGAAAAGTTTTTCGATATTTAATCAGACCTGAGGGATACGGCTGAATTCGTGAAAATGTAGACATCCCCTTCACACCACCCTTGGGATCGAATATCAAAAAATCCTGAAAATGCTTTCTAGGTACTTATATGAAGAATCCGTACAAGAAAATAATAATTCAATATTTGGAAAAACCTAATAGATATGATGAAAATCGTGAAAATATATGCATTCCATTTTCACTGATCATTTTTTCGCCCCACTTCCGAACGCCAATAGATATTTGAATTTTTTTTTAATCAAAATTACTTTTCTAGTTGATTTATATATACATACCGAATTTCAACTTTCTATCATAAGCTGTTCTATAGTTAGGAAAAACACCTCCCACCCCCGTAGCATACGATCCCTATATAAAATTATATTTTTCCGACATCCTACTACTGTAGCTCAATCTAAATACCAAGTTTCAGCTTTATATGATTATAAGTTCTCGAGATACAAAAATCGGAACTTTTTACTTTTCACCCTCCCAAATTCTTACCTTCTTCACACTGATCCCTGAAATTTTTTTCCTGGGGGTCTATTAGGCCTACTTCTGGTAAAAATTTTATGCATCTATCTTACACTGTTCTTGAGACATGAGACGTGATTTTTTAAAAAAATTCTTACCCCTCCAGTTCCATGCTCCACCACCCCCTTAAAAAATTTTACTTTGAGCAAACTTTATTTGTCAATCTTTATACAGAAAACAAATTCTATTTGTCTAGTGCAATTGGTTCGTGAGTTATCGTAATGTAAAATTGTTCAACCCCCACCCCCGTACGTCACTGACCCCTCTCAAAAATTTGTTTCGGATCTGTTCTCCTAGTACGCCCACAGATGTCCATTAAGTTTTAATTTCGTGACATTAATCGATTAGGAGATATGGATTTTAGAATGTCTCAATCTCGGCTTTCAAGCGTTTCGGACGCATTATTATTCCCCCCACTCCCACACCCCTTCCCCCATATCAACAATATTTTTGCAAATGGGTCCACTATCAATGCTCTATATAAATTCCAAGTTTCAGCCTTCTAGCCTAAGCGGTTATTGAGATCTAGAAACCAAAATTTTCCGTCTAAAATGCTCCCCCCACCTCCACCCTCACACCCCCACCACTCAAAAGGTGGCCACTTGAAGGGGTCTGCTCAGTCTACCAACAAAAAAAATTCAATTTAATAGCTCAAAGAGTTTGAGAGATATAAGTCCTCAAACCATTTTGCGTACGGCGAACGGCGTACGGCGCACAGACGGACTGAAATTTTTTTTTTTGCTTTTTCGGTGTCCATTAGTCATGAAAAGTGGAAAAAAAATTTTCAGGGTAGCAAATTTTTTTTTTTTAAAAAATCGATAACAATACTTTATTATTAAAATAATAAAGTAAAATCTGCCAAAAGTATGAGCGAATTTTTATTATTTTTCAAATCAAAGTTCGAGAAGCACATAAAAATAAAAATATCGAAAATACTATTTTATTATATCTTTTTACCCCATTCACAATTTGGAACCTCATCAGGCCTAAGGCATATGACGAAATTCACGAAAAGGTATACAACCCCATACACTTGAATTACGAAAAATCATGAAATAAGTTTTTAAACAATTGTGCAAAACGCGTGACTAAGATTGAAATTCGTAAATTTTTTGTTTTCAGGCGATTACAAGAAAAGGCCGTAGAAGTAAAAACCTACTTTATATCTCATTAAACCCAAGAGATATGGAAAAAAAATTGTGAAAACGTATGCAACACAGCTTGGGGTTGAATATCCAAAAATCCTGAAATTAATTTTTAAGTGATTGGTTCGATAGCCTGAGGAAGGAAAAATCAATTCAATATATTATCAGTTCTAGGGTACATGGCGAAATTCGTGAAAATCTACGCAATGATTAATGAAAAATCCATAGGAGTGAAATTAATTAAATATTTCAAAAGACCTAAGAGATATGATGAAATTCGTGAAAATATATGCACCTCGTTTACACCTATTTTTTGTTGGTATTTTTTCGTTTTGATTCGGGGCGTCAAACATGAACTGATACTAGAAGTCATTTCTCAGATCTGTGAGAAGCATGCCTACTTTGTTCATCTGGGTTCCTATAGTACGAGTTTAATAGCAATGTATTGTGCATTACAATTTGATGTGCTCGAATATTTAATCAAGTTTGATTCAGATATGATCACATAGATGGCAATATTATCGTTGAGAAGAAAAACCTACATATAGAGAGAGTCACAAGAAGCAAATGTGTCGGGCTATACGCTAATAATCTATTTGTCCATAGTAAGTAAAATAGTCTAGAGAGGTGATCTCAGTTAGGAAGCAAGAAGTACGCTATTCAGCAGTAATTTGATAGATAATATTCGTAATATTTTACGAATATTTCTCATAATTAGTTTCGAAAATTTGATATTAAGTTCCTATGCAAGATACTTTAGATTTTACTTTATTTTGTAATAACATCCTACTATAGTTTAAATAAATGTCTTCTAAATACTTTTTAAATAGGCTGAAAATGTATTTTTGAACACGAACAATAACTACTGCTGCAAAAAATATTACATAATTTTTTTAATTGCCTATAATATCAGCAAAGTCGGCTAAATACAAATAAATGAAGCGTCGAATTGAGACAATCGATTTTTAATTTCATACGCCCGGTTACCTAAAGTTATTAAAGCACCAAACATTATTTTAGTAGTCTCGTCAGCTCGTTATAAATATAACGTCAAATTTCAAAATATTGTTCAAAATGTACTCTGTTTTTGGCATCGTGTTAATAAGTGCTTTGGGAATATCCGACAGCTCCAAGGTATTTCCTCCATATCAAATAAATTTTTAACTAACGTATATTTTCGTATGTAGACATGTTACAAAATTCAGTATAGAAACATTTCGTGGGTGAATGATAGGCAGCATGTTCAATACAACATAACGCTTCGCAAAAACTCCCTATTGGACTTATACTATACGTTTTTTCACGATATCGCGTTTCCAGTTCTAAAATTAAAATGGTATCAAATATTTCACTCACGGAAGACAACATTCTTCAATGTATCACTGAAATTGTGTGATGTAGTGAAATACGCAGATCGCAACAAAATTATCAATTCGCTCTTAATATCTTTTACAAGAAATTCGAATATAACTTTGGATTGTCCCGCAAAAGCCGGAACTTATTTCTCCAAAAATACTAATTTGAACAATGTCAATCTACCTTTGATGCTCTTCTATAGACCCAATTCACATATGGTGTGGACGGCTGCACTATCGGAAGAACACAATCAAAAATACGATTTTGCCAAGATTACTTGTGATTTTAATATAATTAAATTATGTTAATCAAATAATTGTTTAATTCAACAAAACAATATTCTTATTTCTTTAATCCTTTTAAATAAACAAACCGATCAATTAAGACATTATTGAATTTATTTTTAATGTTGCTATTGGGAATTCTTTCAAGCTATATCGAACCCCTTGGGGGTTTAATACCCAAAAATTCTTAAAACGCTTTTAAGGTGATTATATTGAAAGCCTGACGAAAGAAAAACCAATTCGATATCTTATCAGTACTAAGGTATATGGCGGATCTTTTAGGTATGATCAAATATCGAATAGGTTTTAGTTTCAACGGACTTTTCAAAACAAAAAACCATTTCAGTATTTTTTGATACTCAACCCGTTAGAGAGTGGAAAGGGGTTGTATACTTTTTTACGAATTACAACATATCTCTTAGTCCCGATGAGATATTATAATACCTTCACTATGCGGGATCTTAATATAAACACCTAGAAATTGTTTTCGGGATTCTGAGATATTCAATTCCTGGGATTGCAAAGAGGTCGTTTAAATTTTTATCTCTTAACCCTTCGTGGTCACACCTCTGTATTCAATATCGGTGGTCAACTGGGTTGATTCTACCCAGTCAAAAAGTTCAAAACGGAATTGTGACCAAACTATCCGTAATTAAAAAAATTGCGGAACATGCTCTGAACGTTCTAGTCTAGGTGATGTACGAAAAATGTATTTATAAGAAATAAAATGTTGACATGTTAAATAAATTCCATGAAAAGGTGAAAACGTAAAAAAGACACTTTTTCGCTTAAAAAAATTATTATTCAATATTTTTTCATAAAATTTTGGCGTTTCACTTCTTAGATATGCTGCTTCTGGAAAAAAATAAACTAGTAGCATAGTGCGCGTTTCAAAAAAAATATTTATTGCGATATATGAATAGGTCCATTTTGCGCCCAAAGTTTGTCGTCGTGTCGTTTCTACCCCGTGTGACCACGAAGGGTTAAATGTGATGGAGGTTTACATTATGTTTTTACTTCCTTGAGCTATGTTCAACCCCAAGAGAGTGTATAGTTGTTTACTCATCAATTCTTTACATTTGAAGATGCCCTTTTTTAAAAACATAATTTTGTATAAAAAAACAGACAAATCTGTCGCATAGTAACCTACACCCCATCTCATCATTAAATGCGTTCCGAGCTTCTACCCAATAATATAGTTGCGCCCAGACTGTGTGCAGATTTTTTTATATCTCAAGAACAACTAATAGTACGAAGTTGAAACTTAATATATTGGGCCATTGTATAGATGCACATTCTGAACTCATTATTTTTTATGGGTTCTGAATACAAGAGCTCTGGAGTGTTTTTCTCGCATGACTGGCAATATGCTACAAAATAACAATTTTAAACTTACATGAAACTATAAAAAAAAATGTTGCGTTTTTAAAAAAAAAGGTTTTGGAATGGATTGAATGGTAGTGTTAATATGCTAGTCTACCTTTAAAATTTTCTCAGTAAGTATACCTGGTAGACCCCTTTCAGGAACTCAATTACCTAAAGAGAGGTAGGAGGTGGGTGTGTCTGCCAACCTATTAAAATAAAAACATTTTTTTTATGCTGAGCTATATTTCGATTTTAAACACGGCCTGCACTGTAAACCGAAATATTTGATAATTTTTAATTTACATAATAAAGTTGCCCTCTAACTTTTGGCAGAATTTGTATTTTAAGACAGCGGACTACCGTTTTTAAACATTTTTATGAAAATTACTTCTATCTATAAAACTTATATCTATCGAAAATTAATCATTAAATACATTTATATCTTCGTTAAGAGTCCTAAGCATTAGAAAACTACTTTTTTAATCTAAGAAATACTCTACTTTAGCATCTTGCGTCGAATAACGCAACTAACGAATCTAATATTTCATCCATTTGGGCTATGTGTGACGCAAGTATTACACTGTATGCCACGCTGCCAAATATTTCAAAGTGATAGTGCAACAATCAAATTTTGTTTTGCCACATTTCTTGACTTTTTCGTCAAATTTTCTCAGTCAAATATTTGGCAGTATGACGCCTATCTGTCGATCTGTTTGAACGGCACGTAAAAATGGCTAAACGGATTTTGATTAATTTCGGTATTTGAGGAAAGATCGATATATGTTGTGCTCAAAGTCAATATTTTGTTTGGTTGGCGTCAAAAAATATGATTTCATAATACATGAAGAAAAACAAGAAGTTTGTCAAATATTTTCCTTAATTTCAGTCCTACACTAAAAGAAAAAATATATTTATTCCAAGGTTGCATTGACTATATTAAAGTTCTTCTAAATATTGTAAAACAGATATGTTTCCAATTGTCATGGATATGGTGCTCCTAGCCATAGCATATTGTTCGTAAAAACATAATATGGTTGCATTAAACATATATCCGTACTGAAATTTAATATTGTTGTACCAATCATTCTCGTTACATGATGTAAAAGTATATTATAATCACGACAACAATATTCTATGATCAGTGGAACCATGAAATTTGATAAAATAATTTCCACAACCATACCAGATATGGTGTGTGCAATCATGTAAGGTAAGATATTAGATATGATTGTCACAACCATACTATAATTGACATAACTTTGATCAGTGTAACTATAGCATTTGATTAGAGATGGTCAGTACAATCATGTTGGTTGACATATTATGATTGCCGTAACCATACTGTGATTGTGATAAGCATGAATATGATCAGTGCGACATTAGAATTTGTTAAAATATGGTGAGTACAATCATGTAAGTTCATATTTGGGTCATTTCATCAAGAATCGCCAAAGTTATGACTTTACCATCTCCGATTCTTTTGAAAATTTTTGTACTTTAAGAACTAGTTGAAATTCAATTTTTTGTGAAAGTATGTTAAAGTTTGCTCAAAAATAGTGTCCGAGTCATGTTTGAAAATTCATATCTCTGGTAATTTTTATATTTTCATTATATATTTCTAGGAACCATGTCACACACCGATCTAATAAATAAGAAGGTTGCGTGAATCACATACCTAGGTTTCCACAACCATAATTTTGATTGAGCCAAATAGAACATGCTTCCTAAAAACATAACTATGTTTCTAGTAACTATGTTACAGAATTTTTATGATTGGTGTAATCGTTCTAATTAAAAACATGGTTACGTTAATCACACACCTAGGTTTCCACAACCATAATTTGACAATGTGACTGATGTTAAATGTGTTTGTTTTTTTAATTTCACTTTATTATTTTTTAATAATAAAGTATTTAAGATTATTGTTCATTTATTACACATTTAAATTTGTAACCCTTTTAACGATGGAAAGTTTCTGCTCGAATTTCAAAACATAGCTTAAAGAAATGTAGGCTTTTACACATGAATCTCATCGTCAGATCTAGAAGATATGGTAGAATTTGTTAAAAGCTATGCAACTCTCATCCTCTGGGAGTTGAATACCCAAAATCCTAAAATGAGATTATAGGCGATTATATAAAAGTCCGTGGAAGTAAAAACCAATGTCATATCTCATAACACCTACGAGATATAGCTAAAATTGCGACAGCGTATGCAACCCCTTACATCCACTGGGTAGGTGGTGGGGGGGGGGGGGGGGGGGGGTTTGGTTGAATATCCAAAAACCATGAAATTACTTTTCAGGCGATTGTAAAAACCAATTCGATATCTTATCAGTCAAAAAACAAAACTAACTGAATGGAAACAAATAGTAAGTAGTGGCCCATAATCAAGACAATTATTGCTTTATGACTTTACGCTTGGAAGCCTACAGCTATTGTTGACCAACAGACCCAATTTTAAAATTTTTCTAGTTTTATTTAAATGTTCAATTTATAATAACTTCAAAAGAATATAATGCCTACCTACCTACTACTTTTTTTTTATTATTATTAAGCGATTTAGCAATTTATGCGAAGATAATTTTACTTCAGCGCAAAAATACTTTTATCAAAAAGGTACATTATTTTAATGAAAACATTTCTTCAAATTAAATTCAGAAACACTTCCTTATTTGACAATACACAGATAACTTTCAATTCTCTAATAGCAGAAAGCATTTTGACATTCTTAAGTCAGGGTAACTAATGTGAATTTATTAAATTTAATTTAATTTAATTAATATAATATAAACTGGTTTTATATTTTTGTTTCCCTCGTCAACATTTTGAAAGAGATTCCACTATAAAGCAAAGCTTTAAATTATAAATGCTAATAAAGGAAGGGATGAAAAAAATTAAAGACATTTGTTTAGGCATTACCAGAAAGACTAATGAGTATTCGACACGGTAATTTTACAAATAGAAATGTTATACATTGTGTATGTCGAAAGCCTGCGGAAGGAAAAATCAATTCGATGTCTTATCAGTTCTAAGGTATATGGCGAAATTCGTGAAAATCTACGCAATGATTAATGAAAAACCCATAGAAGTGAAATTAATTATATATTTCAAAAAGACCTAAGAGATATAACGAAATTCGTGAAAATGTATGCACCTCGTTTACACCTATTTTTTGTTGATATTTTTACTTTATTATTTTTTAATAATACAGTATTTTGTTTTGATTCGGGACGTCAAACATGAACTGATACTAGAAGTCATTTCTCATGGCGAACTGCCAGATCTGTGTGAAGCATGCCTACTTTGTTCAGCTGGGTTCCTATAGTACGACTTTAATAGCAATGTATTGTGCATTACAATTTGATGTGCTCGAATATTTAATCAAGTATGATTTAGATAGGATCACATAGATGGCAGTATTATCGTTGAGAAGAAAAAACTACATATAGAGAGAGTCACAAGAAGCAAATGGGTCGGACTATACGCTAATAATCTATTTGTTCATAGTAAGTAAAATAGTCTGGAGAGGTGATCTCAGTTAGGAAGCAAGAAGGACGCTATTCAGCAGTAATTTGATAGATAATAATACCAAAATTAAAAAAATTCGTTATATTTTACGAATATTTCTCATAATTAGTTTCGAAAATTTTATATTAAGTTCCTATGCAAGATACTTTAGATTTTACTTTATTTTGTAATAACATCCTACTATAGTTTAAATAAATGTCTTCTAAATTCTTTTTAAATAGGCTGAAAATGCATTTTGCACACGAACAATAACTACTGCTGAAAAAAACATTACACAATTTTTTTAATTGCCTATAATATCAGCAAAGTCGGCTAAATACAAATAAATAAAGCGTCGAATTGAGACAATCGATTTTTAATTTCATACGCCCGGTTACCTAAAGTTATTAAAACACCAAACATTATTTTAGTATTCTCGTCAGCTTGTTACGGACATAACGTCAAATTTCAAAATATTGTTCAAAATGTACACTGTTCTTGGCATCGTGTTAATAAGTGCTTTGGGGATATCCGACAGCTCCAAGGTATTTCCTCCATATCAAATAAATTTTTAACTAACGTATTTTTTCGTATGTAGACATGTTACAAAATTCAATATAGAAACATTTCGTGGGTGAATGATAGGCAGCATGTTCAATACAACATAACGCTTCGCAAAAACTCCCTATTGGACTTATACTATACGTTGCTTCACGATATCGCGGTTCCAGTTATGAAATTAAAATTGTATCAAATATTTCACACACGGAATACAACATTCTTCAATGCATCACTGAAATTGTGTGATGTAGTTAAATACGCACATCATAACAAATTTATGAATTCGCTCTTAATATCTTTTACTAGAAATTCGAATTTAACTTTGGATTGTCCCGCAAAGGCCGGAACTTATTTCTCCAAAAATGTTAATCTGAACAATGTCAATCTACCTTTGATGCTCTTCTATAGACCCAATTCATATTTGCTGTGGACGGCTGCACTATCGGAAGGACACAATCAAAACTACGATCTTGTCAAGAGTAGTCTTGATTTTAATATTATTAAATCATGTTAATCAAATAATTGTTTAATTCAACAAAACAATATTCTTATTTCTTTAATCCTTTTAAATAAACAAACCGATCTATTGAGACATTATTGAAATTATTTTTAATGTTGCTATTGGAAATTCTTTCAAGCTATATCGAACTCCTTGGGGGTTTAAAACCCAAAAATTTTTAAAACGCTTTTTAGGTGATTATATTAAAAGCCTGACGAAAGAAAACCCAATTCGATATCGTATCAGTACTAAGGTATATGGCGGAATTCGAAGAAATGTATGCAACCGCTTAGAAGTTGAACTTGAATTAAAATCCCGAATACACTTTCTAGACATTTATCTGAAGAACCGTCAAAAGTAAAATTATTTCAATTTTTCAAAAGACCTAAGAGATATGATAAAATTCGTGAAATCATATGCACCCCATTTTCAACTCCGCACGGAATGGATATATGCAATTTTGTTTACCTAAATTTCTTTTGTTGTATATTTCCATATAGCCAAAAAATTTCAAGTTTCTAGCATACCGCCGTACCAAATTTTTTTGAAATTAATTAAAAGCCCAATTAAAGCACACAGATATAAAAGCGAATTCGATCTCTTTAAACCTAAAAGATTTGTCGGAATTCGTGAAAACTTGAGCAATACCTTACACCACTCAGGAGTTCTTCATCGAAAAGTACTCAGTCTTTTCCCCGATTATATTTAAAGTCTTTAAAAGTGAAAGAGAATTCGATATCAAAGAAATATGTATATGGAAATTTGTGAAAATGTACACTACCACTTTACACCACCTTAGGGATTGGATATCGAAAAATGTTAAACCTGTTTCTGGGCGCCTATATAAAGAGCCCGTAGATTGGTTTGGATGAAATACTTAACTCCTATTTTTTGATATGTGGCACGATCTTAATATATAATTTTTGATGGGGGTAGCAAGGTACGGGGGTGGAGGGTTTGCTCTATCCTTGGTACGGATTGTGTAAGAAAGTTGAAACTTACAATTAGTATATAAATATATTAGGAATTATTTACCTACAAGAATTTAAGATTTGCATTGGAGCAAGATGGTGGGACCAAACAAATTTTCTGAAAAAGAAGAAGTATACAGTTCGACGAATTTCATCATATCTCTAAGCTCTGAAGAGATATCGAATGAATTTTATTTCTACGCCCTTTAAATAAACGCCTACAAACGTTAATAAGATTTATTAGGTTTAATTACGTTTTTACTTTTATGAGCTTTATATACAAACGCTTGAAAGCTGATTTCAGAGTACTTCAAGATTCCTAAGGGGATTTAAAGCGGTTGTGTTCATTTTCACGAATTCCAACAAATCTTTTAAGTATGATAAAATATGGAATTGGTTTTAGTTTCAACCGACTTTGCAATACAAAAAACTATTTCAGTATATTTTGATACTCAACCCGTTAGAGAGTGGAAAGGGGTTGTATACTTTTTTACGAATTACAACATATCTCTTAGTCCCAATGATATATCTTAATACCTTTACTATGCGGGATCTTAATATGAACACCTAGAAATTGTTTTCGGAATTCTGAGATATTCAATTCCTGGGATTGCAAAGAGGTCGTTTAAATTTTTATCTCTTAACCCTTCGTGGTCACACCTCTGTATTAAATATCGATGGTCACACTGGATTCTACCCAGTCAAAAAGTTCAAAACGGTATTGTGACCAAACTATCCGTGGTTAAAAAATTACGGAACATGCTCTGAACGTTCTAGGTGATGTACGAAAAATGTATTTATAAGAAAGAAAATTATGACATGTTAAATAAATTCCATGAAAAGGTGAAAAGGTAAAAAAGATATTTTTTCGCTAAAAAAAATTATAGCTTCGTCAATGTTCGATATTTTTTCATAAAATTTTGGTGTTTCACTTCTTAGATAAGCGGCTTCTGGAAAAAAATAAAATAGTAGCATAGTGCGCGTTTCAAAAAAGTTTTTTTTCCGACATATGAAGAGGTCCATTTTGCGCCCAAAGTTTGTCGTCGTGTCGTTTCTACCCCGTGTGACCACGAAGGGTTAAATGTGATGGAGGTTTATATTATGTTTTTACTTCTTGAGCTATGTTCAACCCCCAAGAGAGTGTATAGTTGTTTACTCATGAATTCTTTACATTTGAAGACGCCCTTTTTTAAAAACATAACTTTGTATAGAAAAACTGACAAATCTGTCGCCTAGTAACCTACACCCCATCTTATCATTAAACGCGTTCCGACCTTCTATCCAATAATATAGTTGCGCCCAGACTGTGTGCAGATTTTTTTATATCTCAAGAACAACTAATAGTACGAAGTTGAAACTTAATATATAGGGCCATTGTATAGATGTACATTCTGAACTCATTATTTTTTATGGGTTCTGAATACAAGAGCTCTGGGGTGTTTTTCTCGCATGACTGGCAATATGCTACAAAATAACAATTTTAAACTTACATGAAACTATAAAAAAAATGTTGCGTTTTTAAAAAAAAAGGTTTTGGAATGGATTGAATGGTAGAGTTAATATGCTAGTCTACCTTTAAAATTTTCTCAGTAAGTATACCTGGTAGACCCCTTTCAGGAACTCAATTACCTAAAGAGAGGTAGGAGGTGGGTGTGTCTGCCAACCTATTAAAATAAAAACATTTTTTTTATGCTGAACTATATTTCGATTTTAAACACGGCCTGCACTGTAAACCAAAATATTTGATAATTTTTAATTTACATAATAAAGTTGCCCTCTAACTTTTGGCAGAATTTGTATTTTAAGACAGCGGACTACCGTTTTTAAACATTTTTATAAAAATTACTTCTATCTATAAAACTTATATCTATCGAAAATTAATCATTAAATACATTTATATCTTCGTTAAGAGTCCTAAGCGTTAGAAAACTACTTTTTTAAGGTCTCATATACCCCTGCACACGCTGAAAACTGAGTAGATTTGAAAAATTATTATAAAGGTTATATAGTGAAAAAAAAATTTTATTGTTGAGTTCACATATCTTATTAACTATTCAACTATAAGAAAAAAAAAATTTTTTTTTATTTTTAATATTAGCATTATTTTTTACGAGTATAAATGGACTGCATATGAAAACCATGGCGCCTCCTGGTCGGCATCATAACTTCACCAAAAATAATTCAATTTGCAAAAATAAAAAAGAATCTTGTAAAGTAATGTAGTAGTTATAGTCTAACGTAGGGAATTTTTTTGTTTTTCAAAAATAAATAAGTTACAGTATTTCAAACTTTAATAATCAGTTTTTTAAAAAAAAATTGCGTTTAATAATTTATAAAAAAATTTCCAAGCAAAAAATTAAAAAAACCTCTCGTCAGACTATAGACAAAATAGTTAGCAAAATTTAAAAAAAAAAGTTGAAAAATATTGAAAATTGACTGAGTTATCGTGCCGATCATGTCTAAAAACATAGTTTCGAGGAAAATGCGTTTAAAGTTTTTGGTAGGTACAACGTGTAGTTACGGCTAGTCTCCCATTCTTGCTTCGTACTGTACACCTTGTGAGGACGGAAATTTCCATGTGAAATTTCCACACACAAACATTGCATTAAAACATGTAACAGTGAATTGAATTACAAACACAACACAAATTAAAACTTAGAACTAAGGACATTGAATTACAAACAGCTGTGATACGAAACACAAAGAAAACATGAAACACAGAACCTGAAAAACACACAACAAATGCTGAAAAGAGGTAAATTTGGAATATACCTGGAAAAAGGTCAGCGGGATCACAAAAGCGCCCCAGGCGACGCGATGCGACAGAAAAACCCGCCGACAAGTATACGAAATCCCAGCGAGACTATATACCGAGGTAGGCATACACCGGCCGCGAATTATAAGAAGGCAAAATTTCTCCCACAGAAAATTTATTCTATAACATAATTCGTGGATAGCGAATGTTTGTCACTAAATATATAGTGAACGAATCAACCAGAAGGAGGTCAGTCAGCAGTAACTAGTCTGCTACAAGGCAACGTGGACTTAAAGTTCCTCTTGTAGTAACATTGTTTACTGTTCTGACAGGACAAACCGTCTCTAATCAGGTTCCCAAGCTGAGAAGGCAATGTGGACTTAAAGTTCCTCTTCAAAAGCTTGAGAGCGATTAGTTCGTGTCCAGACCACGCAAAGTCGAAACACAGCGAAGCCAAGACGAACGCAGCGAAGCCAAGACGAACGCAGCGAAGCCAAGACGAACGCAGCGAAGCCAAGACGAACGCAGCGAAGCCAAGACGAACGCAGCGAAGCCAAGACGAACGCAGCGAAGCCAAGACGAACGCAGCGAAGCCAAGACGAACGTAGCGAAGCCAAGACAAACGCAGCGAAGCCAAGACGAACGCAGCGAAGCCAAGATGACCGCAGCGAAGCCAAGACGACAGCAGCGAAGCCAA
The DNA here is from genome assembly GCA_951812415.1 of Beris morrisii. NCBI lineage: Eukaryota > Metazoa > Arthropoda > Insecta > Diptera > Stratiomyidae > Beris > Beris morrisii. The sequence continues at coordinate 101,956,617 of OX638313.1, read as the reverse complement.
ACCACGACGCGCAGAGCGAAGCACGGCAAGCCACCACAAGCAGAGCACAAGCAGCGACGAGCACAGGGCAACGACGATACCCAGAGCAAAGCAGCGACAAGCACAGAGCGGGTCACGACGAGCGGATCATGCAAGCGAAGGCGAGATGACGATCAGAAGCAGGGTCAAGTTAAGGCAAGCAGAGTCGTGCCAGGAGTCGGGCTAAAACCAGCTACGACAAGCTACGACGAACTTTGCCAGAACCACGACCAGTAGACATAGCGCAGCCGAGACGAACGAAGCAGAAGCCACACAGAGAGACGAAGACAGGGAAGGACGAAGACAGAGTAGGACGAAGACAGGGAAGACAAAGCAAGGGCCAAACATCGGAGAAAGCCAAGCGGCGTTGGGCTCGGTAGAGACACCCCGAGCAACAGAGCAAAGACCAAGCAGCGATGAGCCAAGCAGCGATGAGCCAAGCAGCGAAGGACCACGCGACGTTGAGCCAGGTAGCAACAAACCAAGCAACGAAGCCAACCAAGCAGCGACAGACCGAACAGCAGAATGGGCATGTAGGAAGACAGAGAGAGAGCAGAGCAGAGAGAGTCGAGGCAAGGCGAGTGGAATCGTACCCGCAGGATTACAATCAAATCACGTTGCGCAGAGGCGGCGATCAGGAGCAAGTCAAGAGCAGACGCGCAGAGGCAAGCAAGGAGAAAACCCACAGGAAATCAAATAACCAAATATATGTCATCAATTAGAGTAAATAAAGTGAAGTCAATCAATGAAATAAATATTTTGTAACGGACACTGGCACCCGTTGAGCCTACCCCGGAAAAGAGTCGTTACAACCTTCTTCCTCTTGGATCTTCGTGTTTTTCACAGATGGTCCTATAAATGACCTTGTTTTCTATGAAACCCAGCTTTTGCGAAAAAATAAATGCTAAACGTTGCTGTTGAGAGTGGCGCGGCAATTAGCCAGGAAGCCGCTCCAAATCGATGTCTGGTCACATTTATTACTATAACTTTGTAATGGAGTGGAATTTTCTAAATTCTAATTTTTTTTAAATTCTTTAAAGTATAAAAAATAAAAATCTGTAAAAAAAAAAAAATCTGTTTTTTGAAAATTTCAGGGGTATATGAGCCCTTAATCTAAGAAATACCGTACTTTATCATCTGGCGTCGAATAACGCAACTAACGAATCTAATATTTCATCCATTTGCGCTATGTGTGACGCTAGTATTACACTGTATGCCACGCTGCCAAATATTTAAAAGTGATAGTGCAACAATCAAATTTTGTTTTGCCACATTTCTTGACTTTTTCGTCAATTTTTCTCAGTCAAATATTTGGCAGTATGACGCCTATCTGTGGACCTGTTCGAACGGCACGTAAAAAAGGCCAGACAGATTTTGATTAATTTCTGTATTTGAGGAAAGGTCGATATATATTGTGCTGAAAGTCAATATTTTGTTTTGTTGGCGTCAAAAAACATGATTTCATAATACATGAAGAAAAACAAGAAGTTTGTCAAATATTTTCCTGAATTTCGGTCCTATCAAAAAATTTAAAGTGGCAAAGGCTGACCGGTAAGAATGTTCCAACATTTTACGTTTTATGTATTTTAAAAAAAAATTTGCTACCCACCACAATTTTGTATATTCACGTTTTATTAGTGGTAGATCTCCAAAAACAAAATAAAAAATTGTCCGTCTGTCCGCCGTGCTTGAAAAATCGTTGCTTCCAAACTTGTTTAGATCCTAATTTAAAATTTTTTTAGGTGTAAACTGGCGGAAATTTCAGGTCTTACAGTCGCGTTTTCGCCCAATGTGACTGATGTTAAATGTGTTTCTTTTTTTAATTATACTTTATTATTTTTTAATAATAAAGTATTTAAGATTAATGTTCATGTATTACACATTTAAATTCGTAAACCTTTTAACATTGGAAAGTTTCTGCTCGAATTTCAAAAAATAGCTTAAAGAATTGTAGCCTTCTACACATTAATCGCATCCCATACTTTGAATAATAAAGTTTTGATAAGGAAAACTGTCTAGGTTTTTTTTGAACTTCAATACGAGCATATAACACAAACTTGAAATTTACTAAACTAGTTAGAACTAAAATTGATTTTATATTTCTTTTGACAGATGAAGTTTAGTGTGTATTTCTTATCCGACAACAGATTATACTTGACAATTGAAACATTATATTTTGACAACATTCTGGCCAATACTTCACTATTTTTTTCCAGTGTAACAGTTATTTCGATGTTGCCAGTCTCATTTACCAGAGTAGTATTGTGAATATATTAACATCATACCTTGATATAAAGTTGCAAACTCCTTGATAAAAACAGGTGGAAATAGCATGGTCTAATAGTCAAATAATCTTGTTATTGCGAAATACTGTCGAGAATATCTGCGTTCTAATATAACATAAATCGAAACGATTAACTTCCTTCATGCCAATAAACGCTAACTTTTCGGAAGTCTTGCTTAGTAATCACTCTCCTAAATCAAATAGTTAATATCACTACTGCATCACGTAAGCAATTTTGTAATAAAACGTGAGCATAATCCTAATTAATGTGTTTACGGGCTGAGGGAAATTTCTTCAATTCGTCGTCACATAACTAACCTTTTCCCTTCGACTGTGATGAGTCTTATACCCCTACTAACTTAACCAATCTGAAAAGTTATAGGCACAAAGTTCTATTTGTATAGATATGGCACCTTCAAAACATCTATGTCTACATCGTCGTACCAATACATTATTATGGATATGCCAACTATACGGGGAATCCCATCCACCCACAAAAATCTTCACCAGATAGACAATTGCCTCATCGGTGAGTCGCAGATATAAGTTTTAGGCATGTACCTACCCCTCCAGTATGGCAATACCGAAAAATAATTCCTCAGCTCGATACACATCCTTTTTATGAGCCATGCCAAAATTTATTGCAAATAAGTTTAGATAACGAGTCATCTGTGTGTCACAATTCAACCTCGAGTTACAGAGACCGAAAATCTTGTTCGGGGGTTCCGTCCACAGATCCTTTGCCATTTCGTCCTGTCTCCGGTATTGCATACCACCCTTAGCTCATCCCTCTATCGGCCATTGATTCATTATGTTTGAGGCGTTAGATGTTGCGATGGGTACCGTTAGTTTAGGGTTATTACATACAGACACCTTTTTGGGGTATACTTTTGGCAAACAAAACCAAAAAAAGGATATCTTCCTGTCGAGTCCTCGATGTGTATGTGTTCGTTGTCCTCGACTAATGGGGACCCTTAGCATTTGGTGTCCCATTAAAACCATTCTGTATGCCGTCTTCGGGCGTATTTTCTTCAAGTTCATAGACATTAACATGAGAACGATGGCGGCAGCACAATCGTTTTAAGTCAACTTCGTACGTAACCGGCTTCGGTCGACTTGTACGTTGTGTCCTGTGTTATATCGGCAAACGAATAAACGTTGCAGTAGTTTGTAGTTTATCTATTAGCTTAAGATAGGCGAAAAGTCAGAGTTTATTGGATGGATTGATAGCTGGATGAAACTAGGCAAGGACTAAAGGACACCCTCCTTTTATACCATTGACGTAGGTTTTATACTCTTTTTTCTAATTATAATTTATGCCAAAGTGGGGTGTCTTTTATAGGTGACACGGCGTCAGTTGATTTGTGATTATTGCTCAATTGATGTCCTTAATTTTGTATGCTATGCGGAACCGTTTGATGGGGTGGATTCGAGTGAAAAAAGAGATGAAGAAGAATTTATTCGTGTTTCGTCTGTTTTCGTATTTCCATATTTTAGGGATAAGCGTCATTAGCCTGAATACTTTTCGGCCATTAATTGTTGAAGTTTAGTGGCTCTTTCACAGAAGAAATGGTGATTATGAGATAAGAATATCATTATAAAAGAAGTTTGAAAATTACTTTTAGAAGTATGGTTCAATGTAGACCTTAGTATGTCCCTGAACTGTAAAGTTAAACAACAATCCACAATAGTAACTTAGCTTTAGTTGCAGTTCTGCATGAATGTTAAAGTTTCTATGTGATTAAAACCTATCCACGTTTCGAAATAACACCCTCTAATAAGTCAATGAAACCTGATGGTTTTCCAGTTCAACCAAAACTCACAAGCTGGCAAACGTTTGCCAGGTAATCTTTAAAACTGGATTCACATTTCTAGTGTGGCATGCGTCAACTTAAAATTGATTTTTTAAACTTATTTAAACTTGCAGCCAAGATACAGCAATACACCCATGTGTATGTTTATATAACAAAGGTTCTATGAAAGGTTTATTCTAGTTTCAAACCCTTGTTTACCCAAGACACGCAAGCTGGCAAACATTTGCCAGCCAATCTTTAAAAATGTGTTCACATTTCTAGTGTGGCCTTCTTCAAATTGATTTTTTTTAAATTTTGAATTATAAAAACTTTGCCTCCAATAGATGAACCCTGCAAGTTGTGAAACGTAACACACTCATGTGTACCTATGTTTATACAACAACTAAAATCGTTAGATTCTTGAAATATTATCTTCTTTTTAAAATTCTGTGCAATTCAAAGCGTGAAAGGTTTATTCTAGTTTCAAACCATTGTTTACCCAAGACTCGCAAGCTGGCGTTTGCCAGCCAATCGTCAAAAATGTGTTCACGTTTCTAGTTCGTCACCTGGATGTTACATTATTGCCGGTGGTATTCACCTCCTTCCTAAAAAAAATCAAATTCGGCAAAATCCACTCATTAATTCGTGAGAAATAGAAATTATAATATGAAATTGTCAACCCAAACTAATTTAAAAAAAGGTTAAGTTAATCCGTTCAAATAGTGAACTGATTACTTCATGAATCTTCGCTAAGCCTTGGCAAATTTCATTGAGGTTGGGATCGAAATCTCTTAGAAAAAATTATTTCGTCATATTTACAACAGAAAAGTAAAAATCTCTCCTTTTTTACTAAAAAAAATATTACGTCTACTCTCTCATTGACTTAGTTGTTTTAAAACAAGTCCAGCTAAGCCAAGACAATAACCAAAATTTAATTGGGACAAGAACCTCGTTTTCTGACGGCGTGAACTGTTAAGGTGAAATTACATTGAGAGTGATGCGCGTGACACAAGTGATTGCCAAATCGCATCGCGCCCAGTTATAATGATCATGCTGAATTGCTTCTCACAACTACTAAGCTAAATACTAAAATATTTTGATCAAAACTTGGAAATATATTGCCTGTTTTTTTATATTTAATTTCCGATGTTCATTGTCCGTTTCTCGTTTTTTATTGTTAAAAAAAATCAAAATACAACCGATGCCTTTGTCAAAATTGCCTTACATGTGCGACGAAATTAGAAAATCAAAGCGACTTGATTATAGTGATTCGATATTACTGCAACTGGTCGCGCAGAATTAAAAATGTAAACATCATACTGCTGTTTACTTCTCTACTTTACTCTAGACACCGAAGTTTTCTGTGTAGATATAAGTAGTAAGAGAGCGATGCACGAGATTCGGACGGCTTTGCATCGCTTTACGCGCGCGCGTCGCAGCGCTAAATGCGAGCGCGTCGCTTCACTATAATTCCATTTTCTAACGAATCTTAACCATGCCATGCAGAGTGCATTGGTTGAAAGAACAATAATTGAGACCAAATTTGAATATTAGAAAATACGAAAATCTATCGTCTGACGAAATAAAGGACAAAGTATTATGTATATATTATATTATCTCATTCATCATCATCAAGGGCGCGACAGCCCAAATCAGGCACTGGCCTCCTCATTATCCCATTACAGTTTTGAAAAAAAAAAAGTTCAGATTGCTCTTGGTGATCGCCTAGTGATTTAAAGTCTAATTAAGACATTCGAAATTTATCCACTAGTAGGTGTATGTAACTTAGAAGTGGCACGAGGGTACACTTGCTCCACCAAAATTCCAGTAATCCAAAAAATATCCAATTTCCAATCAAACTATAAGTTTATTGCTCACTTCTTTCGGCCATTCCATAGATCGTCGATACAAATGCGGCTCGACGGATCAAAAAATGACATTTTAGTCAGTTTGACTTTATTATTTTTTAATAATAAAGTATCGACCTGAAATTTCAAAAAAATTTGCTACCCTGAAATTTTGTATTTTCACGTTTTAGGACTAGTAAACCCAAAAAAAGCAAAAAAAAATGTCCGTCTGTCCGCCATAGACGCCGTCCGCCGACCGCAAAACCGTTTGAAGGCGTGTAGCTCACAAACCCGTTGAGATATTAAGTTGAAATTTTTATGTTGGGTAGATTGGGTGAACCCCAACGAGTGGTATCTTTTTTTTGGGAGGGGGGGAGTTTAAGGTGGTGGGAAGGCGGATGCGTTTTAGACGAAAAATGTTGATGTCTAGATCTCAGGAACCGCTTAAGCTAGGAGGCTGGAAGTTGGAACTTATGTAGAACGATGATAGTGGATCTGTTTGCAAAAAATGGTCGATAGAGGTTGATGTTGGATCGAAATGCTTGAAAGCCGGCATTGTTCTTGCTGCATTACAAATACTAAAGCCACGAGAGACGAATGTTAGTGATGAGTCAAAGAAAATTGCAAAGTTTAACTAATATTCAAGAACCAAGAATTTTGTGTACACCAACCAGCCATAGAAAGGATGCAACTTGCAAGTCGCTCTGCAAAAGAGAACAATCCACAGTACAACCTTCACGGAAATGTTTTCAAGAAGGCGAATAATAAATAACACTGTACCCAGATGGTTTCCCTGGGGCACTCCAAAAGTACTAAGTATATTTTCTGTTTTGAAGCCTATTTGATGAGCTGTGAGTGAATCTAAGAACCTGAACCAGTGTTGAATGAATTTTTTTTGTCCTTCACCTCATTACTTACCCCAACTTCCATATGGAGCAATTTCTCGTTCATAATCCACCCGTAATCCACAAACATTTTCGAGGCATTTTTTCGGTTAATCTGTCTCCCGTCGTCTTCACGAAATCGTTTATCAGTGAAATAATTTCTCCCTGAGCTGAAAATCACGCCGTTATCTGCATTTGCATAAAATGATAATTCACCGACATAATGGGTCTTCTGTGCATAGATAGCTGCTACAGGCACATAATGGTTTAAGGGTGGTAAAGAGGACTGCATCCCTTTCGGTAAAGATTCTTAGCACTTTTCAATTGTTTAGGGGGTTGGAGAAGGCGAACTGAGTATGGGGTACGGATACGGAGTACTTGCACATTATAAAAGCCAATGAGACAGACGGAAAATTCTCTCGACGACTGAGTCCTGAGAAAATAGAAAATACAAAACACATCGACGATTTATGCATCAAGAAGATCCTCTTCTCCGCTTTAAGCACTATGCGCCTAATTTACTGCCTTTAATTAGATCCACTAATTGCCAAGTTGTTTTTTGTAATTGTCTTCAATATCGCTTGCCTTGCAGTATGGGGATGGTATCAGCTAGAACAAAAACACTCGGCGCTCCAACCCCCCCAATTCGGGAGGCCAATATGGAAGCATCCGTGGAATAAGTGCCACTTGACGCCATCAGGGACACCCTCCTCCAATCGAATCCTTTCCCGATATTCAACATGACGCCCGATGACAATACAGAAGAGGAGCAAGCCGGGACTATCCTACCCTTAGCGTGTGCACTATCCTATTCGAATGACTTTTTGTATCCTAATTCGGTTTTTACTGAAATAATGAAAATAATAGAAAAACATTAGAAAAGGCTGTTGGGCCAAAAGGATTAAGGATTCAAAACTGCTCAGAGATTGCTTCCGCTTCTGAAGATTCGCCAGAGTTTGGAGCGTATTAAAATTGTGGTTGGTTTCTAAGCCGGGCATGCACTGGCTAACGACAAAGGACCAAACCGTTTGGATAATTTTAATTTGAGCCTTTTTACCCTATTCAATTAGCTAATGCTAGAGCGTTTCGCTGGCCTCTAATTGAACTTCGGCCGTGTCAGACTCTACTCGGAATTGTAATACGAAATGAATTTTAAGTTTAACAAGAAATAAATGCAAATTGCGAAGTGGACAGTGCAGAGATTCCCTTGGTTTTGTTCGAATTAGATTACTAACAACCCCAGCTACACGATAATATAAATTTTTTTTCGCTTGGGTTATAGAAGCAATAAATGTTAGTATTTGATACTAAAGTGGTGCCTAGATCCCTTTAGGGAGTCAGAAATATAAACAATTTCTCCCGGTTTGTTTAAACAATTTGGAAAATCGGTGTGTTCCACAGACGGAACGCATGAGAACTCAGTGTTACGTTGAGCTATGAAGTCTATGAAATTTACCCAACCCCCAAAAGTAAAAAAAAAATTCGTCTGTTCGCCGTAGACGCAGTTGCGATAATCAATAAGAAAATAGTATGATACTCTAGATGAAAAACTTAAGTCCGATTTATACTGTAGTTGTCTGCCTAGGCGACAGCTCACTGCATACCCATAAGACATGCAAGCAAGCAAAAGAATATAACAGTGATTCACAAAACTTTTTCTCAAGAAAACTACTGAATCAAAAGCTATGCCAATTCACGACAAGAGTCAGATTGGCTTGAAAAAATCCTAATGAGACACAAGACTGAAATTTCTGAGTTTTTTTCAAGGGCGAGACTGACATCCGTTACTTGGAATATTTCGCTCACACACCACCTATCGGGAATACACACACTTAAGTCCGATTTATGCTGTAGTTGTCTGCCTAGACGAGTACACAACTGCTTACCCATAAAACATGCAAGCAAGCAAAACAATAAAACAGTGATTCACCAAAGTTTTTCTCAATTGCACATCGGAGAATATCGAAAAAAACTACTGAATCAAAATTTATGCTAATTCGCAACAAGATTCAAATTGGTTTGGAGAAAACCCTACTGCGACACAAGACTGAAATTTCGGAGTTTTTTCACGAGCCAGACTGACATCCATTGCTTGACATTTTTCGCTCGCACATCAACTATTGGGAATACACACACTTAAGTCCGATTTATACAGTAGTTGTCTGCCTGAACGAGTGCACAACTGCTTACCCATAAGACATGCAAGCAAGCAAAAGAAAAAAACAGTGATTCACAAAAGTTTTTCTCATTTGGTCAAGAATATCGAAGAAAACTATTGAATCAAAAGTTAAGCTAATTCGCATCAAGATTCAGATTGGCTTGGAAAAGACCCTAAAGGCAGGCGTCCACTAGGGCGGACGGGCCGCATCGCAAAAATCCGCCTGCCATACATTGTTATGGAAGTGCGTCCACTGAACGACACTCGCAACGGAACGAAGTACGTAGAAAAAAAATTGCTCGCCCCACCGTTGCGATGCGGCCCGCCTCTAGTGGACGCCTGCCTTAATGAGACAGAAGACTGAAATTTCTGGGTTTTTTCACGGGCCAGACTGACATCCGTTGTTTGGCATATTTCGCTCGCACACCACCTATTGGGAATATACACACTAAGTCCGATTTATACTGTAGTTATCTGCCTAGACGAGTGCACAACTGCATACCCATAAGACATGCAAGCAAGCAAAATAATGACACTGTTTTATTCTTATTCACAAAAGTTTTTCTCAATTGGCCAAGATTATCGAAGAGAACTACTGAGTCAAAAGTTATGCTAATTCGCAACAAGAGTCAGACTGGCTTGGAAAACCCCTAATGAGACACAAGACTGAAATTTCTGAGTTTTTTTCATGGCCAGACTGACATCTGTTGCTTGGTATACTTCGCTCGCACACCTCCTATTGGGAATACTGAAATTCAGCAGAAGATAAAATGCCAGATGATCCGGGCCTAAATTTCAAGAGTCATGATCCGTTTATCAAATAAATAAATAATAATTAAATAAATCTATATAAATGAAATTGAAAAGTTTGTCTTAAGACAATTTTTTATATTCCAACTTCACGAGGAAATGACTGAACAGGAATCGATGAGTTTCAGTATTTAAGTGTAGGGCGTAGCTATCCTTTTTTGATTGTCAATCAAGAGGAAGGGTTTAAATGTAGACGAATATATCTCCTTTATTTCCTACCGAAAAATTTAATATGACATAATTTGCAGACAAAATGATTTGGAATTGTTTATGTTTAATGAATTTTTTTTCAAATTGAACGGTAACGGAGATATTTACAATCTTTTTTTTATAATAACAAAATTGAAAAATTGTTTGTATGTATATTCTGCTTAGCTGTTCGAACTTCACGGGAAAACAATTCAATATAATTTGATCAATTTCAGTATTTAGGTAAAGGGCGATATATTTGGTTATAATTTTTGATTTTACAGTGTTTTCCAGAACAGTAGCGAAGGTATTATTTAAACACTATAAACCCGGTTTATCTGTGTATCATTTTTTATTATTTTGTTAATATAAATAAATATGAGTACATAAACAATGTCGATGTAAGGGACAATGAACAAGTGTTGGAATTAGGAAGTTCTTTTAATAAAAATTTCTTAATTTTTACTCGAGTTAATGTATGTATTGATGCGAGCTTGGGGTTAGCTGACATTTCAAGTAAGACACAATTCGTTTAAAATAGAAACAATAATTTATTATTCACCTTAAATAATCGTACTACCGGCAACACTGAACGAATTTTATATACCCTTGATCACTGTTTCAAGCCAAACTAGCTTTACAAATACTTCCACGTAGAATACTCTGTCGTCTCGCTTCACCGTAGTACAAACTGTGAGTCTGCAAACTTTACCGTGCTTATTTACTGCATGTGATGAGTCGCGATCTATCTTTCTCGCATATCCGGTGGTGTGTGAATGTTCGGGCAATTTAAGAACAACCGATAATGGGAAGAGTGATTCTTCTCGAACACTATCGAACTTTTCCGAACTTTGAAGATTTTACCACGCCTTTCTCATTGCGTATTGCAAGGTGGCCAATCGTATGTTTTGTCCGCTTTTCAGTTTGGCTCTACAGAAGGGGTCATATATAAGTGAATGAATGAATTGTCCGGACATACGTTTACATTTTGGCTAACTGGCCAATATCGAAAAAAATAATCAATGCTGATAATACCAATATTTACTCCAGTGTTATATTAGCTTCCAATCAAAAATAATCTGCGTACACAAACCTATTAGATCTGTGAAAAAAAAGCCCCATCATCCCATTATTCCCTTCGTGAATCAGTCGAAATCCATATTCTCTATTGCAATCAGCAATTGTCGAATCCTATCCTAAATTGCACTTGTTACACGAAAGGCTTCAGGCTTCGGGGTGGATTTTATTGTGTACAACAACGGAGAGACCTCTGCACGGTATCAAAAACCCGGGGATTCAAGGATAATAAAACTTTATTAAATGTTATTAATTTATGTTCCCCCGATGCAGTGCTGCATATGTGTCTACGGGCTCTAGCCGTTTTACATACTATTCAACGCTGCAAACCCCTCTCTACTCCAGCCCCCAACCCCAGCCACACTCTAGAGATTATCAAATTCGACGGGTAGCTTACCCATTTTTGATGCAAATTTAATGTCCGCACACACTGTATTGGAGGGATGATTATAACATTTGATAACGATTTCACAGCGAAATTATTGTTTATGTATCGACAGGGAATATTGCATGCGAATTATTTTCGAAGAGTGACAATTGTTCGGAATGTTCAACGCTCACTGTACCTCGTATCGCTTAGATACAAAATGGTTAAATTGTGTTAATTTACCGAAAGAGTATCTTATTCCTGGATTTCATGGAAATTATTCTCGTCTTGTTTTGGGCGTCTGTATATCCTTTCCGAAATGAGATTAGTATCCGCTGCAGTACAGCTTGGGCGAGTAGGTGGTTCCTTTATGGCACATATGTATTTTGTGGTTCTAGACTCATTTCACTTCGAGAATTTTGCCAGTCGGTCCTTCTAAGGCTAGGAGCCTCTAGTTCTACGGTAAGAACAACGATTTTGGGATATGCAAAAGTTTCGGGGAATAGTAGTATTCTCCAGTTTAACGTATGTAATGAGTACGCGGGGTATCGTTTGGATATCTCGAACACCAACAATTAAATCTTGATAATCCCGAGACTCGGAAATATTACAGTAGATACGTAAGTGTTATTTTTTTGGTATTTTATTTTTAATTTCAATAAATACAATCAAATTAACATGAATCCATTATAAGCCTTTTATTGTTCGATCCCCACAAAACATTAGCGAAACTACGACAAGTGCTGATTCTCGTTTTCTTCCTTCACATAATGAATGTTCGTCAAAATGCTCATCACTCATAGTACGATTCACTAAAACCTGGAATGCGGCTTACTCAAAAATATCTTCGCCAAAAGACAATACGTTCAATTTAGTTCTAGTTAAAATTTATACATTGAAAACGGAGAACATCCCAGCATGCAGTACGAACCACTATATCCAGTAATTTCTTCACCAACAAATTTCTTGTCGAACCGAATGCGATTTGCTTCAGAAAAATATTGCACCTTGTTAGCGAATCGTAACAACAAATCGAGAACGAATCGCTTTTTAATCTATCTCCTAAATGATTTGCCGGTGCGTCCTACAAACGAACGGCCAAAATTTTAGGACTAAACTTCAGGACACAATTTTTTTTAGTTCTTTCTGTCATGACAAAGAACATATTCTGATTATCGGAGCCTAGAGCCGGTTTTAGTTTTATTTCAACTAGTAAATATGAAAATTTCTACAAACAAAATAATTTTCTTATTTTTTTTTAAAGAATTAAGAATTTATTATTTTCTTAAAATAATTCAACAATTTATTTTGTAATTGATTTTTTAAAATCTTTTTTGTGTTCGTTTCTTCGTTAAAAATAATAATTTTGAATTTCAAAAATAAATTTCAAAAATAAATCTCAAGAACCCCCTGAAGTGATTTTGAAAAATAAATGTTTTTCTTATAAATATAAAAAATAATATTCTTATTTCTTTTTTTTTTAAAGAAATAAAAATAATTTTTTTTAATAATTCAAAAATTTATTTTCTAATTAATTTTTTTTATTGATTTTCAAGTTCGTCTTTTCGTTACAAATAATAAATTCTAAATTTAAAATATAATTCTCAAGAATACGAGGTAATTTTGAATAAGAGTGTTTTTTATGAGATGATTCACTGATGGTCTACCTAGGTGATTCGCTTACGAGTAACAGAACGGAACAAACACTTAGTGAATCATTTATGAATCGCAAGTAAATTCACGTTAAACTTTTGTAATTCACTTGTAACGCTTTTGATTTACTAGAATAACCGGCTACCAGCTCAGCAAAAACCAATCATAAATTTTAGGTGCAAGTGAAAAGAAATTAATTTTTAATGCGAAAACATAGTTCATTTATTTACGGTCCACCTACATGCTCCACAAACTACTATTAGAACAGAAAACTCATTATAATTCATCTACAAATCTTAAGTGAATGCACATGTGAACAAATATTTCAGAGAGAATATTTCGTATTTCACTTACGGTGCTTTTGATTTATTTTATACATTTGAGTATAATTTAAATTAAAGTTCAGAGGGTACGGCGAGTTTGTCATCATTTTAAAAAATCTGCCAACAGTCTGGGCGCAACTTTATTATTTTTCGGGTAGAAGTTCGGAACGCGTTTAAGATTGATGCGGTGTAGGTTACTATGTGACTGAAAACCTAAAAAAATGGGTAGAATGAGGTCGTGCTAGAATACTTACGCCGCTGCCACATATAAAATATGAATTACATACACCGGGACGCAGTTTAAGTAGTAATATAATACTACGTAGTTATTACGTGATTAGGAAGTTTTTCGTGATTTGGTTTTGGGCCATTACATCAAAATGGAAATGCGTTTGTAGGCGACTATATAAATAGTCTGTGGAAGTGAAAACCAATCTAATATCTCATCAATCCTAAGAATATCTTGAATATCTAAAAATTCTGAAATTAACTTTTTGACGATTTGAGGAAGCCATAAGAAGTAAAAATGAATTCAATATCTCATTAGAACTAAGAAATATGTGGGAATTTGTGAAAATATATGCAACCCACTTGAACCCACTTTGAGGTTGAATATCCAAAAATCCTGAAATGAGTTTTTAGATATATATAAAGAAAGCCCGAGGAAGTGAAAACTAGTTCGATGTCGTATCACTCCTAAGAGATATGACGGAATTCGTGAAAACGTGTTCAACCCGTTTATACCCTCTTAGGGGTTGAAAAAGGGAAACATTTGAAAACAAGTTTTAGGTGATTATTAAACAAGTCCGTGGAAGTAAAAAGTTATTCGATATCTAATCAGACCTGAGGGATATGGCTGAGTTCGTGAAAATGTATACAACCTCTTTACACCATCGTGGAGGTCGAATTTCAAAAAATTCTGAAAACACTTTCTAGGTATTTATATGAAAAATCCGTAGCATAAAAATGGATTCAATAATTGGAAAGACCTAATAGATATGATGAAAATCGTAAAAATATATGCATTCTATTTTCATTGATTATTTTTTTCGCTCCCCCTCTGTATGCCAATGGATATTTAAATTTTTTTTCAATCTAAATGACTTTTCTAGTTGACTTACATATACATACCGAGTTTAAACTTTCTAGCATAAGCCGTTCTATAGTTAGGAAAAACACCTCCCACCCCCGTACCATACTACCCCTATAAAATATTATATTTTTTCAACATGCTGCTACTATAGTTTTATCCAAATACCAAGTTTCAGCTTTAAATCTTTATAGGTTCTCGAGATACAAAAATCGAAACTTTTTCCTTTTCACCCTCCCCCACCCTCACCCCCTACTCGCTCAACTCTAAAAAATTTTTTGCTGCTAGGGGTTCATTTGGCCTACTTTCGGTAAAAATTCTAAGCATCTATCTTACACTGTTCTTGAGATATGAGACGTGATTTTTTAGAAAAATTCTTATCCCCTCCACTTCCATACTCCACCGCCCCCTTAAAAAATTTTACTTTCAGCAAACTTTATTTGTCAACCTTAATACAGAAACCAAATTTTATTTTTCTAGTGTAATTGGTTCGTGAGATATCGTAATCTAAAGTTTTTCACCCCCCACCACCGTACGCCACTTCCCCCACTCAAAAATTTGTTTCCGATCTATTCTCATAGTATGCCTCCTAGCCTATGCGGTTACTGAGATCTAGAAACCAAAATTTTCCGTCCAAAACGCTTCCCCCACCTCCCCCCTCACACCCCCACCACTTAAAAGGTGGGCACTTGAAGGGGTCTGCTCAGTCTATCAACAAAAAAAATTCAACTTAATAGCTCAAAGGGTTTGAGAGCTATAAGCTTTCAAAAGTTTAGCGTACGGCGTACGGCGTACGGCGCACAGACGGACTGAAAATTTTTATTGCTTTTTTGGTGTCTATTAGTCATGAAACGTGGAAAAAAAAATTTTCAGGGTAGCAAATTTTTTTTTTTAAAAAATCGATAACAATACTTTATTATTAAAATAATAAAGTAAAATAGGAATAAAAATAATTTAATAATCTAATATGTATTTTTCCTGCACAATTTATGTTCAGTAAACTGTTCGAAAAATTTATATTTTTTGAGTTATCCAGCAAAATAAAAAAAATTTTACTTGCATACACTGGCCGTCCGACTAACTAAGTCAATTCTTAGAGAAATTGAAGAATCAAGAGAGAATCACAACTTTTCAATACACAATTAGAAAAACATTACCCAGAAAACATTTTAGTGAACATTCATTAAAGGTGAAGATAAAACGAATGTTGTGGAGACAAGTTTGGTGCGAGTTCACCAAATGTTCACCAAAGGTAAATAAAACTCGAACAACGCTAAAAACACATAAGCGACTGATATTATTTTGTGGAAAGGAAATGCACGTGTGAGGGCTTTAGAAAGAATCATGTTAGTGTCAAACAAAGTTTAAAAAAATAAAACGAAAGTTTATTAACATATATGATAATACTAATCATACTATTATATATATAATAGTTTGCTGTGTATTTCGACTTACGTATTATACTCTAATGTACAAATATTATTTTGTTGAAATAGTAGTGCAAATATTTCCTATTTCCAGTTATTTTTCAATAAAATACTCAGTCCTGCCCGCGTACAGAACTCCCATTCTGGCTGCTACATTCCTACGAAATTCTAAAATGGAAAGAATTTTGTTTTTCACTAATGCTATCATACGGTTGACTGAAACTCATATTTTTTGATTCGAAACAGATTCACTAATAATTCATTTGATTCTTCGAATTTTACTTCACTCAAGATTCAAAATCCATTCTCTAGCTGTACGTAATTCAGATGCATTTACAAATCACGAACATGCTTCAGATTCGCAGAAGTGAATTTATAGTGCCTTATGTAAATTTTGTGAAGATTATTGAATCATTTTTTAATCGTAATATAAAAAGGGAAAGGGGAAGTTCATTACGTACAGATAGAAAGAAAATTTGGAGATACAGTTGATTTCGCTTTCGAAAAGGCAATTCGCTTTGGTGATGATTTGCTATTGAATCATTTTCGAATTAAAGTGTGTGCTGGACAGTAAGTTCCACACACATACTATCAAATGTACTCGAGAGCTCGGAACAGTGCAAAAACACAGCACGGGTTCATACAAGAAATCAGTTTTTTTTTATTAAATCCGAAATCCGTGTGAATTTCATCCATAAGATCGTTTAAGGCTGTATGTATGTGCGATTAAAGAAAGAATAAATGTACTAGAACAGTAAAGGAAAGTTTAATAGTTGAATCAAGCGATCAGTCATTACCAAGTGTAATAATTTTAATTTAGAGATTTGAATAAATTCGAATAAAAAGCTCGCATAATAATATTAATTATATTGTAATATAGTTCAAAAAGGTTTTGAATTTATTTCGGTTCGGACAACTTCAATCAAAAAATATTGAGGATGAAATTTGCAGAGTACAAAAGCACCCACAAAACAGTAACGCACCTAATTTATTTATTTAGTTCGATACGATTCAATCAATATCCGAATAAACGCAAATCCACATACATTAAACTGCTTCATTTAAAACCCTTTTCCATACCACCTTTGAAGTAAATTTGTGGGCTCCTATTTTTATTTCAACGTAGTTTAACCAAAAGACCTATCCTACATTTTTCAATAGTTAGTATTAAAATGTTTAGACAATAAAAACAAAATATAAGATGGAAATATAGTGAAAACGACGCGTGTGCGTGAAACGTAGCGACGCGATGACAGCTGACTATAATGAATGCTAGTCAGTATTACCATCAGTTGGAGGATATCCCTCCGTTTCGCGTGCGTCACTTCGATCGCCAATTTTCTAATTTTGTCGATTAACGTGATTTTGACACTTGTATAGTTGTAGCAAGCGATACAATGCGTTTACTATAACTTGGTATGCGACATGGCAGCGCGACGCGATTGGATCATCGCGTCGTACGCATCGCTTTCACTAGAATTCCGCCTTTAGAATGGTTTCCAATTTTAAATATTCGTAGGAATCAATAATGTATTTGTATAATAATGCACTAGGCATCTTGACGTTACAAAATTAACGAAAATATTTTATACCGAATAATTGCATACAGAATTATTATTTTAAATTAATGTAAGTTATATATTCAATTCTATACAACACTTTCAATTTTTTTTAAAAAAAAAGTATTTAAAGTATTTAAAGTATAAATACTTTAAATACTTTTAAAATTGAAATTTAAATCCAATTTTATTTTTCGAATACTCGGCTACAATTGGTGACCCCGACCATAGTTCACATTTGATCGTCTTCAATTAATAACACAAGATCATTCAACTGATTTGTTCTCACAATTCACACAAAATTTACATCCAAACGAAAAGACAACAGGTCGTAAATTATTCAAAAACTCGCTTCATAACCTTTTGTTATCAAAATATTATATTATAGATATTTTATGAATATAATATCTATATCTATAAAATTCTTCTTCATCGGCAAATAAATGAATGAACATCATCCATCGAATGCCCGTATACCATCGTTTCGTATTGGCAAAAAAAACCCGCTTTTATTTATGTTTGATTGGCGCGCCCTCCTATCTCAATAAATCATCAATAGAGCAGAGCGGTGGTAATTTAACCGAAACCAAACGTCACAGAGAAATGAAATAAATTCCCATTTTACGGGCGTAGTTTGACCATAAATTAATAATAATAAAAAAAAAATTAACGTCGAATAAAAAACGAAACAAAAGAAACTGAATTCGAATAACTAAAAAAGAAATTGTTGTGAAGGAAGGTTTTCCTCGCTCATATAGCGCACATCATAGCGTTTAAGAACCTGTAGCTGAGTTGTAAGAAACCTACTCCTACCTTCTTCGTTGGCTTTGATCGTTCATTTACCGGCTCAATCGAAAAATCATTTGGTCAGGTAACTTATCGATCTTAAGTCATATTCTAATTAATATCACATCAGCGATACGGGCATTCACTTGGGAGGAGGTGAATTTAGAATTGACCGAATTCATGATAGTTTCAAAAATCTTTGAATTTATCGAGAATTTTATTTAAAATTTTTTTTTTTAAATAATTTTTGATTGGCAGTTTTTCTTTTCAACTTCAGTATTAAACTACTGTGAATGCTTGCAGTAAGTAAATTCATTTTAAAAATTTTTTAAGCTCCATACAACGGCTAGTATGCAGCTATAACTACTATATAAGTTCCAAGTTTCAGCTTCCTAACATAAGCTATTCCCGAGTTATAGAGACCAACATTTTTCGTCAAAAACGTTTCTCCTTCTTCTACCCAACACCCCCACCCGTCACGACTTAAACCAGCTCTCCCAAACTATCTAAGAAAAAAAATTACCCTTATATCTCCACAGGCTTATGAGCAACGCCCCTTCAACGCGTATGCATACGGCGGACAGACGGATATTTTTTTTCCTTTTTCGGCCCTACTTGTCTTAAAACGTGAAAATAAAAAAATCAGGGCAGCAAATTTTTGTTTAAATATCAGTTCGATCACAATAATTTATTATTAAAAAAAATAGAATAATTTTTTGTCAAAATTTAGTTCGATCAGTACAATACTGTAATCGAGACACTTAAAATGAGTTTATTCAGCCAAAAATACTGAACTCATATAGAATTTCGATTACAGCAATTCAAATTATGCGGAAATGCAGTACTGTTTCAGAATTCGGATTGAGAAGATAGTCACAGAATTCAGAATGAATTACTATATAATGTACGTATGAGTAACCTAATTGTTCCCATTCAATTCCCATAGAAAACTCAACGGATGATGAATTCTGCTTAAGTTTCGTATGAGTTCCGATGTGACGGAAAGTTGTAGGATGGGCGACTATCAAATATTAAATAATGGAAAAATATGAAATTGGATTAGAGCCAACTGTTTTTAATTTAATTTAATTTACCATATTTTATTATGGGAATATTTGAAATATTAATTCTGAATTAATTAATAATTTATTAATATTAAATAGTAACCTACTTAAATTGGTGTATGTTTCTCATAAGTGAGGAGAATATTTCAGTAAGATATTTTTCAAGTTATTTTTAAGTTATTGATAAATAACCCATCAAGCTGCTATGGTATTTAGTGGTAGCATACGAGTAGTATTTAATTTTAATATTTAATTAAAAAACATACTGCAGTCACGATCGGCTGCAAGCCAATCGTATAATACTCTAGATGAATACTGAAATCCGATTTATATTGTAGTTGGGGATAAAGTAGAATTACGTGTGTGAATGTTGTATGTCCTTTATTAAGGACTCCCATTAGATTGCTACTCAAAACTAAAAGACAATATTCAGTGTTTAATTTCATATCTTGAACTGGGTAAGTCACCAAAAAAAAAAGTCCTTTTTGAAGGACTTTCACATGAGAGGAAGGACTCACTCGATTTCTTACATATTTATCCTTTTCCTTGGAACCATTTAAAAATGAACTTGTACAAAATTTCAAATTCGTAGCTTGAAGCGTTCAAAAGTTATCGAAAAATATTGTTGAACACGTGTCTTAAGGACATTTTGTATGGCAGCTACCAGAAAGAGTAAAAGGATTTCGCTGATTAGTAAACTCGAACTTGGTTTTTACTCAAAACTAATTTGTACAAAATTTCCAATTTAAAGCTAAAAGATTACTTGAGTTATAGTAAGTTCCATAAATTAAAAGAAGACGTTTTGACAGGATATTTGTATGGCAGCTACACGAAGGACTAATAGGATTTTCTTCATAATCATACATTAAGCTTCAACTATTGGAAAAATACTATGTACAAAATTTCAAAGACGTAGCTTAAACCCTTCTGAAGTTATCAACCAATATTCTTGAACACGTATTTTAAGGACATTTTGTATGGCAGCTACCAGAAGGAGTAAAAGGATTTCGCTGACAAGTAAATTCAAGCTTTGTTTTTACTCGAAACTAATTTGCAAAAAATTCCGAATTCGTAGCTAAAAGATTACTTGAGTTATAATGAGTTTCGTAAATTAAGTGAATACATTTTGACAGGATATTTGTATGGCAGCTACACGAAGGACTAAGAGGATTTTCTTCATAATCATATAGTTAGCTCCAACTATTGGAAAAATAGCACATACAAAATTTCAATGTCGTAGCTTAAACCCTTCTGAAGTTATCGTCCAATATTCTTGAACACGTGTTTTAAGGACATTTTGTATGGCAGCTACCCGAAGGAGTAGGACGATTTTGCCCGTTAACGAACTTAGCCTTACAAATTCAACCAAACATCCAGATTCAAACTTTCAAGATCCTAGGTGAAGGCGTTCTTGAGTTATCGTGCTAACGGACAGACGGACGGACGGACGGACGGACGGACGGACGGACGTCAGGCGGATTTGAGGTTTTTGGGCACAAATAAACAAAAAATAATGTATAACTTTTTTTCGTCCGAGGCTTGGTTCTATGCGTTACAAACTTTTGGGCTGGATTAAACTTATAATACTCTATATGATTTCATCTAGAGTATAAAAATGAGTGACAGACACTGTATAAACGAAATACTCGACTGGAATAAATAATAGTTAAGTTCGATTGTTTGTCGATAATATATTTGAATGGATGCTTGTTTTGAATGGATACTATAATTTTGGGGGATATCAAGTACTTATTCGTGCTGATGAAAAAGAATACAATATTGTTAACAGCTGTAAGATTTTTTCTTTTTTTTTTAAAATTTTATTAAACAATTTCGGTTTCCGTTCTTAATAGTTTCGGCTCCTACTCCTGTTCCTAAAAATATTGATAACAATTTATTTTTTACCAAGTAAGGTTACTACTTTTTATACTCTAAAACCGATGGTCATAGTCACTAGTGTTTAAGAAATAATACTGTATATTTATATGCTTATTATTGTAATATAATAATAATAATAATTTTATACTCTAGATGAAATCTGAAAGTATTATAAGTTTAATCCAGCCAAAAAGTTTGTAACTCATAGAACCAAGCTCGCAGAACGTATCGACACACCACTTGTACTCTGGTGGAACTATTTCAACGCCCAAGTACTGTAACATGCAGATCTCCAGCGGAACATATCTAGTACTGACTAAATTCCGCGAACTTCAATTTATTCAGCACTGAACTTAAGTATTGCTTCAGTATTAAAGATTACGTACTGCATTGATACCTATTTGCAGTTTTAGTCCGTTTTAGTCCGTTTTAGTCCGTTTTGAATTAATGACTATAATTAATACTTATTCAATACTGAAATTTTCTAATAGTAAATAAACAAAAGAAATTATGTTTTCTTGAAATTTATTTAATACATTAAGAAAACAATTCAAGAGTAAATTCCTTATTCTTACCGGAAGGTAGCGTCTCTGAGAGTGAGATATAGAAAGTAGCTTCCGAAATTATTGCACTCCACTTTCGGTAGCGCCCATACAAAAAGTCCTTAAGAATGCCGAACAATCAACTTTTGACCGCTTTAACCAATTAATTTTAAATTTCGTCACATTAATTTTTAAATGGTTGCAAGGTAAGATATTGAACCCTCTTTCGAGTAACAACCAAACGAAAGACTTTGAAAAAGGAAAACTACTCCAGTGGAGTGAGGCGACTCATTTGTCATCTGGACAATGAAGCACATTTCCCTGAGTATAAAGTACTCCGCCTTGAGGATCTTCCAGTCCTGGATTGGAATCTTTGGATTTTAGGCAGAGAGAATCGATGCAGCAAATGCAACGCTATGATGGGAGATGGTATCCTGATTCTAGTCCTTGGATAGTTCGGAATGGCTGAGCGTGGGATAACACGATGTTTGACGTCTTTCCAGATTTCTCCAATTTTAGCTACTCTTCTTGTAAGAAAGTCAAGCGATAATTAATCTAATTATCTTGACTCCTCTTTGCCAACCCGATGCATCGAAATGCGGATTGGGTTCAGTTGAATGTAGCGTGATACGCCGCACGAAAAAGTCGGTCAGCCTATTCTCGACCAGCGTCAAACAGAGGTCCGCAGAAATCTCGCACTCCTAATTTAGCTTTATCCCCAAATACAATATAAATGGAAGCTCAGTATTTCATCTAAAGTATTATACGATTGGCTTGCAGCCTAACTAGTAACTGCTGTTTTTTTTGGGTTAAATTTTTTTTTAATTTGAGGTTGTTTTCTTAAATTGAGGTTGAGGAGAAATAATAAAGTGATTCAAGACTTTAGCGAGTATTACACTGTATGACATAGTGTCAGCTATTTGACAAAAAAAAATTTTAAGAAAAATGCGGTCAAATTTTTTTGTCAAACAAAAATTTACGATTACACTGTCTGACAGCATTTGCCCGGTCAGTCAAACATTTGACAGCGTAGCATACAGTGTAATAGCACAAAGAACTTGCGATGGAACAAATTCGTTGGATAATTCGATACCTGAGAAGCAAACTGTCGTAACTGCAAAATTATCAATTTCAAGGCTTTTGTCATCCCCGAATCATTTTGATTACTTTACAGTGATCAATTTTGGAGTGGTATTCTATGCAGTGCAGAGCCAAAAAGAATGAAAGTTAGTGTTTCGGGTCTCCGGGAAAATTTTTAAAATCAGTTAAGTTGTATGCTATGTAGTCAAATATTTGACAAAAAAATTTGACGAAAAGTTCTGTCAAATTTTATGCATTATGTATTATGCCATGTATTCAAATATTTAACAAACAAATTTGACGAAAAGTTCTGTCAAATTTTATCCGTCAAAATAGACTTTGTGTAGGGCAAATAAAATAATATGGCAAACAAAAATTTGACGATTACACTATCAGACAGTATTTGCCAGGGAAAATAGACAAATATTTGACACAGTGGCATATAGTACAGTGTAACACTAGCTTTACAATATTTTGCCTCTCAGATAGTCATGTATCGATTCAAGGCGTAGAAACTCCCAGGAATCAATTGATTTCAAAATACAATTCAACTATTTCATAAAATCATAAATTTTACATTCTCTGAAAATATCCGGTGGCGATTAAATAACAAATTCATTTAAAAAAAAGCCATGTGAAATTTGAGAGACCTTCCCCCTTTGTTGGCATTGTTTTCCGGGCATATGTGGCTATGAGGCGGCACTTGCATAAATTTAAATTAGCACAATCAATCCACCGACTATGGGTTCTCGATATTCGTGAATCTTGACCATTACAACGATTGGGTTTCGAATTTGTTTTCCAGATTCGAATTGCATGTCGCTCTTATTGTACGTCTACATTGAATGGTTTAAGTTTGATCTTTTTTTTTTTGTAACCACAAAAAAGACATACCCATAAGCGCGAGTTTCCAAGACAAACCATCGCACCAACCACCAAACGGTATGAAAGAAATGAATCTTGCAGTAAGGAACGTTGAAGAAACGCCTATTCGGCATCAATCAAGCTATACAAAATCGTACCAGGAGGTGTAATTACAACCTTTTCCACCTTTTGCCATGGACAGAACACATTTAGAATGTCTATAAATTTAGCAATAAGTCTTAAATGATGTATTAGCCGTTTCTGGCACTGCTTGGAACTCGCTCTGACCATGCAATTGCATTTCAACTTCAACTCGTCTTCATACCGTACAGGTATAGATAGATACCTGTATATATTCGTATCTTTCGATATAAAAGATATAAAGCTGCTTGAATGGCTCGGGAATGGCTAAGATCGATGTTTCTGCTCATACCATATAGCAAGTCTGCATACTGGATATACCCCTGTGATTAGATTTACTGCCATTTTAACATGAAAAGAGGTAAAGGTTGTTGTTAATTGACTCCTGTAAGAATCATCATTATGGAATGGAACCTTATCTAATGTGGATCAGATATTGTGTGCCAGAATGATCGTATTTCAAAATGGATCAGTTCAGTTACGATTTTATGTTATGACGGTGGGTGTGGGTGCCCCGTTCATTCTCCTTCAAAAGGAGGTTCAGCAAGAAAATCACAAATCAACGCATAAATATAAAGAAAAGATAGTTCAGCCAATCAGCTCGGGTCGTTAGTTAACCTCGAATTATAAAGTGGCAATTAAGAACGCGATAACACTTCTTGTGAACAGTATGAAGTAATACAAAAGGTGGTAAGAAGAATGTTTTTGATTAAACCATAACTTCCGACAGAATAGGACAGAAGACATGAGATACTTACCCAAGATGAAGTACGGCATTTCAAATAAAAATGTTATTTAGGGAGATATATAATCGGAGGAAAATATGGCATAAAAGTCAAGAAATCATATTAATTTCGTCTTAAGTAAATTGCTATCTTTATTATTTAAATAATAACGTATTGTGATAGTTTAAAAAAAACAATTTACTACCCTGACACATTTTTCTTTCAAGTTTCAGGACTAAAAGTAAGAAAAAATGTTTGTCCGTCTGACCACCGTACGCCGTCCCCAAACGCGTTTGAAGTCTCGTAGCTCCTAAACAATTTGAGCAATTTATTTCCAATTTAGTAGATTTAGGTAGAGTGGGTGACCCCTTAAAGTGGCCACGTTTTGGGTGGTGAAGGTGTGAGAGGCAGGTGAAAAAAGCATTTTAGACGAAAATTTATTCCATCACAGGAACCCCTCAAGGTACGATGTTGAAACCTGGAATTTATATAGAACTTTGACGGTATAGTAATTAAAGAAATAGTCAAATTGGGTGGAGGGAATTGAAAGTATAAATAACAAGGTGTCTGGAGAGCTCGAAATCTTGAGTCCGGAGTATGTTTTTTTGTATGATGCTTATGCTAGAAAGTTTAAACGTGATATACGAATATTGGTTTACTAGAAAAGGTGGAGCATAATAAATGGTCGGAAAAGGGGTCTATAAATTTTTTCAAATTTAGTTTTATCTTTTAGGTCAATTCATTTTACTTCCACAAGTTCCTTATCTAAAAGCTTGTGAACGAGTGAGTTTCAAATTTGTAACCTTTTGTGCCTTTTACCTTTTGTGTTAAGGTCCAGTATACATTAAGGCCGTGACACAATAAAAGTAGAAGCAGAATTCTTTTAGAAAGCACAGGATCATGTAACGCAAGTTTAAATGAAAGCAGCGGCAGAAGCAGCGACGAAAGCAGTGCTGCTTTTTCGTTTTAAACTCTAAAATTCTACTTCTGCTTCAGTACTGCCGACATAAACCTCTTGAGAATTGGGAATGTTGTCAGCAATGGAAGTGTTAATGGTGTCAAAATTGTTTCCATATATGTACACGTATTTACTAATCATTTCACATTAAAAACTCACAAAACTCAAATGAAACAAAATATTTTTGTCCGCTCAAACAAGAGCCTAAAATACTTGTGACTGTTAGCAGTTAGCACGGACACATTTGTCCTAGCTTCCAAGGATTCGTTGGCAGTTAGCATGGACACATTTTACTCTGCTTCAGCTTTTATTTAAATTCATTAAGCAGAGCAGAAAGCAGCACTCACGACGCTGCTGTCGCTGCATTCTGCTTTTATTGTGTCACGGCCTTTATATGAATTCTGAGATATATCTTAAGTGTAATTAAATATCGACTGACTTTACTCCCACGGACTTTACATACATATAATCGTCTAAAAACAGATTCCAGGGCTTTTTAATACTCAACCGAAAAGGGGTTGTAAAGCGGTTGTACATAATTTCACAAATTCCGCAATATTTCTTAGGTCTGATGAAATATCGAATCGAGTCTTACTTCCACAAGCTTCTTGCATATTCTAATTAAAACCAATTTCTACCTGGAGAGCTCGAAATCTTGAGTCCAGCGTATGTTGTACATTAAAACGGCTTATGCTAGGAGGTTCTTACTATGTGCATATCGAGGTGGAGCATAAAAAAATAGTCGGTGAAAAGGATATTCAGTTAATTTTTCTTCCACGAGCCCCTTAGATAAACCCATAGGAACGAGTTTCAGTTTTTTTATATTCAACCCCCACAGGTGGGTGTAAAGGGCCTGTATAAGTTTTACGAATTCTGAGATATCTCTTGGGTGTAATCAGCTTTCTATAATCTCATAGAAACAGATTTCAGGACTTGAGAAAGTAATTCGAGCAAACATTTCAGATTTGCATTAGCGTATGGAGGAAGAGCATAAAAAATGGTCGGTGAAAAGGATATCGAGTTAATCTTTCATCCACAAGCTCCTCAGTTAAGGCCGTATGAATGAGTTTCAGTTTTTTTATATACTACCCACAGGTGGGTGTAAAGAGCCTGTATAAGTATTACGAATTCTGAGATATCTTTTAGGTGTAAAATGGTATCGATTATTTATACTCCTACGGGCTTTCTATAAACGCCTAGAAACAGATTTCAAGGCTTTTTGATATTCAACTAATAAGATGGTGTAAAGTGGTTGTACACGACTTTAAAAATTGTGCAATATTTCTTAGGTGTAATGAAAAATCGAATTTTTACTGCCTCGAATTTATATATGTATTCTTATTAAAACCAATTTCAGTACTTTTTGATATTCAGCCACTGAAGGGGTGTGAGGTGATTGTATACGTTTTCACGAATTCCGTTTTAGATTTTTGATAAAATTTCGAATTGATTTTTCTTCCGTGAACTTTTTATATAATCGCCTAAAAACCAATTGCAGAATTTTCCTATATTCACCCTGAAAGGGGGTGTAAAGAAATTAAATGCGTTCCAATGAATTCTGATGAGATATCGAATTGGTTTTTACTTCCACGAGCTCTTTATATAATCGCTTAAAAATCAGTTTCAGGATTTTTTGATATGGATCTCCAAAGAGAGAGTAAAAGGGTTGTACATGTTTTCACGAATTTTGCCATATATTTTAGGTCAGATTAGATATTGAATAGGTTTTTATATCTTTGTGGTTTTGTTTTCTATGAAGAGCCACTGAAATTGTATCTTAAAAGGAGTTATTCCATTGACATAATTAACATCCTTGTCTCGAAACAAGCGTCTTGGACTATGACTCCAAATTGTAATTGGTGTAATATTTTGAGAGTGTCAGTAGCGTCAGCACTTCGATTTTAACCGCTCTCTTTACTAGGTCACGAAAAATAGTAATATTGCGTCCAGACTGTTATCCAGACTCTTGGCAGATTTTTTTGTTCATGTATTCACGTTAGCACCTATGATTGACTCAGCGCCCATGGGCGCACATACAATATTTTGTAGGGAGGAGCAAAGCTGTAGGAACTGTTATGTCAAAAATAGCATGCAATATTTGAATTTCGTTCAATCGGAGATCGGTATGCCTTTTTTCGGCATCTGAAGAGAAAGAAAATATGACACTTTCAATTAAAGAAAAAAAATACAGAAAAATAGAAATCGAAATCGTTAGTAAGTAAAATCAGCTAATTCTATAGTCAGGAATTCGACAAAATAATCCCCATTAAATAGTGAACAAAATCCGATAAAATAAAGGTATTCTTGGGAGTTCCACACCCCAATGTCAATTATGTTATAGAAAAATTACAATTATAACATAATTTAAAAGCATTGATATTCTTCGATTTTTTGACTTCGATCCCATTGAGATTCAAAGTTAATTTTTTGGTATGTTTTGTAAAACAGTATAGCCTACAAAATGTAAAAAAATTAAAAATAAAAAAAAATTATTTTGGGATATTCAAGGATAAAGGACAAAATCGTTATCCTTGAAAAAAATTTCAAGGATAATAATTATTCGTATTTTTTTTCTATTGCGACAACCTCCCCCTTTAAAATAAGCCCTATTTTATTATTCTAGGATAAAAATTATTAGAGATATGAATTTTCAAAGAGGACTCGGACACCATTTTTGCGAAACCTTTAACATACTATAACTAACAAAAAAAAATTTGATAGAAACAAAAAAATTAAATTATATTTTTTTTCACTAGTTCTTCAAGTACAAAAATTTTCAAAAGAATTGGCAATGGTAAGGTCACAACTTTGGCGATTCTTGATGGAACCCACTTTAAAGATCGTTGAGACTTTCCACTGGGCGCAAATCTTCCCTAACTAACATACGAAAGTCCTTAAAAAAATTGGCTTATCGTTAAAATTTTATCGGCAATTCTTTGCGATGTCATTATGTTTGGTTTGGAAGCTAGTGCTGATCATACCATGAATGCTTAGAAGAATAAAACACTTTGCATTTACAGCTAGTCGATACTATTTCATTGTTTATAGATAAAAACAAACACTTAAATTTAATTTTAATTCTACTGATATCACGGAAGAAATTATACTCGCGTCAACTTATAGTTTTAAATTGCTCAGCTTTTTTGTGAAAAATGTTGTCATATTTATTTAAATTAAAAATGGTTGCACCCGCAATTGTTGTTAATCTATGATTTCAGTCATTAACTTTCAGCTGTACCGTTTTCAATTAGTTAAGATATTTTTCTGACCATTTTGTAAAATTGGGCTCAAGTTGCTGAAAAGTAATAAAGGTTTACATTTTTTATACTAATTCTTCTCCTTTTTTGGGAAAAAAAATTTTGATTGGTGTATATGAACTTAAAATATTATTAGAAAATAATAAAGTAAAATATACGAATAAAATAACTAAAGGAATGAAATGAGAAATGATAATGAGGCTAACAAAAGTATTCGAACACTTGGTAATTTTTGAACTATACGTTTTTTTTTCATCGGTGGGGGAAGGGTTAAGCGGTGGGGGAAGAGAAGCTTCAGGGGAGATGTTTTATAGACATTGTGGATTTTATAAGTGCTTGGAAAGACTGGAGTTGGAGTTGGGGGGGGGGGGGTTAAAGAGAAGCTTCAGGGGAGATGCTTTATAGACATTCTGGATCTTATAAGTGCTTGGTAAAAACTGGAGTTGAATGGACATTCTGTTGATGAAGGAAGTATTAAATTTCAGTGTTGAGCCGAATAGAAGTAGTGTCATTTTTTTGTAGTTTTTCTCGATACAGAGACACAAAGTCTGTGAAATTTTTTGAAAACTTCGAAATAATTTCGTGTCAACTTTACTACAGTCTAGTTTAACCCCCAATTCGGTGCGGTCTATAAATTCCGGTGTCGGAAGAAAAATTACATTTCATTTCCATATTATTCGAGATCATCAGGTCACAAATCTTCCGAATAATCTTCCAACAGGAACTCAAATAAATCTCAACAGCATTTTCCCAGTCAAGGAAGCTACGTTAAACTAAAAATCGGAAAAGACGATAAGAAAACGTACGTTAAACGGACATTAAACATTGTCGGGTGAACCCTTTAATTACACTCGTAAATTAACTAAATTCTCGATAGACGGCGATAGTGTCTCATCTGGAAGGAGAGAAAACGGAGTAAGGGCATAATTTACCGTAAACTTCTTCCACTAGTGTATGCCGAGAAGCTCCGCTCATTTGGCAGGATTCTAAAGACAGCTCAAGATATTTCCCAGACACCGTATTGCCTATCAACCTGCTAGCAACCAGCACTTCGGTTATTGTCATAAATATAAATTTTTTGGATGGGTTAAAAGATAACCCAATGTACGAGGTTGTCTAGTTGTGATAGAGGTCCCTGAAAACGGATACATCGCCACAAAGGTGTGCGCAATTCCACCTAAGGGAGGAGCACACATGCAAAGTAGAATTATGAGCCGGAGTACGGCGTATGTATGGCGTTCGGCAACTAACTAAATTCATTCGGATTCGCAGGAGCATACAACTCCCGGGGAATCCCGGCAACCATAGCACAGCACAACTCACGATTATGATCCAAAACGACTCTCGAGATAAATCTTTTCCTTAAACTTTCGTCATAAATTCTACAGAAACTGTGTGCTTCTGAATGAAATACGTTTATTATTATTATTTGTATGGTGACGGCAGGGAGTACAGGACGAAAGAAACCTTGCCGAGTTGATAGAAGAAGAACGGCGACGGTACGGGCGGGAGGTCAAAACCTTTAGGAATGGCATCGAATCGAGAATTCGAGCTAACTACCATTTTGGGCCATACCAGGACCAAACAAAATCTTCAACTGTACAAAATCCCTAACATAGGCGAATCGGATATATAGGAAATAGGAGCAGCATCGCACCAACAATCATCTTATAGTCCTAAGGGGTTGAAACTGGCGACATTACGATGAGACATAAACGATATCCTAGGATACGGTTTTGAGTTCAGTATGGGTCCTACAACTACACAAATGAATTATTAGATTTTGAAAAGGCGGAAACAATGCTTTCTTTTCTTCCTTATCCATTGTCCCGACATATACCGATATCTTCCTCTATTTTCGGTTATAAGTTTTCCGGATCCGGGGTATAGAAGAAGACGACACACACCAAAAACTGAATCGTCCCAAAATCGTTCAGTTACAAAACCGAAATCATAAAATACCCGCCTGGAGGTAATTAACGAGCCCTTTATTGCCATTCCTTGGGATTAAACAAAACGATGAAGGTCTACGATGCTCTATAAATCAATCGTTTTATCCCTTAACTTATGGGACAACGAAATCTTATCGGGTCGATGGATTTTTAGGGTAAAACTTTCATTATTTTACTCATTTTAAAAAAAAAAAAACCCCCAAAGGAAATCTTCAAAGTTTTGGCAGATTATACGCAGATCTTCAAATTTATTTCTGACTTAGGAAGACGCTTGCTATATTTCATCCCTGCCTGGGTATTGAAAAATTTGAAACGTTTCGTTTTTAGGTTATCAGCATAGTAACCTATAGTCCAAAATACGTTCCGGACTTCTACCCAAAAAATAATAAAGTTGCGCCCAGACTGATTTTTTATTTATTTAAAAAACATAAAATATGGACTTAAGCTGTTAAGGGTTGAATACAAAAAACCAAAACCAACTTTCACGCGATTATATAAACAACAACTCGACATACAACTCATCAGACCTAAAAGATACGAGGGGAGGTCCAAAAGTTCTTATTCTGGGTAACAAAAAAAATTATTAAAAATTTTAACAACGCTTTATTTTTCAATATATTCACCCCTAAGTCGAATACACTTAGTGGCTCTTTCATGAAGTCACATTATGCCCCTTCAAAAGTAATGTTCCTTCCTGCCCTCAAAATGTGACTCCACGGCGTCCTCTAGCGATTCGTCACTGTCAAAACGACGACATCTGAGATCCCGCTTAAGGTTGGGGAACAGGTAGTAGGTCTGACCTGTAGGGCTGATCTCCTGGAATCCACATTCGGCCAGAGCGCTCATTGCTGTCTGAACACTTGTTTGAATTGCTGAAAGGGACCCATTTTGCTCTCACTTTTGACATGCCCAAATGTTCATGTAAAATTTTTTTATTTTTTTTTCTGTAGACGACCCTTATTGCGCACTAGCTGTTCCACTCGCTTAACAATTTCTGGTGAAGTGGCTTCAATTGGTCTTTCACTCCGCGGATCGTTCTCCAACGAATCTCTGCCCCACATAGGAAGTTTTGATCAATTATTCACGGTGGTCTGGGAGGGAGCAGCATCCCCATAAACCCCCACCAACCGACTATGAATTTCAGAAAGTGTCCGACCTACCTTTGTTAAAATTTTTATCACTGCTCTCTACGCTTTTTGTCCATAATGACAGACAGAAGTGTTTAGAAGACAAGATCTATGTGTTCTTACTAATTTTGGACCTTCCCTCGTATTTCGGATTTTATACAAACGTATACAAACATTTTATATCCTCGTAGTGGTTGAGTAAATTTTGAAATTAATTTCAAGATAAAAAAAACATAAAGCCCATAGAAGTAAAACCTAATCCGATCTTATTGGACCTAAAAGATCTGTCGAAATTCGTGATAACTTGCACAACGCCTTACAGACTCCAACGAGTTGAATATCCAAAAAATGCTTAAATCAGTTTTTTCTCGATTATATTTAAAGCCTTTAGAAATGAAAGCGAATTTGATATCTCATTAGACCTAAGAAATATATCGGAATTCGTGAAAACGTACACAACCACTTCACAAAATAGGGGTTGAATATCAACATTTTTGAAAAACAGTTTCTACGCCCTTATATAAAGAGCACACAGAAGTAGAATTAATACCTTATCTAAAAGATATGACGAAATTCGTGAAAACCCTTTTTACGTTCAATCCGTATGCTTTAATTACTCCTTCCATACATCTACATGTGGCTAGAGCACTTGTCTTCGGCGCACCTGGTACCAGGTTCGAATCTGCTTGGCGACAAGTAATTTTCGAGAATGGGATTGGGTGCCGGACTACCAGTTCACTCAGCTGTAAAGGAGTACCTGAGTTAAAAATCGGGGTAATAATCACGGACGAGCGTGTGGCTGACCACTTCACCTCCTAGTGTTCCGTTGGTCTAGTAATGAAGTAAATCTAGCATTACTTCAAGGCCTAGGCCCAATTTGGGCTGTTGTGCCATTGATTATTATACATCTACATGTACAGGGTGGGCCATCTAGTGGTTTCTTTTTAAATCATAGGTTATTTTGACATTGAAAGCTGTTTCTCGCTCGAAATCTTGACAGAAAGTCAGTATCATACCTCCGCGGAACGAAATGAGACGCTTTACGCTTGAACAACGTTGGGAAATATTGAAAACTTATTTCCAAAGTGAGTGCTGTGTAGCCCAAACAGTGCGTTTTTTGAAAAGAAGTTTTGGCCGAAATGAAGCACCCACCACGCCTGCTGTACACAAGTTTGTGCAAAAAGTTCGTGAGATTGGCATGCGAGTGGACAACACTCATGGCCCCCGTCGTCGTACGGTTCGCACAGACGAGAATGTGGCTGCTGTAGCCGAGAGTGTGAGACTCACTCCACGAACATCAACTCGTCGTCGATCTCAACAGCTCAACATTTCACGCACTAGCCTGAGGAGAATTCTGCACAAAGATCTCGGATTATTCGCTTACAAGGTCCAATTGACTCAGCAATTGAAGGCGCACGACCATCCGCTTCGTTATCGCTTCGCAATTTGGGCCTTAGAGCAGCTTGAATTGGACAACGATTTTGAGCGAAAAATCATCTTTTCTGACGAGGCGCATTTTCATCTCGGCGGCTACGTTAACAAACAAAATTGCCGCATCTGGGGCTCGGAAAACCCGCACGTTATTGTCGAGAAGCCAATGCATCCACAGCGAGTGACAGTTTGGTGCGGATTGTGGAGTGGTGGCATCATTGGAACATTTTTCTTCGAAAATGAGGCTGGGAACAACGTTTCGGTCAACGGTGAACGTTACAGAGCCATGTTATCCGACTTTTTTTTTACTGAAATTGAAGACATGGATTTGGACAACCTCTGGTTCATGCAGGATGGCGCACCATGCCACACAGCCCATGCCACAATCGATCTTTTACGCACCAAATTCCCAAATCGTGTTATCGGCCGTCTTGGCGATGTCAATTGGCCGCCTCGGAGCTGCGATTTGACCCCTTTGGATTTTTTTTTGTGGGGAACCGTGAAGGACCGATGTTATGCCAACAATCCAGAAACGATTCAAGCACTTGAGGCCAATATCATCCAAGCAATCCGTGAGCTACAGCCCGAAACCATCAACAAGGTCTTGGCAAATTGGAGTGACAGAATCCGCTACTGCGCAGCCAGCCGAGGCAGCCACTTGAACGAAATTGTTTCCATCATTAATGGGAATGTTTACTCTTACTAATAAAGCCATAATACATGGAAAAAAAATTAATTTTGTTCATTTTATTGCATTTTTAAAAAGAAACTTGTATTTGGCCCTCCCTGGATATACTAAGTTTCAACTTTCTAGCATAAGTTCTTCCTAAGATACAAAAACTACCCTTCACCCCCTATCGAAAACTGTCTAGGGTACCTCTATGGTGGCTCTATACTATATACACCGCCTACTCTCTTCAAAATTTCAGTCCATGTCTAGGCTCCTAGTATGCCTAAAAACTATCACAAAGTGTCAACCTTCTGACATCAACCGTTCAGGGGATATAGATTTTAGAATATTCCGATTCCAGCTTTCGAGCGTTTCGGACGCATTGTTTCTCCCCTCCCCACCCACCTACACCTCTTCATAAGAAAATGGGTTCACTATCATAGTTCTATATAAATTCCAAGATTCAGTCTCCGAAAATAAGCGGTTGCTGAGATCTAGAAATCAAAATTTTTCCTCTAAAACACTCCCTCATCTCTCCCTCGTTCACACCCTCACCACGTAAAAGGTGGCCACTTAAAGGGGTCCACTTAGTCTCCCAACAAAAAAATTCAATTTAATAACTCAAAAGGCTTGGGAGCTACGAGCCCTCAAACGATTTTGCGTACGGCGGATGGCGAACGGCGTACAAACGGACTGACATTTTTTTTTGCTTTTTTGGTGACATGAAACGTAAAAAAAATTCAGGGCTATAAATTTTTTTTTTTTAAATCCTGAACAATATTGTTTTATTAGAATAATAAAATAAAATAAAAACGCTGTAAAAATTAAATTGATTTGAACTACTGTAAAAATTATAAATACTAATTATACCCTGTATGAAACTGTATGCCACTTGTAAAATATTTGGCAATTTGAGCTGCCAAATTAAGTCACATGGTGTAACCGCCAAATTTTTGTTTGCCAAACTATTTCAGTTTTCCTAAGCCAGGCCTATGTTGCCAAATTATTTGAGAGCATGGGATACCAAAACAGGATTTAAGCTTGCATGCCACTACGTCAAATAGTTGACTTTTCTGGCTGACAAATTCAGTCAGATAGGTTAAACGTCAAATTTTTGTTTGCCACATTTTGACAGAAAAAATTTGACTGAACTTTTTGTCAAATTTTTTTAGTCAAATAATTGATAGGATGGCATACATTCTATTACATGCTTCAGAAATGTTTGTTCTTTTGCTGGTCCGTTAGTCTTTATGAAGGTCATACGGTTTGTAATACTTATTCTGAAAATTTATTAGATTTCAGTAAATTTCGGCTAATTCATATTGTTCGAGATACTAATAAAAGGCAAATCACATAAATGCCATTTTAGCTTTTCCTCTTGGTTGTCCTTAAGCATATCCCGGAGGATGGTAAAAGTAAAGGGTGTCGTCGACGTGCAACCAATTTGAATTATTCTGAATCCATTTGGTGGCTTCCATTCCAAGAACTTTCAGTGATATCTTCCCGGGTGGCAGCAACTGTTTCATCGTTGATACTATTGCCGTGTACAGGAAAACAGAACGTTTCCCTTACTCCCAATCCCAAGACCATTTCCATCCAGAACGAAAGCCATCAAACGACATTTTCGCAAGCGCATTTTCAAATATCGTATCACCTTTCCGTTTAATGTTTTTAAACGATTGGATTATACGGCAAGGAACTTCTAAAGAATACCAAAAACGAGTTACAGCTAAATACTCCGGTGGATGTGACGGCTGCTAAACCTTCAGGTTTTATTCCTGATGTACCTACCTTATCCTGAACATATCTCTTTCACTTCTCATTCCAGTGGCCCGAATCGTGTGTGTATTTCCGGGGAAAATTAGGTGATAGAAACGACGACACCAACCTCGACTGGTGCCATTAAATATTTTTCGAGGAACACAAAAATCGCGCATATGTGCTAAATGGGGCGTTTGTCAGCTCCTCTTTTTCGGAACTAATTAGAACGTTATGTCAGTTTTTCTGCATATGGAGAAAGGAACTGATATTAGTAAAGTTCTTCCAAGGGGATGGTTCGGGGAAATTTGCGCTTCGAATGACGTGGATAAGAGGACGAGATCCCGAAGGAATTGCTAGTCATGACACATACGTTTTGAAGCGAAGGCAGTTCGGTCGGGTTTAGGCCATAATTTCAGGGAAATTACGAATTTGTAATGTTCGTGTGCGATGCCTGGAAAAAAGCAACATACAACAGCCTCGCGGGATTATTATCCTCTACAAATTTATTAGTTCAAAAGCACGACTAATATGGTTATGGCTGGAGTGTCCTTAATAGCTGATACTTTTGGATGATTTAGAACATTTAATGTTTTGGAAGGAATAAACTTGAGAACCTTGACACCTTGCCGTAAAAAGTTCCAAGATCTATACTAAATCGTATCAGAACGGAGAACATGGCACAATTTTGGGAATAGCATATAAACGTGCACCCAATTTTTTTCTTGATCAAAATTACTAAGTTTCTCTCGATGATGAAGCAAGTCGAACTACCGCCGCCTTTCTGAACTCTTTCAATTTCAAACTTCATATCCTGAATGATTCGCGTTTCTTGATATAAAAATCTCGCACTTTTGAAATCTCGAGTTTTCAAAATCTCGAGTATATTTTCGACTTTTTGTGTGTTTTCGACCATCATAGCAACATCCTCACTGATACAAACGCTAGCTTGGCTAATGCTCACCAAAGCGATTAAGATCCAAGCTATTGACAATACGAAAGATAAAAACCCTTCACTGAAACGACCAGTTAAAAACTGTTTTGGACTTTCTTGTCCCAAAATTGAACTGTTTTGTTCAATTTGTATCCCATCCCAAGCCATAGCTTTATCCCTCCCTACAAAATGTTGTATGAGCGCCCCGGTCTTGTACTGTCAAATCTTCCAGCAAAGGCACGGGGACTAGCTTAAGAATACTAAAAGCAGGAGTTATTTTCAAGGAATTAGAATTGAAGAATGACTAGATGCTATAGGTACTGCCGCTTTTTGTTGATTGTTTGCGATAGCATCCGCTTCTTTGTCAAATATAATTACAGACAGATCACCCAAAGAGGTTGAAATCAATCGTCGTATTTGCGGAGGACTTGATCCTGTATGCGTCTCATAAGAAGGTGATGATAGTGCAGAAAGAGCTGAAAGAAGCGTTTAACAAAGTAAAATACTACACAGTGTCCTGGAAGATCAGGATAAACACGCAAAAATGCGAAGCCATACTGTTCCGGGCTACCCTCAGCAACGCAAACTTTAACGTAAAAAAAAACTGGAAAAATTTCCATATTGTCGCGGGTGAGGGTGGCACGGAACGAATCACACATAAAACTTGCGTGAAGTACCTTGGGGTGAAGCTAGACCAAACACAAATAGAGAGCGCGAGAAAGGCCTTCATGGCGGCCAGATCACTTTTCTATTCTAAACATCTTCGCCCCAGGGTAAAAACCCTCTGCTACCAGGCTCTGGTAAGGCCGATCCTGACATACGGTTGCCCCATCTTCGCACCAGTGTAAAAACCCTCTGCTATCAGACTCTGGTAAGGCCGATCCTGACATACGGTTGCCCCATCTTCGCCCCAGGGTAAAAACCCTCTGCTACCAGGCTCTAGTAAGGCCGATCCTGACATACGGTTGCCCCGTGGGGTTCAACCTCAGCCCGTCTTATATGGAAAGAATAAGAGTATTTGAACGCAAATGCCTCTGTTCTTGCATCGGGCTCTATAGAAAAGCCGAGACGGATTGGGTGCACTACATCAACGAAGAGATATATGACACGGCTGAGATTCGCAGAGTCGACTCCATGATGGTCAAAATCATAAGAAATCATATTCTCAGGTCTATAGACCAGGACGAAAACCCCTGGATATCCCATCCATTCTATCCCAATACTCAATACCTCGAAAATACCATGGCTACTGGATTCATCCCTCCAGAAGCCTTCCTATATCTTGATAGCCAAAATTATATCCTAGATTCCCAAAGTATCCCCAAAATTGATCACGCCTATAGACATTTCAGCGATAAAACAATAAAATATAGTAACATGATTGATACGATAGACGATATGGAAGTATTCGACAGCGAATTTCCTAGAAGAAGACGTAATCACAAAAAAGACCTCGCGATATCGGTGGCTACATGACGATCAGTAGCAGTAGTTTAGTGTTAGGTTTAATTTTTAAGAATAGGATTAGGATAGCATAGTAAGACTAGACAATAAGCGTAGGTTAGTGAAAAACATTACTCGTAAGATAGGGTTAGACAATAGATTTAAGATAGGATTAGATACTAGATTTTAGATAGGATTAATGAATTAGATCATAAGTTAGTACAAAAAAAAAAAAAATCAAAAAAAAAAATTTAGATCATAAGTTAGTACTAAGATTTGGTATTAAGATGCAGTAATAAGTGAAAAAAAAAACTAGATTTTCAGATAAAACTTTAAATAAAAAATAAAATAGGTTTTAAGATAAAACTCATTTCTAGTAATAACTGTAAAATTAACTATAAAACATATATATATGTTATATAGGTATATATATTTTAAGACTAGTATTAAGATTAGTATTAAGATTAGTATTAAGATTGTATTGATTTAAGAGTAGATATATGTAGAATTAGCTTTAGCATCATCTATCATTGGATCCCAGCCCTCGGCTGTATTAGCATTAGTTTGTTTGTAAGTCCTAGTAGTACACTCAGAGAAAAGAGTATGCTGAAACAAACGGAAACATTGTTCAATTTAACAATTTTCGCGTTTAAAAGGGCGCCAAAAAATAAAATTTTTAATTCAAAAGTACTGAAGCTTTTTATTGAAACATATATGTTTTAAAAATTGCGCAATCAATTCAAAAGCTTTTAAATTTGAAATGAACGCGAATCATTTATTTCACCGCGTTCATTTTAAATACCTGTCTGTTTCACTCAGCTGTAAATGAGTACCTGAGTTAAAATCGGGGTAATAATCACGGACGAGCGTGTGGCTGACCACTTCACCTCCTAGTGTTCCGTTGGTCTAGTAATGAAGTAACTCTAGCATTAACTTCAAGGCCTAGGCCCAATTTGGGCTATTGTGCCATTGATTATTATTAAGTTCCCACCTCTTTTTCTGATAGCTCCCATACAAAAGACCTTGAAACACGAGTATTGGTCGATAGCGTCAGAACGCTTTAATCTAGAAATTTTAAATTTTGAACACTTTCATTTTTAAATGGTTGAAAATCGAGTGAGCCCTTCCAGCAGCTTGTGTTGGTCTGTTGGTCATTTGATAGTCTTTGAAGCCTTTTACTTTCAAGTAGCAACCAAACGAGAGTCCTCAAAAACGGCAAACTATAGCTCCTTAACTTCAATAATCAGAGTTCAGTATTTCATCTAGAGTATCATACGATTAGCTTGCGTCCTATCGTGTCTGCGGTATTATTTTATTTTGATCTTAGGTTGCGTAATGCATTCCTGCCGCACATTTAACAATATGGAAGGATTTACTTGACCATCAATTCGGACGGTTATCGAAGTATAAGTAATAGTCCCAAGCGTACGTGCATCCTTCTTCAAATCTCTTCTTATTAACCATAAATTCGACCCGAAACATCTTTAAGACGGTCATGTGGACGGGGATAACTACCCTCGCCTGGGAATGTTTTATAAGGAGACACGTCCATCCATATAAGGGTATATGGCCACATTCACTATTGATATCATCCGAAAAAAAAACTCCATACTCGTAAACAACTGCATTTAATCGGTTCTTATTCTGTAATATATAAAATTTGTGTTCGGACTATTCCACTTGGAGATATCCTTAAAGGTTCCTGTTCTCGTCGGCCATCGGTAAAACACCATCAGCACGGACAATATCCTTTTTTTTTTCATTTCTATTTCGTACATGCTATTTTGCTTTTGTCTTAGCAATTCTTAAAACAGGATGAGTGGATTTCAGTGAAGGACCATACTATTCTGTTCGGTTATTTTGTTAGCACCAGGATCCAGGACCAAGAGCATCACAACACCCCCGAAGTATGACCGGTCGAAACGTATAGCTGATAGAAGGCCATAAGATACTCGAGGATATAAGGATATAGAGAGATATCCAGTCGGTTTGTGCCCAAGAAATACACAAAAATGGTCACCAAAAATAGAAGGATATACCCGTAAACAAAATGATTGGGGTGTAGATATTGAGGTTGTAGGTGATACACAATGAAGAGAATGGAGCACGAAAATTACAAGGAAAAATTGCCAGGATTTTCACTCGGGATGACCTGTTATAAAGATATTTTGTCCATTTTTTCCAATACACAAACTTAAATGAAATTTTATTGATATTGGGCATTATTTTCGAGATATTTACACATCTAACCTGGTCATGAATACCATAAGGAATGACGAAAGAATATGCCAACGGTTGTACACATGGGGTAAACGGAAGTGACCAATAATGAAGGGATTTGCGGGTACGAAATAAAGAAAGCATAGATACAACGTGTGACCGGTGAGAATAAAAGAAAGGTGGTAATTCCATAAAATAAGAAAAACATAGAACCTGCCAAAACATTAGTTCCTTGAAAAAGCTGTGAATGCAAAATGAAATTCGGAATATTTAAAATAAAAGCGGTTTTTACGCTTGGAGGCATCAAACGCTTCATCACAAATTGACTCCAATCAAGTTGTTTACTAATGTTCATTCCTAGAAGGTCTAGAAATGCTCCGGTGTCCAATGTGACACTATCAAAAATAAGATCAGGCACGGACGAGTCGTGTTTGGGAAAGATGATAGGATTGTATTTTTAAGGCTTTGAACCCTTTCCCATTGCAGGATTGAGATGAGGTCTAAGTTTAAAGAACCAAAAAACTGATTTCGTTGAAATGGTACCGAAGACTGGTACGCCTCTGTAATCGAGTTGAAGCTGTACGTCTGATCAAGTGTAGTATCATCTGCGAAGCTATGGACAGGATTGAGAGTGGACGACAGAAGGTCGTTAATAAAAATTAGGAATAAGGTAGGTGATAAAACCGAGCCTTGAGGGACGCCGGGTTTGTAAGGTAATGGAGATGATGAAGCACTATCTCATACGTAGGTTGCTACTTAAGTTTTGAGATATGGCAGCACTGATGTGAATACGTCAAAATTAAAATTAAATTAATCTCTTTTCTGCTATCGCTCTTAATGACCTCAATGGGCACTCTAAGATATAAAATTTAGTAGGGGAGGATCAGAGTAACGTTTATTTGTTTACAGTCTTAATGTATACTATCGAATAAAATACCCACGAAGTCCGCAGGAGTTCATCCAACTACGTTGGATGTCCGACTGGACTTCGTGAGTATTTGCACTATTGGGAAAAAATGGCAAAAAAAACCCAATATTACATCACATTTTCTACTCTACTTACAACTATTTACAATTACTTACATACTAACTTAAAACTAGGTTTTTAAGCCGAACTCTCCGCCCCCGGGACCAACAGCATCATGCTCCGCTATTCAAGAATAGCAAAGCAGAAGCCACCGCTCTCGGCCGCGGACAGCCCAGTCCAGCATACAATATATGCATTTAATTATGCATGAAGAAAGGATTATATAGTTGGGATATGAGTCGCTTTATTTAGTACAATATTCCTTAAATATAACAGTTTTTTTGTACATTAATAATTTTCTTATAACTAATCCAGGCTGAGCCATTCGTCACTTGGACCGATAGCTGAAGGTTATCAGTTCCTGTAGCGAATTTATCGGTCCAGCACGCCTTACACTAGGAAAGCTGCTGACAATGTCTTGTTTTCGGTTAGTTTAAAGTTATCTTATTCTAGGAAAAAAAACTAAATGTCCTGTTGATTAAGCCACCAGTATTTCGTAACCTCACGCTCATCTCTGTCAACGTCAATATGGTTCGCGGTAGAGTATCGCCATAAGAGCAGAGGGTCACTAGTTTTCAGATTGGGGTCGTATCCTAGTTTTTTATCTGTTACGCGCCTATATGCATGATATGTGATTGGTACGCAGTCAGAGTCTAATATGTAGCCGTTTTCATCGAGGTACGCGAAGGCTTCAGGTGGAATAAAACTAGTTGTCATGGTTTTTTGGAAATATTGTGGGTTGGGAAAAAACTCCTTTTCGTATTACTTTGGACCAAAACATGACTAAAAACAAAGAAAACCAAAAAGAAATTAAAATGGATGAGAATAGATACAGGGTGCGCCATCTTTTATATCGGTATGTAAACATTGAATAACTTTGAAAAAAAACCAACTGATTTCTATATGTGAGGTATTTTTATTCAATCCTTTAGAATTTATGTGGATTAGTTTTTGAATACAACATCAATCAAGTGGCTGCCTCTATTGGCCACAGCAAAATGTGCCCTTTTTGCTGTGTTTTCCATTACTTTTTCAAACATCTCGGTCGGATAGCGATGATTTCGGCACAAATGTTTGCTTTGAGCTTGTCAATGGTCTGAGGCTTGCTGGCGTACACTTTGCTTTTCAAATAACCCCATAAAAAGAAGTCCGGAGGAGTCAAATCTGGAGATCTCGGTGGCAAGTCAATGTCGTCTCTTTTCAACATCAGACGTCCAGGGAATTTTCGTTACAGAAACTGAATTGTTTCATTTGCAGTGTGGCATGGCGCACCGTCTTGTTGAAACCAGTAACCATCCAGACCTTTTTCATACATTTGCGGGTAGACAGAATGAGCTAACATCCACCGATATCGTTTTCCATCGACTGTTTCGTTTTGTCGGAAAAAAAATGGCCCAATGATGGTTTTGGCGCAAACGCCGACACAAACAGTCACTTTTTGATCATGCAATGACGTTTCATGGATCTCGTGTGGATTCTCCGTTCCCCAAATGCGGTAATTTTGCTTATTAACGCCGCCAAAGAGTGTGAAGTGGGCCTCATCGGTCATCAAAATTTGCTTCCAAAAATCAGGTTCAGTGTCAACCAGTCGAGCGACTGTTTGGCCGTATTCCAAGCAACGTGGACAGTCTGTCGGCAATATTCTTCTGAATTGACGTTTCCAAAACTTGTCCAATCAAGTCAATCTGTTGAAAAATATCAAAGTTATTCAATATTTACATACCGACATAAAAGATGGCGCACCCTGTATTCCATTGGATGTGGAAGAATAACTTCCGCTCCGCGACACCTCGAACATCGTTCAAACCCAGTAACGATGCGACAGTTTAGTCCGGCTTCGATCGAAAGGGTCTTGCGTATTCAACTATTGTTTATTATTGTAGTTTGGACGAATCGCAACGATCGGTGTGTGCGCTAAATGCCGCATGTGTAAAGCCTCCGTCTTCTTTTCGTTTCAGGGGATGAGGCATTTAGCATTTTCACCCATTCTTCTAAGATAAATTTTAAGGCTAAGAATACAAATAACGCACAGCTCATGAAATTTCAGCAAATAATTCGATCGTAAACAGGTCACGTGTTTCCGGTTTTTT
The DNA here is from genome assembly GCA_951812415.1 of Beris morrisii. Classification (NCBI taxonomy): domain Eukaryota; kingdom Metazoa; phylum Arthropoda; class Insecta; order Diptera; family Stratiomyidae; genus Beris; species Beris morrisii. Next base: position 101,913,191 of record OX638313.1, on the reverse strand, counting down.
ATTTTAAGGTTAGGTAAGTGAACGTTTCAACTTCCGTGAGGCGCTGTAGCAGCTTGTCCAGTTTAATGTCGGCACAATCCTTCAAATCATTGGTAAAGCGCTTATCTAGTGTACGGTCTCGTCTCCTTACCCTTCTGGGCCTTCATAAAGAAAATATAAAAAAAACTTACCGTCCTTGGAGTCGGGTCCTTGCAGCTGCTAAGTTTGCTATATTCAGTCTTCTGGCTGCCAATCTCCTTCCGTACACCTTTCACCTTTCTCATTTCACATTTATTTAGAACAGAATCTCTCATCTTTAAATTTAGTTAAAACTAATTCTGTGGTAAAAAGCGATAACAGCTTATGTCGAGATAAGAAAAAATCATTTTCAAAGTTTTCAATTGCATTTTTTTAAAAAAATTACCATTGATTGATAGATTTTTATCTCATTTAATATATTATTATTGTGTTGTATTATTAAATACAATAAAATAAGATCTCTTAATATATTTTTTATTACTTTATTTATCAATTTTGATACACGTAACTACCTAATTATTTTCTTGACTTAAGCTGTTATCGCTTTTTACCACAGAATTGTTAATTAAGCTATCCTCATCCTGTAACTGTAACATTTAGTAATAACATTCAGTTTTTCTTATACGAACTGCATTATCCGCGGAAGCATATCTAGCACCAAATAGATGGCACTGTCGTCAGTGTAACTGTCACAAATGTCATTTTTATAGTAGCACTTCGATTAATAAAGAGGATATTATCAACTCTCCGTTATTTAACTAAACCACTAAGTAAAGCTCTGTATTTCGTCTGCACAAAATCAAAAGGTAAGTTCGTCTTATTTAAACGAAAAAAAAACTGTCTGCGGAATTCAAAGTGAGTACGCTGTATAAGAAAGTAGTTCCGTCGTTGTGTCGTCATATTGCGTAGTAACACTACTGATTTGGGAACTTCCCTTTTCACACGCCAGTCGCTGGTGGAACTATGGAAAAATCCGACTTTATCGAACATTTTAGTTTATTACACAACTCAATTGAAAAAGACACACCAACAATATTCCTACCACTGGAGTACTCGCACGATCAGATTCTTATATCGTCGGACAGCATAAGCATCCCGTTGGACGTTCCCGAAACTGAACCGAACCCACAAGAGTCGTCTATTTCTGATGTTCTCAATGACGACGACCTGCTCGACAAATACCTTCAGAATAAATTTCCGCCGGCACATAGTTCAAACAGTCTGTCGTTGAAACCATCCAAACCAAAAACTCCACCCGACAACACTAAATCGTACGTATGCGAACTATGCGACGAAGTATTTCACCTGCCTAGTCTGTTGCGACTGCATAAACGTGCCTTGCATGTCCTCACCAAACCGTACCAGTGCGACAAATGCCCGCACCAATTCAATTTCGAAAAGAACTTTCTAATTCACACGGCCAGTCACGCTCCAACGCCAGCTATTTGTCCGGAATGTGGCTGCCGGTATAAACGTTCGGCTGGCTATCGCGGACATCTGATCACTCACCTGACTAACGATAATTTCCGTTGTAAGAAATGCGATCTAGAGTTCGAGTACGAAGACTACTATAGGCGGCATTGTGCAACAAGTCATCAAACGGAAAAGGACGTTGATGAAACCGGCTTTAGAAAGGTAAACACTAATTGCATCGTACGAAAGAAATTCTATAATTTGTTTTGTAAATTCTAGCGATGTAGAAATACAATTGGCGAAAACGATTTACGTAAGAAGTACGGTTGTAGTAATTGCGAGAAGAAATTTACGAAACCGAGCAATTTGGCGAGACATCAGCTCACCCATTCGAAAAACAAACCGTTTCGGGTAGGTGCAATGGCTCAATCTTAAGTTTTACGCATTGTTCACTTTTTTCTTTTGTATTTTTCAAGTGTACAGTTTGCCAAATGCGTTTCACGCAGAAATCATCGCTGGAAAGACACAGCGCCCTACATTCGGGCCTGAGGGAATTTAAATGTCCAAAATGTTCTATGCGGTAAGTCGTTATCGAACCTTATTTTTGAAATGATCCATGGACTGAGTAAGGGATGTAGTGGTTGGTGGCAAAAATACAAATTGAACATTACCACAAATAACATAACTGGATGTCCTGAAGCAATATATACCTCATCCTCTAGTCCAGCGACACAACATTCCGTTACCCAATCTTCAAATACTGTAGCCGTCATCCAAGCCTTTTTGTTAGCCCTCCAGTGAACCCGTAGTTTATCCTCTGGCAAATTCTTCATCACTCTAGGATTTAACGAATGGTAAACCTAAAGTAGTTTAAGTTTGAAGTCCCCTCCAGCATTTCCTCCAGGCGTCCTTTGCTAGTTTTATAGCCTGAAAGACAATTGTCATCTTTTGAAATGTAAGTTCTGGTAGAAAACCTGTTCCAAAAGAACCCACATTCAAAATGTTTGGAGGAAATTAATTTTTGCAGCTCTTCCTGATTCACAAATGCCATCAGAGCTACCAATCACTTGTTCATTTCTTATAGGCAACTTTACTACGAATCGTATCACAGTCCTGCCGTACCCAGTCCGATTCCTGATATTGTCATCCCTAAAACTGATCCAGTTCGGTGTCCCTCTCATTTCCCTATAATTCCTTTCTGCTCTCCTCTCCTTCGCACCAATCACAGAAAAATATTTGGCAGAATAATTCTGTGGGCTCAACGGGCTCAGAGCTAAAAAGTCGCCGTGTGCAAAAACCTGTGGCCAGAAAGGCTTAGATTACCATGGTGCACTGGGAACAAAGGTCGCGTATACGTGCAGACCGTACTGGTACATTTAGACCGGTTTCGTTTTTTTCGATCTTGTGATTTATGTGCACTTTTCACAGTATATTTATTTATTTCGGACACACTGTACAGATTAAAAAAAAATCAATTACACAATATGTTTAATAGAAAAAACGGGAGCGAAAAAAGAAAATTTATAAAAAAGAAAAAGAAGAAAGAATAAGTATTAAAAAAACAAAAGTAGAAAATTATTGTAAGAATAGTTAATGCTAAGAGAAATTGAGTTAATTTGAACATTAGCCTGTAAAGATTAAAGACTTGACTAAGGTTTTGAATACGAAAAAAGATGTGGACAGAGAACCAACCTGGAGCCTATCATGATTCCTTTGTAGTCGAACCAGTGGCGAAAAAAATTAAACATTAGTTGAAGCCGGAGCTGGCGCGAATATAGAGACTGACTTACTCGATCACCAGGTAGAGCAAAACTCAAGGTTAAGATGTAAGGTAGAATTCATAATACCGTTAAAGACTTTAAATAGAATACACTCGTCAAGATACAATCTGCGCTGATTTAGTGAGGGATTATTGTGTAAGGATAAACTTTCACTGTAGGAGCAATAGGGTAGGTTATATTTGAAGAGGAGTAACCGGGTGAATCAACTCTAAACAGACTCAAGCGATTCATGAGTGGACCAAATAGAAGAAAAGTATTCTAATCCACTGCGAACAAGTGTCAGGTAGAGCTGGACGCACGTTTGAATATTGGAAAACATATAAGCAGATCTCAAAATGAAGCCAGACAATCTAGATGCAGTGCAAATAATGTTTTGGAAGTGAATGTCAAATTTAAGATGAGAAGGGTGGAGTTCAGGGTGCAATCGAAGGGTATAACTGTGAGTTTCAGTGTAAAGGTCATTTTATGGCATTTGCTAACATTAAGTGGAAGGCGATTATATGAGTACCATAGGGTTAGTTCATTAAGATCAGACTGTAATAGGATACAGTCACTCCTTCAAGATATCTCCCTGTAGATTTTGAGGTCATCAGCATAGAAAAGGAATGAAGAGTGAAAGTTTAGGGGTAGATCATTAACAAAGATTATGAAAAGGAGTAGGCCAAGTGTTGAGCCCTGATAACTCCAGAGAGCGGGAAGAATACAGTAGACGAACATCCATTAAGAACTACACGAGAACTTCGTTCAGCAATGTAGGACGCAAACCACTCCAAAAGAGTATCACCGACGCCGCAGGCTTGCAATTTTGATAAAAGCAAGCTATGATCAACAGAATCAAAGGCTTTGGAGAAATCAGTGTAGACAACATCCAACTGTTTTCTACAATTAAGCGTTTTTGCTACTGCATTTGTGAATTCTAAAAGATTAGAAGTATTAGAGCGGCCTTTGAAGAAACCATGCTGTTCATGGAAAATGAGATGACTTATGTTTTCATATAAGTGATCATGTATGATGCGTTCGAATATTTTTGAGGAACAAGACAACATTGAAATAGGACGATAATTTGTGACTACAACTGCATCGCCTTTCTTATGAATGGGAATGATAGAGGCTTACTTCCATAATGATGGGAATATTCTTTCAGAAAGGCTTTTGTTGAAGAGAATGGAGAGAGGAATACACAGGGAAGACGAAAGTGGCTTTATGAATAAGTTCTGGAGGCCATCGGGACCTTCCTTCACACTACTGTCTAGTGCTCCAAGTAGAGGTTCAGTAACGGAGGGAGCTCTAGAGAGAAGAGGAATATGGGGGGGGGGGGGGGAGGGGGGAAATTTCGAAGCTATGAGAAATGAATGAAGATGTAGGGGAAGAAAACACAGACGAGAAGTATTGTGCAAAGATAACGCTGGTTTGTTCCAAAATCTAGACCAAAACAAGACTAAATAGACTGGTTCGGTTTAGGTTTATGCGTACGACCAAACTGTTTTTTTTTTTGTCTATTTAGACTAGTTAGATTCACACGTAAGCGCGACCACAGCGAACCCAGATATGTGCTGGCTATCTTTGCAAATGGCCATCCACCTAACCTGACGCAACCTCCTTATAATGCGCAGCGACAGCAGTGTCTGCACTAGCTGATTACCATTTCACTAAGGCGTTGTCAAGAGATCCCCTGTTTTTAAAGCGATCAAACCACCCTCAACTTCTTTCGTATTTCGTATCTGCACCATCAGGTGGTGTGCTGGCGCCAAACTCGGTTATTATAGCACAGTCAACGCCTCTCATCGCCTATTTTTAAAAAGGTTCAATTATTTTGGCGACCTAAAATCCTCTTCAAACAGTTTTTCAAATTAAAAAGACACATTCATAGTCTGGAATGACTTTGTCTCAATTTCGGCAATTTTTCTTGTTAACAAAGCCAATCAAACAAAAGTGTGATTCGTCGTTGAAGATTATATCGCCAAAATTCTAAAATGATTTGCAACTGCTCTCAGTGAATATACGACGCATGAAATAATCAGCAGGCTTAAGTTGATCAATTGAATTTTCTACAGATGCAAACACAAGCCTTGTAAAATTCCCCTCGAAGTTTGGAAAAGGATGCGTTCTTGGAAACTGAAAACATTCGATTCGGCATCAAGGTCTAACGTTCTAGGACTATACGAACAGTCACTGAAACGGTTTGCTTCCAATTTGCCGAATGGTGAGCACTGAAAGACGATTATTTCATCTGTAAATTTCACATATTGCACAGAATATTAGTGGACAGATTACGTTTTTTATAATATAATATCATACATTATTACGATCTCGATGCTTTGCTGAATCGTGATATGCTGAAACAACGTCTATGAAGTTCTAATTTACAGAAAATGCTTTTCAAATATAAATTGCTATCAACCCTCTTGAAAGGCCCATTATTAATGACATCAGTGCAGTTATTTCCAACTACAAGATACTTTGGCTTGGTGCAAAACGACTTACAATGTTTCTTCGACTGGGATGCATTAAATCGAATGCCATTTGATGTTGGTAAATGTTCCTCTATACGTAAACATCTTTGACTGAGAAGTCACGAGATCTAGATGTCCACTTTATTGGTCTATTCACCTTTGACGACCATGTTGATCACATTGTGAGCAAAGTGAATTCAGTCTGGGGCTTGTAAAAAGACGGGACACGATTTTAATGATCCACACTTTGCGATCACTGCATAGTACTGTTATATGATCTATCTTTGGATATGCCAATCAGGATGGAGTCGATGCAGAAAACATTTTTACGTTCACACTTAGAAGCCTACAAAATATAAACCTACTATTTACCTTAGTAATCATAAATCATAAACGTTGCGAAAACAAAATGAAACTTACATCTCACATCTTTTACCAGTTTTTCTCAGAGTGGAAACCTTCGATCGCACATGATCCGTGTGCATCCAACAAATCCGGACCTGACCAATAAGTTTCCCTGTCCAGATTGCAGTTGCATATTCAATAAATTGAACAGTCTCAATCGACACTCGGCAAAAATGCACTCGATCAAACCAACAACACAAATGGACGAGAGTGACGAAAACTACTCGATTGATAACGTCATGTCGCAATTAAGAAACCTACAAAACATTTGTTATCACGATCCAGAGAGTCCGTCGGATAATTGCTCCTTATTTCCGAACGAAAATGTTGAAGTACGGATTCCGTCGTCACCAATTGTACAGCCGGAACAAATGGACAGCAACGTTGAAAATCATTTGATAAAAATTGTCGAAACACTAAATCCACAGGAAGAAAAATCCGAAATTATTGTAAACCAAGTGGAAACGTTCAACACTAGGCAATATTCCTGTTCAATTTGTTGCAAGAATTTCCAGCGGCCTTATGATCTATTGAGGTATTTTCTTGTATTTTAGATTTAGATATCAAAAGATAACGCGTTTTATTTCAGGCATAATCGAGTTCATACGAACGAGAAACCATATGAGTGTGGTATTTGTGGACAACGTTTTGCAATAAAAAATGGACTCAATGTTCATTTAAGAATGCATGGAAAGGACGGCGATAAAATCACAAAATGCTATCAATGTCCCAACTGTTTCAAGCTTTTCAATTCGTTGCGGCAACTAGATTTTCATGTCAAGTAAAAAAATCTATTCCACGAAATAAGTATTGACGGAATTAATATTTAAAAATTTCAGGACTCACGGAGATACTAAGTTGTTCCCTTGTTCGATTTGCGGCAAATCGTTTAGTTCTACAAACAATTTACGAATTCATCAATATACACATCGGCCTAAAAACATCGACGAAATTCAGATAATAAAAACTTTGAAGCTTCCGATTTCAACCGAATTGCAAGCTAAACGATCTGATGATACCCCAACAAGCGGGCGCCATCAGTGTTCTATCTGCGGTTTACAATTTAAAAGAGCAGCTTATTTGGTTCATCACGAGTCCCGACATTCGGAAGTGAAACAGTTTCAATGCAAAACTTGCAAAAAGTATGTTTAAAAAAAATCTTTTTATAGTTAATTTTAATATCTCGAATTTATAGGAGTTTTACGACCCAAAGTTCCTTGAATACTCATCACAAAATACACACTGGGCACAGAACTAAAGCATGCAATGAATGTGATGCCAAATTTTGGTCGAATGCAGATTTAAAACGGCATAAATTTGTACATACTACAAAACGATCAGTTCTCTGTCCGTACTGTGGAAAGTCGTTTAAAACAAATGGAGGCTGTCGTACTCACATACTGACTCATGCCAAAGATCTCGCAAAAACCAATGATGTTACCGAGTCAAACACATTTGACGATACAAACCCGATAAATTACGAATACGTTCTAGTTATGAGTGATCAAGTTCAGCCCACAGCAGGAAATTCGCTCCCAAATAATAATGAGAATGTTTTATGTCTTAGAATTGAAGAACCGGTGCTGAACAACGAATCAAATGTTCAACTCCTACCTGAACAAGTGGTGGCTCTTGACGATCGAGAGCTTTCTTTGCAAGAACAGTCCTTACCTCTTCCAACACCGCGACGAAGCCCGTTAAAATCGGCAAGCTTTATAGAGATGCACGACTTAATAAACGACAATATCCAGGAGTTTTCAAATGTAATTACCGTCCGTTCAGTGCAAAAACAATCAACCGAATCCGCACCATTCGTACTCCCATCGACGCCAAACCCATTACCATCAAAGAGTCAAACCCAACGACTCCATCCTTGTGATGTTTGCAGTAAATCCTTCAGAAAACCAATAGATCTTCGACGACATCTTCGCACTCATACCAAAGAGAAACCATTCGAATGTAACATTTGTCACTTAAGTTTCAGCCTGAAATGCACACTCGAGAAACATCAATTAATTCACAATGAAAATCGAGAGATTTTCCAGTGCCAGGTTTGCGGCAAGAACTATGCGTCGTCAAACGTTTTGAAAATACATCTTCGCATTCATACGAATGAGAGACCTTTCAATTGTAAGTACTGCGCGAAAACTTTTCGTACGTCCGGTCATCGCATAACGCATATGCGAACGCATCTCAAATTGAAGGACTTGGGTCAGAAGAAAAGGAAACATTAAACGATTAGTTGTGAATTATAGAGAGCGTGTTTTTAATCTACCATCGCAGAGTCTATGGGTTCGTATCACAAGCATGATATGGTCCTTCGCTTTTTCCTACTTTGCAACAATATCAAAAAATAGTCCCTCAAAAAAAACTAAGTTGAAAAACTTCGAGAGAAAAGCTCTGGTTGGACTAAGGGACGATCGATTCAATCGGAGAAATATTATCGAAAAGGCCAAGACCCGATTTGGTCTGTCGCGCCATAGAAGAAGATTTTAATTAAAGGAACATTAATCTAATTCTTTTATAGCCTGATCTCAAAGACTTAGATATAAGATCGAAGATCAAAACGGCTTAGGAGCTCTAACAAGGAGAAACAAGCAATTCACACTACTAATTTTGGTAACAAATTCAGAGTTAGAACGAGATACTTGCTAGCTTCCGGGCTTGCTGCAATAATAGAGCGGACTACCGCTAACAAAATTCTAGGTCTGTTCTGCCGTGTATGTTTCAGACATTTCAAGTCATCTGTAACCCCGAGTAGGTACTGCAGAAAGGATCGCCCGAATTCCCCATAAAAATGTTGCGATTAATTTAGGCATCGAAATTTCTGGGAGCAAGACACAACCAATCAGAGAGCAGACTTCTTAGTCCACAACATTTGTATTTTTTCAGACACTTCTGCTCATCTCTGAGCCCTTGTTTCTATTCTACCGAAATATTTGTGTGATTGTTTTAAAATAGAGATTAATAGTACAGAAAGGTCGTTCCGATAGAAGGCTACGGAATCAACATAAACATGCTTGGAGCATCTATGTATGTCCACTAAGCAGCTGCGCCATGTACATAGTAATTCAGCTGTCGATGTTCGGAATCAGAGTAAACATCCATCTCCGATTGTTCGAGCCTTCTCAGCATATTTTACATTACTGGTCGCTGCGCCGTCGCTCGTCCCGTCACCATGTTGCGCCTGCTACTGCGTAGATACACTGAAGCTCATACGCCAGTTCATCTATTAGCGACATTGGCACGTTCACTCCGATTGCTTCATCTGAAGCTGTTCGAAAAGCACAGGCAACCGTTAGTGCGCTGATATGATAAGACGATCGGATTGCGTCTTCTACGTTGCATCTGCAGCGTATAGCATTATGGGGCTCGTAACTGTCGCTAAAAACCCCATTCTTGCGACTAGTGAAAAGGCTTCAAAGGACAACTTTCACCCATGGTGGCGAACATTGGCAGACCACGCTCCAGCAGGCGAAAACTTTTAGCAACCATTCTCAGCGTGTTACAAAACCACTGGGAATATGCTCCTAAACCTCGCAGTGGGTTCAAGCTTCTACCACTTAGAACAACGATACGCGCGAACAAAAAACTGCTCCCGATTCGAACGTTAACCCACAGGAAGCGTCTGGAAAAGTAGACTCGACCGGTGGAAACCTAAGGGAAATGGTTTGGATGACGAGTCCCTTCCAATCAGTTCTTTTTTTCCTTTGTTTACTGACTTTCAATGTCGGAAAAAATTATAACGTAGAGTACGTATTTACTCGACTGTTTTGTTTTTGTTCTCTCCTAACGAGAGGCCGAATTGGAAAGTAGAATTCCCATCGCTAGTACTCGACTGATTTTTCTTCCCGTCTAACGAAAGACAATAATTGTTTCGACGAAGTTTTATTAAAAAAAACTAGTTCGATTCCCTTTTGCTGATTTTCCTCTTTTATTTACAGGTGGCGTACCAGACGAAGTCCCACCAAATTTGAAATGTTCCTCAGAAAAGTATGTGGTGCTAAAAAATCATGGAGACCATACGTGTTGTCGCCTTCCCGTGTGCCCGCGCTTTCCTCCAACCAATGGTCGGCCACGAAAAAAAAAGTAATAAGTTCACATAAAAATTTTAATTCACTCACTAGCACAATGGTTTTGAAAATTTAAGTCACGAGCTTTCCAGCTGAACCTCTTGAGCTTCTTGTGAGAGTTGTGCCGTTCTAATGCTATTGTATCGAATCCCTATAAGATTTAGGCTTATAAAGATAAGTCGTTTCCAGTAACAATTCCGTTTAAAATTAAATCCTGGCAACCGCTACAGAGCAAGATGCGATCCTGGCTGCCCTGCCCCTAACGAGTACGATGCGATCCTGCCTACCGCTACAGAGCACGATGCGATTCTGGTTGGAGCATGATCCGATCCTGGTTGCCGCTACAGAGAATGATGCGATCCTGGCTACCGCTACAGACGCACGATGCGATCCTAGTTCAAAGTGTTGGAGCATTTTGAGGATCCATCTTCCGCTAATTTTTTCTGTTCAATACCAGCTTATCGACTTTATTGAAATTTTTCTAAGCTGTAGCCTGCCGGTTTTTCTGATCAAGATCTTGGTATCCCTTGAAACCGCTCTCACAAGAATTTAAATCTTAATTGACGACTACTCGAAGGATAAAGTCTTGAGCGTTTTATAAACCTACTTAATCAGGTAAATACAAAATGGTATTTATAGCAATTGGCACTTCCGTTTTAAACGTCCCTCGTAGCCCAATAATTAGAGCAACAAAAGTGCTAATGTTTCCATCGGATTTTATTAATTTAAAAAATATTTGTACAATTATGTCTAGCATTATAATAATTAATAAAACAAAATTCGTTATTTAATCCATAAATAGTTCAGTTCTAATATTGAAATTCTTTCTTTTGTCTTTCAACAACTTTAAAGTTGATGCATTTAATCTCAAACATGAAAACCAGGCGACAGTCCATAAGTAAATTGCATTTCTTTTTCATGACTCTGTGAATAATCGGTGAACTTCTGTCTTTTATCGACCAGAAAATCGTCAATATCATCTGCCATATTCGACATAGATTCATTCCTTTTCCGCCTCATTGTCTCAACTTGTGACATTGACTCTTCTTCGGCCTCACTGGCCTGATATTGTAAATATAACGGGACAATACGTTTGCCGGACCTGTAACAAAAGAACCAAAATAAATAAAACAAAACCAAATCCCATAATTCAGCAATAAACTTACTTTTTCAACAAGTACGGATCGAATGGAAAAAACGTTTCCAAACACTTTTCCGGCATCGATTCGTCGTTCGCATAAACCGTTGCGAGCTTTCGTCGAGCATTTCGCTCCAATATCGTATGACAATAAGCTAATTGATAGGCCCGTGTAACACCAGCAAATGTAGTTGCAACGGCCGGCAAACATACACGCAACGGATTAAATGTACACGAAACAATTGCCGACAGTTGTAAGGATTGCAGAAAAAGTATGTCTTTCTTATCGTGTGTTAGGTCTCTACTTCTAAACGCTATAACATAAAAAATAGCTTGGCATACTGCGAAAAACACAAAATTAGCCTTGAGTGAATTATTCATTCGTATCGCATCACAACGTTGAATATATTGTCGCGCCCATGAGCACATTTCTCCCAGATAATTTTTCAGAACGCTACAAGTAAAAACAAATTTTAAAAAAAATCAACAAATTAAAATTTCAGCTTCTCAATACTCACATTATCGAAGAAAATTTCGAACGAGCCAAAAAACTTGCTAGATACCCAACCGATGTTTGTCGAATCGGTGCCGAAATGTTTGGATCAATAATTTTACTCCAGAGACTAGCTAAAAACTTCTCAACTAAAAATGCCTAGCAAAAATTAAATCCAGCATTAAATAAATCAAAACAAACGTATGTTGCGCGTTTCTTACCTTAAAACTGCAAATGTAAAATAGCAAAAATTGCACATGGTGCGTATTGTGACTCGGTAGTATTAAATCATCAAAAGCAGTCAGTAATGATTTAAAAAGTGACGTTATATCGATAACGGTTGTTGACCCGCTATTCGAACTAGTGCGATTAGTAGCGATCCTTTCGACAAACATGAACATCTTTTCCATACAAACGTCCAGAGTTTCAGCAACGCCATGATTCATTGTTGTTTTTTCAGCTGAAAAATAAATTTAAAACCGTGCAGATAACAATTTGTGTTTTAGAGTTTGAAAGCAGCCAGAGTATTGCTAGAGTAAATTTAATACATAGAAGTATCGAGGTACATGCCATTAGTTGACTACTTGATTTGAAATGGACGAAAAGAGATCTTGATCTGGACGCAATCAGCATTCCGTGCTACCTGAGCTCTGATGTGGACTAATTATTAACAATTTATTTTCTGCTTCAAAACAAAGACCACAGATTCGGATATTAAGTCTGAAATTCGTATTCCATGAAAATAGCAAACGTCTGGAAAATTTTTTTTTAATTTCTCGTGGAATACATTTTCTTCGGCTCTTGGTGGCGCTGTGGCTAGTCTACAGAGACTGGGTTCGTCGATTCGAATCCCACCTGATCTAGGTATTGGTTGGTTTAAGTGGCAGCTCTGTCCTCTAGACGGAGCTCAATTAGCTCAATGGCCGTTTTGAAACCACGATAAAAATGATGCGTAAAGCAGTAACACTTCCTTAGAGAGCACTGTTACTGCCCTATGCCACAGAAGGGGTAATACGTTATACGACGGCTGTTCCGTACAATTTCTGCAGATGGGTGTGCCAGCCTTAAGTTGATGTTTGTTTCATGCATAAGAGTTCTATGCACTTAGTTTCTGTTTCAACAACCACTGAAAGCAGACAACCTCTTAGATTTTTAGATTCTGCAGCGTCGCTTGAAATTGTTTACAAATAGTTCCGAAGTTTTCGAGGTGAGTATGTTGAGCGTTCTGGACGTCCAAATGAAGTCAAATCCATGGTATAGTGTTGGACGATCGAAAAGTGAAAATGCCTTAAATTGTCAAAAATGTGGCTATCTCAAATGATCGGGTACACTACATTTTGAAAAATTATTTTTAAAACGCTATCGGCGCAGAGAGTTTTGCGACCAGGATATCTCACTCTTCATTGACAGCCTGGCGACCATAAATGCGCTGGAATCGGTCACTATTAAAAAAATGCTGAAGGTGCTTTGTGGTCAGAGCAGGGTACTGATTTGCTGGGTTCCGAGATATAGTGATATACTAGGGAACGAAATGGCGGATGAGCTGGCGAGAGCGGGATCGGCATCAAACGCATGGGTTGAGGAGGACGTCAGTCCACCGATATGCGGAATCAAAGCGCTATAGAGGCGGCCAACTCAAGGTGGGCAGGGTTGACAAGATGAAGGATATGTAGAGCTTTGTGTCCCAAGCTGGATATTCACAAGACTAGGAATATATTAACATTGGATAGACGTCGCTCGTCGAAGCACTGATGTGTGCTGATGAAGAAGCATGCCATGCGTTTAGGGTTAGCTGAGACCTGTACACTGTAGAGGACATCACTCGCATCTTATGCGAATGCAATGCGGTTACCAGAAAAAAGGCGAATGAAATGTCTGGGTAGTCATTTCTCCAACAACATCGAGGATCTGAGGTCGCTGCGCATGACAAACTGATCAGGTTCTGTAAGAATTTAGATTGTTTTGAGAGGGATTAGGGGCCCACGAGGTTTTCAAGGGATCGCTATGGGTCCGTGAGGTTCTGTGTCCCTTCCTAAACTAAACTAACTAAATAAAATTCGATGGGGAATTCTAGGAATTATATAGACAAGAGAAAGTTGTAATAAAAGACTTGGAGTGATCAATTTAGATTGAAAAAGCCCAAATATGTAGTCGAAAGATGGCATCTAAGTCAGAATCGGTGGCTGAAAAAAATGTGCAGGAGAGACGTGCTGGTTGGCGTCCAGGCTATAAACCCCAGCCGTGAACAAACAACATTCTCACGCCGTCTTACTCTTGGGTGTAAAAAGTTGGAAGCATTTTCCAATTGGTTATTAGAGAATGAAATGCGGTTTATTGGCCGAACTAACGGCTTTTGTTGGCTTAAGGCCCTGTTAGCCCACCCTTCTTAGGCTACGACAAAATATGACTCGTCGTGGCCACGCATAGAGATTTAGGAGTACCGTGGGGTTCATCAAGGCTCTTTTCATGGACCATTCTTTATCCTGCCATAAAGAAAATCACGTAATTTACCGATCAAAAGAAAAGAAAATCTCCGATATAAAAATATATTTTTGGGGTACAACAAACAAATCAATAGCTGGCTCACCTTCCTCTGAAATTCCATGTCTCTTTTTTCTGGAGGAGAGGCAAGAAACAAATTTCAGGACGTAGGAAATCCGAAAGCAAGTAGCGCAAGCGAAACAAAGATACTCTGAGAAAAATATCCGAACGGACGAGATCAAGGAGCAGCCTTTCAAGGTTTGGTGGCTGTAGATAAATTACTTCTTTGTTACTTTTGCATTCCTTAGAATCATAGGCCGGGTGTGAATCTTTTCCCAATTTCTTTTTCATTTCGGCCAGAAGAGTGAGCAGTCGCGTATACCCAATTCGTTTTGTAACCGAGTTCCTGCGTAGTCCCTGTAGCGGAATTGGATGACACTCAATAGGTCTTAGGTGGTCTAGAACTATTCTCTTCTCTACGCGGATGAACCCATAATAACACCTTCAAAATACCAATTTTTACTCGAGAACAACCATACAACACTCCGCCTTCATACCACCTCGCACACAAATCTAATCGCGCGAACATGTCGCATCGGCATTCCGAAAAATTACCAAAGCTGAAAAAATAGCAAGGCATTACCACGAGCAAACACAACAAAACAACACACTGCACGATTCGAGAAAGAAAACGCATTCGACCATTAATAAAACAAACTTGTGCCACGCTCTACTGTAATAAATTTAATTGAATTGAAAAACTAGTCCTAGAAGACAGAAAAGAAGTCCCTTTCGCTTAATATTCGGAATTTTCTGGTCCGCGTATTTTTTGAGCATGTTTTTTCGTAACTTGTTCCAGAATTTTGTGTTCTCAATTTTATTGTCGTGTTTTTAAATCCAAACCGAAGAAAAAGCTAAATTTATAGGTGTTTTGTCCATTTATCATTTGCCAATATTTTTTTCAATTTTATCCTGTTTAAGCCCACAGACTTTCTGGGAAACTACTGGCTCCAGTTCAACGAACGGGCAGTGTCCGTAAAATTAGCAAAGGTAGTACACAACCCCGCAGAGTTTCTTTCATTCTGCCCATACCTTTCATTTAAATAATCCAGCGCGCAATAAATAAGTCAACACCCCTTCGATCCAATATCTAGAAACGCTGCCAAAGTATAGTCCTTAGCATTCAGAGATTTTTTCACTTACATAAGCTACCTGCGAACGATTCGGTCGAAATGACCAGGTGTAACACGACTACTACAATAGACTCAGCACGGCAACACTCAACGCCCATATTCACCACGCAGCAGACACATTATTTCCCCAGAACAACGTCTGCACCTGTTCACCACAGCGTGGGAACTAGTTCCGAGAAGGGCACTACAAATAGTGCAGCCGGTTCTTCTCGGAACTCAGATCAGCTTGAGCACTCTAGGGTCTCACACTGATCACGTACATTGTAAGCAACTAATAATAAACAATAAATATATTTTAGACTGCGTTATAATTGGCGACCAACTTGTGGCACAACTACGACCACTATTTCAAGAAGAGGAATTACCACGGTTCCGATACGAAGAAGCCACCGCAACAGGATGGCTATTCAAATGACGGAAGGATAGCTACAGCAGTTGATAGCTGCTCTACGACCGCCAGACTCTCCGGCTAACGTTCTCCCTACCGGGAATTTCACCAACTGCCCAGCGAATTTTGATGGCAGTCGATCACGGGACAAGGTCGAGGAGTTCATCGCAGCTGCCTCCGTGTACAAAGATGTTGAAAACATCTCCGACCAGAGTGCCATTGCAGGCCTTCCAATCCTGCTCAAAGGCGTAGCTGCAACTTGGTGGCAAGGCGTGAAGGAGCAGGTTACGACTTGGGATGAGGCAAAAATCCTACTCCGCGGCGCTTTTTCCCCAGCGAAGCTCGCCTACCAAGTCTATATGGAGATCTTCGATGCACGCCAAGACGATTCCACTCCGACGGATCTTTTCATCTGCCGTAAACGAGCGCTGCTCGCTCAACTACCAGCAAAATCACACTCTGAAGCACAGCAGTTGGACCTTATTTTCGGGCTACTAAACTTAAACATCAGAAGCCATATCGCACGGAACAGCATTTCGTCGTTTGATCAACTGTTGCAACAGGCTAGAGCGTGTGAAGAGATCACCAGAGAGAGGAAGCAGGAGCATCGACCACAGAAGGAAGAACCCAAAATCAACTTCAAGAAACGCATCAAGTGCGACTCTTGTTACAACTTCGGACATACCGCCGAGGTATGTCGCAAACAGCAACGCTCGAGTTCTAACCAGCCTTCAGATACCAGAACGTACTCTGCAGCGGTCACATGTTAAGGATGTGGTCGACCAGGAACAGTACGAAGCCGCTGTCCAACCTGCAGCAAACCAAAGGAGTTACCGGCAGCTAACTTTTGTTCCATCGAGGCTAGCGATAACCTAATACTTCGCGATCGTCCCGTCGTTCAACTCGAAGTAAATGGTATCGTTGGCTACGGATTCATCGACACCGCCGCTAGAGTTAGTGTAGCCAGCTATCGACTATACCAGCAATTGAAGCGCACTGGCTGTACTTTCATCACAAAAACAACAAACGTTATTCTGGCAGACGGAATAAAAAGAGAGACAGAGGTCTTTCTTACAAGCGTCAACGTCTCAATCCATGGCCGAACTCTACCACTCAAGTTTCTCGTCCTCCCTGATTCGATCGACAACAGAACGCTGCTAAGAGTGGACTTCATCGAAAGTGCTAATATTGTGCTGAACATTCCTCAGCGCTTTTGGTATTTCGGCGATACCCCGAAAGCAAAGTTCCAGTTGTTGCAAAAGGAAAATGCAGAACCGACCATCATCCAAACATTAGACGTGACAGCGAGACCAGACACACCAGAGCGAGTATCGAACAGAATACTCGATTACATGGAGTTGCTGAAATCACCTCAACGGGCATTCACCGTTCCTGATCCAGTCAGTCCAATCGCTGGTACACCGAAACTTGCTCCACCGAATTCTTGGGAATTCACCGATTCCCCGCAACGGCAATTATATGGCTGTATCCCAGAGCCGATCAGTCCCATCGGAGACACACCAAAACGCAGAAGGACATCAGATGAGCCGTTGGACTATTTGGAGAAACTTACTTCACCATTACGGCAATTCAATATTGCCATTCCGGATCCAATCAGTCCACTAGCTGATACCCCGAAACGAACAGTGATGAAAATGGTTCATGACTTCGCAGACATCGAGTTGTCTGAAGTTAATATTGAACCAGCCCTGAACGATGACGAGGCTACAGAGCTTACAGATGAGCAGCGAACAGAGCTTATAGATGAGCAGCGAACAGAGCTTAAGAAGATTCTGTTCAACAACATCAATCCTTTTAATGGAGACGACGAGCAACAAGACAGTCGCGAGAAGTTGAAGGAACTTCGCACAACGGCATCTATACAAACAGATGAAACTCAGTCGTTCGCATTACGGACGAACTCCAGTGATTATGCCATCGGTGCAGATCTACTGCAAGGCGAGGCGGAAGATGAACGACATGTAGAATACGCGAGTCGCTTGCTCTCACCCGCTGAACGCAACGACAACACCACTGAACGAGAAGCCCTGGCTGTAGTTTGGGCTGTCTGTAAATTACAAGGATACGTCGAAGGCAGCAAGATTAACATCGCAACTGATCCATCAGCCTCTGAGATGGCTAATGGCACTCAAATCTCCAACAGGAAGGCTGGCCAGATGGGCCCTGACGATTCAATCCTACGATGTCGAGATAAAATACTGCCCCGGAAAATCTAACGTCCTCTCCGGTTCCTTATCTCGTCCACCAGAAGATACACCCGAACCTGATGATACCACAAGCATCTCAGTCGATATTCCACATAGGACGACCAAAGAAAACTGTCTCCTCGCCGGGACGTCTATCGGAGCCAGAAGGGGAGATTGTAACACGACTACTACGATCATAGAGCTAATGGAGATGACAAGCCACCGGTTTTGTATAAAGCGCTTTGAAGGCAGAGAAGTGAGACAAAACAGGTTCGTTACATCAAATTGTTGTTGTTTTGCGTGTAAGTGAATGCGACGATGTCTGCCTTCAACTCAATCGCTGCTTGTCATATCCAGTATATATATATCTATGACTACGATAGACTCAGCACGGCAACACTCAACGCCCATATTCACCACGCAGCAGACACATTAGGTCTGTTCTTTTTGTCGGTGTAGTGTACTCAGTGTACACTTTCTGCCCTAATGCTGTTCTTTTTGTCGGTGTGACGTCAGAGGTTGCTGTTCTTTTTGCTAGTGTAGTGTACTCAGTGTACACTATCTTACACTGGATCGGGAGCCGGTGTAAGATCTTCTTCTTTGCCATCTGTCAGAATTGATGGCTCTATGCAGATAAAATTGACTTTGTGCATTTATGAAAATACTGTTTTGAATGAATAAATGTAAGAATATTGAATGGCAATAAATTTGCATTGATAGAAGTGAAAGAATAAAACAAATAAAAAAGTTCGGAATTTTAGCTGTCATTTTTCTACACTAACCCGTTCTTTTTGCGCGATCTAAACCCTACACTTTCAGTGTAAGTTGTATCCCATTTTCAGTGTAAGTTACACTAAAATGTGAACTTCACCTGGCAAAAAGAACAAACCTATTATTTCCCCAGAACAACGTCTGCACCTGTTCACCACAGCGTGGGAACTATTTCCGAGAAGGGCACTACAAATAGTACAGCCGGTTCTTCTCGGAACTCAGATCAGCTTGAGCACTCTAGGGTCTCACACTGATCACGTACATTGTAAGCAACTAATAATAAACAATAAATATATTTTAGACTGCGTTATACAGGTCAATACTATGACCGAATTAACTCGAGTCATGTGAAATGAAACAAGTCGTTCAATCGGTCACTAGAAAAAATATTCTACGTCTCGTATCGTACCCGATGTTGATAGCCGTACAGCGCCAAAAGTTTCTCTTCGTGTCGGTCTGTCTGTACTCGGTGCTCGAAGATAGCGAATGATTACATTAAAGACACTTTAGTGGAAAATACGCCAAGAGAAAATCAAAATCGAAACTAAACAATTTTTCTGTGTTGAGTTTTACGAATTCAAAGAACATTCAAATTCATTCATTAACCGTACACTCTCTATAAATTCCAAAAATAAAATCATTAGAATTGCATTTTTTTCCTCGAATTCATAAAACCGATCTTCGAGTTCGATTTACTCTTGGCGCGTTATCCCCCTAAAGTGTCTAAAGTCTAATCATACGCTGCCCTCGAAGTTCGAATACCGACCGCCCAGCGACCACCGAAGACCGACCGGCTCGAAAAGTCGAGTTGAAAGAAGCTTTATCTAGTGACCGCTGACCGGCCGACCGACTTATTATTTTTTTTGTCGTGAGTCATTCCGGTCGGTCGGTCATTTCGACCGAATCATGGAAGTGACCGAAATGACTCAAATGACCGAATCATTTTAATCTGTCACTTCAACGAAATGACTAGGTCATACATACCACATACCGATTTATCCCATCACTAATGACTACACACCAAGAAGGCACTTTCTCCGGCTACTTTTGGCCGGAAGGCGTATTTATATACATACATACATACATACCAACAAAACCTAATCGAAGACAGTCACACCACACTTGATGTTGTCTGTGACTCAAATGGTATAGGGTTTGTAAGGTCGCGTGCAGTTCAATTTCGTTCGCAAAGCCTATACTATTTCGGTTACTTTTTGTACTCAAACGGTAAGGGTATAAGGTTTTTAAGCAAACAAAACCTAATCGAAGACAGTCCTGTCCGTGACTCAAATGGTATAGGGTTTGTAAATACGCGGCCGGAAGTGCGATTTGGTTGTTAATTACATCATGGAGACACACAATGTATGTTACGTTCTCTTGTGAGGGTAAACAATCCCTCCGATGATCATTTCTCTCCGCACAATACAATTCATCCGACTCATACAGGTCATTTGGAAGGAGACTTAAAAACGAGCCATTTACCTTTCTCATTGTCGACTTCAATTTGAAAAATAGCGTCACTGTCCTGCATCTCCTCCTCATCGTACTCGGCATCTTCGATATCAGCTCGTGGCGCATTCGCGTCCAAAATGAGTAGCCTGAAACAGACAAAAAAAAATCAAGTCAGCTTCGGTCCACCGTAGCAATAAAATCAATCGTACTTCCGGAACAAAATTTGCATCACGTAATTACTAAAAATCGGTTTGTACTCCAACATCCACAGGGCGTTATGAACGTAACCACCCACAACATGAGACGGTTTCTTGTAGTACGGAAACAACTTCTCGACGGCCTCGAGAACAACATCAAAACTCATTGGAATAATTGTGAGCAGGCGCCGTAAGACCTGATGAACAACTTCGAGCGAATTTCGTACACGATCGGACGGCGTACCGTTTGGCCAGTTCTCCAAATCGCGATCTTTCGGTATCCAATGCGAAATCAGGTGCGAGATACCGAAATGGACGTATTTTGTGTGCGCAACCAACAGGTCGACATAGAACTCGATGTACTCAAATATGAGCGGTTCGCTACGATCCTGCCAGTCGAGCGACATAAGCGCTTCGACCAGCATTGAGAATGTCGGTGTCAGAAGATTAATGGAGTGTCGGGCTTCGGTAACAACTCGCAAGAAGTCAACATCCTGAAACGAAATTTACGATTAGATTGAAACGATTGAATGCGGTCGTGTAGCGCAACATACATTCAACGAGCTCTCCTTGAGGAACGAAGTGAACTCGTTGTACTGCTCGTAGTTGTTGTAATTCAAAACTGCCTCGATAGATCCAACAACTCCTTGCGTCTTGGGCATTTCGAACCGGACCTTATTGATAGCGGCATTTTTGGCCTTGTCCCGTTCGGCCGGCGAGTAATTCTTCAAGATCGACGATAGTCCCGTTCGCGTACTGTACACCGACATTTTATAACGAGTTTTTCAGCTCGACGCCGCAATTCCTTCGAAAAACTTTCCGATTTTCTTTTACGATTTTCTAAGGTTATGAAATAGGCACCTCGCGACAAAAAGTTCTTCACGACGCGATTTTAACGAATGACAACTTTTGTAGTCCAATTCAATTTCGAGCTGCACTTTTGTGATGAACGCGCGTACCGAATTACATTATTTGAAGATGATCTGTCCCGGGGCTTTTCAATCATTTCTTTTCGTGTACGGAGTAGAAAAAATTGACACCTTGTAGCACGTACGAAGACGGAGCACGTTGTCGTTCCCGATACCTTTCACCTTTGACGTTGACGTTTGGCGCGGAACGCCGTGTACGGAAAACGACATAAAAATCCCCACGATTTCAGAACTACCCCGTGAGACAGCTGTTTTCAGTTTTGAAGCGATCGAAACGTCAGTTTTTTCTGTGTCATTTGATTTTACGGTGGAAAGTTCGAAGATGTCGAGATTTAGCGGAGCCCTACAACTTACCGATTTGGACGATTTTATAACGCCGTCGCAGGTTTGGACAGTTGCAAGTTTCGGAATAAATTTCTGATTTCGTTTTCCTTGACAGGAGTGTATAAAACCGGTTAAAATTGATGTTAACAGATCGAAGACAGGGTCCAAAATTACGATCCAAGAGGACGGCTACTACGAAGAAACCGATGTAAGTTGCAGTCTTGTTAATGGGGGTAGAATAAATTCATTGTAGCGCCGTTTCATCAACAAAATAGACTCCAATGAAGAGATTTGCAGTTCTATTGAGTGAAATTACTAACTGCGTACCGACAGGATAGGCCTCGGCAAACAAGCAACTGATTTTTACTGAGTTCCCACAATTTAGTGTTACTTCTCTATTGATTCTGGAGGAGATAAGGCGTTAGGAGAAAGAAGCTGTGAGCTCTTATATGGTAGCAGTAGCTGTAGGATCTATAGAGCAATGTGGCCAACGCCGGACAGACTCAGTCTAGGGAAATGTACTAACATTGAATAGAGGAAGACTGCAGTTACTCGTTGGAATACTAACGGGGGACACTGCATCTAATCAAAGACGCTATGCATGGGGATATCAGACCCGGACGTTGCAGGTACTGCTAAGGGGCTCAATTCTCGAGTTTGCTCGAGATTCGAGTGAGCATTCGAGACGTTCGCATGATCGAGCCGAACGAAACAGAAAATCGCTATTCTTGAGATCGTTCGTATACTACTGGAAAGCAGCATTGCCCAGTCGCTGTTTTTCTAATATCGACCAATCAGCAAACGAATTCAATGGAAAGATTATAGTTTAAAAAAGGCACGATTTTCAAAATTTCAAAAAATTTATTCTGATTTTGAACGTATCGCGACATGCATGATTTTCACGCATCCTTCCCGTCGTAGACTCCTGCAACAAACCCCGTCTTATGCATCTTCCTTTTTAACTACCTGAACTACTTTCGAACCATGAAATTCTCAATGGGAACCCAATGTATAAAGTTTAAAAATATTCGTCTATTGCACCTTCAAACAAATATAAAATGGGACAAGGAATAGGCACGAGACTGCGCCAGATAGGTACAGGATATGGTTTTTCCAAATGAAATCAGTAACTCGATTTTTCAGACGGTATGAGTAACCTGTAATTCCTTCGGACCAAATTTTAGTTTTTTAGTTTCCTTCGAACAAAAATTTATAGTTTACTTTGGTCCTTGGGCTTCAGTGTATAGTCGTTGCTTCTTATATTGTAGTTAATACTTTGAATTCGTCCGTATAGTATTCTCCACATCATAACTAGGTATATTGACAGACACTAATTGGAGTAAGTCCACTTTTTACTTTATTATTTTTTAATAATAAAGTATTGTGATCGACCTGAAATTTCAAAAAAATTTGCTACCCTGAAATTTTGTATTTACACGTTTTAGGACTAGTAAACACCAAAAAAGCAAAAAAAAAAAATGTCCGTCTGTCCGCCGTATACACCGTCCGCCGTACGCAAAATCGTTTGAAGGCGCGTAGCTCCCAAACCCGTTGAGGTATTAAGTTGAAATTTGTATGGTGGGTAGAACCCCTACGGATGGTATCTTTTAAGGGGGTGGGGGTGTAAGGGGGGATGAGGGGGGAGCGTTGAGGGGTTGAGGGGTGTGCCGAAGTGGGGGAGAAAACAATGAGTCCAAAACGCTAGAAAGCCGGGATTGAAACATTCTAAAATCCATATCTCTTGAACGATTGATGCCAGAAGATTGAAACTTTGTGGTTGCCCTTAGGGATACTTGAAGATTAGACAAGGGCTAAAATTTTTAAGGGGGGTGGTGGGGTATGGGGTTGGGGGGTGAAAAACTTTGGATTACAATATCTTCCGAACCAATTGCACCAGGAAGGGGGTGATGGTGAAAAGGGGTAGAAAGGAAAAAAATTCTGATTTTTATTTCTCGAAAACCGTAATGAGTGGAAAGCTAAAAATTAAGGATTATATAGAGCCACTATAGAGACATCCTAGAAAAATAAAATTTTTCATAGGAGTAGCAAGGTACGGCGGTGAGGGGTGGTTTTTTATATCTCAGAAACGGCTTATGCTAGAAAGTTGGAAGTTAGTACGTATATAGATGTGCTATTAGAGTAATTACATTTTTATTGGCGTTCAGAGGTTGAGTAAAAAAATTTTCGTGAATCCACATTTTCACGAATTTCGTTAAAACTTTTAGACATGTCGAGTTAACAAAGCAATTTTACTTCTGCGGGCTATTTATATAAGCGCCTAGTAACGTTCTTCAAATTTTTTTGATATCCAACCCCTAAGGGGGTGTAAAGTGGTTGTGTACATATTCACGAATTCTTATAGTATATTCCTAAGGTATGTTGAGATTTGGAATTCACTTTTACTTCTATAAGCTTTAAACGTAGTCAAGGAAAATCCGATTTAAATATTTTTCCCTATTAAACCCCCTGGGGGTATTGTTCAAGATTTCACTGATTCCGAAAATCTCTTAGGTTTAATGTGATCGAATTCGCTTTTACTACTATGAATTATTCTATTGATAAAAAATACGTAAGTAAATAAAAAAAATCTGCCAACAGTCTGGGCGCAACTTTATTATTTTATGGGTAGAAGTCCAAAACGTGTTTAATGATGAGATTCTGTGTAGGTCACTATGCGACTGACAACCTAAGAAATAACCAGGAGGCTATTTGGAACGTTATTTTTTAGGTTGTTGGAACTTATTCAAGTCTCAAGTGAAAATTTACAAACATCGCCTGAGGACTGTTTGTGATTCATTCCAACCACCAAGAGAATCGACCACTTACAAAAACCCCCAAAAAATAATCTGCATAATAATTATATATAGTCATTTATTACTTTCCATCACCAAAAATAAAATATTTTGATTTTGGCTACCAAAACATTTTTAAATATTTTTCGCCTTTTATCAAACAATAAATTTCTTCTGCACCAACTCCTTAACACTTACTCAATACTGTTCACGTTCGATCTGCAGATTATACTTTTCCGTAATACATTGCTCGAAACTTTTTCTCGACATTATATTAATTTCTGGATCGATATCTAATATCCAAAAAAAAGAACAATTGTTAAAACTTTCGGCATTCAAATGCATGTACACAACAAACCTTTAATCATTTTTATGAAATTGGGATCGTCAACTGTTGAAAACGGTTTCATACTCATTATA
This sequence comes from Beris morrisii, assembly GCA_951812415.1. Lineage (NCBI taxonomy): Eukaryota > Metazoa > Arthropoda > Insecta > Diptera > Stratiomyidae > Beris > Beris morrisii. The sequence continues at coordinate 101,888,263 of OX638313.1, read as the reverse complement.
ATGTAATTTACCAAATTTTTATCGAACTGTTTTTGTTTGGCGGTTATTTCTAATTTCGGAGTAATTTTCATCTCTTTGACTTTTCTTTCCGGTCCATCGTATTGCGACATCGTTGATCGTTTTGTAAATTTTAAATCATTTCTACTATTGCATGATCGCTGTCGATATTTTTCATTCGGACAATTTATTATCATAGAACGTGGCCGTTTCGTTCTCGCAATCGAATTATTTACAATTTGCGATTCTTGGATAGCTGTATAATCATTTTCCAATTTTACAGGATATTGTAGCAATTGTTTCGAAAATTGTAGTTCACTCGATTCTCTTGGAGGCCGGCTCAATCGGTTTGTTTTCAGTTTTTTCTCTTTGTACTTTTCGAATTCGGACAGAATATCCTTGTGTAATCGCTGAAAGTTAATTAAAATAAGATTTCAGGAAAAGCAATGAGAGAATTTAGGGTGCCCTTACCTTTAAGTGTGTCTTAAAATTTGTTGTTACACTCAACGTTCCGCAGATAATTCTGCTACAAATTTTGCAAATTGCTTTAATTTTGTCGGTATCTCCTTTTAATGGGAGCTGGTATTCGGGACAAATTTCGAAGTATGTTCCGTCAATTATTGTTGGTAATGGATAACGACACGTTGCGTTCGGATTCGCATAGTCACTGTACTTTAAATTGTTACTACGTATAAATGCTTTCGTCTTCTTAGACATGTTGGTGCAGTAAATGCTTATTAGAAATTTTTAATCATGATATAATTTCTGAATCAATCTTCTTTTAGATTGTGACTCCTCCAAAATGTCGTCTATAAAACTAAAGAATGGTATTGATTATGGATTACTGTGACTCTGCATTTGAAAATTTATTAAAAAAGATAAAAAAAACTTCTTTATCGTCAGCATGACTTTGTCCTAATATTCAGTTTGTTTGACTGGCTTCTTAGGGCCGATTTCACAGTCGAAGTTTATACCAAAAATTTGGTTTAAACTTAGGAACTTATTCGTTTGTTCCTAAGTTTAAACAAAATTTTTGGTTTAAACTTCGACTGTGAAACCGGCCCTTAGGATCCGGACGCGACATTACATTCGTTTCTTTAAAAATATTGAAACCATGGACACTTCTAAAGATTGTTGAGAATTTTTGAGTATCTTGTTCATGATACGTTTACGTCATAGTTGGTCTTGAGGGCGAACAGAAAATTTAACAAAGAAGTTGGTGTTCCGGGACAAAAAAAACATGATTTGTTTCGAGGTCTATAATTTCATAAAATGGTCAGTTCGTACTTTCAGCTCATCGACCATAATAAACGTTCTGCAAGGTACGTTTAGAGCCAGCCATAAGAGCAAGCGCTTCATTGACTGCATTAGATGCTACTGCATCAAGGGCTTACCCTCCTCAAGTTTGGTATCCTTAAAAATGCAGCCAAAATATCAACAGAGCGGAGGTGTCAGCGCTCCAGTTGGTGGTAAATTCTTAAATGCATTGAGTTCTTAAATTCATTTGTTGAGACCTACCAAAAACAATTTTTATCAAAAAAGTATTTGAAGGTCTAAAAGTTTCCAAGTTTTTGATCGTTACTGAATCATAATATTTGCGGGACTTCGCATTGTAAACTCATGTTTCGTGGTGGAATGGAATAAGGGCGAATCACTGTTAAGGAGCGGCAGCTGGAACTGGTGCCCACGTCGATTACGATCCGTTGGAGTTGCAAGTAAACTCAGAATATTTCTACGACAAGATCTTCAAAGCTAAGAGTCATGAAAAACGAACCAATCTTAGGCCCGGAATACATGCTCCGGTTTTTTTTCCGTTCTGAAGAAATCTTTGCATTACCTGGTTTTTTTCAGGCCGAAGAAACCTTTGCATTGCCCGGTTTTTTTTCAGTCTGAAGAAACCTTTGCATTGCCTGGTTTTTTCCGGTCCGAAGAAACATTTGCATTGCCCGGGTTTTTTTCCGGAGTTAGTTGGTCGACGAGCTAAAATCTCAAACATTTCTATGGGACTTCGTTCTGATTCACCTCGGCAGGGCCGGAAAAACGGATCGGGAAAAACAGACCATGTAGTCCAGGCCTTAACCTTAAGCAAACCAGTATACTCATTTTTTATAAGAAACGTCTAAATGTGTTTTGGTTCAAAAGTTCAAAACAGCTTTTATTGAGAGAATACAAAAGGAAATGGCAGGGCATCTGCTGACTTAGGGTAAGCGCAGAATAGAGATTTTTAATTGACCCAGAGTTCTTAAATAGCCAATAAGTGTGCATTCATATGGAAGGGCACACACCAACCGATTTGAAATCCGCCCGAGTTCAAAGTATTGACCGATTATCTTTTGATTAAAAATTTAGATAGCTTTCGACTTCATAAGCACGTGAACTTATGGGCGGACGCATACCAGCAACTAAACAATCCATGGAAATTGTTGCATTAACTAACGCCACCTTAAAAGGAATTTCTCAGCCACTCTCAATTAAACGAATGAGAAGCTGAAAGACATTAACGGAAAAATACAAAAGGAATTGGTTCGAAATAATACACAAATTGTGGGTTCAGATTTAGTGTTTGGAATGCGACCTTCCTAACCTGTGTTCTCCCTTTTTACATGAACGTTGTTTTCCTGGGAGTAAAGGCTGCTTCAGGAAGAGTAAAAACTTATTTAGGGAGTACCAGACGATTTCGGTTATGATGAAGTCTACATTATCCCCTCGGCGTCTGTGGGGCAACAACTGCATACGTCAGTCTAGAAAGCACAGAGGTTCTGGGTCGAATCCCACCCACCTTGCCATAGGCGAAAAAAAAATTATACATGAAGCAAAAACGTGTCTGAGAAGAGTGCTGTTACTGCTCTTTGCCCAGAAGGTGTCAAACCTGAACTGAGTGCTGTATTTTTTCAGTAAGTCGAGAAGAATACACTCAGTGCCATTATTATTCCTCAGTTAAACTCTAACTGGAAGTTTTGTATGCAAATCTGTCAGCTAAAGTTCCAGTTAGAACGTAACTGAACATCGTAGGAACGGGCCTAAGTAAACTAAAAAGGCAAAGAAATCATCAAACAAAATATTTTCACGTAAGAAAATAAGTTGAAGTAATTTGGAAAGAAAAGAGGAAAACAGAGCAAATTTTTTTAAAAGCCAAATAACGAGATGGCGAAGTACAGAGTCCAGACTACCTTTGTTAAACAGAATCTTAAACTAGTGGTAAGTGCATAAGCCACAAGTTCTACTAAATGGAGTGAAAGAAGTAAGAAAAAAAGAAAAAAGAACGAAAAAAAGCAAACAATCAAAATATCGATTCAGATTCGGAGAAGAAACTGGTGGTAGTTCTTCTTCTCTTTAAATCTAAAACACTTTTTGATCAATCCGTTTGTACCAATCAAGTCTACTTCAAAACGGTTTATAGTTTCGCTAAGAGTTTCTTTGCTATCCTTACCGAATCCCAAGTTAGTCATTGTAAAAAATATCCTTGAATTGCGTGACAGACGACTTAGGCAAATGGTTCGAAAACTACGCACAGCCGGATCAAACAAGTTTTGTTATCTAAACGAGACCTGGGTGGGCCCTGTCGAGGCGGACGGGCCATTTGTAAGAATTATACTTTAACTTTTTGTTGGTTTCTACAATGCTTGTTTGCAACTCAGCAATATTGAAGATTCTGCTTGAAAAACAATTTTACTTTAACTTCATCTCTTTTCAGGTTGGTTCCCAAAAGCTCCAAAAGGTTGAAATTACCCTCCAGGATTGTCTAGCATGTTCCGGTTGTATAACATCGGCCGAAGGTGTTCTGATAACTCAACAAAGCCAAGAAGAACTAATAAAAATCCTCAAAGAAAACGAAAAGAATAAAGCAATTGGAAATATCGATGAGGTGAAAACAATCGTTTTCACAATATCGCAACAGCCAATCCTGAGCATAGCTCAACGTTATGATCTATGCGTAGAAGACTGTAGTCGCCATTTGGCAGGCTACTTTAAATCGCTCGGAGCTGATTACATACTTAATACAAAAATTGCTGACGATCTTGCTTTGATCGAAAGTCGAAATGAATTTATCGAAAGATTTCGAAATCAGAACTTGGATAGCACAACAAAACAATTGCCTATGCTTTCGTCATCATGTCCCGGCTGGGTTTGCTACGCGGAGAAAACACATGGCAGTTTTATTTTGCCGTACATCTCAACAACTCGATCGCCACAACAGATAATGGGTGTTCTAGTAAAACAGCACTTAGCAAATCAACTTAATGTTCCAGGTAGTCGAATCTACCATGTAACAATTATGCCGTGCTATGATAAGAAACTGGAAGCGTCCAGAGAAGATTTTTTCAACGAAGTTAACAGCTCGCGCGACGTTGATTGCGTTATTACTTCCAGTTAGACAAATTTTAATTGTTTTTTCTAGTCAAGCATGAATTAACCAAATTTTATACATTGCAGTCGAAATTGAACAAATGCTAGAACAAGACGATAAAACGTTAGCCACGTTTGATCAAATCGAATTTGATTGGCCATGGTTAGGCATGAAGTCCGACAAAAATGTCTGGGCTCACGAAAGTTCCGGTTCTGGCGGTTACTCTGATCACTTATTTATTCACGCGGCGAAAGAATTATTTGGCGAAGAAAATGGAGACTTGGAATATAAAAATTTGAGGTATGTAACGTAATGGAAAGAAAACCCTAAACCCAATTATAATGTCAACTGTGTTCAGGAACCCGGACTTTAGGGAATTAACGTTGGAAAAGAATGGAAAGGTGCTGCTACGCTTTGCGATCGCAAATGGTTTTCGTAACATTCAAAATCTTGTTCAAAAGTTAAAACGTGGAAAGTGTGCGTATCATTTTGTGGAAGTAATGGCTTGTCCATCGGGTAAGTTAGGAATTAAACAGAAGGAGAGCATACAATATATTTTGTCTACTTAGGTTGTTTAAATGGAGGCGCACAAATTCGACCACACAATGGTTTACCAGCTCGAGAATTGACCATACAATTGGAACAATTTTACAAACAATTACCGAATTCGAATCCGGATTGTAATGAAACGAGCAGCATATACACATCGTTTTTCAATGGACAACATAGCGATAAGGCAAAATCTTTGCTGCATACAACGTATCATGCCGTTGAGAAAATGAATACGGCTTTAAATATAAAATGGTGATGTAATTTCTGTCGTGACGGAATAAAAATATGAACATAGAATGAACCAGAATTGTTTTTTTTTTGTTTGGTGAAGAAGGACACAAAATAGTGAACTGACGTGTCAAGATTTCGACTCATCTAAAAGGCTCTATCGTTAGTGAAATTATTCTGACAAATTGATTGGTTTCGCGATTCAATTTCTGTTTTCATTACATTTTGCAGATCTGCGCGAGACTATGATGAAAATATTTTTAAAATGTTATGTGCATGTGATAGAGAGAGAATACGACACATTCTCTGAACCGTGAAAAAGAAAAACTCAGATCGACAAAACTAACCAAAATGTAAAAATCTCTTTACCGTAGGTTCATCCGAATGGGGGATAAAAAATTACCTGTAAGTGGATTAATGCTGCAGGAAAAGGTTGGAGAGTTGCATTCAAAAATTAAAGAAAACGAACAACGCTAGTGAGGGTTTAATAAAAGGTACGGCGTTCGACTTCTTCAAATACCTGGAGAAAAGCTTTCTTCGCAGCCTCAGTTAGTGAACCCGTTTAAGTTAAGAGCGTAAAGCAACAATTAATGAATGGGTATTGTGCAATGATCAGTTATATAATGCCGATGAGTTTGGGTTATTCTGAAAACTTTTACCCGAAAAATTGCACCAGGTGCAAAGACAGAGAAGCAGTGAATCACTTTCTTGTGTTGCGCAAACGTGTCAAATCGCATAGGCTTAAACTGTCGGTAATTCGAACGACTTAAAATCCATTCAACTTCAAAAACTTTAGTTACCCCATTGATTGCAAAAGTTTTAGGACAGTCTGGATTACTTCTACCATTTTCAAGGATTTTATACTACAGGTGAAGATTATGTAGGTGAAGACTTAAAATTGTTGAGTTGTTGAGAATGAAGGCCCTGCTTTTTATAGACAATGCCCTTTTTTATTCAAGTGAAGTGGAATTAAAAACGGAAGATGGGACCATAAATGTCATGGTTATGCCACCAAATGTGACTCCTCTTCTCCAACCGAAAAAGGGAAACGTGGACTCTCCCCAAGCGTCTGACAAATCAATCGACGCATTTGAACGACGAATTTTTCGGCGAATTTTAGGACCAGTAAGAGAAGGCACTGAATGGCGTATCCGGTACAACGAGTTGTATAACATCTATGACGACCCAGCCGCATTGGCTCTTATAAAATTTCGTAAGCTACAATGGGCAGGCCATGTTGAGCGAATGGACGACGGAAGTATTCCTAAAGGCACACTGAAAGGTAGAGCTCAGGGCAAACGGAAAAGATACGAAGACTCAGTTGACGCAGATTGCAGATCGCTTCTTAGATGCACAAATAGGAGAAATGGATGCTGACCCGGCTTGTGCTGACGCGTCATTGATGATGATGATGAGCTGTAAAGTTACGCGTCCTCTAGGGCGCATCGCAAAAATCCGGCTGCCATACATTGTTATGGAAGTGCGTCCAATGAAGGCGAGACGCATCGGTGCGCGACGGATTTTGCTGGCGGATCGCTTTTTGAGCGGATTTCTGCTCGAGCGGAATGGCGCCCTGGCTCGTCCCATCACAGTGGGCACAGCGAAACAGATGGAGTCGGCATTTTCCGTCTCCCATGATCCGTCCCAAGTGGACGCAGAAACAAAAATCCTTCCCGCACCGGTGCGATGCGGCCCGCCTCTAGTGGACGTGTACCTGAAAGAGAACTGTTACTGCCCCATCCACCTAAAGGTACAAAACTTTTTAAATACAAAACAATCCAATTCTGTTGCTTTATAACAAAAAAAACTTTTCATCACGCATGGAATTATGATCGGAGCGAGAAATCCTTGTGGCTCCTGACTCTGTACTGTACTGCCCAGAGATAGCTAGGCCACTGTATAGCCAACTAGTGGATTGGTCGATCCGTCTTCATTAGGACGAGTTTCAGTACCACTTACTGGGTTTTGTGATATTATTTCTTACCCAGAACACTACCCAAGAAAGTACGATTGGTCCTTGGACCTGAACTTCAGAGAGCCGGCTATGATCAAACCGTAGTTTGACTCAGGAAAAAGACCCAGATAATGGGAGTGTCACAATCTGAACCTTGAAGAAGGCCAGAAAGCCAGTAGCTCCAGTTAAACTGAGCTTCGTGCTGTAATCAACACTTTGAGCTCAAACCCACACAATTTTCTTTCGATTGCTAAACAACCAAAATATAGTAGCTGTGAGATTAAGGACGATACCTCAGGAAAGCTTAAGACCTACCACCTCGACAAGGTTCTTTGCAAGACCCACAAGTTAATGTGCAATTTCATAAGCAACTGGTGGATTGCGACCACAGACTGACTATCCCCTCGATCCGGTTTTTCAATAATTGAGCCACCAAACCCGGAGCTTTCGATGACATACCTTTTTCTCACAAGTAATTCAGCACTAAATAATTTAGGGACCTAAACAGCCAGCTGGAATTGAAGCGGCCTATACTAAAAACTATAAACAACTAACCAGTGAAAGTGGAATCTGTTTTGTTGGATTCCACAGACAAACTCAAGATAAGAACGTTTTTACTGTGAGGTTTTCAAGTAGCTACTCACCAGGAAGTAGCGGCTTTGAAAGGTTTGAAATCAGGACACTGGACTATATGAAAATAACTTTTAATTAAAGGACACAAACATTTAGGAATTATTTTGTAACGAACCGGGACGACTTTCAGTTCACAGAGGATTTTTTTTTGGTTGTTTACGAATTAGTGAAATGTCAACTAGTTCGACTAGTGCTACAAAGACGTCTCTACTGTTGAACTAGTTGCAATATTTGAAACGCAGATGGCGATTATTTGTTATCGTAAAATTTTATTCTATTGGACGTTGCAAGGAACCGGATACTAGGACGGAAATATATGTGGGTACTTTAAGATTACAAATATTTCGCCTTGAGAAAAGGAAGGCAAAAAGAAACTGAAATTCGCGTTAAAATAAAATAAAATAAAATAAAGGATATTCAAGCAAAAGTTTTTACAGCAGAAATCGGTTGAAACACAGAATCGTGTCGTTGTAAGTAGTACCTCCCCCCCCCCCTCCCTCCGTAACCGGGAATTCAGTTCAAGGAAGGGAAAGTGGAATAGCGTAGCGCGACCAACTCTACCTGATTTCCACTTCTGCATAGGACATTACAAAAATCGTTCTATTGTCCTGTCTAAAAGTAGGTCCTTGTCATCGTCCGGGCCGTTAGAATGATGTTGTGTCCTCAGCACTGCAGATTCCTTATTTACGCCACTGGTTCATTTAACACCCAGTTAGAACTCGAATTGGAGTAACATGCGTACAGACTACCTCACACCTTATCCTCTCAAGGGAACAGAATGCTGGTTGCTACCACAGTGTGGTTGAGTCGGCGAACAATTGGCTGCCACTTCGATTTCTCGTTCTTATTTAGGGTGTTGTGAACGGAGGCCTTGGAGTGGTTATTTCGACTTAAAAAAGTCAAAATAACCGAAGGAAAGGGAAGGGCTGAAATGCAAACTGGAGCGACGTGCTTGCTGGCTTCCGGGCTAGCTGCGGCTGTGGGGGGGGGGTGTACGTTCTTCGCATTCCAGACCATAAAACCCATGGCCTGTACAACAAAAATTTCATGCCGACTTACCCGGGTGATAAAATTGGGATAAGATTCCCAATTGGTCATGAGAGACCGAGAAAACTCCCTTCAAGGGATTGGAGTGACAACCAGATTTCTTCGATCAGAAGAGGTGTTTTTAACATGAGTGATTTGGTCGCAAAACGTCTCCCCACAGTTTACTGACAGTTTTAAGCACAAGGGGAAAGTCCATCGTATCATCGCCTCTGATAAAGAGCCTGGTCTTTCGATTTCATGGTTTTTAGGTCATTCGTTGTTATGCTATCGATTTCTTGGTCTTGAGTCCCGAAAAGGTATTTTCAATTTCTTCGGTGTCCGTTGAGAAGAGGGACATAGTCTTATAGCCACGAGGACAAGCCTGTCTAAGGACAACATCAGCGTTGCCATTATTTTTTGAGTTGTTCCAATTGTTGCAAAGTGATCGTTCAATAGATTTACAATGACTGTGCCAGCTCCAATTGTTTGATAATGCGTGTCCAGGTACTGTTATCTTTGTAAGTGGTTTCCCTAATAATATTCCAAAGTTTTCTTGGTTAATAATAATAACAGATTTAGCCCCTTCATGCAAAATGGGCGGTTCCTTCCCAACTCAAGAGTTGGAGAAGAATTCCCCATTTGGACACACTTTCTCAGCTTAGAGAACTGGTGAAAATGCTGTCACTCAGCTCAATGAGCTGGAAAAATTTTCACCGTATCGACATACTCATGCATGTATGCTGACATTGCGCTCAATGTCCAATCAAATTACCTTAACCCGAAGGTACTCCCCAGTCAGTGCAACTCACTGGTATAAGGGGTCGTACCGAGATAAATAGTTTTCAAATATTTTAATATAGAAAAATAAAAATAAAATTATTAATAAATTAAAACAAATATAAGTGAAAAGGAGAGAGGATTGTGAAAAGTTTTAAAAATAAACACTTAATACATGCAACAACACAATCTACAACCATTCCTTAGAATCTTCAATAATCTCGAGAGCCGCCTGAATAATTATCTGTTTCCAGGTCGTTTATAAATGCAACAATTCTTAATACCGTTTCTAGTTTCGACATAGAAGATGTTTTTTTACAAGACGTTTCAACTGAAACACATTCTTTGCCATTTGTAAATTTGTCGGTAAAGCATTATATTCTCGTATTGCCTCAAAGACAGGTTCCTTTCTAAGTCAATCTGTCCTCGGAACATGTTGCTGTTTAATGGGATTCGCACTTCTTGTGTTAAAGTTGTGTATTTCTTGGTTGTGGATCAATTTGATGGAGGATTTAAGTTTCTTGGTTTTTATATTGTGAATTAGCTTTATTCGTACCAGGCTTATGTGCTGGTTAGTATGTATGGTTATTATGTATGGTTAGTTTCCCATAGGTAGGGTAAAGTTCCTCCGGTGGTGTCAGATGAGGTGAATTATATACGGCTTTAATGCCACTATTCATCAGTCTCGCAGTTTTGTCCCAGTTTCTTTTCGAGGTCTGGCTCCATATAAGGAGATCGTAACTTATATTGGATAGGATGAAAGCATTATATATCACATTCTTTATTGGGACTTGTAGGTATTCGTTCCGTCTTTTTACTCCAATAATCGGGACAATTTTATTTCTCAGTTTAGTTATGTGAGGAGTCCAAGTGAGTTTGTCGTCAATTGTCAGCCCTAAGTATTTTGTTTCCTGTGCTCTCGTTAGTTGCATTCCTTCTATTTCTAGTTTTAAATCAATGTCTAATTTGTTAGTTTGTCTAAAGAGCATATAGTTTATTTTCGAAGTATTTAATGTTAGCATATTGCCTAAGAGCAAGTTTTTGAAAATTTTCAGATTAGAGTTGATCAACATCTCTAGTTGTTCTGGATGTTTACCTTTGTAAAGAAGTAGTATGTCATCAGCATAAGTTATATATTTGGCTTTAAGTCCTGTGAACGGTAGATTGTGTGTATACAGAAGATACGATGTAGGTCCAAGAATTGAACCTTGTGGAACTCCTATATTGACTGTCTTAGTTGAGCTTAGTATGTCGAAATTTTTGGTAATGTTTTGTCGTCCAACTAAAAAGTTTTTTAATATGTCATTGGCCTTTCCTCGAATTCCAATTTCCTTTAATACTCTTTAATACTTCAAGTAATATTTTATGGTTTACAGTGTCGAAGGCTTTTTTTAAATCTACAAATATCGCAGTAACATAGGAACCTTCGTCGAGAACTTCGTTTATAAACTGGATAATGTCAAGTAAGTAAGACTGACGTTGTATTGCTGCCATCTTGAAACCCGTATTGGTTATTATCAAAACCAGAATATATTTTATATATTTTAGGAGCCTCCTGTTGATAACTTTTTCGAAAAGTTTGCTTATCGCGCTGATTAAAGCTATTGGTCGATAGTTATTCGGATCTTTGTTTGAACCACCTTTATAGATGGGAAGAGATCAGTGCTGTTTTCAAGCAAGTTGGAAATGTTCCTTTGTTCAAATGGTTATTTATTGACCTTAGTGTTTTTAGATCATTTGTACCATCGATACCGGGGGCTATGTTGGATTTGAGTTCAATAATGACGTTTTCCACTTCATTAGCATCCGTTGGAAAAAGAAACATTGCATCCATAGGACAGCAGATCCTTTGAAAATTCTCCACATTACTTTGAAGTTTTCTCGATTTGCTGACTGCCTCTGCAGGTTGAAACAACCAACTGCCACTACTTTTATTATACCAGTTTTTGCTGTCTGCGAAGTACAGAAGAATAATGCAACTACGAACTATTACTATTTGTATGAAATATTGTAGATAGAAAGAACTAATGAATTAAATTGAATTTAAAAAAAAAACTGTCAGAATTCACCACCCACCATCAATTTAGGGTTGCACAATAAGAAAAAAACGGACGAAATCTGATTCTACAAAAATCATCCAACCGCTCAGCTCCAATCGGACTCCGCAAATGACTAGTTTGAGCAATTCTCATCACAGCGGTTTAAAAATTGCGCGCTCAAAATTCGTGCGCAATTTGCGCTCCAGTCGAAAAGTGACATTACTGTTTTGTAGTGTGCGTGCAACTTATGTGAATGTGTGTTACCGCCATCTTGGAATGTGAACAAAAAGCAGAAAAATCGAAACATTGACAGAAAAATCGCGTCAATCGAAAAAAATCCACGGAGTGCATTTGAAAAATAGATTTCCACGATTATTTTTCATAAATTTTTGCATGTTTAGACTATGTCTGAATACCTGTACAATAGATTTACATAGCTATGGCTGCGACGAGAAAGTTGCAAGGTGAGAACCGAAGTAATAAAAAAAAAAAAAAATTTTTTTTCTTCTCATTTTTGGGGGAACGAAATTTTCTTTTGGGTACCTCTAATCCGTCGAAATCTAATTCGAATTTCGTTCTGCTAAGCCGTAACCAGTGTTCGCCCCCGCGTACGAAACGGAAACTCAACAAAATCGCCGCGTTTCGGGAAGTGTTTTTTTTTCGTATATATTTTTCCATTTTTTTTTTTTTTTTGATAGAAAAAAGTCGCATTCAAGTAGGGAATAATTCGCGTGTGTACCCACGGGGGAAAGAAGCAACAAAAAAAAAAGTTCGCGGTGTGTGCATAAAACGGCAATCCCGTTAGGTGGCAAGTGCCGCGAATTCAGAATCCCGCTCAAATGGTTCAGCAGCAGGCGAAACCGGCAACCGCGGGCTCCATGCTGCTGCCTGTCCGCCGACGACGACAAATTGGCCCGCTCCGGCTTACCGCTTTCCAACTGGATTTCATTAAATTGCGGCCAATTCGACGTGTTGACATTTTCTGAATTGTCATCAAAAAAAAATTTTGTGTGGTAACGCAGGTGACCGCCGAGGACCGGACCGACTCGTCCAATTTCAAGTGCAACCCAAAAGAAAATTGGGCCAAACTTCTCGGCCGCGCGGCTGTGAGTTGCATTGTTCGAACGAGAAATAGTCAGGTTCATTGTTTTCTCAGTGTTTTTTTCTTTTTCTTTAATGGTATTTTACTGGCGCGCCACAATTCTCGGAGCACATTTTTTGTTTACCCTGCCAGGTATGAGACGGTGCAAAAATAACAGTCCTTCGTCTTTCCATTTCCGGGAAAAAAAAACTGTTTACGAACAATTTGTATTACAATAATTTTTATGTTAAACAGTTCGAGGTGCCAAATACCGACGACCTCTTGGAACTGTTTGTGCTACTTGCAAAATTCGAAATAATTTTTGCTTACCAGTGCGTTTGGCACGTTTCATCAAGGCTGCAGCTAGCTTCAGGCGATGTAACATTTTAACGACTTGTTTCAGAAATGTTTTTCGCTAAATAGAAAATCGTGGAATTGTTGAAAGCAATCCCTCCCTGGCTGTGCTGCCACTGACCCTTTGAAAAGAATTTTCAGAAATTGCGAACGCTTCGATAATGTACTTAACTGCTATTAGGTTAGGTTAGGTTGAGAAGGGTGGACTGAAACCTTGTGCCATAGTCCATCACGAGAGATCATTGCAGATCCATTGTGGTCCCCTCGTATAAAACCGGGTTCTAGACTACTGATTCCAAATATTGCTGTTCCTTATAAAGAGAGTAGTTCTCCATAGAGGAATCATCGCAAGTTCTGATAGGAGGATTTCCCCAAGTACCGATACCTGGTACGTGCCAGACTTTCACATTCACACACTAGATGTTCCAGTGTCGGTTCAACATTCTCATCACCACAGCGACACAGATCAGCCTTGGGTATTCCCAGTTTTTCTCCATGTCTCCCAAAGTTCAGTGTCTCGTTAGAACCCCTATAAGTTGTCTGCAAATGTCCCTGCCCAGAGATAAAATGAAGCTAGAGTGCCTCCTATCAAGTTGCGGCCAGCAGATTCTTGCTTGCCGACAACCCGAGAGATTCACCCAGGCCCCCTCCATCTGTCTGAGCGCTTTAATATCAATCATTCTCTTTACACATTCAATGGGACCTAGAACCGATTCGTCGGCCAGCTCTATGCTCATCTCCGACCTCCTTCTCGTCTGCTCGTCTGCCTTTTCATTTCCAGGGAAGTCACTGTGACCAGGCATCCAACTAATCTTCAGCTTGTTATTCATACCCACCATCTGCATGCAATATTCTTTTACATTGTTCCACAAGTCTGGATTTATAACTACTATTAACAACTTGCTTAATCTTCAATCAACTCAGAGCACCGTTACGTCTACAGGGTGATCCAAATACAAGTTTCTTTTTAAAAATGCAATAAAATGAACAAAATTAATTTTTTTTCCATGTATTATGGCTTTATTAGTAAGAGTAAACATTCCCATTAATGATGGAACACAACTTCGTTCAAGTGGCTGCCTCGGCTGGTTGCGCAGTAGCGCGTTCTGTCACTCCAATTTTCTAAGACCTTGTTGATGGTTTCGGGCTGTAGCTCACGGATTGCTTGGATGATATTGGCCTTAAGTGCTTGAATCGTTTCTGGATTGTTGGCATAACATCGGTCCTTCACGGTTCCCCACAAAAAAAATCCAAAGGGGTCAAATCGCAGCTCCGAGGCGGCCAATTGACATCGCCAAGACGGCTGATAACACGATTTGGGAATTTGGTGCGTAAAAGATCGATTGTGGCATGGGCTGTGTGGCATGGCGCGCCATCCTGCATGAACCAGAGGTCGTCCAAATCTATGTCTTCAATTTCAGTAAAAAAAAAGTCGGATAACATGGCTCTGTAACGTTCACCGTTGACCGAAACGTTGTTCCCAGCCCCATTTTCGAAGAAAAATGGTCCAATGATGCCATCCGCACCAAACTGTCACTCTCTGTGGATGCATTGGCTTCTCGACAATAACGTGCGGGTTTTCCGAGCCCCAGATGCGGCAATTTTGTTTGTTAACGTAGCCGCCGAGATGAAAATGCGCCTCGTCAGAAAAGATGATTTTTCGCCCAAAATCGTTGTCCAATTCAAGCTGCTCTAAGGCCCAAATTGCGAAGCGATAACGAAGCGGATGGTCGTGCGCCTTCAATTGCTGAGTCAATTGGACCTTGTAAGCGAATAATCCGAGATCTTTGTGCAGAATTCTCCTCAGGGTAGTGCGTGAAATGTTGAGCTGTTGAGATCGACGGCGAGTTGATGTTCGTGGAGTGAGTCTCACACTCTCGGCTACAGCAGCCACATTCTCGTCTGTGCGCACCGTACGACGACGGGGGCCATGAGTGTTGTCCACTAGCATGCCAGTCTCACGAACTTTTTGCACAAACTTGCGTACAGTAGGCGCGGTGGGTGCTTCATTTCGGCCAAAACTTTTCAAAAAACGCACTGTTTGGGCTACACAGCACTCACTTTGGAAATATGTTTTCAATATTTCCCAACGTTGTTCAAGCGTAAAGCGACTCATTTCGTTCCGCGGAGGTATGATACTTACTTTCTGTCAATATTTCGAGCGGGAAACAGCTTTCAGTGTCAAAATAACCTATAATTTAAATCGAAACTACTAGATGGCCCACCCTGTATGTCCACCTAAAACTGCTTGCTTGGTTGAAAACTGCATTTTGTACAAGATCTTCTCGTTAGCACTGATGATCGTTTTAACTTGTACAGAGTCCGCAGATCCAAAGATCAATTCTGCAATTCGCGGCACATCTTGACGTCGTGGTCGGTTTCAATCCCACCTAGCCATGGTCTTGTCATTCGTGATCAAAGGAAAATTAATATTAGAAGCAGTAACTGTTCCCTAGAAGAGCGCTGATACTGCCCTATGGCCCGAACGAGGTCCGGTAGGATCTAGAGACTGCGTCTTCCAATTGGAAAAAAAACTTAACAGTGATCGACTAACCGTGTCGACTGAGTTCTCTCAAGCACATCGTTTTCATGTGCTTTACTCCTACCAGGGCGTCCAGAGCATTTTCTATTTCTATTTTCTAAAATTTGTTAAGAGTCTTCAGATGCTACACATTTTATTTTTCGCAGTCTGCAGGAAACACTGGAATGATAAAAGCACCTGCTGGCGTAACAACCCGCTGGAAACTTTAGCCACGTGTAGAAGAATGTTTCCTAGCCATGGTCCTGGTCATTCGTGATCAAAGGAAAAATGGTATTAGAAGGAGTAACTGTGCCCTAGAAGAACGCTGCTACTGCCCTATGGCCCGAACGGGGTCCGGTAGGAGCTGACAGCCGAAATTCGTCTCCCAGTCATTTCAATCCAAAGACTGGGTCTTCCAATTGGAAAAACCTTAACAGTGATCGACTAACCGTGTCGATTGAGTTCTCTCAAGCACATCGTTTTCATGTGCTTTACTCCTGCCAGGGCATCCAGGAGATTTTCTATTTTTCGTAGTCAGCAGGGAACATTGGAATATAAAACCACCTGGTGGTGCTGGAAACTTAAGCCACGTGTAGAAGAGTGTTTCCGGATTAGTGAGCGCCTTGGGCATCCTCCAGTCTGCTGCTAAGGTCCTGTTCTGCTCCATCTTTCTACCAAAGTACTGACTATACTCTTTTTGTGTAGTGTTCGATCGAATGGACGTTCACATCCATCCACTGTTAGTATTGTGGAAAGACCCCTGGGCGGAATTATTGCGCCATCAGTAAGGGTCTCTGTGGCTCGAAGCCAGAATTAATAGGGAGTACTTTATACCGTTTACCCACGGCTTGGAGGGGATTAAACAATATTTTGCCCGACCTTCCTGCATCCTTGATATGGTATTGTTTGACAAGCGAACGGGAAAAAATAAAAATAATTAACAGTCGCTGCTACTGCGCCTCTCCACCAAACAAACAAGGGAAGCATGTCCGTCCGTCTTCAGTTCAGATCTCGTACTGATCAGTCCAGTCCAATAATCGTATCTCTTTACAATCGCCTCTTTTATATCAGGATGAATCGGTTCACTTCGTTACGGCCTACAATGCTGGCGACAGGATGGGTGGAGGAGGTTTCTCGTATATGCTAAATGTTAGCTTCTCTCCGTCTGCCGGGCCATTGTTGTGTCTTATCAGGCGGAGCTTATGGTGATCAAGGAAACACGTTGCTCCATCTTGAGTTCCACGTAAATGGAACTGGACTACTGAATACCCAATGTTTCCTTGGGCTATTTTAAATTTTTCTGAATCGCAAAAATTGGTAAAAAGAAAACTTTTTTTTTTATCCTTTTTAGCGACATGACACTTTTCTGTGAGCCAGGAGTCATGAGATTGGCGGACTCTCGACGGAAATGATACAGTGCACCGAGGTCGCGTGACCAATGGCTTTCAATCAATTTAAATCAAAAATTTGGGCAAGAAGTCAAGGCAGTCAAGGTGATAAAATGGGTTTAAGATTTTTTTTTAAACTTTTAGACTTATGACTTTACCCGCTTGGTTTCCGAGGCTTGTCCTGGTGGAGGTGCAATGTAATACCTACAAAGGATATTAGCAGTTTTACAAACAGCCATACGGCAATAAAATCCTTTGAATCAGTCTCTATAACATTAAAGGTCGGTCCGGGTTGTCGATCATCTTTTATGCCGCGTTTCCTTTATCGCCTTCATGTGCATTGGGCATGTGCGATGAACGCTAATGTCTAGGCGATAGTGGAAACAGCACATACGTGCTTTAATCACATCCCTTTAATGTGCGTCAAAAACCGCCTTCGAAGCGAATGTCCAATGCGAATGTTAGTGGCACTGGTGTGGGCTAGCAAGTGTTCAGTTCAGTCCCAGCGGGAATACGAGTAATGTATTATGTACTGTATGTAATATTATAGTTTATGCAAGATTATTACAATATGTCTTTTTCGCATTCTGAAAAATGTATAGAGAATCATTCCTTCAACATTCCAGAAAAAATTTAATATGAATAGTATCGTAAATCTTCCATCCATTGAATAGGAATATTTACTTCATAACTCTTTTTCCCGCTGAAGTAGTGTCTTCGCATAGGCGATAGTGGAAACGCTACATCGTGCTCTAAGCACATCCCTTTGATGTGCGTCCAAACACCGCCATCGACGCAAATGTAAGCGATTCTCGATTTGAGTTGCAAACTAACTCGAATATGCCGTTCCCACTTACGCATACGCGCTAGTTCGCATCATCCAATGCACATGAAGGCGTAAGTGGAAACGCGGCATTAAAGAGGTAGAACACTTCAGTATCCACCAGTGCTGGGTACTGGTCGCAAGGATATTCAAGGTAATTGTATGACTATCGAACTCGCTGGGCGCGATAGAATCGTAATCTGGGTGTATCTCTCGCTACATGTAAACTGTGACTCAATTTGAGAAGACCAACTCAAGGTGGACAGAAAGACTAATGTCATACTGCGAGACAGATCTTGCTCAAGTATCTAAAAGGGTGATTGCGGTCTGGCATGCTAAAAGACTCGAACTCTTCAAATGATTCGATACAAGCGGTATGAATGAGAACGAGAAACTCCTCTATCTTCTCTGTACTTGACTAGCTCTACTCGCTTGGAAAACAAACTAATGGAAGAGCCTACTTCTTCAACAGTTTCTGTGATCTGACGGAAATCGAGATTACAAAGATTCAACGCTTCATTGAAAGTTGAAGATGGTTCAGCGAGTAGGGCTGGGTTCTGAGGTCCTGTAGTAGCACAACGGATCTTAATAGGTGTAGCTGTGCTTGCACTTGTACTGGGCAGTAACCCGTACAGAAATTATCCTACAGTTGGTACAAGGCATGATTGTACCGTATTCTTCAGACAAATTGTTCTATAAGTTCGGCTACTCAGAATCGAAGGATTTAAAAACTAAAAATTTATAAACCAAGTTCGTTATTACACGCATTTCAGGGCATCTTCCACTCGAGTCGTTTTGACTGCCACTTATTCCTAGAAAATGTTCGGCCCACCAGAATCGACCATCTGACGGCTCATAAAAGCACCGGTCAGGAGTAGAAAATCGAATAGATTACTTCAGCGGCATGCAAATGTAGGACAGAGTTGAAAATATTCACTGTTGAAGAAAATTCAATAAGTAAAATTTGTTAACGAGTCTTTAGCGACGATCAGAGTTGAGGTGAAGGGGGAAAAATCTTCTCTCAGAGCCATCGAGCCTGATGTATCGCAGAGGTAAACTTTGTCGCCTCTGTTCTTTTCTAATGCCGATGCACCCAAACTGCGCCAGATGCAGATGCACCCAAACACCCACTGACAACGTTAATACTGTTTTTTTTTCTGACGATACCGCCTTTTCTCGTCGCTCATGGTATCCTGTGAAGATCTCTCGATCTCTGCAGAATGCTTCCGGCAACATCGAAAAGTGGTTCAAGCTTTGTCGTATTAACGTCAATTCTACCAAAAGCGAGGATAGGAACAATCTTCTGACGGCCATGTTTACATCTTTTCTGATGTTATCCCATGGAAACCAGTTGTGAAGGGCCACGGTGTTCCACTTTATAAGGAACTCTATGTCAGTCTACATGTCCAGTCGGTTGTGGGAAAAAAGAAATGTAGCAAAAAGTCTAGTCAATCGAATGTGCAACGGAAGAAGTAAACTCTCGCGACACAGCAAACTTTTTTTTGTAGTTTATTTCATTCTTGGCTATGCCTCCTCCTCTTGGGGAAACATAGCGAACAACCATGTCAACAAGCTTCAAAGAAAACAAAATTGATGTCTTTGTGGGCCGAGGGTGAATATTGTTGCATTATTGAAGTCGACCATGGACGCATTTAGTCTTTAGTTTTTCTCTATTCGCATTACACTTATTGTTTTGTTTTTCTTTCCCTGCGCTTCAGTCAGTTGTTCTAGGTATAGGGATAAACTGGCCGATGTTGTCTGCGGTTCACCCATTTGTAGAGGCGAACCTCTCCTTGTGATTGTTCTCTCCTCTGCTCGTGTCAGCTCGTCCTTCCTAATCCGTTCCTCATAGTTGCTTTGTAATTTTTTTCTCGGATACCGACAGGTTTGCCATGGGGTTCTCTGTGGTTTCTCAAAGCCGTCCATGCACGCACCTCAGTCGTTCATTGATCAACACCAATGCTACCACACAGCCCTTCAACTTGAGTATTACGTAGGGGTTTGGGTTTTACTCACGATCTCTACGGTAATTGCAAAGTGGAGAACGAGCGACCCTAGCGCACATCCTGTGCCCAGCTCTTGCTAGGAAACGCTTGAAGGCTTTTTGAGCACTTACCTTCTCCGATCTGAAAGAAATCTCGGAAAGCAGCTTGATAAACTTTACGGCAGCAAAAGGGATTTTTGAATTTAACGAAGAACTATCAGCACAGATCAGAGCGTTAGCGTATCTATAGAAGAACTTTAGGGAATCACAATAGGCCCACCGAGGCCGCAGTGAATCGGGAATTTTAGACCGTCCTCCACCATCTAGGTCTTCCCAAAGTGGGGGTATCGCTATGTACCTGAATCAAGTCGGATTTTCAATATATTGTTTCTTGTTTATTACAATGAATCAAAAGGTCATTTCTTTTCGTTTACTTCGGTATTCTCCGCTGTCGTTCTAATTCCATCTTTTCGTATTCAGACTCACTCGACAGTCCCGCCTCAAACATCCTTCAAAACACTGACAATACAACAAAATGCCACCAAATACTACCAGGAAGTTTGTAAAATGACATGCAGCTGAATTATTGGACAATGAGCTTTCCTTAAACATTCATTTAACTCGGATTTAAAAGCGAGATTTTTTTTAAATTAAATATTTTTGTAGCATAAAAAAGTATTCGTAGTGATTGGGAGTACCGTAATGAATTTCCCCAGATTTGTACAAAAATTTTCTCGAATCTCGTTCGTTCCGTCTTATCTAAAATTTGATTTGTTTGCAGGAGAAATAGATAGATGTCTCAAAAAAGTTACGGAAGGTGTTGAAACATTCGAAGATATCTGGCAGAAAGTGCATAATGCGACGAATAGTAATCAGAAGGTATTAGTATGAACTCTGAACCATTCAAATCGAACAAAAACCTTAATTTAATTTTGTTTAAGGAAAAGTATGAGGCCGACCTCAAAAAGGAAATTAAAAAATTACAGCGGTTACGCGATCAGATTAAATCGTGGATTGCGTCCGCAGAAATCAAGGACAAAAGTGCCCTCCTAGAGAACCGACGTCTTATCGAAACAGTACGAACCTAATTTAATCATTCGAAAAATTTTTGAATTATTTTTGTCTCTTTGTACGCACGCAGCAAATGGAACGATTTAAAGTGGTCGAACGTGAAACAAAGACAAAGGCATATTCCAAGGAAGGTTTAGGAGCGGCACAAAAACTGGATCCAGCCCAACGAGTTAAAGACGAAATACGAACGTGGCTAACGCAATCGATTAGTTCATTACAAATACAAATAGATCAGTACGAGAGCGAAATTGAATCACTGTTAGCGGGTAAAAAGAAACGTCTGGATCGTGATAAACAGGAACGTATGGACGAATTGCGCGGAAAGCTCGAGAGGCATAAATTCCATATAACAAAACTTGAAACATTATTAAGATTATTGGATAATGACGGTGTTGAAGTCGAACAGGTGCGTGTACTATATATCTAGGCGAGAGCGATTTAATTAAACCGAACTTTTGATTATTATTAGGTGCGTCGAATCAAAGATGACGTAGAGTACTATATCGATTCCTCGCAAGAGCCCGACTTTGAAGAGAACGAATATATCTACGACGATATAATTGGTCTGGACGAAGTTGAGCTTTCAGGAACTGGTGCGTTAGAAACAAATAAAATTATAATGAAGAATAATCTCTTTTCAAACTTTAGGAATTCCATCGTCGGCGACGACAGACAGTAATAATAGTAACGAAACTGGTGGATCGCCAAGCAGTTTAGCATCGGGCACGAGTCCAGTACAATCTCCTGCTGCACTTAATTGCAGTAATGCAAACAATCTAAACTACAGCAGTGATTCGACGTCAGTGGAATTCACTTCAGCTGATAAGCGAAATAAAAACGAAAGCAATGCCAGTAGTAAAGTAAATGTTTGAATGAAGGGCATTGGGTTAAAAGCCAATGCCAGACAAAATTCGAAAAGATTGATACATAACTTATGCTTTTTTTTGTTGTAATTTTGCCCTTACAGCCTATAAAACCAACGGCAGTGAGAGCGAATAATAAAGCCGATGCCAATTCGAACTCGTCGAGCACTAACAGTTCCGGACCGACGACTCAAAATAAAATGATTGTTAGTTCAACACCTAGTAAAAACCAATCTCAACCGACATCAGTTACGTCGAATTCAACGTCATCGGCGATTAGTATTCAACAATCAACTGTGAACAGCATCAATTCGCTCGTAACTGGAACAACTGTTCAGGCCCAATCTGTGATTCAACCGACACCGCCAATTGCATTTGCCGCTGTCGCGAAAAATAATACATGTAATTATTAAATTCGAAATGATCATCAGTTTCTTTCTAAATTCAATAATTTCTCTTGTACCCGATAGCACACCTCGAAAATGATTCAATTCATCAGCAAACCTCATTTACAATGGCAGCATCAGTGACCGCTATTGGATCGCAACTATCGTC
The DNA here is from genome assembly GCA_951812415.1 of Beris morrisii. Taxonomy (NCBI): domain Eukaryota; kingdom Metazoa; phylum Arthropoda; class Insecta; order Diptera; family Stratiomyidae; genus Beris; species Beris morrisii. The sequence goes on along the minus strand of OX638313.1, from coordinate 101,866,069 downwards.
GAATAGTACACAGCAATCCGCCGTAACGAGTACACAATCAAGTTCTATACATCCGTCGAATGGCGCAATAACTGTTCCTGCATCATCGTCCGTGCATCATTTGCCTGTGACAGGAACATCAGTTACGACTACTGTATCAACAACAGATTCCTCGCCTCTCAGCACTTCCAATAGTAGCAGTATAGTGAACAGTAATAATAGTACAGCTGTGAATTCAACAACAAACAGTACGACCGGCTTGACGAATTGTGTATCGCCGAATAATAGCAATTCAGTGAATAGCAGTAGAACGTCGCCGAGCCCATTATCGCCGAAACAAATCAATGGACCTACAACACTTAAGGGCGTTCCACCAATTGTTGGTACAGATAGCACCGCTGATTCAATGTCAACACTTAAAACAATAGCACAAGAAGCAATTAATCGTGCTGCTGTTGAAACAAATCTATTAACATCGACACCAAATGTTGATACAAGACAGCAACAGCAACAGCAAATTCAGCAGCAGCAACAACAACTGTTGCAGCAACAGCAACAGCAGCAGCAGCAACAACAACAGCAGCAACAGCAGCAACAACAACAACAGCAGCAGCAGCAACAACAACAACAGGTTCAGCATTTCTCACCAGCCGTAACGGATACAACTGCCAATTCGACAAACGGACCGATATCAGTTCCCGGAACTGTTGTAGCGACTATTGGCAAACCGCCAACAAACGAAGCACACATACCACCATTACTTGGTGTAGCGCCTCTCGGTCCATCACCATTGCATAAAGAGCATCAATTTCAATTCCAAATGATGGAAGCAGCATACTATCATTTGCCAACACCTAGCGACTCAGAAAAACTTACGACTTACCTGCACAGACAACCGGTGCAAACGCCACCGCATTATCCACAAGTAAGTAATGTTGATGATTTTTTTTTATATTATGCCAGCAGTTCCTGTGGGTTCGGACCTGATCCAACCGAAGCATTTGCCCCCAAGCTATTGAGCGATCGGCCAACTACCTATCGCCGAAAAAAACAACAATGTTGAGGAACTACGATAGGAAGCTCGGATGAAGGGACGATGGAGAGAGACAATCGCTGGATCTCAAATTTCACTGTAAAGTTAAAAAAATCGGTTAGTTTGACAAGCGAGACTAAACTAAGCCTAAATCAAAACAAGAATAGACGCTTTCGTCCACATTGACAAAACCGACATTTGGAAGCAATGAGTCCGACGCTCGCTCCGGTATTTTTTTCATTTGTAGTCCTGGTTTCACAGTGATCTTCAGTGTAACAAATTTACATGAGGGTTCAGAGGCTGTCTTCGAGTCGGACCCTTGTATTTTGTATCTTTTAAATGAACATGCAATGTGACTTAGCTCACGGTGACATTTATTGTGATTTAAAACCAGAAAATAGACACTTCATGGCTCACATTCGGAAAAATAACAGTTGAATAGCTCAAATCTTGGAGATATGAAGATAATTCTTCGTAAACATTTTCTTAGACTTTAACTCGTTGAAAGCAAATTTTCAGTAAGCGATTACAAGCAGAAACATCTAAGGATCTTCTCCGTGAATGTGAGCGATTGATAGGTTAGGTAAGGTGGGTGGTCGCTTTGCGACCAAGCATATAGACCGCCAATGGGTCCGTTGTGATCCCACATGCACGGGAAAAGGTACCCGTATGCCCAAGACCACATCTTAGGTAAACCACTCCGCCAGCCTGACAAACTGCAGCAGCTTGTCTAGCTTAATGCTTGCGAATTCGCATCAAGTCTATGGCGAAGACTGAGATGTAAACTTGTAAGCGACGTGCCATATGCCCTCTGGGCCTGGCCGAAATTTGATGTGGCTCGATTTGCAATCGGGTCATACTGAAATAATAATAAAGTCTATGGCGAAGCGCGTACTTAAAGTACGTTGCTGCCTCCAAGCCAGACCGGGGCATTCGCAAAGCATGTGGAAAATACTTTCCTCGGCATCGGGTTCACTACAGCTTCGGCACAGATCTGCAACATCTGCAACACCTAGTCTTCTGGCGTGCCGGCCGATCAGGCAATGGCCCGTCAGTAACAAATTGTTATGTTAAAAAGAGTGCATAACGCACTAATCTTATCCCTGCATAGCCTCACGAGGCGGGATTTAATCAAGTGTGAGTCGAGCGCCTTAATCCCCGCCTGACTATCTGTTAAGATGACGACGGATTTGTTCCGCATTACACAAGCCTCTAGCAGATTGCAAGCCTGAACGATCAACTCTGCCTGAAATACGCTACAGCAGTCCGGTATTTCGTAGCTTCAGACACGAATTGAATTTAATATCTGATTATTCCTCTTGAGGGTATGTTCCTGTGACTGTTTGACCGCCGACGTTAGATTGGACACTGTGATAGCAATTGAATTTCCTTCTTGTGTGCGGACGACTCACTCCGCTTTAACATTGGTGATTGCAATCCTGAGCCTGTTTGAAAATATTTGCTCGGGCTTCCTCAAGGCATGATAGATAGTCTCTGATGTTGGAGATAACGTCAGGACAAAGTATCCCCAGAACGTGGATAGCAGTTCACTACCAAGATTTTCAAACTGGACGACTGGAAGGCTCGATTGGTACTGTCGCGCTATTGATGATGATGACCTGTCCAGACCCATGTGCACATTTATTTTCAGTCCTGCCTCCTTCCTTCCACCTTCAATTCAAGGATCGTAAATTTGAATCTAAATCCGAACTTATATAGACGAGTAGACACACGTCATCAGGGGGCCGTATGATGTAAGGAACGTCGCGACGTTCGCATCGACAGCGTCGACGAACGTCGCGTCGTCCAGTTTGGCAATCCGTAACTGTGTCGTTCGTGCGTACACTGTTAAAGCCAATTTTTTTTTGGTGACGTATTTTTGGTCTCGCCAGATTTTTTGTCACCCAGTAACTGTTCTTACGGGAGTTCCGTGCGCATTCAGTCGTTCCGTTAGCGTTGTCCACAGCTCTTTCGATTTGTATGCTCCTTGCGATGAATACAAAACACCTCTTGCAAGGTCCGTGTGTTGAGCTACTCCACTAAATACTCAACTTGCACTTTATTGTTCGTGACCGGATTTCTTGGTTTAGACCTAAAATTAAATATATTTAACATATTTAAGAACAGAAACATTTTCCGAATCGAAGATATCGACACACTTTCAATGAAAATGTTGCTTATGCTTGTATTAAACATGAGAAGAAAACCTTCGGTCTAAATGAAGCTAATATCAATTTCTGGGGTAACATATAATACTGCTTTGAAAGCATAAAATACTCAAAACATATGTTACGAACCATAAAAACCATCATTACTTATATTTTAACTATTTTTCCGCAGATATTTTGATTATAAGAAATCAACGTCGGTCTTAACGTCGACCCTACACGGCGTCGTACAAAAACTGTCGTTGAAATGTGAAAAACGACGACGCATTCACCATACCAAAATGCCGACAACGTCGGTGTCGTTGGCAGCGAACGACGAGCGACGGGATACATCATGCGGCCCCAGAATAGTCGAGATGGCTCAGGGCATTTCTCTCAACTTTCTAGTTCGACTCTTATGTTGTCGTTTATTACCACCAGGAAAACAGGACTGGTGCTTACTGGTTCGCAGGTTCGCACATTGAAACTCTCGGACAGCTCTTCTTTCTTCAAGACGCCACAGCTGACATTTTCATAGGATTCCTAAATTATGGCTTTGATTTTATTAAGAATCCAAAAATGAGATATCATGATGATTGCCATTCAGCGAACTTCGTGTGATTAATACAATGTGATCCTCGCGGAAACCAGAGACTTCGAAATTTCTAGACATGATTTTCGATACGGCAGTTAGTAGACATATCACTCCATTTGTCGCCTTTCTTCAGGATCTTAAAACAAAGCTTTTCTTCCATCCAGTAGGATACTTTTCCTCTTTCCACACTTCAATGAAGAGTTTGAATCAGCTAAGAAAGCTACAACAGTCTGATTCGTTATCGAGTTTTGGGTAAGCCTGGCGTCTGAATCCATCGTTTCAGATTCGCTCTCTACCTCCATGTTGCCGAGTTTAATGTTGGTTGGCCGCCGTCAAGATTTTCATCCCCATGTCTTTTTCCACTTAGTTTGCCTTGAGTGTATTAATATTTCCGTTTTTGGAATGGTTCTCCTTGAGTCAAATAAACACTCTTGATCCCCCAGGCCATTTTTCCGAAGCGGCGATAGAGCAGATCCTCGCCCTCTGGAGGATATATTCTTGACCACTATCTGCGGTGGTGGGTTCACTCACTTTTATTACCCGCCAGTCGTCAGTGTAAACATCGGCATTCTGTCCTTATATCAGCTTAAGTGCAGTCTCTGCGGGAAGCATCCTCGGAAGGAATGTCTTTGCCGGGTGGTATGAGTGATCTGTCCACTATATCTATCATTGCACCAACCTCTGTACCTCATTGAACCACCATGTCTCCTCATCGATTGAAGGCATTGGTTGGTCTCCATATGTACATTGGTCTCCATATAGTTCTTCCACTAGCCTCATCTCCACTGACTTCCACTTTTTCTGAGTAATTGTTCCAAGTTGGTCACTGTGGTCGACGAGCGCTACTATTAAGTGCCGTTTGGGGACATCTAAAATCGACGTTCTCCCGTGTCTAACATACACGCCTTCTCTACGTCTTCTCTGCTTGGCCTCTCTTAGACTTTTTGATCATTGAAGAGATTTTCACTCGTGACCCGTGACGTGAGAAGCAAGGCGAACAACTTTTCGGTTTTAGTTAGAACTAACTCTTTTTTCTACCGATGAAATGAACTGCACCGATACTCTTTTTACAATCAGTTAATGATATTATGGGCGATGAAGTGACGTGCGATAATCAACCACCGAGATTCATATTGATCTTTTTTTTCTACTCTTGCACTCTGTGCATGGAAATCGAGCTCCTCGGCAACTTTTCTGTAGCGCGCGCGAACCTTACCGTTCCGAGAGCATCGTGACCGGAGAACTCGTCACTCGATTCACGTTTTTTTTTTCTTCTACTCCCTCAACCGGCATTAACTGATTCACGGCACACGCACGCACGTAAGAGAAACGCGAAAATTCGCAAAGTCGAACGGGGGGGAGTAGGCGAACCAAAAGAAAAATCGAGGAAACAAGAAAGGAAAGAAATTTCAGGCGACCGATTTTGCCATTTTTAAAGCATATAGACATCAGCTAGCTAATTGCCTGTGTTTTATGTTGTTTGACGTTAAGGCTGATTTTTCGTCGACAAAGATCCCGTACCTCACGCAGAAAGAAAATCTACGAGTTTTCCGAGCGCTGGACAAACTCCCGCACACCGAAAATTTTGTCCACCCAACACTTCTTCATTCGGTTTCTTTTTCGTTTCACAGTACCGCGACAATTTTCAGAACGTTTCCGCCACGATGATTTTCGTTTTCACTCCGCCGCCGCGCACTTTTTACTTTTCGTTTCGCTGTCGATTTACCGATTCGTCGATTTTTCGTTCCTCTTTTGCTGCCATCCGACCACGATCTCCTTCCCAAAGAAAAAACTCTTTGCACGTCGGTTTGTCCAAAACTAGCGGTTCCTTTTCAATCCCGTGCGAAGTTCGCGGCAGTTGCGGGCGCGATCGAGTCCCAGCGAAATGCTTAATCTCGATCGCGCTCACAACCGCCCAGCAGGAAATTTATCGGTTGTCCAGCGACAACTCAACACCTCCATGAATCGCCCATTCTCCTTTTGAACTTTCTTTAATGTCTCTCCCAGCCCAAAAAAGCCAAAGAGCTCTAACACTGTAACCTCTTCTCCCTGACATTAAAAACCTGGGATGTTTTGCTTCCGGTGTATAGTGTCCAAAAGAGTATGCCTACCAACACTAGCCAGCAAGCTTTATGAGTAGGGATTTCCCAGGTGTCTCCTCGGCGACTGCATGAGGCATCCACTCTTTGATCAAGTTTGCTGCCTCGAACCACCGCGGATACCCCTCCGACAACCCAATTAAGAGTTAAGGGCTGACACAGAAGATTTTGGGCCGTAAAACGAAAAAGTGCCAGAATTGAACAAGGCCGTTATAGCGAAAAGCCGTATAAAGGGCGGCCGTACAGCGAGGTATGAGTGTAGAGCATAACTCGCAGAATGCGGTTTTTAGTAATCCGTAAAAGAGATGGCTCCCTTTTATCGGGTTTTGAAAAAATTGGTAATCCCGACAACTAGATGGACATATTATTGTACAAGGTGCGCCATCTTTTATATCGGTATGTAAACATTGAATAACTTTGAAAAAAAAACATCTGATTTTTATATGTGAGGTATTTTTATTCAATTTGGTCCTTTAGAATTTATTTGGATTAGTTTTTGAAAACAACATCAATAAAGTGGCTGCCTCTATTGGCCACAGCAAAATGTGCCCTTTTTGCTGCGTTTTTCATTACTTTTTCGAGCATCTCGGGCGGTATAGCGATGATTTCGGCACAAATGTTTGCTTTGAGCTCGTCAATGGTCTGAGGTTTGCTGGCGTACACTTTGCTTTTTAAATAACCCCATAAAAAGAAGTCCGGAGGAGTCAAATCTGGAGATCTCGGTGGCCAGTCAATTACTACGTTTACATGGAGGATTGAATCCGGATTCAATCCTCTAAAATCGCATGTAAACGCAGATCGGATTGAAATGAGATTGACTCGATCCGAACCAACTTCTCGACCTGGATCGATTCGAAACCGGTTATGTCTTTCGTCATTTCTTCGATTTGCCAATGTTTCGATCTTTCGATCCGGTGTTGTCATAAACGCGATCCAAATTTCGATCTTTCGATCTTTGAATTCTCCATGTAAACGTAGTAAATGTCGCCTCTTTTCGATATCAGACGTCCAGGGAATTTTCGTTGCAGAAACTGAATTGTTTTATTTGCAATGTGGCATGGCGCACTGTCTTGTTGAAACCAGTAACCATCCAGATCTTTTTCACGCATTTGCAGGCAGTCATAATTAGCTAACATCCACCGATATCGTTTTCCATCGACTGTTTCGTTTTGTCGGAAAAAAAATGGCCCAATGATGGTTTCGGCGCAAACGCCGGCCCAAACAGTCACTGTTTGATCATGCAATGGCGTTTCATGGATCTCGTGTGAATTCTCCGTTCCCCAAAAGCGGCAATTTAGCTTATTAACGCCGCCAAAGAGTGTGAAATGGGCCTCGTCGGTCATCAAAATTTGCTTCCAAAAATCAGGTTCAATGTCAACCATTCGAGCGACTGTTTGGTCGTATTCCAAGCGACGTGGACGGTCTGTCGCCAATATTCTTCTGAATTGACGTTTCCAAAACATGTCCAATCAAGTCAATCTGTTGAAAAATGTCAAAGTTATTCAATGTTTACATACCGACATAAAAGATGGCGCACCCTGTTCCGGGTGTAGTCCAGTGGTAGTGTGCTAGGTCTTGAAAACATTGCTACCGGTGTTTAATTCCCACTCAATGCATAATTTATTTATATGAATTTTTCAGTCGCTATTGGATTCAAAATATTAAGATAAATCGTGAACAGTGCGGAATGTTTAATAGGGTCACTTGTAAAGGATCTAAACCTGAGCAAATGAGTTCTGTTTACATTCTTATCAGATTCACAAATACCATCAGAGTGCCAGACAGTAGTTGATTTGCTATAGGCAACTTTGCTGTTCTGGTAGATCGTATCACAGCCAATAGTACTGAAAAATTGTGATCATTAACACTGCCATACCCAGCCCGATTCCTGATATTCCTTCCTATTCCTAAAACTGATTAAGTTCGGTATCCCATTTCTTCTCCACAATTCCTTCCAACTCTCCTCTCCTTCGCACCAAGAAACACGGAAAAATATTTGATAGAACAATATCGCGGCCAAGTGGGCTCAGTTTGTTCTTGAAAATTAGCCAAAAAACAGCCATCAGCCGTAGGCGCCGTGTCGTAGTGCAGTGGGATCACAACGCACCCATCTAGCGGTCTATGTGTTAGCTATCTCTGTCAATAGCTACCTACCTAACCTTAGGGTTACTGTATACACACTCACACCAAAACAGCCTCTAAGAGGGGTTTGGCAGATGCGTACCAAGGTGAAAAACCAGTAAATTTAATTTTTTTCCATGTTTATGGGATTTCGCTTTATAAACATTCGAAATGATTGACTTTTCGCTGCAAAATTGTAAATTTCCATAGAAGAAATGAAAGAAATAGGGAAATTTTCCAATGAAAACCACAATTTCGCGCACACACACTTCCATATCAAAGAAAAACACGTACTAGAATTGTGGAAGGGAACCGACAGCTCTTTTTCCGACTCTTCACATATTCGCACTAACATACTTCAAAAACGCAATTTGATAGCAATTCTCAGTAGTACAAAAACAGGCGAACTAGTACATAAACAGGCGATTTTTGTGAGGTTAAATTACAATTTCTAGTACAGAAACGACCGAATTAGACGTATCTGCCAAACCCTAGGTAGAGAGTGTTGTGTATATAGTGACCCTACCTAACCTAACCCTGTACAAGAAACGGGTCACTTTATAGCGAAATTTTTAATTAATAATCAATCGAAATTTTCAGTTAGAAATCCTCAAAATTCTGACGGCGCCCATATTGCAATGTGGTCTTTATCGTGGTTTTAATTCTACTTCTAATATATTCATTGCTTTAGCTTTTTATTCTCTTAATTTTAATCGACAATTTTACCACTTTTCAGAATCAACTTCCGCATTCGGATACCGTTGAATTTTTCCAGCGTTTATCAACCGAAACTTTATTCTTTGTATTTTATTACATGGAAGGTACCAAAGCGCAATATTTAGCTGCAAAAGCATTAAAGAAGCAAAGCTGGCGTTTTCATACGAAGTATATGATGTGGTTTCAGCGGCATGAAGAGCCTAAAATAATTAATGATGACTACGAACAAGTAAATACCCCAATTCTGTTTTTCTTTTTCTTTCATTCAATCGACATTTTTCATTCTCAATATTTCTCTATCGCACTTACAGGGTACATACATTTATTTCGATTATGAGAAATGGGGTCAGAGAAAGAAGGAAGGTTTTACATTTGAATACAAGTACTTAGAAGACAAGGACCTGAATTGACTTGTAGTAATCTGATAAAAAGTGATGAAATAGTTGTTTTAGTTCTTTTCTTTTTCAAAAAAAAAAAAAAAAAAATCAAAATCAAAAACAATAACAGAAAACAATTCCTCCTAATAATTCGCTTGAAATACGCAACATCATCGTCAGTAGACCCATCTCTCGTTATGGAACAAAAAACGGAATCAGCGAAAAACTCAAAAAACCATGTTCTGTGCTATCGTTATCATTGTATAAAATAAAAACAAACTAATTATATAAAACATCATGAAAATAGCGATGCATCAACGAAATATTTAATTGAACAAGACAAAAAACAAAAACAATTTCCTCTTCATGTTGAACATCAAAAACAAAAAAAAAAAAAAAACAAAGACGACTACGAAGACCAATTTTTTGAATATGCCTCGGATAGAGACACGAATAAAATATCTGCGCGAAATGAAAACTAAGATCATAAGTGGAATTCTTTTTTTAAGTACACGCAAAGAAAAAAAAACAAAACAAAAAAAAATCATTCATTCATTTCTTTTTTTATAATAAAATTTATTTAAAAAAAAAATATTTATAATTTGCAATTTTTTATTTATTTCTTATTCATATTTTTTTTTTGGTTTTTAGTTCGTATTTTCGAATAGACTCAACTGTTATTCGTTTCAATGCTGTTTTTTCGTTTCATGTAGTAACAGTCGAAAAAATGTTATCCACGCGCTCGTCGTTTCCGAGCAAGTGATTATTCAAGCGCGAAACTTTTGTCCATTTCTTTCGAGTATTTTATTGTTGTTATGTATTTAAACACAAAACACGAATTAAGATTTTAACAGCGATAAATATTATAACATATATTTCTTAATAATCGAATTTTTCATTTTCACTCTATTTTTTTGCTCGCTATTTCGAAGAAGTAACATTTTTAAACCAAACAAAAAAAAATTATTAACTCAAACTAAATAGATTGAATTAGTTTTTAAGTGTTTCATGTTTTGATATTTCTTTTTTCGAATTCGAAAGCTTATTAATTATTGATAACTACAAAAAAAGTGAAGAAAACAGTAATAATTTTAAAAATGTAGAGAAAGAACTAACAAAAAAAAAATCGTCAATTTAGTGCTGCGCGAAGAATTCAATTTTTGTTCGTGTCGTTTAATCGATTTTCTTTCGGATCTAGTGTAATGTGGCTAAAGAAACTTTCAAGTGGAGAAAATTTTACGTACGTATTTGTGTTGGGTACGGTCCTGTCGTCTGTGTTTAAAAGCTTAAAATAGTAGCGATGTACATTTTAACAATTAACAAAACAAAGATCAGTATTAACAGTCGAACCGATTCCGCTAGTTATTTCATATGAACATGCGAAGAAATCAATTTTAATTTCGTATGTTTATACTTGGAAGTGTTCTTAAAGTGTGTACAAATTCGAAACATGGGACACTCTCGAAAAACCATTTGCTTTATATAAACAAAAAAAAACAAACAAACTAACAAAGTACAAGTGTTTCGTTACAACACATGATGCGCAATTTTATAGTGTAGCTCTTAAACGCCTTTGAATATGTTCGATTTCACCGAAAGTGTCTCAATTTGACGTTCGTTACATTCCATGTTGTTATTTTCTTAGCTATAAAATAGCGAGAGAGCTGGATTTTGGAAAATTCAATCCGTGTACCATTATCTATCCCATGATTTTCCCACAAGAACATTTTTTTCCCCCTTCTGTTAATCTATTCAAATTTCTCACTATATTACTAACATCAAACCGAATGGTCAGACTCACATAAAAAGTTTATTAGATAAAACAAAAAAAAATAAATTCTATATTTCATGCAGCATGAAAACACGATATCGAACAAAATTATAAAGGAAAAACCAAAAGAGAAAACAAAAAAAAACACTAAATGAATTATATAAAAACAAAACAATGATTTAAAATAATACAAAAGTAAAACAAAATCGTAGTTTCAAATGTGAAGGATGAAAACTTGAAGTTAAAGTAAAAACAAGTTGAAAAATACTTTACACTTTAATGTAAATTATTATTGAAAAGAAAATTAAAAAAAAAAAATAGAAAAAAAAACATAAAAACAAAACAAAAAAAAATGAACAATTTTTAAAAAGTAATTAAAAAGAAGATATTTGAAAATCGTGATGCATTTTGAAATCATTTTTACTTTTCTTATGTGATCTTTTGTTTCGTGTACCGGGCAAGTAATAAAAGCAATGCAAGCAAACGAGTTGAGTATCCAACTGTTTGGTGACCTGAACTGTGAGCGGTAGACCCGGGCCTAGGGTGTCAAATTTCATAGAGCAAGCTTTGTTCTCGTGCAAAATTGTTGACATACGAGGGCGGATTGATAATGACGTGGAAAAATTGAGAAAACATAATTTTATCAGGTAAAATTTATTTTATTTTTCAACGTAGTCTCCTTTTAGCTCGATACACTTAGTACAGCGTTTTTCCAATTTTTTGATCTCTTCCAAATAATATGATTTGTCCAACCCTTCAAAATAGACGTTGGTTTCACTTATGACGTCAGTATTCGTGGTAAATCTCTTTCCAGCAAGCCATTTTTTCAAGTCTGGAAATAATAAAAAGTCGCAGGGTGCCAAATCTGGAGAATACGGTGGGTGAGGGAGCACTTCGTACCGTTGTAGTATTAAGTAATAAAGCTCTGATACAACTTTTATTTATTATTAATTATTAAAATTATTATTTTACTTGATCAACAAATTTTTTAGTTCGTTATGTATTTTTTTAATCAATCTAATTTTCGACTCCGGTTTTTCTCTGTTTTTTTCAGCGACCGGTTGATTGATTTTTATTATCAATCAAAATCAAGCAACCGGCCACTTTGACTTTATAATGTGTGAAGTGTTTGCTACATGCGTTCCACACATGTAGCCCACACCTCACACCGTAATTCAAACAGTTTTGCCGTTGCAACTGCGGACTTGTGAGCCGGAGCGTTGTCGTGACGAAACAACACTTTTTTCTTCGCCAAATGAGGCCGTTTTTCCTTGATTTCAGCATCCAATCGAATCAATAACTCAGAATAATATGCTCCTGTTATTGTTTTTCCTTTCTCCAAGTAGTCGATGAATATTATTCCATTGGAATCTCAAAAAACTGTCGCCATAACCTTCCCAGCTGATGTAACGGTTTTTGCCTTCTTCGGTGCGCTTGAACCGGCTTCCATCCATTGTTTTGACTTTTCTTTGGTTTCTGGAGTTCCATGTTTCATCAACAGTTACGAATCGACGAAGAAATTCATTCGGATTACGTTGAAACAGTTGCAAACTGTGCTGTGAAGTTGTCACACGAGTGCGTTTTTGGTCGATTATGAGCAAACGCGGCACCCATCTTGCGGATAGCTTTCTCATGTCCAAATAGTTTTTCAAAATATTCCAAACACGTTCAGATGAGATGCTTAATACGTTAGCTACGTTAGCACTTTTACTCAACGATCTATTATCACGATATCATGGATTTTATCGATCATTTCTGGCGTGGTGACCTCATTTGGACGTCCTGGACTTGGTATGGTTTGTGTGCTCGTACGACCACACTTGAATTCAGAAAACCATTTGTAAATCATTTGGATCGATGGTGCAGAGTCCCCATAATGCTTATCTAATTTATCTTTGGTTACTTTAGCTGTTTTCCCTTTTAAAAAATTGTATTTAATCAACACACGAAATTCACTTTTATCCATTTTCAACAATTTTTGTAAGTCGACTTGCTTAGACGGCTGCTTCTCGAAAACTAAACGAGGTGTCAGGCTTAAACTTTGCAGGTAATCTATTTAAGGATGGTCCAGGTAAAAAAAAATAACGAATTCCTTACCTGCCCACTCCTTGATTTTTCCACGTCATTATCAATCCACCCTCGTACATAACGTGGAACATACAAAAAAATGGTGTGGGAAAAATGTGTGAAAAAAAAAGGTCAGTACATCTGAAGCAAAAATGTGTGAGCAAAAAAAAAAGGTCAGTACATCTGAAGCAATACCTATCGGTATTCGATCATCCGACGAAAGGGGCGGCAAAATTGTTTGAGGCCTAGAAGGTTAAATCCGCCCCTGGGGTCCGCACACGAGTCGACTGAAACCCGACCAATTTTAAATCAGTCTGCAGCTAGTTGAGTGCAATCGTATTTGCTAGTCGCAAAACAATTTAATTGCATGGTTGCATATGCTAGACCACAAATTAAAGGAAACGATTCTTTACAAGATAAGAACTTTGGTGCGATTGATCCATCGAATCAGGTTCAATTTTGGTTGAAAACTGGTTGTGTGTGTGACTGGTATGAAATCCTTTGCAATTGGAGTTGCAAACCAGTCGCTCCGTGTTCGGAGGCTCTAAGTGTGTTCGGATTTTGCTAGTCACAAAATTATATTGCTTGATCTCATTATCTCCGTACTAGGTCGGTGGAATATAGATATGAATTTGTACATTATCGATCGCTGGCTAAGTCTACAGTTAAATCAGCCATAAGAACTAACATAGAAAGAGTAGAGTCGTTGATCCAACGAAATGAGATCAAGCACTTTTGGTCATATATTCGCACTCTTAGATCGTCCTCCTCTTTCCCGTCCGAAGTTTGTTATAATAATATTATTGCTCGTAACTCTCAACGAGTCATGTGAGCTGTTTGCGACATACTTTTCGTCGGTATTCTCTACAACATCTACATTTTCGACAGAATTATCAGAGTCTTACCCAGTTACCATTCCTCTACTTTCGGTTACTTCAAGCGAAGTGTTAACGGTGGTTCTGATGGTATCCTCAATTTGTTTGTTAAACCTCTTTCCTCATCTCTCAGTTATTATATATTTAATAGAAGTATCGATGAAAGTATTTTCCCCTTTCGCTGGAAGCAAGCTGTCATTACCTCTATCCATAAGAAAGACGACAAAGCATTAGTAACAAACTACCGTCCTATCTCTATGCTACAATGCTTTGCTAAATTATTTGAATGATTAATACATGATCGTGTGTTCACAAACTTTAATCATCTTATTAATAAACACCAACATGGCTTCTTTAAAGGTAGATCAACTTCATCAAATCTCTTAGAATTTACAAATTCAGTTTCCAAAGCTTTGGACAATCATAAACAGATGGACGTAATTTATATTGACTTTTCCAAAGCGTTTGACTCAGTAAATCACTGCTTATTACTCTCCAAACTTAAAGGCTGTGGAATTTCGGAATCACTGTTTCAATGGTTTGCTTCCTATCTGGTTAATCATAAATCCCGTGTTCGTTTCAATGGTTCAATGTCATCGGAATTTATTTCTCTCTCTGGTGTTCCTCAGGGCTCTATCCTGTGCCCACTTTTGTTCATAATATTTATAAATGATTTACCACTAATAATTCAATCTCCTTGTCTGCTCTATGCGGATGACGTAAAAATTTATAGGGAGATTTGTTTATTGCATGATTGCAGAATATTACAATCAGATCTTAATGCTCTTGCTTTGTGGTGCTCTAGTAATTGTCTTCCACTGAACGTCTCTAAATGTCGTAAAATGTCCTTCGCACTTAAGAGAACCATGATCTCTTTTGATTATGATATTAACTCAGATGTACTTCTTGAAGTCTCCCACATTCGAGACCTGGGTGTAACCTTTGACACCAGACTAAAGTTTGACCTTCACTTTCACAATCTAGTAAGTACTGCATCGAAATTATCAGGCCTAATTCTAAGATCATCATATATGTTCTCTAACATTCAATCTTGCATCAAGCTCTTCGTGACTCTAGTGCGGAGTGGCTTGGAATATTGTTCCGCTATTTGGTCCCCTCACTACAATTGTCATATTATTGCTCTTGAATCTGTTCAATGTAAGTTTACTCGTTCTCTCCTTTACAAACCACCGTATAGCTGAACTTGTTAGCGTCGCGTAAATCGATTCTTTTTTCGGCATGTAATTCCGTCTGGAAAATTAGTTTCGAGGAACGTTGACCTTCAACTAGGAATCACTTGCGCCCAAGACCCTCCTCCAGGTTGACCCATTTGTCCTAGGGGTTTCAAAGGTTTTCCACCGGGAGAAACGGTGGTAATTGGACCCAATTAAAAGGGGTCCGTCAGCTATAAAAGAATTTAATAAATACCAATGATGGTGCGTTTACCCTTTGCATTGGAAGCGTACGTCGGAGAAAAAGTTGAAGAATGTTACGACTTTTGCGACTTCACAGGCCATCTGATTGGTTGATTTTATGGTGGGGATAGAGGTGCGCCTCAAACGTTGAGTGTAAATGCACCATGAATCCACCATCATTGTTGTACCGTTTTCGTCAATGATTTTGTGGTCACATCTGCGTTAAAGGAAGATAACACGTTAATTAACGCGAGAACAAATTACGTACTAGGCTCTTCATTTTCAAAAGCCTACACTAATGTTTAATTCGAAATTAAACTTTTAGCGCACTAAAATCTAAATGGATGTCAATGCCGAAAACGTTTGAATAATTAATTTGCAACTAGAAATTAGTAAAAAAGCAGTTAACGCATTCGAAATAAAGGTCCTCTGAAGAATTTTGGGACCTGTGAAGGATAGAACGGACTGGCGAATAAGATACAATCAAGTATCAACTCTACGAGGAGCCAGAGCTTCAACGTTTATCAAGCTACGTAAAATGCAGGGGCTGGCCATGTAGTGCGAATGGAAGATAGAAGAATCCACAAACGTGCTCTTAAATCAAAGCGAGTAATAACAGGCCAGTAGACAAACCACCCAAACGATGGGAAGACTCGGTTGATGAAGATAGCAGCTGGAGGATGCGGTCTTCGGATCGAGATGATTGGAGGCGACTTCAGAAAGCCAGGGCCCGATTTGGGCTGTCGCGCCATTGATGATGAGAAATTAGTAGCACGTGTATGGCCATCCAAGCGTACTGCACAACGCCATAGTTCAGCTATCGTCTAGCGCCTAATGCCATTAATAACGTCGTATTGAAATTAACACAGCAGTCTGTGGCTACACCTGCGTTTAACGCAGATAAGATCTGTTAGAAAAGTAATGGGAATAGTGACGGTGTGGAGAAAAGAGGAACCCTAAGCCTGTCCCACTCACAAGTCTTCAAGGTCAACTGCAGACAGACGTCCAGGTCCGGTATGAGTTTTACCCTGCTAAAAATCGTTTTCAGAAGGGCGATATTCAATCGAAGATGATTCACGCTCAGGATGACCGTCAACATCGAGAATCAACGAAAACATTGAGAGTGAGGGGAGGGCTCAATGTAAATATTGTTTTGTGTGATGAAGCACATTTCGATTTAAATGGACAAAACACTGTCGTGGCCTAAAAAGGATAAGCCGGAAAGGGAGCTAAGCATGATAAGCCGCGCAATAACACTTCTCTGTCGCTCATAACTCATCGGAAAACATCAAATTTTTTTTTAAACCAGGATAAGTTAGCGTGCAATTTTTGTTGCTCAAGCCCAAGGTTAATGAACTGTTTATCGAGCAACGTACAACGCCAGCAAGCCCGCCGCTTCTGCTCGATTTTCAGCCAACATCGAACGTTCACAGAATTGGCCCACTGTATCCAAGCAACTTACCTATCTTTGGATTATTTTGACCTTTTCATGCCACCATGCACAATTATTTATTTTCCGAATAAATCGATTAAGTTACAGAGCCGTCTTAACCTATGGGCAACCGCTGGAGGCTCCTGATTCTACCCTGCTGTATGTTACGTATTTGTTGAACAGGTGAACGGATATGAATTCCTGCCAGGGTCAGTTCTACGAGTGGGGAGAAATTCGACGGTTAATCCTCCATTGCCGAAAATATGATATATACATGAAAAATTAGTATTCCTCGCAAGAATTACTTATCTCTTTTATTATATCCTGCGGGTCCTAGGTGATATTTGAATTCATGAGCTCCGGATTACTAGTTTAAATACTACTGAATAATCGCTTGCCCTACGGTGTCCGAGTTACTCTCACCTAAATGAGAAGAAAATCCGGGCTGATTTATGCGTTGGTTTATGAAAGATTGTAATGTTTCCATAAAAAACAACATCGGTACTAAGATGATTAATCGTATAAGATTCAGCACAACCAGTACCACTCGTAAGTATTCATATTCGCTACACGAATTCTCATTCCTGGAAAAACAAACTGTAACGTTTTACATGTTAATAAAACCTGACTAAAAAAATGACTGAAAAAATCGGTGGACAGTCACGAGTCATAAATTTAACTATCCGGCAAATTGGTCGGCGGTCAATTTATATTAAAATAATTCTTTGTCATACGCAACTCAATTAGTTCGTTTCAAAGACGTGTCCTTAATAGGCTGACCGTGACTGCAGTTATAATTCTACAAAGCTAGGCTCTACGTCTCAGAAATCCACAGCAATTGAAAAACCTTATTTTCAATGACTTAAAAAATAATGTTTTATTAATCCTAAACAAAACGTTTTAAAAAAAAAAAATCTAATTCAAATAAACTACACATTCGAAATCTTTACAATATGTCGTTTATTATTGAAAATAAACTTTCAATGCATAATATAAAATTCCAGTTTAAAAGATTTTATACATTTGCATTGCAAGCATAAAAACTTGTTAATCCGCACAAAGTATACTTAAGCCTCGGATTCAGTTTTGAGTTTGTTCAAGTAAGCTGCCTTGCGATCGGTAACACGTTGTTTGCGTTGTACAAGAGTCAACTTCTTAGCAGTCCATCTCTTCTTGACAGATCCAGTCTTCTTTTCGATCTTCTTGTAAGATGGATCGGTACGAATGGAGCTATGGGCTTTCTTGTAGACTTCTTCCAACTGTAAGAAAAATTATTTAAAAAAAACAATTATAAAAAGGAATTCAACATTTTATGTTGCTTGTTTGGGGAGTCAAGCTCTGGTGCAAATTAAATTTAATGCCGTAAAACAACAGGGGAAATTATAATATGAGTGAAATGACATGAAATTTTGCGTTTGTAACGTGTTTGAATCCACACATCTAAGGTCTGAATTTAAGCCTAACACCCCCAATACTGGGAATAAAAATATTAAGACCTCACAAAATTAATGATGTGCTATCATTCAATCGTTCCGGAATTATTTTCTCCAAGAAACATACCGCAAACTGTGTCCAGGATTCACCGGGATATGACAAACAAAGATGCTAAACTCAATTGGGACAGACCCCGAGGATGACATGAATAGTGCAACCATATTTCGAAGACGATTTCTGTGATCAGACGGAAGTTGACGGATTCTTTCATGAAGCTCTAGGGGATTTTGACGAGATTCCTATGGCTTGTTCGTCTGTGAACTCCATAGATGTAAAAAGACAGCTGAAGCTTAGTATCCTGCAGCTTCAACTACTCCTGTCTTTGTATCACGACAACGAAAGCGGCATACGTTGTGACATACGAATTCTAAGTACCTGTTAGAATAATGAATTCAACTTGTAGAGTTTTATTCCAAAGTCGGAGAAGTTGACTTCGATTGCGTTCTTCCATTGATTGACCATATGACTGCGATTTTATCGAACAAATTACGTTTCAAACTAATGTGTACGTTCGGTAGGGGAATGAATAGATCACTGGGTATGGAAAGACACCAAATTTGTTCGGTTGGCGTCTACACATGCTGGAGTGAAACCGTTAAAATCGTCATATGGCATGGGTGGTGTTGATTTGATAGATGGCCTATTTGGACACTATCACTATGAATGAATACGCAAACATTTTCGAGATTGGTGAAGCTACCATAGAAGCTATTTTAATAATTTTTTGGATGTTTTTCGGCGTCAGAGTTTCTGGTGCGAGACACCAACATACAAGCCCGACTGGGATCAATCGCTGTCCTGCGCTACTGTTATTGAGGACGTGACAGCTGAAAAATCAATTCCTTCCTCCTCCCCGAGTCAATCGAAAGTTGATCAAATTTGGTCGAATGAACTCGACAATAGGAGGTACGAATGCTTCTCTTATTCGTCGTAGAACTGCTCAAACCGATTCGATTTCCTCCGAAATTTATATAGTCGCTTGTAGAAACGAACCAGGACGAGAAAAAGACAAGATTGTCAGAGCTGCGCGGATGCATTCCCGATACAAACTCCTAGAATCGAATGGAGATAGTTCTCGAAAAGTTGGATATCTTTCAAAACGAACTTAATTAAAGCCTAACCGAACCTCATCATCAATTGCGCGACAGCCCAAATCGGACCAGGGCTGGCAGGATACATTGTTTGAAGTCATCTTCGTTCACCGCCCTGTCCTCCAATTTGTTCATCTAAGAAGCGATCTGTAATCTACGTCAACTGATTCCTCGTATCTTTTCCGATACGCCATTCAGTGCCTTCTCTTACTGGTCCCAAAATTCTTCGAAGAATTCGTCGTTCAAATGCGTCTATTGATTTTTCAGACGCTTGGATGAGAGAGTCCACTAACTAGCCTAACCGAATGATCTGGATAAATTGTCCGTTAAAATTTCAAATTTAATTCATGGAAACATGTAAAGACGGCCTGTAGTTCCAACAGACGAGCAGGAAAAATCAGTCGGGGTTGGCCAGACATGGCAAATTGGATCTGCCATTCTTCACGAACAACTCTTTAGATGTTTGTCCATGCATCATCTTGATTCCTATACCATCCGGTGCGCAATGCTCAATTCAACGGGTTTTGGTCGCTTGTTAAAATTACCGATGCCGCCGCCAACTCGGACCACTACAATCACATCGCCGCTGCTCCGTCAACTGCTCGGGCTCCTATCGACCTGTCGTCCCTACCTAATGTGCAGTTCATTCAAAATAGATTTCAACTGTTGTCGTATTTCTGCGAGATTGTTTGTTTCGCACCCAACAATCAGATTATAGTTGAAGTGACATGCTGCGTCTGCATCGCAGCATCTTCAGATTTTGCCTTACCCAAATAGAAAGTCGGTCACCTTTCTTTCATCGCTTGTTTGCAGGTCTTATTTTGATATTTCTGTGGTAAAAAGCGATAAGAGCTTATGTCGAGATAAGAAAAAATTATTTTTCAAGTTTTCAATTGCATTTTTTAAATGAAATTGCCATTGTTTGATAGATTTTTATCTCATAATATATTATTATTGTGTTGTTTACTAAATTCAATAAAATAAGATCTCCTAATATATTTTTTATTACTTTATTTATCAATTTTGATACACGTAACTGCCTGATTATTTTCTCGACTTAAGCTGTTATCGCTTTTTACCACAGATTTGTTCTGAGCCGCCGATTTAAATTTTTGCTTTTAAAAACGAGTTTATTTTGTTCAATTTAATTCCCGAATACAATTCAATTCGAAAATTTTTTGAAAAATTCGAAATGGTCCAGATATCAGATGTTCGTCGCAAGGCATTACCATGCGTTGCAAAAATTGCATCCCGATTAAAAATTCGACACCCAAAAGCATACGTTCGATGCTATGACGCAGAAATGCGCCAACTGTCGAAACAAAACCTTATGCCGGTTTTCCACCAAACGGACAAAACTAAAACAAGTCTTTGACTTTTCATAATTTTTTTACAAACTCTCGCTTTTTTCGACTGTTTCTATTCTGTTTTTAGTGTCCCGACCAGAAGCAGTAACTTCAAAAGGTTTCGGTGTGTTTTCTAACTGAGTCCGCTTCGTGGAAACACTGAAGTTGTGTTTTGTTCAGTTTGTGTTTTTTGATTCGAGACAGAGTAAGTTTTCCGTGTGTAAAGTGATTTTTTATTATTCTTTCCTAAGTATATTGTGAAAAAAGTTGTCTGTTTCTATTATTGATAGTGATAGAGCATTTCCCCAAGATCCGGCCACAATTGGCTTATTAAATAAATAAAAACCCAATAGTGGTCGGATCTTGATTGAGAAAAAATGTCTCCTTCATAGCCTTAATATATGGGAGGAGAACTTACTCTTTTGACAGTTCGGTTGAAATAACTTTGTTCGCTCAGTTGAAACGGGCTCAAAACAAAAACAAAACTGCGATAAAATACTGTCGGTTTGGTTGAAACAGTGTTTTGGATTTGTTCGAGTTCGAGTTTTTGTTTTCCGTGCTTTTAAAAACATGAACAAAACAAAAACTTAACTTGTCTGTTTGGTGGAAAACCGGCTTACGGGTTCGCTTACGTTGCTGCAGAGAAAAAACCACCCGCCTAAGGTGAGCCGCTCGATACCTTTTGAAACCTACAGAAGTCAACAACAGACAGATTCCATCTCGAATTTGCATCTAAATAGGCGGAATGGCGACCCGAAACAGGAAGCTCTTTTCTGCCGGAGCCACCGATGCGGCCACACGTTGCCCGGACCTTCTGCATCGACCGTTTTTTGCATCAAATTTAAATAAAAAATTCTTTACTTACGTCGATTCAGTTCAGAGCACGAAACAACTCTTCGCTGAGCTGAGGTATCGCTTGTATGGCGATACCTCTTTTTGATTTAATGGTACCGAAATTTAATTTTACAAGGTTTGGGCGATAAGCATACCCACTCCTATCCAGAATCTGGTACACAAACAGATCCAAAATCTGGTGCACGAACGGATCCAAAACTGACCAGAATGTAGGAGGCTATGGAGTCCACCGAAATATTAAATTCATCCACAGTTTTCCAGGCAGAGGCACATGCAATTCAACTCTGCGTTCGAGCAAAAATCAAACGGGGATACAAAAACCAACCATCAGACAGCAAAGCAGCTATCTTGGCTCTGCAGACAGTTCAAATCTATTCCAAACTTATTTCCGATTGCCTCCATTCGGGAAGCAAAACACAGTCAACCTTATTTGGATCTACAGCGGCTACGAAATTGCGATTCAACGACCCTAGAAAAGACTCAGAAGCTAGCTTCACAGGACCACATCCATTCTGTGGGAGGAAAGGAAAGGCTCAGGGATTAAAACTCCCTTTTCGCTTTCATGTTTGGCTGACGCGCGCTACGCTCCAACTACCTTTCGTGCAGCCCTGCGAGCTAAAAGGATTTAAACTCCCTTTTTCGCATCCATGTGTAACGAGAGACGTGTAACGGAACCGTCATGGTGGTTCGAATAAAATGTACTGGGTGAGCAAAATTAAAAATTTGAAATCGGTTTTACTTTATTATTTCAATAATACAGTATTGTTATCGATTTTTAAAAAAAAAAAATTTGCTACCCTCAAAATTTTTTTTTCACGTTTCATGACTAGTAGACACGACAAAAGCAAAAAAAAATTTCAGTCCGCCGTACGTCGACCGCTGTACGCAAAATCGTTTGAAGGCTCGTAGCTCCCAAACCCTTTGAGCTATTAAATTGAAATTTTTTTTATGAATAGAATGGGTAGGCTCCTTCAAGTGGTCACATTTTGAAGGGTGGGGGTGTGAGGGGGAGGAGGAGAAAGTGTTTTAGACGGAAAATTTTGGTTTCTAGATCTCAGCAACCGCTTATGCTAGAAGGCTGAAATTTGGAACTTATATAGAGCTTCAATAGTGGACCCATTTGCAAAAAAATTGCCGATATAGGTTAAGGGGTTTGGAAGTGGGGGACAAATTATGCGTCCGAAACGAAAAAACGTGAGATCTACACTTTCTAAAATCCATATCTCCTAAACGGTCAATGCCACAAAATTGAAACTTAATGAATATCTGTAGGTATACTAGGAGAATAGATCGGAAACAAAAATTTGAGTGGGAGTAGTGGCGTACGGGGGTGGGGGATGAAAAACTTTAGATTACGATATCTCACGAACCAATTGCACTAGACAAATAAAATTTGGTTTATGTATAAAGATTGACAAATGAAGTTTGCTGAAAGCAAAATTTTTCAAGGGGGCGGTGGAGCATAAAAGTGGAGGGGTAAGAATTTTTCTGAAAAATCACATCTCATATCTCAAGAACAGTGTAAGATAGATGCTTAAAATTTTTACCAGAAGTAGGCCTAATAGACCCCTAGCAGAAAACAAAATTTTGGAAGTGAGGGTGTAGAGGGTGGGGGTGGGGGAGGGTGAGAAGGAAAAAGTTCCGATTTTAATATCTCGACAACCTATAATGGTTTAAAACTGAAACTTGGTATTTAGATAGAGCTATATTAGTAGCATCTTGGAAAAATATAATTTTTTATAGGGGTAGTATGGTACAGGGTGGGGGGTGTTTTTCCTATCTATAGAACGGCTTATGCTACAAAGTTGAAACTTGGTACGTTTTTGTAAATCAACTAGAAAACTAATTTAGATAAAAAAAAATTTCAAACATCCATTGGCGTTCGGAGGGGGGGCAAAAAAAAAATGATCAGTGAAAATGGAATGCATATATTTTCACGGTTTTCGTCATATCTATTAGGTCTTCCCAAAAATTTAATTCATTTTTATTCTACGGCTTCTTCATATAAATACCTAGAAAGCGTTTTCAGGATTTTTTAAAATTCGACCCCTAAGGTGGTGCAAAGGGGGTTGTAAACTTTTTCACGAATTCTACTATATCCCCAGGTATTATCAGATATCGAATATCTTTTCACTTTCACGTGCTTGCGTAATAATCGCCTAAAACTTGTTTTTACGTTTTTTTTTTTCAGCCCTTAAGAGGGTATTCCCGAGTTCCGTCATTTCTTTTAGAAGTGATAAGAAATTAATTGGTCCCTACTTTCTCGTGCTGTCTTCATATTTATTTATTAACTCCTTTCAGGATTTTTGGATATTCAACCCCCAAGTGGGTGTAAAAAGGTTGCATATCTGGTGATATATCGAATTCATTTTTACTTCCTAAGGTTTCCTATATAAAAAAGCCAAAAAGTCAATTTCAGTATTTTAGATATTCAATCCTAATGGGTGTAAGGGGGTTGTATGCTTTTCAAAGTTTCGACATATTTCTTAGGTTCGATGAGATATCAGATCGCTTTTCATTTCCACAGACTTTTCATATAATCGCCTACAAACCCATTTCTCAATTTTTCGATATTCAACCCCCAAGGGTTTGTATATGTTTTCACAATTTTTGCCATTCCTTAGTTCTGATGAGATATAAAATTGATTATTACTGCCAACCAATTCATGATTTTTCGAATTTCCAGAACCAAGGAGGTGTGAAGGGTTTGCTTACGTTTTTTTTTCGAAATTCAAACCCCAAGTGGAAGTAATGGGTTTGTATACGTTTTAACAATTGGTCATATCTCTTAATTCTGATAAGGCATCAAATTCGTTTTTGCTTCTATGGGCTTTTAGTGTACACAATATACTGAAATTCGAATAGTCTACACGGACTTTTTCAATGTTTAATCGGCTAAAAATCTCTATTTTAAATATTTTTATATTAAGAACAAAAATAATTTTCCAAGAAATCTAATAATCTCGAAGCAACTCATGATACACTCCGACTTTGACCGCTCCCGAACTTTGACCCGAAAAATAATAAAGTTTCGCCCAGACCATTGGCAGATTTTTTATATAGTTTTACGTCCCGAATGTCAAAAATTTTTATTGACCACATCCTAAAACATACCAAAGTTTCATTTGGAACGTAAATATAAAATATGAAAAATATCTTACATTACTTTTTCGCTTGTGCGTGATACTAAACCTTTACCGAAGAAAGTTATAAAAACAGCAATGTTGTTTTTGTTTTGTATATAAATTTTCTAACCTGCTCTGATCTGGATAAGTGCGCAAAAACACACCTAAAGATAACTTCCAAACTTCAAGTGCCAAAATTTAAAGAAAATGAAAAGCCATCACTTTGTCATCAAAAAGATCTCTCCATTGAACCAAGTCTGTAGACCCACTCCCCCCCACCCTGACACAAATTCGTGCGTCCACAAAAACAAATGTCCAGCTCATAGGCTCATTCATAGAGCATAGAGATATATATACTGGAGATGACAAGCAGCGATTAGGTTTGTTCTTTTTTTTATTCACCCTCTTCACCTCTCTGCACTCACTCAAAAGTTAGTGTAGAAGGTGTAGCCAAAAAGAACAGACCCATAGATATATATATACTGGATATGATAAGCAGCGATTGAGTTGAAGGCAGACATCGTCGCATTCACTTACACGCAAAACAACAACAATTGATATAACGAACCTGTGTTTTCTCACTCACATTTATATTATGTCCCGCTCTTGAAACAAGCAAAACAACAATTTGATATAACGAACCTGTTTTGTCTCACTTCTCTGGCTTCAAAGCGCTTTATACAAAACCGGTGGCTTGTCATCTCCATTAGCTCTATGAACAGACCTATTGAGTTGAAGGCGGACGTCATCGCATTCACTTGCACGCAAAACAACAACTGACATAACGAACCTGTTCTGCCTCATTTACTCCCACGCTAAAACAACAACGACCCTGTTTTGTCACATTTCTCATCGTGTTTTTCGCTTCAAAGCGCTTTATACAAAATCGGTGGCTTGTCATCTCCAGTAACTCTATGGGCTCACTCCATAATCAATCACTACACAAGATTATGCGACCAAGTCGCGTGACCTTTCAACTCATCGAGCACATGAGACACTCACGATGCTTCTAATAAAGAAACCTGTGCAACAATCACAGGACACCAAACACACGGAGAAGTGAAAGGCATCGAACATCATGTCAACGAATTCTGTGGTCCATTTTCGGCACAATAGCGCGGCTAGGCGCACTACGGTAATTTTAAAATGGACGTGTGTCTCGCGTATCTACTAATAAAAAAAGATACTTACATCATCGGCACGGATTCCCAAGCTAATGTATTTGCTGAATTGTCGCTTGAACAGTTCCTCGTCCTCTTCTTCGAGCGTACGCATGTAGTCGGCTACATGCTGTCCGAAAATATGGGCACGGTGAACGTCAGCATTGAAACTCTTCGTTTCCGCCGAATAGCCGGGGAAACGTTTAACTGAATGCGGGATATTTAAGCCACCATCGACAGCGCCTTTCATGGCGCCAAAAACTCGTGCTCCGGTAGTTGTGCGGCTCAAGCCAACGTCCAAGTAGCAACGGAATGCACCGGGTCCTTCGGAGACGGGTTCGACGTTGTATTCCTCGCCGGTGACTTCAGTGCAGCCAGAGTAGAGCGAATCCAAACCCAGTTTCTGTAAAATACGCCGGGCCACTAGCAAGCCAGTGCAGTAAGCGGCAGCATAGTTTGTCAGACCGACCTGCAAAACGAATCGACCATTTTAACATCAACTTTTGGGACCGTCCCCCCTTCTCCGACTTACCTTAACTCCGTATTTTGGCAATTCATGTGAATATGCCGCGCAAACAATGCGATCACCTTCGATCCTGGCGTAGGCAATTTGACAGGTTATGTCGCGATTGCTCAGACGTACAATCAGCCGATATTTTGGCGTGTTGTACTTGTTCTTGTCCTGGAAGATGAGACGTTTCCGGGCATAGTAGTCGGTTTTTCCCTCACGACGCCTCTTGAACTTGACTTGGTAGCGCTTAAAGTATTGCTTGTTCTTCACCACCTTAACGAATCCCTGCACAAATGGAAAAAAACAAAAAGACCACATTAATTCTCACTGCCTCGGGAATCACCATCAACTTTCGCGGAAACGTCATCGTTCGATTTTAATCGTCCAATTTCACTGTCATCACACGAAAAACTTCCGTGAATTTTACGTGAAACGATTCCGTGTGGATTTACGAACGAACGTTCGAATTCCTTTCCGGATTTTCACTCACCATTTTAATTACAAATTAGAAAAACACCGCGGCACAGACAACAACCGAGTTGACGCACGTCGGTGCAGAAAAGAAAAGGGAAGGGAATAGGGTGACCGACTGATCGAAAAACGGAAACACATGAGCGAGACTCGAACGATTGCCCGATTTGCTGAAAAGCCACTGAACTTTTGGCGAACGGATGTTGAAACGAATCCTCTAAAACGAAAATAATTTCTTTTTTTTATTATCAAATGCCTGAAAGCGGGGATAAGTCGAGTTTTATTGGTGTATTTACTACTAAACCAATAACTGAAGAACAAAAATGGAGCTGTCCCGCTTACGTTCGAACTGATTAAACCTAAACTAAAGCGGGATTTTCTGGGTTGCTATTAAGTTCAAACGAAAAAAGAGACAAACGTAAAATGGAAAAAGAACGGCAATTTTCACCGAAATAAAATGCACCTGTGCCATTCGATAGCAGTGAGTACGTTCAACGTCAACAACGTATTTAGTTGCCCACTATTTTTGATTCGAGTCTCGTACAACAATTACCCTTTTCCCCCCTTTTTTCTAATTGTCCAACTGACAACTGCTGTCACCACTTTATTGACGTTTTGTGCACGAACCGAGATAAAATCATGAGGTGCTAAAAGGTTTTTTTTCCAGCTGTAAAATCATGGGAAACGATCAAAGCAAATTGAAGGGTTTGATAGTCGATGAAAAGGCAGTAGAAGTGACCGACTTTTGGTCGCTCTACAATGCCGAAATCCCGAACGATGAGAGTTCGAAACGTCTTTCAATTTTCCAAGGAGAGCCTTTTGTGAGTGGGCAGCTGTGGGTCATTCAAAGTCCCTTGGAACGCGCCATTAAGGTGATTTTAAGTCCAGCCAGCGGAACTATGAACGGATTAAGTTATTTTTTTTCGGTTTTTTTCAGAACTTAATGATCTATCGACATCCGTCGATTTTAAAATATGTCGCGTCGTGGGAACGTGGATCACAAAAACACTTGGCAACCGAACGTTGTCGACCGCTTTCTCTTGTCGTTCAGACGCAGAGTGATATACAAATTTGTTTAGGATTGCGGAATATTTTATGTGGATTGATTTTTCTTGTGGAACAAGTAAGTTTTGACCTTTGGATTTTAATTTTTCGGGTACTCGCCAGGTGGTCGTGTTCATTTTCGCAATCCTTGCACGTCCTGCTGGGCTAATTTTCTATCACATAAAAGAGTTAAAACCGCAATGTGTGGTGTCATGTAGCTCTACGCCTCGGCATTCAACCCACGCTTTGAAAAAGTCCTGAACTGTGGAGTGAAGAAAATTGTGGCTCTGACAAACACCGATTCCAAGAAAAGAGCAACCCAAGTGCGCTTCACTGATTGAACAATATGCGACGAAGAACTGGGGCCGTAAATAGCGACAATGTCGGTGTCGTTGGCAGCGACGGAATACATCATATAGCCCCTGATTGACTGATTTCATTGAGTTCAACTCAATGCGTTGTGCTCAACGGCCTCCTTGTGAGTGAGGAGTGATTAGTTTGGCCTGTAAAAGGCATTACGGCTAGGTAGGTAGGTACGGCTGCCTGTACGGACAACAGACACACTGACCCCTTCCAAACCAAGTCACACGAACTTCTATACAAGACCCGGGCGCGTATTTACAAACCTTATACCATTTGATCGACTATTGACCAGATATTCTCAGTCAAACAAGGGCT
This sequence comes from Beris morrisii, assembly GCA_951812415.1. Classification (NCBI taxonomy): domain Eukaryota; kingdom Metazoa; phylum Arthropoda; class Insecta; order Diptera; family Stratiomyidae; genus Beris; species Beris morrisii. The sequence goes on along the minus strand of OX638313.1, from coordinate 101,837,666 downwards.
AGAAAAAAGCTGGGAGTATAAAATCGACGTGCACCGTATTATCGTAATGTACTATATAAAATAATGTTTTTTTTTTTTTTAATGGCTGAATTAGTCCCATGTCTAGGGCACACTTTCTCAGTCCGAAGAGCTGGAGGCAGTACAGTTTCACAGCTCATCGAACTGGAAAAATTTATGCTGACATTGGGCTCAACTTGATGTGGCATAAGTGCTCCTCAGTCAATACAGCTTGACTTCGGACTCCCATCAAAACTCGTCCGATTAACAAAAATGACCATGACTGACACTGAATCTCAAGTAAGGATACAAAACGAGCTTACCCAAAGCTTCCGAACAGAATCCGGTCTGAAGCAGGGAGATGGACTCGCTCCCATGCTCTTCAATCTCGCCCTGGAATATGTCATCAGAAAGGTAGCCTTTGATACCAGAAGTACCCTACTAATCAAGTCCACTCAACTAGTGGTGTACGCGGATGACATAAACATCATGGCCAGATCTATTCCAGACGCGAAGGAAATCTTCCATTGTCTAGACTCAGCGGCAAAGGATGTCGGGTTAAGAGTCAATGAGAATAAGACCAAGTTCATGACCCAAACAAGACGAAACGCGCCAACTAGACAAAATATGACTATGGGTGACTACAACCTGGAGAATGTGGATCATACTTGGGAGCACACCTTGTAATAGACGGCAGCGAACGAGACGAAGTAAAACAACAAAGGCGTATTTCACGGTTCTCCCGATCTTAAAATCGAAAAAAGTGCACAGGCAGAGCAAACTTCGCATATACAAGACCATAATAAGACCTGTGCTACTATATGCAAGCGAAACGTGGACTCTAACCCAAGCGTCTGAAAAATTAATAGACGCTTTTGAATTACGAATTCTTCGAAGAATTTTGGGACCAGTAAGAGAAGGCACTGAATGGCGTATCCGGTACAACAACGAGTTGTATAACATCTATGACGACCCAGCCGCATCGAATCTTATAAAATTTCGTAAGCTACAATGGGCAGGCCATGTGGAACGATTGGGAAGCCCAAACGCACACTGTAAAAAGGTACAGCTCAGGGCAAACAATCGGGGGGAAAACCGCGGAAAAGATACGAGGACTCAGTTGACGCAGATTGCAGATCGCTTCTTAGATGCACAAATTGGAGGACGCGGGCGCTGAACCGAGATGACTTCAGACAATGTATACTGCAGGCCCTGGCCCGATTTGGGCTGTCGCGCCATTGATGATACCATTTGAGTCACGGACAGGACTGTCTTCGATTAGGTTTTGTTTGCTTAAAAACCTTACAAACCCTATACCATTTGAGTACAAAAAGTGACGGAAATAGTATAGGCTTTGCGAACGAAATTGAACTGCATGCGACTTTACAAACATCCATTCAACTTCAATTTCAATTTTGGGAATAGAGAAAAATCGCATGGGATCAAATCAGGTGAATACAGCGGATGATTCAACACACAGACTTGATTCCGAGTCAAAAGTTGACGAACAATGAGTAATGTGTGACTCGGTGCATTATCGTGCAAAAACAACAATTCTCTGGACGCAGACGCTTGTCAATATTGTCGCGAATATATGCATCCATTAGTATTTTCAGAAAAAAGGATGATAGACTGCTAGGTCTGAGATCCTTAGAAGAGACATAAGCGCTATTTTTCTGACTTAAGTATAAAAAATACCTTAGCTTCAATCCATGCTTCAGGGATGTAGGTTAGATCCAGGCAGCCTTTCGAGATAACCTTCAACCATATATCCGAGGTCTGCTGAATTTCAGCACGAATTATTCCATCCGGTCGCGCAGACTTAAATGTTTTAAAATCTCATATCGCCCAAAGGAGTTTGGACTCTGTTATAAGAGCGTCAGAGTTGCACGGTGCACATTTTTAACCGCTCCGTCTCAACATGCGAGCTACCAGAAAAGTGGGTGTCAAGAAGAAGATGATTTATTTCCTTACTTAAGATAGTCCAATCTTCGTCCCCGATAGCATGGTGTGGTTTGATTGGTAGATAGAAATTTGCAGAGCCTCGATGCTTCAGAGGATTATTCTATCTCACTACAAAGGAGTCCCGACGATTTATGATGCGCCTTTCTCAGTTCACAACTTTTATTTTTATTAAGTAACCCCTCATAGGAGTCCCAGTCGCAAACATCTTTAGTGCTTTTGGCTTTCTTAAACAGCGGCCTACAGCATTTTATAAGACTCCCCGAGTTCTGCGTTCCACCATGGCGGCTTTTGTTTTTCTCTTGGCCTGCGTTCAGGGCAGTAGTTCGACAATGCCTTGTTTTAGGCACGCATAAGTTTGGTAACTAGGCAATCGAGGTCAGTTCAGCTACTCGGTATGGGGAGTAAACCGCTAAGTTGTTTGCTAATGAAGTCATAAATCCTATGCTGATTTATTCGGGGTATAGAAATTTTGGATATTTTCCAATGCCACTGATGAGAGTCCGAGAAGCGTTGGTTTGCGCAGTTTGAAACTTATCGGAGTACCTGACAGTAAGTGCCCTCTTCGCCCACCGTACCTCAGCTACAGCCTTCATTCAAATTGAAAATATCGTGGCACCATATAGAGGTTTAAGAGCAGGAACCACTCGACTCTTGTACTGCGAGTCAGCAATATTTTCCAATAAAATTGCCATCAAAGTACAGTCAAATCGTAGACCTGCATGTCTCACAAAAACTGTGCCACTCCCCAGGCGCTTCACTCGAGAAAGCATCCACCTTGAATTTAGTTGCGGAATCCTGAAAGCTGTTTTATGAGGATTGCGAGACTGTAATTCAATATTCAATTCGGCACTAAACTAAAAAAAAAATGTACTACCCTGAATTTTTTTAACATTTTAGAACTTTTTATTGCTCCAAAAAAGCAAAAAAAAATTCAGAGCGCGTGCAACGTACCCAAAATTCTTTAAAGGCTCATAGCTCACAAAACCCTTTGAGCTATCGAATTAAAACTGGTTAAGTGGGTAGATTGGAAGGACCACTTTTTGGGGTGGGAATGTGAGGGATGTTGGTTTTAGGCGAAAAATTTTGGAGCATTTGCAAAAAAAATATCAAAATCGGTGGACGAGTACGGGTGTAGGAGGGAAAAAGCAATGCGACTGCAGATCTAGGAAGCTAAAATCGAGACATTTTTAAATGCATATTTCCTGAACGGTTCGTTGAGCTGAGAAACTCTACTGGCTCAAGTTCTTCGAGCTGAGAAAGTGTGTCCTTGACATGGGATTAATTCACAGAATTCTTTACGGTCGTCGAAATAGCTTAGAAGGTCATCCTTTCTAAAACCACATAGGTAGGAGACATAATATTGGGGTAGATGGAACAAGAGGGATGCGTCTGAAATGTCGGTGGTGTAAATCCCATCATGCATTCTTGGTAACCTTTTCTCCTGTTAAATCCTCTTCCGTTCCCGCTACATCTGGAACGGAACTGTACAGCCTCTTAAATCAGGCAAATAAAAAAAAACAAAGCGGTGGCATCAAAAAACCAGATATTGGAAGATTTGGGAAATTCTGGTTCGAAAGTATGGAATTTGCAGCGAAACTGGACAGGATCTATCACTGTTCCGTCACCAAGGAAAAAAGGTGATGACGAAGGCGATAGGACATTATTATTGACCATTTGGTATAAATTATGATGAGCCGTAGCAGATTGTCCGGTTAAATGTCGCCGAATTACTCCAAATCAAGAGCAAAGCGCCTAGCCAATTCGGTCGTAGACTTGTGATCATAGAGAAGCAGAAGAGTCTAGTGAAAATACAAATGTCTTGAGGTGGTAAATCTTGGAGCTGTACTTTGACTGGCGATTTCGATTCCCGAAAATTTCGTAGTCTATGTTATTCGCGTAATGTAAATTTTCTACCTGTAGGAGTACTACCTTAGAAAATTCAATGGCTTTGATATTCTTTATATTTTGTTTCTGTTTACCAATGAGAGTAAGAACAGCAATAGTTGGAGCGGCATTATTGTTGTCGTACACGATCCTAGGTTTCAATTTGTAGCTGCCGCCAGGACTTATAAATTCCCATTTCGTTTGTTGGTGTCCAGTTGTTTCTTCCATGACTTACCGCACGTCGTTCTTCTGGATTTAAATTCGTAGCGTGTTTGGGAGAGGTCTTGCTTTATCCTCCTCAAGGTATGATCTCTCAAATCTTAATATCTATTTTGGACTACCCAGTCGTGAATATACTAGTAACAAACTGTTTCTTTCTACACTATAAAAAGCTTACACTAACAATTAAATTTCTCTTCAATTACAGGCAAAAGCAAGACACTTGAATGTCTGCAGTTCATCAGTTTTTGTTAGTACGGAAGGTGATTGGCGATTAGGCGGTTTTGAATACGTTTGGAAAAGCAAAGATGTGTCCAAAACGTTACTAGATCAGACAAATCCGTACCGATACAAAAAAGCAATAGATCCTAATGAAATAAAGTCTGAAGGACAATGCATAGAACAATATTCGCTGGCAGTGCTTTGTGAAGATATTTTAAAAAATAGTAAAAATGTAAATACGCCTTATGTTGCAGAGTTCCGTGATTACTGTGCCACTCATCTAAAGCATCAAAATATTGCTATGCGTCCGAAACTATCAGCCGTTCTTCTACATCCTTACTTTAATCATGAATTCATTTTGATCCATTCATTCCTGATGGAATTGCCGCTGAAAAATCTTCAAGAAAAACAAGATTTCTTTACCGGTCTCATAGACCGACTGAGATATTTCGATGAACAAGTTGTAGCATCGCAAGTAGGCGGTCTTCTACTTTCGCGGATGGTTCTACTCGATGCCACAGCACAACTTTGTGTTACGCCGTACGTTCTGAAAATTAAAAACGATATATCGTCTGCCTTGTTCACTAGCCACACATTTACCAAATTCATCATTCCAAAAATTAAACAAATTTTCTGTGTACGTGATGCCCAGATACGATTGATACTGTTGGAATATTTCAACGAATACATGCGATTGATAACGAAAGAGGAACTTCAAGAGCACATTTTACCAAACCTACTGTTGGGTATAAAAGACACAAATGACATCCTTGTGGCTAAAACGCTTCGATGCCTGGCAGATTTAGTACCAATACTTGGATCCGAGAGTGTAGTTGGTGGAAATCGTGGTAGACTGTTTGCAGATGGACGACCGCAAGGACTTCCCGACTCAACAAGTCACTGGGTTGAGCCCCGATCGATTACACCTGTTATGACTTGCGGCGATCACATGATGTCAGCCAGCCCAATACCAGACAATGTCGATGTAAGTGAGAGCTACATATCTTTGGGAAATGCGGACAATCATCTTATGCCTGAACGATTTAGCCCCGATGGCGGTGAAGACGTTCAGACAGCAACTGACGGTGAACTAGATGAAGATGCTTGGAGTGATTGGGAAAACGAAGAGACAATTGTTCCTCCCGACGGCTTAAATGCTACTAATACCGATGAAATTTTAGAATCATTCGCGGGAAGCGAAGAACAACCGAGCACTACTTCCAATCCCGGTAACAAACATGAAGTCAAGACAGTTGCAGTCAAAGTTTACGATGATATTAACGAATTAGACATTAAATGTAAAAAGTTTTCCAAATCGGATACGGACGAAATTGATTTCTTCAAAGATATGGAGCCCGTAGTAATACAAACGGTTGTAGCACCTTTAGTGGCCGAGGACGAGAATGAAACTACGAAAAGTAAAAAGAATGAAAATCGAACGAAAGTCGATGATGTACATGTCGATGAAAGCCGATTTGAAATTAAAGTTGCCGATGAAATGTGTGAAGTTGGATGGGATGATGATACCAACGATTGGGGTGATGATTAATTTATTTTTGTTGTTGATTGAATTTTTCTATCAAATTTATAGTTTCCTTGGAAGTAAACATATTTTAAGTACAGATTTTTTGTGTCGTTTCTTTGGGGGAAAAATAATTCATTAGAACGTCATCAGTGGTTTTGTTTAGAAATGATTCTGGATAGACATCCCAAAGCGGTTACACAGGAACTGAAGATATCTGGTAAGTGGTTGTATTTTTAAGTTAAAATTTTATGAACTACCTGCGGAGGTTGAAACAGTCTGCTGAATTACCAGCCTATGATATCCGGTGCAAATTATTAGGCATACAAACCTGATCTCAGCGCAGAAATATGATCGGTGTTCTTTTTATCAAGAATAATTTGTCATTTCAAGTAAATTTTCCAAAATTACTCGCTTGTAGTGGCTGAAACAACTTCTAATTTTGTATAGCGAATTGCAAACTTGTTACTGTGTACTGAGGACTTAGGACTGTGTGTCTTATTGTTGTAGTACGAATCATACAATAGGTGCTAACATTTTTTTAAAAGACACAAGCTTGTTATATTTAAATTATGTATTTATTTTGAGATTGTTAGTTCCTCGTATAATGCCCATAATTCAATATTGTTGATAATTATGTTTTCTATAAATTACATTACAAAATATAGATTTGTATTTGTATGCGTTATGCAATACACTAAACTTGTTTATTATTTTGCTTTACATTATTTTATTATTTTTATACGCTTAGGATTATGATCGATAACTTAAAATTATGAAATATAAAAAAATTAATAAAATCCTACATGCATTCATGCATAAATACTCGTACTTTGCGTTCTACTAATTGAATACTTATAATTATATTTTGCAAATTTATTTTTAATAACCTCTAGATGCTTTTTGTTTATCTTATTTATTCAAATTGCTGCAGAACATAATTTTATACTGCTCATTTTTTTTAATATAAAATTGCTTTTGTTTTGCTTTTTTTAATATTTTATTTGTTTTCTCGATCAATGTGTACATAAAACGTGACTTATTTAATTGTAAGAGCATTAGGTCGAAGCAGAAAATTATCAAATTGATGTAGAGTTGAATTTAGGCCGTTAAAAATATTCTGTCGATCGATTCATAATCATTTTGCTATGAACACTGGATTAATTTATTGATTTCGGTTTGAGAATTGTACGTGATGCTGCACATTATGGTTTTATTTTTAGTTCTAAGAAAAAAACTGTAAGCAAAAATGGGCTAAGTGTGGTTTTGGGTCGAAAACAGGCAGTACAAAAACTTAGTAAGGAAGTTTTTGGTTTTGGAAAGAGACGCAGCGATGAGCTACCGTGCACACTAGGCTCCAAAAAGAGCACATACCGATCCCTTCGAAACCTAGTGGGTAGTTAAACATTCCCATTTATTTCCCTAATAAACTTGACCAGTTTGTAGTAGGGGTAGTCTTTAAGGTCAATAAAATCACACTAATGAGTAGCTACTGTTGTAGTTATTCAGAAAATCGTTTAAGTTTAAGTAATAAATAGTATAAAATTAAGTAAAACGAGGCTTTTAAGTTGAGAGCGTTTTTTTAAGATACAATCTGTTCGGCACGGCGAAATTTAAAAACTATTGCTTGATATAAACCGCGACGCTTTATTATTAATAAGTTGTCCAGTCGCCTCCGCTTAAACAATTGTCTGGCATCTCCGAGGCATACATCCGATTAATTGTTTAGCGTAATCTGAAGACCATGAGACCATTTGTCGAAAAAACTGACTAGATTTATTAAATAAAATACACTTCAGTTCTACTTTAATAAGTGCAGATAACTAAACTTTAAAATCTTTTCGTAAAAATTCTATCCCAAATCGACCCTTGGTCTCCTCGATCAAATTCATCCAATCGATTTTTTTAGGGAGATTATTGTCCGGGAACATATTGAGTCTAACCTAATATAGGCCAAACCATATATTTCAGTATGGTGCACATACTGGGCAGACGTACTTCAGGATCGACCGCATAAAACCACAGTACAAAGTCTTCGTGATAGGAGGGTTATCGCACGTGTATAACATCAAAATTCATAGACAACTTCGGAAATCCCGTTACACGTACATTCCGAGTACAAAAGTAGATTAGTAAAGTCCAAAGAATAGTTGATAAAGTAACTGCCATTTGGACGGATAACTTACTATTATAATACTGGCAGCAAATAATTTTACAATACATAAACAAATATTCGTCACGTCTTATCATTGATCTAATTTATACATTATTCGTTTTTAAACTAAATTTAAAGCAAGCCATAGAAATACATAAGCAAGCGTTGGTTTAATTTTTAATAATTAAGTTCCTTGATATGCAAAAATTAAGCAATAATATTTTCAAATCAATATTTAAAAATTAGGAGGACTAAGTTTTAGATATATTCTTTCATTTGCCTCACAATTGTCCAACCAATTCCATAAAATGTATTATTTATTGTCCAGTTATTGTGCATGACCGGGTTTAAAATTATTTGAATATTTTAAATAGCTTCATTGTATAAGACACGAAATTACCAAAAATCGAATGTTCTCTTAATGAAAATTTTGAAAATATTTAAGTAAAAAAAAGCAAGCAGAAATTAAGATTTAAGTTAAACTAAATTAGGGTGTGTAAAAACTCAGAATGTTTCCAACTGCTTCACTTGATCCGATTTCGTGAAGAAATTACTGCTGCTCAATGCAATTTCAAAGATAACGCCTCGGTCAACAAGCAAGAGTATGTGACGCCTTTTATTTCCTCATTTTGAATAAATGCTTTATGTGGGCTCCTTTACTCGTTTTACATGGGTTGGGATTGAGCTACTTCACTACATTTATTTGAAATTTTGGCTTTCCAACCCTGAGAACACCTGGTATCCCTGGTGGGAACCAGTCGTTCACCGGCCAGTCAGCGGTTCGCGAGCATCAAAACTAACACATGCAGGGAATGGCGAAACCAGCCACAGCAATTGCAACATTCACTTCAACGCATAGTTGCTAACAGATAGCTATCGCACTAGCATTCCAAACAAATCGGCGGCACCGACTATGCCGTCCCAGCTAAAGACGACGGTAACGATTGACACCGTCGAAGTCGATAGCACCCATCATTAACACTGGCACTGAGAAAATATTAAATTGTGTAGTTTCACTTGTTCACGACATGTTTACGCCTATGTTAAAAAAATGGTGTAGTGGAGCTGTTACTCCAATTTCAACGAAATTACGTTTCGTCAACACTCGATACCTCAACCGCAGCTCATAGTACGATGCACTAGAAGGTTTATTAAACTGTCTTCTAACTTTGCCGATCAACACGATCAAAACTAGTTAGACAATAGGTGTGTTTTTTTGCGTACTTATCCAGAACAGATTAGGTTAGACAATTTATATACAAAATAACAACAACATTGCTGTTTTTACGATTCTTTATAACTATTTTCAATAGATAGTAGGCTAGATTAGAGAATTTATCGCGAATAGTTCCCCCAGTGAGCTTACTGGGTTAACTATTCCGGTTGAAATTTATATTCTAGCCTACTATCTACAGGGAAAAGGAATAAAAAATAACAAAAACAGCAATATTCTTGGGATTTCAATGTAAATTTTAAACACTACTCTAATCTGGATAAATGCGCAAAAAAACACACCTAATGTTGTGGTATTCTTAACACTATCGGCACACGGCACAAAATTACCCGCTGGGTGCCAGGCCACTGGAATCCAGGGGAATGAGCAAGCTGATGAACTCGTTCCAGCAGGCTCCAGCCTAAGCTTACTAGTGGAGGACCAGCACATTGCTATTCTAAACAGTCTATCGACTCACTATGCCTGCGGTGGGCAGGCAATAGATGGTCAAACCTAACTACATGCTCAATATCAAGAACTCTTTGGCCTGAATATGATCACGGGAAAAGCAAGTATATCCTGAGCCTGAGCAGAAAAGATGCTAGCACACTAATCGGAGTGCTCACAGGGCACTGTCTGATCGGTAGACACTCTAGACGACTGGGAGCCGAGGCAAATGATCTCTGTCGTAGCTGCGGTGACCCAGAAGTGAAAGAGTCAATCTTCCACGTCCTATGCGAGTGTCCGGCCCTATCGGTAACGAGAAGGCGGAACCTCGGCGCTTATTTCCTCGATGACCTTGGTGATATCGATAAGGGAAAGCTATGTAACATAGCCAACTTTATAAAATCTATTAAATGGTTTTAGGTTCCAGGAGTTACACATACTCAAACGGGGAGCACAATGGACACACAATAACGTCTAAGTGAAGGAGGATGATGGCATCACCACCCCATATACCATACCACAGCCGATCGAGTTCCAGTTGATAGTTATCCAATTTTTTTCCAAGATTTTAAGAGTTAAAATTTTTATTCCCATCGTCGTAATAATCTAATGGGTGCCTTTTTCTAGTAATTGGGTCGGGTTTTTGTTCAACTTCCTCGCTGACTTTCAAGTTGTCCAGAAAAGTCTACAAATCGTTTCGTATTGTATTGAGAAAAAAAGTGCCATAATATTAACTCCACGGTATACACTTCATTTCTTTTCTCATTTTTTTCAGAATCTTTAGAGACTCTCTGTACAATTTTAAGCCAAAAAACATTCCAAAGTCATAGGCCGGAACAAAAGCGGGAACACTGCAAAATATAAGGGTGTTTTTCTTGTTATTATAAGCGTCGAAAGCGTGTATACATTTTTTGCAGTTTAATTCCGATGTGTCGGTCACCACACATTCTCTAAAAGACACGATCCTGTGTGCTTCAGATTTTATCTCTCGCCGCTTCCAATTGTTCTTAAACAACGCACCGCATCGTCTCCCAAATAAAAGAGCTCTTTAAATAAAAACTTATTGAATTGCGAAAATTGCATAGTGTTGATAATGTAGCTCAGAAGAATGGTAACTGAATACCTATACTTCTTCTAGCGCCCATATACAAACTTAAGTTTTTCGCTCGAATTAAGGGGGAATATCCGATTAGAAAGCGGAAAAAAAAGTTGATTTATAGAAATTATTATCTCAAAAACTATTTGCTCGACTTTATCCAGGTGCTGAGGTACTCTAATAATTTTTTTTTATAAATATATATCAACCGAGTGCGCTGCGGTCATGGTCAGCGTAAAGAATGTCCGTCGCTCGCATGGTCTGCGGTTCTCAAGATTGCAAACAGTCGGTTGATCCAAAACAAAAATTTCAAAAAGATTCTGATAATGTGAAGTATGATGCCCTTCGCAAAGTAGGGTATTGAAAAAAAATTTGTTCACGAAATGGCGGCCGATTGAACTTTATTTTCAGTTTGTAACTTCAATTATCGACCTTTCTGGCTTGATAAAAAAAAAATCCTACGTAGCGAAGTAGAAAACCTATCCAAAAATATTGTGTGAAATTTTAAAAGCAATCGGTCAAGCCGGTTATCTGAAGTTTTTGGAAACCGTCTTTGAAAAGTATGTTTCGAGATAATCGCGTTTGAATGACGCTTTATATAGAGAATTCACGAGGGGCCCATTCCGGTTAATTGCCCACTTTCACATTTATTGGAATTTCAATATGAAATTTACACACAATGTTCTTAAGACTACAAACTTTAAGATGAGCACAAAAAAATGTTTGATAAAAAAAATTTCCCCCTTAAAGTAACTTTATAGCCTGCAATCGACTTCAATGAAGTTTTATACACTTATATAGAGGACCACTGTTCAAAGAATAGGCTACATTTCATCCCACCAAATCAAAGTGGAGCTCCCATACAAATTTCAATTTGTAATTAGGTTCATCATAAATTTTTACACTATACACCACATGGTTATCATTTCGCATAACATAAAACATTAAATTAATTTTTCATGGGTTGAAATTGAGTACGAAGAAATATGTTTGTAACTCATTCAGTTACAGCCTTCAGCAATCAATATGAACAACGTTTGCTAAGTGTAACATACGCGATTTAGTTAATTTTCTGCGCTATTCTCAATTTCTAATTACGTGAACAATGTGAAATCAGTGCGTGAACGTTTGAAAAGTGTTACATACGCGATTTTGTTGTTAACTTTTCTGTGCTATTTTTTCAATTTATCATTGAAATCAGTGCGTGAAGAACGTTTGAAAAGTGTTACATACGTGGTGCAGTTTGCCAGCTAAGCACCTTTCTTTCGTCCCTACTTTTTTTACATTTATTATTTATTTTACGCATTCACAATTTATATTAATTTGTTAAGTTTCACTTACTTAGGATCCCATAATGGCAGGAAGAGAATCAAATTTCAACTCAAAGTGAGCAAAAAAAAAACAAGCCTTGCTCAACAAACACAAACTCATTCTGAGAGAAACACAGTTAGACCACAAATGACGTGCCGTATCTTTAAAGTTGCAATCATCGACCCAGCGAGAACTGCAATTATCTTTGGGTCAGAGAATAGGCTACATTTCATCCTGCTTTGTTCAGGTTAAAGTGGAGCTTACGATCAGACTTCAATTCGGGTTTAATCGTATTTTTGCGCCCTTTACAAAATTTAATTTGAGATAGGGAGCGGAAGTGAAGTGGAAAGACAAACAAAGCGAACGGGTCAGTCAGGCCGTATTCACTTCCTTGACGTATAAAACTTTGGACAGAATACAAAATAGAAAAATACAAAATATAAATGGAAAATGCTGTATTTAAAATTCATGCAGTAGATAAGTAGTGTGTACAGTGTAATTGCTTTTATAATACTTTACAATTTTTCGTTTGCAAAAATATCGGACTTTAAAATACCATGCTATTTTTTTTACTGACTCTATAATTGAAACAGGAATGTTTAAAACATTTGTATTTATCACTAAAACAAAACAAAAAACAAAAAACAAAAAATCCTCAAAAATGCACAAAAACTTTTGTATTAAGGAATTTGGTGTACAGTTTAATTAAAAAAAAATCTCGTTGTCTTTTGATTTTTATCGTATTTTTAAACGCTATAAATGTCTTATATTTTCTATACATTTCAAGTAAATTATTTTATTTAAAAATTAATTTAAATAAATAGTTTTTTTTTAACATAAAATATAAATTGATACTAAAAAAATATCAACCAAATGTTTTAATTGCCTTTTCCGTAATTTTTTTTTTTACTAAAATCGACCATAACAACAAAAATGCAATAATGAATTATTTAATGATAAATCGTAATAATATCCACAGCAAAATAAAATTGGTAAAGAAAAAAAAATTAAATTAAATTAAATATAGTAAAAATAAATTATTTAAGATAAAAGTAATGAAAAATAAATGTGTATTATAATAATACATGTTTTGTTTATGATAAAATATATAAACTTTCTGCCTTTAAAAAAAAAAAAGAAAATAAGCTAATAATATATAATAAGAAATATAATAAACGAAAATATAAATTTGTTTATGTATAACTAAATAAGCGCGTGTTCCATTCCCTTTACAAGACTGGAAGATTGCGCAATCACACGATTTAAAAATTTAAAAAAAAACAAGCAAAACCAAATAGACCTGTCTTCTTAATTGATGCCGCTTAATTTATAACAAATGAGATAACTTTTCCTTACTCATCTGTAGTCGCTTGTTTCGCCCAATGTCCAATAATGATCGAGAATATCTTCGCTTGAGAATCGTACATCTGGATCTGATTGTAACATATTTGATATGAGATCGCGTACACCTTCGCCAATATCGGTCCAGTACGGTTCCGGAAATTCATATACGCCCGATAAAATTGCATCGAATAGCGGCTCTTGTTGATTATCGGGCGATACAAATGGCGGAAAGCCACAAAGTAATATGTACAAAATTATTCCCGATGCCCAAACGTCAATCTGTAAAGGAATAAGTTTTATTGAAGTGGTTTTCTATTGGGATGTATAACAAAACATAATCACAACACCGCTGCCAATGTACAAGTCGCCATTTTCGCCACCGCACACAATCACAAAACACACAGTCAACACTTATTGCAACATTCCAGTGAGAGGATGATCAACATATCACCACACCACCCATATCTAACACACTGCATGGAATAAGCAGGGGAATGATCATCATTTCACCATACAACCCACATCCCCCACACTGCATATTTACCAGGAATTCCAACTATAAATAGCCGGACACAACGAGCGGAAAAGCGTCTTCTTTACGAGAAAGGATAAGGGCGTACTCTAGGGTCCCCGATCAAATAAAAGTAATATTTTATAACCAGAAGAGTTATAAAATTGAGCTTAAGAGTCTAGTCTCATGCTCTACCGACTGAGCTATCCATTTGAATGTTTTTAGCCGTCTACTGAATTGTGTTCTTTTACGTCTTTATACAGTGCATAACAGGATAGCGACATGGGACAATATCACCAAAGATAAGCCTGCTCTGCATATCAACTACGAACCAGACATACCAACCGTACCATTCACAATATTCTGAGACTAAAGCCTCAGTTATAATCGTTCCGATCCGATCCGGCAACGTCGGAGGGGAAAAATTTCTAGGTACAATGATTCCGTTCCGACATCCATCAAAGTGACACTAACGAGGTGTAATTTTGATTTTTAGTGAGGCGTAGGAGGTGGTGAAATTCATTAATTCACCTCTTAGCGTCGGAACGGATAGAAGTTGAAAGTTGGTTAAGTTTACCCCTCCGTTTTGTGTCTCGGCTAATTACCGGAACGATTGTGACTAGGCGTTCCGAAATTCCCTTTAGATGTGTGTCGGATGGAGAAACTCCGTTTTCCGGATCGGATCGGAACCATTATAACTGAGGCTTAACTCAATCGTTTTTTTTCAACCTGTGATAATCGAAAGCAGTAGAAGGTGAAAAAAACACACGTGATATCTTTAACGGCGCTGTAATCAGTCCGCAGAAAATTAAGTGAGCCCACAACAAACTGTACGACGGGGCGTCTGTATTGCAAGTTCTTGTACTGTGCAACTTTTTGTAAAAACGAGAAAATAATTGACTTTTCGCCTTTGTTTTTTTTTCGCTTTGTAAACAACATATAAATTTTCAGGCCTTCTTCCAGTTTCAGTCCGATTCGACTTCTTCATTGAATCAAATACTTTGGCTAAGTCAAGATCTAGCGAGTTTTTAACTCCTTATGGTAAGTTCCCAATGTGGTCAGTCGCGATCGAGCAAAAGCTGGGTGCTGTACCGACTATTTACTTATTTACAGGGCAATTCACATATGATTGGGATCTCTGTAGATTTTCATCCTCAATAGAATGGCAACATTTTGGTAATCCCTACATTTAACTTGTAAAAGAAACCTAATTTTCCTAGAGTCTGGGGCCAGTCCTGAACATTTTTTGCTTTCTTCGGTGGTCCAGATTGTTCCAACGGTATTCATGCTATTCGGTGAGCTTTCTGTACATTTCTAGGCTTTATATTTTCAACCCCGTGCGAATCACCTCATTGCATCTTTACCATCTGCTTAGTCTCTCATTTTTCCTTCCGATAAATCGTGAAGAGGTTGTGGTCGAGCTTAGGGACATGATCGTTTGGCTGTATGATTAAACGCAGAAAACTTTATCAGTCGACTTTTTTTTAATGAGCACTTTATATCGTTACCGTTAAAATACAGTCTCATTTTACTCAAGGCGGAACAACTTTCCAGCAGTTGAAGCTTTCAGGGAAATTTGATTTTCTGGTAGAGACTCGTCCGTAGAAAATATTATGAGTTTCGGACAAACATTGGTCTTTGAGTTAGGGTTGTGTAGTTCGCGAACGACCTACTTCCGAAGAGCGTTCCCATAACTGAAATTAATGTCTGTACCGCTCCTAGTCCGTTTGTATGCATTCATTGCCGTGTGGAAGTCAGTCGTACAATATAATTGTAGCTCATCACATTCTATCAGACGACCTTTTCTTTTTTTTTTAGCCTATCACATTGTATCAGACGATCTTTTTTTTTTGGTCACCACATTTTACTACAATGACGACAACGAGTCGTTCCAAACTTCACTGCCTTTCTCATCACTGAACTCCCACAAACTAGTGAACTAAAAGAACGAACTAGTTTGCGACGGATCGGGAAACGGAAATGATCGCTCACTATGGTGAAGTAAAATGCGCAAGCCTATTTTAAACCCAGCAGATTTTGCCTGGTATGTTACACTAAAATTTCCGCCCAAAATTGGGCTTCGGCGTCATGGTGTTTACATTCTATTTTAATTGAGCTCGCTGTTTGTGAATGCCCGCGGTTTGCCTTGAATTATTTTCTACTATCAGCCGAATTCGAGCAATATTACTTGCCACCTCGTACTCAATAAAGTCATAAATAGGAAAAAACTGCTTTCCGCCTTGAGGATAATTTCAGCAATAGTAAAGCTGCATTTCAGCATCGAAATGACTAGCGTTGATTCAACCAGTCTATCACAGAGGGTTCCCACCTCGATTGACATTCAAATAGATTAATTTGTTTACATCAATTGAAACCGTAAAAACAAACACTTTGAAAAGAAGCTCCGATATCAGATATACGGGAGAAAAAGGCTCTACCAAAACAAATTCACACATTTAGCCAAACATTAAATTTTGTTACATTTTAACCTTAAGATAGAATTATAGTTAAGGCGATGCGTGTGATTGCACAAACGCTTCACGCATGTCGTCATATCGCGACATAAGTTATACGCGTTGAGTCGCTTGCCACAACTGTAAAATAATATTTAAAAATACCAAAATATTTTGTTCACATCCTGAAAAGGCCTTCGTTTTTTAAATAAAACCAGTTGCTGTTTTTTTTTTTTTTTACAAAAAAATAAGAAATAAGAACTAAAAATCGTGTTACGCTCGCGGCGATATTAGGAAATTGACTATCGAAGCGATAACATTAACATGCATTCTAGTCAGTTAGTTTCACGCGCGCCTGTCGCGTTCACTATAATTCAATCCTTAAATTCCTCAAGCGATAGTCAAGTTTGTGCAATTAAAGTAACAAACCTCTCTACTTTATCACTTACCTTTAATCCGTAGCCAGTTTCCATTAAAATTTCTGGTGCAACGTATGTAGGCGTACCACAAACAGCAAGCAAAGGTTCTGTAACTTCACACGCCAAACCGAAATCAGCAAGTTTTAACTCTAGTACATTGCCTTTCTCGTCCAATTCCACCTAAACAAAACAAAAAAAAGAAGAAAAATCAAACAAGTTCTCTGATTTTCAAGCATCACGATCATCTTACAAGTAAATTTTCCGGTTTAATATCCCGATGAACAATGCTCATGGAATGTAAATAGGCCATTGCTGAAGCTAAATGCCTAATCATAATTCTAGATTGATCTTCCGAGAATCTTGTCACACGTGTAATTGCGTCAAATAAGTCCCCGCCTGGAAAGCAAATAAAATAAAAGCCAACATAAAACCGACAATCAATCATAGTTTTATAAATTCCCTTACCACTAACATACTCCAGTACCAAGTACATATTATTCGGTTGATCAACATCTAGGATTAATGATATGATATGAGGATGTTTCAATTTTTTCATAACTCTCACTTCAGCATCGATATAATGCTCTTTGCCTTTACATTTCGACTTATCAATTATTTTTAATGCATACATTTGATTCGTTTGTTTATCTCGAACATTGATAACAATTGCAAAATTACCATCACCAATTATCTGTCCTAGCGAATATCGTTCACGAATAATATTAGGAAGATCTTGTGATTCGATTCCAGTCTCATTAAATGTTTCTTCGGCACAATCGTACGTTACGTTATGAACATTTTTACTCTTTACCGGCATTTTTGGTTTCGGACCTGTACACGCCGTTCCATTTCGTAATGTTTTACGTGTTTGTTTGATTACTTTACTTTCGTCCAATTCCAATTTGAAATCATCGGGACTAACCCGTTCGGTTCCGTATGCAAAGAAAACATCTTCTTGACCGAAAAAATCCGCTAATTGTAGTACAGGTGAACCGGACAAAGCGAAAACTTTTCGTACACACCCGGTATCTAGTTTAACACATTGTGTTATTGCTGTTAATACATGATCATAACTAGGACTATTTCTTTTGTTAAGCAGCAGTCGCATTACCTATTTCAAAAAAACGGTAAGCGTTTAATAAAATAAAAAACATATTTAAAAAAAAAAACAATTACCTTTCTAGGTTTAGTACCATTACGTATTAAGGTTACAATTCTTGGATGTACAACACTATCACGTTCACTTAATCTTAACGTAGGGCTACCATTTGTACCATTTTTAAGCGGAGACGCTGGGCGATAAATCCGTGATAAACGATTATTTGTCTTATTCGAGTTATTGGTTTGTTGGACATTGTATTCAATCTTCTTAAAGTTTTCATTATTGCAAGAACAAACATAATTCTGTCCATCTTCTAGTTCATCAAGATTTGATACCTTTGTAGAAAAAGTTATGTTAATTCTTTCGATATTCGTTCTAATATTGAGTTGTGTTCAAAGGTTAATTGGATTTATTAGCAAACCTTCTTTCCACCAAGCGTATAAATATTTCGTACAGCGCCAGGAATTTTTACATTTTCTTCTAAAAGTCTTGTTAAGTCCTCTGCTAAGCTTTCAAATGATCTGAAATAAAGAACATTAACTTCACTACAAATATTCGATTTTTATTCAAGCTAAGACTAAGGCGAAGTGAAGACTGAGGCAAATTTGAAAGACAGTAATATAAAATGCGAAAGGCGAATACGTAGGTTGCTACTTAAGTTTTGAGATAGACAAATAAAAACAAATATTTATAATCAAAAATGGCTTTATTGTTTTTCAAAATATTCTCCATGAAGATCAACACACTTTTGCATGCGTTTAAACCAATTTGCGAAACAGTTTTTCCACTCCGATTGAGGCTTTTTTTTAGCGATTGTCAAATTATGCGGTATCCAACGCGAACAAATCGTTTTGGCAGCCAAATGTTCATGCAATATTGAATGTATGCGAGTGAAACTAATACCCAGCAATGCCTCAATCTGACGGTATGTAACATGACGATCTTGCAATATCAGTTCACGCACAGCATCGATGTTTTCTGGCACAACTGCCGATTTTGGACGACCTTCACGAAATTTGTCCTGTAGCGAAGTGTGACCACGATTGAATTCAGAAAACCAGCGAAACATGGTGGCTCGATTCCCGATCCGCCGCGAACTAGTTCGTTCTTTTAGTTCACTAGTTCGCGGGAGTTCTGTGATAAAGAATGCAGTGAAAAAAAGGTCGTCACTGTAGAAGTATACTGTAGCACTGACTTTCCAAACGGGAATGAATAGAAACGAAATATAGGAGCGGAACTGACTGCGAACTAGTTCGTTCATTTCAGTTATGGGAACGCTCTTCTGAACTAGTTCGTTCGCGACCTACACTAGCCTACAGTAAAGTAACAGCAGCAACCACAAATAAATTAACTAATGCTACGATTAGACGGTCACTCAAAACCGTCACTGCATTGACACTCTGACGTCAAAATTACGTAGAATGTGGTCACAAAGTTGTCAATTCAGTGTCAATCCGTGTGATCGTCATTTTTGTGACACGTCAATGCATTGATAGTAGAATTGACTACCGAATTGACACAAGTTTTTGTGTCAATTCATTGACAATTTTGAATGACCGTGTGATCACCCTGTCAATGCGTTTGCGACGAATTGACAAAAATTTTGGATGAGTCGTCAATGATTGACACTGTCCCACGGATTGACACGACACGAAATTCTGCCGTGTCCTTTCTCTACAAATTGACACATTGGCAACTTGATCGAGCGGAAATTATTTAATTTAAAATTATTTAATAATGAAATTTTGTGATCGAATGGAAATGTCAAAATATTTTAAATATACTGAAATTTAGTATTTGAACATTTTTGGACTAGTAATCCCCAAAAAGGAAAAAATCTATCTGTCCGCCGTATGTAAAAGCGTTTGAATATGTGTAGCTCGTTGGGGTATTAAGTTGAAATTTGTTTTGTTTGTAAATTGGATAAGCCCCTACGAGTGGTATGAAACTTTTTGGTTGTCTTAAGGGATACTATCTGCCTAGACAAGTACTACAATTCTTAAGACGAGAGTTAAAGTGTCGGCGTGGGGGTTAAGAAACTTTGACAATGACAATATCTTCCGAACCAATTGTACCAGAAAGATAAAATTTGGTTTTTGTATATAGAATTACAAGTGAAATGCATTAAACTGAAGCCAAAAAAACAAATTTTAATTTATGGCTTGGTTCCATGTCGCAACCTATTTCTCATCTTTATCAACGACCTTCTGTCGTCAACTCACAAGCTCCAAACTACAAGGCATATATCAGACCACGCCTTGAGTACAATTAGCATACCTGCTCAATCGTGTTGAAAAACATGCGTTCCGACTAATTGGAGACGACGCCGTTTCAGCTTCTATAGACTCCCTTGAGCATTGCTGATATGTCGGAATACTCTGTATTCACTATCAACATTTCAAATGCAGTAAATAATTAAAAAATCTTATACCTCCACTCTTATTCTCCGACCGTAGCACTCGCCAAGCTTCACGCCCCCTTTTTGTGGAGAACAGTGAAATTTATGCAACCTCTTTCGCCATCAGTAATGGGAAACACAATGTTAGCCGACCTTCCCTGATAATTATAACCTTCAGCAGTTCAAAAACAACGTTCACCGACACTTCAGAAGCTCCCGCCCTCCCGTTCCACCACCCTAAATCCCCTACCACACCATTTTATTCTCAACCTATGTCGTTCTAGCTGTTCATTAAAGGATGACCCCCTAAGTTATTACGACGGTCGTAAATTAATGGTAAATTAAACAAATGTTCTGGAAACGGAGTTTTTTCAATATTTTCAAAAATTTCGTTATATCTCTCAGATATTTGTAGTTATAAAATTTATTTTAGTTCTGCTGGCTCTTTATATACGCCCATAGAAACGTTTTTCAAAATTTTTTAATATCCAACCTCTAAGGGGTGTTATGTGATTATGTACATTTTCACGAATCCAGAACCAATCCAAACACCCAAATAAACAACCAAACACGGCGCTTTCGTGACATGTCGCGAAGTTATCATCATCGCCCTTCAGTATAACAGCTACCAAAATCTCCATCTCCAAATGATTTCGTTTTGTCATTGACTTTAAAAAAATTCACTGAACGCGAAACTATATATTTTATTTTTCCACACAAAAAAATCACAATTCACAACTTTCTTTCAATCCCGTTTGATTTGAAAAATGTAAATATACAAATTTCTACTGATGTGAATGTCCTATCTATTGTCAATTCGTAGAGATGTGTCAATCCCGTGTGATCGCATAGTTTTTTCGTGCCATTCATTGACAACGTAGGCGACAAATCGAATTGACTACCAGCATCGTCATTCTGATTGTCAATTTAGTTTTGGGACAGATATGACCAAAATGGTCATTTCGTGTGATCGTCAATTCGTTAAGAATTGACACAATGACGATTGAGACTCCATTTACACTGAAACGACGCATTTTTACGTGACGTCACAGTGTCAATGCATTGACGGTTTTGAGTGACCGTCTAATCGTAGCATAAGGGCGCTTCTTACGATATTCAGTTACGTTCTAACTGGAACTTTAACTGACAGATTTACATACAAAACTACCAGTTAAAGTTCCAGTTAGAGTTTAACTGAAGGTTGTAATAATCACCCTTAAGAGCCGTACAGAATGAACGCATCGCAGTCGGATTGGAATGTCAAAATGTCGCAACGAGATGCAATGAAACGATGTGAACCGCAAGTAAACGCTGCACAATGACCAGATTGAGTTCGCAGTTCTATCAGTGTCAATAATCAAAGCGAAATTGATATGGACGCGAAAATTGGTGAACTATTTTTAATGCTCATCGAAATCTCTTTCATTTTCCATTTTATTATTTTCTTCTTTAAATTATACAGTGCGTTTCAGGTTATGATTATGATAATGTCATATTTGACATTTCGATGCGTTCACTTGCGATCATCTATATATATAAAAGAGGATGTATGTAGGTATGTGCGTATGTTCCCTATGAACTCCTAAACCGCTCAACCGATTTTCATCAAATTTTCAGGAAACATGTAGAATAGTCCCGCGATGGTTCCTGTGAAGTTTGGTACCGATCAAATCAAAAACAATTGTTTTTTTAACATTTTTCCAATTTTTTCCGCGATTTTAGCTCTAAATGTTTGTTTGTCCCGTATGACTTCCTAAACCATTCATCCGATTGCGATGAAACTTTGTTGATATATTTAGCGCACGTCCGCGAAGATTTCTGCGTTAACAAAATCATTTAACAGTTGGTGGTACCCCAGTTATTTCAACATTTGAGTGTATTTCATATAGTTTAGCGGCAGTTCGTTCGACTTCGGTGTATTAGTTATGCGTTCCTATTACTAAATGGTAAAGTTGGACGTGTATAGTGGATAGAGGATGGAGGATGGTGGATGGAGGATGGTGGATGGAGGATGGTGGATAGTGGATGGAGGTTGGTGGATAGAGGATGGGGGATGGTGTATGGAGGATGGTGAATAGAGGATGGAAGATGGAGGATGGTGGATGGAGGATGGTGGATAGAGGATGGTGGATAGAGGATAGAGGATGGAGGATGGAGGATGGTGGATAGAGGATGGAGTAACGGGAGCAACGGAGCGACGAGAGAAATGGGGGATGGTGGATGGGGATGGAGGATGGTGGATAGAGGATGGAGGATGGAAGATGGAGGATGGTGGATGGAAGATGGTGGATAGAGGATGGAGGATGGTGGATAGAGGATGGTGGATGGAGGATGAAGGATGGTGGATAGAGGATGGAGGATGGTGGATGGAGGATGGTGGATGGAGGATGCGGGATGGTGGATGGAGTAACGGGAAAAATGGAAGCAACGGCGCAACGGGAGTAACGGGAGAAATGGGAGCAACGATAGTAACAGGAGTATCGGGAGAAACAGGACCAATGGATCAACGGGAGTAACAGGAGCGATGGAATAACGTGAGCGAAGCGAGCGTAGCCGCGGTACGAGGCTAGTTTTAAATATTACGAACTTACTTGCGACTCTCTGCGACCCATCGCATTCATTCTGTGCAGCTACATACATGCATTTGGAACTCGTTTTTCCCCCTCCGTTATTTTGACACTCCAATCCGAGACTGCGATGCGTTCATTCTGTACGGCTCTTAAGGGCCATTATTACGATCCTCAGTTAACTCTAGATCCTTGCCCTCTTAGAAATGGACTTATCGTATCCGGGCACTCAGCGGCCCAGTATGCTTTTTATACACGTAGTGCCCCAGAACACGAAATTGCCTTTTTTTCTGCGTTTACATATTAACAAATATACCGTGTTCTCTGGTGGCAAATTTCGGAACCTTCCAAGATAGACGGAAACTGGCAGTTGCATGTTATTTTCATACAAAATTGAGATTGAGCTAGAATAGAAGTGTCTTTCTCCAAAATATCACTTGAAGTGAATTTAAAAGAACCTCATAATTAAATAAGAATGACAATCGTATCATAACATATCAAAAACAAAATTTATTTTTTTAAGAAACCAATTTCAAGCACTAAAATGAAAAATAAATCGGTTTATGTTCTCCTTAAATAATTTAATAACTATTCCATATTTCTTTTTCCCGGAATTTTCATTTTCTGACTTAATTGTGCGGGATTGAGCCTAACATATACGGAATGTAGAACCGGAAATCAATACCTTATTATCATCCTCACCGATTGTCATCAATTTTTATTATATCTTTCATAATGAAATTAAGAAGGAATCGAAAACTTCCGAGCTCTGAATCGTAAAATTACACACAAACCGCCATACAACAGTCAGCTGTCGAAAATTTGTCTATCTTGGAGGGTTGTTTTTATATCCACCAGGTGACGATTTCCAGCTTTACCATTCGTCAATAACAAATAAAACACAGAACGACCAGTTCGATTTGTACATGACATATGTTTCAGAAAATTGTGCATCGGGAGTATGTTATAGAAGTAGGAAGTCTCTAATTTATTGTTTGAAAATAGTTTGGCACTCTGTGCCCCAGACACGGTTTCAGGGTTAAACTCTAACTGGAACATTACCTGGAAGCGTTGTATGAAAATCTGTCAGTTAAATTCCCAGTTAGAACGTAACTGAACATCGTAGGAACAGCCCTAAGAGATCAAATTAAAAACTACAAACTACTCATAATTTTAGTGAATTAAGAAAGATGAAAGATGAATCAAATTCACACACTACTTCGGTTGATATATGAAAAATCTAATTATAATGCTACCTATCGATGCCGTTTCATTAATAACCGACAGAAATTGTCGCATACAAACATTCTATTTTTAATACCTTTCGTCCACAATTAAATGAAACTGAACAAATCATTCGATTAACTTTCTACTCTACAAACAACATACAGCCAACCATTAATCAAACTACTTACCTATAACGTTCATATGAAACAGGAATCGTTATACCAGGATAAAATCGATCACCATTCCTATAAAACCGTATTCGTTTTGCCTTTCTCGTTGGTGTTCGACTGCTCGATATTCGTTTTTTCGCTATATTATTGCAATTTTTTGTTCCTGTAATTTCCAAATCGGCCAATTCTTTATCCAATTCCGAATTTGAGCTAGTACGACTATTACTTCGACTTAGCGTACTTTGCGTGTGATTGCTTACATCCATTCTGCAATAAAAAAAAAATCATACTTAAGAAAATCGTCACGAAATTGATAAGATAATGAAAGATTTAGGATTGTTAATTATGTGAAAAAAATCCAAATTTAGCACGATATGAAACAATATTTTTTTGATTTTATCGCATTATGAATTAATGTCAAGTGGGCATTTGATTGAAATAAATAAAGTGTTGATTTGGTATACTTTTGGATACTTTAGGAGCATTGATCTAAGAAAGAAGTACAACGATGACCATAAGATGTTGCTATTCAGGAAGCGTTTTAATACATGGACAGTAGGTTTTAACATGACCTGAATATTGAGACTTGGATCAACAAAGCTAGCTAAAGACTTCAGCAGTGTTGATGCGGGCCATTCCACAACTAAATGTCAGTACATGCCAATTATAATTTTGAAACCAATTTGTCAATATGCACGCAGTAAAAGAACGCCAAGCTGTGTTTTATGAAAACGTAATTAAGGCGAAAATTGGCTTCCAGGAAGGAGTTTTCATTTGAAACCCGATCTGCAATAGTTGCTTTTTTACGATAATTCAGGAATACTGTAGACCTCAGTTTAATGGACTCGATGGGACCGTCAGTATTAGTCTTAAGTTCTTGATTCGGTACCTTGCAAATGGTCCTTTATAAACAAGTGTCCATTAAAAATGAGTCTATTATAAATGAGTTCACCTGTACATACGAGGGTGGGGTGAAAAGTTTCCTGCTTGACACCGAGATGGCACTAGCAGGTTTAATTTTTGACCTGTATTCTACAGTACTGTCCCTGACCAGCTTCTGTAATAACTTTCAGGTCGATTGGTCACTTAGTATATGTTTGACAGCCTATTGAAGAAGACGCCTCGATTGCTTACACGAAAATGGAAAAATTATAGAAGCGTGCGGTCATCAAATACTTCTATTTGAAAGGCTTAACACCACTTCAAATCAAAAAAGAAATGGATTCAACACTGAAGGGCTCTTCTCCATGATAGTCAACGGTCAAACAGTGGGTTTCTGAATTTAAGAAAGGTCGCACGAGCACTGATGACGAACCACGTTCTGGACGCCCCGTTGAGGTGACAACTGCTGAAATGATCGAGAAAATTCATAAAATCATGGTAGAGGACAGCAGATTGAAAGTGAGTAAGATAGCTGAGACTACTGGGATGTCAACAGAACGTGTACGCAATATTTCGCATCAACATTTGGGCATGGAGAAGCTCTGTGCTAGGTGGGTGCCGCGCTTGCTAACTATCGATCAAAAATTGCGCCGGAAGACTGTTTTGACCGATAATTTGGCACTGTGCAAGCGAAATCCCAGCGAATTTTTGCGTCGATTTATAACTGTTGATGAGACTTGGGTCCACCATTACACTCCTGAAAGTAAACAACAGTCAAAACAATGGACTGGAGGAGCAAGTGAACCAACTCCAAATAAGGCAAAAACAGTTTTGTCAGCGAATAAAGTTATGGCGACTGTTTTTTGGGATTCGAAAGGTATTATCTTCATTGATTACCTTGAGAAGGGTAGAACCATCAATGGAAAATACTATGCAGAGAGAGTTATTGAATGGTTTGAGTGATGAAGTGAAAGAAAAACGACCTCATTTGGCGAAGAAAAAGATCTTGTTTCACCATGACAATGCACTTGCTCATTCGTCAGTCTTTGCAATGGCTAAAATCAACGAATTGAAGTTCGAATTGTTCCCCATCCACCGTATTCACCCGATTTGACACCCAGCGACTATTTTCTGTTTCCTAATCTCAAAGAATGGCTTGGAGATAGAAGAGTTGTGGGCAACGAGGAAGTCTTCAATGCTGTAAATGCATATTTTGAGGGGCTTGACAAATCGTATTACAAAAATGGTATCACTGCATTAGAGCATCGTTATGAAAAATGTATTAGACTTGATGGAGATTATGTTGAAAAATAATAAAAAATGGTAAAACAATTCTATTTTCTTTATCAAGCCGGAAACTTTTCACCCCACCCTCTTGCAACAAATCGCTTGCTTAGAGAAAGTTTCTCGCCCCCACAAATAATGACTCCCGATATAGGCCTTGTACCATTCAACAAGTGATTAAAGGAGGTACAATCGCGTACGTGAATACTGAACATTTTTTTTTTAATTTTTGAAAACCTACAATATCGATTCAAGAACGTAGTGGAACACTGAGATTGATGTGCATTTGCGGAACAAGTATACAACAAAAATTTTAAATCCTATACTACAATGAAGCCGTTACAGCGTAGTAGTCTAGTTACAATAGAAACAACTACAAAAAAAACTTTTTTGCACAGGCCTCTGCTT
This sequence comes from Beris morrisii, assembly GCA_951812415.1. Classification (NCBI taxonomy): domain Eukaryota; kingdom Metazoa; phylum Arthropoda; class Insecta; order Diptera; family Stratiomyidae; genus Beris; species Beris morrisii. The sequence goes on along the minus strand of OX638313.1, from coordinate 101,810,870 downwards.
AAGTTTCTTGCTGAATGTCTTGTACACCGAAATTATACTACTCCAAATAGCGGCTCTATAATAAGAAAAATATCACGTAAAACTTTACGCAAATCCCCAAATACAAGATTTGAATGATGTTCCCTTTAAATAGTTTCAAGGCGGAAGGAAAAAAAATGTTCCATCAATGGTCAAATCAAAATTTGCCAATAGTCTGGGCGCCAGTTTTTATTATTTTTCGAGGCGTTGGCCGGGGAAGTGGTTAAATTCGGGGTGCGATAGAAGTGGTTACATCATTGCCACCGCAAATCATCAATTTTGTTTTTAGGTCATAGTCGAGGACGTGGTCAAAATCGAAAAGTATGACTGGTTGTGTCAATGCAGGCACTCTAAACAATTAACGTTTCAAATAACCTCCTGGTTAATTTAAAAACTCACCGCCAAGTTCACCCAATATATCCACCAAAAGAGTTTAACTTAATATCTAACGGGCTTTGTGAGCTACGAAGCTTCAAACACGTTTGCCCACGGTGGACAGGACAGACAGTGTTTTTTTTTTGCTTTCTTGGTTCAGGGAAGCAATTTTACTTTATTATTTTAATAATACAGTATTGTTTTACTTTATTATTTCAATAATACAGTATTGATATCGATTATAAAAAAAAAAAAATTTGCTACCCTCAAAATTTTTTTTTTTTACGTTTCATGACTAGTAGACACGAAAAAATCAAAAAAAAAATGTCAGTTCGTCTGTCAGCCGTACGTCGACCGCTGTACGCAAAATCGTTTGAAGGCTCGTAGCACCCAAACCCTTTGAGCTATTAAATTGAATTTTTTTTTATAAATAGACTGGGTAGGCCCCTTGAAGTAACCAAATTCTGAGGGGTGGGGGTGTGAGAGGGAAGGAGGGGGAAGCGTTTTAGACGGAAAATTTTGGTTTCTAGATCTCAGCATCCGCTTATGCTAGAAGTCTGAAATTTGGAACTTATATAGAGCTTTGATAGTAGACCCATTTGCAAAAAAATTGCCGATATAGGTGAAGGAGCTTGGGAGTGGGGGAAAAATAACGCAAAAAAGGCGAGATCGAGACATTCTAAAATCCATATCTCCTAAACGGTTAATGTCACAAAATTGAAACTTAATGACTATTTGTAGGTATACTAGGAGAATAGATCGGAAACTAATTTTTGAGTGGGGGCAGTGGCGTACGGCGGTGGGGGGGTGAAAAACTTTAGATTACGATATCTCACGAACTGATTGCACTAGACAAATAAAATTTGGTTTCTGTATAAAGGTTGACAAATGAAGTTTGCTGAAAGTAAAATTTTTTAAGGGGGCGGTTGAGCATGAAAGTGGAGGGGATAAGAATTTTTCTAAAAAATTACGTCTCATATCTCAAGAACGTTGTAAGATACATGTTTAAAATTTTTACCAGCAGTAGGTCTAATAGACCCCTAGCAGAAAACAAAATTTTGGAAGTGTGGGTGTAGAGGGTGAGGGTGGAGGAGGGTGAAAAGGAAAAGGTTTCGATTTTTATATCTCGAGAACCTATAATGATATAAAGCTGAAACTTGATATTTAGATAGATCTATATTAGTAGCACGTTGAAAAGATATAATTTTTTATAGTGGCAGTATGGTACGAGGGTGGGGGGTGTTTTTTCTATCTATAGAACGGCTTATGCTACAAAGTTGAAACTCGGTATGTTTATGTAGATCAACTAGAAAACTAATTTAGATAAAAAAAAATTTCAAATATCCATTGGCGTGTGGAGGGGGTCAAAAAAAATGATCAGTGAAAATGGAATGCATATATTTTCACGGTTTTCGTCATATCTATTAGGTTTTCCCAAATATTGAATTCATTTTTATTGTACGTCTTTTTCATATAGATACCTAGAAAGTGTTTTCAGGATTTTTTAAAATTCGATCCCTAAGGGGGTGCAAAGGGGGTTGTAAACCTTTTCACGAATTCTACTATATCCCCAGGTCTTATCAGATATCGAATATCTTTTCACTTTCACGTGCTTGCGTAATAATCGCCTAAAACTTGTTTTTAAGTTTTTTCCTTTTTCAGCTCCTAAGAGGGTATAAACGGGTTGAACTCGTTTTCACGAATTCCGTCATTTCTTTTAGAAGTGATAAGAAGAAAGAAATTTTCCAATGTTTAATCGGCTAAAAATCGCTATTTTAAATATTTTTATTTTAAGAACAAAATTAATTTTCCAAGAAATCTAATAATCTCGAAACAACTCGATACACTCCGACTTTGACCGCTCCCGAACTTTGACCCGAAAAATAATAAAGTTTCGCCCAGACCATTGGCAGATTTTTTTTTGTAATTTCAGATCGATCACAGGCCACATAATAATCTCCATTCCAAAATCAATATCGTACAACTACTATCCCCGTAGCAACTTTATGCCAATAAATTTGGTCCTGGTAATTAGCAAAGTATTTAAGAAAATTATATTTCGGCGGATTCAACCAATGTAATCTCAGATTTCCAATTCGTTTTTAGTAAAACACTTTTTTATTACCAGCTTTTCAGATTCACGGAGTGGGTGTATTAAGAAATTTATTCATTATAAAATCTTTTAAGAGTCCAAATCAACTCATCCACCTCTGATCACCTCCAAATCCGTACAGGGGTTCCCCAAGGATCATGTTTAAGTCCAACACTTTTCAATATCTACAAGCAAGCTTGTAATTTAGAAAAAATAACAAATACTGATTTGAATTTAGAATAAAGGCAATGGTTCTAATTAGTACTTTGGATTTCGAAATATCGACTAGATTCAAAACTTCAGTCATTGTTTTCTGCCAAAATACACGTTGTACAGAGCAAATAAAATGTGTCAAACAAATATTTTACGATTACACTATTTAACAGCATTTGCCAGGGAAAATAGTGAACTATGTGACAGCGGGGCATACAGTGTAAAGCTAGTATTACACTGTTTGACCAAGTGGTCAAATTAAAATTCACTATTTCGCATTGCTTATTACTGCAATTTGACCACATGGTCAAACAGTGTAATACTAGCTTTACATTGTAGATATGCCACTATGTCAAATCTTTGAGTATTCTCGCTGGCAATTTGAGTCCAGATAGTACAATTGTCAAATTTTTGTTTGCCACATTATTTTATTTGCTCTACACAATGTCTATTTTGACCAAAAAAATTTGACTGAACGTTTTATCAAATTTTTTTTTTGTCAAATATTTGACGGTTTGGCGTATAGTGTAATACAAGCCTTAGAAATAATACAAAAAACTATGTCGTAATCTTTAGGTTATTAACGAATGGGAATGCTAGGGGTAAAACCGGAATTTTGACACCAATTATAAGGGGGGATTTAGTAGAAATGCTTGGAAACACCCGGCAAATAATTAAAAAAATTGTTAGAAAAAACCAGAACCCCACTTATGACGATGGTAGCTATTACTTTTATCACGATATTGTAAACAATAATTCTATAATTGATCGTTCCTGACAAGTCAATTGATAATCTAATATATCGATTCGTATTTAATGCAAATTGCTTGAGTCAATAATTTTCAAATATACCCACGACTTTGTACATGTTTTCTTTTTTACGTGATATTTTTAGATAGTTATTCTATCGTCATACAAGCTCTAATTTCAATTATCTAAAAATAAATAATATTTATTCTTACATTGAAAGTTGTTATTTTAAGAAAAAAAATAGTAATTACCTCGAAATAAGAAGAAACAGGATTGTTACACGTGAACAAAATATTGTTTATTGTATAACTTGATAGCAGAGATGACTTTGAAATAGTTGCTAACTAAACATACGTTCACGGTCGGCAAAAAAGAAAAATTGTGTTTTTCTTGTTCGTCTTCCTTCGAGCCATTTCCCAAGGAAAATTGTACAGACAGATTTTTGCTGACACCATATACGTGCCGAGAACCAGGCATTTATGTATAAAAGAAAGCTTTCCCTTCTTACTTGTTCGTGTTGTTGACATCCTTTTTTCATATATTTCACACCCTCTACAGATTCATTTTCCTTGGAGCTGACCTTAAACTTCTGTGACATGTTTCAACTTTTTCCTTTTACGTACACATATGTACATATATGTACGTACTTGGTTGTAATTAGGACGGTTATTAATCTAGGTTGAGTGGGTTATTAAAATGATAGGTTCTTAAGAACATCATAAATATTTAGGTCGCTTCGATTTTATTGTAATTACAGCGCATAATTAACGAAAACATTATTAGGAACTTATAAGGACAATTATCTTCTGATAGGCAAAATATGTTACCACTAAATTTCAAATCAAGTGCAAGCCTTTCCATTGAAGCTATCCAAACATTATATCTAAACAGTTCAGTACCAGCTGGAACTAGTAGAGTAGTGCTACTCCAATCTTTAGTTGGGGTAAACCTACAGTAGCACAGAATTCCAAAAGCATCAAAAGTCAATCACTAACGATTCATATAGGCAAATCTCTTACGATTCTTAGGTGAATCACAGAGTCTTCTGTTTTTTGCTCATAATTGAATCACATTGGCAGACCGTAGGGTAATCACCTAGGTGACTCGTTCGTGAAACATATAGATGAGCGTTGTGTATTCTTCATTTAAAAGTAAACGTTCAGTGTATTTTCATCACATTCATTGCTGGGGCGTTCATCAGAAGTTCAAGTAGTAGTTATAATAAAAAAAAGCTATTTGAAATGCGCTGTAATTACTTCTGATTGATTTCACGCGTTTAACCAAGAAATGCATATCAGTTTTATTAGTTACTAACAATATGTAATTGAATATGTATAGCTTTAAATGAATCAATATCCAGTATCCAAGGGCAGTGGAAATAATATTTAAAAAAAACGTAGCAACGATGACTTATACAAACATCATTTGTACATATAATAGATCCAACTTAAAGTTTGATGATTACGAGAATACGAGTTGTAAAAATTTGCTAAGAAAAACAGCGGCATACATTCCAGATCAAAGATAAAAAAAATAAGAATTGTCTTTATTATTTTCACAGTTCAGACTGAAAGCCAACACACCACACCTGAATCATATTTCATGTGGCACACTGTGCTCTATACTCTTATGAAGACTTATAGTGTGAATGATTACAGATAATTTTAATTTAGTTACAATAGCCATAAATGAACAAAGCACACACGCTTAGGCTTAGGCAAAATCCAACATTTCTAATTTTTAATCATGTGTAGATGTAAGAATTCAAGAAACGTACTAGCGTGTAACTCTGACCTTCGTTAAGTTATTCAATCTCTTTGTACCAATAAAAAATGTTTAATAGCTTCAATTCCTTATCGATGAATCATTGCATTAATATGATACAATGGGTGAGGAGGGCAAATATGTTATGAACTTCGTCTGTAATGTATTGTTTTTATGTGGCATAAATTCGAGAAATACAAAGTTTTCGAGGAAATTATTGAGAGTAACAGACGTTTCGTTGCGTTAGAATTCAATGGTAGATAGCTGAAAGGGTTTTCTAATAAAAGTTTTAAAAATTTACACGTAGTTTACGATTACTTTTCATGGTACAGCTCCTATTTGTGTTATACGTAATCACCGAGCAGCCGAACATTACTCGAATAGTTCTAACCGGTCTACTGAGAGTATGACAGGTGAAAAACTGTCAGTGGAGAACCCTGCTGAAAACTAAGTTAGACTTTATCCGAAAGTTGGATGTTTCCGATTGTGTTGACTCATCAGAGGCGGTTTTTAGAAATACAAAAACGCCATGGCAACAATCATCGTTGTTACTGCGAACGATGTCGAAGTGAAACATTCAAAGTAACGTCATATGTTAGCACTATCGCATCAAAAAACAACAATTTTTTAATCCATGGTTAGTAACAAGAATGAGTAGAGCTACAAAAGAATTAAACTTAAGGGTTTGTGGTTTGATTTTTTTCGTTGTCATACGACTCTGTTATTACACTACTTCACGTTAACCACGACTGAAGCAGATCGTACCTCGACTAGAATGAACAAAGAAGCAATTATGTCGAACGTGTTTTCTAATGAATGGATGGCTAGCTAGTCTATTTATCTAGAGTCCTTGAGTCCGAATGATCTAGATTAGCGTTTTTTGCAATTTACAAGGTGTTCGTTTGGTTAAGGAGTTCCACTGGCAAATCGCTTGTATAGCATATTCACAAAAAGCAACAATCTTTTGTTAGGGATGTTTTGTTGAAAAAAATAAAGAAAAGCTCTAAATATAAAATATACTCCTCTCAATTCCGAGCCAGAAATTTTCGCCTCCTAATAGCCTAATGTGAAAGGAAAGGGAAATGATTGTAGGTGTATGATGTGCGTACCTAGATAAGGATTAGGAAAGACGTTTCCATGATGACAAAATAAAAGAACCATTTTATGAAACCATCAGGTGGTGCCGCACCTTACATAAAAGTTTAAAAGAAATGAACTAGAAATTGATTCCGAGAACGCGTGAGTGCCAAGGGTGGGTGTAATGTCCTTGGCTCCATTTCTCGTGGGAACTAATGAATGAAAAACACCTTCGAGGTGTGTCTCTTCGAACTTTTACATCCATATTCGCATCCGATTACAATTTGTGATCGAAACAGTTTCTATTCTTGACATGGATCTATTTAGAACATTCTATTTCAATCAATTTAATTAGGTAGGTGATGGTAAATTCGTCGATGATATTTTTTATTCAATTTCAATTTTGAATAATTAGGAAAAACTAAAAAATATTAAAATAAAAGAAAGAAAACAAGAAAAGGAAAAATAATCTTGATTCCAGGACTAGACTAGACTAAAACACAAAAAAAGGGGAAAACAAGAAATATACAATAAGAGAACAGAAAAATGAAAAAAAAATAAATTAAAACAGAACAAACAAAATAAAAACAGAACAAACAAAAAAAAAAACAGAACAAACAAAATAAAAACAGAACAAACAAAATAAAAACAGAACAAACAAAATAAAAACAGAACAAACAAAATAAAAAAAGAACAGAAAAGGGAAAGCTCAAAAAAGGAAAAATAACAAATAAACAAACCAGGGATAAAGAAACAACAAAACGAAATAAAAAAAGAGAAACAACAAAACGAAATAAAAAAAGAGAAACAACAAAACGAAATAAAAAAAGAGAAACAACAAAACGAAATAAAAAAAGAGAAAAAACATAGAAACAAAAAATAAAAAGGAAAACAAAAAAAAATTAAAAAAATATTGAGCAAAAAAAATATGTAAAAAAAAATTAGACAAATAAAAATAAAAGAAACAAATAAAAAAAAAATAAAAGAAAAAAATAAAAGAAACAAATAAAAAAATAAAAGAAACAAATAAAAAAAAATAAAAGAAACAAATAAAAAAAAAAAAAGAAACAAATAAAAAAAATAAAAGAAACAAATAAAAAAAATAAAAGAAACAAATAAAAAAAATAAAAGAAACAAATAAAAAAAATAAAAGAAACAAATAAAAAAATAAAAGAAACAAATAAAAAAAATAAAAGAAACAAATAAAAAAAATAAAAGAAACAAATAAAAAAAATAAAAGAAACAAATAAAAAAAATAAAAGAAACAAATAAAAAAAATAAAAGAAACAAATAAAAAAAATAAAAGAAACAAATAAAAAAAATAAAAGAAACAAATAAAAAAAATAAAAGAAACAAATAAAAAAAATAAAAGAAACAAATAAAAAAAATAAAAGAAACAAATAAAAAAAATAAAAGAAAAAAATAAAAGAAACAAATAAAAAAAATAAAAGAAACAAATAAAAAAAATAAAAGAAATAAATAAAAAAAATAAAAGAAACAAATAAAAAAAATAAAAGAAACAAATAAAAAAAATAAAAGAAACAAATAAAAAAAATAAAAGAAACAAATAAAAAAAATAAAAGAAACAAATAAAAAAAATAAAAGAAACAAATAAAAAAAATAAAAGAAACAAATAAAAAAAATAAAAGAAACAAATAAAAAAAATAAAAGAAACAAATAAAAAAAATAAAAGAAACAAATAAAAAAAAATAAAAGAAACAAATAAAAAAAATAAAAGAAACAAATAAAAAAAATAAAAGAAACAAATAAAAAAAATAAAAGAAACAAATAAAAAAAATAAAAGAAACAAATAAAAAAAATAAAAGAAACAAATAAAAAAAATAAAAGAAACAAATAAAAAAAATAAAAGAAACAAATAAAAAAAATAAAAGAAACAAATAAAAAAAATAAAAGAAACAAATAAAAAAAATAAAAGAAACAAATAAAAAAAATAAAAGAAACAAATAAAAAAAATAAAAGAAACAAATAAAAAAAATAAAAGAAACAAATAAAAAAAATAAAAGAAACAAATAAAAAAAAGAAACAAACAAAAAAACAAATAAAAAAAGGAAACAAGTAAAAAGAAAGAAAAAAAGGAAAAAGAAAGAAAAAAAGAAACAAATAAAAAAAAAGAAACCAATAAAAAAAAAGGAATAAGTAAAAAAAAAGAAACAAATAAAAAAAAAGCAACAAGTAAAAAGAAAGAAAAAAAGAACCACAAATAGGAACAAGAAAAAATAAGAAACAAAGAAAAAAGAACAAGCAGAAAAAAAAGAAACGAAAAAAATAAAGAAAACAAGAAACGAAAAAAGGGATGAAAAAAATAAAGAAAAAAAGAAACGAAAAAAGGGATGGAAAAAATATAGAAAAAAAGAAACGAAAAAAGAGATGAAAAAAATAAAGAAAAAAAGAAAGAAACAAAATGAAAGGATTAAAAAAAAGAGAAGAAAAGGAACCAAAACACAAAAAAGGAAACAAAACACAATAAAAGGAAAACAAACAAAACAAAAAAAAACCAAAACGACACAAACAAAACAAAGGAGTAAGGGAGGAGACGACCGTAATGGCCAAACTATTAGGAGAAATATGACAAAGCGCCCAAGACACGATTTGGGCTGTCGTGCCATTGATAAAGAAGAAAACACGGTAAAAAAATGATGAGGAAAATAGGACACTAATGAAAGTAATCGCTCTTTGAGAGAGAGTAATCGGTGAATATTAGATTTGAAGGACTGTAGCCCACATCGCAATCGTAGCTAGTGTATTTAGCATTCAAGTTGCAATAGAGAGAGAGAAAAAAAATACAAAGTTTGGGTGGCTCAACCTTATATTCGTTAGTGCCCTTAGCTGAACGATTATCACAAGGGAAAATATGCAAAGGAACTTTGAATTTAAATTTCGCTTTATAACAAATTAATAGTTTTGCGCCACAATTTTTTTTTATTGGTAAACAATATATTTTTTTACAGATCACTTCTCGTTTTATCACAATACCAAATACAAAAATGTTTGTATGTATATTAAAAAATTAAGCTGCAAATAAATACTTAACAAACCGTCGTAAAGCTAGTATTACACTGTATGCCACGCTGTCAAATGTTTCACCATTTTCCCTAGCGAATGCTTGCAGATAATGTAATAGACAATTTTTTGTTTACCACAAATTTTATTTGCTCTACATAAAGTCTATTTTGACAGAAAAGAATTTTGGAACCTATGAAGGAAGGAACGGACTGGCGAATAAGATACAACCATGAGCTATATCAACTCTTCAAGGAGCCAGAAGCTTCAATCTTCATCAAACTACGTAAACTTCAGTGGGCTGGCCATGTAGAGCGAATGGAAGATATAAAAATCTTCAAACGTACTCTTAAAGGCAAACCACGCAATGGATGGGAAGACTCGGTTGATGAAGATAACAAAGCCATCTTAAAAATTAGCAGCTGGTGGACGCGGTCTTTGGATCGAGTCGATTGGAGGCGACGAATTCAGGAGGCCAGGTGCCAATTTGGGCTGTCGCGCCATTGATGACGTATCAGTGACAAAGCATCACATTGGAACAGCTGTAGACATCCATACTACAGAAGAACGAATTCGAGGAGAATACAAAAACTGTTCTAGGAATACATAATTTTTTTTAAGGATACCGAACTGGGCTTAGGAGGTTAGCCTTTAATATACAGTAGTGTACTGTCCAGTTAGAGATGGGAAGGTCAGGAATCGGGTCGGGTATGGCAGTGTACTAGCTAATTTTCAGTGTTATTGACTGTGATCCGATCTACCAGAACAATAAAGTTGCTTGTAACAAATCAACTACTGGCTGGTTGGTACTTGTGAATCTGATAAGAATGTAAGCGGAACTCATCTGCTCAGTATTACATCCTTCAATAGTGAACCTGTTAAACATTCCGCACTGTTAACTATTTATAATTACCAATATATTTTTAATTATTGTAGCTGAAATTTACTACCCATTTATTTAAAATTTCAAATAAAGTGCATTCATTTTCTTTTTGTTTTGCTATTTTTTTAATGTTCAGGTTTTCCTTTTTTTCAAATAGTTTGTGAATATTATCATTCGACTTTATTATTTTAATAATAATTGCTTTTCGTACTGAAATGTTTTTTATTCTCCAAAACCATTTTTCATTCGAGTACTCGTCTGCACCTACTTGACTTTATATTCATTTTATATCTGCTTTAATGATTCGATCTAGTGAAGTCTTTGCGAATCAATTTTTCGATATTTTTCCGAAACTATTTGAAAGGGTGGTTCATATTTCTTTCACTTGCAAAAATATTTTGGAATATCTGATTTTAATTTGTGGTGAAACTTTTTCGAACGATAGTGAAATGGAAGTAATTCGAAAGTGAAACGAAAGCGAATCATTTTATTTGCTGATTTCACTATACTTGATTTTTCGAATTTTTCAAGGAAATAAATTTGTAGAATTTACATTATTCTGAAATAAATTAATTGTAGAAAGATTAATGGCTATTAATTACATTTTATGATCATTTTATCTACTGGGTAATTTTTTTTTAAAATGCAGTTATGTATAATAAGAAGTTTTCGGTTAATTTATTATAAGTCTTGAAAGATACATAAATTAAAGCTTAAAATAAATTAAATTGATTGGATGAATGAATGCCCTGATCTCCAATGAGTTTTCATAGTATTTTAACGATTGAGCTATATAACTGTACAAAATTGGCTATCAGATAGACAAGATACACCAAATAAAATGAAAGAATTTCAATTCGATGAATTCATCTTTGTGCAACAAATTTTGTAATTTATGTAAGTGTATAGAAGGAAGAAGATGAAGAAGAAAAAAACATTGAATAGACGATACACACTAAACGAAATTACTTATTTGAATTTCTTGCCGTGGGCAGTTCATCATTCAGTCAGTTTAAGATGACCTAAATATTTGCGTCTGGAGAAATCTTTTATCAGAAACATCTCCAGCAAATCATTAGCACATTGGCGAACTGTTGCAAAGCGATACTGTACTAACGGAAGAGGCTGTATTCCATTCAAGAAACATTATAAAGATGTTGGCGAAAGACGAAATTCTACGTCTTATGAAAAACATCTTATGTTCTTTGATTGCTCCTCCGAAAATCGGGATAAGAGCATTTATTTATAAAATCTTTAAGTGTTATGCACTGTACATTTTTACACTTTGAAATAAGTATGACGATAAAAATGGTTGCATGAGCCTTCAAGTTTGCCCATTGTGTTTTTTGAACGATAATAGCACTTAAAGAAAACCACCGCTTTTAATACAGCCATTGCAATGCAATTTAAGCTTTTAGAATTGTTTCCATCCGTTTCATAAGGAAGCATTCTCATTCGACATAATGGAACTGTAAAGTTTCATAGTTTAACGTTCCTCGCACATCTTGAATCCAATATGCTGGAAACTATAAGTCTATGAAAAAAGAAGTAAAACGTCGTAGAAACATTACCACAATCGACAGAAACTTGTGGGCTTCCGACACTTTACTTCTTATTTATCGTATGTCCCCGTTAAAAACCGTGTAAATTTTCAAATCCACAATATGCTGCCACTTTCCATTACTTAACAGAAAGTTCCCAAAATTTTAATCAATAATTAGGACAACCCCCTGTTTCATAAAATATCCGATCCGATCTTTTACTTCTCATGTACAGATATAGCTTTTCTTAGAAAAAGGTGGAAGAAAGACTAGGTCGAAGAAGGACTAGGTCGAAGAAGGACTAGGTCAAAGAAGAACTAGGTCGAAGAAGGACTAGGTCCAAGAACTAGGTGGTGGGTGATATATCACTTGGGATAAGTCCACATCTAGGAGAGATTCTAGCACAAGACTATCGAAACCCTTTTACATTGTTTTGGGTGAAAACCTAACACCCCGGTTGACCGACCTGTTCAACCCAGAGCACGATTACTGGAAAACTCATAGGACTAGGTAGCTGAAATCGTATGAATATATTTCGACGAAAAAATGAATAAGCCCTCTTCTCCCCATCGCTTTTTATATTGTTACATGTACCCTGACAACCCACATAACCCAATGACATCAACTCAATGGGGAAAATTCTGTAAACTTCGCTTAGGGAAGAGTATTCCTCGTATGTTCTCCAACACTTTCGAACATTTCACAAACACCACCGGGAAAGCTCTCGACTCAACACATGCAGTATATTGTTACGTGCAAGCCTGGCAACCGCGCAACTCGATCAATTACGAATAGGGGAAACATCAACAACCGAATACCTCGCTACAAAGTAACCCAATCAGAAACCTAGTTGAAGTATATAAGGAGAGCGGAGCAACACGATTATACCCCCCTTCCTATCGAATGTGCTCAAATGTACTAGAACAGCGTAGAGGATCAAATGGAAAGATCTCAAGCTCACTAGAACCCTCTACACACACCACCGAACGAAGATTCAGGAACAGTCTCGACTGCAGACAACTGGTATAAAAGCAGATAAAGCTTTCAGCGAGAGATATAGTAATTTTTATTACGTCGACTGTGACATACACCTAGTACGCGACCGTATTGGTGGAAAGCGATTGATAGAGTGCGATCGAGACAAGTGCTATGTAAAAGCGGGCGGTATTGCCATACAGTGCGAATAATTGTGCTAATAGAATTAAAGTGCGAAGAATAAATACTCACTTATTTTGATTTTAACCGAATTGTGTTTTACTTGAAATCCCGGCGAACCCCTAGCTCGCAACAATATGTTATAAGCATGCCAGAGTTTGCAGTCAAGAACAGTTTGGTACTACGGTATAGCGAGACGAGACACATAGTGAGTTCTACGCGGAAGTATTTGTAAAGCGATTTGGATTGGTAGCAGTGATCAAGTATGTACTACATAAAAGCGAGCAGTGTTGTCAGGAGTGCGATTATTGAATGCGAATAATAAAACGTTATTATAATATTTCTATCGATTTTAAACGAATTGTGTTTTACTTGAAATCCCGCCGAACCCCTAGCTTGCAACAATATTGATAATTTTTTTTTTGCATAAATTTTATGAATGTTATCACTTCAACTTTCTTATCAGTTGATAAGTAGACTTAACGAAAATCCCACTTTAATATTTGTTATTTATTTGTACAAATAACGTTTTACTTTTATAGGTAATTTATGTAAAAACAATATTTTCATAAATATTTAACTGTTTTACTGCGTGTTTTTTTGATGTCAAGAGCAGTCTCGGAAGAAGACGAATTTCCCGACTGGAATAGAACGCTATAATCACTAGTAGTCATCAAAGCGAAATTAGCCACGAATATTTTCAATGATTCTAGAAAAGAGAATTCAGCCCTTTGCTGACAAAGTAATTGGTGAATACCAGGGCGGATTTAGAGCTGGGCGATCGACCACGGACCAGATATTCTTAGTTAAGACAGGTGCTGGAAAAGTGCTGGGAATTTAACATTGATGTGCACCAGATATTTGTTGACTTCAAACAGGTATACAACAGTATCGACAGGGGCGTACTGTATAAATAAATGATGGATTTTGAAGTCCCTCCGAAACTGGTTAGGCTTACAAGAATGACAATGACCGATTCTCTGTCACAAGTCAGAGTAGAAAATGATCTGACTTCCAGCTTTAGAACTGACAACGGCCTCAAACAAGGTGATGGCCTGGCACCATTGTTTTTCAATGCATTTCGATTTGACACTCGAATATGTTGTCCGGAAACTTCCCGTTGACACCAAGGGAACACTATGCTTCAAATTCATACAACTAGTAGCATATGCCGACGACATAAATATACTTGCAAGATCTCTGGATAGTGCCAAAGAAATATTTGTAAACCTTGACTCGGTAATCACTCACATTCTGTGTGAATGCCCGGGGATCGCTAGAATGCGTTTGAGATGGTTGGGTAGTCTTTTCTTCGAGAGCATGGAGGATTTGAGGTCGTTAGGGTATGACAAACTAGTCAGGTTCTGCAGGAAATTGGAGTGTTTCTGAGGTGATGGAATAGCCCACGAGGACCTGAAGGGATCGCAATGGGTCCGTTTGGCGCCTAGTGAGCGCGGTGGTTTTAGCGATGCGCCCCTTCTTAAATCTAAACCTAACCTTGACTCGGTAGCAAGGGAAGTTGGACTAAGTATTGACGAAAACAAAACAAAAATCATGACACAAACTAGGAAAAACACGCCAATCAGACAAAATATTACAGTAGGAGATTTTAATTTAGAAAACGTAGACAACTTTGTATATCTCGGGGCAAATATATCGGAGGATGGAAGCGAACTCATCGAAATTAAAAGAAGAATAATGATGGCAAATAAGACGTATTATTCGGTACTCCCAATAATTAAAAACAAAAATGTACATAGGAAAACAAAGCTTAAACTATACAAAAGAATCATAAGACCTGTGCTATGCTATGGCTGCGAAACGTGGACATTGACTCAGGCGTCCGAAAAATTAGTTAACGCCTTTGAAAGAAAAGTCCTCGGAAGAATCATCGGACCTGTGAGGGAAGACTCGATCTGGAGAATACGATACAATAGAGAATTGTATGCCATCTTTGATAGTCCAGAAGTATCGATCCTCATAAAATTCAAGAAGCTACAATGAGCTGGTCATGTGGAGCAGATGGATGACGGACGAATCCCCAAACGTACACTAAAGGGAAAAGTTAATGGACAAAGACCAGTTAGAAAACCATGGAAGCGCTGGGAGGATTCTATTGACGCAGACAGCAAATCACTGCTAAGATTCACAAACTGGAGGACGCGGACACTGAACCGAGAAGGCTGGAGGCGGCACATACAGGAGGCCAAGGTCCGATTTGGACTGTAGCGCCATCGTAAGTATTTTCATTGAAAAGACCAGTTTGTAAACTGTCTTAGTTTACAATTAGTTTAATTTAGTAAAAAGTTAGCTATATCGTTCGATTTCTATGTCTTTTACTCGGCAATCTAGTGTAAGCGTTCTAGTATAACCCAGAGGTCGTGTGTTCCGATTTCCGTACTGTTCCACAACATCTTATATCCATTCTCCTCTCCCTTTCCAAGATTGAAAGATAGGCTAACCAACCTATCTGCGAAGAAAAAACGATCAGAAGCTTCAAAATAACTCAGATTAGAGTAAGCGACGACCATATTGTCTCAAAGCCAATATTCAAGTATTTTTAAGTTTTAAGGTGAAATTATAATGAAGGCGACGCGCGCGCGGGAAGCTATGCGACGCGATGACTGCTGACTAGAAGGCATGTTATTAAGCGTCGCGTCGATTGCTCATTTTTTACTTTCGTCGGGCGCGTAACGCGATTTTAACACTTGCGCAGATTCCGTTTCTCGGAATTTTTAATAAATAATTTGTTAATAAATATCGCAAGAAAAAATAATAACGGAGGCAATACTGATGTTTAAAAATAGGTTGTTAGCCCATCGTCTAGCCTAGGCTACGAAAAGGAGACTGGTTATGAACGGATAATTGAGAAGAATGGTAGAAAATTAAATGGCGTCAGAGGAGTCTCCTTTGAAAACTGCTGCCAAGACTATTCCCATTTCCCACTGAGGAATGACTAGAAATTCCAACTTAAAAACTGTGTTTGACCAGTTCGAAATGAGCTGTTGCATCATCAGGTTGCATTAGGCCATCAGAAGGTGTAGAATGCAATCCAAAACACCCTTAAAACCCGGTAGTATTGTACGAGGATTCTTCCATATGTGCGTTCCTGAACTGAATACCATATCCACGAATTTGTACAAAGCACATTTACCATATGATTCAACGACATACCCTAAAGTTCATCTAGTATTTAAACCAATTTGGTTCTTAACTACGATATTAAAATTTATCGTACTCTGTTGTTTCAATTTAATGATTAATAATTCTTCACTACAATCTTGGCAATAGTTCTTACAAACAATTCAATTGCACAACATCTGTTTTATTATTATAGTAACAATTGTTCATTGAGTAACTTAACATATCGAGCACCATGTGGGATGTTCCTAATTACGTGTTAATAATTAACACATTCGAAAATGACTTCAGTATGATTAATTGCTTTATTGAATAAGGCATAAAAAGAATTTTCGTTTACATTGTGTCTCGGGTTGCGGGCAAAATTCTACGCATCAAAGAAGATAATGGGCGAACAAATCATTTCAGTTCACTTATTTCAAATTCAATTTCATTTTTATGACATAAACAATTTGAAGCGGACGAATTCGGTAACAAAATTTCCCCAAATGTGGTATGGGTCAATGAAATTGGTATGATACTTCTTTAGTTTGAAGTGAACACATAAATAGGGTTCATTTTTATCGCTTAAATGTGTCAGGTGACTACTAACCACATAAATGTATAGAAGCGATTTTGTACGTCTGCGACGAATTAAGGTAAATTTAAATTGCGCATCGTGATAACAGCCAGCATCAGATAAAAAAAATATTTTACTTATATTATCTATAAAGATTTCGTATCTTGCCGTGAGAGTTTTTTTCTCTAACTTCGTGCCCAAGGGCGCCACGTAATCGGTAATTGATAATCTATCGGGTCAGATACGAAACCTGAAGTGACTCACCAACTTTTTTTTTGGGTTAACAATATTTATTATTGATTTAGAGCCGTTCAGTCTAAAATATAGTTCAAAAAAACTTATCTCGATATATGTGCATTTGTTGTATCGATGTACAAATCTTACAATCGCAATCGCTTTTCTGCTATAGCCTGTATGTCTAGAGTGTTTAATTCGTAAAATCGAATAGTAAAGAAGAACAGTAGTGATTTGTATTCTGAGTGTTCAAGATACGCTATTTTGCTGTGTCCTCCCCCATCCTAAACACCAATAACAACAACATTCGTCGCGCAACTCCTTTGTAAAGACAATCTACACAAGGACGCAGGAACGGTATCCGCGAGTCGTTACATATCTTCCAACGGTATTTCTAGGCGATACATAAAGCCGATGGGACCCTTATGGAAATGGGCCGGAACCGCTACAATCGATAAACAAGGCTAGCATCGAACTCTCATTTACATGAATCCTAATGATAGATCTACGTGAGCTTGCACCTTCCGTATTGCAGCTGGTGGGAACTTACTAGAAATGGGCCGCAACCGCAATAGATAAATGAGGTTATCAAAACAACAGACACGCTGTCAATTAGCGTTTTTACACAAATTTTCCAACGCAATAATCTTTTTGATGCTGATTTCCAGATAGCTGCAAATTAGGACAAGCAAGCAATTTTTTTTCCACTCATGAAGTAACCAATCATAATCAAATTTTTTCCGGACCATCCTTGAAGTAAGCACTAGTAAAACTAAGGTTTTGGCTACCACCTGTGGTTAAAAAAAAGGATTTAGAAGCAGTAATCATATCCTGGAAGGTGTCATAACAAGGGTTGCCAGATAGTTGGCTGCAGAGCCCGCCGAGTGAGCTTATGGAATAGCCCAAAACCCGCATGAAGACTCGTATAGCCCAAATACCGCGCTCAACTTTACAATTTTAATAGACCTACTTAAACGTGTTGAACACAATTCCGATTTCCACGTCCCAGAATTCGCAAGAAACACTATAATGCATAATAAATATTGTGTGAATATATAAACTCGTATTTATCATCATTGTAAAAATCTTATTTGAAAAACATATTGGTGCAATTAAAGGGTTACGCCACTCTAGGAGGCTGAAAAAATAGGTCTTTTTCGGGAAAAACTACAAAATAAATCGAGATTACAAAAATGGATATTTATAATACATGTTATTGACTATGTACAGTAATTTTTTTAAGCGATTAAATTCAAAAAGGCGGCTGTGCAGCGTTTTTGAGACGTCTCCGTTTTGCCAGGGTCCATGGCCGGGCACCTAGTGCCTGTAATTTTTGAATTATGATAAGCTAATAAATTTATTTCGATTACATGTAACAACAGCCACAAGAGTACGTAGGATTTTTTCGATATTTTGATTTTTAGCCAAATGGCGCACTTCTAAAGTGAAAAGTGTGAATTTTGCCTAAAAATTCGTCAGAAAATTGTTAATAACAAATGAACTAAGCAATAGCCGGGTGTAGTCCCAGTGGTAGTGTACTAGGTCTTGAAAACATTGCTACCGGGGTTCAATTCCCACTCAATGCGTAATTTATTTATATGAATTTTTCAGTTTCTATTGGTTTCAGAATATTAATATAAATCGTGAACAGTGCGGAATGTTTAATAGGTTCACTTGTAAAAGATTTAAACCTGAGCAAATGAGTTCTGTTTACATTCTTATCAGATTCACAAATACCATCAGAGCTGCCAGACAGTAGTTAATTTGCTATAGGCAACTTTGCTGTTCTGGTAGATCGTATCACAGCCAATAGTACTGCAAAATTATGATCATTAACACCTGCTAGTACACTGCCATACCAGGCCCGATTCCTGCTCCTAAAAACTGATTAAGTTCGGTATCCCCTTTCTTCTCAACAATTCCTTCCAACTCTCCTCTCCTTCGCACCAAGAAACACGGAAAAATATTTGGTAGAACAATACCGCGGCCAATTGGGCTTAGTTTGTTCTTGAAAAATTAGCCAAAAACAGCCATCAGCCGTAGGCGCCGTGCCGTGGTGCAGTGAGACCACAACGGACGATATATTCAAAATTTCAAGTGAATCGGTTGAAAATTGTCCGAGTTATGTTTCCGACCAGCTTGAAAAATGTACTTTTGAGTAGTTGAAAATCATGAATAATTTTGCAGGCGACCTTATACTAAAATTCGAAAACCGAGTCCTTAGAGACTTTTTTCGGCCATAATCTTTTGGGACAGCATTTTTGAGGTCCTAAGGGACCATTTAAAATAAAAAAAAAAAACGATTTTTCGAAAACTCTAGAGTGGCGTAACCCCTTATACTATGTTCAGACTACGAGATTGACGCGTTTAAATCGAGTTAAATGCGCTGAAAACACTTCCCGTACGCATTTACGAAAACACGTAGCTACAACGCGTTTAACCGAAAACATGTACTGCCACTCTCGCGGAAATCGAAGTAAACTTTGGAATAAACTATTTAATGCTGCAGAAACTCAATTTTGTGCTTGTGCAACGACTGCATTAGCTAATAAATTCCCTTTTCATTACTGCTATACAAACTTATTTGTTTCAAACAATTTAGAAAGCACAAATTTGCTAATGAAACACAGCTGAATATCTACTTGTCAAAACAAATCACATCAAGCTATCATGTATCAAAATAAAACGAGTTGCCTAGTCTGAACACTACTTTTTTAACATGTTAAATTTACCTAATTAAATGCGTTTAATTAGCATAGTCTGTACAGGGTATTAAAGATAAAATTATAATTGAAAAATAATTTCGCCTGGTTTTCAAGTAAAATATAATTCGATTTCATTTACTACTTGATCGCTTTTCTCGATGAAAATCACTTTAAAAATACGCTTTCGCATAGACCGTCGTTTCACTCTCGCAGTAGAAAACCTTAACCTCCGGCTCTGCGGCGTTTATTTGTTGAGTCGAGAAATTGTCAGCATATATGCGGTTTTTTGTGTGGAACGCGGTAGGTTTATTACATGCGAGAAGTGTCTAGAACACACGAGAAGTATATAGAGCTCACTAGAGTTGTAGTTTTTCTCTGGAAACTTTAATATCAATAATAAGTGAGTTGTTCGGATTGCCAGAGTACACATGTAAGAATAACTTTAGAAGAACTGAAATTTGTGCAACACGTGTCTGTAACCTACCAATCCAGCAAAAATTATAATTAATAAATTATGCAAAAAAAATGGAACTCTATGACAGTCATCCATATTGGTAAAGCTATTGTCTCTTGTATGTTATATTTCTACGGGTATCTATAACTTCAAAGAAAGTGGTTCAATTGTAGAAAGTCTACAAAAAATGAACCGTTTCTAAATTAATTTTGCTTTGCAAATACCAGATAGATATCGTGTGAACTATTACTTTTCAATATTATGACTGGAGAACTGAAACTTAGTGGCAAAAGGATTTGTGATATAACGTAGTATGCAAACGTTGTATTTGAGCCAAGAGACGACTGAAATTCAGTTTTCTAATTTTTCTACTTTTATTTTTTCCTCGTAAATCGGGTCTGTTGTAAACTAGCAAAATAACGCTATGTGCGTTGGCCGAATAGCCCAACAAGCCATAAGTGGCTTTTTGAAATTTGTACCCGCGGATTAAACATTTAAATAGCCCAAATCGCGGGATATATCCCAATCTGGCAACGTTAGTCATAAAAGGAAATAAAACAAATTAAATAAAAAAAAATCTGCCAATAGTCTGGGCGAAACTTTATTATTTTTAGGGTCAAAGTTCGGGAGCGGTAAAAGTCGGAGTGTATCATGAGTTGCTTCGAGATTTTTAGATTTCTTATGGAAAATTAATTTTGTTCTTAATATAAAAATATTTAAAATAGAGATTTTTAGACGATTAAACATTGAAAAAGTCCGTGTAGACTATTCGAATTTCAGTATATTATGTACACTAAAAGCCCATAGAAGCAAAAACGTATTTGTTGCCTTATCAGAATTAAGAGATATGACGAATTGTTAAAACGTATACAAACCCATTACTTCCACTTGGGGTTTGAATTTCGAAAAAATTGTGAAACAGGTTTTTAGACGATTTCATAAGAAGCAACCTGAAATCTCATGAGACAAGACGGATTTTGAAAAAATTCTGAAAACGTAAGCAAACCCTTCACATCTCCTTGGTTCTGGAAATTCAAAAAATCGTGAATTGGTTGGCCGTAATAATCAATTTTACATCTCATCAGAACTAAGGAATGGCAAAAATTGTGAAAACATATACAAACCCTTGGGGGTTGAATATCGAAAAATTGAGAAATGGGTTTGTAGGCGATTATATAAAAAGTCTGTGAAAATAAAAAGCGATCTAATATCTCATCGAACCTAAGAAATATGTCGAAACTTTGAAAAGCATACAACCTCCTTACACCTTTTTGGATTGAATATCTAAAATACTGAAATTGACTTTTTGGCTTTTTTACATAGGAAACCTTAGGAAGTAAAAATGAATTCGATATATCACCAGATATGCAACCTCCTTACACCCACTTGGGGGTTGAATGTTCAAAAATCCTGAAAGGAGTTAATAAATAAATATGAAGACAGCACGAGAAAGTAGGAACCAATTCAATTTCTTATCACTTCTAAAAGAAATGACGGAACTCGTGAAAACGTGTTCAACCCGTTTATACCCTCCTAGGTGGAAAAAGGAAAAAACTTAAAAACAAGTTTTAGGCGATTATTACACAAGCCCATGAATATGAAAAGATATTTAATATCTGATAAGACGTGGATATAGTAGAATTCGTGAAAAAGTTTACAACCCCCTTTGCACCCCTTTAAAGGTCGAATTTTAAAAAATCCTAAAAACACTATCTAGGTATTTATATGAAGAATCCATAGAATAAAAATGAATTCAATATTTGGGAAGACCTAATAGATATGACGAAAACCGTGAAAATATATGCATTGCATTTTCACTGATAATTTTTTTTGCCCCCCCTCCGAACGCCAATGTATATTTGAAATTTTTTTTTATCTAAATTAGTTTTCTAGTTGATTTACATAAACGTACCGAGTTTAAGCTTTGTAGCATAAGCCGTTCTATAGATAGGAAAAACACCCCCCACCCCCGTACCATACTACCCCTATAATAAATTATATTTTTCCAAGATGCTACTAATATAGCTCTATCTAAATACGAAGTTTCAGCTTTATATCATTATAGGTTGTTGAGATATTAAAATCGGAACTTTTTCCTTTTCACCCTCCCCCACCCTCACCCTTTACACCCACACTTCCAAAATTTTGTTTTCTACTAGGGGTCTATTAGGCCTACTTCTGGTAAAAATTTGAAGCATCTATCTTACACCGTTCTTGAGATATGAGACGTGATTTTTTAGAAAAATTCTTATCCCCTCCACTTTCATGCTCCACCGCCCCCTTCAAAAATTTTGCTTCCAGCAAACTTCATTTGTCAACCTTTATACAGAAACCAAATTTTATTTATCTAGTGCAATTGGTTAGTAAGATATCGCAATCTAAAGTTTTTCACCCCCCACCCCCGTACGCCACTGCCCCCACTCAAATTTTTGTTTCGGATCTATTCTCCTAGTATACCTACAGATATTCATAAAGTTTCAATTTTGTGACATTAACCGTTTAGGAGATATGGATTTTAGAAAGTGTCGATCTCACCTTTTTTGCGTTTCGGACGCATTATTTTTCCCCCCACTCCCAAACCCCTTGACCTATATCGGCAATTTTTTTGCAAATGGGTCCACTACTAAAGCTCTATATAAATTCCAAATTTCAGCCTCCTAGCATAAGCGGTTGCTGAGATCTAGAAACCAAAATTTTCCGTCTAAAACACTTCCCCCTCCTCCCCCCTCACACCCCCACCCCTCCAAATTTGGCCACTTCAAGGGGCCTACCCAGTCTATTCATAAAAAAAATTTTAATTTAATAGCTCAAAGGGTTTGGGAGCTACGAGCCTTCAAACGATTTTGCGTACAGCGGTCGACGTACGGCGTACGGCGGACAGACGGACTGAAATTTTTTATTGCTTTTTTCGTGTCTACTCGTCATGAAACGTGAAAAAAAAAATTTTGAGGGTAGCAAATTTTTTTTTTTTAAAAATCGAAAACAATACTGTATTATTAAAATAATAAAGTAAAAATTATTTTGTACGATTGGTTTTTGTCCTTTTCGGTGTTAGAACAATGTCTAAAGATCGCAGCACGTAAGTCAACTGGACAAGACGATATACGGCTTTGTATCAAAGTAAACCCAAGCTATTGAGAGTAAAACAAAGTGAAAAATTTGCTTGGACTTAATCCGAGAGTACTTAGTCACTATTTTCAGTGATACGGCCTATAGACCAACCTCTGGAGAGGCGCGGTATAGGATGAATAATTGCGGGATAATATTTTTATAAATTGAGGAACCATAAATTCGAACCTACGACTACTAGCAAGATAAGTGCTGCGGTCACATTAGGCTACCGAAACCAACTTGATAATACTTGTTCTTACTTCCATATCGAAAGTTGGTGATTTTTATAGCCCCCATGTATAGCTATTTGACCAACATGATCCCATCTCCGGTATACTGTATTGCGCCCCAAGTCTACATCCAGTAGACGTTATAAAAAGCAGCTCATTGTTTCTAACAAAAAGTTAGGGACAGTATTTTACAATGTCAACAGCCCTTTAGACGTGACTGCATAGGTACGTGAGACAGATGTTTCTATCTTTGTATATACATATAAAAAAAATAAGGCTGACAAGTACATCAAAGTCGAAAAAAGGGGCTTCCTATTCTACTCAGCCAGGAGCCCACTCAGGCATAACGACAACGACAATTACGCATATTGCACGTATATAAAATTCACCTGGCACGGTGGTCATATCGACCCCTTCTGCCACAGTCTACCGAACGCTATTAACCCTTCAGCATGTAATTTTGCACCTTTTTTCCTACTATTACGCTCTTCAAATCTTAAAATTACATCTTGTGTCTGGCACGGTTGTACGAACAAGTAGAATGACTTTTTGCGGTTAATTGATTACAAAAAAAAACTACAAAAGCCTCAGATAACTAGTGAACTAAATTTGACTTTGTTACGACTTCTTCGCGCTTTCTTTTTATTTCACCTTCTATTTTTATATTTTTTTCTTAGTTTAGCTACTGGCTTCTTTTAACTCGAGTGCTTTGCCGTCTTCTTTTAGTAGTGGCTTCTTGTGGCGTGCTAAATTTAATAGACATTAAGCATTTTTTCCGATTCCTTTTCAAAAGCTAGCACTCCCAGTGCACGAAAATAATTTTTTTTCCTATAAGAAAAAACCAGAAATCGAAACTGTTAACTAGTGGTTTTGACCTACTATACCCACTACCAGTTGATTGCTAGGAATCCGAAATTTAATGTAATT
Organism: Beris morrisii; assembly: GCA_951812415.1. Lineage (NCBI taxonomy): Eukaryota > Metazoa > Arthropoda > Insecta > Diptera > Stratiomyidae > Beris > Beris morrisii. Next base: position 101,786,620 of record OX638313.1, on the reverse strand, counting down.
AAACGGGGCAATTGGAAGTAAAGTAATTAGCTTAGCACGATTTATATTTTGCTATTTGATACTTTTTTTTTCTCTCTTTCACTTTAGCAATTGCGGAAGTGTCTAATAGTGAGCCGAAGTGGCAAAAAAATTTGGACAATCTGGACAGGTGGATTTCGCGTAACAACAGTTTTATTACGCGAGCAGACATGATGAATTATTATTTGAAAATTATACCCAAAGAAGAACACAACTGCCATATCTTTAAATAAATTGATATCAAAAGCCTATGCATACTTTCTTTTATCCTATTTATGGTTCTTAGCATGTGACAACACATAATTGATCGAAAGTGTGAGATTTATCTTCGGTATCCGATTAAAGCCCAAAAATAACCATAAAATCTCTATCAAATCGGAAAGTGGTCGCTTTTTCTCATATCCAAAAACATTGGCCCTACCTTCTAAGAAAAAGAAAACAAGAAACTATTTTCTGAACAACAAACTGTTAACCTGATGAAGTTCCCAAAATTTTTCGATTCTATTGATCGAGAATGGCAATCCAACCGTGCTCTAGATCCTATTGATCATGTAGTGTACATAACAGGTACAATTTCGGCTCTGATCTCTAATATTTCTGGGGTGCCTCAAGGTAGACACCTTGGGCCGCTTCTATTTATTTTAAATATTAACGATGTGATTTTGGTTATCCCTGACTTGAATATTTTATTAAACGTCGACAACGCTGAAAAACGATTTGCTGCGATTGATTGACCGGCAGAGGAGTTGGGATGAAAAAAATTATCTGGAGAAACAAGCATTATATCTCAAGAACGCTTTGATATGTTGTGGCCTTCGAAATGGATTTATTTTATATCCACTCCTTTGCGAATAACAATTTTTGGTAATGTGGAACACTTGAAAGAAAATCCTTTGATTTTTTTTATCTCAAAAATGGTTGAAGCTAGGTGTTCTAATTTCATCCAAAAAAGTACAGCTAGGCCATATTCTAAAAATATTTTTTAATTCGAGAAACTACGTAAGGAAGAGATATGAACAAAATTGGAAGTGTATTTATCTGAAGAACCACTTGAGCTAATAAGTTGAAATTTTGTTAAATTGATGAACTTATAGAAATCAATTTTTTTTAGTTGAAAATTAGAGCGAGGCGGGATGCACAAATTTACGCTCATTATATTAAAAATGATTTCCTAAATTTCTTTGGAAGTTTTACAATTAGTACGCTGTGTGGAGGCCTAGCTTAGCTCTTTGTAGATGAATATCTTAAATATGGGAAAGGTGGGGGAAAATTTTGAGATTTTTACATCACATTAGCCCGACTACGATCGACCGCTGTCCTGGCTACTGCCATTGAGGACATGACAGTTGATCGTTAAGTCGTTGATCCGGTGGAGAAAGCTTATTTACTAGCTGCTAGGGTTGCTAGCAATTTCACGTTACCGGCTAACAACCAGGTTCCCCTGTCCGCCTACGGTAATCTTTCTACTTGCGTTCCTTTCTTTTCCCACTCGTGTTTTATCAAGAATTTAGCAGAACCTCAATGTCAAGAATTCCGCTGGTCCTGATGGTGTTACCCACAACAAATGCATCTCTTTTCTGGCTAAACCGCTTCGAAACTAGGCTTGTGTAGTTCGCGAACGAACTAGTTCAGAAGAGCGTTCCCAGAAGAGAAATGAACGAACTAGTTCGCAGTCAGTCCCGCTTCTAGTTCGTTTGTATTCATTCATTGCCGTTTGTATAAGTCAGTGTGGTAGTAGTTCGCGGCTGAACTTCGCGAAGGTTCGCGAACTAGAAATGATCGCTCCTTTCGGTGAACTAAAATGCGCAAGCCTATTCGAAACCTCTTCTCTCTATCTATGGGTAGCTTCACACGTAAGTGGAATGAAGCGAATGTTCAGCCCATTACCAAGAAAGGAAGCACATCGAACTTCTCTAATTATCGCTCATTGCTTCATTCTGTGCTCACGAAAGTAATGGAGACTGCTGTCAATCGCAAAATCATTGGCTATTCAAATTCTTACAACTTAATCCATGACCACCAATATGGATTTTGTCCAGGCCTAAAGTCGATCTAATGGTCTGCGCTGGAACCATAGAGATATATATACTGGAGATGACAAGCAGCGATTGAGTTGAAGGCGGACGTCGTCGCATTCACTTGCACGCAAAACAACAACAAATTGACATAACGCTCCTGTTTTGTCTCACTCACACGCTAAAACAACAACAATTTGATTTAACGACCCTGTTTTGTCTTACTTCTCACCGTATTTTGGCTTCAAAGAGCTTTATACAAAACCGGTGGCTTGTCGTCTCCAGTAGCTCTATGGCTGGAACGTTACGATCAGAAAGAAGTGCTTGCACTAGATGTACCTAAAGCTTGTGATAGGGTCTGGCATAAATATATAATAATAATAATAATAAGTCTCTTCTTGGAAAAGATTGAGCAATTTGTTTTGAGACCTCTCCAAACCAATGGATTGAGAGCTACCTTTTAGAACAATCTATTCGAGTAGTTTTAGATGACGTTTTATCATCTCCATTTGATCCCGGCGTCCCTCAAGGCCATGCCTTTGCTTAGACTCTATTTTTCTCATCTTTATCAACGATCTCTTTCCGTCAACACTCAATCCGATCCACAGTACAGTAGGATTGAACATATGTACCTTAAGTTTCGAGTCAGTTGCAATGGTTTATCAACAATCTGTGGATTACTTGCAGAATCACACTCACCCATCCGTGAATGATGACTTAATTTCGATCCTGGGGCAGGGATAACAGAGTCGAACTCAATGTTTCCTAACATTAAAAATCGGTCGTCTGTCTGCAAAACATGACACCTTTACACTTTTTTTCACATTTGATGGCGTTACTTAATCGGGACGATTTTCATAAACAGTATTTTTCCTCATCCGACAAAGCTACCATTTATGAAGCTTATACCCGTCCGTAATTTGAATCAACTCGCATATATAGCCTGGGGCTCACAAAACTTCTCAGGGTCTACTTGATCGTATTCAACGAACTGCTTTTTCACCAACTGGAGGTCCAACTATCACGGCCTCTATAGACTCCCTTGACAAGTGCAAAAATGTCGTTGCTCTCAGCATTTACTACAGATAGGTTAATGGAAAAAGTAATGTCGAATTACGTTGCCTCATGCCTCCTCAATGTTCCCTGACTGAAATAGCGTCAAATGTTTTAAAGTGTATCGCCAACCGTTATTTCCTGAGGCACTTCATAATCCAACGTTATTTATCCCTCCCCATACCGATATTGACTGTGTCTAACTGCTCTAAGACTTTAAGTGTTTTGAGTTTTGAGCGGTTCTTTAAAATAAAGGGTATAAATATTTTCACGAATTTGGTCATATCTTTTATGTCTTCTGAAATATTGAATTAGTTTTACTTCTACGGATTTTTCAGATAAATGCCTAAAAAGTGTTTTCAGTATTTTTTTAGATTCAACCCCAAAGGAGGTGTAAAGAGGACGTATACATTTTCACGAATTCCGCCATATCCCTTAGGTCTGATTAGATATCGAATTGGTTTGTACATCTACGAACTTTTCATAAAATCGCCTATAGAGACGATTCGACGAAATTGTTGTATCTAAAGAGTTATTTAAAAAAAACTCCTTGTCTCGAAACAATCGATGTTATCTTTCGACTTTGACTATGGCCCAAAAATGTAATTCATGTGTTAAGGGTGGCAGTGGCGTAAGCACTCTATCGCATCTCCACTTCACGGACTTTGACCCGAAAAACAATAAAGTTTCGCCTAGACTGTTGCCATTTTTTTTAATTTCTAATCAATTTATGACTCTAAATACTTCTAAAATTTTGTACTAATTACCGGATCTTAGCTTAGACTTCAAACAGTGTATAATAAAAATAAAGGTGCTTCAAGATGGTTCTCAGCTTTTTTTTCTTTATAACTGAAAAAAGTTAATTACATTCCTAATTGGTTTTTGCACAAAGCATTGAAAAGAATTACGCTTTTTATACTTTTCACATATTATACATAATTTTTCTTTTTGAAGACTGAGAACTGTGAAACTCACGATGAATGGAAGCACGCATGTATTCTAAGTGGCTTAAACTGTTGCAGAATAAAAGAAAATACTTTTTCTGTTATTTCCTTTTCTTTAAAGTACAAGGATAAGTAGTAAATACATCATAGCTTGAAAGTTTTGCAAATATCTCGCTATAAAACCATAACATAAATTCAACTTTATGCATTCCAGTTATGTTAATAACGGATTAGTGTAAATCGATAGAAAATAGTACAAACTGTTGTACGGATTGCATAACTGGCTCACGGGGGTATTCGAGTTATCACCTGCGGTTTACAGAAATGTGGAAACAGCAACAGTGTCTCGACGCGAACACACACCACATATCAGAAATAGGTAAAAAAAAAACAAAGCTCATTACATAACAAGGAATTCCAAGTGGTGTCAAACAATTTAAGAAAACAGAAGTATTTTACAAGAATGTCTACACGACTTGCTGATAAGGTTTCAACTGATTTAAATAGAGGAAGATAAGATGTCGATCTTTCCTCATTGTTAGTCTGATAGAGCAAACATCGTTCGGGAAGAAATTGTTCTCGTAAATTTAAAATTTTGATGTTGTGTTGATGTATCCGATCTGAAAATATGCAAACCTGTTTAATACAATTTACATAAATTGAATGAATGAATTATTTATGTTTATGTCTAACGAAAAGAACATTTTATATTCAACAGTGTTCAGACTCGTCACCTTTTAGTCTTCGATAAATATAGGCATTTCCAATTACCTTTCATACCCATTCGCCCTCCGGGGTTAGAAGCTAAGCTAAAAACCAATATCCGGAAAAAAAAGCCAAGTTGAGAAGCTGGAGAGAAAAGCTCACAATGCATGTAATGTCCCAAATTCGATCAGAGAAATAAGGTCCGATTTGGGCTGTTGCGAAGAAGAAATAGGCAAATTCCTAGCTTACGAGTCATCAAAAAGTTCCATCACTTTTTGAATTAACGCGCCAACGGAGCGTCGGAGAACGGTACCGTTGGCAGCATTAGTTTTTGTAATTCTTCCTGAGCACAGTTGTTTTTGTAGACTCTAAATAACCTTCTTTAAGTATAGTACTGAATACGGCGAAAAGAAAACAAACGAGAAAGGTACCTTCGAAGTAGAGTGAAATAAATTGTACAGATCGTTACTAGGTGTCGAAATTTGAAAGAAATTAAAATATTGGCTAGAAATTGCAATTCCGGCACACAATACAACAAAATATAACTCACTCAAAATTTCCCGAGCACAAACGAACTGAATTGACAGCGAACGGTTGAAAATTGTGAATTGTCAAATATTTCGCTTGTCATAAAAGGATGCCCTACCCTTGGAAACAAAACTTTAACAAAACCAAGCGCCATCTATTGGTGAATACTGCAAATGTCCATTCCGCCCATAACCACAATACTGAAAAACGAACGAAATATTTCGTCACGAAGAATGAACGAAATATTCATTTTTTTTTGTATGGAATTTGACAGTTCATTTCGTTTCGCTCGGAACACAGTACTAGGCTTTATTGCGAAGTGACTGATAGACGTTTTTGTGCAAAAAGTTTTTTGTGTTTGGCTATTTCGTGATTTTTGTCAACGCGTTTCTGTGAAATGTGTAAAACTTTTACGATGTGATCAAGAGCCTTTTGGAGATGAATGTCTGAATCGATCACGGTGTCAAAGAGGTCCACTTGAGAATATACCATTAACTAGCTTTTGGATGCCGGAGTCAAAGCAGACAAGCTCATCAGCCTACTCGGATTCCATTACAACCATCCTGGTGTGCAGGCGATAAGAGTTTGATAGTATTACGGAAGCATTCAACTTTATGGCTGCCTGGGTATTAATGCAACTGATGTTTTTTCGTAGCATTCCGCTTTACTTCAATAATTTTGCGAACCTGCTTTAAACAAGCTGGCTCTAGTGAGGTAGTTGTTGTGGCGCTACGTTCTCTATATGGAGTTCGTATTTCCAAAAAATCATTGGGTAAGGTAATGTGACCAAATGGTCTAGTTCTCCAGTAGCTTACCTCCTTGGGTGTAGTGATGGGATAAGTCGGTCATTTCATTAACCCAGTATGACCGAGTCATTTCGTTGAAGTGACCGATTAAAAAGATTCGGTCATTTGAGTCATTTCGGTCACTTCCATGATTGGGTCGAAATGACCGACCGACCGACCGAAGTGACTCACGACATAAGTCGTCACTAGAAAAAGCTTCTATTAACTCGACTTTTCGAATCGGTCGGTCTGCGGTCACTAAAAAAGCTTCTATTAACTCGACTTTTCGAATCGGTCGGTCAGCGGTCACTAAAAAAGCTTCTATTAACTCGACTTTTCGAGTCGGTCGGTCTTCGGTGATCGCTGGTGGCTGGTCGGTATTCGAACTTCGAACGCAGCGTATGATTAGACTTTCGACACTTTAGGGGGATAACGCGCCAAGAGTAAATCGAACTCGAAGGTCGGTTTTATGAATTCGAGGAAAAAAAACCAATTCTAATGATTTAATTTTTGGAATTTATAGAGAGTGTACGGTTAATGAATGAATTTGAATGTTCTTTGAATTCGTAAATTCAACACAGGAAAATTGTTTAGATTCGATTTCGATTTTCTCTTTAATGTAATCATTTGCTACCTTCGAGCACCGAGTACAGACAGACCGACACGAAGAGAAACATTTGGCGCTGTACGGCTATCAACATCGGGTACGATACGAGACGTAGAATATTTTTTCTAGTGACCGATTGAACGACTTGTTTCATTTCACATGACTCGAGTTAATTCGGTTATAGTACTGACCCGGTAATTTCGACCGAATCGTTCACGATCGACCCATCACTACTTGGATGGGAGAGCACTTTTCGCTGTTCAGATTTTAACACAGATGACCATTGCCAGCTAGAGCCGGTGTGCAGTTTCCAAAAGCCACTGCAAAGCTGGTTCGTATAGTGTGACTGTGATCTCAATTCATGCTGAGCGCTGTTGTTTCATCAGGTTCCTTAAATACGACGTAGTTTCAATCGCTGCCCACCACACCGCCGCGTCACAGATGGAGATGGCCTTATTATGACAGTGTGGATCTAACGTACTAGTTTTTATATTTTCGGTTGTTAAGAAAGAACAGCTTATTTCTGTCGAGAATTCCAATGTAAACTCTATTAACAAATTCAAGTTTCTTCCAAAGTTCAGTATTCATTTGGCCCCTTTTTGGGCAAAGATCATTGCTTTTTGTTCATATTCATCAATTTTTAAAAATATTCTGCAAAATACAAAATTGGGCTTGCAAATTTTCAAATCGTAACAGGAAATAAACGAAAAATGTGTCGTCAGCAAATCTGGTAAACAACCAGTAGATTTTCTAGTGGTAAAATTAATAAAAAGAAATTACCTAAATTGATTTAAACCACATTAAACCTACTGTTATAAAAAATTGAAATTCATTACGAATTCTTTTCCAACAGTCAAATTATCACGGTGACCGGTAAATCATGCTCCAATTATTTTTTGTATTCGGTTTGTGTTTATTTCTATGATACCGAGTACCTCTAAACCAATTGCTGTGCTAGGAGTTTTGTCGCCAACGATAAGCATTTCACTGTGCGTGATCCGGTGCTTTCAGTTTAATTAAAAGAGGTCAACAAACGCGAATTTGGAACAATTTACTCCGAAATCCATAAATTTGTATTAACCGAATTTTTATGATTTAATGCCTGAATTTAGATGTTCTTTTGGATTTGTTTACGTGCAAAAATAATCTGTAATAGCTTTTCATTTTTAAGCCCGTAAAAAAAACAGTGTTGAGATTTTTGAAGCTGGAGAAACGGGGTTGATGAATTGGATCCATACCACCCAGAATTTAGAGGTCAGCTAGATTCTGTCTGTGGTTTATCATAGAAAAGTGCACTGCGAAAAGTTCTCCAGACAGATTCCGTCCTAAAAATGTAATTAAATTTATTCAAATACTGGCACTGGCGCCCGGCGAGTATATCAAGCGAATCACGTTCGGTATACGGCATGTCTCGGCGAGTATGTGGAGCCAACATTAGACCCAATTACGCTGCTGTTCCTCCGCCCCTAGCGCCACAATCCTAAGTCGAATCGTCCTATTGACTTTACATCATTTCTCCTGAAAACTATGGAAAAGATAATCAGAGATGAGGCTCTGAAATCACAACCCCTTAAGGGGCCCATAGACGGCATGCATGCGTGTCATTCCTGCATGTCGCGATACGTTTTTGCTCCGCCCACAAAAATCAAAATTTTTTGATTTCCATCATGCAGCATGATGGCAGATCCATACACTCATGGAAGAATGACATGCATGCGTGCCAGTCTATGGGCCCCTTCACACACCAATCAATATGCATATCAGCCAGGGAAGTCTACAGCCCACGCCTTACAAAACCTGATTACGAAACTCGAGTTGCATTTTAGATATCGAAGGAGCTTTTGATGACACTGCCTATGAAAGTATCTACTATGATACACAAAAACGCGACAAAAACCTGCAGTTGGATCAAGGCTATGCTAGAATGCAGAAAAGTTACATTCGACACTAGCTGACCCAACAGTTACAGTCACATCTGCGAAAGGCTGTTCACAGGGCGCGGTACTATCACTCATCGTCTGGTGATTAATAGTGGATGACCTTCTTCAAGATCTAACAAGATCCGAAATTACGATACACGGTCACGCTGACGACCTTGCCATCCTCGATAAAGGCAAACTTGAAGAAACTGTCGCAGAGCTAGTTCAAAGAGCCCTAAACCTGGTTTGGGTATTAACCCAAAGAAAAGCACAATGTTCCATTCACCAAAAAAGAATGTGTAAGGATTTATCTAGACCTACTCTTTTCGGAGAATCTCTAGAGTATTCTACGGTGGTGAAATTTCCGGACGTCATCCTGGATGATGGATCTTTTCAAAAGCTTTGTCCAAATGAGCATTCCAAGTGAGTTCACGGACAAAGCGCTAGAATATCTTTTGAGATATACAGGAGCCTTCTCGTCAAGAATTTTGAACTGAGTACAAAGTAAACATACTGGATGTATACCGCCGTTCCTAGTCCCATTATGTCCTACGCGGCATCGGTCTGGTGAAAAAAAAAACAAAACAGAAAACTGCCCTGCTTAAGCTGACAAAATTACAAAGACTGGCATGCCTGGGTTTCACTGGAACGGTGCGCACCACTCTACGGCTGCTTTAAGGTACAATCTGGCTGGTACTGCCGAACGTCGCGGTCAGCAGTAACTGCCGGCAGTAGACTACTGCTTCAGGCAAAAACAAGCTGTCATGTTTGTTTGCGACTGCTCGGCAGTTGCCGGTTGAGTGCAAAGCAACCGCTGTGAGCAGTTGAGGTTGGCAGTTACTGGTCGGCAGTACTAGCCAGATTGTCCCTTTAGAGGTGCTTCTTAACCGAGCATTTCTACACTTAGAAATACAGAAAGAAGCAAGGTATACAAACTTTTCAGCTCAGAGGACGAGTCAGAGCGCAAAACAGCTTATCTAACTCTTTCCGCAGACCTCAACAAGGCTCGCATACTAGCGATACTTCTTTCTGATTCATTGGTACCGAAATTTAATTTCACAAAGCCATTCAAAGTTAAACGTCGACTTCTTCGAAGATTTTTGGGACCAGTAAAAGAAGGCACTGAATGGCTTATCCGGTACAACAATGAGTTGTATAACATCTATGACGACCCAGCCGCATCGACTCTTAGAAAATTTCGTAAGCTGCCATGTGGAGCGAATAAACGACGGAAGAATTCCCAAATGCACACAGAAAGGTAGGGCAAACGACCGATGGGAAAACCGCGGAAAAGATACAAGGACCCTGTTTAAAGCCGGGATTCACAATGTGATACACAGATGGATCCGAAACTGATAAAAATGTAGGAGTAGGAGTTTATGGACTACTCTAGCAGGCACATAAGATCCACAGTCTTCCAGGCGGAGACTCATGCTATAGAACTCTGCATTAGAGAAAATATCAGACCAACATATCTATATTCTCTCGCAGCAAACAGCAAAGCAGCAGTCACTTCAAATCTACTCCAAACTTGTTTGAGATTGCCTCCAGTGCCTGACTGAACTCGGAAACCAAAACAGAGTAAACCTCACTTGGATGCTGGGACACATTGGCTACGAAGGTAACGAAAAAGCCGACTCAATGGCTAGAAAAGGTTCAGAAGCTAGCTTTATGGAACCACATCCATTCTGTGGGGTACTGTTGTTCAAAAATGAACAACCGAATGTGGCAAAAATCGCAAAGTCCCATTCTCTGGGACTTGACAGCGGGTAAGAGACACTCAAAGCTATTTATGCCAAAACAATCGCAGCAAAGATTATTTGAAATTAAGCCTCTCCATAGGATCGTTCTCTCTGAGAACAAACATGCAGGATTTGCCAATTGCGATGATGAAGATTGAAGACGAAACACCAGAGCACATTCTCTGTGAATGTGAGGACTTTCTCACAAAAGGCTTTCGTCACTTCGGTCAGGGCTTCTTTGAACCATCGGAATTCCTGACAATCCTCTTCGAAAAATATTAAGCTGCATTGAAAGAGTAGGGATCGAATTAGATAATTCAGGCGTTGGTTTACGTGGTGACCCGCCAATCGAGACAGGGCCCATTTAGCACAGAAAGAGTCTTTTTGATACCACAACCCGTTTAACCTCGTCGTAGAGGGCCGATGAAGTAGATACAAGGTTGTACAAAGACCTGGGGCTGGAATGGATTATCAAATCCATCCGGAGCTGTTTCAAAAGATAATCAGTTCTCCAATCTTGTTTTTTGAGATCTCATCAAGGTTATCAAAGGGTTTGCCTTGTAAAGAAGGTGGATAATAGTTTCCCTCTCATTTGCATCTCCACAACTGCGGCAATTGACGTTAAAGACAATGCCCAGTCTGGCTACGTGGTCGCCGATTGGCCACTGACCCGTGTTGTCCGCCGTGACTCTGAAGACGTCCACACGGCTCCTGCTCAGGAGTTCATCTGTTTTGCTCCGGCAGTAGGATGGCCATATCTTCCTAGATATGATGCAGTTGGTCAGTCCTCTCCATCTGGAGTTTGCGTTTGTAAGCAAGTCTGAGGATATTTGGCGCTTAACAGTCTCTAGTGCGACCAGAACGGATTCCACGAGAGAGCCCTGAAGAGCAGTTAAGCCTAGTTAAGGGCAGGGCCGGATTTACCTATGAAGGAGCCCGGGACTATTTCACTTTTGGGGGCCCCTAACAACTAAGGCTTATGATTTTTTTTAATTTTTTTCCTAATCGGAAAAATATTTGAAAAATTTTTTTTGTGTTTGTATCACATAATGCCGAAAAAAAGTTTTTGTTCACCAAAGATATCAGTCTTCTTCCATTGCGTGCCAATACCACAAAACTTTGTCAGACTCTCATTTATTTCACATACTTTTTTTAGAGGATCCCACTATTTTCAATAATTAGTTTTTTTAAGGTTAGGTTTAAACCTAAACCAGCAACTTAACCGACAAACAACATTAAGGGCAGGTACGTATTTTATATTGTCAAGTTGCTGGTACTGCACTATAAATTTCAGAAAGCTTTGGAACCATTATATTTTTCTAAACCAAAAGATCTTCAATTATTTCACTGGCAGCGAACTTATTTAAATAAACATCAAAATATCACCTTCTCTCTCACGATTATCATTGGTGGATTGAATGGTAACGGCTCACTGCTTCTTTTCTTCGAAGTGGAGATCAAAGCTGATTTTACTTAGTTTTTGGGAAGTGTATCATCAGGTTAGCCTTATAAATATGATAACAGTGTATTTTGAACTGAACCAGATGATCTCAAATCATGAAGACTATGGTAAAGAATTTTGAAATGTTTGAAATATTTATCAATTCCTTAATTGCTTACTCATCTTAGCTCCTTTTAAAAATATGCTCATTTATATGGGAATATTTCGTGCTTTACTTTTAGCGAAATCATTTATTATTTCATCAAAGTCAATCGATTTTAGTACGTCAAACTCTATTGACATTAGAGAAAGTGAGTTCAAACGATTTTCGCCAATTGTATTACGCAAATAGTTTTTAATCCTTGCTAAAGTAGAGCCCCCTTCACAATTTGTTGCAGGTATAGTTAAATACATTCGCAACGAAATCCTTACGTTTGGAAACTTGCAAAGAATTGAACTACCGTCCTCAAGTAATTCGCTCATACGTGCGAGCTTTGATTTTGCAATATTTTCGTTCTTAACAATTTCAGAAAATTGTAAAAATTCATAAACGAAACCAATCTTCAAATCATTGGGATATGCACTTATAAGAGCTTTACATTTATCTTCAATTTCTGCAATTGATAATTCGTTAAAAATCCAAATAAATTTTCAATGCTGTTGTACGCTGCGCTTCTCTTCTCTAATTCCTGATACAGACAGTCGATTATCGGCCGAAAGGTTTCTACGCGAAATTTTTCACGTGCAGAAAATTCCATTTCTATTGCATCGCTTTCATCAAAAAAACGTGCTCTTTTTCTTGTTCTTCTATTATATTCTCTATATTAATGATCATCCACAAGTTGCTTTGCTACGGCCTCTATATTATTAAAACAATCTCGATATTTATTCAGAAAACCTGACAAAGACCTATATAGTTGACATACAGTCAGTAAATCAATATCAGCGCTCTGAAGCGATTCGGTAGTTGCATGGAAGCGTTCTAAAATGTTGTTCCAAAAAATAATCATGACACCAGCATCGAATTCTTTCATTTTATTCAGAATGCCATTTGCTTCATTTTTGGTTATCTGATTTTGGGTGCTATCACACGCCAAATTACTAAGAGCTGTCATAATCTCAAAAACCCACGCCGGCTTCTATCACCTAACGGTCCTCCCGCGTCCGGTGTTAGATTGGCAGCAGTTGCGGGTGCGCTCAAATGTCAGCGAAGTGCTTACCTCTGAACGCACTTGCAATGCCCCGCAGGGAATACAAATCTCGCCCAGCGGCAACTCAACAGGATTTAATTCTATTTTATTGAATATAAGAAAATTTCGGGCCCCAGTTAAATTTGTTTGGGGACCTGTGCTACAGAATCTTTTAGTCCTATGGGAAATCCGGTTAAGGGGGTCCCGTGACTGATTCAAAAAATCGTTTCAATGCATTTCAATATAGTGTAGAATATGTGGGCGAAGTTATATTTCCATATTCGAAGCCGTTCGGAAGTTACAGGCCGTTATATTCTCAAAACTCCTTTGTTGTTTCAAATATAATGTTAAGTTTAGTCGCGTTTTGCTCAAAACGGTATTTTCCAAATCACGATATCTCGAAATCTATCTAACGAATTCCTTTGAAATTTGATGAACTTATTCAGTACTCTTGTAGACAGTTTACAAACTAAAATAATTGTGATTCATCAAGTCGTTCTTTTTTGTCGACCTGAAAAAGTCGTAAAAAAAACACCAAAATTGACGATAAAAAGTTCAACAAGTTCCCAAAAATTAACTGTTCAATATTTTTTGATAATCCTAGTTCCGAAACTAGTTCAAACTTCACAGATTAAAATACCGTTTGATTTTTTTATTTGAGATAAGCAGAATGCCCGCCATCGTGTCTACCGAAAACAAGGTTTTTTGAAGATGAGTGGCTCAGTTGCCGTATATCTTAGAAATGAGCGACAATTTCGGGCTGAAAAAATTGTAAAGTGTGCTCAAAATGTGCATAAATATGTGGTAAAAATTTCACGGTTGTATCTTTATTTACTTCTCCAAAACAAATGTCCCAAAAAAGCGTAAAAGAGCCTTCACACGGGATGACCCCTTTAATTCGTCTGCTCGTTCGTTACCCTCTATCTTGCTGTGGTCTGGGACCCAAAGCAGAGTTACTTTGACCTGACTTCCTAAGTAGGCTAGCACCTCTCGGCACTGTTCAAGGAGTTTAGAGGAGGTGGTAGTCGAATCTAAGACCTTGTTTGCGGCTTGGCTGTCAGTGAGGATTACTACATTTCGTTTTGGCGTGAAGTCTTGCTTTAAAGTCCGACAAGCCTCTTGGAACCCCAGTATCTCCGCCTGGAAAATGCTGGCGTAGTCCGGTAGGTGGTAATGCAGGGGGACGTCACAATATGCCCAATTGAGGCTTCAGTGACAGAGGAAACCGAACCAATCTATCCGCCCCAAGGAGTGTAAAATCTACCTTTGCCACTTACGTAAAAACTTATCGCTCTCTTGACCGGATCTTTAACAGAATTAATCTGAATCACTTCATAGCGGAAAGTCGACTGTCTGTTGCCGTGATATTGACGAACACGAAAGTCGACTGTCTGTTGCCGTGATATTGACGAACACACTTGCTGACGGAACGCATTCTCGAGTTATTGTCCGTGCAGAAGAAAAAGACGACGAATCTGAGAGTTTCGGCCATCACAACGCCCTGCAAACCCTTGTGCTTGGATTGAACATAGAACACATTCTTCCACAGATTCCATCTGGAGTACAAAAGGAGAATTTCGTACATGTTCAAGGGTGCACACTTATCACAACCGACTTGCCTTTAGTCGTCGACGTCAAACGGCCCTGCAATTGTGCACAGCAAGCGTTTGTGCTATCTCTGTGTAGCAATGCGGTCTAAGTTGCAGCCAGCTCTCCCACGTAAACAATAAAAGACGTTTCCGAGTTTTTCCAAGGAGCCCACTCGTCTGCGAATTGCCTACCCACAAACGAAAAGTTAATAAGGGCGAATCGCTATAAATAATCTCCTCAGATCGTATTCCAGTTAATCAAGGCCTGAATGAAGTAGGAAAATTCTGTTTTACTAGTTCCGTCACGAAAGCAAAGGCGGCCCTTTTCCCAATTCGAGTCCGGAACGGAGCCACGAAAGGGTCAAATGGGAATCAGATTCAGCCCTCGGGAGTCGGAACTAAGGGCACGAATTTTTGTTTACGTTAGATTCGAAACGTTGCGACGTAAACTGATTGGACGACTGCCTCGCCAATTAAACACCTTTCCAATTAGACCGAGTCTTGTATAGGATTCACGCAGCCCATGCAAATTTCTTACGCTAGAAATGGCACACAAAAACACCGTCACCTGGCCGAACGACTTTCGTTCGTCTCGTGGTTTGGTGGCTGGTGGCACAATTAAAAACAAAAAAAATAGATAAATAAATAAAATTCGATTCCGATGATTTCCACAAAATACACATCAGCGATTTCGATTAGACGGGAAATGAACCGACAAGAAAAAAAAATCGATAGATAAAAAAGCACTCACCTCATTGAGAAACTCGAGCAAAAAACTTTACACACGAAACTTTTTTCAGCACGAAATTAAAATTAAAATTCGCCCGATCGGTTTTCACTCGAAATTTTCCGATTTGTTTCGTTACTTTCAAAAAAAACAAAAATGCAAAGAAAAACTGACGGATCGGTGACGAGGCGCTGCTGCTACGGCTACTGAGCAGCACTGAAACTGAAGCTCGGCGTTGCACAAAAATCAAAAAATTCACACGCGTACAAAAAAAAAAATCTTGATTCCGCTTAGTGAAATTTTCTTTTTTTTCCTCTTAATTTCCGTTGGTTTTAGTGTCGCTTCGTTTCGGCATATTTATCGGGAAAAATGCTTAGCGGACGTTTAATTGACGCGATTTTAATTGTTTTTTTTGCCGTTTCGATTGAAAAGTCGGAACGAAACGTTCGGCGATTTACACGACACACACAAACTTTTTGTTTTTTTTTTTGGCAACTCAGGCGATATAAAACGCCCTGCCCGAACCATAACCTAGCTTAATGTGCCGATTAGCGGTACATTTGCTGTCTAAAGTCGGGCTGCCCGATTGGCGGTCGATTTTATGCCGGGAAATTTTATTTGAACCGATTCGATTTGCGCGCGCGCCCGATATTGGCGGGCATTTTAATTTGAAAATTATTCTGAAATAATTAAGTTCCGACTTTTATTTATGACTTAAAATTTAAAGAAAATTGTTTATTCTGCGTTAATTTGAATTTCAATTTAAAACCTACCTACAGTCTCGGTACAACTTAATTATTTTTGGAGTGGGAGTTCGGAAGGCGTTTAATTTTAAGTTACTACGCTGCTCCGCCATAGCCGGTCGCAAGCCCAGGTTGAAATAAGGAGGAGCGAATGGCTAGTAAAACCAGTGCATCTCAGGTAATAGGTCTGAAACTGGTGTAGTTGGATTCGTGACATAGCTGTGAGACCATTCTTATGGATCTTGGAACGTTCGCTCTCTTTACAGAACAGTGCATTGCGAGAGCTTCTTAACGAAGTTACAGGATACAACATCAACATCCTAGCGGTCCAAGAAACGAAAAGAATTGGTAGCGAGACACCAGTAACGGATCGTAGCTTTCTTAGCAGGTCAGGCTGAATTGGAATATTAAAACACGACTTTGTCGGACTAAAACTATATGAGTAAGGACGTCGGTTTACTGCGGAAAGTCATTAAGTAACATTTTCAAAACAAAAAATCACTAGTAACTTGATTGACTTTTTCCTCTGTAAAATGGTGAGGCTCAGCCTCACTAGCCTTATGTGGCGAGCCGCCACTGACGGACACACACAACACAGACTACTGGAAAGCCGTCGGGAAGCAGGAGTAGCTTTCCTGGTAGACAACAAATTTTGAAAATTATTCAGCGACTTTAAAACCGTAAACGAAAGATTGTATGAGATCCGCATAGAAACAACATGTTTCATTGTATGGCTGGTAAATTGTCGCGCTCCAACAGAGGAAAAGGGTGGCGCAATAAAGGACGTATTTTACAACACCCTATAACAATTGTTCGATTCATTGCCTTCCAACGACATAAAGATCCTTCTAGGGACTTGTTAGCAATTAACTCGGGGAGTTCTTAAAAGACTGTGCGGTCACCAAAAATAGTGAATTGAAACAGGTAGTTGAGGTCACTGAGAATTTGGCTAAGAAGGTAAGTGATTTAGACAAGAAAATCAATCTGCCAGGCAATAACGGCAACATATTAACATATGCGTCAGTGGCTAAAACAGCCGTGAATCCAACTGTCAACCGGGACAATTATTTTTAACGGTGGAATTGTAATTAGGCCAAATATTGAACAAAACAGTGGTACAACTATGAGCCAACTACGAGCAGAAATTCAACCTTCTAAATTGAAAACACCAATAACATTTCAAAAACAAATTTCCAAAGGACGCATCATTTTAAAAACGAATTCTGCAGAAAATACAAAGATTTTATTAGAGGAAATCAAATCAAAACTTGGGAGCCGTTGTTCAATCGATACAACCAAACAAAGACTGCCGCGGATGATAATATGGGCTAGAAAAAATTTATACAAGCAAGGATTTGCTACTGCAAATCAAGTCGCTCAATAGAGATATTGATAAGGATTCTAATTTGAGAGTAGTCCATACTACAATAAATAAGAACACGAACAAAATAGTCACTTTTGTAGAGGCAAATGGTATTTTATTTAATCGGATAGTAAACAAATACGTTAATATAGATTTCAATAGTTACTATTTTAAAGAGGATTTCAATGTACTACGATGCTACAAATGCCAAAGATATGGTCACTCTTCGAAAAACTGCGTGCAACCCACAGAAAATTGCGCAAAATGTGCAGGCTCTCATAAAACGATGGACTGTTCCAATACAAACATCAAGTGTACGAACTGTTTTTTGAAAAAATCAAACTTTTGTCTCCATAGAGCAAATAGTACAGAGTGCCCAGAATACCAGAAAGCGATTAAGATCATCTAGAGTAAAACGGATTACTTGTCAAAAAATCTATCAATATGAATAATAACATTAAAATATTATACGCAAATATTCGGAGTATGAGGCACAAAATCTCATCTATCGAGGCATATCTTCAAGTTAATCCGGACATACAAATTATAATATTCAATGAAACTTGGCTTTACAACACTGAAACTCAATATTTTGCTCTTAAGGGTTTCTGTTCGGTACACAACTATCGTAATTCAGGGCGAGGAGGAGGGACATCGATATTTCTAAAGAGTGATATGCATTTCAATCCGATATTAATGGACTATGTATATAACACAATAATAGTAGAGGTAATGATCAATGATGATCCAACAAAAATTGCAACATTATATAAGCCCCCAAATGAATCAATAGACTGTTTTATAACTTACCTCGACTTAGTCTACGAGAAGTATCCTAGAATTTTAACAATATCCGATACAAATATTAACATCCTTCATGAAAATATCTCAACTCATAACTATAAAGAAATGTTAGCCATCAACAACGTCGAGATACTAAACGAATTTAAAGCTACTAGAATTAACGGACAGGCATCATCATTAATTGATCACGTTACAATAAACATACATTTGGATAAGAAAGAGTTTAGTATTGAATTAGATAACTGGCCAGATCTAGATCATAAAGTATTAACGCTTACGATTGATAATGCCAGAGTCAAGACTACAAAAATGCTAAAAAAATAAGGTCCAATTTCTCGACAGAGAGATCTTAATAAAAGAAGCAAAGGCAAAGATAAGAGGTCAAGAAATTCAAACAATTGAACCTTTAATTGATATAATAAAATCCGCCAAATTAGTAGCGACAACATCTAAAATGAGACGATCAAGAAATAATTGACCGTATTGTGAATGTCACGTCACGTCACTTCGATGCCGATTCAACGTGTCACGTCGATCGAAAAGAACCGATTGTGTAACCGCATCGACGTGACTCATTAGCATTTCCATATTGATATGTATGTGTCAGCTGTAAATTGTGAATTTAGGCTCATGTGAATGCTTTCATTTACAATCATTTCATTTTTGCATCGACGTTAATTTTTTTCAGGCGTCACGGACTGGAATCTCATCGACGGAAAATGACGATCAGAGTGACAACTGTCGATGACAATCGACATTCACAATCGCTTTTTCAGGCGTCGATGTCGAATCGGCATCGAAGTGACGTGACGTGACATTCACAATACGGTCAAATACTTGGATTTCATATGGCATATTAAAACAAATCTCTATATATAAAAATGAATGTTTGTCTGTCTGTTTGTCCTGTATAGGCTCCTAAACCACTCATCCAATTGCGATGAAACTTTGGTGATTTGTTGAGGATACGCCCTCGATGGTTTCTGCGTTAACAAAATTATTTAACAGTTGGTGGTTCGCGAGTTATTTCAACATTAGAGTGTTTTTCATATGATTTAGCGGCAGTTCGTTTTTGGTGTATTAGTTATGCCTATTCCTATTACTAAAAGGTATAAGAGGATAGCCTATTCCTATTACTAAAAGGTATAAGAGGATAGTGGATGGAAGATGGAATATGGAGGATGGAAGATGGAGGATGGTGGATAGAGAATGGAGGATGGATGATGGAGTTTGGAGATGGTAGATGGAGGATGGTGGATAGAGGATGGAGTATAGAAGATGGAGGATGGAGGATAGAGGATGGAGGATAGAAGATGGAGGATGGTGGATGGTGGATAGAGGATGGAGGATAGAAGATGGAGGATGGTGGATAGAGGATGGTGGATGGATGATGGAGGTTGGGGGATGGTAGATGGAGAATGGTGGATGGAGGATGGAGGTTGGGGGATGGTAGATGGAGAATGGTGGATGGAGGATGGTTCGTACTTAATTTTATGATCAGGGGCTGAGAAAACAAATAATTTTTTTCTATGAATGTTTGTTTATTTCATTGTCCTGTATGCGTTCTAAGTGAACCAGTCAAAAATTAGTAATTGTTAATATAGTATCGTTGCTTTTTCAAAATGAATTTGTAACAACGGGAGAAACAGGAGCAATGGATAAACGGGAGAAACGGTGAGAAGGACGAGATCAACAGGAGCAACGGGAGTAACGGGC
Organism: Beris morrisii; assembly: GCA_951812415.1. Taxonomy (NCBI): domain Eukaryota; kingdom Metazoa; phylum Arthropoda; class Insecta; order Diptera; family Stratiomyidae; genus Beris; species Beris morrisii. The sequence continues at coordinate 101,766,731 of OX638313.1, read as the reverse complement.
GATAGAACAACGTGAGCGTAGCCCCGGTACGCGGCTAGTTGATAATAAAAAAAAGCTACAAAAAAATTTTGATGAATCCCAATGAACAGAAACTATGTGAAGATTATAAGCGGATAAAAAACCAGACAAATCCGAGGAAGCTATGGACGGTAATTAGAGAATCTATCGGCAAAAGCGATAATTACGAAGTTAATATAAAATATCCCGAGATGGTCTGATTAAAGATCATGCGTTAATCGCCAATGATTTAAATGAACACTTCGGAACGACTGGCTTCACTCTTGCGGAGAATCTAATAAACCATAGTAATGCGGAGAATTTTCAAAGGTTCTGCTGTCCTTCAGTAACAGAGGCTATGTTTCTTCTTCCAACAGATTATATTGAAATTGCAAATATTATAGAGGAACTCAAATCCAACATAGCACCCGGTATCGATAGCATTTCAACAAATGATCTGAAGACTCTTAAGACAATCATCTCTTCACCACTAAGCACTGCCATAAATAGCCATCTAAACTGTGGTACATTTCCCCCTTGTTTGAAAACAGCACTGATCTCTTCCATTCATAAAGGAGGCTCAATAAAATATTCTAATAACTACCGACCAATAGCTTTAACTAGCGCAGTTAGCAAAATATTCGAAAAAGTAATAAACAGAAGGTTACTGAATTTTATAAAGAAACATATTTGTTTTGATAAACAGCAATACGGATTTCAGGAAGGCAGCAATACGACATCAGCCTTATTGGATGCAATGAAGTTTATAAATGAAAGCCTCGACAAGAGTTCTTATATGTCGCTGCGATTTTTGTGGACTTAAAAAAAGCTTTCGACACAGTAAACCATATATTATTGCTCGATCAATTGAAGGAAATTGGAATTAGTGGAAAGGCCAATGACTTAATAAAAAACTTTTTAGTTCATCGACAGTACATTACAAAAAATTTCGACGAACTAAGCTCTCCTATGACAGTCAGTATAGGAGTCCCTCAAGGTTCGATTTTCGGACCTACTTTATATCTGCTATATATACACAACCGGGCCTTAAAGCAAAATATATTACCTTTGCTGACGACACGTTACTTCTTTATAAAGGTAAATATCATGATCAAGTTGTTGATTAATTCTGATCTTGTGATCTGTGATCCGAATATGGTCTGAAATGTAAGCAACCTACACCCACAGCCGCAGCTAGCCCGGAAGCCAGCAAACACGTCGCTCCAGTTTGCATTTCAGCCACCAATTCGGACGTAGGCTGAATTGAACCCCTGTCTCCCGATCCCCAACCTTCCCTTCGGTTATTTTGACTTTTTTAAGTCGAAATAACCACTCCAAGGCCTCCGTTCACAACAATCTAAAACTATTGCAACATTGGCTCTTAGGTAATATGTTGACATTAAATAGAAGACAAATTATATGATCTTTAGACAAATTCACAAACTGGATATTGACTTGAAACTAGAAATATATGGAATTCAACTAACGAGAGCACATGAAACAAAATATTTAGGGCTGATAATCGACGATAAACTTACTTGGACTCCTCACATTACTAAACTTAAAAACAAAATTGCCCCCACTATTGGAGTAATAAGGCGTAACGACTACCTTCACGTACCAATAAAGAATATGCTCTATAATGCATTAATTCTATCCAACATAAGTTATGGACTTCTTCTATGGAGCCAAACCTCGAAAAGAAACCTAGACAAAATTGCGAGACTTATGAATAGGGGCATTAAAGCCATTCATAATTTACCCTATTTAACACCATCGGAGGAACTTTATTATACTTATAGAAAACTTACCTTACAACAGCCTGGAACGAATTAAACTTATTTATAATATTAAGAACAATAGACTAAAATCCTCAATCAAATTGATATACACAACTTTAACACAAGAAGTGTAGATTTTATTAGACAAGGTTGTCCTAGGACTGACCGACTATTGAAAGTATTATCGGCGAATGCCAATGTGGCTTCAGGACCGGACGATCTACTATTCACCAGAGACTTCCAACAGAATCTGGCCTGAAGCAGCGAGATGGATTCGATCCCACGCTTTTCAATGTGGCCTTGAAATATGTCGTTAGAAAGGTACCCGTTGATACCAGAAGTTCCCTAGTAATCAACTTCGCTCACCTAGTAGCGTATACCATAAATTCATGAATTTTATACAGGATACAGAAGTTCTTTTCATTGTTCATGGCGTCAACGTTGCGCTTGATGTTTAGGAAGATTTAAAACAAGCCACTTTAATTTAAATTGGTAAATGGGTCTTTGTACTTCAAAGCTAAATCATTTCTGCTTCTGTTTAACCACCCACTTACTAAAAAAATATTTTTTTTGCACCACTTAAAAAGAGCATACAGTGCTTAAAATTTATTTCCTATTATCCAAAAACGTTAAGATCTTGTTACCTAGTTCTTGAAAAGACTTGGCATATTCGGAATCCGGCGACTTTAACGACAACGGTACTCCCGAATCACAGCACTCCGTAATAGCCGCATCGATCGGAATACTCACCAACACATCGACGTCCAATTGTTTCGCGTACTTATCGATAACATTTCGGAAAATCTCAATCCGATTTTGGCAATTCGTACAAACGGCATACTGCATATTTTCAACAAGTCCAATCAAAGGAACTTCGAAACGCTTGTACATGTCCGCACCGCGTGCCGTAACATCAAGGGCAGCTATTTGTGGTGTACTAACGAGCACAACACCAGAAATCGGAACATTCTGAGCTAGAGAAAGATGTATGTCGCCGGTACCAGGTGGTGTGTCGACAACAAGAATATCTAGTGGACCCCAATTTGCACCGCGTAGCAATCGTTGAAGTGCCGACATGACAAGAGGACCACGCCAAACTATTGGACCCGATTGCACCAGAAGTCCCATTGATAGGCACTTGACGCCGTAGTTAATCGGCGGAATCATTAGATTCTTATCGTCGACAAGAGGCTCTTCTGTTATGTTCATCATAAGCGGAACGGATGGACCAAATACATCGGCATCGAGGATTCCAATACGTTTCCCTGTCGCGGCCAAGGTAACTGCGAGATTTACTGCAAGCGTAGGGGGTTGTTAAAATTGTTTCAAATCTGTTGAAATCAATTATTTTTTCTCGAACCTGCTGTTGTGGATTTCCCGACACCACCCTTTCCGGAGGCCACCACGATTATGTCTTTAACGCCAGGTAGAGGTGCCCGTTTCGGAAGACTTCTGGCCATCAAATCAGCTTGTCGTGGAGTCGGTTTCGAGCTGTACGCTCTCTGAAACCGATGCGTTTTTATCATACGAATTTTTAACTATTATATCAACATACCAGCGAGAAAGTAGCCAATTTCTTCCATAGCATTGTCCAGTTTACTGCTCACTCGGGCACTTCGGTAGACGAAAAATAAAACACAAAACAGCTGATTGAAACTGAACACTTGAAACAACGAACGTTAACCTAAAATATTGCTGCCGTCACACAAGCTGCGATTTTTCGATTCGCCTTTTCAGATTAAACCGGACGAAGGGGTTTCCTGCTCGGATTTAAATTGCCCTCTTATTTTAAATGTACGCAAGCGACTTGTATTTGATCCAACTCTTCCTTAAGTCTAGTGTCTCTAATACTAAAAATTAAAACAACGAAGTCAAGCCTCACTTCTGTCCAGCCTTTAGGTTGGTTGCCACTGCACTACACCGATTTTTCGATTCAATTCGGACAGAATGATTGCGGTCATGTCTTGCTTCTCCTTGGACATCCTGAAAGAAGATTTCGATTTCAATACTCGACTGTCTCCACGGGAACAACAAAAGCTTCGCTACTTGGCCAAAAGATTACCGCCGCCGTCCTCTTCCTCCTTTCGTTTTTGCCGTCGACGAGCTCGTATTGCTGCCGTTTCCTTCTTTGCAAGCCTGTCCTCATCGTCGTCGGTCAACTGTTGTTTCGCCCGCTTTAATAATTGGAAAAGTATTTTTCTCAATAACCTTGCAAATTCCATTGTATCGTACCTTTTGTCGTTTCTTTTTCTTATCGAATTGCTGCGAATCGTAGAAGTTTGGTTTCTCGCGACGAATTCGTGATGTCCTTCGACGTTCGTCTAGTTCGGGTGTAGGTCCGCGAATATTTCGTCGTGCATTGAAAAACGAATAGCCACATTTACATGTTTTCGAAGCGACTGCTACTTGCTGTTCGCATTTCGGACAACATTTTGCAATCATCCGATTTCTAGCCATCGCTGCAGCTGCAATGTTGACAAACAAAACTCCACGAAGGACACGCAGGGACAGAAATGACAGTTGTGTCACAAGAAATGACAATTTACCCAGACGGAAATTTGTCTGCTGCGAAAATTGTTAAGTTGACATTTCATGGAAAGAGTAGAGTTCGGACAAAAAACAAGAAGCAACCTCAAACTTGAATCGACGACCTTCAAAAACAGATTCTTAAAAGTATTCACCAATGGAGTTGGGATACTGAATTCGTTTTTAGGCGATTAAATAAAAAGCCGTGAAACTAAAAACCAATTCAATAATTTTTTCACTGCATATGGATCGGTGCTCAAATGGGTACTGTACGAATACGAGCAGTAAAAGAAGTACATAAATTCTATAGACTATCTTGAAGATAGCTTTCCTAGAAAAAATTGTAAAGGTCACGATTCCCTTTAATTCTCAAAATCAGAGTGCGGCAAATGTCCCCTACAAATGATGTCACTCCTAAGCGATATGCCGAAAATCGTATTGTTGTGCCTAGCACTGTAGCAGCATCCCTATTCCCTTATCTAAACCAGATGCTTGGATTTCTCCTCATATCTCCATTGCCAGTAGGACAGTTTTCTAATATAAACAAACTCGAGCTGCATTAAATGCAATAATATCCAAATGTAAATACATAGCTCGGTTTGTTTACTGACCTACTGGGAATGCCGGTAGTGTTAAGTATCTTTAAGTAATATTACTGACTTGCGGATTCGGACTTAAGCGCCGGTTCATATTGCCTGATCGAGGTCGAAGTTAAAAACAAAATACGATTGTTTGAAACTTCATGCCTCGTTATGCAATGTGTGATCGAGGCTAAGACCTAGATCCGGATCTCAACAATATTGGCCGAGTGACATAGAATTGAGTATTTTCCCAAAGTGGAACACAATACTTAATTTCGTGTCAGTCGGCACTTTTTTAATATATAAGTTTAATTGTAACTAGCGATAATCTCTTAGTATCTTAGTATTTTTCAACCGAATTAAACCGACCATCAAATCAACGGATTCAAAGAGTTCTTTTCTTTTTCGAGGTAACTAAAACCTTTTTTCCACTATTTCAGCTATTAATTCGAAGTGTTCCCGAATAGAGTTGAGACAGGCTTAATTGCATCCTCGCTCTATTTGGACACTTAGAATATCCCTCCTATGCGGTGGATCAACTTCAGGAAGTCCACGAAGAAAGAGTTGATCCACTCAGGAAAAAGGAGCTGCTCGCTGGACAAGACCACGAGCATGCAACAGTACTCCTCTCTTTCAGGTCCCACCTCCTCTCGGGACTAACCGCGTGTTCTGGTCGGGTATCCCTCATGCCCACCAATAAACACAACAGTATAAAACCCCTTTACACCTCCTTAGGAGTTGAATATCGAAAAATTCTTAAAAAGATTTCTAGACGATTACATAAAGAGCCTGTAGAAGCAAAATTTATTCTGTATCTCTGCAGCCCCCAAGATATATAACGAAATTCACTGACTGGAAACTTGCAGCCAAGATCTTCACTTCTAACAAAGTTAAATGGGCTCTACAGAGTTTTAAACTATTTAAATCCCATGGTGAGGACAGTATATATCTAGCTTTATTCTATTATTCAAAAGGGAATGGACCAGCTTCTACCAACGCTTTTAAGCATATTCAGGGCGAATCTTGGCGTAAAGTTAAGGTGATAGATACATACTACAAACGGGACCCGGACTGGGCACAAATACTAAGTCATGTTGTTTTATCAGCTTAACGTTATGCTTCCTAAAAGCAATGGAAAAAATAATAGACTTATCAGAGGTTGGACCCTAAAATTACACTTTCTAATCAAATGCCTATCAGCCGGGAAAGTCTACGCACCATGCCTTACAAAACTAGGTTACCAAGTTCGAGAAATCAATAACAGGCATGGAACAACCTGTGGGTGCCTACGACAGTATTTACAAAGTTGCGACAAAAGCGATCTAAGGACCTATAATTGGATCAAAGACATGCTGGTAATAGTACAGTGATATGCTGACGACATTGCATCTTATTCTAAGCTAAATTCAAAGAGACGGTCAAAAAGCGGGATCAAAGTGCCCTAAATTAGGTAGCCATCTCGTGCAAAGCAGGTTTGGACAGCATTCCAACATTTGTTGGTTCCACCAAAAAGAAGTGCAAGGACAACCTAGAACTACTTCTTTGGAAGAATCTCTAAATTATTCTAGCGAGGTGAAATTTATGTGTGAATATGTAATCAGAAAGTTGCCCGTTGATTCCAGAAGTACCCTACTAATCAAGTCCACTCAACTAGTGGTGTACGCGGATGACATAAACATCATGGCCAGATCTGTTCCAGACGCGAAGGAAGTCTTCCATTTCTCTAGACTCAGCGGCAAAGGATGTCGGGTTAAGGGTCAATGAGAATAAGACCAAGTTCATGACCCAAACAAGAAGAAACGTGCCAACTAGACAAAATATGACCGTGGGGACTACAACCTGGAGAATGTGGATCATTTCTCATACTTGGGATCACACCTTGTAATAGACGGCAACGAACGAGACGAATTAAAACGGATCACACTAGCAAATAAGGCGTATTTCACGGTTCTCCCGATCTTAAAATCGAAAAAAGTGCACAGGCAGAGTAAACTTCGAATATACAAGACCATAATAAGACCTGCAAGCGAAACGTGGACTCTCACCCAAGCGTCTGAAAAATCAATAAACACTTTTGAACGACGCATTCTTCGAAGAATTTTGGGACCAGTAAGAGAAGGCACTGAATGGCGTATCCGGTACAACAACGAGTTGTATAACGTCTATGACGACCCAGCCGCATCGACTCTTATAAAATTTCGTAAGCTACAATGGGCAGGCCATGTGGAGCGAATGGACGACGGAAGAATTCCCAAACGTACACTGAAAGGTAGAGCTCATGGCAAACGACCGGTGGGAAAACCGCGGCAAAGATACGAGGACTCAGTTGACGCAGATTGCAGATCGCTTCTTAGATGTTCAAATTGGAGGACGCGGGTGCTGAACCGAGATGACTTCAGACAATGTATCCTGCAGACCCTGGCCCCGTTTGGGCTGTCGCGCCATTGATGATGATGAGGTGAAATTTTTGGGAGTTCTGATCTCCATCATGGATGAAAAGGAAAGGACCAGAACCTCTCTTTGGATCTGCACGGCCCTTCTCGACAAGAACTGAGGACTGGATGTATCATGTATACCGCAGTTGCTGTAGCCCATAATACGCGCTAACGACACAGACAACTGCTGAGTAAGTTACAAACACTAGCATGTGATATCACTGAGACAATGCGCACGAACCCCACCGCTGCCTTACTATTAACCTAGCACCTCTACACTTAGAAATATAGTAAGAAGCAAAGATCACTACTTAAAAACTTTTTAGTTTAGAGGACGAGACAGAGCGCAAAATAGCTTGCCAGCTCTTTCCGCTAAGCTATAAGAGAACCCAATACAAGCGACACCTATCTGATTTAATGGTACCGCTTTTTAATTTCACGAGTCCATTAAATATAATCTTATTTGAAGGCAGAGTTGGGCGACGAACAAAAGCACTCTTAAGTCTGGAGTTTTTAGACCCCAGCCTGTCAGGTACACAGACGGATTCAAAACGGTTCAAGGGTTTAGGAGATTAGATCAACAGGCACTCAAAGCTATTTACAACGGAACATTAAACAAATAACGGCTGACTACCTGAAATTAAGTAGATATCAGACCTGAATCTTTGGTCAAGATTTCATGGAACCATTCTTTGACGATTCCTCTTCTAGAAATACTGCGCTTCATTAACAGCGTTAAAAAGAACCGGAGTTGTAGATAACTTACGGGGGGGATATCACAATAGACCGTATTGAGACTTCAGGGACAGGAAATATAAGTAAACACTGGGCAAACAACGACAACATTAAAATTGGCAATCAAGACAAGCCATGGTCTCAACACTGGGCGAATTCCAATTTGGAGTAGTCAGAAATTTTTTACACAAAAGGATCTTAATGATTTCGGAGGGTGGTGCAGAAATTCTGCGATCAAAACTACATGACAGACAATTTTTACGAAGTATCTCTGGGGCCGTATGATGTAACGAACGTAGCAACGTTCGAATCGAGACCGTCGCAGTCCGTAACTATGTCCTTCGATCGTACATATTGCGTCGTTAAAATTCCAAGAAAGACGACGCGTCGGTTTACATCATATGAAAATAACGACAAAGTCAGTGGCAATGGACGACGAGCGACGTAATACATCATATGGAGCCTGTTTTCTGTATGGCCGAGACATCAGAGCTCGAGACCAACATTACACTCAGAGGTAAAGATCAACCCGTCAGGAACTCATCCCTGGTACGAAAAATGTACAACATTAGTAGAAAGCGAAAAATTATTGCTGCCTCCATCGCACCTCAAGTAAGGTATCATTAAGCAGTTCGTCAAGGCATTAAATAAAGAAGGTGAATGGTACAATTGCATATACGCTCTAAATTTTTTGCGTTTTTGAATCAAAGCATTTTTATTTGAACTCAAATAAGAGGTGTTTGACTTTCAATTAACAATGTGTAGAGTGAAGCCTGGACCGTATTTAAGAGTGTAATTAATAACTTTTTAGGAAATAACAAGCACACAAATTTAAGAAACATTGTAGACAATATGTTGAAGATATTCCAGAAACTTGTGTACAATATGAGTATAAAGTTTTATTTTGCTCACTCCCACATCGGCTACTTTGCTAAAAATCTTGGAGATGTTAGCGAAGAACAGGGAGAACTTTTCCACCAGGACATAAAGGAAATGGAAAGACGGTACCAAGACTGATGGAAACGTGACTGATGGAAACGTATGAAATTCAAAAAGAAAATTTTTAGGCCTGTGTATTATGAGGCGTATTTTGAAGCATAAATTATAGGGAAGCGTGACGTCGAGCGAATATTTCCCCACCAGGCTGTCAATAGAAGGTTCAATTGGGCCGAAACTATTTATCAATAATTCATCCCTTTTTTACTCTCGAAGCTCAAATTATTCTTGCTCGTCAAAATTACTAACTAAAATGCAACGATATTTTTCAGTTGGAAAACGACAAGCAATCAATATCTGCTGTTAATTTTGCAGTATAATTTTTCCAAAGGACCAGGAATGAATTGCAACACAGTGTACCTGTATCTTACTTGCGTTTTCGTTACCAAAGCCAGCGAAGAGTATGTATATAAATTATTAACATATTTTCCTTTCATTACACAACATAAAAACGGTCAATCTGATACATACCCAGTCAATTTTCAGCACAAGCACACAAATTCAGTTCCGTTCTCACTCAAAACCATCACATTTAAATCAAAACGTTCCACTTTATTTATTCTTCTTCTTCTTCAATTTCTTCATCTTATTGTTAGCCTTATGATATCCAGTTTTTCGTCGTTTTTCCATAACTTCCTTAAACTTTCGCTTATTGAACTTTTGGAACTCGCCATCAGCCATAAGTTCTTCGACTAACGTACGTTTCTTGTTTTTACGTTCGCCCTTTTCTTTGAAATAGTCTAAAGGTGAATGCTGTACAGTACCAACCTGCCAACAAATAAATATTTAGAATTTAATAACTTTATCGAGTTCATTTCGTTGAGGGTTCGTTTCATTTACCTGAAAATATTTCGGAATCACTTTGAAATCGTTTTTCTTGTAGAAATGTTTCGGATCTAAAACCGATCGCATTTGTAGAATTTTCAAATCATTTTCAATTTCTTCGGTTACTTCGGTGGCTGGCATATTGAACCAGTCTTTGCCCTTGGTTTTGTCACGTTCAGCCTGAAAAGGACAAACAAAATAGTTCAATCCTGGCTGCTTTACTAGCAAAACGCAATTTAAACTTTTTCTTTTCAGATTACTAAAGAGACATCAATTGGCATCGAATCATCAAAATTTACTTTCTACCCGAAAATTAAAAATGTTTCATTACTTTTTTTTTCATGTTTACACCATTTTTAAATTGTTACTGAAATCTTGAAAATAACAACAGTCTTAGAAAATGTATTTTTATGTCCCGCCGGCCTTACAGGATCAGTCGAGTTTAGTAGACAGACCCTAAGATTACAGCGAGTGAAACGATTGGATTTCGGGATGAGTCGAGAAAGTAAATTTTTATGCGATGATCGATTGATTCAGGTGTCGAATTGTCATCATATGAATAGTTGCATTTGTCGCGTTATTTTAATGAATGAGTTCTTACCTTTTTAGATTTCGCTAGTTGTCTAACTGATGGGCGTGCAATGCTTTCTTTCTTTTCGATTCCTTTCAGGACAGAATTTTTTAAATCTTCAAGATTTGGACGCAGAAATTCATCATCATCCATCAAACTTGCAAGTGCAGAAGTGTCGGAACGTTCTTTGTAAGATTTCGTCACTGGTTCTCCTTTCCATCCCATTGCTTCTGCAAAACTATCGTAGTCCTCTTTGTCTTTGTTCTTTTTCCCTTTTTTGTTACTCGCTGCGATCGCACTGCTAATTATATGCGATATATCGGTGCTGGGTGGAGGAAGTCCTGTAAAAATAAAGATACAATTAAATAAAAAGATCCGTTTTACATGCATCACTTGGACACATTTCAGTTTTAATAAATTAATGGGCGTGAAAATAAAACTTAACTATGAAGCAGAAAAAACAATTTGTGGCTTGTTTATTCGTCTGTCTGAAGCAATAGAAAGAAATAGTGCTCGCATTCGCCAAACTCTCGAGAACCACGCATTGATTTATGAAAAATACGTGCGGAGAGCAGACAGCAGAGCCCCGTCCGAACGGGGAGGACGTTTTATTATTTTTTTACAGTGGGTACAAATGGATTCCAAAGCTTGATCGATTATTTTCTGCCTGACTTTTTTTTTAGCTCGCCCGAATATAGGTTTCTCGACAATTTCTTGAAGGGCTGCCATCAGCGCCATAAACTTAGCTTCATTTTAAGCATGACTAAGACGGCGCAGACCTCTAACACATCCACCGCCCTCCAGAACCAGTAGTCTGCATTCGATATCATCTGAACCGAGACTGAATGACTGAAACAGTAGATAGACACCACTACACAATTTTACCACGTGCCGCTACGGAACGTATCAACCGCTTGGTTCTTTTTCTATGACGCCCAAATCGGACCTTCGATAATATTTCAACAATCAGATTTGGGACATTACGGCCGTCTCTTCGTTGGTTGGTTTAAGTGGTAGCCGCGCCAATTAGACAGGGCTCAATTGGCGCAAGGGCCACAAACTCGTTTGACCCAGTTGTTAGAGATTAATAAGACAGAATTAGTCGGGTGTTTCTTTAAGATATGGGAGAGAATTAGTCAGTTATATCTATCCTGTACTATTTAGAAAGACTATTAACTCTCCAATTTACTCTTTCGAGATCTCTTTCAGGTCGTCATAGAAGTGTCTGCCAGATCTTGTGCTTGGGGTCTAGTTGTTGACAGACATCTACAAAAGAAGTGAAAGAGCCTAGCTTGTTCATGTTCCAATTGGCCAGTGACCGAACGCCTTGTTTAGAAGTACCTAATTCTAGGTTCGGTTATACGATGATGTGACCATCTTAAAACCGAATATAGACTATGAAAAAGGTTGTTAAATTGCTGATAGAAAGTGCTAGACTCCTAGCGGAACTGTGAACTGTTTTCGCGAGAGAGCTGGTAAGAGCGGAGCCCTTCCTTGTCAGTTGCTACTACATCCCTCTAACCAGGGCAGCTTTGATCTGACACGCTAAAACGGCTAGCTCGTTCGGCACTGTTCTACTAGTTTAGAGGAAATGGTAGCCGAATGTAATGCCTTGACTATCAGTTAAAATAGCGATATTGCGTTTTAGCGTTAAGTTCGGTTCCGGTATTCGACATGCCACTTGGATTCCTAGCATGGTCCGGTAAGTGGTTGAACTTAGCAACATTGTGTATATCTGAAACGATTCCTCCTCCTACCCCGCAGTACTTGATTCTTTGTTTTTTATGTGTAGGTCAGTAACACGTTTACAGCATCGGTCGGTCATAACCACATAGCACCTGTGCATTTTGCCGCACTTCTTCGAACTTTAGTATGTTATAGGTTTAAATTAATGCGGGTCACCAATCTAACGACTCGACGTATTACGGTACTGTACAACCACAAAAACATCCTTGGTTCAAGTCCCCATTTCTTACCGAAGGCCATGTTGCAAGCGTAAAAAGCGATACCGGCTTGCTCCACCCGTTGTTCTATGTTGTGTTTCCACCTAAACTTTGTATCGAGGATAACCTATATACTTTACGCTGGCGTGGTTAAGTCCGATAATTTCAGTTTTCCGCTAAAGTGCATCAGTTCAGTTTTATCTGGATTTACATCCCGGCTGCATACAATGAATACAGAGCTCTACAGAGACCGAAAAGGGTCATCATAACCATCCGAAACTGTTTATCAAGAGAATCAGTTCTGCAATCTTACCTTACACAGTGCTCCCTCCAAGATCTCACTGATCCCGAGAGGAAACATCCCTAAAGCATGGTCGTCCCTTAGACCAACCTGGGATTTTCCCGACGCTTGTTAACGTTTTTAGGTTGTTAGTCCATCGTTCCACCCTGGTGAGCTTAATTAGTAGAATAGAAAAATGGATCTATACTGGGTTCCGGGACGCACGGATAAATTTGCAAGGTATTTAATTTTAGAGTTAGAAACCTCGGCTAGCTTCCCATCGCATCACCAACCGAAAATAAGAGCTCCAAGAGCCATGAAGATAAGAGTAAGACGAAAGAAAAACAGAACCTTTAAAAACACTGTCAAGGACGCACATTAGTCAGAATTATCGCTGGCCGTTGTCTGATCGGTGCGCACACATGAGTTAAGATATTAACGATCTCTGCAGGAACTGCAACAAGCCTCTAGAACGAGAGACTATGCCCCGCTCTGACTGGTAGTAGACCACCTTCAGTCTTCACAAACTAATTTAACGTTTAAGAAGCAGAACACAATTCGACACGCAAATGCAACCATCGTGAGTAAATAAGGTCTCACAAAAATTAGTGCCGCTACGGACCGTTGTGGATGGTGAATCTCTATAAGGCTTAGGCCCGGACTACATGGTCCGTTTTTTTTCCACTCCGGAAAAAAAACCGATTCCGCACAGCTTCGACTACACGGCGTCCGGAATAAAAAGCTTTCAGTCTACTGCGAGCAAGCGTGGTGTGATAAATGCGTTACAGTATGTGAGTTCTGCTATGGAGAACTTAAGCTTAAGCTAGCCGAAGAACTGATATGTTTGGCGGTCGTTGTAAACAACCATACAATTCTGCCAACAGTCTGGGAACAACTTTATTATTTTATGGGTAGAAGTCCGAAACGTGTTTAATGCCGAGATGCGGTGTAGCTTACTATGCGATTGACAACGTAAAAAATAACGTTCCAAATAGCCTCCTGGGTATTCCTTAGGTTGCCAATCGCATAGTAGCCTACACTGCATCTCAGCATTAAACGTGTTTCAGACTTCTTCTTCTTTCTAGCATTAGCCATTTCTACGATATGAAAAACTACCACCCACCCCGGTACCTTGCTACCCCTACCAACAGTTTTATTTTTCTGTGGCTATATATTGTTGTCAATTTTTAGCTTTCTATCCTTTGCGATCTTCGAGAAATAAAAATCACAATTTTTTCATTTCCACCCCATCCCACAATCACCCCCTATAACCACATCCTCCAAATTTTTTTCTTCGCTAGAGGTCTACTGATCCAAACTTCTGTTAAATTTTCAATTATCTGGAACGTTTTCTGAGATATAAAAATGCAATTTTTTGAAAAATAGCTGTCCCCCCATTTCCGCGCTTCGCCTCCGCTTTCAAAAATTTATTAGACTCCACTTGTAATTCTATATACAGAAACCAAATTTTATCTTTCTGGTACAATTCGTTCGGAAGATATTCTAATTCAAGGTTTTTCACCCACCACCCCCACACTCCACCACCCCCTTTAACAACTTGAACCCTTTTCTAATCTCCTAGTATTTTTTAAGACAACCACAAAGTTTTAACTTTGTGAGATGAATCCTTCAGGAGATATCGATTTTATAATGTTTCTATTTCAGCGTTCAAGCGATTTGGACGTATTGTTTTTACCCCACTCCCACATCCCTCTACCACTAAAGACCATTTTTTGCAAATGGGTCCATTATATAAGTTCTATATAAGTTCCAACTTTCAGCCCCTAGCATAAGTGGTTCCTGAGATCCAAAATTGTTCGTCTAAAACGTTCCTCTGAATCGACCATTTCGATTAAGCTCAGCTACTCGAGTCACAAAATCACACCGAAAAAAATTCCGGACACGCACTTGTAGTCGAGCTCATACAACTCTGTATATTATTGAAATTTAATTCCGGATAGGTCGAAAAATTCCTGATCAACCGTCCGGAGAACCCTGTGCATGCTCAGGTTTTGTTTCCGGACGCGCGGTTTTTCGGAGTCATGTAGTCGACGAGCTAAAATCTCATACATTTCTATGGGACATGGTTTTCATTCTTTCCGGAAGGCGGAGCCTGTTTTCTCCGGAGTCGGAAAAAAACGGACCATGTAGTCCGGGCCTTAGGTCGCCACTGAAATAGAACCTAACCTAAGATGAAGATGGGAGTAAAAAGTCAGTAATCTAAAGCCTATTTTTGTTATTCTTATAACCATAAATAGTTCTTAACAGAAAGGCAAAAGCCGTCATCTATGGCCAAGGTCCGAATTACGCTTTCTGCAGTTAGAGCGCTCTTACACTCGGTCCGAATTGCGCTCACAACGCAAACAATTTGCATGGAGCGGTAATTTTCTGGCGCTAACACTGCTCACGGTTTCGAGGATAGGCACTGTGAGTACACTGTGTGCACACGATCGATCCGAATTGAAAGCAACATAAGCGTAAGCGTACCAACAATCGGACCGAACGTAGGCACTATTAGTGATGTAAGCACCATGAGCGGAATTCGGACCGCGGGCTAAAATTGTTTGGAAGTAGCATAGTGGTCTACCCATAGAGATATGGTCTACCGCTTGAAGCTACTTCTGGGGATTCTCTGTATAGAGACCACAGTGAGTACACCAAGATTCCCTTTAAGGAGGAGCGATTTGTTTTTTCTATAGTTGGTGCAAAAAGTCAATCAAATTTCAAATACGGAGTGTTCGCATATATTTCGAGGGCAGTCAGACGAATATTTCGGTAGTGGAAAAAGGGGGTCAGTCAATCAGAAGGGTATGAAAAAAAAAAATACAAATGCAAACTCCTTGAACTATGGAATCAGAGGCACGATCGGCGACATCTATTCAACACATTTTCAGAAAACTGGTCAGGCGATTTTGGTAGTAGGTACATCATCGCATTTTGCTACAGATTTGTTTAATAAAATACAAAAAGAAAAACTCACCACAATAGTCGACATCGGTTTCTTCATCGAAAAACACTGGCTCTTCCGGGGCTGTTACATAATTTTTTCTGCCAACAAACGATTTCCTCGTTGAACTTTTGTCATTTTTTTCGAATAACTGTTCATCACCCACCGTATCGAGCACAAATAAATCCATTTTATGCGCCAAAATGCGAATACAGCTAGATTCAATCAACTGTATTCGGCGGCATGTGTTTACGAAAAAGAACTGTCAATGTAAGAACTTAACCTAGAAAAAATATTTTTTCGCTAGCTGTATGAAATCTCTTGAATGTCTGCAGTGCCAGCTGGTTTTTGAGATGAGCACTAATTGAAAATTATTTGCTTCAAATACCTACTTAAAAATTTATATTAAAAGGTTTATCCTATTATTTTGATAGGTTTACAAAATGTCGTCATTGAATGCGGTAAATAGCACCCTGAAATTGGATAAGCTGTCTATTCAATCCATAAATACTGCTAATTCTGATGTTAAAATCGTTATCACATGCGATTTCTATGTCCATAACACTTCTTGCGGCTCTAGCTAGAGCCCGAGAGCGAGCGCTGGGCAAACAATTCTACGGGGACCTGATGGAGATTTCGGGGAAGAAAATTGGAGAGTTATTACTTTTCCTGAATAGCACAGGGTGGCTATAGCGATTCAATTCAATCAATTTTTCTCACATTCATCTTCCGTATTCCCCAGTATCAACAACCCTTAACATCCGAGTTTAACACGAGTTTGTGGTTCCAAAACGGCCTCTGAGCTAATTGAGCTCTGTCTGGGTGACAGTGCTGCCTCTAAAACCAACCAACACTTCTGGGCTTAACCATTCATTCCAACACGGACCAGCAAGGCTGTGAGTTTGTGCCTTATGCCTTTATTAACGATTTAGTACAGCTGGTAGAGAATCCCATCCATCTAACAGGCCAGTCATCCAGCAAAATATGATGGCTCTGTTTGACTACCAATTGGAATCGAACGACTGACCATTTCTCGGTTCACGTGCAGTTCCCAATTTTGGTAATAAACCCGTCGATAACCAAAGCTCCTCGAAGAATAGTTTGGCCCTGCTTTGGATTGGAACTGGAGCTTCAAATCCGAGAATATGACTTGTCCTGTAAACATAACCGAGACGATCCTTAAAGGAATCAATCTTTTACTGTACTTGGATAAAGAGGGGATACTCAGAGTAAGAGGTCGCTTACAATACTGAACGACTCACAATGCTGCCCAGACAACAACACATCAGATCACCCATTTTATTGTATTGCTGAGGCCACACCTGCGTATCGCCTATCGCATAAATAGCGCGCTAATATGTCCCGATAAAAGAAACTACCACGATAAATATTATCATCATAGCAATGAAACTGTGGTTAGCGAGATAAGACAGAAGTACCGATATTTCCAAAGTAAGGATATCAGCCAAATGTATAGCTGGATCATGTCAACACTGCAATAACTTCAAAGCGAAACCAATGCCTCCAGAAATGTCCGAACTTCCACCTGCGAGGTTCCTATCATTCAATCCGCCTATCAGTTACGTTCGAACAGATCATTTCTGTCCAATGTTCGACACCGTTGGCAGGCGCTCCGAAAAAAGGTTGGGAGTTCTCATCATCACGTGCTTGACAGTATGCGCGATTCGCTTTGATTCTCTTACTACTGAGTCGTCTATTATGGTCATTAGAATGCCGCGGAAACTGTACAGTGATAATGGAACTCACTGAAGAGCATCTAAATGTAAATCGCGATATAATTTAAAAACAACGGTTGAAGTATGTTTTCAGTCCTCCAGCACCTCGTCATATGGCAGGGAGCTTCGGACCCCGAGCAGGCTTTTCTCTATTTTTTTAAGGTCTTCGTGGGTTTTCCTCGTACCATTAAATTCTATACTATTCGCCGTAACAAGGCTCTTTATTCCCTCCAATCTTTATTAGGCTGTCGAAGGATTCTTGGTGTCTCGACGCAACAAACACTGAGAGGAAATCATTCCCAGAATTTAAAGACAATCTGCCTGCTGACAATAAGATCGCTCGAATAGTATCAAGGAATACCTTGCAATTGTATTTTGAAGCGTGGTAAATATGCACACGATCAAAATCTTCGACGAAAGATAATCGCTAGCCATGAAAGAACGAGATCTTTTTGGTCGTTTGTTTAACCCTTAGAGTATAAGTTAAACCGATCAACAATACTTTTGTATCGAGTTTTATACAACCTCTTCTCGATGGTGACGGAACAGTGTTAGATTCTGTTCAGTTCCTTCGCTACAAATTCTAGGCTTCCACCTTCGAACTAGGACCTCTTAATTCACAGTCCGATATTCGAATTCGTAGTTTTCCGACTAGTTACCGATTTGAGTTTTCCTGATGATAGTGAAAAAAAAAGAGTCCGCTAGCGACTTCAAATCAGCTGTCGAGTTTGAAACCATTTCACAGAAAAACAAATTCCGAAGTTTTCGCTTTAGGGGCAAATAAGGATTCATAATTCGGAAAGACAAAATCGTGCAAAATTCCGACTCCGGAATCGAATCCTAATAGGCCTCCCCAGACCATTAGTATTTGCTTTCCAGATCATGCAAGAGCACAATGTGCACTGGTCTCCTAACTAAACCGGTTGGTCTCTCCCATTGTCCATAAGAAATAAGTTTCGTTTCTGGCTCTTCAGTGCGCCTTCTACAGATGTGAAAGTCGTTCAACCAAAAATAAAGCGAACCCGCTAATTATCGCCCTATGACTATCCGTGCTCGCTAAGATAATGGAAACCGCTGTCTAATTGGTAAAGATTAGAACCACGGTCGACATAATGGACTCTGTTCTGTTGACTCGTTGGTTTATTTAATGGAACGCTGGAACTTTTGAATTTCAAATTTAACCATAGGTCAAGTCCTTTGAGCTTGATATCGCTAAGGTTTTTGATAGAGTTTGGCATCAATTTGTTCTAGTTAAACTTAAACCCTTTATCTTTATTTCACTCTGTCTTAACTGAGAATTCTCAGCGAACGTTCTTTATAAATTGTACTTCTTCCCCCTTTTCAATCGATTCAGGCGGCCCGAGAATCTGGGCTAGCTGCGGCAGTGAGGATACGTTGCACGAAAATTAGGCCATGTACACTAGACCTGTACAACAAAAAATTGAAGTTTTTTTTGCGCGTCTATATGCGCTCACTATGTAAGCCACGACATCCACAAAAAAAATTCGACGAGGTCACAAAAAGAGAGGGCTTAGACAGCGCAACAACATTGGCGAACTTGAGTGCTACACTGCTGTGTTGAACGTGATAAAATTTCGAGCCCATTTTGAAGGGACTGCGTTTAAAGTCATTACGGATCACACAAGTCTCAAATGGCTAATGACGCAGAAAGACCTATAAGGACAGCTAGCCCGATAGACTCTGAAATTTTAAGACTACGATTTCGTAATCAAACGTCGACGAGAGTGGTTGAGCGTTGCACCCTACCCACTCTCTCGCGTGTACGACGCAGACATGGATTCTCCAGAATTCTCCGATAAAGAGTATAAAGAATTAGTGTCTACTGTCGATGCAGACGCCGATTGACTTTCTGGCGTGTGTAGAAACACACCGAGCATTACAGCGGGGATCGGATTGCTGAAGACAGGGACTGAAAGTTTGGATTCCATCGTCAATTGCAATTGCTCAGATCTGTGGTGGTTAAGTGCAAGAAAATTATTAATGAAAGAGTCCGTTGAGTCCGCCCTCCCTTAAACAATTTAAAGTCTTGTCTTCCTTTCCATTCAATAACGCAGAAAATTCGATATGAACAAAAGATATTGGATTTTTTTTATTACTAATAATAATTATTGAATGCGAGCTAAAGCACTTACTCGTCTAGATGTTTTTTCTGCCGCTAGACAACGATCTAAATTAATAATGCTGATTGGATTGCATTAAGAAATTTATCATAATCAGCAGCTATTGAAAAGTTTTCATTCTTTCTTTTTTTTAAATAACTTACAACTAAATTTTACATTTTGTTCTCTTATTAATGTAAAGCGTTAAGTTTAGTTACTACAAAATAATTGAATGTCTACTAATTTTACTGTATATTCAAAATATAAACATATTTTATGGATTATTATTTTTTTTTGTATAATTAATTTACAAGAAACTGTTTTACTATAAATTCATTCTATTTTTTTTTACAAATCCATACATTACTTTGATTTTCACAATTTTATGGTAAAAATAATTTACATAATAAAAAAAAGGATTCTTTCTCATTTTATAACCGATAAAAAAAACTAAGAAAACAGTTTCCCATTTTATTTAAGATATGTTGTAGTTCATTTGCATATCCGCGAAGAGACAAGATAAAATTTGTGTTAATTACGAAATTTTCAGTTTCATTATAAAATGCTATCCGAAGTTGTGAATGAGGTCAGTTGTTTTATGAGGATTTTATCGATGACTTTTCTGTGTCTATAGAATTCTCGAGAGATTTCTAAAAGTCTAGTAAAACAAAATAGTTTTTATCGACGGAACTTTGCCTTTTTCAGAAAAATTCATTTATTTATCGTCGAGTTTTTGTCGGAACTTGCCTGGCGATCACATTGTGCGCTAATTTTATTTGAAGTGCGCAGGAACGCCGGACATCGTCTACGGAAGCGTTTACGAAACCCCATGGAAGAAATCGCCAGAATCCGGAGATTGCGGGGTGTATAACAGGAAGTCGGAGACAGAGCTGGTAAAATTTTACCAACAAAAATCCCTTTCGGGAAGCAACTTAGAACTAACGAAATCCCGAAAAAGAAAAAAACGTCGATTACTCGATGGAAACGAGAGAGTTCTGTTTACTAGGTGGAAGATGGAAAATCTGGTTAACGTATGGTGATTTTCATCAGGAGTAAGGTGGACGCGAGAAGTTGTGAGACAGCGAACAGCGACTAGGCTCGAAGTAATTTAGTTTCGGCTTCGGTGTGGGGTCAGAAAATTTCTGAAGTATACGCGAACTAGTCCGTCGAACACAACGATATCCTTCAGGAAGACTTTTTTATTCGGAAGTCAGTTCTTCTTCTTGACATTATGCGGCTTGGAAGGCGGGGAGTTTTCGGCTGAGCGAACCAGGGTATTAACCATAGTCCAACGACTTGGTATTCCATCCCTGGAAGGATATTCGGGAGGAAATACCTACGGTTAGATAATCTACTGGAATTATGACAGTCAAATAAATTTCTGGCACTCCCCATTAAGCGCATAGCAGTTCCTTTCTATAAACACGGTTTCTTTCTCAGGACATTATTTTTTAATTGTCATCATCGGCTAGGAGTCATCTGCCGCACGACGATTCTGTGAAATGCTATCTGAGCGTATTCTCTACTATTGTAACGCAGTGTCCATATTAATGCTGGTTTTACTCTTACATATGATATGGCCTAGGAAGTGGTTAAGACCCACGTTGTGCAAGTGCCATTAAGACTTCTATAAACTAAATAAAATAATAAATAATAATCCCACTTAAATTCCAGCGTTGTGAGACCTATTGTGACCTATGAGGCAGTGGTATGGTGGAAAGCCATGGATAAAGAGTACAATCTTAGGGAACTAGGAAGAGTGCAACGGACTGCCTGTGTTATGATCACGGGAGCCCTTCGCACAACGCCTACTGTCGCGGTGTTTATGCATCTATTGCCAGTGGATATCTTTGTGAAACAGGTAGCGGCAAATACAGCAGTTAGGCTATCGAGCTGTGCACTTTTTAAGCGGAGCTCTAGAGGGCATAGTTCAATTCTCAGCGAATTTCTGGGAAGCCCGGCTGATATTAGTACGGACTACTTAATTCCAGGGATGGATTTTGTGACGCCATACGAAATTGTGTATCCTAGTAGAGTCGACTGGGAGAACAATAGGGTACTACGTGAAGGGGAAATCTCCGTACATACGGATGGATCGAAAATGGAATGCGGCACTGGCGCAGGCGTCTTCTCTGAGCTGCTGAGTGTAGGGAAGTCGTTTAAGTTGCCAGATGTGTGCAGCGCCTTCCCAGTGGAAATTCTGGCT
The DNA here is from genome assembly GCA_951812415.1 of Beris morrisii. NCBI lineage: Eukaryota > Metazoa > Arthropoda > Insecta > Diptera > Stratiomyidae > Beris > Beris morrisii. The sequence continues at coordinate 101,745,052 of OX638313.1, read as the reverse complement.
CTGTTGCAGGCAGCAAACGTCCTGTTAATGGGGGAGATATGCGGTTAGAATATTTCACTCTACATTGACAGCCTGGCGGCCATAAAGGCGCTGGAATCGGTCTCCATTAAATCCCAGTTAGTAAAGCGCTGTCGAGAAGTGCTAAAGGTACTTTGTAGTCAGAACAAAGTACAGATTTGCTGGATGCCAGGGCATAGTAATATACTAGGGAACGAAAGAGCGGACGAGCTTGCGAGATCGGCATCGGAGAAGGATGTTTGTCCAATGATATGCGGCATCAAAGCGCAAATTGGTGAGCGCTCTAAAAAGACAACCGACTCTAAGTGGGCAGGACTGGCAAGCTGCAGGATTTCTAGATTCCTGTGGCCCGAGCTGGATAGTCGAAAGACTAAGAATATATTGACTTGGGATAGAGGAAAACTGCGACTGCTCGTCGGAGCACTAACGGGGCACTGTATGCTGAGGAAACATGCTATGCGGCTAGGGATAGCGCAGTCGGACATGTGTACGTTCTGCCATGATCCGTGGCGGACATCACTCACATTCTGTGTGAATGCCCGGGGATTGTTAAGATGTTTGGGTTGTCTTTTCTTCGAGAGCATCGATGATTTGAGGTCGTTAGGGTATGACAAACTAGTCAGGTTCTGTAGGGAATTGGAGTGTTTCTGAGATGATGGAATAGCCCACGAGGACCTGAAGGGATCGCAATGGGCCCGTTTGGCGCCTAGTGAGTGCGGTTGTTTTAGCGCTGCTCCCCTTCTTAAAGCTAAACCTACCTACCTAAATTCTAGCGTTCACAAATATACGGTTAAGCCGTCAAATTGTTTCTGTCTTGTGTAATAAAAATATGGAGTGCAGAACCTTCGAACGCGTATTCCAACTACCTAGTCTAGCCATAAATATTGTTACAAGGTTTGGCAACCCTGCAGAAAGGAACCGTTATATTCCATTTCTTAGAAATTAAGCTAATCGCTATAGTACGCTTGTGCTTGATGCATTTGTCACCATTTGAGTTTAATTTTTAGTGTAGTGAGCATGGATTGGGGCGACAAAGAAAATAGAATTGCTGTGATTGCACTTCATAAAGTAGGAATGCAACCAAGTGATATTTTTAAGACTCTACATACCCTTGGTATAAGCCGAATGTTTGTTTATCGGGCTATTGAAAGATTTAATGATACGTCTGGAGTAAGTGACCGTCCGCGAACTATTCGAACACCTGAAGCGGTTAAAGCCGTGCGCGAAAGAATTCGCCTTAATCCTCTTCGGAAACAAAAAATTTTATCACGTGAGATGAAAATACCCCAAAGAACATCAAAAGTGACTTGGGGTTGGGTGCTTATCGTAGATCTACCGGGCATTTACTAACAGATTCGTTAAAAAAAAAATTGAGTGGAAAAATCAAAACGATTACTTTGCCGGTACGCAAATCAAGAACACCGTAAAATTTTGTTTACGGACCAAAAAATTTTTACTGTCGAAGAAACATTTAATAAACAAAACGATAGGGTTTATGCTCGCAGTGCCAGAGAAGCTTCTCAAGTTGCCCAAAGGTTCAAAGAGGTCATCACCCAGCCTCAGTAATGGTTTGGTGGGGTGTTAGCTACAACGGGGTGACAAAGTTGCATTTTGTGAGAAGGGCGTCAAAACGTCTGCCAAAATCTATCAAGAAAGTGTCCTTGGAAGTGTAGTGAAACCTCTCAGCACGTCATTATTCAAAAATCAGCCTTGGAGTTTCCAGCAAGACTCTACACCAGGTCATAAGGCGAAGTCAACCCAAAAATGGCTTGAAGAAAATGTTCCAGATTTTATTAAAGCTGAAAAGATTGGCCTTCCTCTAGCCCAGACCTGAATCCGCTGGATTACGAATTATGGTCTGTCTTAGAGCAAATGGCGTGCTCTAAAAGACATCCTAATATCGAATCCTTAAAGAAGTCTGTTACACATGCAGTCGCCAACTTTCCGATTGAAGTCGTGCGCGCTTCCATAGATAAGTGGCCAGCTCGATTAAAGGCTTGTGTAAAGGCAAAAGGCAATCACTTCGAATAACTTGTTGCAATTTCCGTTGTTAACAATGCATTGAATAAATAAACAATGATTTCTTAACATACAACACCTCTTTTATTGAACAGTGCTTCAAAAAGTTTGTAACAGTATTTATGGCTAGAAGCTGCCTGGATGAGGAGGAGGAGGAGACAGTCCTTCACCTTCTCTGCACCTGTCCAACTCTATCAGCCAGAAGGAAAGCTCATCTTGGAGCTTACTTCTTCAACTGTCTCGGTGATCTTGCCTCAATGGAGGTCGCGAGAATCCGACGCTTCATTGCAAAGCTCTAAATGGTTCGACGAGTAGGACCGGATTCGATGATCCTGTGGTAACACAACGGACCTTTTAGGTCTAAGTGTGTCCGTGTTCTCACGGGCAGCCACGCGTACCTACCTACCTACCTATGGCTAGACTAGGTACAGTCCGTCAAATGTAACATTCACCGCCAGCTTTTTCCTCATAGTAGCAAGCTATTTTTATTACTGTCTGTTTAAATAAAGGGCTGACATTACTGTATTTAAGCAAATCACCTGAGTCCATTTCGATGTTTTAAAAAAACGGATTTGACCAAATCAATGCTCGGAGTTATTTCACGAACAAAAGAAGCGCTCAATTTGATCCTATTCTCCATCATTGACTCTGAATATCTCATAAGCGGTTAGACGTAGTCGATTGATAATATGTTTTAAACTTGCTCGTGTTCGAATTAGAGTGCCCTGGGGACGGCTAACATTTAGCCCGACAAATAAGTAAGGCCCTTTGTTACTGGCATTTTATTTGTTAACTTATCACTTCGGTTTGTTGTCTCTTGAGTTCAGAAGATGAGTGTTATAAAAAATCGGTCAATCATTCAAATTTGAACAAACACGCACACACAATTATTTAACGTTTCTCTTCATAAATGAAATTAAATAAATTAAATTAAAATGAAAGTATTAATATTTCGTAATATTTACAGTATTGTCTGAAAGGATTTCAATGTTTTCTTCTAATTAAAAAAATACAATAAAATAGAAGAGACAAATCTTAATTTTCTTGTACTGCTTAAAATTAATTAAAATATCAAAAACTATCCTTAGTTTTTTTTTCTCAATAAATTAAAAATTAAATTAAAGCAGTAATAGAGTTATTTTTCTGTTTTTTTTTATCTTTTTCTTCTCACTACCAAATTTTATCCGTTGGAAGGAAGTTAAAGAGAATTTATCGGAAATTTACCGTGTTATCCTGCAACAAATCCAGTCTTATTTTTAGTGGTTTTTTAATTCCTGCTTCGAGATAAGATGTATCCCGAAACGTCATCCACTTATAATCCGGATATGATAACTTCAGTGTGTGCATCGTCGTCCATATCGGCAATTTCTTCTTTTTCAATTAGAACCGATCCGGGATTCATATTTTGCGCTTGACTTGCTTCGCCATTTTGCTGATCGGATTGCTGGGCTGATAGTCGCGGTGCAGTTTGTCCTGTTAATTGAAAAAAAAAAACCAAAAATTGTATTACCACAAACACATCTATGAGATTTTTGGTTGTGCCCTACCGTATTTTACGTGAATGCCGCGATGTCGTTTTAAAGCAAATCGATCGGCAAATGCAGCCGAACAGATATCACATTTGAAAGGCTTTTCGCCTGAATGAACTTTTGCATGATTCTTTAGATGGGCCGCTTGCGAGAAAGCCGAACCACAAATTTCGCATTTGTATGGTTTTTCGCCGGTATGAATACGACGATGATTCCATAGCGTTGCATGTCGCGCGAAACCTTTGTCGCATACTTCACAAACGTACGGTTTTTCACCGCTGTGCGTTCGTTCGTGATTTTTCAGATGCGGTGACTGGGAGAATTGCATTCCACATGTTTGGCATCTGTGTAAAAAATATTTTAGATCATTTTCTTTTATGTAGCTAGTCGGTTTTTACTCACTTGTACGGTTTCTCGCCGGTATGTATCCTGGAATGATTCTTTAGATAAACAGCTTTTGCAAATGCCAAGCCACAAATCGAACATTTGTAGTTCTTTTCGCCGCTATGCAGCTTCTTATGCGACCATAAACTGGAATATCGCGAAAATGTTCCGCCACAAATATTACACTGGAAAGGTTTTGGTTGCCTGCAATTGACGATATCATGGACATTACGTAGCCCGTTTATTGGAAAGTTTGAAAGATTTTACTCACTCAGTTTTGATTTGCCTCTGACTGCCACCGATAAATATTACGCCCGAACCATTACATTTCTGGCACTTGGTAACCGAGGCGAGATTTCTTCGTTTCACCGGATGATGTCCGGGCAAAATGTTACTGCCTGTATTTTGATTTGGTTGCATTTTCACAACATTTTGAATATTATTGTTGGACACGGACAAATGTGGTATAACGTTCTGCGTACCTAGCGAATCCATCGAGGTATCGCTTGCTCCGCTCGGCAATTCGCCAATCTCGAATTTTACATCACCGTCGGGCGCGACAAATATCTGCGTACCGCCTGCCCGCTGATTCATTTGGACATTGTCGTTGTTTATACAATTTTCGCATCGAATCAGTTTCGGACCTTTTCGTTTCGAATTCGAAACTATCGAATTGCCGCACGTTATACACTTCAATTTATCTAATGTGATATTTTTCGCTGTCGAAACGGTCACTTCGTTCGCTTGTTGGATTTGATGAGCCGGCTCAAGAGATTCGGTCGCAACAATTTGTATTTGTCCCAATGACTGGCCATTTTCCGACACTAAATTCTGTGCCTGGACTATGTTTTGACCTTGCGTAACAACTGTTATCGATTGATCCTGAGCGTTATTGTCATTGGCGTCCTGGGTGTGAATTCGCTTATGATGATTCAGCAAGGTTAAATGTGAGAACATCAGTCCACATACATCACATTTAAAACTTATGTTTGATATTGTGTTCTGCGATAAATAAATGTAAAAATTAAGCAAACGCTTAGTCCAACAATATCCTTGTGCTACTTACGGTCATTGGTTTATTGACAACTTGAAGTCGTCCCTGTCCATCTACAGTTGCTATTCCAGCAACGGTGCCGTTCTGAGCCAACTGCATTTGATTAACGAGCGCATAGTTGTAGCTGAGTGGCTGAGCGATGTAACACGTTTTATTATCATCAGCCAACTGTGCCAAGTTAACGGTGGTTGTGTTTGTCTGTAGGAGATTCTACTCAAAGGCATTTCAATAGTCATATTCATAGTTTCAATCTTACATTGGTTGTGTAGCAGAATGTTGGAAAATCTTGTGTTTGTTGTTGTCCGGATTTTTGTCCTTCGATTTTCGGTGTCTTCAGGATACCGTCCGCGGTTTGATACTGAATTGTAGTTGGAGTTCCATTCTGTATCGCATTTGTTGTGAACATAATTGTTTTGGTTAGGTCTTCCATTGCACTGTAAATAATTTTAAGAACTTAAGGTTTTGTATTTTATTTTTTAAATTTTTATGGAAGTTTAAGCAACACATTGCCTTATTTAAAAAAGAAACGGTTTTTACACAGATTTTTTTAATTAAGTGCATAGCAAAGCGATCGTAAAGTCACGAATTCGCATAGGCGCTTCTTATCGAGAAGAAACGGACAGAAATAGGCTCCACAGACTTTCCTGTGGGATCTCCAAAGTGATTTTTAAATGGACGACGTCCTAACTGACTCCAACAGACTGCCCGAATACTTGCAAGCACAGGGACAACTCAACGCATTGCTCTTAACTGTAGGTGGTGTGTAAACAATCCGCGGCTTTTATTTTAGATTTAGGACTGGCCACACCTTGCTGAGGTAGCGGTATTTCGCACTGACAAGAATATGGAATCAAAGTTCGCTCCGCGAAAAGTTCAAACGTCTGTGGTGCCTGGTGGTCTACTTGATTAAAAGTGCGTTCATCAGATGAATGTTCTTTTGTGAATATTGCGATGGGCGAAATAAGTTGAGCTTAGAATTAGGCTTTTGTTAGTAGCGAATTTATCAAGATGCAGTTCCGATTATTCTTTATTTTTATATTTTAAATTCCTTATAAAATAAATACAGATGATATTTAAAATGTTTAAGTCATTAGTTGCGAAATAACGCTTTAATGGAAGCAGTGTTACTGTTGAATAAATCAATGGAGTTGCTAAATTTGTTACCAACTCTCATTAATCGTTCGGGGAGTCCATTCAGCCCATATAAAATACGATGGGCTTCAATATCAAAAATATCTTGCGAACGAGTTCTAAAACTAGGTACCCGAAAATTTAAAAAGCTTAGTATTTTTGAACAGTCAATGTTGTTAGCAAGAATATTAAAAAGAAAAATGAGTTCAGCTTGTTCTCTACGGCTAGACAAGGTTGAAAGTTGTAGGGTTGATAACAGATCGTCATAATTTAAATTTTCAATAGTAATATTATGATTTAAAGCTATGAGTCTCAAAAACTAATGCTGGATTGCTTCAATCCGACCACCATGTACTTCAAAATACTGGTTCCAGATTGGTGAAAGATATTCAAGTTGAGAGCAGACTAAGCTACAATAAAGGTTCTTGGGCGTGAAAATAGTGGAAAAAGCTCACTTCAAGGCACGCGACTAATCAGTGTGCTCTGATCATTAAATTGCTATTGAAACAGCGACATAGTCATGTTTAGTCAAAAACGTTTTTGACTAAAACTGTTTTTGCTCTTTCAGTGTGCGGCCAGCCTTACTCGCCACTAGGTTGACTGTAAAAGAATCACGATACGCTCCAGGTTGGTTCTGTGCCCCCATATCTTTTTCATCTATAATTAACTCACTAATTTTAACAGACTGCACTTATTTTCTTTCATTTTACGTTTATTTTTATCTTTTCTTTTTCGAATATTCTTTCTCATGTTCCCGATAAATTCTTAAATCATAACATCTACGAAAAAATTATATAAAAACAGCAGTTTTGTTGTTCTAAAAATAAATCCTACTCTGTTCTGGATAAATGGGCAAAAAAACACGCCTAATAGTAAAAACTGTAACAAAATCGACTAAATAGTTCCCGAAATGACCTACTGTGCCCAAAAATGTCCCCTAGATTGCACCAGAAAGAAACCATTTCCAAAGAATGACTCGGAAAAGTAATGGATCGATGTCTGTGAAATTGATATAGGATCGCAATATTGCAGGCATATCCACGATCAGCGTATTTCCGATTCGACGGATTTGAAGGCAAATACTGCTCCACAAATCCATACTTATTCTACGACAGGGTCGTCTTCTACTGAACACATAAACGGGCACACGACATTGGAATGAGCTATAAAAAATACGTGTCCTATAGGAAACCGAACATCGTGAAGTCAACACGGGTTTGTGACCAAGAACTTCGTGTGGTCTTCTACTAGACTCGAAACAGGTAAATTTTGCAACAGAAGTATGTTTTCTTCACGGTGCCGTTCACATAGGCCTGTTGTGGTGCCAAGATTATCTCATGTTGGAATCCCATAATTCGTGTTAGTCAATTTTGCACTTAACCATAGTTCCACATGAGTAGAGAAAGTGTTTAGGTAACTAAAACAATGACGAGACGGTAGCTCTAAGATAGGCCATATCGCAGGTTAACACGAGATAGTCGGGCATCACATCGTGTCTCGTGGCCAGGCAGCTTTGGCCGGCCCTGAGTGCGACCAGGACAAGTCACAAGTTGCGCTCAAGTCAAAATCAATAGCATGATAAAAACGGTTAACAAGACGCGAAATGGATGTGATCGGTTCATGAAATGTTTAGTAGAGATAGTCTCTCAAAGTAAGACCCGGAATACGGAAAGAAATTTCTATTAACAATATAGGAGCATCAATTCCTCCAGTGATAATGTTAAATGCGAAAACAGTCCCGAGAACTTTCCTTCTGTTATCAAGCGATTCAAGACAGAGAAGATTAAGACGTTCAGAATAGGGAGGAAAATTTTGAGAGTCAAGCCAGGGTAACCCCTTACGAGCAAACCTCAAAAACCTTTTTTGCACAGCTTCAATTCTGCTCTTATGGACCTCATAATATGGAGTCCATACCTGGCACGCATATTCCAGAATTAATCGAACAAAAGCACAATATAACGCCTTTCTGACGTAAGGATCATTGCAATCCTTACACCATCTTCGTACAAAGCCCCAGATGGAGTTCGCTTTATTCACAATATAATTAATATGATCGTCGAAAGTAAAAGATAATTTAAAGTAAACGCCCAGATCAAGTACCTTGTCTGATTTATGTAATGAGTTTCCTTCAAAGGTGCAATTAAAATTAAATGGGCATTTCTTACGCGAAAAAGAAATAGTTGTACATTTATTACCATTTAGAGGCATGTCATTTAACGTACACCAATCAGATAAATGGCTAAGGTCCTCTTGCAAGAGAATGTAGAGAATATCCGTAATATTGCGGAAAAGCTTTGCATCATCAGCGTAAAGAAGAATTCTAGAGTTTAAAATTATTGAACTCAGGTCATTAATAAATAATAAAGGACTTAAGTGGCTGCCTTGTGGAACTCCCGATGTGTTAGAAATTTCCGAGGATAAAACCCCACGAAATAAAACTCTTTGAAATCGGTTGCATAAGTAAGATGATATCCAATTAATAAACATAATTGGAAAACCCAAATGCTTAAGTTTGCATATCAAAATGTTATGATTGATCTTATCAAACGACTTACTAAAGTCGGTATAAATACAATCTACTTGATGACCTGCTTCGATTACTGGAATGGAGAAATTTGACAATTCCATCAAATTTGGCGTTGTAGATCTGCCTTTGGTAAATCCATGTTGGAAAGGTACAATAATAAAATAATTTGCTATGAAATTTCAAAACGTCACAGACAATCGATTCAAAGAGGGTTGACAATAGGTCGATCATTCTGTAAATCTGTCCTCTTGCCCTTCTTCCAAAGTGGTCTAATTGTGGAAAATTTTCAAATGTTAGGGAACACACCTCGGGAGGTATTGAATAGGTATCGCAAAGATGTCATTAATGAAGCGTCACAACGTTTCAATACGATAGCCGGCACACTATCTGGATCAAGTCCAAAATTATCATTAATGTCCGAGATGAACCTTAAGAAAGTGGCTTCGTCAATATTGAGGTCTTTCATTTCTAATGAGGTCTGCGGAAACTTAGTCATGTAGTGGTAATCACTGTAGCTAATATTACAGTTTGATGATGTAAAAGCGGTACGAAAATGATCGGCAAAGAAATTACTTATAGTTAGGGGATCATCGCTGACAACTATTGATGTGCAATTCAATTAGTTCAGTAACGAATAGTAATTGAATACATCAACTTCAGTATTCGATACTTCTTCAAATACTTTACCAACCATGAGATATTCATTTGACTATATACTCACAACCATTTGAATCCCGTGATTTAGTATTCAATTACTTCGTATTCAATACATACTTCTTCAAATACCTTACCAAGCTGAGTAAAATATGTTGTGTTTGATTTGAGATGGGCTATTGAGTGGTATTTGAAATGAGGCAATACCGAATACTTCTCAAAAGTGGTATTCGATACCAGTAATTGTTTAAAGTAGCGAATACTAAATAACGAATAATTACTTTTTGCACATCTCTACTGACAACATCGTCAAGAGATAAACATGCTGGGTATCCATCGGTACGTTTCTTAGAGTTCACAAAATTTCAGAACTCCTTAGGATTGTCTTTAATGGATGATTTCATCGAGACCATATACAAAGTATACGCGACTCTAGACTGACTTACAAACTCACGCAAGTCGTAGGTAGCATAATCCGCTTGGCACCCTGAGAGACAGTACGATTTCCATGCTTTATTTTTTAAGTTTTTCAGATGGGTCACATCTTCGTCAAACCAAGGAAATCGTTTATATTTCTTATTATAAGTAATATGAACACAACGAGCGAAACAGTTAAATAATAATGAGTAAAAATTACAGATCTGTGCCGCAGCTGTAGTGAACACGATGCCGAGGAAAGTATTTTCCATATGCTTTACGAATGTCCTGGTCTGGCTTTGAGGCGGAAACGTAGTTTAAGTACGCAAACATTAAGCTAGACAAGCTGCTGTAGGTTGCCAGGCTGGCGGGGTGGTTTATCTGAGATAGTCTGGGACAAACGGGCATTTCTCTTTTCCGTACATGTGAGACCCATTGGCGGTCTATGTGCTTGACCACCTTACCTAACCTAACCAAGCTCTAAGACACAAATTCCCGGAATTTCGTTTTAAATTGGCCTATTGTGATTGCCCTAGCTTATCATAACTCACTCAGGACGGTTATATTAATAAATTTTAATATGCTCTTGAGTGAATTAGACACGAGTACCAATGGTGTTAGGAAGCCAACTAGCAGCATAAGCTGACGATATAAACATCCTGGCAAGATCCTTCCTTAGTGCTAAGGAGGTATTTGTCATTCTTGACTCCGCCGCAAAAGAAGTCAGATTACGCATAAACGGAAGTAGAACAAAAGTAAAGACGCAAACAAGGAAGAGAACGCCAATCAGACAGAATGTTACTATTGCGGAGTATAATTTGGAGAGTGTGGACAACTTCATATATCTTGGGGCTAATCTAGCAAAAGACGGCAACGAAACGGACGAACTCAAACGACGGATCATGCTAGCAAATAAAACGTATTATTCGGTACTTCCAGACTTGAAGACATTTTCTGAAGTTATGTCAAAAAAAAGTCGATGAGCTAATAACTTGTTACTGAAAAGATGCAAAAGGATTTGTAAGAAAATTAAAACTTCAGACTTTTAAGTGAATTGTGGAACGGACGACTGTAGGTTCTAATGATTTTACGGTCGCACCGACGTCGATATAACTGAGCACTGACCTTAATTATAACCAGATTCGATTTGTCAAAAGAACCTGGTTATTGGTTATTAATTACAACCATTCAGTTTTTCCATAAACTTTTCTTCACAAAAATTATTTCGCAAGTAGGTACATCATTTACTAAAGCTTAAATGCGAAGATATGAAAAAAATTTAACAATTTATGGATGCGATTTTTAATAAAATAAAATGTTAGAACCTCTAAGTGTACGAATATGACCAAAAGCAGGTGAACATCTGAAATTATAAGTCACATTTCTTACCAGAGGGTCACTTTCACACCTTTTTAGTCATATTAATAACCAACAAGTTGTCAAAATTACTATTTAGTCATAGTTTTAATCGAAGAGTTTTTAAAATAACTTCAAAGTTAAATTTGTAACCTAAAAATTTCCAAAATAACTGTTAAGTCATTTACAAGTTGGTCAAATGATTGCATTAATTACAATTTTATTTCCGAACCGTGTTTTGTGACATTTTGTTACTAGCATCCATTTTTTTTTTTAAATAATTTAAAGTAAAATTTTTACTTAAACAATTCTTGGCCGTAACTTTAAGTAATAAATAACGTCGTTACAACTCTATTTTGATAACCAGAAAGTTGCAAGAAACCACAGAACAACTTGAATTTTATTTTTTAATCATTTAATAATAAAAACAGTTGAATGTAGTCAATTGATTTTTCTCGTTACCGAAAAGTTATGAAGAGTAAGAATAAAACCCAATTATGATGAAAACGTCGCAACGACTTCTCATTTAAGAACTGGAATAAAACAAGAATAAAACCAATGAAATATGGTTGTACGAGGTCGGACCAACATACTGAGACTGTGTGACTGAGTTCCTGACTTTGAATAATATTAGCTGTAATAACAAAAGAACAGGAACATTTTATGTACAGCGTTACAACTGAATCCATAGTCTACACAAGTTCAAATAGTCGAAATTAAAGACCCACTAACGACTAGATGATACCGAGAATTCGTGGTGAATCGCCGACCAGCTCTAATCGGCGGAATCCCTTACGCTTTTACGTAGTGTAAACGAAGGCAAATCAACAAACCAGCTCGCCAACATATTAATTAAAATCACGCAATAAAAGGCATCATATGCCACATCCGACAGCCCCCCCTCCCCCAATTCCCAAGCCGAACAATTCATCCCGTCTGAAGGGAAGTGGTTCCTACCCAAAAGGGGATGAAAGTGTGGGTTGGTGGGTGGTAACGGCAACCTTTAAACTATTATACGACCTGTGCTCTGTTATGGCAGCGAAACGTGGACATTAACGCGAACTTTCGAAAAAGCAGTTAACACATTCGAAAGAAAGGTTCTCCGAAATTTTTTTGGACCCGTAAAGGAAGGAACGGACTGGCGAATAAGATACAACCATGAGTTGTATCAACTCTTCAAGGAACCAGAAGCTTCAACGTTCATCAAACTACGTAAACTGCAGTGGGCTGGCCATGTAGAGCGGATAGAAAACAGAAGAATCAATCTCCAAGCGTGCTCTTAAAGGCAAAGTGAGTGGTAACAGGCCAGTAGGCAAACCACGCAAGCGATGGGAAGACTCGGTTGATGAAGATAGCAAAGCCATCTTATAAATTAGCAGCTGGAGGACGTGGTCTTTGGATTGAGACGATTGTAGGCGACGACTTCAGGAGGCTAGGTCCCGACTTGGGATGTCGCGTCATTGATGATGATGAGTTCCAATGGTGCTAGGAAGTAATGTCCAAAAAGTCTGAGTCTACTTTATGCAAGTTCTTCAGTTCCCACTTCTTAACACAATCTCACAAAATATCGTCTGTTTCTTTTAAATCGAGACACTCTTAATGGAACCAAGAGCCTCCTCGAATTTTCCTTTCGTTGTCTCCGTGTTTTTCATGAACGGAAAATAAGTTAGGGAAATCTGGCGACAATATCTGAAACCCAAAGCGGTGGTCATCTTAAATAAACAGAAAAACTAGATCGCGGGAAAATCGCATCCCGCTTAAAAAAAACCTGCCCCAATTGGAGATTCCGTCTGAACTTTGTGCTTCGGTCAACCTGAAGATATATCGTAAGACTGGAGGTAAACAAACAGGTAAATTTCGCCGGTAGCAAAACACACGAGACAGTAAAAAAGACGGCGAACCAAAAGAAGAGTTGACAGCCGAGAAAAAGAAACAACGAAAACAAGAAATGCGTCAACGGACCAAAATGAAAAACAAAAAACTTGACAAATTACGAAAGAGAGGCCCGAAGTGTTTTTGCTGCCCTGCAGTCCGCTTGTGTGCGTGCGTGCAGCCCTCACGTTCGCCCCGTTCCTTTCACGTCCTTGGCTCTAAAAAGCGTACACACTCTACGCACCGAGGATGAGACAAAAGCAGACGAGTCCTCAAACCGCCCACTTTTTACAACCCGCTCGCAAACGAGCAGTGGAGCTATACACCGTCCCCGTACAAAATTCCAACGCGACAGAAACGAACCGACCAACAATTGGCAGTGCTGGCAATTCGGGCCCACCGGAGACGGATAAATTCGCTCGAGCTGACAATGACAGCTCCCGCCCACGTCTCATCCACTACGCTACGTTTCTTTCTTTTTCCGCGACGAACAAACCGCGGCCACGTCGATGTGTTGGTGTTCGAAACGAACGCACACACGGGACACGGGGGCCCATAACGAGATTTTTTTTCTCGCCATTTGCCGTCTCAGCTTTTTGTTTTGATTTGGACACTTAATTACCGCGAACCGACGGCTTTTCGCACGGAAAATCGGCACAAAAAACACCGAGAACATGCGGATTTTGCTACGGAAAGGTCGCGCGAAGTTGGGAAAAGTCGCGTTCACCCCGGTCTTAGGGTGGGCGAGAAAAAAATACTCGACCCAGCGACTTTGAAGCGCACTTTCGAACGCGCGCGTTCACTCATCACTCGGGCTTTGTTTACTGTACGTCGTTTCGGTCGCTTACCTTGTTGCTTTTTCGGAAAAGTTTTTTTTATCAAAATATTTGGTTTTTACACTCTAGGAATTTTTTTTAACATCGCACTACACAGAATCTTTTGTCTCATTTTCCGCAATATGGCCGTTCGTTGCGTTTTGTCTTCTTCTTGTGAACGGTACGATGACGGTGACGGACGATCGTTGCAGCTTCGCTTTTCCTACTGACTGCTCTTCGCACTTTGGTTCGTCGACGAAGCGGGATGACGCGAGCACGAAACCGGATGTGGGAAGAAGATGGACTGCGATTGGCCGAACGTGTTCGGCTGAGATGCCGCGAGAGTTGATTTTGCGTCTCCTTTTTGGTTTGCTCTTTCGGATTCGTGTGCCTACGTGGTAAATGGCTGGATGTATGAAGGTTTTTTGTCGTGGTGTGCGTTTGAGCGATGTACGCGACATCTAGTTATTGCAGTGCACAGCATTGTACACAAGGCGGGGATTTTCTTAAGTGCTTTTGGATTTTGCATAGCTTCGAGCATTTAGACAATCAGGAAGAGGAAATGACAAATGTCGTTAAGCTGCTTTTTTGGCCAAAAATTCTTACGTACGCAGACGATCGGCTTAACTAAAAGTTTTGAAATTAGTTTCGTGTTTTGCATAGCCGACTGAAATCATTTTTACTTCATTATTTTTTTTAATATGTATTATACAGGGTGTTTGGCACTCCGTGTGCCACCTTGTAAGGGGTTATTCCTTGATATATTTGGAGAAAAAAATTGTTCTACAGGGTGGGTCAATTTTCAATATTAGTGGAGATACAGGGTGGTTAAGAAAAGTGTTTTTGACCGGTACCCCCACTCACTTAAAACGTTATATCTTGAAAACGAATAATCACAAGGCAAAGTGTTATAACTCGTTTTTTAGGCAATCGAATTACCTTTCATTTGATGTATCAGTCTAAATTATAACTGCACCCAATCTTGAGATATTTACTCGAAAACACAGATTTTTGCTACGTCAACCCTAAAAATTCAGTGATCAATGTAGTTTTTCTCTGAAAACCCCATTATAAAAATGTCATTTTAATTTTTTTTATGAGCCGTATTATTACCTACAAAAGCTGCATACATATGTATGAGTTACGATTAACATTTTGGAAGTAATAGGTAAAAATACATATCGCATAAAAATTAAATATTTAAAAAATCAGTGCATGTGCATATTGATCTACGCTACTTGCGTGAATTGAAAGAATTTAATAATGGTTTTTATTTCAAATATTTTTATTATAATAAATGTTCAAAATGGCCACCTTCCTTTTGAATGCACGCTAAAGCTCGTTTGGCGAGTGTTCTCTTGGTATTCATATTCCTCAACTGCTGCCTTAATTCTATTGCTGCCGCATCGATCCTGATATTTAGATCTTCCAATGTTTCTACTGGCGTTGCGTAGACAAGGTCCCTCATCCGTCCACATACAAAGAAATCCATAATAGTAAGATCAGGAGATCTTGCAGGCCAGTGTATCGGTCCATTTCTACCGATCCAGCGATTGCTATAATTGGAATTTAATCAATCTGTGATCTGTCGGCCGTAATGAGCAGGAGCACCATCGTGTTGGTAAAACATGGAAGCCAATCGAACCAGTGGAATATCATCCAACAAGTCCTGTAGATCATTTGATAAAAACTGTAAGTAATTGGAGCTATTTAGAGTACGCGGAAGCCTAATAGGTCCAAGTAAATCGTCACCAATCACACCTGCCCATAAATTGACGCTGAATCTGTGCTGAAATGATGCCACTCTTCTTGTGTATGGATTGCTCTCAGCCCACGTATGTAGGTTGTGGAAGTTTGTGATACCGTCTCTGGTAAATTGGAACTCATCCGTCCACAGAATATTGTTGAAAAAATTCTTATCATCTATTTGTCGTTCAAGGAGCCAATCGAAAACTCCATCCGTTTGGGGAAATCAATGGGTAGCAGCTCCTGTACTGGTGTGTGATGGTAGGCATGGAAGCGTTATACTTTTAAAATACTCCAAACCTTCCAAGTAGATATGTTAAACTGCAATGCCAAGCGTCGGATACAGATCGATGGATCATTTTGCACTGCTTGCAGTATTCTTTCATCAATCTGAACAGCGATTATAGTCGCAGGATTTGCATTTACTCTCCTTGTTCTAACGCTGCCAGTGTCCCTAATTCTCCTGTAAACGTCTTGAAATACTCTCCTGCTAGGTGTTCGTCGATGAGGATGTCTGTCGTGGTAAAGCCTTCGCGCGGCTCGTGCATTTTGGTCACACTCTCCATAAATTAACATCATGTCAGCATATTCTTCATTGGAGTACTCAGGCATTTTGAAATAATTCTCTTCTTCTTCTCTTAGAAACGTAACTAAAACTGAGAAAAATATGAAGGTAGTTTTGCTTTTATAGGCTTTTTATTTTGTAAGATTCCCTATTAAAAAAGGCATAGTACCGCATCCAGTAGTACCTACCACGTCCAGGTAAAAGCATCAATTATGTTGAAACTCACTTACATTTTATTGTTTTCCTTCATACTTTAAATAGTAATAAAATTGCAATAAAAATACTTCAGTACTACCGACAAATTAAACAGGTTCTTAGACGAGGTCCACTTTACGGCACTGACTTTTAAATATTTAATTTTTATGCGATATGTATTTTTACCTGTTACTTCCAAAATGTTAATCGTAACTCATACATATGTATGCAGCTTTTGTAGGTAATAATACGACTCATAAAAAAATAAAATTAAAATGACATTTTTATAATGGGGTTTTCTGAGAAAAACTACATTGATCACTGAATTTTTAGGGTTGACGTAGCAAAAATCTGTGTTTTCGAGTAAATATCTCAAGATTGGGTGCAGTTATAATTTAGACTGTTACATCAAATGAAAGGTAATTCGATTGCCTAAAAAACGAGTTATAACACTTTGCCTTGTGTTTATTCGTTTTCAAGATATAACGTTTTAAGTGAGTGAGGGTACCGGTCAAAAACACTTTTCTTAACCACCCTGTATCTCCACTAATATTGAAAATTGACCCACCCTGTAGAACAATTTTTTTCTCCAAATATATCAAGGAATAACCCCTTACAAGGTGGCACACGGAGTGCCAAACACCCTGTAGACCTGAAATTTAAAAAAAAATGAAACCCCAAAAAAACGAAAAAATGTCCGTTTGTCCGCCCTAGATGCCGTACGTAAAACCATTGGAAGACGTGTAGCTCATAAACTCGTTGAGATATTAAATTGAAATTTTTATGGTGGATAGATTGGGTGCACCCCTATAAGTATGATCTTTTAAGGGGGTGGAGGTGTGAAGGGGGAAAAGGGAGCGTTTTAAACGAAAAATGTTGGTTTCTAGATCTCAGGAACCGCTTATGCTAGAAGGCTGCAAGTTGGAACTTATGTAGAACTATGATAGTGGACCCATTTGTCATTTGTAAAAAAATGGTCGATAGGGGTTGAGGGGTGCGGCAGTGGGGGAGAAAACAATACGTCCGAATCGCTCGAAAGCTGTGATTGAAACATTCTAAAATCCATATCTCCTGAACGGTTGATGTGTTGTGAACGGAGGCCTTGGAGTGAATATTTCGACTTGAGAAAGTCAAAATATTCGCGGGAAAGGAAGGTTCAGGAAAGAGTGGGCCAATTCCTCCTACGTCCGAATTGGTGGCTGAAATCCGAGCGGAAGCGACACGCTTGCTGGCGGCCGGGACTAGCTACGGCAGTTGTGGGGGGGTTCTTGCCCAGATTTCATACCATAAACCCTTGGCCTGTACAACAAAAAATTTCGTGTCGGCTTACTCCAGCGATTTAAAATGGGACTATTTTCCCAATAGGTTGTGAAAGACCAAGAAGCGGTGGAGATGCGCTTAGGTGGTATAGCGCCCTGTCTGCCCACCCTACCTCAGCCATGACTGTCCTAAAACAACTTCCGTCATGGCCCCTTATTGAGGTTCAGGGTGGAGGAGCTTAAACGCTCGGGTTCATATTTCCAAAAAACTTAGCTTTAGCGGCATTTCAACGATTACTAGCAAAAGAAATATTGCCTCAAAATGAGCATAAAAATTATAGAAAAAAACTGAAAAAAAATCTGCAAAATAGAAACCATAACCAAAAAAATTTGAATAAAAGGGAAAACTCACCCCATTTGTTTTACTCTCTTTCTTGATTGTAAACTATTATTATTTGATTATTTCCGTCCCGTCAGTCCTGTCTGTTTGTCATTTTATTTTATTATTAATTTAATTTTAATTCATTTTTATTTTAATGTAATTCATTCAAAATTGCACGCAAAAAGGTACATGAGAAGCAGCACTTAGAATTTTCGGCAGCAACAGAACAAAAATTGGTTGAATCGATTGAATTTCTCGTTTCCCGTTTTCGCGGTGGTCTTATAAAAGGGACGCGTCATTTATCATGTAAAGGAATATTGTGATCGTCGCCGCACTGGATAATCACTTTTTTGATAATTCATCATGAGTTTAACTCAAGTGGGAAAACGACTATGCGCGTTACTTTTGGATACTTTTCCGTGCAACCGACCCAAAAGACGACAATTTCATCCAAATCTACACTTGAAAATTGGAGAAACTAAAACAGCGAACGACACTCGTCGAACTAAAACCACTATAAGGTGTAGGTGACAATTCACTCGTCCATTACCACGCTACCACGCTCCAATCCGTATAAAAACTATCAATCAACTAAAACCGTTGCCCAATTCGTCAAAACAAAACTAAAAAAATACTGTTTCAGCCGCATCCAATTCTTATTTAATTTGGTGCTTTAAATTTTAATATGAATTTTTTTTTTCTTGATTTTCACTCCCGATATCTCCTTTTTCTCCTTTCAATAAATTTTAGTTTCAACGCACTTCGTTTCATGGAAATACCACTATGCGGCCCTCGAGTCTCGCGAACTTTGCGCACTTTTTCCAAATTTCTTTCACCTTTTGGTTTAGTTCCCTTCACGCGTTGAATTTATGATTTTAAAGAACGCGTTATTTCAGCCCGACTGAATTCTTTTCATGGAAATTTTCGATAATTTCCATCGGAGTCGCGACGTTAGCACTTTGCAGCCGAGAAATTTTCGTCCGGTCCCCGTTACTTGCAAGTTCCCAATCACTCTTCAACTCCTCGACCGCTATGCCGCTTCCGGCATCTACCGAATAACGGTCCTTTTCCTCGCTGCTAAGTTGGTGGCAGTTGCGGATGCGATCAAAATTCATCGTAATGGTGAATTTTGAACGTACTCGCAATCGCCCAGCAGGAAATTTGTGAGTTGTCTGGCGACAACTCAACAGATGTTAGAAGGTTGAAACTTAGTGGTTGTCTTAAGGCCAATGCATTTTTTTTTATTAATTTTCATCCTTAAGTTATTGAGAATACGTGGACAGAAGAATATTTCGATATCGAATCTATTTAACGAGTTACAGACCGATTGGTGGAACGGTGGAACAAACATTAAATACGATTTTTTATAACGTCAAACTTTAAACGCGTTTTTCTCGAAACCACTATTTCCGGAGCGCGATACGTTCTACAGCTTCAACGAATGAACCGATTTTAATGAATAAAAGCTTAAAAGAAAATAAATTAAATTTGGGGTTTCCAGCTTTTTTGTTTTTTTTATTGCACCTTTTTTTAATTGAGTTTTTAAGCCAAAAAAGAGTGAAAAAAGTGGTGTTTTTTTTCAAATAGCTGCCATTTTAGTCTCAGGGCGTTTTTTCAAGATCGGAAAACATTAGGGCCCCGCAAATTTACTCTAGTTTCATAAAATTTCTGGATTTTTGATTTCAGATAACTTGGCAAGGCTGTAGAAGGTACCGCGTGCATCAACTCACGCCGATCGCGGCCTTACGTCATGGGAGCTGAAGCCGCCATTTTGCAATATTTTTTTCGTTCAACATAGACAGCCAGGCGCAAATCTGTAGTTTTCGCGTCCTCATTCACTTCGACGTAACCTGCCCGGAAATAAAAGTAAATACCAAGCTTATTTCAACAACATGCCCTAAAATCGTAATAACAATACAAACCATATTGGGTCAAACTGGATTCTAATCTACGACTTAGAGCTCTCTCTTTTTCCATGTGCTTCATTGTTTTATCGTGTGTCATTAGGTCACTGTGGTGGGCTCTTAAGTTGCATTTGCATAGTTTGGACCTAGCTTCACCCTTGCCATTATTTACATCCGCTTCACTTGAGGGTTGTAACCAATCTGAGCGAGGACGAACGAAAAAGGAGGACGTTTTATATTTTGAGACTTTCAGTGAGGTTCAGTGAAAAGTACATGGATAAAGTGTAAAAGTGCTTGAAATGAGTAGTTTTACATGTAATTTCGTGTAAAAGTGCTTGAAATGAGTAGTTTTACTTGTAATTTCGTGTAAAAGTGCTTGAAATGAGTAGTTTTACATGTAATTTCGTGTAAAAGTGCTTGAAATGAGTAGTTTTACTTGTAATTTCGTGTAAAAGTGCTTGAAATGAGTAGTTTTACTTGTAATTTCGTGTATAAGTACTTTTACATGAAGAAATGATATATACTGGAAATTTCAAGTAAAACTTGGAAAATATTTTAGATGATTCTGATTTCTTTCATGTTGCGATAGATCTGTATATACGAAGACTAACATAAAGAAATGAAGGTACCTCTACAATTGGACCACATTCTAATTGGATCATATTAAACTGGTGCCCAGGTAGGTTTCATTGAATTTTTAAAGTTTACATTACAAATTTAAATTTATTAGATTTTTTTGTAATACAATACTGGATTAAGACTTTTTAGTCCAAGATTTTTTAACCATAGTAGTGGGTAGCAAGAGAATACCAAAGATGGCATCCAGTTCCCAGCAACTACTGGAAATCTTTTAATAATAATCTGGCAGATTAGCTCAAATGATTTGATTGAATTTGCATCACAGTTTGGAGCCTAGTTTTTGTTACAAAATTTAGTTAATATTGTTTTCAATAAGTTATGCAATTGTATGGAATAAATTAGCCGTTTGCGATATAATTATATTGTTCGAGCCATTTTCAGTCAAAAGATCTTTTTGAGAAAATAAATATTTTATAATCTTCTGTAGGTACCTGTTTCATCTTTTTTTAAATATTAAGTTACCTCCTTTTGTTTCTCGCAATATCATGCATAAATCAGCTTATGGATAGGCGCTTAGTCACCGGGCAATCATGAAATCATAAGTAGTGATGATTTCACATGTCTTTAGCATTATTCATTAGCACATTTACCTTTATGACGACTGATGCATGCAATCTTGCAAGTTGCATTGTCACGTAAAGCCCTTGGCAGAAAAAAATCTTGATTTTTTTTTTAGAGAAGTTTTATTTATTAAGACCATACGATTGGGTACAACAACAAAAAAAAAATCTAAAGCACACTACAACCAGATTCGCTTGTAATGAAAGTGATACGAGTATCTTTCAATCTGAGATAAGCCATACAGAGTGGTAAGAAAGTATGTCATGAAAGTTCTCATGAAAGACGTACTTCCCAAGAAATTACGCGCTTTTTTTATTCGTTTTCATTAACAACAATAGTGAGAATGAGAATGTTACACTACAGAAAACCAGTGACGAAGACGACGGACGGCCTAATACAAAAGTACAAGTAATGTCTGTTATCAGAGTTGTGGGGCCTCACCAGTAAGACCTTCTTCAAATTTCACCAAATCGCTTAAAGCCTTTGCCGTATCCAAGGCGCAACGATTGTTTGTCTCCAAATCAGGTTTTTCTAGACCCGCGGTGCGTCGTCGTCGTCGTCGGGCGCCTTAAGACCGTAAAGAGAAATTGCGGATCAACTTTTCCATTTCCGTCTACTCGGTAGTGCACTGGGGGGCACTTTGTTCAAGAATTCGTGGGAAGCCTCAGTTGCATTCTTGATGAAATGCACTTGAACCAAGATCAGGCACACGATCATCTTTTGGCTAGAGATCAGAAGGGGGCTCGCGTGATGTAAGAAGGAAGCCTATTGGGCGCTTTTTCGATGGATGTCGACAATATTCCGGTGACTTCGACACCCATAATACAACTTTCGTTTAACATAAGATCGTTTGACGACGACTAGTTTTCTTGAGTTCTCCTTGAAAAATGGCACACCACGATCGTGAATTTGGGACAAACATTGGCCAAGCTGATCATTTGGATCTCGGATCTTGGATCACTTTTACGTACTGTTTTTTTTTCTTACTCTACGTCGTTTCTTCTGTCGGTATAATCACATAAGACTGGTTGTTTAGTACTTGGATCGTCTTGAAGTAGAAATATAATAGCAAGATTATTGACCAAGATGTTGGCGGTATGGTGAAACTTCTCACATGAAATTGTTCAAGTAATGAGACCAGACTGTAGACTAGGTGATAGTGGAACTTTGGAAGAGAATTTGATTAATGGGCGGCATGAATATTGTGAATTTTGTATGGATATCGATCGCGATTGATCGCACTTTAAAACAGAAATCAAGAAAATTCATTGAAGTTGAAAGTTACGATCGGTAGCTTCTTAGATGTACCTACAAATTTCCGGTTTTCATAAACAGCGATTGAATTTCTGATTTGAAAATTATAATATCAAAGGAATTACACGATTGATCTTGGCTTTATTATTTTAATAATAAATAATCCAATCAAATAAACATTAAACCGTGCATTTTGGATAATCAAATTTTTTTTCTAGTTTGTAGCGTAATTGATGAGCGTTTTCGCAAACTGCAGCCAATTTGAAAAGATGAGTGCAACTAGGTTTTCAGCTAGTAACCATGAGTCTTGCAACAATCTTTTTTTGAAGAGAATTTAATTTTCTTTAATGACTTTTCGATTTAGGTTCAGCAATAAGCAAGAACTTAGCCGGAAAATGTGTTAAAATTGTTCTTCTTTTTTTTAAAAATTTTGTGAAAAAAGCAGTCTATACTCAACTTTATTATCCCTTTGGGGGTAGGCCTGGATGTATTTAAAGTTTACTTGCAGGCCACAATGTGGGTAACAACCTAAATATTTAAATAATTATGTAAAAAAAATTAAGTTCCAATTAACCACCTCATTTTTATACAAATACAGAGTGGCTCAAAAACACTCACCCGATGTTGTTTTGCTATATCTTGAAAATGAGACGACATAATTTACTATTTTTTTTTTTTAAATGTTTATTTGGACCTTAAAGTTTTTTTCCATTACTTTTTGAAGATGATATCGGTCAAGTAGGCGCCGTCATTGTTGATGACCATTTGGGCTCTTTTTACCGCATTTTCAATCGTTTTGGCGAGAACTTCGGGCGATAAGTTCTCACCCTCTTGTCGGATATTCTCTTTGAGAGCTTCCGGAGTGTGTGGCTTGTTTTGATAGACATGTGCAGGGACGTCATTTCCGTTTTTTCTAGGAGGGGGCAAGATGTTATCTTTGTATATATTTTTATATATAAATAGACATATGTTATATACCAGGTATGCAAGTATGAAACCGGAATTCACTCATAGATGGCTCTAGCTATCAAAGTAGTAACTGTCAAACCGAACTATGGACGCCATTTTGTTGTTTGGATATCTGATAAAGATATAAAGTACCCAGCAATACCGGTTTCATACAACAGTGTAGTTTTGACGAGCGTTGAACATGTCAACTTTTGTGCCTGGGAACGACGATATGCGGACAGCATTGATTTTCTGTTACCATTTAACAAAAACGGCTGCAGAATTGCATCGAATGCTTACGGGGATCATGCACTTGGGAAATCACAGTGCTTTGAGTGGTTAAAAAAATTTAAAAGTGCTGATTTCGACATCGGAAGCAAGGAACGTGGAAAAGCACCGAAAAAGTTTGAATACAGCGAGGCATGTTGGATGCGTATGACACCCAAACGCAACAACAACTCGCAAATGAGTTAAATGTGACCCACCAAGCCGTGTCTATACGTTTGAGAGCCATGGAAAGGTCCAGAAGATGGGGAAATGGGTTCCACATGAACTCAATGCAAGACAGCAGGAAAACAGAAAAACCACTTGCGAAATTTTGCTCACTAGATACCAAAGAAAGTAATTTCTCCATCAAATTGTGACTGGCGATGAAAAGTGGATTTATTTTGAGAATCCGAAGCGGAAAAAATCGTGGGTATCTCCAGGCGAACCATCGACATCGACTGCAAAACCAAATCGCTATGGACGGAAGACAATGCTCTGTGTTTTGTGGGATCAGAAGGGCGTGATCTATTACGAGCTGCTGAAACCTGGCGAAACCGTTAATACAGAACGCTACCGACAACAAATGATCGATCTGCAGCAAGCTTTGCTTGAAAAACGGCCAGAATATGGAAAGAGGCAACACAAAGTAATTTTGCTGCATGATAATGCACCATCACACACTGCACAACCGGTGAAGGAAACGATTAAGGCTTGTCAGTGGGAAATACTTCCGCATGCGGCTTACTCACCAGACTTGGCTCCTTCTGATTTTCACTTGTTTGCATCGATGGGACACGCACTTAGTGAGCAGCGCTTCACGTCGTACGAAAATGTCCAAAAATGGCTCGATGACTGGTTTGCCTCAAAAGAACAAATTTTTTTTTGGCGTGGCATACACAACTTGTCAGAGAGATGGGCAACATGTATAGCTAGCGTTGGGCAATACTTCGAATGAAATATGTTGTAACACTTTTGTAGAATAAACGTCTATTTTTCATAAAAAAATTCCCGTTTCATACTTGCATACCTGGTATAATCTATAAAAATACACAGTTCAGGGGGTGGCAAATTCCCCCCCTGCCCCCCACAAATGACGTCCCTGGACATGTGACTTCAAAAACCCCATGGAACTAAAGTCTAAAGTGATCAAATCGGGCGATCTTACCGGCCAGTGCAAATTGCAAAAACGAGACATTAGGCGAACCGGAAACGCATCCTTCAAAAAGTCTATTGTCGCGCAAGCTGTGTGTGCGGTTGCACCGTCTTGTTAGAACCACATGTCCTCCAGTATCAATTCATCAATTTTGGGTAATAAAAACTCGTTGATCATGGTTCTGTATCGCTCACCAGTCACAGTAACCCACGGCGTCCTCGAAAAAGAGACCCGATGACACCTCCGGTGTAAATGGCGCACCATGCAGTGACTTTGAGTGGATGTAATAGCTTTTCGTGAGTGATATGTGGATTCTCAGTGCTCCAGAAGCGCAATTTTTGTTTGTCTACGTATCCGTTCAGATGGAAATGGGCCTCGTCGCTCATGGTGAATTTTGATCGAAAAAAGTCACGAGTATTCTTCGATCTTAAGAAGTATAGCGTTCCATGACTTGTCGACGTGTATTCTGCATCTGTTTACTTCACAAATATCAAAACAAAACTGACAGTTGCCGCCATTTGCAAAAGTTATAATATCTTTCAATAGGGTGACTCATTTTAGGCCACCCTGTAAATCTTCACGAAAATTGTTTATTCCCGTATTTTATCTGTTTGAATAAGAAGCCTGGAGAAGTAGAGACCAACTCAATATTTCATCCGAACTGAGAAATTGGAGCAATTAGTGAAAAAATATCCAAATCCTTTTCATCTCTTTTACAAGTGTAGTATGGACAAAACTGAGAAGTTAATACGAACCTAAAACCTAATAGATATGAAAGAATTCGTGAAAGAATCCTTTTTCATTAGATTAGGGGTTGAGTATCGAAAAAATCTGAAATTGATTTTTTCTTATTTGTATTAAAAGCTCGAGGATTAAAACCAATTCGATATCACACCAGATCTAAGAAATAATTTTTGAATTAGTGAACATTTAGAAGAAAACTTAATTGGAAATTTCATCAGATAGACTCAAGATATTCATGAAAACGTAAACCCCTTTAAGCTACTTGGGGATTGAATATCAAAAAAACCTGAAAATTAGTTTTAGGCGATTGCATAAAAAGCCCATAGAAGTAAAAACCAATTTAAGCACCATGGGGTTGTACATCGAAAAATCCTGAAATTGTTTTTTATGCGATTACATAAAAAACCCATAGAAGTTAAAACGAAGCAAATTTTATTGTTATTCAAAAAATTTACATACATTTTTTTCAAAATTATATATAAAAAACAAACTATATCACTTTGAATTCAGATCATTAGTTTTCAAGATATAACGTTTTAAGTGAGTGAGGGTACAGGTCCGAAACACTTTTCTTGACCCCCCTGTATCTCCACGGATATTGAAAATTGACCCAACCTGTAGAACAATTTATGTCTCAAAATATATCTAGGAATAACCTCACAAGGTTGTCCGCGGAGTACCGGACACCCTGTATTGATGACTGTGATTATTACTTCAACGAATACAATGAATTTGGCTTAACCAAATCCATTCATTAATGTTAGGATCTAATAATAATGATTTTTATTGTTTATTGGATTGGACTGCAAGCTTACATACTCAACAATGTTTAACTGTTTAACTTTATTATTTCAATAATACAGTATTGTTATCGATTTTTTAAAAAAAAAAATTTGCTACCCTCAAAATTTTTTTTTTACGTTTCATGACTAGTAGAGACAAAAAAAGCAAAAAAAAATGTCAGTCCGTCTGTCCGCCGTACGCCGTACGTCGACCGCTGTGCGCAAAATCGTTTGAAGGGTCGTAGCACCCAAACCCTTTGAGCTATTAAATTGAATTTTATGAATAGAATAGGTAGGCCCCTTGAAGTAACCAAATTCTGAGGAGTAGGGGTGTGAGGCGGAAGGAGGGGGAAGCGTTTTAGACGGAAAATTTTGGTTCTCTAGATCTCAGCAACCGCTTATGCTAGGAAGCTGAAATTTAGAACTTATATAGAGCTTCGATAGTGACCCATTTGCAAAAAAATTGACGATATACGTGAAGGGGTTTCGGAGTGGGGGGAAAAAAAATGCGTCCGAAACGCAAAAAAGGCGAGATCGACACATTCTAAAATCCATATCTCCTAAACGGTTAATGTTTCAAAATTGAAACTTAATGAATATCTGTAGGTATACTAGGAAAATAGATCGAAAACAAATTTTTGAGTGGGGGCAGTGGCGTACGGCGGTGGGGGGTGAAAAACTTTAGATTACGATATCTCACGAACCGATCGCAGTAGACAAATAAAATTTGGTTTGTGTATAAAGGTTGACAAATAAAGTTTGCTAAAAGTAAAATTTTTTAAGGCGGCGGTGGAGCATGAAAGTGGAGGGGATAAGAATTTTTCTAAAAAATCACGTCTCATATCTCAAGAACGGTGTAAGATAGATGCTTAAAATTTTTACCAGAAGTAGGCCAAATAGACCACTAGCAGAAAACAAAATATTGGAAGTGTTGGTGTAGAGGGTGAAAAGGAAAAAGTTCCGATTTTTATATCTCGAGAACCGATAATGATATAAAGCTGAAACTTGGTATTTAGATAGAGCTATATTAGTAGCATGTTGGAAAAATATAAATTTTGATAGGGGCAGTACGGTACGGGGGTTGGGGGTGTTTTTCCTATCTATAGAACGGCTTATGCTACAAAGTTGAAACTCGGTATGTTTATGTAGATCAACTAGAAAACTAATTTAGATAAAAGAAAATTTCAAATATCCATTGGCGTTCGGAGGGGGGGGGGCCAAAAAAAATGATCAGTGAAAATGGAATGCATATATTTTCACGGTTTTCGTCATATCTATAAGGTTTTCCCAAATATTGAATTGATTTTTATTGTACGTCTTCTTGATATAAATACCTAGAAAGCGTTTTCAGGATTTTTTAAAATTCGACCCCAAAGGGTGTGCAAAAGGGGTTGTAAACTTTTCACGAATTCTACTATATCCCCAGGTCTTATCAGATATCGAATATCTTTTCACTTTCACGTGCTTGCGTAATAATCGCCTAAAACCCATTTTTAAGTTTTTTCCTTTTTCAGCTCCTAAGAGGGTATAAACGGGTTGAACACGTTTTCACGAATTCCGTCATTTCTTTTAGAAGTGATAAGAAATTGAATTGGTTCCAACTTTTTCGTGCTGTCTTCATATTTATTTATTAACTGTTTCACAATTTTTTCGAAATTCAAACCCCAAGTGGAAGTAACATAATGGGTTTGTATACGTTTTAACAATTCGTCATATCTCTTAATTCTGATAAGGCAACAAATTCGTTTTTACTTCTATGGGCTTTTAGTGTACATAATATACCGAAATTCGAATAGTCTACACGGGCTTTTCTAATGTTTAATCGTTTAATCGCTATTTTAAATATTTTTATTTTAAGAACAAAATTAATTTTCCAAGAAATCTAATAATCTTGAAACAACTCATGATACACTCCGACTTTGACCGCTCCCGAACTTTGACTCGAAAAATAATAAAGTTTCGCCCAGACCATTGGCAGATTTTTTCCCATACTTTTAATTTTACGAAATTTCTTTCGACTAAAATGAATTTCTCCTCGTAACAAAATTATAGACCATGTTTTATAAATTAATACTGTATTCAATAAATGTTTACGTTCTTACTGAAAAAAAAACAGACACACAAATTGAAATCTGCTTAAAGGCTAGAAAGTTTTTACACGATCTAATCATATCAAATGTAAAATTACAGCCTGTCTCATCAGCTTAATAAGTTCGGATTTAATGTAGACTTCAGACACTACTCAATAATTTCAGCTATCATTTCCACAGTTTTCGCGAAACAACTCAGAGCGTTGCAATATCCTAATCAAAACTCTAATTAATGATTAACGGTGTCTTGACCTTTCTGCTCAACCCACCGCTAAATATCGATCAATTTCTATTGTAGCCCCACGTTCGTACAAAGTTCAGCCCACCAATCTAAACGTATAACAAATTTATGTGTTCAAAAATCCTTGTAATTTGAAAGTAGTATCTCGAATTTTTGATGAACATAATTTGGACATAAGTGAAAAAAAAAAAGAGTTGAGGTTGTACTTTAAAACAACAACAACCCAGAGTATTGTTTTTAAACATCAATAAAATAAAAACGCTTTATTCCTAATGCTTGTTCATAAGAAAACCTGATGATCAACGGATGATCCTCAGATACCTTGTTAATCTGCAATCGATTTCCATTAAGCTGCACCAACCGTTCGATTTAGTGTCGTAGAAAATTTGGGTCAATGTTAGCGTACACGTCACGGAGCCATTGAATTTGTACGTTTGGGACTTTAGTCATATGTGCAATGAGAAAACAAATTTTTACTACTTGTTGTAAACGAGAAAATTGATGTTCCTAATCTTGTCAAAAGGTTAAACTTTGGTTTAGGTCAAAGATCAATCGTATAATAACTCCTTGGATAGCAATAATAACAATATGGTTTTTTTACTTTTTTGAGCGGGTTATCCAATTCCATAGCAAGAAAGTATAATTAACAGTAACCCTCTGTTTTTTATCTTTTTTGAAAACATGTGTTCAAGCTAGAAATTTGGAGTATAAAGCCGACACTATTCGAAAGATTTTTTCAATGAATAGTTTTCAGATACTTGAAGGACTCGCAAGCGTCAGATTCATTTCCATACATGAAATTTTTGGAAAAGATCAGATTTCTGGTTTGTAATGTTTCCAGCTTACAGAGCAAGAGTTTGTAAACTCATGTTTTCAAGACTTTGTGTGTACTGGAAGCTCTGGAACCATTACGACAATTTACGAACTTAACAATAGAAGTCCTTTTGACCGAGTAGATGCCAAATTTCAACTTCTAAGGTTAACACCTATTTTGGCCACCATTGATAACTTTTTTGTTACATGTGCACTTGCAGACGCTTTAATTTTTTTTACAGATGACTTGCAGATGATTATCGACACTTTGGTTTTGTAAAATATCGACGTAATGAAGGCTTCATGTGGCCTTAAGCTACTATTACACTGTATGCCACGTTGTCAAATATTTTATTAATTTACCTGGTAAATGATGTGAGATAGTGTAATCATCAATTTTTATTTGACACATTATTCTATTTGCTCTACACAAAGTCTATTTTGATAGAAAAAATTTGACAGAACTTTTTGTAAAATTTTTTGAGTCAAATATTTGACAGCATGGCATACAGTGTGATACTAGCTTTCGAGTTGCTGCTAATCTTCATCTTATTTATTACTTTATTATTTTTTAATAATCAAGTATTGTGATCGACCTGAAATTTCAAAAAAATTTGCTACCCTGAAATTTTGTATTTTCACATTTTAGGACTAGTAAACACCAAAAATGGTAAAAAAAATGTCCGTCTGCCCGCCGTAGACGCCGTACGCCGTCCGCAGTACGCAAAATCGTTTGACGGCGCATAGCTTCCAAACCCGTTGAGATATTAACATGAAATTTGGTGGGTAGATTGGGTGAACCCCTACGACTGGTATATTTTGAAGGGGTGGGGGTACGAGGGGAGAGGGGAGCGTTTTAGACGAAAAATTTTGGTTTCTAGATCTCAGGAACCACTTATGCTAGGAGGCTGAAACTTGGAACTTATGTAGTACTATGATAGTGGACTCATTTGCAAAAAAATTGTCGATAGTGGTCAAGGGGTGTGGAAGTGGGGGTGAAAACCTTGAGTCAGAAACGCTTGAAAGACGGGATTGAAACATTCTAAAATCGATATCTACTGAACAATTGATGTCAGAAGATTGAAACTTTGTTGTTGTCCTTAGGGATACTTCAAGATTAGACAAGGGCTAAAATTTTTAAGAGGGGTGGTGGGGTGTGGGGTGAGGGGTTTGAAAAACTTTGGATTACAATATCTTCCGAACCAATTACACCAGGAAGATAAAATTTAGTTTCTGTATATGGGATCACAAGAGGAGTCTATTGAAAGTAAATTTTTTGAGGGGGGAAGAATAGCACGAAAGTGGGGAACAGCAATTTCTCAAAAAATTTAATTTTTATATCTCAGAAACCGAATCAGATATGATCTTGAAAATTCTACAGGAGTTGGGGTCGGTAAGCCTCTAGTTGGGAAAAAAATGTTGATGGTGTGGATGTTGGGGGTCATGGTGAAAGGGGTAGAAAGGAAAACATTCTGATTTTTATTACTCGAATACTATAATGAATAGAAAGCTAAAAATTTAGGATTATATAGAGCCACTATAGAGACATCCTAGAAAAATAAATTTTTTGATGAGGGGTGGTTTCTTACATCTCAGAAACGGCTTATACTACACCGAAAGAAAAATCATTTTTGAATCAAGTATGATACATTGTTAACCAACAATTAGTCTAAAATGTTCATATTAAATACAAACATTGTTAAACTAAATAAGGTTACGTATTTAAATCAACTAATGAAGCATTGTTAATTGCACAATTTTTAAATATCACGAAAATTGATTAATTTTAACATATATGTGATTCTTTCAAACACGATTTTGTTTTACATTATACATTTCATTGTCAGAATAATTGTTAAGCAACAAGAAATATGTTAAGTTGAATATTACTCCTGTTTACCACGTTTCATCTTGATCTAACACGAAAATTATCAACTGAATACAAACATTGAAAGCATACAATAATAAAATATTTGAAAATGGCAATTTTCTGTGATTGACCAAGCAGTGTTCATTGTATGCCAAACGTCAAAAACATCATAAATCAGAAACATTTTCATTCAATTGTCTACAATTGTATTTAAAAGAAGTGCATTTTGAATTGATTTTTATAATTTACTAGCCGCGTACCGCGGCTACGCTCGCTTCGCTCACGTTGTTCCATCGCTCCTGCTATTCCCGTTGCTCCCGTTAATCCATTACTCCTGTTTCTCCCGTTGATCCATTGCTCCTGTTTCTCCCGTTGCTCCCATTTCTCCCGTTGATCCGTTGATCCTGTTTCTCACGATGCTCCTGTTACTCCTGTTGCTACCATTTCTCCCGTTACTCCCATTTCTCCCGTTGCTCCGTTGCTCCCGTTACTCCATCCTCTACCCACTATCCTCCATCCCCAATCCACCATCCTCCATCCACCATTCACCATCCTTCATCTACCACCCCCCATCCTCTATCCTCCATCCTCTATCTACCACCCACCATTCTCCATCCACCATCCACCATCCCCATCCACCATCCTCTATCCACCATCCTCCATCTTCTATCCTCAATCCTCTATCCACCATCCTTCACCCACCATCTCCCATCCTCCATCCACCATCCTCCATCTTCTATCCACCATCATCCATCCACCATCCCCCATCTACCACCCCCCCAACCTCTATCCTCCATCCTCTATCCACCACCCACCATTCTCCATCCACCATCCACCATCTCCATCCACCATCCACCATCCTCCATCTTCCATCATCCATCCTCTATCCATCATCCACCATCCTCCATCCTCTATCCACCATCCTCTATCCACCATCCTCCATCTACCATCCCCCATTCTCTATCCTCCATCCTCCATCCACCATTCTCCACCCACCATCCACCATCTTCCATCTTCCATCCTCCATCCACTATCTTCTATCCATCATCCATAGTCCTTTACCATTTAGTAATAGAAACGCATAACTAATACACCGAAAACGAACAAACTGCCTCTAAATCATATGAAAAACACTCAAATTTTGAAATAACTCGCGTACCACCAATTGTTAAATGATTTTGTTAACGCAGAAACAATCTCGGACGTGCCTTCAACAAATCATCATCCTCCATCCTCCATCCTCCATCCACCATCCTCTATCCACCATCCTCCATCTACCATCCCCCAAACTCCATCATCCATTCTCCATTCTCTATCCACCATCCTCCATCTTCCATCCACTATCCTCTTATACCATTTAATAATAGGAATAGGCATAACTAATACACCGAAAACGAACTGCCGCTAAATCATATGAAAAACACTCAAATGTTGAAATAACTCGCGAACCACCAACTGTTAAATAATTTTGTTAACGCAGAAACCATCGAGGGCGTACCCTCAACAAATCACCAAAGTTTCATCGCAATTGGATGAGTGGTTTAGGAGCCTATACAGGACAAACAGACAGACAAACAGACAGACAAACAGACAGACAAACATTCATTTTTATATATAGAGATGTAAAAAATTTGGGTTGTTAATATACATTAACTTCGAAGGTGAGTGAATTTATGTTTCAATAGTTTTTTGGTTAATGTGTACTATATTGCTGGAGTCTCGTTGGTTTATCACAATTTAGTTTCAATAGTTTTTTTTCTAGATACTCGTAATCCCTGAGTTCCATAGTTTGTAACCAAATGAGCAACATTTTCTAATCGCGAGCTGGGATGAGTGTTGCTAAACAATTTTCACATGAAAAATTTCTCGAAAGGTATTCACTTTCTTTTGATCACGTCTTTGGTCATAATACCTGTAACAAAAATTTTAGTACCAAAGGACGTTATTATTTGTAACTTGCTGCACGGTATAGTTCCATCTTCAGTACGACAATCGACTTCAGCTGCAGATGGATCCAGTAAAAGCAAATTCTATAAAGCTTCTATGAAGGACTCACAATAGTCGTTAATTTCGTCGTAATTGAATCGATGATTTAAAATTGGACCGACATGCTAAGAGTCTATGAGATCAAGGTTTGTTTCACATGTAATGAAAATGATCGGACCATTAACGGATATTTGGGTATTTTGATTTAAATTAAAATATAAAATTCTTAAAAGTTATTGCAAAAACATTGATTCTTGTAAAAATTTGACTCTTCCTTATGGCATAAAATTTAGTTTAATGTTTTGAATTGAGAATTGTTTCTAAAGAAGGAGTTTCGCCAACAATTTTAAAAATGCCTTCATCTGACAGAATACTTAATACGGATATTTCGTGTCACTGATATTTGAATATTCATTGTATTCGGTTTTGACTTATGGCAAAAATTTTTACAAACAGGTGTGGTGTGTTTTTTTGCGCATTTATCCAGAACAGATCAGGTTAGAAAATTTACATACAAAATAACAAAAACATTGTTGTTTTCATGATTCTTTATAACTTTTTCCATAGATAGTAGGCTAGATTAGAGAATTTATCGCGAATAGCTGCCCCAGTAAGCTTAGTGTTGCAAGTATTCCGGTTAAAATCTATATTCTAGCCTACTATCTACAGGGAAAGCAATAAAAAAATAACTAAAACAGTATTATTCTTAGTGTTTTCAATACAAATTTTAATCACTACTCTGATCTGGATAAATGCGCAAAAAACAGACCTATTATACTATTTCACTTCGTATTTGTAATCAATTCGATGGGCCTGCTATTAATTTATATTCAAACCCTAACAGCAAGAAGTATACGTGTATAAAGTTTTTTCAAGTCCCTCGAAAAATGCCATTAATAGAATATAGATGTAATATAAATTAAAATTTAATATACTTTAAAATAATGTATACACAAACATTATCACTATGTATCTATGTGCAATTATACAATTTGGTAATAAAAATATTTTAAGGGGATTTATGTATTTTACTCAATTTTTCTGGAAATTATAAGTATTGGACATATATATTATATTTTATGTAATAAATTATTTATCTTTAAAATTTAGTGCAATCGATATTAATGTAAGTAACAACACAAATTGTTGGCCTATCATGTTTAAAGGAGGAAGAATGGAACTGTTTAACATTTTTTTTTTAATTTTTCAGGAATCATTAAATTGTTTCACTAGCATTGATCATGATAATTGAAGCACAGAAATATTTTATTTATTTTGAATATTGATACCTGTACTCAAATATGAACATGATCATTTAAACACAAAATTGACAACGAAATTATTGAATCAAATAATGATAGTTGTAATGTTTTGAAAACATAATTAACTATTGCACCATATTTGAATTAACAACGTTGCTTATTTGACGCAAAATCAAATAAGGTTTGTATTTGATTTTACCAATGAATTTCTTTCGATGTAGAAAGTTGAAATATATACAGATGTGCTATGAGAAGAATTAAACTAAAAAAAAGTTTAGATTTGTATTGGCGTTCAGAGGTTGAGTAAAAAAAATTTCAGTGAATCCATATTTTCACGAATTTCGTTAAAACTTTTAGACATGTTGAGCTATGAAAGCAATTTTACTTCTGCGGGCTATTTATATGTATAAGCGCTTAGAAGTGTTCTTAAAAATTTTTTGATATCCAACCTCTAAGGGGGTGCAAAGTCTGATATATTTCTTAGGTATATTGAGATTTGGAATTCACTTTTACTTCCTAAAAAATAACGCTCCAAATAGCCTCCTGTTATTCCTTAGGTTGTCAGTCGCATAGTAACCTACACTACTTCTCAGCATTAAACACGTTTCCGACTTCTACCCATAAAATAATAAAGTTGCGCCCAGACTGTTGGCAGATTTTTTAAATCTGAGCTACTGCCTAAAAGATAAGACAGAGCTAGACAGGCGCCTTGTAAGATATTTTTTTTTATATTATTTTCTTCATTTTCATATTTATATTAAGGTTGAGTTGGAAATTTAATCGGTTAGATTTGTTTTAGAATATTTAAATGGGAGTGGAGTTGAAAGAGGGGGAGTCTGAGGTTTGTGCTGGGTTTAAAGGAACTTCTAAGGGGGGAATGTGGTGGTAAAAGAAAGATGAAGTTTCCGGGCATTCTTCTAGGATGTGATTTGCGGTAAGCTTGTTTTGACAGTGGGGTATGATGGCAGATTTTTTTTCAAAATTAGGTGTTCTTAGGCCAGCCAAGTGTGGCTCAGTATCTTGATCTTAGTATGTCCCAATTGACACTGTTGGTAGATGGGATGAACCTATTCCAAAGTAATTATTTTTGCTATTAACTTTTATTTAAATAAACGAGTAAATGATGCGATTATTGTCCATTCTTCATTGGTATGTGCATATGCGCCCACATATGACGCACGACAAGATCGTCCTCCAACAGAAGAGCAAATCTTTTTCAAAACGAGGCGGATTATATCCGCCTCATAACTCGAAACGCGTAACTGGATTTGTCTACATGATCCGAGGAGGTCCACGTATATTTTGTCAAATTATCGCACTTTTTATTTAGCGAACGCGAAAGTGGTCCACTTAAAGCGGTTTAGCAGATTAAAAAAATAAATCAGCTGATGTCCACCGTCCGACCGAATTAATTGTGTACAGATGAAAACGAGTTCTGAAAGTTTAATTCATTCGGAAATTATGTTAAATTATCGAAATTTCAAATCGTAGAAATAAATTTGAATAAATTTGCAATTGCGATTATTGGACTCCTGTACGATATGGAAAAACGCTTGCAAGTGATCTCAGCAATTTACCTGTGAAGTACATTGCGTTACCGGAATTCGTATTTTTCTTGATAAGCCATTAACATACTTTTGGGAATAAACTTAAAGTTTTAAGTGTTACGAGTTATGGCAGTGTTAATTTTTATGAAACTATACGGAACAAAAAGTCAATTTTACTTTATGCTCCAGTTTTGCTTAATTTGTGTAACGCTTGATTATACTTTGTTTTTTGGTTGTACTTTGTAAAATGTCAACACTTTCATAATTAATTCGGATCTATTGTATAATAGCTCTGATTTTCCGTAACTAACTTCAACTTGAAACACCTGAACTTCTATCGGTGCACTTCAATTTTTGGGTCATACTACTACACATTTCAAAATCGTTAAATTTTGGAGTAACTATTATGTCAGCCTTTAAACGGATTGAATATTGAGGGTGAGAGCATTAAAAAAGAGATGGGTCAAATACGTCTTTATAGCATTGAAGGCCCTAGGCAAAACAGTATGCCTCAGGCACCCAACCCAATTAAGAATGAAAAAAATATAGTATAAAAAAATTCAAAATTTTTATTAAAATCTTATTGTTTTTGTTCGTCCGAGTCTAGGTATAACAGTAATACAGTAACTCTAATGATATCTACTCGCCATGTAATACGATTTGTAAACAAATTGAATGCGGCTCGTTATGTCCATTCGAAAAGATTTGCGTTTTGCACCTCGTCAGCGAATCGAAAAGGCGAATTAAAAACGAGTCGCTGTTCTGTACCGTAAACGATTTAGACAGCAAATATAAAAGAAGAAGAGTGTTGTAATGGCAAGACTAACTGAAAAAAAATGTTGCACCACGTCAGCGAATCGTAGTGGCAAATTACAAAAGATTCGCTGTTCTGTATCGTAAATGATTTAAAGACTCATGTTAGGTTAGATTAGGTTAGGTTAGGTGGGTGGCCGCTTAGAGCGACCAATCACATAGACCGCCAATGGGTCCGATGTGATCCCACATGTACAGGAAGAAGTACCCGTGTGCCCATGCCCAAGCCATTTTTCACCCCTTGTTAAAATATCAAGTTTGTAGAAAATATGAAAAGCCATTTTTCACAAGGACTCATTCGCTTTGCATCATATTCAGAACTTTCTCGTCAAACATTGTAAACTGTAAGTATGCAAAATTTCAATTCCTGACTTGAAGCGTTCGAGCAATAATTGTGAATACGTGTTTTAAGGACTCTTGTATGGGAGGTACCCGAAGGAGGGGAAGGATATCCCCCATTAGCGAACTTATACTTACTTTTTCCATTTTTCAGGTGGTGACAAAATTTCAACTTCTTAGGCCAACGCGTTCTTGAGTTATCGTGCAAACGGGCAGACGGCTAGACAGACGGCCAGACGGCCAGACGGCCAGACGGCCAGACGGACAGACGGACATACGGACAGACGGACAGACGGACAGACGGACAGACGGACAGACGGACAGACGGACAGACGGACAGACGGACAGACTGACAGACGGACAGACGGACAGACGGACAGACGGACAGACGGACAGACGGACAGACGGACAGACGGACAGACGGACAGACGGGCAGACGGACAGACGGACAGCAAACGGATTAGGAGTTTTTCGTCACAACTGAACACAAAGTAAAATATATTTTTTTTTCGTCCGAGGCTCGGTTCTATGCGTTACAAGCTTTTTATGAGTTTAATCCAGCCCGAAAACTCTTTTCGTACACGGCACTTTTCGTACACGTCACGGTGGAAGCAATACGTTATTTGCTTCCACACATCCCCCCTTGCTAAAATATCAAGTTTGTAAAAAATATGGAAAGCCATTTTTTACAAGGGCCCCCCTAAAAAAATTAAAATTAAAATATCAAATTTGTCGAGGTTAAGAAATTCAAGAGGCGGTGGAGGTTGAGAAATTCAAGAGAGGGTGGAGGTTATGAAATTCTAGATAGGGTGGAGGTTATGAAATTGAAGAGAGAGTGGAGGTTAATAAATTCAAGAGAGGGTGGAGGTTAAGAAATTCAAGAGTCGGTGGAGTTTGAGAAATTCAAGAGAAGGTGGAGGTTAAGAAATTACAGAGAGGGCGGAGGTTAAGGAATTCAAGAAAGGGTGGAGGTTAGAAATTCAAGAGAGGGTGGAGGTTAATAAGTTCAAGAGAGGCGGTGGCGGTTAAGAAATTTAAGAGAAGGTGGTGGTTATGAAATTCAAGAGTGGGCGGAGGGTGGAGGTTAACCTCCACCCTCTCTTGAATTTCTAAACCTCCGCCGTCTCTAGAATTTCTTAACCTCCACCTTCTCTTGAATTTCTCAACCTCCACCACCTCTTGAATTTCTTAACCTCCGCCGTCTTTTCAATTTCTTAACCTCCACCCTCTCTTGAACTTCTTAACCTCCTAAAAACATGAAAAGCCATTTTTCACAAGGGTCCCGCCGCTAAAATAAATATCAAGTTTGTAAAAAATATGAAAAGCCATTTATCTCTAGTGCCGCTATAAGTGTGGTGCCAAGTACGCCCGTTGCTTCCGTGGAAGCTAGAGGTTGAACCTTGGTGAGTTTTTTGAGGTAGGTGGACTTCTCCAGCGCTACCCACAATACTAAAATTCCGTAGGTTAGGATAGGCCTGACTATGACCGTGTACATCCAGTGAGCCATCCCTGCTGAATCCCCCAATTTTTCCCGAACATTTTTTTGCAAGCGTAGAGAGCACCTAAAGCCTTCCTTTGTCGCTCGTCGATGTTCTTACTTCAGGTTAGTTTCCGATCCAGGATTATATCCAAGTATTTAGCGTTGTCACTAAGCCGACTTACCGACTCTTACTGCAAATATAAAGGTACAAGAAGGTTGCAATTTAATTGTAATGGCAAGATTAACAGAACAAATTGTTGCACTTCGTCGGCGAATTAAAAACGATTCGCTGTTCTGTACCGTAAATGATTCCCCGATTCACACTGCAAATGTAAATGTTGAAGAAGGTTGTAATTTAATTCTATCGGCAAGCCTAAATGACAAGAATGTTGCACCTCATCAGCGAATCGAAAGGGCGAATTAAAAACGAGTCGCTGTTTTGTGCCTTAAACGATTTAGACCGCAAATATAAAAGAAGGGGTAAGTTGGAATAAATGTAATGGTTAAATTGAAAAAATTGTTGCACTTCGTCGGCGAATTAAGAACGATTCGTTAATCTGTACCGTAAATGATTCCTCGATTCGCACTGCTAATATAAAGGTTGAAGAAGGTTGTAATTTAATTGTAATGGTAAGCCTAACGACACAACTTTACGAGTTCTCTATATTTAAACAGTTTCCAACTTGATGTCTAAAAAAATATTAATATTTTCATTAGTTTACTTTCCTGCAAAGCTGTAGATACGTAACTGCCCTTTTCCCAAACAATGTCTTTTCGATTTGGCGAAACGTATTCCAAGTGTTTGCGAATTGATCATCTGGATGAAGAAAATGCGGCTCGTATATAGCTCGAATGGGCGTAGTTTCGCGAGTGTTTGGTAGGTTTCACTATTACAGCTGTTTCTGAAGAAAATTGAGAATTACTAAAATTGTATAGTCTTAAGTTTTGGGGCCCTTAGAATCGGGGCACCGGGGGTTTGTCCATTTTACCCATACGTCCACATAGTCTTGCCTGGTATGGTGCATGTTGGGTTAAACTCATCTGTGATCCCATGTGTACTACCAAAATGATCGCGTGAATGACATTAGGATTCCGTCAACCAGGCTACAAACCTACGATTCCCAAGGAACAGTTTGATGTCCGGTCTGTCCCCATTTTTTTTCTTAACTTTTCTTAGATTATGTTGGAGCTAATCATCAAAGGCTGAGCGTGAAAAAAAGTGGAAAAAAAAATATGGAACAATGTCAATGATCTGAAATTCTACGAAGTATCGTAATTTGCTCTGATCAGTGACCAGCACTTCTTGCACCTCCCCATCAGATCCCAGATATTCAATGGCCATAAAACACGATCAAGCGATTTGCACAGGTATGAAAAAAAAAACGATCAGTGGATCGATCACCACCGGTAAGAAAGAAGTTAACTAGCCGTGTAATAAATATCCGTGTTATTGAAGATCGATAGCATTGGCGATCGTCCAAGAAGTTGAGGTCACGCAACGCCAAAATCCAGTTTCAGGCCGTTCTAAAGTCGTTACTCCTCGAGCGATGTTTTGTCATATGTGTCACATAGAAAATCGTGCACGTAAATTATTGACCCGGTTTTTTTTTCATCATCAATTCCACCTTTGCCTTACAGACCAGGTAATCGCTTGATTGAGTTTTTAATGATCAACCTTGCAAAGCGTTGCATTTTTTCTCACGCCTTCCCTTGACGTGTTTTCTATTCTTTTTCATTATTATCGGTGTGGACTTTTGTGAAATTAGTGGCGGTACATTTCGTGATACCTGCCTACTTGGGCTTTAATACCGCGTACGTAGTTAGGCTGAACTTATCCCAATTTCGTAAGCCTCAATAGTAAATTATACAGTTCGGGCTTACGAGTTTCGGACGATCAAATTCAATTGTCGTAATTTCAAAGGGATTGTAAAAGATTGAAAAATTTTCTTCACATGAAAACTACTTTGTTACGGGCCAGTAAGTTACTAAACTCAATTTTGCTAACTTGGAAGAATAAATTTTGTTTTGTAGCAGACTGGCTATTACATCTTTTCTAATTAGAAAATTAATTAATCAAGGTGAGAGATTACTTAAGAATCGATTACAACAACCAAGTAAGCTTAATGATTATGAGGTATTTAGACGATCAATTGTTCTAGAAGAACCACCAGTTTAGTGATTACATCGACGGTAAGAATACAAAAAAATAATCTCTTTAACTATAATCTTCAATAAATCTTGAGATAATAGGAATTCAATTACGTGCATCACTGACGATTTGAAAATTTAATTAAATTGAATGAAAAAACCCCGTAATCATAATTTAGGATCCGCTCCATTAGTCAGCTTCGTCTACGACCAGTTATAACAGTTTATGATATGGTGCATAGGAAATTCTTGTACCAATTAAATTCTGATTGTTGTCTTGGCTAAGCTTAACTAGTTTTACAACAGCTGACGAAATCAACGAGAGAGCAAACTTGTTTTTATTGGATGAAAAGGGAAAACAATTTAATTTTCCAGCACTAACTTGTAAGGATTATGTTTCTTAGTGAATTTCTATGGAAATATAAATCAAAACCAAGCGAAGATTTGCTTTATATATCCATTTTGATTTTAGCTGTCTGAATTTACGTATACGCTGTTGACTATTCGAATAGGTATATAGAAAGCTTTAATAAATTTTTTTTTTTAATATAAACGGGTCATTAGAATCAGTTTTATAGCATAAGAATTGGAATTTACATTTGAAAGCTATTTTCCTATTAGACATTGCTTTTTTTCTTCCTGAAATTCTTTAATTTTACTCATTACATCAATAAAAAAAATAGATACCTGAAAAATTTTTTTTTTACGTTTCAGAACTAAAGATCCCAAACAAGAAAATCCGTCTGACCGCCGTCACAAATTCATTTGAAGGTTTATAGCTTCTTGAGTCTTTGAACTATTAAGTTAAACAAATTTTAGTGGGTTCATTGGGTAGACTTCTTTAAGGGACCCCTTTCTAGGATCTTATAATAATAATAAAAAAAAAAGTTTGTCCGTCTGACCGCCGTCTGTAGTACGCAAACTTATTTAAAGGCTTTTAGTTCCTAAATTCTTTGAGCGATTCAGTTAAAATTTGTTTAGTAGGTAGATTGCCACTTTTATGGCGTCACTTCTTTGAATCCTAGAAAAGCAAAATACCATTTGTCTGTCTAACCGCCGTCCGCAGTACTTAAACTAGTTCGAAGGCTTATATCTACTAAAGTCTTTAAGTTATTACGCTAAAAAAATTAGTGGGCATAATACTTAGAGTCCTTTAAAGGGTCATTTCTTGGAATCCCAGAAAGCTAAAAAGAAAAAAATATTATGCTCCCGACTGCCGTGCACAATACGCAAGCTAATTTGAAGGCTTAAAGTTCCTGAAGTCTTGAAGCTATTACGTTAAAATGTTTTCAGCGTGTTAATTGCTTGAACTCCTCTAAGAAGTTACCTCTTAGGATCTTAAAGAAGCAAAAAAAAAAAATAAA
This sequence comes from Beris morrisii, assembly GCA_951812415.1. Taxonomy (NCBI): domain Eukaryota; kingdom Metazoa; phylum Arthropoda; class Insecta; order Diptera; family Stratiomyidae; genus Beris; species Beris morrisii. The sequence continues at coordinate 101,702,924 of OX638313.1, read as the reverse complement.
TGATTGTCCGTCTGACCGCCGTCCGCATTTCGTAAACTGTTTTGAAGTATTGTAACTCCTAAAGTCTTTAAGCTGTGATTGCTTTGACTCCATTAAGGTGTCACTTCTTAGAGTCCCAGAATATAAAACAAAATTATTCGTCCAACCGCCGTCCGCAGTACAGTAATTTGAAGGCTTAAAGCTCCTAAAGTCTATTACGTTAAAAAAAATTTGGAGGGTAGATTAGGTTGACTCTTTTATGGGGTCACTTCTTAGGTCGTATTCGAATACTTTGCTTCGTCTACGTCTAGTTATAACAGTTTATGACGTCAAACATAGCAAAGCTGTGTCTCAATTCCTTTTCGGTTTGTGTCTTGACTACTTTTACGACAGCAGAGCTATCAGTCAATCTTAGCAAACGTAAAAAAATTAAAATTTTTCTATTGAATTTAATTTAATTTTTGATTTATGAAGTGACAAATAAGCAGCTGAGCCATTTTGACGGCTTAGCTAAGCCTTTGCTAAACTGTTATAATAGCAATGCCAAGCTGTGACGTCAACATAGACGTAGACGTAGACGAAGCAAAGTATTCGAATACGTCCTTAGGATCTTAAAGAAGCAAAACAAATTGTTGTCCGTCTGACCGCCATCCACAGTACGTATTATCAAGGCTTGTAGCTCCCAAAGTCTTTAAACTATTTCGTTAAATTTTTTTAGTGGGTTCATTGCTTCAACTCCTTTAAGTGGTCACTTCTAAGAGTCCCAGAAAATTAAAAAAAATGGTTATCCGTCCGACCACCGTCCGCAGTACGTACATTATTTTGAAAGCTTGTAGCTCCTACAGTTTGTAAGATATTACGATAAAAAAAAATTTAGTGGATAGATTGGGTGGACCCCGTGATGGTGACAATTTTAAAGAGTTTGGGAAGAAAACAGGAAGTTAGTGAGACCGTTTTAGATTTAAAAAAAAATTGTCAAGATGAGTGGAGAAGGTATGGGACTTTGGGCAGAATAATGGTCTGGAGCAAGCTGGGTTCGAGACATTCTAAAATGAATATCTCCTGGACGGTTCATGCCACAAAGTTAAGACATGGTGATTGTTTGTAGGCAGGGTAGGTATACATAAGATAAAACTTTTGGAATTGGCAGTGGTGTACAGTGGTGGGGGTTAAAAACTTTAGATATCAATATCACACGGAATTCCAAAACTGAGTATATATAATTTTTAAGAGATGCTGCTACGAAGGGAACACAATGGATCCTCAGTGATCTCTCGTGATGGGCTGTGGCACAATACTACATTTCACACCTCTTAACCTAACCATAGAGATATAAATACTGGAGACGACAAGACGCCGTTTTTGTATGAAGCACTTTGAAGCATTTTGAAGCCAGTTTGAACGTTTTTGTATGGAGCGTTTGATGCCAGGAGGCAGTGAAATGCAAATAGTAACCTAGTATTCAAATGTATGGTGTTTTTCGTGTTCACGACCAGAGTATAATATAAATGTGAGTATGAGTAAGATGCTAATAGTAGCATAGTGTTTATTGCCGGTCCTTTGCGTGGAATTGTCCGGCTTCAAAACAGTCTCTGCTCGTCATCTCCAGAACATATATCTCTATGACCTAACTCAACCTAGGTAATGCTAGAAAATTGAAACTTTGAAGATGTATACCAGCTAGGTTTCAGTTGGTAAAGAGTAGGTTATAATAACAACACTCAGATTCTTATATTTCAAGAACTTTTAACCATAGAACCTTAAAAATTGATGCTTAGATGAAGAGCTACTCTTGAGGTGCGTTGATTTGGTACATCGTTGATTTAAAATTGATTAACCTCTTTTCAGTACCTACAAAGAGGTACTGTAAAATGCAGTAAATTTCGGTAGTTATCACTCAAATTAAACTTTTATTATCCTCTTCTAATACACGACAAAATTCTATTAATGCCACGGTAAATTTCTTGTGTATAAAAGTGTTTTGTGCCATTATTCATTTTACTAATAAAGTAAAGATATATCTTTCATTTTCAACCTCAGTTCCGCATAGAATTCCATAGCAAAAATGGTCTGTTTTGGTCTGTTATGTAAAAGGAAAGGAAAAAATCATTAGTATAACGACAATAGCCTTCGAAAAAATAATAAATGTTTAAAAATTTACCAAAAAAAAAACCGTTTTATAAACGAAACAGCTGTATTTTGCAATACCATACATAAAACACTAAAGTATCTTTTTCTAACCATGTGGAAAAAAATAAATGTTTATTATTATTTTATCCGCGCTATCTAGTCATTAGCAAACATAAGCTTGTTTGACTAACTTTAGAAGTTTTCTTTTTCAAGTCCCTGTTGTGGATTAGACAGTTGTGCAAATTTACCCACAACATAGTTGATGATATTACTGATTGCTGTGTTATATTTTCTTTTCAAGATCTAATAAATATATCTTTTATATAAGCTTAGAAAGAAAAAGACGAACATCAATATAAAACCATAATCTGAACCGATCTATAGTACAATGGCGACCTTATAAAGGCTCCAAGCTCCATAATATTGTATAGAACTATGCATACAACTTTTGCCCAGATTCTCTCTCTCTTCATATTTATTCCATTATAAATATTCATTTCTACCTTGACTTTATTTATTGTTTGCTATTCACCATTTTTACCTTTATGGCTCCGATAAGCCCACGAACTACATCAGAATGGGAATCGTCAGGATCTTCGTAGCACCCACTCACTGCTTTTCTATAATCACCTTACGGTGGCGAAATTTATCGATTCCGGACCATAAACCGTGGGGGGATTAAATGGCTTTTAAGTCGGTAGCAAAATTAAATGGCAACCAGAATAACAACGCATCATAGTACAACGTAGAAATTATTATCTGCTATTTAACCAGGGATTAAATTATCTGAATAACTACTCATTAATAAAATAGTTATGCAGATTATCTCGAAAATGTTGTTAATATTAAAATTTTCACATCTGAACTAAATGTGCTGTTTTCTCCTTGTAAAATGTTTATGGTATCATCCTGTTATTTTCAATATGGAATTTAATAGGATTTTATTGATGAAAAAAATCTCATACTCTACACTTTCCATTTTACTTTATTATTTTTTAATAATAAAGTATTGTGATCGACCTGAAATTTCAAAAAAATTTGCTACCCTGAAATTTTGTATTTTCACGTTTTAGGACTAGTAAACCCCAAAAAAGCAAAAAAAAAAATGTCCGTCTGTCCACCGTCCGCCGTACGCCGTACGCAAAATCGTTTGAAGACGCGTAGCTCCCAAACCCGGTGAGATATTAAATTGAAATTTTTATGGTGGGTAGATTGGGTAAACCCCTACGACTGGTATATTTTCGACGGGTGGGGGACTGGGGGACAGGAGAGGGGAGCGTTTTAGACGAAAAATTTTGGTTTCTAGATCTCAAGAACCACTTATGCTAGGAGGCTGAAACTTGGAACTTATGTAGTACTATGACAGTGGACTCAATTGCAAAAAAATGGTCGATAGTGGTTAAGGGGTGTGGAAGTGGGGGGGGGGGGGGAACAATGAGTCTTATACGCATAAATGTCGGAAACATTCTAAAACCGATATTTCCTGAACAATTGATGTCAGAAGATTGAAACTTTGTTGTTGTCCTTAGGAATACTTCAAGATTTGGCAAGGGCTAAAATTTTTAAGAGGTGTGGTGGGGTTTGGGGGTGTGGGGTGAAAAACTTTGAATTACAATATCTTCTGAACCAATTAAACCAGGAAGATAAAATTTAGTTTCTGTATATGGGATCACAAGAGGAGTCTACTGAAACTAAATTTTTTGAGGGGGGAGGTGGAACACGAAAGTGGGGGAACAGCAATTTTTCAAAAAATTTAATTTTTATATCTCAGAAACCGTATCAGATATGATCTTGAAAATTTTACAGGATTTGGGGTCGGTAAACTTCTAGCAGGGAAAAAAATGTTGGTGGTGTGGGTGTTGGGGGTAATGGTGAAAGGGGGTAGAAAGAAAAATATTTTAATTTTTATTTCTCGAAAACCATAATGAATAGAAAGCTAACAATTTAGGATTATATAGAGCCACTATGGAGACATCCTAGAAATTCAAAATTTTTGATAGGGGTATCAAGCTACGGGGAAGAGGGTGTTTTTTTATATCTCAGAAACGGCTTATACTAGAAAGTTGAAACTTATTACGTATATGTAGATGTGCTATTAGAGTTATTAAAGTAAAAAAAAAAGTTCAGATTTTTATTGGCGTTCACAGGTTGAGTAAAAAAATATCCGTGAATCCACATTTTCACGAATTTCGTTAAAACTTTTAGACATGTCGAACTATCAAAGCAATTTTACTTCTGCGTGTTATTTATATAAGCGCCTAGAAACGGTTTTCAAAATTTTTCGATATCCAACCCCTAAGGGGGTGTAAAGTGGTTGTGTACATATTCACGAATTCTTATATATTCCTAAGTTATATTGAGATTTGGAATTCACTTTTAATTCTATAAGCTTTAAACATAGTCGGAGAAAACTGATTTATGTATTTTTCTCTATTAAAACCCCTGGGGGTATTGTTCAAGTTTTCACTGATTCCGAAAATCTCTTAGGTTTAATGTAATCGGATTTTGCTTTTACTACTATGAATTATTCTATTGATAAAAAAAATACGTAAGTAAATAAAAAAAATCTGCCAACAGTCTGGTCGCAACTTTAGTATTTTATGGGTAGAAGTCCGAAACGTGTTTAATGATGAGTTTCGGTGTAGATTACTATGCGACTGACAACCTAAGAAATAACCAGGAGGCGATTTGGAACGTTATTTTTTAGGTTGTCAGCCGCATAGTGACCTACACCGCATCTCATCATTAAACACGTTTCGGACTTCTATCCATAAAATTATAAAATTGTGCCCAGACTGTTGGCAGATTTTTTCAACTGGTTCAAACCTAATTCAACTATTAATTTTATAACGATTCAAATGAAACGCTAAATCGCTGGTTGAAGTACTTTGAGAACAGCCCTTTTCCGTGAAACACTCACAACTCACTACTCACAAAAATCGCCTAACTGAAGAGTTTTTAGCCAGTTAAGGAGGAAAAGGTGTAGCTTATCAGAGACAACTTTCAATTTTCAATCATTAGTCGTTCTTTTAATGTAAAATTTAAAATCAGTCACCAATCTGGGCACCAATTTATTATTTATCGGTTAAAAGTCCGGTTCTTCCGGATAAATTCAAGACAGGATACAGTAGTCTGTTAAGTGATTTCTGTTAAAAAAATTACTTTCCAAATTTTTCAAATTTCAAAATCTTTTCGATTCTAGCTACATTCGAATTGGCAAAAAATTCTGAAGATTTTCCTCCGTTTTCAAAAAAATCTGCTACTCCTATGGGCGAAACTTTATTATTTTTCGGTCAAAGTTTGAGAGCGGTTAACATATGAATTACGTAATTGGGTCATACTCCGAGACGCGATCAAAGTCAAAATGTAACATTGGTTATTTCAAGGCAAGAAGGTTTTTTTCGAAAGTCAATTTAGTCAATTTAGTTGCCAATCATACGTATAGGTACACTCTAAGAAAAATTTTGTTGAATTTCACTACAATTATTGTAGGCCACTAAATGCCAACAACAATTGAAGTAAATTTCATCTTATAGTAAAAATACTCATTTTTTGTATAATAAAATACTCTGTTGATGTACAAAAATAAACAAGTTATAGTGTAAAATTAGTATTAAAGTTCAGTAATTTTTACAAGTTTTAGGTGATTATTAAACAAGCCCGTTTAGGTAAAAAGTTATTCGATATCTAATCAGACCGGAAGGATACGTCTGAATTCGTGAAAATGTATATAACCTCTTTACACCACCTTGGAGGTCGAATTTAAGAAAATCCTGAAAACACTTTCTAGGTATTTATATGAAGAATCCGTAGAATAAAAATGAATTCAATATTTGGAAAGACCTAATAGATATAACGAAAATCAAGAACATATATGCATTCCATTTTCACTGATAATCTTTTTTGCCCCCCTTCCGAACGCCAATGGATATTTGAATTTTGTTTTATCAGAATTACTTTTCTAGTTGATTTACATATGCATACCGAGTTTCAATTTTCTAGCATAAGCCGTTCTATAGTTAGGAAAAACAACCCCCACCCCGGTACCATACTTCCCCTATAAAAAATTATATTTTTCCAAAATGCTACTACTATAGCTCTATCTACATAACAAGATCGCTTTATATCATATTAGGTTCTCGAGATATACACATCGAAACCTTTTTCTTTTCACCCTTCTCCACCCTCACCCCGTACACCTTTGCCACAAATTTTTCGGATAGGGGTCTATTAGGTCTACTTCTGGTAAAAATTAGTAAAAGTATCTATCTTACACTGTTCTTGAGATATGAGAAGTTATTTCTTAGAAAAATTCTTATCACTTCCACTTCCATGTTCCATCGCCCCCTTAAAAAATTTTACTTTTTAGCAAACTTTATTTGTCAACATTTATACAGAAACCGAATTTTTTATTTTTCTAGTGCAATTGGTTCGTGAGATATCATAATCTAAAGTTTTTCACCCTCCACCGCCGTACGCCACTGCCACCCCTCAAAAATTTGTTTTAAATAATTTAATTTCGATCTATTGTCCTAGTATACCTACAAATGTTCCATAAGTTTCAATTTCGTGACATTAACCGTTTAGGAGATATGGTTTTTAGAATGTCTCGATCTCGGCTTTCGAGCGTTTCGAAAGCATTATTGTTCCCCCTACTCTCACACCCCTTCACCCATATCAGCAAATTTTTTGCAAATGGGTCCACTATCGAAGCTCTATATAAATTCCAAGTTTCAGTCTCCTGGCAGAAGCAGTTGTTGAGATCTAGAAACCAAAATTTTCCGTCTAAAACCCTTCCTCCACCTCCCGCCTCAAACCCCCACTCCTCAAAAAGTATTCACTTCAAGGGGCCTACCCAGTTTATTCAGAAAAACAAATTCAATTTAATAGCTCATAGGGTTTAGGAGCTATAGGCCCTAAACCAATCTTGGCACACGGCGCACAGACGGACTGAAGTTTTTTGTTTGTTTGGTGCTTATTAGTCATGAAACGTATAAAAAATTTTTTTTTTTTAAAAATCGATAACAATACTTTATTATTAAAATAATAAAGTAAAATTAAGGAAATTTTTTTGTTAAAATTTGAGAGGATTCAAGAAAATCCGGTCCTGAAAGACAAAATATCCTTTCGGTTAATTTCCAAAATTTACGCGTAAGCGTAAAGCAATGCGATGCGATTCGATGTCAGCTGACTAGGGTATGCATATTGTTACATGCTACCCTGGCAACATGCAGTAAAGCTCTCGACTCAACGCACCACAGTATATACTCGTAAGTACGAGAGAGTTTACAGCCGAGACAGGTTTACTACCGTGAGACGACAAAGCGATTAGACGATCAGTTTCCACGCGAAGTATTTGTAAAGCGATTTTGATTGCTACCAACGATCGCTCAGTGATCAAGTTGTATATAAAAATCGGACAGCGTTGCCGGTAGTGCGAATAATAAATCATTGTTGTTTCTAGTGATTTTAAACGAATTGTGTTTTACTCGAAATTCTAGCGAACCCCTAGCTCGCGACAATATATTTGGGAGTGTAACCAGTTAAAGTGAAATCGCATCGTTTCGTGTGCGTTTGACAATTTTTTAATTTCGTCGCGCGCGTAACGCAATTGTGATAAATGCGAAGCTTTTGTTAAGTTTTCTTTAATTAATATGAACTTGAGTTGGATCAGATTCAATGATCCTGTGGTAACACAACGGACCTTTTTAGGTCTAAGTGGTCTACGTCTAAGTGTGTCCGTGTTCTCACGAAACGTTTGAGTTCTCATAGTTCCAGGATCTTAGCATCTTATTAACTTTATGAAATTAATGCAAGTTTTAATTAACCGTTGGGTCCTTTATTGGAAGGAGATTTTGATAAAGAAAAAAATAAGGTTGTTCGACATTTTAAATCTGGTTTTCAGACCACTCCTTATAATCGCTACGAAAAATTTTTATGGACAAAATTAAGTGTTTTGGACAATTTTACTTTATTATTTTAATAATAAAGTATTTGTCCTTATGTGAAAAAATTTCGTTGTGCATTATTTTGAATCGGTTTGTATAGTAAATATCTACTCACTCTTTTTTTATTCCCAGCTATTTCATACATAATTTTTAAATTTTTCAGAAATTGTTTTGATACTGGACCACGATATTTGCGGTAGATTTTTTTTTTCAAAAATTAATGTAACTACGGAATTAACCTACAAATGTGTGATCTTCACCATTCCTTTAGTACTTCTGGCTACAATTAAAATGTGAATTTAATAATCTGTTTCAAGACAATCATATGACTCATTACTGTCTATCGTAACTGCGATATTTTCTACTAAATATTGTAATTTTAAAATTAAATATTTCGCAAAAATACCAGTCCAGATCAAAACTGAGCCAAACCATAAACATAGGTAATCTTTCTTTGCAGTTAAAATTTACTTAGCACAGATCCTTCTGTCGACTTACCTAGATGCAAATAAGATTTGGTACGGTTTATGACATTATTTTTGTTTTTAATTATTATTGTTATTAGCAGACAGTAAGGTAATGCATTATTTTAATGACTTAATTGAGTACACACTGCAAGGTACCACCTTTTCGGTTATCATTTAAATTCCATTGAATCAAATGACTAAGCCGAGAGGAGTGTCAAATATAATCTATGAAATACTAATTCTTATTTACAATTGCAATCTACGCAAAATATATTTAGTCTTTAATTCCGTTAATCAATTTTGAATTCCACCGTCGATAATGAAACAATATTTTTGATAACATAAAATAATTATAAAAAAGTAAATTAAAAAATAACGAGTCTAATCTGGCAATTCCGTCGTACCTGTTTATTCAAGTCGATTGGAGTCCTAAGACTTACCTGTGCTGATCAGCGCTTACTCTTCTAGATGCCACAACCGAACATTTAAGTCTTATCGTTCTGAGAATATGTGGAGCTTCACGTTTACCTGTAGATGTAAGCCGATTGTCTTCAAAGTCTTCGTTTACCTGAAGCTGGGAGCCAAACATGAAGCAATACGATTTTTACCTGTATTTAGTTACTTACAAAGGTAAAAACGTTTTGAAAAGACCACGACCCATTCACGAAAATTTCCTCAGTCGAAGAAACGATGAGACTGCAATCTTGAAACACAAAGCAGCCAGCATTGCATTTCTCACTAGCAGACATAAGACGTGGTACCTAGTCATCTTCACCGGAATTCTAGATTTCGACTTTGGGGCCCGGTAAAGTCAAGACTTATGTGAAACCGAGTTTGAATAATTTGCAACATATGTGAAATAATTCACTCAACAGAAATTCCAAACAAACTTGACAACAAGTTTGAAAACCTTTGCATAATTTTTTTTTATTACCGAAAAAAAATTGTTTTAATTTGGACAGGTAACTTTTAAGTAAATGTGTGGAGCAATTTAAGCTTGAATTAACAAACAGGTTCTTTATACTAATTAATCAGCTGACTCAAGACGGGATGTGACCTGTAATCGCTTAACTTTCTTATCACTATAAAAATTAGAAGTAATCTTGTTGATAAGAGGAGAGATGTGAAAATGTTTTTTTTTTTATTGTTTCTTAAGAAAACAGAAAAGATAGTAGAAACTGAATTGTCATGCAATTTATTGCGACCTGGATATGTCATAAGAGCAAATAACTGTGTCGTCAGTGAGCAATGTGAAGAAAAAAATGTACTTACCTTGCACTACTACTCCATGCTTCTGACCGTCTAACTTTAGTTACAGGAAAATTATGAAATGAATTGCAAACAGATTTTTTTTTTGTGATCTTACTGTCCTAAATATTTTTCTTAAGCCGATTTAAATTCAAATGTGAATTTGGAAATTCAAATTTTTAATTTGAAAAAAAGTGAAAAAGAAAATAAAAAAAGAGAGAAAAAAAAGAAAAATATAAAAAAATTAAAATACATATATAAAATTATAAAAGAATATTAAAATAAAAATTTTAAAATATAAGAAAATAAAAGCATAAACAATTAAAATATAAAAATAAGAATTGATATCTAAAATGTAAGTAAAAATGTAAAAGCATTAAAACGATTACACTAAAAGTCCATAGAACTAAGAACCATCAGACCTTGGACATATGACGAAATTTTTAAAACCCAAACCCATTACATCACCTTGGTGGTTGAATTTGGAGAAATTGTGAAATAAGTTTTTAGGCGATTACAAAAATTGGATATCTCATCAAACACCAGAAATTTTAGAAAATTTGTTGAAAAAGTAAGCAATTTCTTCACACCCCCTTTGGGGTGTCGGACTTGGATATAGTTTTTAGACAAATATATAAACAGCATGTGGAAGTTAAAAGCTATTCCATATTTAAACAGACCTGAAAGATAAAGCCGAATTTGTGAAAATGTAAAAAACCGCATTAAGGCCGAATTTTGAAAAATTCTGAAAACCTTTCTAGGCATTTATCTGAAGAGCCCGTAGAAAAAAATATATGAAACAATTCAATATTTCAGAAAACATAATATAACGAAATATATGTTCCCCAAATTCACTGATAATTTTCCTTGCTCCACTTCCGTACGCCTATCGATATTTGGAAAATTCGTTTACTTAAATTACTTTTAGTACCAAACATGTTCATATACCCACCAAGTTTTAGGTTTCTAGCGTAAGCTGTTTCAGTGGTAGGAAAAGCACCCCAGAGAACGTACAACCATTATAGTTAGGTATCTAAATAACAAGGTTGGTAGGTATCTAAATACCGAATTTCAGACAAAAATCATTAGCGGTTCTCGAGATCTACCCTCACTCCAATTTTTTTTATGCCTTCCTCCCGTATAAATTAAAAGCTGCTACATAAAAAAGTTCTTGAGATATAAAACTTAATTTTTTTTAGAAAAATTGTTGTCCTCATAGTCCTGCCACTCACAACAATTTTATATTCAGCGGACTCCATTTATCCATCTTGATACATAAACCGAATTTTAACTTGCTAGCGTAATTGGTAAGTGAGATATTGTAATGTAAAGTTTTGAACCCCCCCCCCCCCGTACTTTACTGATTCCTTTACTGTATTTTTGAAATAATAGAGTTAAATAAATAAAATAAAAAAATGCAAATATCTGAATTAAATATATAAGAATATAAAAATATGGAGTTTAAAGTAAGTTAATTAAATTAAATAAAACATAAAAGTTTGCAAGATAAAAATGTAAAAATATTAAAATATGAAAATACAAAAATATAACAAAAGAAAAATTTAAAAAAATTATGTGAAATTATGGAAATTATGGAAATTTTATAATTTATTATAATTTAATAATAATAAAAATATAGATAAATGTTAAAGTGTTTACATAATTAAATATAAAAATGTAATAATATTAAGACATAAATAAAAATTTAAAATTATGAACATATAAAATATAAAAACATAAAAAATATCAAAATATAACAGAAGAGAATAAAAAAATAAAAAAATATAGGATTATAAAAATATAAATATATCAAAGTGTAAAATTATAAAAATAAAAAAATCTGAAAATTTTAAAATGTAAAAATATAAAGGCATACACTAAAAGTATGAAAGTATAAAAGTATTAAAATATAAAAACACAAAAAAGTTAAGAATATTGAAAATCTCCGTCTTCCGTCTATACCTCTCTCTCGAAAAACATTTTTGAAATGTGAACTAATAAATTTAAGTATCAAATATCAATATAAAAATAATTTACCCTAGCACAAAAATTATTGGTAAAAACATTTGTTGTTGAGAGATGTAGAAGCAATTTTCCATTGTATTTTTTGTGCTGAATTCAAATTCATTCACAACTTTTTTTCTGTCACCATTCAGTTTTTAGATATATACCAATTTGTGTTGTTTGTACGTATTTTACGCATTATACGTATTTTTTTTAATGGAAAAAATATTTATTGAAAATTATTACCAAAAAAAAAAAATGAAAAATCATAATTAAACGTGAGTTTGTGATATTTTCAGCTTTGTCATTCAAAATTTAAACCGCACCTGAAAAAAAATTCAAAATTTCAAATTTTTCCGTAAGATTGTAATTTTTTTTGGTAGTAGCTTTTCCCTACCTAAATTGGGGTACATTTCTGCATAAAATCACTCATCATTGTTTTTAATATTAATTTTGCGTAATGCGAAAAAAAAGAAATTCTGAAAAATTTCGCAAATTGGTGGATAACTAAAAAGTTGAGAGTGTTGGAAAAATTGTGAAGGATTTGAATTCAGCCTAAAAATACAATTGTTTAGTACATCCACTTCTCTGATGAGTTCCTGATGTTGACCAGTGAGATTAATTTGAAGTGGGGTTGAGTACATTAAAATTTTTATAGATATTAAGCACAGTATAGCCTAGCGGAAATTTGGATGTGGGGGTTTAGGGATTGAGGTTCGGAGAGGATAGAAAGGCAAAAGTCCTTATTTTTATTTCTCAAGAACCGCTAAGGATAGAAAGCTAAGGGTTGACGTCTATACAGAGCCCTTAGAAAAATAAAATTTTTGATAGAAGTATCATCGGATCGGCTTCTGCTAGAAAGTTGAAACTTATTGTATGTAGATGTACAAGAAAAGTAGGTAATTTAAGCAGAAACAAAAAATTTAATTAATAATTGCGTACAGAGGTGAGAAAATATCATAGGTTGTCCGTGAAAAGGGGTTCTATTCATCTTCACAAATTTCGTCGTATCTCTTAGGTCAGTCGAGATACTGAATTAGTTTTACTTCGCGGGCTCTTAATATTATTATTTGTCTAGAAACTACTTTCCGGATTTTTTGATATTCAACCCCTAAGGCCGTGTAAAGTAGTTGTATATGTTTTCACGAATTCCGACATATTTCTGAGGTCTAATAAGATATCGAATTCGCTTTTACTTCTATGGGATTTAAACATAGCCATCTGGTTTATGATTAATTTATGCACTAAAAGTAATATCAGGATTTTGCGATATTCAACACTTAAGGTAGTGTAATGGGATTTTGTTCGTTTTTACAAACTCCAACAGGAATCTAAGGTCTTAGGAATTGTCTTTATTTACTTTAAAATGTTTTCTATAGAATCGCATAAAAATCGGTTTCAGAATTTTTTGATATTTAACCCCTAACGGATTTTTCCGACATATCACTCCGTTTATATTTTAATTTAAAATTAAAGAAATTAAACACCAGCCAACAGTCCCATTTCAAAATCTATTAAGTGTTTTTTAGAAAATTTTAAAGAAGTGCCCAAAAACGTCCTATTAATCAACCGTTATAAATAAATGTTGCTATCCCGACATGTTTGAATTTCGCCCAGGTTATTTGAGAATACCTCTATACATCGGATTATTAATATTATTTTTGAGGGCTGAGTAAAAGTCGGTTTTCAAAGTCTTCCTTAAATTTTTCTGAAAAGCACTTACTGGGATTTGAAATGTGACAGCCGTACAGTTTTCAAATTTCACCGTTCAGTCTATTATCGTTCTCGACAAATAAAAATCTAAAATTTTTCTTCTAAATCCTTCTTCTTCACACTACACTTTCCAAAAACCACTTCAAAACTGTAAAGGTGGAGTTACAGTAAACGCGATGCGCGTTCGTAAAGCGATGCGTTGCAATGATAGCTGACTGCAATACATGTTAGTCAGTGTAACGAGTAATAGTGATATCGCATCGCTTCGCGCGTAACGCCTCGCGCACATGACTTCGCGCGCATCGCTTTGATTGCCTATTTTATAATTTCGTCACACGCGTAGCTAGATTTTAACACTTGCCTTGTTTTCGTTTCGGACTTTTACCAAGAATAAACGTCGATCGGTTAGTAAATATGAAAAAAAATGAGTATTCAACATAAAACCGAGGCTAAACATTTGTATGCTACGGAAAAAATATTTTGGTATTCCTGAATATTATTTGACAGTTGGGGCAAGCGATTAAACGCGCTCACTATATGTGATATCGCGATATATCGCGCGGCGCGATTATACCATTGCGCGGGTCGCACGTTGCGTTCACTACAATTCCACCTTAAGATGGCAATTAGTTCTCAGTCTCTCAACTGTGGAAAGTGAATACCGAGGTCTGTTAAGTTATGTAACGTTGAATTAGTTTGTGTGCGGCATATGGCTGGTAGGGCGTATACGGCGAACAGACGGACTTTTTTTCGGTTTCTACTGCTACCGAAACGGGAAAAAAACCCCAATTTTAATTATTTAATTAAATTTCTATTTTAATTTCAGGTTGCTCACAATAATTGCATTATGTTAGAACTCAGTGCTTTAAGTTCTAAATAACCTCTTTTTACTAAATAATTTTTTAAGCATTTACCATGTAAATTTAAAATTTTTTATGATTATTAGTAATTTAATTTTTGTCTTTTTTCTACATAAAATAAGCTTCGATGGAAGCTTTGCTATGAAAAAAATCCCATTCTCATTTGATTGAATGTTTGTTCATAAAAAATTGTTGATATTGTAGCATTTATCAACAATTTTTTATGATTAAAAAAAATAATATTTAATAAACGTCTTAATAAATAATCATTTTTTTTTAAATCTCGCAGATGTTTTTTCCCATCCCCAATAAAAGTTGTTATAATAAAATTTCATCTAGAGCATCTCGTGATTGACTGTGCCCAATCTTATTTTAATAATAAATTAATTTAAAAAAAAGAAGCCACCAGACGAAAAAAAATCGTATATGTGTACTCGTACTTATCATATTTTAATTATGTGATGCATGTTGGCAATAAAAACTACTTTACCTGAGCGACATGGCATTGATCTGGCACTGAAAGTATTTGTAGGCTTACTAATACCGATTCAAGCCTAGCTTCGGTATAAGGTAGTGTTGATAAGATATGGATTTTTCACCTTTTATACGTGTTTCGTACTGTGTGCATACTCTCGAAATACGAACTATACTATTCCATTTGGATTTTTACCTGGTCTGGTAATATCACAGGTAACCAATAGCTCCCCATAGGTACGTTAAACCACCACAACAGTAGTTACCGTGTCGTGTCTTAGCGACCAAACAAGAAACATTCTCATTTGAATTTCTTACTCCTCCGCGGTCAGTCTTCAATTCGGCGAGGTTTTGATCGCGTGATTATTTTTGTTGCTCTTCGGAAAAAATTAAATTCTTTTAAGTTGCGCTTTCTTAGTAAATTTCGATTTTAAAATCCGAAAATATGTTTACATTTCGGTCTTAATATTGGATAAAATTGGTGTATTTTTTTAAAGTTCATTACCGAAATCCGACTTTAATCCTTGTTCAAAAAGAAATAACGAGCGGCTTTTGTGGTGACACCACAAGAACTATATCTGTCTTCGCGGACGGGTTTGTGCAGTTAATGTTTTTTTTTTGATCAGTTCTTCGGATCAATAAACCAGCGTTAATTAGCTAAATATATAAAAAAAAATATATCAAAAGAAACGAGCTAATTGCAGGTGCTAATTACAGCCTACTAATAAAATGTGAGTTGTGTGATATTTTTGCAAAGAGGGTTTTACACCTGGATGAGTGGTTTAGTAAAAATTAAGACTTTGGTTCGAGAAAAAAAAATTTAAACAAAAGTCACTAATCAGGTTTTTTGAGTAGTTGGGTTACTTATAAGAGGCTTTATGAGAAAAAAAAGTCGTTGAAAGGTAAACGAGCTAAAATTTACGAGCAAAGAAAATACGTGTACCGATCTCATACATTTGGGTCGCTCTTCACCATCGATCACAAACCGAGCACACGGTCAACAAGGAGTTTCTTGTGAAAGTGACACCAATTTATTCTGTAACTTGAATATTATAAAAAAAAGGATTAAAATAGAATTACTCTTCCCTGTAAGTATACACTTTTTTTCTCACAATATTTCAAAAAAAAAAACGTGAAAAGACGACTAGCTAAACCGTTTGCGCATTCCTTATTTAAGTACACCTTTGCGCAATCAAAGGCTTTCAGAGGTTTAATGTGCGCTTAATGCACGTGATGATAAATGATAAATTTTCTACTCTAAGTTGTATTCTGAGTTCTGAGATAGTGTGAGCATAAGATTTTATTTATATTTTATATTCCACACTGTACAGTTCAAACTAGCGTGTATGCAAGTATAATAAAGCCATACTATGGATAATTTTATTCACACAATCTTTAGAAAAAAAAAGTATGCAGAAAAATATAAAATCTAATTGGCTTTAATGCCATCATCATTTCGAATAATATTATGACAGTTAGAAATAAAATTTGTAATCAATTACCAATATTTGTCAGCCAAAAGAAAATTAAAAAAAAATTGTTATTTTTAGTCATAATGGCTCATTCTTTTGTGGATTTTTTGCTATTTAAAGGATTTATTTCATAAGATTTTATTGCAAAATATTTTCTATAAAGTACTGGACAATGTTCGGTTTGTTTGGAATTTTTTTTAATTAAACTAATAAAAAATAACGCTGTTAATATATCTCCTTAAACATATTTTGCTATTCTGGAATGGTTCCGTAAGTCTTACTGATAAGGCAGGAGTAAGCAGTGAGCGCAATAATGTTCTACATTCAATGCAAGTAAATCATGATCGGTAAATTAACGGCGATGCCCGCCACCCAGGCTATGATGAAATCGCGTCGCCCGCGCTAAAATGCGACAATAGTGAGAGCGTTGAATCAGTTTGTACAACTGACAAATAATATTCTTAAATACCAAAATATTTTGTTCGCAGAAAGCGTAGGTTTTTTTAATTATAGGATATATTTTTTCGATATTTATGAGTTGTTTGTCGTCTATTAAACAAAAATCCCCAAATTAAACTTATGGCAGTGTCAGGTGTCATCGCGTCGCATTCATACCCGCGCGCGCTTCGCGTTCACTATAAATTAATCTCAGTGAGCTACCACACTGCAATGCTTTGATCTGGCAAACTATTTGGTTTGCTGGTCTTGCAGTGCTGAAAATTTTAATTGTATTGAAAACACTCTATTAATGTCGTCAAATTGAATTTGAATTTTGTCGAACCACTATCTATTTTCAGTACTGAATAATAGTTTTTTTTAAATACTGTTTCCGGATTACGTCAGTGCTCAGTTATTAATTCTGAAGCGATTCTGTATTTCAGTACTGAATTAGAACTGTAAGGAGTGATACTTAAGTTAGCACTGTAACAGTATTGAATGAATCTTGAAATTTGTTGTAGGTAAAAATTTTTATGTTCGCCCATAGTTGTATTTTCAAAAGAATTCAATAAGTAACACATTGAATTTTCAACTCGAATATAAAATTAGATTCACCATTATCAATTCATCAGATTTTGTTTGTAAATATGTACTTCATTTAAAAGAGATCAGCTTGCGAATTCTTAAAGATAGTAGTGTTCTATTAATTCAAATTCAAATTTATTATCGAACCATATGATTACATGTACAATTTAGTGGTAATAATTTGTGATCAGGCTTGTGCCTCTACAACAATGGTGTGAAACTTAAACTAACAATGGCTGTATTGAAATAATATTGATTAGATTGGCTTGAAGGAAAAATGGTTAAGAAAAACCTTCGGAGAACTAAACAAGGAATTAACAGCACAAAATAAAATGGTAAAAGATAATTTAACTAAAAACTAAAGTTAAACTAAAGTTAAACTAATATTAATATTACATGATAGGTCTGGATAAATATATAGGTTAGATAGAGATAATTAGGGGGTTATCTATAAATTGAATTTTGAGAATAAAATTCTTGTATAAGTTTTCAAAGAAATTAGCAGCTAAAGGTATATTAGATAATTCATGTAGTAAGCTAGTGGAGAAGTGCCATGGTTTGTCCATAATGATTTTTAAACATTTATTTTGAATTATTTGCAGCTTTCGTGTATGAGTTTTAGCACAACTAAACCATATAGGCGCACCATATGAAAATATGGGACGCATGACGGACTTATACTTATAGAGAAGCAGCTTATTTTCCAGGCTGAGTTTGGATTTTCTATTAATAAAAGGGTATAGGATACGAATGGACTTTAATGTTTTTGAGGCTACTTGATCGGTGTGCTCGTGAAATGTAAGTTTTTTGTTCAAGTAGATCTCTCGGTACTTAATAAAAGCTGACCATTTGATGGGTTCGCCGAAAATAATTAAGTTGGGGCTCGATAAGTACTTACGAGCTCTTCTCAGGGAAAAAAATATTGCTTTGATTTTGATTGTGCTAATTTTTATTTTCCAATCACAAAAGAATTCGTCTAAGGCCAGAAGTTGAACTTGCAGGTCTTTAATTATAGTGGATGGATCAGGGGATGTTGCATAGATAGCTGTGTCATCGGCAAATGCTGCGATTTTGCAGTCTGTGGCTTGGGGTATGTCAGAAGTATAAATATTGTATAGACATGGGCTTAGGCAAGAGCCTTGTGGGACGCCTGCTGGTAATAATTTTTTGGAAGATAGGCAGCCTTTAATTTTTACATGAAAGGTACGATTAGAGAAGAAGGATTGAATTAGTTTGGTAAGGTAAACGGGACAGTTTAGTTTGTTGAGTTTGAAAATGATGCCATTATGCCACACAGAGTCGCAAGCTTTCTCGAAATCAAGTATAACCATACCCACTGATTTTTTGTTACGAGCGCTATTTTTAATATCGTTAGTTACTCTGTAAAGTTGGTGAATTGTTGAATGTTTTTGGCGGAAACCAAACTGAAAATTAGGTAAGACTTTTTTCTCTTCCACGAACGCTTGAAGCCGCTAATAGTGTTCTATTACTAGCAAAGAAATTGAAACTATGTGCATATAAGTGGGATGTTTTCGAATAAGACACTCAGTGGTAACTACTAATATGAGTATGTTAATATGAGAATTCTGTTCAAATAAACATCTTTCTTCACTCTATTCTATACTATCTATAGTTTCTATACTTCACTCTATTCTATACTATACTCTATTCTATATTATAAATTTACTAAACTAAAAACATTTATGGGTTGTGATAGATTATTAATTTTTCTGACACAAACCTGCAAGAATGGAATAAACAATGAAGTGAATCTGAAGCTAAATTTTAACTTTGTATTATTTTATAATAATATTTTTCGGATTTTTGAAATGCAAGTGAGGACAACATCCCCGTCTTATATTCATTGTATGGGTATCCTTGGTTGGGGTTAAGTCCGCAAGTCTATGAAGATCTTGGGGTTGAATCACACTTAGCCTAGATAAGCCCTCTGTAGTATGGTCTAAATAAAAAACACTAATATTTATACTTATAACAATGCCTGAGAAGAGTGTTGTTAGTGCCGGGTATGGGGTAATGTAGGGACTCAAGATTTAATTATACACGAAAGTTGCAAATAAACCAATAATAATTGAAAAAGAAAAAATAAATTTATTATTATATTATTTATAAAAATGTTAGTACCGTATAGGTATCGAAAAACAGTTTCTCTACAATACTAGATTTCAGTACTGGTTGAGTAACTCTATTCAATATTTAACTCCTTCCTGAAAACAGAATTCACTCAGCACTCAAAGTGTTCCGCTGGAGTTCTGTATGTTTCATTATTGGAAGAAGAAAGGAGTTCCGCTAGAGTATCGATGTTTTTTGCGGGATTTTTTTTTTACATTATCGACTATTTCTTACCATGGCAATGTCCCAGCCCGGTGAGTACCTTCTTCCTGATGTCAATCTGGATAAGTAATTCCTAATCTGGTTATCAGTTAATACTATATTGCCCAAAAAACATTACGCTGGAATTGAATCAAAGAACAGATTTTAAGCTTAGCGAACTACAAGATAGACCACTTGATATTATGTATGATACTACCCACCATGGTAATTGCCACTTCATGAATCGTTCATTACCTATCGCATTACCCGGTAAGTAGTACAAATTTTAGCGCTGAAATAATCAATACAAGTGTAAGCGCGGTTCGTATAGGTCCTTCTAATACAAGAAAAATTTCTTGTAAGGAGAAATGAATTGGGTGCTTAATTTTTTAAAACGAGTCCAATTTTTTTTTACTTTGCGTTTTTTCTGGAAAATATGGACGCATGATAAAGTGTCTGTCTCAAGCCGAATTTATTTATACGATTGAAGTGACCATTTAGCCCCGATTTACTTACAAAATTATCTTGAAGATGATCGTATTCTTTGAATTCTAAATACATCCGCGTACCAAGTACAATAGTTTTTTCAACCGTACAGTCTGTGTTTTTATTGAATTAACAATGAACACAAACAAATGATTTAAATTAAATTTGGAGCATTTCAATCAGTTGGATCTACCATAAAACTAGACTTTGTTGCCAGTTAATAAAATAAAATACGGTATACAAATGTTTCGTTCAAACCAAATGAAAAATTTGAAGAAAGTGGTTAAACATTTATTTTTAAACAATTGTCAGTAATTTAAAAAAAAAACGGAATTTGTGATTATTTTGATTCTAGTTCACTTTGCTTAACGTGTTAAACAAGCAAAAAAATGTTATGTTGCCTTTAAAGAAAATCAATCAGAACATAAACTATTTTTTTTGCATTCTAGTACCCTTAAATTTACAATCATGTATTTTTCTTTTTTAAAAATTTAAAAATTATCCAAAATATTTTTGTTATTACGGCCTTTTAGATAGCTGGCTTTAACGAAATTCCCCAGCAAATACTTTTCAGGTGAAATGGGGTAGGGAGGTGTCCATCTGGACGAATAGAAATATGTTTAGCGGAGTAAAACAGTTATTGAGCGGAAAATTTCAATAAGAATATTTTAAAATTAATTTTTTCAATTCACTAAAATTGTTATAATTTTTTTCCATTTCTTTCTTTCTTTCTTCGTTTACTTTGGTTTTCAAACTTTTACTTTTTTTATTTAAATATTAGAAAATTGTCTAAAATATAAATTTGTCGAAAAACATTTCTGCAGAAAATTACAGTACCCTGGATTTCCTCTTTTTTTAAATTCCAAAATTAATTTTTTTTCCATTAAAGAAAAAAATTTTCAATTCACGTCGTTTTTAAATTCTTCATTTTAAATCTTTATTTATTTAAAAACGTGAATTTTTGCAGACAATTTTAAGAATTTAAAGAAACATTTTTTTCAAAAATTACTAAAATAAATTTATTTTTTATTAAAAAAGATCTCTTCAGTTTACTGATTTTAAATATTTATGTCTTTATTTTAACATTGAAAAAAAAAATGCTTAAAGAAAATGCCGATAAAGAAAAATTTCATTACTTATTGAAAAAATTTTGTTTATAACTAAATTTCGAAATAAATTTCTTTTGTATTAAAAAAAACTATTTCGAAATTGTTATTTTGATTTTAAGCCTTAATTTTCTTTATTAAATATTAAAAACTAGTTTGAAATAAAGTTACATTAATTAAAAGAAATAATTTTTCACAAAATACATAATATGAATTTATTTCTTCTCTATTAAAATCATTTTGTTTTTATTATTTTCTTCATCTAATCATTGACAAATCTGTGGTAAAAAGCGATAACAGCTTATGTCAAGATAAGAAAAAATCATTTTTCAAGTTTTCAATTGCATTTTTTTAAAAGAATTGCGATTGTTTGAGAGATTTTTATCTCATAGAATATATTATTATTGTGTTGTATTATTAAATTCAATAAAATCAGATCTCCTAATATATTTTTTTTTAGTTTATTTATCAATTTTGATACACGTAACCGCCTAATTATTTTCTGGACTTAAGCTGTTATCGCGTTTTACTACAGAAATAGTCTAAAACATGAATAAAGTGTAAAACAGAAATTTCAGTAAAGGCGTTTTTCACAACATTAATTTCTATACAAAAATTACAGTGCATTTCGGTTAATTTAACTTTAATTTTCTTTATTTTTATGATTAAAAAAAATTTCTAAGATATAAATAATGCATAAAATGTATTTTTGCAGTAAATTTTAATAAAAAATCAAAAATAAATTGTTAGTTTCTGTAAAAAATGTTTTACAGAATTCAAAATTAATATCTTCTTTATTTAAAAAAGATTAGTAATTATTCAGTAAGCTTCGGAATTTTTAATTTTTAATATCTTTTGTTCGAAAATAATAATAAAAGAACTAAAAATCAAAATTATATTTGACTTGTGGCTTATTTTTTGAATAGAAACAATTATTATATGTAAAATAGAAAATGTACATGTAAGTTTTTAAATTAAATTTAAAATGAAATAAAACCTCAATTTATATTGGTGAATACATTACTCGGCTTGAGTTGTAATTAACACCGAAAAACACAAAAAAACTTAAGTTGGCTTCTACTGGAAGCAAATTTCTTTTCTCTGAATAATTTGTACATACATTTCTTTTGGTGAAGATAAATTTTTAAAATCGATATTCGGAAAATTAGCAATAAAATTCCAGCCAAGCCTGGATTAAATTTTCATTCCGACATTTTTATATTCACAACAAAATATAAGGCTCAATGAATTTTTTAATTATTTTTAGAGCATAAAAGAATACAAATAGTGTGGTTGTTTTATCATTATTAGAACAAATTATTGCACAATTTTGACAAGCAAGTTTTAATAACAAATTCAGTCGATAGACCCTTGTATATTAAAAAACGCTAGGCTTATTCAATAGGGACACAACAATTTTGTATCTAAATCAAACACAGAATAATTGAGATAATTTCCAAACGTTGCTCGTTCGTGAACTTCACCATGATAGAAATGTAAACCTTGACTGACGTTTTGACATTGACAAACCAGCAAAAAAGTTTAAGGATGCGTTTATATTAGAATACAAAATTGTTATGTACCTATTGAATAACCCTTTATATGAGTGCAATCTGCACTTTAACTCTTGTCAGGATACATTTTACTCAGAGGAGTTAAGAGTGCCTTAGCGCTTCTCATTAAAAGCTCTGTGGTTTGTAGCAGTCGCATGAAGAGTGGTGCATTTTGAATCCAATTAATTTGCAATTGGCATATATGTACATTGCATTTTGACATTAAAACGCATTATTCTTGCGTGTTTTGAATATTGTACCTCAACTATAGGTGAATATAATGTTTATAAGGCAAATAAAAAGGTAACATATCACATTTTGACTGGATGTCACTGAAGCATTTTTTTTAACATACATAGGTACTCGTATTATAGCTCTATTTTTTCCCTGGCAGCTCTTTCAGTTATTGAATTATTGGGAATTATTTAGCATGGCTTGTTCGCAGGTCGCGTTAATGTTATTTGCGTTCCGATTATATTAATCGCACGTACATGTGACTATTTTAATATGTGGATTTTCTTTTAATAACACATCAATCGAAATACCGTAACTGGGATCTATTAGATTAAATTGTGACAAAAGTAGACAAGGCGTAAACAATAACATTTTTCGTTGTTGTTAAGACATAATATGAAGCTAATTATGAATTATGAAAATGATTGATTAATTAGAGTTCAAGCCAGTCAAGCTGGACGTGTCATGTTGAAACAGATTGTGGTGTTATTAATAAATCACAAAATTACTATTGTCTTTAGTGAAAAGTTAACATTGAAAAGTAATCTTGAACTATTTAACGAGAGAATTGTGAAATATCTTTTATACTCGTATTTAGTACTTTGTTTGCCTTTATTGATTTATAATTTAATCTTATTATTTTTGTATGTCCTTACTTCTTAGCTCGATATTACAGTCTATTTACAATTTGGTTTTAGGTAAGTTTTTGAAAAAGGTGGACCTTCAATTGGCATTGGCACAATTCACAACTTCAATAACATTGGAGTCTATATTGTTGCTATGGGAGTAACAATTCCCTAAGATTGTTTTTAAAAGTTTCATAACTTCTAATCTTTTACTCATCATGCAATTTCGTAGAGCATCAGTTTAATTTAGCACAAGAATATGTGGCGCATAGAGCGGTATTCACTAAAAACCTCAAAACTGGACCTACCTCCGTCCGTTTATTTGACTGTCTGTACGTCTGTTCGAACGTACAATAACTTCTGAACACTTTCGTTATAAAGGTTTGAATTTTGTACCCACTCATTGAATATATAGTTTTTGAATGGGGGAAATCATCTTACCTTTTAGGAAGTTACCATACGAAAATCCTTAAAACAAATGATCGTAGCTGAGCAGTTTAACTTTACGAACGCTTTAAGCTAAGAACTTGAAAGTCGGCATACGGCAGTTTTCCAACAGTTGCAGTTAAAAGAGTGAATACTGTACGAAATTAAAATACAAGAACACAGAATACAAAATCTCAGAAGACAGAATCCGGTGGTCTTCAATCTTCATTTTTGAAGGAGGGGTCTTCTCGATTACAAAATATTGGAATTTAAAATTTCGGAGTAAATAATCCCGGAATACAGAATCTTGAATAACGAAATCTCTTATATAGTGTGTTTCAATGGGGTTATTCAATAGGGATATAACAATATTGTATTTAAAAAAACACAGAATAATTTATATAATTTCCTAACTTTGCTCATTCGTGAACTTCACCATGATAAAAATGTAAGCCTTGACTGACATTTTTACATTGACAGACTAGCAAAAAAGTTTAATGATGCGTTTGTATTAAGATACAAAATTGTTATGTACCTATTGAATAACCCTTTACTGAAAACATGGAATACAGAAGACCAAAAAAAAAAATACCGGAGTACAGAATACCGGATTACAAAATCTATAATATATATTTGCCTTGTTGGAGCTGGAACTTCGGGCTACAAATTTTTGGAATGCAGAATCGAAATAAAAAATCCTGTAAATCAAAATTCCGAAATACTAAATCCCGGTCCAATCCCACTTGTTGATTATTGTGCCATAACTATGAGAGTTTCAGACAAATTTTAATTTTTTTTAAAATAAATTTGTTATGAGAGTCTTATAAAAGCTTTATGTAATTTTTGGGTGTAATGCTTTGTAGAGTTTTTAGTATACATATATTTTTGCATCGTTGGAGCCACAAATCCGGACTAGAAAATCTCTTAATGCATAGTCCCGGAATCCAGAATTCCGAATTAGAAAATCTCGAAATAGGAAAACCCTCAAAACTAAAATTTCGAAGACAAAATCCTGACTGGTTATTGTCTCATAACTGCGACACTATGAGACAAATTTTGAAGTCTTTTTAAAATAAACTTGTTATGAGAGTCTTATAAAAAATTTTTGCAATTTTTAAGTGTTATGCTTTGGAGAGTTTGTTGTAGGTATATCCATATTTTTGCATTGTTGGAGCCAGAACCCGGGACTGAAAAATCCCATAATGCATATTCTCGGAATTCAGAATTAGAAAATCTCGAAATTAAAAAAACACTTGAAGAAACAACCAATTTCCTACGACAAAATCCTGGTTGGATATTGTCTCATAACTACGACACTATGGGACAAATTTAAAGTCTTTTTAAACTAACTTTCTTATGAGAGTCTTATAAACGGTTTATGCAATTTTTAAGTGTTATGCTTTGGAGAGTTTGTTAGTTTAGTCTAAGGTATATGTCTATTCTTGTTTTAGTATTTGAAAATAAACACATATATTTCTTTTCGTGATGCCAAAATTCAGCATTCCAAACGCTTTCAAAAATCCCAAACAGGCTAGTGACCGATTAAACATTATCTGTCTTATTTATTTCTTCGTCTAACAATGAACTGAAAAAAAATCACACTATGGACCTCGAAATTTAAGTGGTCGCCATGTCGTAATTTACTTAAGGTTTTTTCTTTTCCAAATCCATTCTTCGTTTCGTTCGAATATCATTTCCCAAATGTAATTACATCTTACCATTAAGATTCAAAGATACAGAAGACATAAACAAGAAGGCCTACGTAATATATTGGTTCAATCATCTCTTACATGACCACCACCATATCTACAATTCCGTTGGTCGTATGTATTTAAATCATTAAAAGGCCACCTTTTTAGGCTTTTTTGGCACTACAAATCTCTCCAGCTCTATGATAAAATCAGCGATTAAAAAATTGAACAGATACGTGAGAAACGATAAGAACCCGGGTCTGAGAACAATAAATTTTGCGTGTCTGGGATCCGTCTTTTCGTTCCCCGAGTCTCGGACACGTTCATCAAACTTTTTCGATTTCGAGACCTTTTCCTTCTGGACCAATTTTCGAATTTTTATTATCGACGAAAATTCTGATCCATTGAGTCACCGAACAAAGTATCTTATGGCTAGCTCTAAAGGTAAAGGTGTATACCTACCTTTTAGGTATTATTGGACGTAATATAGTGTACGAGTGTATACACTTAGTGGGATTGGATATATTGAGTCTGAAAATTCCGACATCCAGTGGCGTTCAATGTTGTATACCCGTAGACCATAAGAGAGTCAACATACCTACTTAGGAACGGGTTTCGTATCGGACCACGTATATTTTCAGACTGTACGGAAAGTAAGACGACGACGTATGTTATACCTACTCCAAGACGTAGGAAACACTCTAGGCTAGAGGCGCCTTCTTCATCTTATCCAAGCTTCTCAGATTTGGTACAGAAAAATATGATTTCAGACATAAACTCGGATATAAGGCGAAGGCAATGATACCAAAAGGAAATTTCCTGTATTTTATTTTCGGTTTATTTATAGGCTCGCTATAGTCACGATTCAAGAGGAGACTCTGTCTTTAAAAAATCGATTCGAAAAATTGACTCTAAGGTAATAATTGTATTTTGCAGCAGATTGAAAAGGCCAATTCTTCATGTTGCTTCTTTTCTTATATCCCGCAGAATTAATACAAAGATTTTGTATACGGAATTAATAAGCTGTCATTTCTGAACAGTTAGACAAAAGTTCTAGGTTGATTTCGTGATTGATTATTTTTTAAAAAGCAATTATTCTCGCAAACAATTTTTTCTGGGTACTTAGATTTTATATAAAAAAAAATTCTACATCATCGTTGTTTTGACTGTATACGGTTTTGTTGACTTGAAGGTCCAAAATATGAAGTTCAAATAAAATACAAAAAATATGAAGATTTAAGACTTTTTTCATTTGCATCAAAAGTTCTAAGCAAAAAAAGTTGGTGCTATAAATTTATTAAGGAATTCAGAAGCGTACAAAAATGAGGGCGTATCAGAATGAGTGCTCAAGGCCCGATTTCGATTTTCAGATCTCGACAACATAGATTTTCACGAATTTCTTCATATCTTTTGGGCATGTCGAGTTATCTAATAAATTTTACTTCTGCGGGCTCTTTATATAAGTGCCTAGAAACGCTTTTCCAAATTTTTTAATATCCATCCCCTAAGAGGATGTAAAGTGGTTGTGTAGATTTTCACGAATTCCGATATATTTCTTAGGTGTAATGATATATCGAATTCACTTTCACTCCTAAAGACTTTAAATATAATCGGGGAAAAAATTTTTTAGCATTTTTTGATATTAAACCCCTTGGGGTTGTAAAGTATTGTTTAAGTTTTCACGAATTCCGACAAATCTTTAAGTTTTAATGAGATCGAATTCGTTTTTACTTCTATTAGCTTAATATATAATGATCCGAAAATAAACTTCACGATTTTGCGAAATTAAACCCTTCAGAGGGTGTAAAATCTTTGTTTTACGAATTCCGACATATCACTTAGGTCTGATGATATATCGAATAGTTTTTTTTTTACTTTAATTGGCTTTCTATTTATTCGCCTAAAAATTGGTTTCAGAATAATTTCATAATCCACCCCTAAAGAGCTATATCAATATGTTTTCCCCTATGTTTTTAATGAAATTTAAAAAAGGTGATAAATAAAAAAATATAACCAGGAGGCTATTTGGAACGTAGAATTTTGGGTTGTCAGTCTTTTGGGTGTTAAAAGCGTTCCAGACTTTTACCTAAAAAATAATAAAATTACGCTCAAACTATTGGCAGCTTTAATTTGTTCTTTCAAGAACAATTTATACTACAAAGTTGAAACTTAGTCAGCAATTGTGCTCTCGTTTTCAGCCCTAGTTTCAGCCGTTTTAGTTGAAAAATTTTGGTTTTCATATATCAAGAACCGCTTGTGGTTGGAAGTTGAAACTTGGAATTTATATTAAATGGGTACGGAAGTGGAAGATAAAATAATATATCTAGAAAGATGACAAATTTATAAGTATTTGCTTGAATATGTACATGGTTTGAACAAACATTTTTTTTTATGGAGATATCAGACTAGCAGTTGATTTTTTTAATCCCAGAAAATACTGGCCATTTGAAAATTAGTACGAAATAAATCAATTTTGATATGAATTTAGAATTGGAAAAGGAATGGAGCAGACAAAGGGGTTTAATATGTTTCACGAATTCCATCATATTTCTTGGTTTTGATGAAATATCAATTAGATTTATAGGAGTGCTTTGGCTTACTTGCTATAGAATATCCTCTTTTTGAGCCCTGATTCCAGCCGTTTTAGATGAAAAATTTTAATTTTGAAATATCAAGAACCGCTTACGGTTGGAAGTTGAAATTTGGTATTTATATTAAATGAGTACGGGAGTGGAAGGTAAAATAATATTTCTAGAAATCTGAAAAATTCATAAGTATTTTCTGAACGGTTCATGTCACAAAGTTTAAACATGTAATTGCTTGAAGATATACTTGGTACATGGTTTGAACAAATTCTTTTTTATGGAGATAGCAGACTATAGCAGTGCGTGTTTTTTAACTCAAAAAGGCCCTTTGAAACTTGGTACAAAATAAATCAATTTTGATAAGAATTTAGAATTAGAGAAGGAAAGGAGCGGACAAAGAGGTTTAATATGTTTCACGAATTCCGTCATATTTCTTGGTTTTAATGAAATATCAAATTGATTGTATACTTCTTACTGCTTACTTACAATAGAATCGCCGTGATGTGAAGAAGTTTCATATATTTTCTCTTAAGTCTAATAAGGTATCAAACTGGCTTAAACCTCCACGGTCTTTTAATACAATTACTTAAAAATTCCTTTCAGAATTGTTGAACATTCAACACCCAATGGGATGAAAATAAGCCGTATCGATTTTCACGAATTCTACTATATCTTTTAGGTCTGACGAAGATATCGAATTCTTTTTTAATTAAACTCTTAAAAATATTTCTTTGAAATTAATCGATGTTCAACCCAAAAGGGGTGAAAACGGGTTGAATGTGTTTTCACCAATTCTGCTCTTTTACTTAATGTGATATATAATTACAACTTTCATCTTCGGGTGTATATAAATCGCCTATAAATCATTCAAAATTCTTCGATATTCAACCCCAAAGGGGGTGTAAAGGGGTTGAATGTTTTTCCACTTAAAAATCGTCATATCTCTTAGGGCCGATTAACTATTGAAATTGATTTGTTTATGCAAAAATGTTACTGCACTCCGACGTTAACAATACGCCAAACTTTTTTCCGAGACATAATTTAATTGAGTCCATTCTCTTGGTAAATTATTTTAGTTTATATTGAACATTTCTAAAGGATGAAATTTAAAAAATATCACCTCCGTTACTTAACAATATATCTGTTACCTAATGTTCAAAACAAAGAATTTAAATTGATAGTAAAAAATTGAATTATATATTCCTTGAGAAAAATCTGTGCTATTGTTGACTTAAGTCGGTGGCCTAATTTTCTCCATGATTTACAACTACGTTAACTTAAAAAGTTAAATTCACACCGGTCCACCATAAAGGTAACAATTAAATGTTTAGCAACAAATTCACACTGTTTTGTTTATTTTTTTTCCCGAAACAACATTCAAACAAAAATGTCGCCTTATAAAAAATTCATTCATTCAACACAGAAAAGTCATAACACCATGGAATATAAATTTGGCAAAATCTAGATGAAATATATAATAAATCTTTTGTTGAAATATCTCTAAAAATCAATAAATTAAGTGAAAACAAAAACACCGAATAGAATTAAAAATTGATCGTCTCGTAAACTATTAAAAGCGGCTTCGGCAAAGGCGTGTGTCTTTATAATTTTATACAATTATTTTTTTCTTGAGCTCAGAAATTTAAAATTCGAGCCAGTTGAATTTGCGAATTTCAAAATACGATGGTTTTTTTCACACCATCAATACTAGAGAAAGTAGATCGAGTTATTGCAAATGATGTTTGTTGCATTTAAGGAAATTTATGCGAACAGAAAAAAAATTAGGTGTTATCTTTTTTATGTCGAATTTTGGTCTTGATCTATCCAATAAAATTGGATGAAATAATATTGGCGGGGTAAAAAAAAAATTTAATGAACCAAATTTGAGGTCAAATTTCTTAATAATAAAATATTAGTTCAAGGCAAACTGAATAAAGCCCTAAGAATAAATTAATTGCTAAATTAGTTAAATGTGTAAAATAATTTTTTGTACATACGTTTAAAATTCCTGGAAAGTATGTTGATTTTGAAGGTTTTGGTTTATGGATTTGTTTGTGATGTGTACGATTTTTGTTGTTTTCGTGTACGATTTTTGAATGGCCACGATTTGCCTCTATATATGTACATACAATGCCTCACAAATAAATAAACGATATTAGCCCTCCCTTCCAAATTGTTCATATTAGGGTTGAAAGTATTTCAGTTCAGAAATTGTCGAATCAGTTCCCTAGAATCCGTAATATTCTGTACTTGTAGTTCTTATTATTAATTATTTTTTTTTTACTATGGAAACAATAATTCATTTCATAACTACAGCTTTGATTCGTTTTCGCCTACAATATGATTATAATTTTTTGATTGAAAGCAAAATGTGTTCCTATAGTCATTAATTTTTTGACTTACTATTTACCATTTTGATATATTTTTCAAATTAGTAGCACGTAACACTAGACGAAATGCGGTAAAAAAAAGATTAAATAGCTATACAGTTTTAATGCCTAATTTATTTCTTATTTTTGATTGTTGAATACGTTCCTGTATCGATGCAATTAAGAAGTATAAGCCTAAGGCCAAAATATATGGTCCAATTTTTTTCCCGACCTAAAGAGAATTGGTCCGGCTTACGAAACTACTGGAAACCATGTTGCATAGAAATGTTTGAATACAACAGTAAAAAATTGCCTATAAAGTCCGGACCGAAATGTATGATAAATGAAAGGAGCGACAATAATGAGGCTAACAAAATTATTTGTACACTTCATAATCAATGTCGATTCGAAAAAAAATTTAGCATGTTTCTCTGAACTCGAAAAAAACGTCGTATGTAGTTCCGATCGAAGTGTGTAAATCAAAGGAATGACGATAATCATGCCCACAAATTTATTTGAACAATTTGAAATAATCGTTGACTCAAAAAGTTAGTTTCGAATAATTTACTGAGGAAGATCAAGTTGAAATTTCGCTTTTGGAGAAAAGTAGATACTTTCTTGCAGGTACGAACCAGCACGTGCTTTTTCACTAGATAAATTATTAACTCCAACATATTTGAGTATGTGTAGAATGCTTTCAATTTTCTAAGCCAAAAAAATAGAGCCTACAACGTAGGTTAAATAAAAAATTAAGCTAAACTTAAACCCTTATAATTATGTTCTTATTAAATACATTTTGTATATTCTGGAACATGCAATGCCTGCATGGCGTACATACCTTGTAACTTTAATTGTTACGTACTTGTACTTTGTATGTATGTAGGTACTCGTTAAATTCCACATGATAAAATTAGCTTGTTGGATTTAATTGCGATAATACGTCGGTAAATTACCTGAGCTACGGGTTCGTTTTGCAGCTGATATTGTTGCTATTTTTTTAGGTTGTAGGTAGTATGTGGCATGACGTTTTATTGACACTTTTTTATCTTATTAAAAGTGAAAATTTCCCAGCTCGAATGCCGATAGTGTGAAAAGAACGAGGCAATATTTAAATTGCTTATCGCTTAGCAATGGTTTTCTGTTTTAACGGAAGACGACTGACTATTTATTGTTCTTGCAATAAAATTGACTGAAGTGTGGCAGTAAATTTCTTCAAATGTTTTATAAGACTTCTTGGGTTGCTTTTTACATACTGTGATCCTTAAAAAGAGTGGGTTTTTTTTTAAAAGTTTTTTAATAAACGACTTCGTCTTAGAGAAATTTTGATAATTCTGAAGACACCGGAAAAAAAAATCAGCCAATGGTCTGGGTTAGTTTTTGGGACATAGTCTGGGACGTGATTAAAGTCAAGGTGCGACAAAAGTGCGGAGACAACCTACTCAATATCTGATCAGATCTAGAGTATATGGCGAAATTTGTGTAAACTTATAAAACCCCTTACTGTTCCTTGTGGGTTGAATATCAAAGAATTCCTGAATTCGGTTTTTAGGCATTTATATAAAAAGCTCGTGAAAGTAAAAGAAATTTGATATCTGAACATACCTAAGATATATCATTCGTGTAAACAAAGCCAACCCTTGAATATAACAAACCGCTGAAATTTATTTATTTGCCGATTTTATACAAAATCGATTAAACTAAAAATCGATGTTTCATTACAAAAAAGACGTATGTTGGACTTCCTGAAAATCTATTCAACCCCTTCACATCACCTCAGATGTTGCATATAAAAATATGTCAAATTGATTTACAGTCGATTCTTCTGCGGAATTAAAAATCAATTTGATATCTCATCACACTAAAGATGTCAGAATTCATGAAAGCGTATTCAACCCCTCACACTTCCGTAGGGGTTAAAAATCAAAAAGTCTTGATATTGATTTTATAGAAAGCCAACGAAAGTAGAAATCAATTCGATATTTCATCACATCTAAGATGTATGTAAGAATTCGTGAAAACGTATTCAACCCCTCACACTTCCGTAGGGGTTGAAAATAAAAAAAATCGTGAAATTGATTTTAAGCCGAGCTTATAGAAAGCCTACGGAAGTAAAAATTAATTCGATATCTCATCCCACCTAAGATATATGTTGGAATTCATGAAAGCGTATTAAACCCCTTCACACCCACTTAGAGGTTGAACATGAAAAAATCCTAAAATTACTTTTTAATCAATTTTATAGAAAGCATATGGAAGTAGAAATAAATTCGATATTTCATCACTTCCAGGATGTATGTAAGAATTCGTGAAAACATATTCAACCCCTCACACTTCCATAGGGGTTGAAAAAAAAAAATCGTGAAATTTATTTTAAGTCGATTTTATAGAAAGCCTACGGAAGTAAAAATTAATTCGATATCTTATCAAACCTAAGATATATGTTGGAATTCGTGAAAACATATTGAATTAAATTCTGAAAACAATTTCTATGCCTATATGTATATGCGGAGATTGCGAAAGTAAAATCGATATCTCGGAAGGCCTAAGAGACTCCTTGGGATTGAATTTAAAAAAAATCTGAAAACAAGTTCTAGGCATTTATCTAAAGAATTCGGAGAAGGAAAATTATTTCTTTATTTTAAAAGACCTAAGATATATAGTGAAATTCGTAAATTAATTCTCCCCTCGAATTTGTATGTCCTTTCCTAATATTCTTAACACTTAAAGTTGTCCACCTGATCAACACATGGGAATTTGAACTTCATAGCTCAAAGGATTTGTGAGCTACGAGCCACAGAACGCATTTGCGTATGACGGATACGAGGAAGGGACTGACTTTTTTTCCCATATTTTTGGGTCCTGAAACATGGATAAACCAAATTTGAGGGTTATCTACCCATTAACATGTTTTTTACTTCAAAGCTTAAAGGGTTTGTAAGTTACTAGCCATCAAACGCGTTTGTGTACGGTGTATACGGTGGACAGACCGACTTTTTTCGTTGTTTTGAAGTTTACTAGTCCTGGAACGTAAAAATACAAAGATCGAGGGTAGACTATCTACCCAATAAAAAATCTGAATTTAATATAAAGGGTCTGTGCGTTACAAGCCATTGATCGAGTTTCCGTACGGTGTATACGGCGAACTTTTCTCACTCCTATCTCGGGGTTTGGAACATAAAAATACAAAATTTTGGGGACTTTTTGCCCACTAAAATTTTTTAACTTAATAGCTGAAAGGTTTTGTGAGTTATAAGCCATCGATCGCGTTTGCTTACCTCTTTTTTGGGGGGTTTACTAGTCCTGGAAGGTATTATAAAAATATACAATTTTAGGTTAGACTTTCTACCCACTAAATAATTGTAACTTTATTGTTGAAAGGTTTTGTGAGTTACAAGCCATCGATCGCGTTTCCTTACGGCGTATACGGCGGACAGACGGCCTTTTCTCTCTTTTTTTTTGGGGATTTTACTTGTCCTGAAACGTAAAAATACGAAATTTGATAGTAAAAATTTGCAACTTAATGGAAAGGGTTTGGGACTTTTCTCCCAGCTTTTTGAGCTTTACTACTTCTGGAACGTATTATAAAAGTACTAAATTTTAGGGTAGACTTTTTACTCACAAGAAAATTTTAATTTAATAGCTGAATGGTTTTGTGAGTTACAAGCGTTTGCTTACGGCATATACGACGAACGGACGGACTTTTTCCCCCCTTTTTTGGGGTTTACAAGTCCTGAAATGTATTATAAAAATACAAAATTTTAGGGTAGACTTTTTATCCACTAAAAAATTGTTACTTAACAGCTAAAAGGTTTTGTGATTTACAAGCGCTTGCTTACGG
This sequence comes from Beris morrisii, assembly GCA_951812415.1. Lineage (NCBI taxonomy): Eukaryota > Metazoa > Arthropoda > Insecta > Diptera > Stratiomyidae > Beris > Beris morrisii. The sequence continues at coordinate 101,668,361 of OX638313.1, read as the reverse complement.
CGGACGGACGGACTTTTTTCCCCCTTTTTAAGGCCCGGAATGTATTATAAAAGTACAAAATTTTAGGGTAGACTTTTTATCTACTAACAAATTGTAATTTAACAGCTAAAAGGTTTTGTGATTTACAAGCGTTTGCTTACGGCATATACGGCGAACGGACGGATTTATTTCTTCCCTTTTTTTGGGTGGTTTACTAGTCCTGGAACGTATTATAAAAATAAGAAATTTTAGGGTAGGCTTTTTACCCACTAAAATTTTTTAACTTAATAGCTGAAAGGTTTTTGAGTTACAAGCGTTTTCTTACGGCATATACGGCGGACGGACGGACTTTTTCCTTCCCTTTTTTGGGGTTTACTAGTCCTGGAGCGTGTTATAAAAATAAGAAATTTTAGAGTAGACTTTTTACCCACTAAAAAAATTTAACTTAATAGCTGAAAGGTTTTGTGAGTTACAAGTCATCGATCGCGTTTGCTTACGGCGGATAGACGGACTTTACCCTTCTCTTTTTTTGGGGGGTTTCCTAGTCCTGAAACGTGAAAATACAAAATTTGAGGAAAAAGAAACTTTTTTCGTAATTGGGGGCATTCTTATGAAAATTTCGCTAGTACACTCTTCGAGGGTTGAAGACTAGTAGAAGTTTGCTAAAAAAAATTGTTGTTTTCTCACGATTAGCACTTAATTCGCAACACGATTCCCAAAATTGTTTTTGCTACTCGCTCATTCCCACTTTGTGTTAATTTTATAATTTTATTTCATCAAAATCGATTAAATGTTCTTACGTAAAACAGCGTTACTTCGAAATTGTATTCGTCATGCGTTTAAATAATTTCATCCTATTTCCAGTTTGAAAAAACTTGAGCAGTGTGATTTGGCGTAACAGAGAGTTTCTTAGTGGGAACGAACGATCTTGAGTCGACGAATAACAAAATTATTTTTCACTAATCCAAAGGTAAGGCAAAAAGGTCTTTCATCTTTTGATACGCTTAATTGAGTTATGCGGTAAAAAAAAAATGTCTTCGGAAATAATTTCGATTGCATCAAAACGCCAAAGTTTATAGCCTTTTGGGTTCAACCCCCTACAGAAAAGTCGAGTGGTTTTTTTCTGATATTTTCTTAATTTAAAGCAATTGATCCGTTAAATAACAAGACGAACAACAAGCTGTTGTAACGTGTGTTTTTTTTTATTATAATCCACAGGAAAAATTCCATAAAATGCATAAAGTGTGAACTGAAAAATGCTCGTAAAAAAAGATTAGCACAGGTAAAAAAGCCCCGATATGGATGAGTTCATTCACATTTTTAGAACGAAAACAAATCAGACAATTTATTTTATAATATCTTTTATTTTGTTTTCACACTTATCTCATCAGATTACTATTAGATGACTCAGTTGTGAAATGGTTTTGTTTCATATATGGTTCGACCTGATTAGAAAATTGTGGTTAAAATTCCGTTCTTGTCCTTACGCTTACGACTTATTTTCCACAAGATTCCATCGGAAAAAATCGTTATTATGCCCTTCACGTTAGAATTTCGTATTCAGGAGGTGCGACCTTTTTATCCAACGTTATGTTATGCTCGTATGCGCTCATATCTTCAATTTTGTCATTCTCTTCCGCAAATCAATTGTAGCTGCCAAACAGAAAAAATTACGCTTACAACGCTAATGTTACAGTTTATAACCTTGCGTTATTATTAGGCAGAAGTCGTCTTACATAAAAATTTAATCTACAATAGTAGCGAGTTGTCGTAAGCCGGTTGAATACGGCTTCCCTACACGGTGGGGCAAAAACATACAACATTTTTCGAAGGCGATATACAAAAATACCGGAATAATAACAAAATGGTATACCCCTCTGTATACCCAACAATAAGACAGAGAAATAATATTAAAAATGTTATAACTACCTACTGGAATACTCGTAACTTGATGCAGATAATAAAAAAAACTGTTTTGAAGACGGTTCCGTATTTCGGAATTATTGTCACGGGTGTAATGGAAGGTATCGGAGCGTGTACAATGGGGACATTATTACGACCAAATGGGTAAAAATGGACTCGAGATTAAAATGAGTGATTATGAAAATATACCACATAAACTTAGACCACCTTCTTCGTTTTTTTTGCGTTATAATTAAAAAATTTCGAAAACATAATAGACTCGTCTGCATAAAATATGATTTTACATCATTTTTTTTTTAAATAATGAAGTATAATGAAACCGAACTGAAGTTTGAAAACATGTTTTAAATTTTAGTGGTTTTAGCGATAGCGCACACTGTAGACTAAACAGTTGGACAACTTTTTAATCGCATCGCGATGCGCACACTCTTATCTGACCGACTACACTAGTAAGGGGGTACATCCGAGTAGAAAGCAGAAAAAATAGGTGAATTTTAGAAATTATTATCTCAAAAACTATTTGCTCGATTATATTCAGGTTGGTTTTATTCGAAAGTATATATGTTGAGGTACGCTCATAATTTTTTTTTATAAATATATATCAATCAGGGGCGCTGCTGTCAGGGTCGGCGTAAAGAAAGTCCGTCGCTCGCACGCTCTGCGGTTCCCAAGATTACATGCAGGCGGTATATTCAAAACAAAAATTTCAAATAGATTCTGAAAATGTAAAGTATGATGTTCTTCGCTACGTAGGGGTTTTTGAAAAAAACAATTTTTCACAAAATGGCGGCCGATTGAACTTGATTTTCAGTTTTAAATCTCATTTATCGACCTTTCTGGCTTGATAAAAAAAAAGTAAATAAGTTAAAAAAAAAATCCTATGTAGCGAAGTAGAAAACCTATCCTAAAATATTATGTGAAATTTTGGAAGCAATCGGTCAAGCCGTTTTCCGAAGATTTTGGGGACCGCTCTATATAGAGAATTCATGAAGGTCCCATTCCGGTTAACTGCCCATAACTTTCACAATTCTTGGAATTTCAATATGAAATTTACACACAATATTTTTAAGACCGCAAACTTTAAGACGAGTGAAAAAAAAATTTTTGAAAAAAAATAAATTTCTACTCGGATGTACCCCCTTAAGTCGATGTCCATAGTTACAGTCAATTGGTACTCGTATCAACCTATCACCACTACTGGCAGAGTATTATTGCTGTGATATGCATCATATAAGGCAGTGCAACTTTTTAATCGCATTGAGCTGCGCGCACACTTATCTGATCAACTAAACTATTTAGTTGATGTCCATAGTTACATTCAATTGGTATCAACCTATCACCACCGTTGGCAGAGTATTAATGCTGTAATCTGCATCATACAAGACAGGACAACTTTATAATCACATCGAGCTGCGCACACACTTATCTGACCGACGAAACTATTTAGTCGATGTCCATAGTTACAATCAATTGGTACTCGTATCAACCTATCACCACTGCTGGCAGAGTATTCATGCTATAATCTGCATCATACAAAAAAGGACAACTTTTTCATCGCATCGAGCTGCGCATACACCTATCTGACCAACTAAACTATTTAGTCGATGTCCATAGTTACAGCCAATTGGTACTCGTATCAACCTATCACCACTGCTGGCAGAGTATTCATGCTATAATCTGCATCATACAAAAAAGGACAACTTTTTAATCGCATCGAGCTGCGCACACACTTATCTGACCAACTAAACTATTATCTATTACTATATCTTATCTGACCGACTAAAATATTTAGTCGATGTCCATAGTTACAGCCAATTGGTACTTGTATCAACCTATCACCAGTGCTGGCAGAGTATTAATGGTGTAATCTGCTTCATACAAGACAGGACAACCTTTTAATCCCATCGAGCTGCGCACACTCTTATCTGACTCTTATCTTATCTGACTAAACTATTTACGCCGATAGTTACAGTCAATTGGTACTCGTATCAACCTATCACCATTGCTGGCAGAGTATTAATGCTGTAATCTGCGTCATACAAGACAAATCTATTTACATGTTACAAACAAGACACGACCAAATCCAGAGAGAAAACCGCTTGTAAACGATTTTTAAAATGATGCGTGCGCACATTTCCATTTAGAGGTCTAGCCCGACGGTTTAGTCGAGCTTCGATCGAAAGGAAATCCTCTTGCATTTTCAACTATTTAGTTTGACCGAAACGAAATGATTGGTGTGCGCGCTTCCATATAGCAGCAAAGCCATTAGCCGTTCAACTAAACTATCGCCCGATTAACGATCTAGTCTGTATCTAGTCTGCAGGTACTCTTAAAACTCAAATAGGCAAATTCAAAAAGTCCGTCCGTGTGCCTTGGACGTCGTATGCAAAAAGTTTCGGCGTTCCATAACTCGCAAATTACTAGAGATATAGTCCTCTAATTTTCACAAAAGGTAGATTAGGCGGCACCCTATCCTGTGTGAACTCTTTGAGGGAGCTAGTATGAATGGGAAGATTTGGGGTGGGGATGTAGAACCGCTTATGCTAGGAAATTGAAACTTGGAATTTATATAGAAATATGATAGTGGAGTTAAATAATATATAAAAATTATTGAAGCAATAATAATCGACTTAGGGACCCCAAACTTTTCGTGAAGTTTGCATTGTATTTGTAGAAAGTTTTCCATATGTAGTGACAACGGCCTTAGGCAGCGAGCAAGATAGGACACTTACACCAGTATTCTACCAATCCGGAAAATGGTATCATAAAATGAGAAAAAGAAATATTTTTTAAATTAAATGTTTCCGTAATTTTTGCTATAAACTGCACCTGATTGTATTGTATCAATTAAATTTTGTGATCTACAGAAAAGTCCTTTAATGTCAAAACTAACTCGATATCTTATTAAACCTAAGAGATCTGTCGGAATTCGTGTGTTTACGATCAGGTGATCGTTGCAAGTTGATGCTTGCTGGTGTGGAATTTTGTTGGCGAGTTCACAAGGGCAAAATTGCAGCTTGTTTGATATTTGATCCGGCTCGACGGACCAATGATTACAATCAGGGTATTTGATCTTGTTCAGTGGTAATTTTTGTTGAACAGGAGGGAATGAAAAGGTTGGAGATATATGAGTTTGATTTCGCGAACGAGAGTTGGGTTCGTTGAAAACGTATTACCTTTGAAAAAAGTCCCCAGCTGAAGCAGCGTGCAGATAGATTTCAATGGTTTCCGCTGATTTCGCGAACGAGAATTGGTTTCGTTGAAACGTATACTACCTTTGAAAAAGGGCCCCAGCTGAAGCAGCGTGAAAACAAGTCTCAAAGGTTTCCGTTTGCTACTGATTTAGAATACTTAGGTACCTTTCGGAATATCGCTAAAACAGCTTGGATGCGAATCGCAACTAGATATTCGTTAAAGTACACTATCCAAGAGAGATCGTATTGACGGTGGACGCGGGCCATGTAGCTTCGTCTACCGTTGTTTTGATCCAGCTACACAGTCAAAGCCGTCAATGTTGCTTCACAGTCCGGCCCATAAAAGTAGACTGTGGTGAATTTTTAAATTTTAGCTTTAAAGATGTGTTTGAAGTTCAAACATCGTGAAAACGTACACATGCTCTTTACATCTCCCTTGGGAGTAAATATTGCAAAAGTTCTGAAATTGTTTTTAAGGCGATTATATCATATGTTAAATCCCGTAGAATAGAAGCGATCTCGATATCTCATTGAACCCAAAAGATTTGTCGGAATTTGTGAAAACTCTCACAACCACCTCAACCTCCCTTTGGGGTTGAATATTGAAAAAACTGTAGCCCTTCCTACGATATAAAAACACAAATTTGTCGTCTAGAACGATCCCTCGACCCCTAAATGGCTAAAGTGGATACTACTCAAATATATCAACCCAATATACACGCTAAAAAGTTTAAACTTAAAAGTTTGAAGGTTTGAGTTCTACTAGCCTTCAAACGCAATTGCGTACACCGTATACGCCGGATGGACAAAATTTAAAACAATAAAGTAAAAAATACAAAAGATGTAGTTACAAATAAATAATAATAATAATAATAAAAATATTTATTCATTGATAATTTCGAGTATAAACTTATGTTATTAATAACCAGAGATTAGACAATAGCCTTAACATCTTTGCTTTGAGGGGTATTTTTTTTCCATATAAGTATTCCGAATTCTTTTGAAATTGGTGTAACAGTGTGACATAAAAATTCAGACAAAAACCTATTTCTATTCATTTATATACTAACTTTAATGCTAACTTAAAAAGAAAATAAAAATAAAATAAAAAATTTAAGCTATAAATCTAATTATTAATTGACGTAACCAGAGGGTTAACAGATGTTGTACATCTTTCGAGAAAGGTTAGATGAAATTTTTTGGCTGTGTCCGTGATTTTGGGAAAGCATACTAAGTGGTGAAGGCGAGCGGTAGAAAAATAAAATGGTTTGTCCAGTATTATTTTAAGGCATTTGTTCTGTAATGTTTGGAGTTTTGTTTTGTGAACTAAAGCACACTGGTTCCAAATTGGAGCTCCATATAATATGATCGGCTGCATAACCATTAGTTACAAATAAGTTTTACCAATTAAAAAAATTATTCAATTGATTCAGGTTGACAAATTTTCATATTTTATTTAATTATGGTCAAAAATTAAAAATCATTTAACATGAGGCTCAAATTCAATCGAATACAAAAAATGTCACCACTAAAACTTAAAAAAATACTGAAAATTTTAAATTTGTATAGTTGTTAATAGGTTTGTGCAATGAAGACAATATAACAATGGATGTATTTATTATGTCCGAAAATTCTTTAATCTAAATTTAAAATTCACATATTCATGTAATTCGAATGATGACGGATCAATTCGAAAAAGAAGACGATTTATTTCCATCTACCAATGCCATGAATCAAAAATTTGATTCACAAATTTCTAGAATTTATTTCAAAATCGTCCGCTGAATAAGTAATTCAAAAATCACCTACGCAATTAAGCGCGTGAAGGTTTATATTTCCCGTCCAAAAAAAAAATTATGATTAATTACACTTTCTCCGAAATGTGCATCATAAAACGCTAGTCACGAAACAACATTATTTTGTAAAATAAATAAAAACACCCCTTGGACAATGTCCACCTTTAAAGTGGAATCTAATTTCCATTGAAAGAAAGATTTCGGCTCAGGATGTGTCCTTTCAGGTGTAACAAAAAGAAAAATCAGGTGTGGTATTTTAGTTTTTTATGATTTTTTTTTATTACAGTCGATGTCGTAATCGTACCTTGTAGTACATTTTGTTAGTATACCGGTGTCGTGAATGGAATACTGTTCATGATCTTTAGGTCACCCAGAATACCGAAAGTGGAGACGAAATTTTAGTCGGCATATCCTTGTTTTGTCGGCACTTTTTGCCGGTTTTTTCTTTTTCGGAAATTTAATCCATTCAAAGGATCATGCTTTGTAGATTTTACCTGAGCAATTTATCAATCTTCAATAGTGTAACAAAATAAAGTATCATGTAACTATATTTTGAATTGAAGAAGATATTTTTTACATGACACAGCTTTCATAGAATGGAATATTTCTTAAGGTTGGGGTAATTATAGTATGGCTTTTCAATGAAAAATTTCACTAGTATGTCCTTAATTGCTTTAGATCAGTTTCACGAAAATGGAAGACTGCTCCGACTCACAAAACTAACGTCCAAATAGAAAATGGTGGTATTTTTTTAAAATCTCAATTCAAACACAAACCGTAAATAATTAATTAAATTGTTCAGAATAAAACAGTTCTAATAAAATTTATAAAATTTCATGCCAAAAAAAGATTTTAATGTAAAAAGTAAAAGGTCTTTTTTTAGATTAAGATGTTGGACCTTTCTACAAAATTAGTTTTAGCAAAATTGCTGTATTAATTTCAAAAGTGTTCACTGTCCAGTACGATATTGACAAAAATAAGAATTTTAGTTTGGAAAGGACTAAATGTAATTTAATTTTATCAAAGAAAATTCAACATTAAAAGTATTTTTATAAGAGTTCATCAAAACACCGCGGAAGTCTGCCTTTTTAATCAAATATACCTCCAATTTCAAGAATAATATTTACCTAAAAACATCAGTTTATTACCAAGACGATAGAAATTTAATTGTCTTTCAACTTGATCTTAACCTTTTCTTTTGTAGGACTAGCTATTTTGTGAATTATATTCGAATAGAAAAAATTTAATTTTATTCGATAAAAATTTCTTTGGAAATCATATTTCCGAAACAATCAGTTATACGATAGACTTAAATAACATTTTTTACTGGTCATTCGGTTCTCGTTTAATTTGATTTTACACAATTTTCACGTATGACTTGCCAATTTAGAGATTTAAAAAAACCCTAGACGAAAAAGTTGTTTTTAGAAAAGTCGAAAATTATATCGCAGAAGCTGGCTTAATGAATCAACACTAAACATGCAGATCTTTGGTGGAATATTTCTAGTACTGATTACATGTTATTAAACCTAATTTCGTCAGTACTGAACAAAGGTACCGCCTCAGTATTACTAATTCAGTACTGCAGAAATACCATATTCTCGGCGGAATTTTAGAAAATTTTCTTAAAGTTGATTTCTGCAGAGATTTTTTTTTTAACTTGGTTATTTTTCTTGAAACTACAATTTTTTGTCCACAAATATATAATATATATAACTTTAACCCAGGACCGCATCTTTCTGATGACAATACTCTAGCACTAATAATTCAGCGCTGCGCATGTTATTAGGAATATGAAGTAATTGAAAAGCACTGACGTTCTTCGATTTTTTTGACCCCGACCCATTCAGATCCCAAGTTAATTTTACTTTATTATTTCAATAATACAGTATTGTTATCGATTTTTAAAAAAAAAAAATTTGCTACCCTCAACATTTTTTTTTTTACGTTTCATAACGAGTAGTCACGAAAAAAGCAAAAAAAAATTCCAGTCCGTCTGTCCGCCGTACGCCGTACGCAGTACGCCGTACGTCTACCGGTGTACGGAAAATTGTTTGAAGGCTCGTAGCACCCAAACCCTATTAGCTATTTAGTTGAATTTTTTTCGTGGGTAGAGTGGGTAGGCCCCCTAAAGTGACCAAATTTGGAGGGGTGGGGGTGTGAGGGGGGGGAGGAGGGGGAAGTGTTTTAGACGGAAAATTTTGGTTTCTAGATCTCAGCAGCCGTTTATGCTAGGAGGCTGAAATTTGGAATTTATATAGAGCTTCGGTAGTGGACCCATTTGCAAAATACTTTATTATTAAAAAATAATAAAGTAAAAATTGCCGATATGGGTGAAGGTCCGAAATGCAAAAAAAGGGGAGATCGACACATTCCAAAATCCATATCTCCTAAAGGGTTAATGTCACAAAATTGAAACTTAATGAATATCTGTAGGTATACTAGGAGAATAGATCGGAAACAAAAATTTGAGTGGGAGCAGTAGCGTACGGGGGTGGGGGGTGTAAAACTTTAGATTACGATATCTCACGAACCAATTGCACTAGAAAATTAAAATTGGGTTTATGTATAAAGGTTGAGAAATGAAGTTTGCTAAAAGCAAAATTTTTTAAGGGGGCGGTGGAGCATGAAAGTGGAGGGGATAAGAATTTTTCTAAAAAATTACGTCTCATATCTCAAGAACCGTGTAAGATAGATGCTTAAAATTTTTACCAGAGGTAGGCCTTATAGACCCCTAGCAGAAAACAAAATTTTGGAAGTGTGGGTGTAGAGGGTGGGGGTGTGGGAGGATGAAAAGGAAAAAGTTCCGATTTTAATATCTCGACAACCTATAATGATGTAAAGCTGAAATTTGGTATTTAGATAGAGCTATATTAGTAGCATCTTGGAAAAATATAAATTTTTATAGGGGTAGTATGGTACGGGGTGGGGGGTGTTTTTCCTATCTATAGAACGGCTTATGCTACAAAGTTGAAACTCGGTACGTTTATGTAAATCAACTAGAAAACTAATTTAGGTAAAAAAAAATTTCAAATATCCATTGGCGTTCGGAGGGGGGGGGGGGGCAAAAAAAATGATCAGTGAATATGGAATGCATATATTTTCACAGTTTTCGTCATATCTATTAGGTCTTCCCAAATATTGAATTAATTTTTATTCCACGGCTTCTTCATATAAATACCTAGAATGTGTTTTCAGGATTTTTTAAAATTCGACCCCTAAGATCAGATATCGAATATTTTTTCACTTTCAAGGTCTTGCGTAATAATCGCCTAATACCCGTTTTTAAGTTTTTTCCTTTTCATCCCCTAAGAGGGTATAAAAGGGTTGAACAAGTTTTCACGAATTCCGTCATATCTTTTAGAAGTGATAAGGAATTGAATTGGTTTTTACTTTCTCGTGTTGTCCTCATATTTATCTATTAACTCCTTTCAGGATTTCGGATATTTAACCCCCAACTGGGTGTAAGGAGGTTGCATATCTGATGATATATCGAATTAATTTTTATTTCCTAAGGTTTCCTATATAAGGGCCAAAAATTCAATTTCAGTATTCTTAGGTATGCAATCCTAAGGCTTGTAAGGGGGTTGTATGCTTTTCAAAGCTTCGAAATATTTCTTAGGTTTGATGAGATATTAGATCGCTTTTCACTTCCACAGATTTTTATACTCTAGATGAAATCATATAGAGTATTATAAGTTTAATCCAGCCGAAAAGTTTGTAACGCATAGAACCAAGCCTCGGACGAAAAAAAGTTATATATTATTTTTTGTTTATTTGTGGCCAAAAACCTCAAATCCGCCTGACGTCCGTCCGTCCGTCCGTCCGTCCGTCTGTCCGTTAGCACGATAACTCAAGAACGCCTTCACCTAGGATCATGAAATTTTGAATCTGGATGTTTGGTTGAATTTGTAAGGCTAAGTTCGTTAACGGGCAAAATCGTCCTACTCCTTCGGGTAGCTGCCATACAAAATGTCCTTAATACACGTGTTCAAGAATATTGGTCGATAACTTTAGAAGGGTTTAAGCTACGTCTTTGAAATTTTGTATGTATAATTTTTATAATAGTTGGAGCTAAATATAAGATTATGAAGAAAATCCTGTTAGTCCTTGGTGTAGCTGCCATACAAATATCCTGTCAAAATGTATTCACTTAATTTACAAAACTCAGAATAACTCAAGTAATCTTTTAGCTACGAATTCGGAATTTTGTACAAGTTAGTTTTGAGTGAAAAGGAAGTCGGAGTTTACTAATCAACAAAATCCTTTTACTCCTTCTGGTAGCTGCCATATAAAATGTCCTTAAAACATGTGTTCAAGAATATTGGTCGATACCTTTAGAAGGGTATAAGCTACGACATTGAAATTTTGTATGTGTTATTTTTCCAATAGTTGGAGCTAAATATATGATTATGAAGGAAATCCTATTAGTCCTTCGTGTAGCTGCCATACAAATATCCTGTCAAAATGTATTCACTTAATTTACGAAACTCACTATAACTCAAGTAATCTTTTAGCTACGAATTCAGAATTTTGTACAAGTTAGTTTTGAGCGAAAAGGAAGTTCGAGTTTACTAATCAGTGAAATCCTTTTACTCCTTCTGGTAGCTGCCATACAAAATATCCTTAAAACACGTGTTCAACAATATTTTCCGATAACTTTTGAACGATTCAAGCTACGAATTTGAAATTTTGTACACATGAATTTTTGAATGGTTCCAAGAAAAAGGACAAATATGTAAGAAATCGAATGAGTCCTTCCTGCACCTCCCATGTGAAAGTCCTTTAAAAAGGACATTTTTTTTCGATGACTTACCCAGTTTAAGGTATGAAATTAAACACTGAATATTGTCTTTTAGTTTTGAGTAGCAATCTAATGGGAGTCCTTAATAAAGGACATACAACATGCACACACGTAATTCTACTTTATCCCCAACTACAATATAAATCGGAGTTCAGTATTCATCTAGAGTATTATACGATTGGCTTGCAGCCGATCGTGACTGCAGTATGTTTTATACATATAATCACTTACAAACCCATTTCTCAATTTTTGGATATTCAATCCCAAGGGTTTGCATATGTCTTCACAATTTTTGCCATCCCTTAGTTCTGATGAGATATAAAATTGCTTATTACGACATTTGATGTAATGACCTAAAGACCAATTTCCCGATTTTTCGAATTTCACGAACCAATGGGGTGTGAAGGGTTTGCTTACGTTTTCAAAAAATTTTCAAAATCCCACGTCTCTCTTGAGATATTATGTTGCTTCTTATCAAATCGTCTAAAACCTGTTTCACAATTTTTTCGAAATTCAAACCCCAAGTGGAAGTAATGGCTTTATAGGTATACGTTTTAACAATTCGTCATATCTCTTAATTCTGATGAAGCGGCAAATTCGCTTTTACTTCTATGGGCTTTTAGTGTACATAATATACCAAAATTCGAATAGTATACCATACACGGGCTTTTTCAATGTTTAATCGGCTAAAAATCTCTATTTTAAATATTTTTTTTTAAGAACAAAACTAACTTTCCAAGAAACCTCATAATATGGAAACAACTGATGATATACTCCGACTTTGACCACTCCCGAACTTTGACCCGAAAAATAATAAAGTTTTGCCCAGACCATTGACAGATTTTTTTCGTTGCTTTTAGTATCTATAGCATACAACTGTGATAAACTCCAAAACGTCACGAATCCTAAGGTTCCTCCTGCCGAAGAAATAAATTTCCAAGAAACTTTCACTTGTTACGGCACTGAAAAACTGAATCCAATCAGATCTATTTAGCTGGTCAATGCTGATGCAAATACAGTACCTACCTATTGATGAAAAAAAAATTAATTACAAAAATCAGGTAAATTTCTGATGCTATTCAGTACTGAAAAATTATATTGAAGCGGCTCCAAAATTTGAGTTCGGTTTAACAATATTCATACTCAACTGATTTTAGTATTAAACTATTCAGTACTTGATGGCCTGTACCTACCTAATAATGTTATGTAGGTAGTTTTGATTGAATGAATCCTGAATCACAATAATTTGTAAATCAAATTGAAATTTTGCAATAAAGAATTTAAAAATGCAACCAGAATACTGCAATTTCAGTAAAGAGTTACAATGGCGTCGACTGACTTATGTTTGCTCTAAGAAGGCGATGTTTGTTCTAATTGAACGAGATTGGAATTTTTTTACAATGGTAGAACATGGATATGAAATTTTCCCATCTTAGTAAGACAAAAAAATCGGCAGTTTGGCGAAAAAAGAAAGCCCATAGTTCCTTATTGTTCCGTTAAAAGAAACTTAGAGGCGCGAATGCACTTTCCGGAAGCCTTACTGGTTCAATTTCTTGCCAAATTCGCATCCTGGCTGAGTCCTGATTTGTGAGCTCCTCTTTTATTAGAATTATGCATATATCAGATTCCTTCACTTTCCACAAGCCAGTTGAACTTCTAGGCGAAGTAAGCACCTTGGCTAGCTAGGACTAGGTCTATGAATCCTTTTCATATAAAGTAAACGTAAAAATACTGCAAAGGAGGTTTCTTCTTTCCCAAAGTCGGCTCAATTTCCTGCGAAATTCTCTTTGACTGGGTCCAGATTATTAACTTCTACCTTCCCAGTAGGTAGGCACAATTGCTACCAGGTGACTCCTTCTTCCTCATGTCGATTCCTCATTTAAGGAGTCCTTTCAATTTCTCCAAACTGGTTCGACTTCTTAAGTTAGGTCAAGATCTATGAGCTCCTTACTTCTTGTGAAGTCAATGTGATCAGTCGTGTTCGAGTTAAATAGTTGAGCTATCATTGAAGCAAATTTAAAAAAAAAAAAATTCGGTCAGACACACACCCTACTGGTAGCAAGCACCGCCTTTCTGCCATTGAGGGCATGTCAGTTGAAAAACTTTTTCCGAAAAGGCCAGTTGTGAAGTTGTTTTGAACTAGGTCTGAAGGTGCATTGAATCATTAGAGGGCCCATTAAAATTTTGTAATCAAAACTTTGTGGCGGCAAAAACATTTACACCGCCATGGCTGTAATATAAAAAATATATCGTGCTTGCAGCTTACCATAAAAATTCATAAATTTCTATTACAGATGAAGGAAAAAAAGAAGAAAGAAGAGCCACTTAGATGATTTACTTACGGTGTACATAAATGATTTACTTATGGTGCACATAAATGATTTACTTACGAATGAGAAAACAGAACGCTAATCGATTCAGTTATGAATGCTTTCACATGAAAACGTATACCTCGCCTAGATGAATCGGTAGTGATTCACTTTGGACTTGCAGGATTTAAGCAAATTCAAATTTAGATTTGGGGTATTTGTTTCCAAGTAGGTAGGCCTTTTTAAACTTTAAACTATAGATAGCAGAACTCTACGAGCTTCGACTGATTCAAAGTAATTTAGTGTAGCCATTGAACAAATTTGAAATTGAATGCCACCTCTAAAAACAATAGTTTAAAATATTTTATTTGGTTTTCTTGGTAACTATAAAAATACTTCATAAAATATCGATAAATTCCGGAATATATCCATAAAACTACCAAATAGCAACTTATTATAATTATATAGCTCACACTATCAAACTGCTATACCATAAACCAGCTTCATAGCCTCAAATGTAATAGCTTTCCGATTATAAACAAATTGATTAATGTATTGTTTTTTTGTTTCTATTAGCCCCAGTTGCAAATATGCAGCATATTTTCATCGATTATTAATTTCTTTAAAAGCATTGTCGCTACAGTTATAAATTTTTACGGTAGAAACAACCAACAATGAGAATTAATAATTATTATTTTTTCACTTTGAACCACCTAAGCAAAAAAGGTAAATAGTAAAGAAAAAAAGTGAACAATGAAAATTTCAACAGTTGCACCTTTAGGTGAGGTTCTTCCCACAATTGATTATGTTAAAAAAAAAAAGAAATTGTTTATTCGCCAAGAATTTGGTTACAAACCATTCATGTCTGTGAAAATGTGGGCTAATGGAGTATCTGACTTTGTATTTATTTCGTTGTTTGATACGGAATTAAAATAATTGCGATCATTTTTTTTTTCCGGTCAATCTTTTCAGACCACAAAAATGTGCGGAGAAATAATAGTTTCATTAAATCGCTGTGAAATATCGTCAGGTTCCCATACAAATGACCTTAAGAATTTTCACGTTCTTTTAGGTACGTGTGTATGGTATAGTGACGAACTGAAATTTTAGATTAATTTGCAAAATTTAGCATTTTTTTTTGTTGCTTTGATAGTGCCGACTTTGTACCTTTTATTTAAATACCGGTCTGCCGATAGTCCGTTGCCCGTCGCAGGTTTTTGCTACGGTCTGGAAGAGAAGAATGCTATCCGAGATAGTGCATAAATCAAAGTTCCGAACCGACTTAAGCCGACTTAAAAGAAGAGAAAAATTTTTTGCGAGTATTTTCGAAATTGCTGCCAGACTATGTAAAATTTCGGAATTAATTTTGGGTGGTCTGAATGAAAATTGTCTTAATATTCAATAAGAATTTTGAAGATTGGGTGAATTTGGAAACCTTTTACTATAATTTGTTGAACTGATGTCATAGGTAGGAATGATACTGTTTATTTAATATTAATGTTAATGTAGGCATGTATGTTGATATGTTTTCTTTTTGCATAAAGCATCGACCTTGTGTGGTTTATATTATGATAAAATAGTAACATTTGCTGTATACAGAGTTAATTCGATAGAGCTATAAAATAAAGCGCTTGAGTAACCTTTATGGACAGTAAGACGTCGTGCTTATGAACATAGTTGTTATTTTTATTGGGACATTTTCTTTATTTTCTTTTTTGTCCTTCGATTCAAGGTAAACTTTATAGGTACGATTTTATTAAAAATTGAATCAAATTTAATTACATTTTCGTTATTATTCTTAGTTTATTATTTTAGCAATTTAGCAATACTAAAATAATAATTAATAAACATGAAAATAAAAAAAGGTATTCACCTGATATTGTTATATTTCAGTGTTATTTATTATTTGGATCTAGTGAACGGCGAGACTTTAGCAATGAATTTGAAGTGAAAACACATGAGTTTAAGTTTCTGAAAGAGTTGATACCAGGTAGAAAATGATTAAATACAAGCTGATTTGTTATAAAGTTAGGAGCGGCAGATATGTTGTATGACGCATGAGCTGTAAAACACATAAACAAATATATGCCTGTTTAGGTACCGTTTTCGAAACATGCCGTTTTTAAGTGTTTCTTGCCTTTTCTTCTATTGATATCAATTCTAAACCGGTAACGTTATTTTAATAGTTTTTTGACCATTAGAGTAAAATACTTGGGGCTTTTAAAAATGCTTTGTTTATTATGATGCGTAAAACTATAGTCAATTTAGATTCCTTTTTAGAACAATCGAGAGGAACATTTTTTGTTCACGGCCATTTAACTAGAAAACTGATTGTTACTCCAATATGAAATACTTTTCTATCACCTTCCAAACGAGTGTAATTTATTACTCTAGGTTAATAACTTCCTACTTCATTCACTTTTAATCTCAAGCAGTTTCGAAATTGAGCAATCCTTTTTATTAAAGTGCAACTACGAAGGAGAAACTTGTGCAAAATCTTTCATAAATTTAATTTTTTTAGTAGATATGTATTTAATTTTTAATTGTAAATTTTAAAGGATTGAGTAATTATTTGTTGGTTTTTCAAAAATATGTGAAATAAAGCATTTAAAGATTATTAACTATACTTTATTAAAAAAAAAGAATTTTTAAATTGACGTAATGGTACCTATACGTTAAATGTCAGTAACTTCTAAAGTAATTTAGCTTGCACGATATTAAAGCCAACAACATAAGATTTAAAAAACAAGAAATACTTTTTTTTAGAAGGCGACAACATAAGATTTAAAAAACAAGGAAAACTTTTTTTTAGATTTTTAAATAAATGGCCGTGAATTAAAATGGTCCCTTTGAAGAGTTATAAAAACATCCGACTGGAGCCCTATAGAAAGCAATAACCAAGAAAATTGTTAAGTTTCAATTATAGTTATTAAAATTTTTACTTTATTATTTTAATAATAAAGTATTGTATATTTCGTTCGTATTACCCGGCAGACCAAGAACACAGAAATCCGTCAGAATTCCGATGGAAAGTTCTTTATATAGTCGGAATTCCGGGCTAGAAATCCATGCAATTTCCGACAGATTTCCATATGGCGAGGTTGACGCTATTCCGTGGGATTTTTCTTACCGGAATTTTTGAGAAATGTCCGGAGCATTTCCCAACGTTTTTTTCCGCTTTCGAAAGCTTACTAAAATTTAATTTTGATCATTTTTATCAGGTTTGGTGTAAAGAAACATAGAGTCTGTATAATTTTCTGCAATCATAACCGATTGTGCGAAAATTCTTCTAATCCTGCTGATAATTTTTTGGGTCAGACCAGACAAGACAGCAAATTACTTTTCATTTCAGAATAATTTTTAATTATGTACTTCTCAGCACAAGGATTTTGGAATTTGCACAGAGTTTTCCACGATATGTCCGGATGTTGGCAAGTTCTTTTGGAATTCTGCCTGATAATTCCATGCAATTCTTATTGCTTTTCTTTATGGAATTATCTTTAAATTTTCCGACTGAAATCCAGCGGAAACTTCTGCGTTCCATTCCCCTATATCAGAAATAGCTCGGAACTTTCCGAGGATATCAGAACATTCCGCTTTATAGGTCTGCTGGGTATGTACGTTTTCCTATTACTTTATTATTTTTTAATAATAAAGTATTGTGATCGACCCGAAATTTCAAAAAAGTTTGCTGCCCTGAAATTTTGTATTTACATGTTTTAGGACTAGTAAACACCAAAAAAGCAAAAAAAAAAGTCCGTCTGTCCGCCGTAGACGCCGTACGCCGTACGCAAAACCGTTTGAAGGTGCGTAGCTCACAAACCCCTTGAGATAATAAGTTGAGATATTAAGTTTTTATGGCAGGTAGAGTGGGCGAACGTCTACGAATGGTACCTTTTGGAGGGTTGGTGGTGTAAGGGGGGAGGAGGGGGGAGCGTTTTATATGAAAAATTTTGGTTTCTAGATCTCAGGAACCGCTTATGCTAGGAGGCTGAAAGTTAGAACTTATGAAGTACTATGATAGTGGACCAATTTGCAAAAAAATAGTCGATAGGGGTTGAGAGGTGTGCGAGTGCCCCCCCCCACTCGCACACCGCACTTACCCCCCCCCCCCCCCCCCCGGGCGAAACAATGCGTCCAAAACGCTTGAAAGCTGGGATTGATAGATTCTAAAATCCGTATCTCCTGAACGATTGATGTCAGATGGCCGAAATTTTGTAGTTGTATTAAGGGATACTAGGAGATTAGAAAGGGGTTACAATTTTTAAGGGAAGTAGTGAGGTATGAACAACTTTGAATTACAATATCTTCCGACTCAATTGTGCTAGGAAGATAAAATTTGGTTTCTGTATATGTATAATTACCAGTGGAGTCTACTGAATGTAAGATTTTTGAGGGATGAGGTGAAGCGCTGAAGGTGTGGGACAGCCATTTTTCAAAAAATAAAATTTTTATATCTCATGAACCGTATCAGATATGATGTTGAAAATTTTACAGGAGTTAGGACCAGTAGACCCCTAGCGGAGAAAATTTTGAGGGTGTGGGTGTAGGGAGTGATGGTGACAGGGGGTGGAAATAAAAAAAATCTGATTTTAATTTCTCGAAAGCCGCAAAGGGTAGAAAGCTAAAAATTGATAACTGTATAGAGGTGCTATAGAGACATCTCAGAAAAATAAAATGTTTGATAAGGGTAGCAAGGTACGGGGGTGGGGGTGGTTTTTCATATCTCAGAAACGGCTTATGCTAGAAAGTTGAAACTTAGTATGTACCCATGTACGAAAAGCAGAACGGCACAGCACAGGCTTAGTACTGGTGCCAGAGTTGCCAGTACTGGCTAATGTTTCGGGCCCAGTATGTGGCCTAGACCAAATCATTGCCGAGCCAATGTCGATTTGATCACACCGGTCCTACTCTTGGTGAAATTCTGGCCCGATACAATTCTGGGCAGTGTACGGGACTCTGGTTGGACTCCGGCATTTCGCACATGGGTATATGCAGAAGTACTACAGAAGTAGTTAAAGCAAACAAATGTGCGTGAAAAGGGGTTTTTCCAACATTTTCAGGAACTTCGTTATTTTAACCTAGAGAATAACCAGGAGGCTATTTGGAACGTTATTTTTTAGGTTATCAGTCGCATAGTGACCTACACCGCATCTCAGTATTCAACACGCTTCGGACTTCTACCCAAAAATAATAAAGTTGCGCCCAGACTGTTGGCAAATTTTTTTTTGTTTGTGTTTAAACTAATTTTTGTTTATTTATTTAGCGTATTATAATGTTATTTTGAGTATTTTTTGCCATTTTCTGTATTTTTGTACCTTTTCCTACTTTCGTTCATATTTTTGTATCTTTTTTCTATTTTTTGCTAGTACTCAAGCTTTTGCAGATTTGTTGTAGTGTTTTAGTATATTGTGTATTTTTTCCCATTTTTCGTTTATTTGTATAATACTTTTTCTTATTTTTTGTTAGTATTTTTGTACCTTTTTCTATGATTTGCGCTCAAACTTTTGGCTGATTTAATTTAGGGTTTTAGTATTTTGTATAATTTTTTGCAAATTTTTCGTATTTTTCTAACTTTTTTTTATTTTTATACTCTAGATGAAATCACATAGAGTATTATAAGTTTAATCCAGCCCAAAAGTTTGTAACGCATAGAACCAAGCCTCGAACGAAAAAAAGTTATATATTATTTTTTGTTTATTTGTGGCCAAAAACCTCAAATCCGCCTGACGTCCGTCCGTCCGTCCGTCCGTCCGTCCGTCCGTCCGTCCGTCCGTCCGTCCGTCCATCCGTCCGTCCGTCCGTCCGTCTGTCCGTGAACACGATAACTCAAGAACGCCTTCACCTAGGATCTTGAAATTTTGAATCTGGATGTTTGGTTGAATTTGTAAGGCTAAGTTCGTTAACGGGCCAAATCGTCCTACTCCTTCGGGTAGCTGCCATACAAAATGTCCTTAAAACACGTGTTCAAGAATATTATGAAGAAAATCCTGTTAGTCCTTCGTGTAGCTGCCATACAAATATCCTATCAAAATGTATTCACTTAATTTACGAAACTCACTATAACTCAAGTAATCTTTTATCTACAAATTCGGAATTTTTTACAAATTAGTTTTGAGTAAAAACGAAGTTTGAGTTTACTAATCAGCGAAATCCTTTTACTCCTTCTGGTAGGTGCCATACAAAATGTCCTTAAGACACGTGTTCAACAATATTTTTCGATAACTTTTGAACGCTTCAAGGTACGAATTTGAAATTTTGTACACGTTCATTTTTGAATGGTTCCAAGGAAAAGGATAAATATGAAAGAAATCGAGTGAGTCCTTCCTGCACCTCCCATGTGAAAGTCCTTAAAAAAGGACATTTTATTTCGATGACTTACCCAGTTCAAGATATGAAATTAAACACAGAATATTGTCTTTTAGTTTTGGGTAGCAATCAAATGGGAGTCCTTAATAAAGGACATACAACATGCACACACGTAATTCTACTTTATCCCCAACTACAATATAAATCGGAGTTCAGTATTCATCTAGAGCATTATACGATTGGCTTGCAGCCGATCGTGACTGCAGTATGTTTTGTAAGTATTTTTGTACCTTTTGCTATTTTTTGTTCGTGCCCAAACTGATTGTATTTAGTGTTTCACCATTTTGTGTCAAGTTTTCCCAATGTTTTTATTTTTTAACTTTTTGTACGTTTTTCAACCAGATTTTATTCAGTGCTTTAGCTTTTTATGAGTTTTTTTCCTTTTTGTTGCATTTTCCTTCCTTTTTTAATTTTTTGTTCAAGTTGTTGAGCCTTTTCCTACTTTTTCTACTCGGCCAAAACTGTTGACGGCTTTATTTAGTGTTTTAGTATTTTGTGTCGTTTTCTGTAATTTTTTGTAATTCAGCACCTTTTCCTAAATTTTGCTCGTATTTTTCTATATTTTCCATGTTTTGTTCGCGCCGCAACTTTAGAAAATTTTATTTAGTGTTTTCTGTAATTTTTTGCCAAGCTTTTCTAAATTTTTTTTGTTCGATCCAAACTTTTGGCAAATTTTGTTTAATGTTTCAATATTTTGTGTATTTTTTTATATTTTCCTACCTTTTGTTATTTTTGTACCTCTTCCTTTATTTTGTCCGTGGCTAAATTGTTGGTATTTCGGGTTTTCATATTTTGTCTAAAATTTTTGCCATTTTTCGTATTTTGTTCAGTTTTTTGTTCGTATTTTTGAATCTTTTCCTACTCACAAACCATTGGCAGATTTTATTTAGTGTTTTTGTATCTTATGTAATTTTTTATATTCTTCTCCTTTTCTTATTTTTTGTTCATATTTTATCTTTAATTTTTTCGGCTCTAGCCCAAACTGTATATTTTTTATTTATGGTTTTAGTATTTTATGCAATAATTTTTTTTTATATTTTTGTATAATACCTTTTCTTATTTTTGGTTCATATTGTTGGACCTTTTTTCTATTTTTTTCTGCCTGGCCAAACTGTTGGCAGCTTTTATATAGTGTCTTAGTATTTTGTGTTAGTTTTTGAATTTTTTTGCATTTCAGAACCTTTTCCAATTTTTTTATTCGTATCACCTTTTAATATTTTTTTTATGCGCCTAAACTGTTGATTTATTTTATTTAGTGTTTTAGTATTTTCTGTAATTTTGGGCCCATCTTTTCTAATTATTTTTTGGCCAATTCCAAACTCTGGTGGAATTTGTTTAGTGTGTAATTTTTTAAATTTTTGCACCTTTTCCTATATTCGTTATATTAAAATTTTTGACTAATTTTTGTATTTTAGTTTTTTTTTTTGAAAATGGTATTTTTTCTAAGGTAAAGTCTAATTTTTAGAGCTTTTTGGTTGTTTTTCGGCATCAAAGGAGTTTCTGGTGCGAAACACAATTTTTTTGGTTTTTGGCCTTTAGTAGTTTTTGTGCTATTTTTGAATTTTTCTACTTTGTTAGATACCTACATTTTTGCCATTTTTATGTTTTTGTCCCTGTTTTTGTACTTTTATAATTCATTTTCCAAATTTTTGGTTGTTTCTTCGTCGTTTTTCCTATTTTTGTTATTTTATATACATTTTCTGTATTATTTTTGTGTTACTTTTGGATTTGCCCTTGTTCTTGGTTTTTTTTTCATAATTTTGGAATTATTGTTTTTGATAAATTTTTGTATTTTTGGCAAATTTTGTAATTTTTGCCATTTCTTTTTTTCTATACAATTTTTACATGTTTTATATTTTTGCCAATTTTTGTATTTTCGCAGTGTTTACTATTTTTCCTATTTTTCCATTTTACAATTTTGTTTTTTTTCCAAACTGTTGTCAATGAGCTCAGTTGAATTTTGGAATAAAAGTGCCATGAAAAAAAATCCTCGAAATGCAGTGGGAACACAACGGTTTGATTGATTTAACCGAACCTATTTTATTTTTGATTTCAGTACGCCATTCAAAAACGAACCCTGAAGACCTCATTGATCACATGCTTGATTGTTGCTATTACCAATAACGTTGAGGATGATTCTTTGTTCTGCATATAGGCAATGCATCCAAGTCAGCTAAGGTCAAGCGGTTTCTTCAATAGTTCCACTCAAAATAAAGTGACTTTCCATTTTTTTGTTGATTAAAAATACGTTTCAATGTCGCCTTAAGTTCAACGGCTGCACATTGAAGTGGGTACTAGTGACTTGGAAAAAAAAACGTCCTGACATTGAAAAAAAACGTGGTCTATTTTGTCCACTTTTAACATGGATGGTCAATCACGACTCTCGTTAGCAAAGTTCTTATAATGTCCATTATAAAATTCCTCTTTAGAAATGAATCGCGCCGTTTGTGTTGTCGTCAAAAACGCTCACTTCAAACGAAGGCTGTTCGAATGCAACAATTAGTTCGAATGATAGTGCAATAAAGATTTTCGTTTTTCACCAATCAGACAAAAAACCTCATCTAATTGTTGAGGTGATACGAGAAAATTATAAGGTTGCCAACGAAAGTGATGGCAATTTTTCAATTTGTGACCTGGCGACATATCAGTGCCAAAAGAGCCCAACGATTGAATAATCCGATTGTGTCTGGGATGTGGCAGAGAAAGTACATCGTGGGGTCTTTCTTAATGGGGGTCTCTTTTGTAACATTGGTTTAAAGGTACATTGGATCCAATTTACCTTTTGCGGTTTAATTTTAATTTTAACACGCTGTTCGACAGCATGGAGCTCGGTTTCTTTAAGCTGGGCTTCGTGGCACTATAACGACATTCTACACTTTTGTTTGAGGTTTTCCTTGAATTCGAGCTAAGTTCCGTGTTCTCAAGATTGCTGCTAGCCGGAGACAGTTGGGTAGCATGTCTTTTTTTTTTTATTGTTGTCTTATGAAATACAACTTACCTTTCTTACCTCGAAAGCCGACACGTATATGGCAAATTAGTCGCGGCTGAACTTGAACTCATTTACCGGGAGCGATCGTGTTCTACCGTTTTTAGGCCAATAATTAGGCTTAGCTGGGCGCTCTAAAGTTTAAACATTACCTGGGTGGTGTTGGAACAAATGGTTGCTCTTAGCGTCAAGGTAATATCCGTGAGGCTATGTATCAAGCTTATGATATTCGAATTGTAGGAAAAAAAATTGGGAACAATTTAATAGTACCTTGTATCGGGGGATTGGTGTTGCCCTCAAATCAGATCGTGCCGGATGTTAGATTATTGTCGGTTTTACCTAGGAAATTATTAAAAAAAAAAATTGTATTTTTGATGCTTTCAACAACCGGGCAACATGGTTTTATTTAATATTTTTTTCCAATTACTAGCACAAAAATTCGAGCACTTTTGTGTAATTTTGTATGTTTTATGGTGCTTCTCCGAACTGTTTATTAAAGCTACCACCTTCGTAAAATTTCATAATTTGTCAGATAATTGAATTACACTTTCACTTATCCGTACGAGTATAGAGAGCAATATAATTTTTTTTTTATTAATTGTTATTAATGCTAGCTTTTATTTGAATTGAATCAGTAGCCAAGAGGCAGGTTGAAACTTACTAACCGTAACTTTGCACCTCATTTGCTTAGCACACGTTTTTTTTAAAGTTTACTTTCAATTTCAATTTCAAACCGCAGACTGTTTGCAAATCGGACAAAAATAATAAATAATAATAAAAATTCACAAGTGGATGTAATTTTTTTTTTTGATTTCATAATAGGCTATTTGGGCCCTTGAAGAAATTCTTCTCGGGTCGCCTACACATCTTTTATATGAAAACATGAATAATAATTCGGCTTCGGATTTTTATTCGAAGCCTGCAGGCTAAAGTATACTGCAATTACACAAATAATATTTCGTTAATCGAAAGTTAATTGAAGCGGATTTGTTATGAATGAGATTCGGTTTTTTATTTTTATTTTTACGTAACACTAGTACTTACATGTGAATGGATTCTAGTAGGTACTTCGGACGACCATTTGGCTGTGTAATGAAATTTTAATAATTTTGTATACAGATACGTTAAATGTTTGCAGACGGGATTGCCGTCTTGTTGAGATTTTACATCATTTTGTTGTTAGCACAGATTAACATGTGTTTCCAAACATTTGTTTTTAATGTCATTGAATCAAAATTGGCTTTTATGGTAATTAGTTTTAATAAAAATAGATCTAAAATTTGATCTACATTTAAAGATTTAATTTCCTTTTTGTACATCATACAGAAGTTACGACTTTCTGGACAAAAGTTTTGCCACTCCTATATAAAGGCAAAAAAATTTGAGAAATTCTACTAGTGGCGGTACCTATGTGTAGTTCATGATTTTGCATTGCAAAACGAGAAAATCGACAAAATATTTCACTTGAGAGGATGCATTTGGTTTTTAGAGCTTTTCCGTCAATTTGTAATTGGAAAAATCTTAAACAATGAGTTGAAATAAGATGGGAGAAAATGCTTCACGTATGAAAAATCAAAAATACTGTTGCGAGCTAGGGGCTCGCCTGAATTTTAAGTAAAATCAATAGAAAAGCAACATTTTATTATTCGCACTTAATAATCGTACTACTGGCAACGCTTTCTGATTTTATGTACTACTTGATCACTGCCTGATCGCTGCTACCAATTCAAATCGTTTTATTAATACTTTCGCGTAGATATTGATCGTCGTATCGCTTCACCGTAGTAAAAAAACTGTCTTGGCTGCAAACTCTGTTGTGCTTATATACTGCATATGTTGAGCCGAAAGCTTAGCCGAATATTCGGTGTGTTGAGTTGTTGAGAACCTGCTAGGAAAGAGTGAGAAAGAAAAGTGTTCGAGAAGTATATAGAAAGGTTCTTCGTATTCCAGTTGCATATTGAGAGGCGTGGCTTTCTCACTGCAAACTGGGGTGTGTTCAAGATGCCAGCTGTAGCTGCTTCGAAAGCATAGCATAGCAAGACTGTAGCAACTGCTAAATTCAGCCATAGCAAGATATAGCTTCTTCGGGTTTTGTACAGCCAAAAGCAGCTTCTATAGCTTACAACAGCTGTTCGACACATACATATGCAAGTTGGCGTAACATATGATATATATTATAATAAAATTAAGTGAAAATGAGCACTACTAGTAGTGTCCTTAAATTTTTCGCTTATTTCCATTGTTAATAAAAGATCATTTTCCATTTTAAACATTCAAAATGACGTTGAGACGAAACTAACAGACATATATGAATACTGCAATAGCTGCTTTCTTGCTACAGTCCGGAGTATGAGCAACAAAAAGCAGCTATGAAAGAAGCTTTTTAAAAATCTTGGACAGATCTAGTGTCAAATGGCAGGTACGAGAAAGCAGCTTTTTGGTTGCTTTGGACACACAAAAGCATACAAGAGCAGCTAATAGCAGCTATAGCAGAAATCATGAACAGAGCCCTGATGGCATTGAGTTGTGCGGGCTGCTAACAATAACAATATTTTATAAAAAATCTGCCAACAGTCTGGGCGCAACTTTATCATTTTACGGGTAGAAGTCCGAAACGTGTTAAATAATGAAATGCGGTGTTGGGTACTATGCGACTGACAACCTAAAAAATAACGTTCAAATAGCCTCCTGGTTATTTCTTAAAGCTTATAGAAGTCAAAGTGAATTCCTAATCTCAATATACCTTAGGAATATATCAGAATTTGTGAATATGTACACAACCACTTTGCACCCACTTAGGGGTTGGATATCGAAAAATTTTGAAGATCGTTACTAGGCGCTTATATAAATAGCGCGCAGAAGTAAAATTGCTTTGATAGCTCGACATGTCTAAAAGTTTTAACGAAATTCGTGAAAATGTGGATTCACGGACATTTTTTTTACTCAACCTCTGAACGCCAATAAAAATCTGAACTTTTTTTTTGCTTTAATTACTCTAATAGTACATCTGCATATACGTACCAAGTTTCAACTTTCTAGCATAAGCCGTTTCTGAGATATAAGAAACTACCCCTCACCACCGTACCTTGCTACAGCTATGAAAATGGATGTCTCTATAGTGGCTCTATAATAATCCTAAATTTTTAGCTTTCCATTTATTACGGTTTTCGAGAAATAGAAATCAAAATTTTTTCCTTTCTATCCCTTTTCACCATCACCCCCTTCACCCTCTCCACTAAATTTTTTTTCCCTATTAGAGGTCTACTGATCCCAACTCCTGTAAAATTTTCAAGATCATATCTGATACGGTTTCTGAGATATAAAAATGACCTTTTTTGAGAAATTGCTATCTCCCCACTTTCGTGCCCCACCTCCCACCGCAAAAAATTTACTTTCAGTAGACTCTACTTGTGATCCTATATACAGAAACTCAATTTTATTTTCGTGGTGTAATTGGTTCGGAAGATTGTAATCCAAAGCATGAGGGGTTCCTGAGATCTGGAAACCAAAATTTTTCGTCTAAAACGCTCCCCCCTCATCCCTCTTTACACTCCCACCCCCCAAAAAATAGCAGTCGTAGGAGTTTACCCAATTTACCCACCATACAAATTTCAACTTAATACTTCAACGGGTTTGGGAGCTACGCGCCTTCAAACAATTTTGCGTACGGCGGACAGACAGACATTTTTTTTTTTGCTTTTTTGGTGTTTACTAGTCCTAAAACGTGTAAATACAAAATTTCAGGGTAGCAAATTTTTTTGAGATTTCAGGTCGATTGCAATACTTTATTATTAAAAAATAGTAAAGTAAATTAAACAAACAATGTTATACTAAACTCCGATTTAAACTGTAGTGGGGGACAATAATAAAGAGTGACGAAGATACTGCGTATTTTTTTAAAAGTGATTTTGTGTCTGTTCCATCAATTGCAATGCACATTTGACATGGTACCTCAACGCAGTTTTGAGGCCACAGTATATCTCCTTCCTCTCTCTTTAAAAAGGCTTTTAGATTTGCCGGTTCTCTTGCAATCGTGCAAAACGTTAAAGCACATATTTTAAAGACTTTTGTATGGAGTTTACTTGAAGGAATAGAAGGTCCTTGCTCAATAATACTTCGAACTTCATCTTTCGCTTAAACTTAAACACAGCCAATTTGAATGCGTTCTCAAAAAAAGCATTCGATAAAAAAAATTTTTCACGAATTTCGTCATATCTCTTAGGTATTCGTTTTAGTTCAAAAAACCCCCTAACTAAAAGCACAGAAATCGAAGTAAGGACATATTTAACCCCCAAGGACGGTAAGGGGGTTGTATACGTTTTTACAACTTCTTCCATGTCTCTACGGTCCAATGATATATTAAATTATTTTTTACCGCCACTGATTTCTTAATAATTGTCAAAAAATAAATATTTAAGGTTTTTTTAAATTCAATTCATGCGGGGTGTAATGGGTTTTTGTACACATCAACGAATTTTGCCATATTGCTTAGGTCTGATGAGATGTAATAAATTGGTTTTCGCTTTCATGGAGTTTTTATATAGTCGTCTAAAATCAATTTTAAAATTTTTTGATATTCAACCCCAAAGGGAGTTGCTTACGTTTTAACGAATTTCGCCATAAGTTTTAGGTCTGATTAGGTATTGAACAAGTTTTTACTTGTATGAGGATTTTTAATTGTACGAGGAATGACTGAAAAATGTTGAAAGTTGTATCTTACAAGTGGCTATTCTATCAACATAGTTAACCTTCTTATCTCAAAATTACCAGTGCTATAATTCGACTTTAACCGCATCCTGGATTATGACCCAAAATTGTAATTGGTGTTCTAGAGGTGTCAGTCTGGTGGAAGAAAACAAAGCAGAAAACTGCTCAGCTTAAGCTGACTAAATTACAAAGACTGGCATGGCTGGGTATTACTGGGGCGATGCGCACCACTCCCACAGTTGCCTTAAAGGTGCTTCTCAACCTAGCACCTCTACACTTATAAATACAGAAAGAAGCTAGATTCACCACATATGTTACAAACTTTTGAGCTCGGAGGACGAGTCATTGCGCAAAATAGCTTGCCCAACTCTCTTCGCGGAACTCAACAAAGACCCCATACTAGCGATACCTCTTTTTGATTCAATGGTACCGAAATTTAATTTCACAAAGCCATTCAAAGTTGTCCTACCTGAAAGGGAGGATTGGGCCACAAACAAACCCACTCCAAAACCAGGATCCATAATCTGGTACACAGACGGATCTAAAACGGATCAAGGTGTAGGAGCAGGAGTTTATGGAGTGCGCCCAAATGTGAAATTCTACTGTAGCATGCACATAACATCCACTGTTTTTCAGGCGGAGACTCCTGCTATTGAACTATGCATTAGAGAAAATATCAGACGGGGCTACAAAAACCAAGAAATATATATTCTCTCGGACAGCAAGGCAGCAATAATGGCACTTCAGTCCGTTCAAATCTACTCCAAACTTGTTTGGAATTGCTTCCAATGCCTGATTGAACTCGGAAATAAGAACAGAGTTAGTCTCATTTGGATGCCGGGACACAGCGGCTATGTAGGTAATGAAATGGCCGACTTAATGGCTAGAAAGGTTCAGAAGCTGACTTCATGGGACCATATCCATTCTGTGGGATACCATTAAGCACAACCAGAATGAACATCCGAATGTGGCAAAAATCGCAAAGTGCCATTCACTGGGACTTGGCACCGGGCAACCTTAGTGGGAGCTCTGACTGGACATTGTCACATGAGGAAGCATCTCAATAGGATTGGTCTCTCTGAGACTAAAATTTGCAGAATTTGCAATGACGAAGACGAAACACCAGAGCATATCCTCTGTGAATGTGAGGGTTTAACTCGCAAAAGGCTTCGTCACTTCGGTCAGGGTTTCATGGACCCATCGGAATTCCTGACCATTCCTCTTCGCAAAATACTAGGCTTCATTGTAAGCGCAGGGATCGAAGAGGAATCATAATCAAACCGGGTGGACGTCACAATAAGCCCAACTGTGGCTGCAGTGACAGAGGTTAACCATTTCAACCCCTATTTCCAAATCTATCTATCTAGAGGTGTCAGTACCGTCGGCACTTCTGTCGAACGTTAACTTTAACTGCTTTCCGGACTTTGTCTCGAAAAATAATAAAGTTGCTCCCAGATTGTTAGCAAATATTGTTTCTTTTTGTCTATTGAAACCAAGGTTTAAGTGGTTTTGGCGGACAGTGCTAAATTTCAAAACACATCTAAAATTTGTGTAAATTTGTTAAATCTTTCACCATTCAGAAAAGTTTTGCGAGGATTCTAAAGCAATACTGAAATAATTGTTCCAATCTTGTATTAACCTAGCTTTTAAGGCTCCATGTGCATGTTAAATGCGATTTTGTGGATTAATGGCTATTTTCAAGTGAATTTTCCGCTTCAATAATAACAAAAAAACCAAATAAAATTACACCACTTTATTGGCTGGTACGCAGACTAGGTCGGTCATATAAAAAAAATTCAAAACTTTATTTGAAAAAATAACTATTACAACATTAAGCCTTAAACATCCTCTAACTTTTTTTTCTATTAATGATTCAATTACACTGTTGATATTTTGCAAGTTTCAATTCTACAGAGCGCCTATCCCTAATATCAATCGATTGATCATATGTATGACTTGATATTGTGTTTTTATACCTCATATAGTTTGGAATCATTAAGAACGATTGAAATCTTAGTGGATATTTCAAGAAAACTCGATTTTATTTAACTGAAGATGGCATATATCCGTATGCTCTGTCAAATCTTCAAAAACCCGGTGCACGTTGTTCTTAAGGTCCCAAATTTTTTGACAACATCCATATTTGGTCTGTTTTTAAATCCAACTTTTTAGCCTACGAGTAGTTTTTCTCTTATGTAAAGTCAAAATCGAACGTAATGATTTATTACTAAATGAAAATGTAGATTTAAAAGAAGGAAATGAAATGCTAGGTGAGGCAGAAAGCGCTTACAGAAAGTCTTGGATATCGGCTCGATAGCGTCTTTATGGATATTATGAACCGAAAATATCCATTATGCTAATCAGAGTGATCTTCATGGTCGAAGAAAGATCGATGACTACCGTTCTTTTATAAGACGTTGTAAATCTCTTTCTGTTTTTTTTTTGCCTATTGTTATTGTTTGTTGAGAGTTGTTGGTTTTTATTGCTTGGCTTTTGTAAATTACTTCCTTCATCACGGTATAATACCTGAGATGTTTCACTCTCATTCGGGCATCACTGACTGCACCAACGCGAAACGAAAGTTTTCCGACATCTTGGCTATTTATATTATTTATCTTTTCTGAAAATCGTACGGTTTGATGCGTTTTTCTTATGTGGAGCGGGCGATAGGTAACGGCCGTTAAGGTTGTGAATAAAAAAAACAAATATTTCGATTAAAAGAAAATTTCAAGATTATTTTTAAAGGTGCGTAACGCGATACTTCCTTTTATGGATCTATTCTTTTAAATAAATCGTTAAAGTTGCGTGCATTTGGGCACGCTTCGATCTTATAAGAAACACCGATGTACCTACTGTTGTTTTTAGTGTCGCAATACCAAATATTTATAACATTTCGAAATTTATACTCTCTTTTCGTTCCACTATGCAAACATCAGTCGGTAAACAATCGAGGCAAGTGAATAAATTTTAATTTTTTTTTCCGGGGTTTTTGTTCAGGTTCAAACTATTTTCTCCTTACTGTTTTTTAGATTTCAATTTTAAAGTTCAAGTGAATAATTTCAAAGTTGATCTATGAAATAAGATTTGATCTGAACATCTATGAATTTGAACAATTCAATGAGTTAGTTTCATTATCTTTTTTTTTTTAAATGTAAAAGTCTTGAACATTTCTTTCGTGTCGTTAAGGCTACATGAAGAACTTTTTTTTGATATTTGAGATATTGAAGAATACTTTTAAACCTTTATGAAAAAGACATTTTGAAAATTATCGAGAAAACTAGCCTGGCTTGGTTGCGAATAATTTTGGACTCTTAAAAAATGTAACGAATACTTTTCGTGCATTTATTGATAAATTTTCAAATTTAAAAGTTTTAATTTCTCTATAAGAGTCTGGAAAAAGGAGGAACTTGCGAGGGTGTTTCGGTGCATAGAATTAAGATTAAGATTTTCTTCAAACTCGAAGTTCGCTGTTCGAGTTTGAAGAAAATCTGAGGATGTTTCGTTGTCCTCAAGCAAAAGGGCATATTTTGATAAATTTCCAAATTTCAGGAAATTGGTTTTTCTTTATGAGTTTGGAGAAAACCCGAACCAACGAGGGTGTTTCGTTGCATAAACAAATAATTTTCAAATTTTTTTGATTAATTTTAAAACTTTTAAAATTCGATTTCTTTAAACGAGTGTGGAGAAAGCTCGAATGTGCGAGGGTATTTCGAGAACGAATTTTACTTTATTACTTTTCAATAATGCAGTATTGTGATTGACCTGAAATTCAAAAAAATTGATCTAAACTGAAATTTTGTATTTTCAAATTTTAGGACTAGTAAACCCCAAAATTGCGTCTGTCTGCCGTAGACGCTGTACGCCGTCCGCCGTACGCAAAAGCGTAGCGTAGCTCTCAAGCTCGTCGAGATATTATATTAAATTTTGTTTTGTTTGTATAGGGTCCGGCAAAAAAAAGCACTGATTTTCGGCGTACATTGTTCCTATATGGGTGGGGGTTGAGAAATGTGGTGGTGCTTTGTAGGTGCGCTAACTCATAAAGTTTCAGTATCCCATTATGCCTTGGTCAGGTGAACATCGTGGGTTCGTTGTTGAAACTTATTTTAAAAATGGCGGTTCCGTTATTAAAACGCAAAGATCGTTCAGATTACATTTTAATCTTCGCCCTTTAGACACAGTACCAGATCGTGATTTTTTTCTCTGCGGCTATCTGAAAGAAAGAGTGTACACCAACCGTCCTCAAACCATCAATGCTTTGAAAGCAGCAATCCGTGCAGAAATGGCAAGGATACCGCCTGAAATGACAGCACGTGTTATGCAGAACTTCAGAAATCGCCTAACCCGCTGCATCGCAAACGAGTGACGCCATTTGGAAGACAATATTTTTCACAAATAAACTTTAAGATACTGCAAACATTTTGTAAAATCAAAACTTTTGGTTAATGTCGTCGTTTATCTTTTACTGTCCTTGGAAATCAGTGCATTTTTTTTGCCGGACCCTGTAGATTCGGTGAACCCCTACGAGCGGTGATGAGGCTGTGAGATAGGAGGTGGGGGAAGCCTTTTTGACGAACAATTTTGTATTCTAGATCTCAGAAACCGCTTATGATAGGAGGCTGAAAATTGGAACTTATAACGAACTATGATCGTGGATCCATTTGCAAATTTTCTAAAGGGGGTTGAGGAGTGCGAAGTCTATTTAATGTAAAATTTTTGAGGGGAGGAGCACGGAAGGGGCGGGGATGGTATTTCGGAAAAAAGTCAATTTTCATATCTCAAGAAACGTACCAGATATGACCTTAAAACTTTTACAGAAATAAAGCCCAGTAGACTTCTAGCAGTGAAGAAAAGTTTGGTGATGGGTGTGCAGGGGGTTATGGTGTGAGGAGGTGGAAAGGAAAAACTATTTTTTATCTTTATTTTTATTTCTCGATAACCGCAAAGGATAGAACGCTTAAAACTGAGAACTATATAGAGCTGCTATAGAGGCATCCTAGAGATTTTTGCTAGGGGTAGCAAAGGGGGTGGTATGGTGGTGTTTTTTTTTTATCCTAGAAACGGTTTACGCTAGAAATTTGAAAATTAGTACGTATATAATTATAATTTGGCAAATAAAAATTTAGATTTTCATTGGCGTGCAAATTTGGATTGAAAAAAACATCCGTGAAAAGGTTTTTTTCCCCCACATCACGAATTTCGTTATATCTTTTAGGCTTGTCGAGTTATCATTTTAATTTTACTTCTGTGGACTCTTTATATAAGCGCTTAGATAGGTTTTGCCAAATTTGTTGATATCTAACGGCAAGGGGGTGTAAAATGATTGTGTACATTTTCACGAATTCCGACATATTTCTTAGGTCTAATGAACTGTAGCACTGTGCCACAGCCCATCACGAGAGATGACTGAGGATCCATTTATGGGAACACAATGGATCGTCAGTGAGCTCTTGTGATGGGCTGTGGCACAGTGCTACAGTTCATTCCTCTTAACATAACCTAACCTAGGTCTAATGAGCTATTGAGCTCACTTTTACTTCTAAAGGCTTTTAATATTATCGGTGGAAACCCGATTTAAGCAGTTTTTGATATTAAACCCCTGGAGTCTGAGGTGGTGTTAAAGTTTTCATGAATTCCGATAAATCTTTTAGGTTTAATGAGATCGAATTCGCATTTTACTTCGATTGGATTTATATAATATTTAATAATCTTATAATTGATATCAGGATTTTGCGATATTCAACCCCTTAGAGGGTTTAAAATGGTTGTGCACTTTTTTACGAATTCCGACATATCGCTTATATCTGATGAGAAAATAGAATTGTTTTTTTTACTTTAACGGGCTTTCTATATAATCACCTAAAAAGTGGTTTCAGAATTTTTTGATATTCAACCCCTAAAGTGCAATACCAATATTTTAACCTGTATGAAATTGAAAATATCTTAATAAATCAAAAAAATCTGCCAACAGTCTGGGCGCAACTTTATTATTTTTTGGGTAGAAGTCCGAAACGCGTTTAATGCTCTGAACTACCACATCTTGTAGTTTTTGCAGCATAATTGGAAGTATGCCGTCCATGCCAGTGGACTTGTAGGGAGAGAAACTGTTGATGGACCAGGAAATTTTTTCCTCATTGATGACGGAACTGATGTCCTCCTCTGGTATGCGCCGCACACCATGAATGCTTGACATCTCCATTCCGCCGTTTTGACACCCGGGAAAGTGATTGTTCATCAAGAGTTCCAGAGTCTCGGCGGACGAATCAGTCCAGGTCCCATCCGACTTTTTCACAAACGACGGGTTCGTGTGTTGCTTATAGAGAGAATCTTGAACGAACTTCTTGCAGTCAACTCTTATGAGATTCACGTTGAAGAAGATGTCACTTAAATGACAGACCCTTTTCCTTCAAATATTCATACATTCGATATCATTTGCATGTAGCTAAATAGCGTTAACTTGGCTGTAAAGACGACTGTCTGATCTCCATATTTTTAAGATTAGCATAAGCTTGTTATATTACACTAAGGGTAGCACAATAAAGAATTTGAATTTGAAGAATTTACTTAAATGACAATTTATTTGCGTCACATTGTCTGAAATCTTATAGTCGATATAAAAATCACATATAAATTTGTTTTTTAAATAATTTCTTTTCTTGTTTTTGCAGACACTCGGCAGCTTGATCTTGTACGAAAACTACCAGCCGCTACTACTTGAGCTTGAAGCAAATATTCAAAATGCCAAATTGACCTCGAAAACGATCAAACGCGATCGACACTGAACTCTACGGACATGACAACAAGTTCCGCAAAACTATCGAAAAAAAAA
This sequence comes from Beris morrisii, assembly GCA_951812415.1. Taxonomy (NCBI): domain Eukaryota; kingdom Metazoa; phylum Arthropoda; class Insecta; order Diptera; family Stratiomyidae; genus Beris; species Beris morrisii. The sequence goes on along the minus strand of OX638313.1, from coordinate 101,633,468 downwards.
TGCCTTCCGAATTTAATTTGAATTTGAAAGCAACACTTAAGATCGGAAATCGAAATTCGCAATGAATAATTTATAACGTTTTTTTTTTTCTTTCGAATTTGCCGGTTTATTTAAATATAAATCATAAAAAATAAAGGAATTATATTTCGAATGCACTTTACCACTAGATAATGTTCGGATTATCGGGCCTGCAAATCTACGATCTTCAAAATGAACGAAATTTATCGAATTTGAATGATCAGAAATTTTTTGGAAAATTCACTAAAAACGAATTAGTGCTAAGTGATACGAACGTAATTGCAATGAATTTAAGTAACGATCAGAAGAATAGTACAACAACAACAATAACAACTAGAAAAAGTAATATTAAAAATCGCAACAACATCAACCACAACAGTAGCAATAAAACTAGCAACACTAATAACAACAATAATCACAATAATAATAACAATAATAATCCAGCCGTTCAAGACGCTCACCTCAATCATTTGGGATCTGAAGTGGACTCGAAAAAAATTAGCAACAATTTGTCCCAGGTTAATGCAAACACAGTGGTAAGTTTCAAAAGTATTTTTTTTTTAAATTGTTGAACGCTATTTTAAATAATTTGTCACTACCTGCTAAACACTATTTGGTTTTTTGTTATCTTAGTTTTATTTATTAATCACTTGAATAAAGTTATAAGAAAATAACGAAGCATTATGCAACTACAAAGATGGAATCAGGAAGTGTATTTTGAATTAAAAATAAAATACTTTTTATATCAACGATAGACAAAGCACAATGGCTAGCAATATTTATTATATTTTTAATATTTACCCAACTAGGGAAACTACTGGCGGTCTTTTATTCTAATTTATTGCATATTGTGTTGCATACAGCACAGGTATTTCCTAATGGTTTAGGAACCTTAGTCAACATTTTATAAACAATTAAAAGATAAGGTTAAAAAACAAACACATGCCCGTTTTCGTACCATTATGCCGTTTTAAGAATTTTTAGATGGAATTTTTGCTATTAATGTCAATAACTAATGCTACTTAATTTTTTTTTAACATTCGAAAAAATGTGTTTAAAGATTTTAAAAATTATCTTGTTTTTTGTTTTAAGTCAAAAATTTTCTTCGCTACCGCTTAATTGTAAAATGCAATCGTTGACCTAACTTTTTTTCTGAATATTAAAAATGTTTAATTTTTCACCTTTCATAGAAGGGTAAAGTTATTGGTCTAGCTTAAAAATTTTCGAAGTTAATAACATTTAATCTACACCATTCTCGTATTTTAGCAATTCTTTTTTTTCAATGAAGTGCAGCTAATAGTGAAGAAAGAAGCACATCCAGCAAAATGTTTCATGACCATTCTACTAATATCCTTAGGGTACTTAATAAAATAGGCACTACATCTCAGTAAATAGTTGAGAGTACGAGTGTTTAGTAGACTTTGCTTCGACACAGTAATTTTCTCTAAACAAATACAAAACAAGAAATTAAATTGCTTAATTTTCAGGCTGCTTGCCACTTTAATACAGATTATTAAGCTTATATTACACTGTATGTTACACTGTCAAATATATGGCAACCCAAATTTGACAAAAGTAGGACAAGTCTTCCAGGCTCCTGTAATTTTATGTACTGTCTATAGTCAAATATTTGGACAAATGTTATTAAAGCTTGCCATGCTGTCAAATATTTGACTAAACAATTGTGACGGAAAGTTGAGTCAAATATTTTCGGACAACATCGATATTGTGCAACAAAAACTTGGAGATTAAACCATATGTCTGCACTTATCCTTGAGAATAGTCAAATATTTGGCATACAGTTTACGGCATTAAGCTTTTAAGTAATGGAAACGAATGAGCAGGAACAAAAAAATACAAATCTGAATTTTATATAAATAAAACATATATGGGCCGTCCAATCCAGTTTAAGTAAATTTCAAATTATATTTCTAGTTTATTTATATTGCCAAATTTGGCGAGAAGTTTTTTAGATTTAGCAAAATCGGCCTCAATAGATTTGTTTGGCGTTTCTTTATTTATCAGCTGGCAATAATGGCAACAATTTTAATACATATTCTAAGATTTGATAAATTGATGAAAAATTGAATAGCAAACTAAAAAGTTTGTTTGTTTTCCAAAAGACTACTGAAACTTGTTTAGACTGTATGGCTGACAAACAGTAAATTTTTTTTATATATAAAATTTAGTGAAATCTCTTAGTCAACCTTGTTGTTGGAGAAATAAAATATTTTGGCAAATAAAAATTTGTCGAATACAGTCTCTTGCAATATTGGTCAAATATTTGTCATGGTGACATACAGTCTAATACTAACACACCAAGTCTGGCCTGCAGATGATTTTAATAAAGGTTGACCCCTAAGTCCAGTTGCGTGCCATAAGAAAATGGTTTAAAAATATATTTTGATAAATGTGACAAAAAAAATAGTTTCAGACTGCTTTAAAAAGATTTCGAACTAGACTTTCACAAAATCTGGTAGCAGGAAGAGATTTCAAAATCTTCTAACTGTCTGAGAAGTCTTGCAGAATTTGAAAAATTTCGCAAAATTTAGCTTGAAATCTTGCACTGTAAATCAGGTATTAATATATTTTTACTGCTATTAATACAGGCAGGGGTTTTCAGAGTGACCGAAAAAAGATTTTTTGAATTTTGTATATTTATATTTTTAAAATTTTAAAACTAATGGAAAAAGGTGCTTAGTATCACCACGATTTTCAAACTCCTATTATCTAATAGCTAATATTTTTTGATTAAATTCAATAAGACAAGCTAAAAATGACGGATTGATTTGTATAAAATTGAGTTTACGATTTTTGACGCTAATTTCGTATTTCTAAAAATTTTTTGATTCAAATTTTGACACCAAAACGTCGTCAAACGTTTGCATCATCACAGCTTTTTTACTTGCCAAGTTTTTCTGTACCTGAATTTGAATATTTTGTCAACTGTTTGTAATTTACATAGTTTGATTTTAAAGGTATGTTTCAATTACTACAGTAGATTGAAATTAATATTACAGTTCTCCGACGCATTAAATAACAAATTTTTATATTCACAGAACTTGTTACTAAAGAACCTTAAGAATACTGTATTCCATTTCTATTATTATTATTATATTTTAATAAATGGTATACATATAAGTAGACACAATTATTCTTAAGCACTAGTTACAAAGACCATCAGCTTTATTCTATTTTTAAATGTCTTATACTACCATGCTTTTAATCGAAAATTTGAATTATATTTTCGTTGTTTTCTTTCTAACAAAATTTTTCTATTTCTTTATTATTGTTATTTCCTTAGTAGCTTCTATTTTCTACACTCACGACTAATATTAAAAGATCTATTATTGTAAGAAACTTGATTCTTCACTAATATTTTATTTAATTCAAATTTTAAAATTTTTGAAATTTTGAAAACTTTAGAAATTTTTATTTCTTCAAATCCAAATCATCCTTTCGACACAAAAATAGTTTAAATTACAGAATTTTATAACTCTTTTACTTTATTATTTTAATAATAAAGTATTGTTATTGATTTTTAAAAAAAAAAAATTTGCTACCCTGAAAATTTTTTTTCCCGCGTTTCATGACTAATAGACACCAAAAAAGCAAAAAAAAATTTCAGTCCGTCTGTGCGCCGTCCGCCGTACGCCGTACGCCGTACGCTAAACGTTTGAAAGCTTATAGTTCTCAAACTCTTTGAGCTATTAAGTTGAATTTTTTTTTGTTGGTAGACTGAGCAGACCCCTTCAAGTGGCCACCTTTTGAGTGGTGGGGGTGTGAGGCGGGAGGTAGGGGAAGCGTTTTAGACGAAAAATTTTGGTTTCTAGATCTCAGTAACCGTAAAGGCTAGGAGGCTGAAACTTGGAATTTATATAGAGCATCGATAGTGGACCCATTTGCAAAAAAAAATTATAATATGGGTAAAGGGGTTGGGAGTGGGGGGAATAATAATGCGTCCGAAATGCTCGAAAGCCGAGATCGAGATATTCTAAAATCCATATCTCCTAATCGGTTAATGTCACGAAATTAGAACTTAATGAACATCTGTGTGTATACTAGGAGAATAGATCCGAAATAAATTTTTGAGAGGGGGCAGTGACGTACGAGGGTGGGGGTTGAAAAACTTTAGATTACGATATCTCACGAACGCATTGTACTAGAGAAATAAAATTTGGTTTCTGCATAAATGTTGACAAATAAGGTTTGCTGAAAGTAAAATTTTTTAAGGGGGCGGTGGAGCATGGAAGTGGAGGGGGTAAGAATTTTTTTCAAAAATCACGTCTCATATTTCAAGAACGGTGTAAGATAGATACTTAAAATTTTTACCAGAGGTAGGCCTAATAGACCTCCAGCTCATGGATGAGGGTGTAGAGGGTAAGGGTGGGGGAGGGTGAAAAGTAAAAAGTTCCGATTTTTATATCTCAAGAACCTATAACAATATATAGCTGAAACTTGGTATTTAGATAGAACTGTAGTAGTAGCATGTTGGAAAAATATAATTTTTTATAGGGATAGTATGGTACGGGGGTGGGGGGTGTTTTTCCTAACTATAGAACGGCTTATGCTAGAATGTTGAAATTCGGTATGTATATGTAAATCAACTAGAAAAGTAATTTTGATTAAAAAAAATTTCAAATATCCATTGCCGTTCGGAAGTGGGGCAAAAAAAATGATCAGTGAAAATGGAATGCATATATTTTCACGATTTTCGTCAAGACCTAATCTTTCCAAATATTGAATTCATTTTTTTTCCACGGGTCCTTCATATAAATACCTAGAAAGTGTTTTCAGGATTTTTTAAAATTGGACCCCCAAGTGGTGTAAAGGGGATTATACATTTTCACGAATTCTGCCGTATCCCTCAGGTCTGATTAGATATCGAGTAACTTTTTACTTCCACGGGCTTTTTTAATAATCACCTAAAAGTTGTTTTCAAGGTTTTTCCTTTTTCAACCCCTAAGAGTGTAAAAACGGGTTGAACACGTTTTCACGAATTCCGTCATATCTCTTAGGAGTGATAAGACATCGGATTGGTTTTCACTTCCTCGGGCTTTCTTTATATATATCTAAAAACTCATTTCAGGATTTTTGGATATTCAACCTCAAAGTGTGTGCAAGGGGGTTGCATATGTTTTCACAAATTCTTACATATTTCTAGTTCTAATGAGATATCGAATTCATTTTTACTTCCTAAGGCTTCCTACATAATCGTCAAAAAGTTGATTTCAGGATGTTTGTTATTCAACTCCAATAGGACGTAAGGCTTTCGACATATTTCTCGGGATTGATGAGATATTAGATTGGTTTGCACTTCCACAGACATTTTTATATAATCGTCTTCAAACGCATTTCCGATTTCATGTAATGGCCCGAAACCAAATCACGAAAAACCTTGTAATGGCGTAACAACTGATATTATACTAGGACTAGATCTCGTCCCGGTGTATGACCCAATTATGTAATTCATATGTTATATGTGGCAGCGACGTAAGTATTCTAGCGCGACCCCATTTTAACCGCATCCCGAGCTTTTTTTTGGGTTTTCAGTCACATTGTAACCTGCACTGCATCTCAGAATTAAACTCGTTCCGAACTTCTACCCAAAAAATAATAAAGTTGCGCCCAGTTTTTTATTTGGTTTGAGTTATAAAAACTTCGAGTTATCGGAGTTTCTTGGAATTTTCTTAGATTTAATGGAAAAGAAAACCATTTTTGTTAAGATCCGATGTCTTAGCCCATTTTGAAACTTGAAATCAGTGGCTAGATTCTGAATTACATTTAGTGTTGTAGTGATGCAAGGTGCCATTTCCTATATTTTCGGTTTATGATTATTTTCTTTAGTTAACGGAGCCTGAGTATATCGAACAAGTGCGAATAAAACATATTTCAACTTATCGCACATAATTCAACTAATGGCCTCGTGTTCGAGGGAGAAATCGTCATGCAAAGCCAGTTTTACATTAAAACTTCTTCTGTCTTACAGTCGTATGATTTACTAACGGGAGCAATGAAAACCATATTTTCCATTCACTTCGAAACGTGGTTACAAAGTTCAAATATTTTATTTGTTAATCAATAAAAGCGCTATAAACAAAAACATTAAGTAAATTCGTTGATAATTTATACTTCTATTATTACATTACATTATTCAAATTTTTTTTCTTTCACTTTATTAGGTAATGAACTCCGTTTGAAATGTTCGCTTAAGCTAAAACCGTTGAAACAAACAAAAATATTAAATTTAAAAAGTGCCAGACTTCACAACCATCTGTTTAAATATTTATTTTCGTTTTGCTCTAACGATTCGTTAATAGTCTGCGATATTATTTATAATAAAATCATTCTTTTATTTTAATGACCTGTCGACGTACGCGTGTTTTTTTTAATTGATAAAGTGAAACTATTTCAGTATTTATAAAAAGTTAGTTGTAGGTATGTATAGACTAAAACTTTACGTTTACAAAGTAATGGGTGGAATACATTTTATTTTATTAATAATAAAGTAATCAAAGATTTAAAAAAAATTGTTTACCCTAATTTTTTTTATTTGCACAGTCTTAGATTGATAGACCGAAAAATGTCCGTCTGTCCGCCGTATACACCGCACCGAAGAGGCTCGTAGCTCGTAGCCTATTAAGATATTAAATTAAAATTGTTAACGTTGGTTTAAGTTAACTCCTTTACAAGGTAGCTTTTTGAAAGGTGGAGCATTTTAGACAAAATATTTTGGTCTCTCTATCTCAGGATTTCGACTAAGAATTTCCAACAAATCAAAAATTATTTTAAATAAGATCTTGAAATTCATACAGAAGTTAGGCTAAATAGACCCCTAAAAAAAATTCGAGTTATGAGTAAGGGTGCAAGAGAGTGAAGGCTGGAGGGATAAACATTTAGATTCTTACATCTCGAGAACCGCTACGGATAAAAAGCTGAATGTTTGGTTTTCTTTATACGGGTCCCTGTAAGGATATGATCCATTTTTTCTCAATTTTTGGTAGAGGCAGCAAGATACGGGGTGGGGAGGGGGAGGGGTATTGCGAGGGTGGTGTTGTTTATCCTATCTCAGGACACAGAATGTATCAAAAAAGTAATATAAGAAAAAAAAATCGAATTTGCATTTGCGTACGGTGCTGGATCTGTGAAGATTGGTTGTATAAATTTTCACGAATTTCATCATATCTCTTAGGTCTTCTTAGAAATCGACTTAATCGACAATGTTTTCACGAATTCTGACAATTTGTTTAGGTTTGATGAGGTCTTTGAATTACTTCAATGGTCGTCTAAAAATGGATTTCAGGCTTTTTCGATATTCAGCCCTTAAAGGTTTGAATAATCATTCGAGTTTTCCAATATATCTCTTAGGTCTGATTAGAATGGAATTATTTTTTTTTAACTTCTGAGGATTATTTATAGAAGCGATTATTGTTTTTATGACTTTTCTACAATCAACCCTTAATGAGGTGTAAACAATGTGTGTACGTTTTCACGAACTCCGACATATTTCTTAGGTCTAATAAAATATCGAATTGAGTTTGATTTCCACGAAATTTTTATTTATTGGAAATAAAAACCATTTCAGATTTTTTCGATATTCAACCCCAAGTTTCTATTAAATCGTTTTAGGTTCTAGGAGTTTTCATACTCAAACGGAGAGCAGAATGGACGAACAATAATGTCTAAGTGAAGGAAGATGATGGCATCACCACCCCATATACCATACCATACCAACCCCCAAAGGTGTGTAAGGGAGTTACTTACATTTTCACGAACTTAGCCGTATTTATTAGGTCTAGTGAGATGTCGGATTGGTTTTATTTCAACGGGCTGTTCAATTTGACTGCAATTTTTTAATTAAATTTTTCTATGAAGAATTCTTCGACTGAATGTTGCAATTTGAGCCTTACAAGGAATTACTCATATTCTAGTGATAAAATTAACTTTCCAAATAACCTTCTGGTCTATTAAGTATGGGTGCTTGTTTCGAACTAACCAGTGCAATATTTAGACTTTAACCAAGTCTCGGAATCGTAGTCAAACGTAACGACTTGATTTACAGCCGGGGTAGGCTTAGCGGGGATCTGTTACAAAATATTTATTTGTTTCTTGACTTCACTTTATTAATCCTAGTTGATATATATTTAAATTTGATTTCCTTTGGGTTTTCTCCTTGCCGTCAAAGCTCGCATCCGCGCGTCTGCCCTACTCGCCTTGACTTGCTCCTGCTCGTCGCCTCTACTTAACGTGATTCGATTCGTGATTCTGTTGGTACGACTCCGGTCGGCTTGCCTCGACCCTCTCTGCTCTGCTCTCTCCCTGTCTTCGACCCTTCCTGTCTTCGTTTTTCCCTATCTTCGTCCTTCCCTGTCTTCGGTTCCGCGCGTGACCTCTGCTTCGTTCGTCTTGGCTCTGGTGTGTGTGCTCGTCGTGGTTTGTCGTAGTTCGTCGTGGATTGTCGTAGCTGGTTTTAGCTCGACTCCTGGCATGACTCTGTTTGTCGTGACTTGACCCTGTTACTGATCTTCATCTCGTCTCTGTTCGCTTGCTGTGCTCGTCCTCTGTGTTCATCGTGGCTTGCTCTGTGCTTCGCACTGCTCGTCGTGGCTCGCTATGCACGTCGTGGCCTGCTCTGCTCATTGCGGCTCATTGCGGCTCAATTCTGCTTTGCTTGACTCTGCTTGGCTCGCCTCTGCTCTGGGCTACTTTCTGCTCTGCTCTGTTTGGCTCTGCTCTGCTTGGCTCTGCTGGGTTAGTCTCTGCTCTGCTCTGCTTGGCTCAGCTCTGCTCTGTCTCATCTCTGCTCTGTCTCATCTCTGCTCTGTCTCAGCTCTGCTTTATGTCAGCTCTGCTCTGCTCTGCTGGGCTCGTCTCTGCTCTGCTCTGCTTGGCTCAGCTCTACTCTGCTGGGCTATTCTTCATTCTGCTTGGTTTAGCTCTGCTTGGTTTAGCTCTGCTTGGCTCTGCTCTGCTGGGCTAGTCTCTGCTCTGCTGGGCTAGTCTCTGCTCTGCTTGGCTCAGCTCTGCTCTGCTGAGCTAATCTCTGCTCCGTTTGGCTCAGCTCTGCTCTGCTTGGCTCTTCTCTACTCTGTCTGGGCTCGTCGTCTCTCGTTGTAGGAGCTATCGTCCGGCTGTTTGTCTGTGATGGCTACACTTGGCTCAGTCTGTTTTTCCTACTGACTATGATTGGCTTCGACTACTATAAGCGTATATGTAGAAACCATAGCCTTAGCGCAGACTCCTCATGGCAGTCCCAAACTACTTGAAGCGGATTTGTAGAAACCACAGCCTTCTTATAGGATAGTACCGGTCAGTGACGGCCTTTAGTCCAGTCTTTCAGTCTCATCGATTCTACGGTTCTACTTTGACCGCTTCTCCGACTTAGTATCTAAACATGTATCCATTTAAAAAAGAATCTTAATGTGCTGCCTCCTCACAAGAAGTATTTAGGAAAATCCAAAAAAAGGAGACGTGACTAGTGCGTAAGTGAGTTTAATGAACAAATTAGATTTTCTTCACGAATCTAATTCTTCCATATAAAATATTCACGATTTATTGATTTTCGAATTAAGGGAAGACAAGTTGGTTGAGAAGCACACGTGCTAAAAAAGAAATACTTCTTATGACCGAATTAAAGTTGGGGCATACCACCACAATCTGATTGCACAATTTTTTAAAATCTTATCTTTGAAAATGTTGCCCTTCGGCTGAACACTTTTTTCACTAGCAATAAATTCCAGTCGGAACGAAAAACACAAGAAACTAATTTCGTTAATTGCTTGTCCATTAATTATTAAGAGTTAAATTGATTTTGCCGCCCACTTACTTACATAAAGGAAATAAATCAAATCACATCGTGTACAAAAGATATCAGTTCTTACAAGGAATATAAAAGTTGTGTATGATATCATAAGATTGCCATGACCATAAGACCTATCGAAAATGAGTCGGACAACTTGAAACTCGATAGCAAAATTATGTGGTCGGTCGTTCTACTCACCAGGTACTCGACAAGTTCGATTCAAGGTAAAACGATTTTTTTTCGATAGATTGCCAATAGTCTGTTATCGTTTGTTACCTTATCGCACAATCGTGCCAATCACTTAGGTCAATATCATTCAATTTTACTTTATTATTAGCGAAATGACAGCGTATCAAGACAAAAGTCTGATAAATGACGGAAACAGAAAAAAAATATTAGTTTCGATATTGTTTGCCGAATACCGAATCGTTAATTGGACGCCTTCTGTTCGTATTCTTATCAGGAATTCGCCGGGCACTTTAATATTTACCAAGAGATAATATGAGGGATGGTATTTTGGTATTGGGTTCTTTTCGAAAATGGGGTCGTAGACAGAAAGCAATTATTATATTGTACTATAAATAAAGAAAAAGTGGATCTCATACATACTTTATTTTTGTTCTGTTGAACCCTTTGTCCAATTAACTGACAATAGGAACAAATTAATTTTGTTAAGATAGAAACTGACTATCTACGAGTATAGAAGAATATAAAATTAAACATTTCCTTGTTGCTCAGTTTGATAACGAACTCAGTTGAGTCCAAAATGTTTTAGCAACATAATAAAAAACTATAATTTCACATTTTATTTCAAATGATTAAAGTATAAAATAAAGTGCCCTGTTAAAAAATAAAACAATAAAAGACAAACAGAAATTTTTAACCTGAAAAACATCATTTTTAATATCAAGAGTAACTTTTAGTCTTCACTCGAGTGAGATATTTTGTTGTTCTTTGCGTCCGTACAATATTTTCGGGAGAAGCAGAGCCTTGGCTTCAATAAATAGTTGGTTATTTTCCGGTTGAAAGAGAACTAGAGCCCTGCCTTCCGAAGCCAATAATAACCATGTCCTGTAGAACTGAAAACGGTAACTACTTGTATCCGGAAAACCGATTCAAAAAAAAAAATAACCGAATAAGTATAAGTTTCTTCGGACCAAAAGAAAAACCAAACCTAAGATGGCAAAGGTGGAAGTTTTGGAAATTGGCATGTGCTCAAAATAATTGTTTAAATTTTTGAACAGTCACAATATTTGACCGTTAAATTAAGAAAACGACAATGTGCAAGAAGCATTCTTACAGTGCTGTAAAGAAGAAATCTATAGGAAAAGACAGCTTTAAATTCCAGCTTTGCTTCACTCGCTAAAACCTGGGCATTCTGAAACAAATCGGTCACGAAGAATTTTCCAGGATTATATGAAGGTCCCGCTCGGTTTTCCCATCTGGGTTTAGAAATTAAAAAAAATATGACACACATTTTACACGAACCTCAAACATATCACTTTTTTAAATTTTCATTTTAATTCAATATTCAATTTTTTTTATAGTATAATTTTTTTTACAATATTCAATAATTCAATGCTAAGGCATGCGTTTAATTCTGAGATAAAAAAAAAATATAATAATTTTCCAAAAACTCTTCTACACAGTGAAAAATTTTGTGAAAATAATTGCCCTTAAAGCAGTAAATTATTCCGCATTGATGTAGTAAATTTACAAATTTTCATTAAATTTTAACAAAATTGAGAGTAATTCTTAAAACTTTGTATTTTTACACATTTAATTCATGAATTTACTAACTGGGAATATACTTCAATACCACATGAAATTTTCCACATTTAATGTGTAAAATTGATCATTGTGTGTAAAATTACGAATTTTGAAAGTAGTTTTGATATTATATGCGTTGTAATTTGTCATTGTGTATAAAATTACGCATTTTTCTTGTAATTTTGATACTTCATGCGTAGTAATTTGTGTTTTGTGTTTCAGTCACTTTTTTTGTGGTTTTGTGTCAGGAGGGATTTAAAATTTCAAAAGAAAATAGTGTGTGAAGTTTGCGGCTTTAAAACAAATAAATTTAATTTATATAATAACATTGAATAGTGTTTTATATAATACTTTCTACCCTTTTTGACCTATATCCTGGGTTTTTCTCAAATATCAAGTGTTGAATGATATCATTGAATTTTTCCAATTGTCGATTGCTGTGTCCATTGCCCTTCAAAATACGTCGGGGAATTCATCTGCCGATCATTCGCTAGAAGCAATTCATTTATATTATCAATAAATTAATAATAATTATAAGCAAACATAAACATGTCACATGTTTGTAGTACATATGTATTTAGTACATTTTAGTTTTTCCACACCGTTTGTAATTTTATGCATTGTAAAATTTTGCCTTTCCATACCAACAGTAAGTTTACACATTTTTAGCGAAAAATTTCCACACTTAAGTGTGAATTCCCGCATTGATGTATTTCAGCGAAAATAGTAAAAATCACAAGACTGCGAAAAGAAATTTGATAATAGTAATTTTACTGCTTTCTGATGTAAAAGTAATTATTGTAAACAACTTCCTCGTTAAAGGGTTTATTAGAAGTGAATAAATTATAAAATTCATAATGAAAAAAAAAACAATTAATACAAAAGGATCAAGTATCCTAAGGCTAGATATAAAGTAGATACAAAGTAATTTACTAAAGTTATTTACATTTACAACACCTCCACTAAATATCTATGTCAATTGTAGATTCATTCTTGATGCACATAAATTATGTTTTTCTGTATTTACTGCACTAGTCAGAAAATCAGCTACCAAATTGATTAACATCTCTTTGACTTTTGGTGGTGCCGTCCGAATCACATTTGGTCTTAAAAACCCATTTTTTGTTTATTGCCTACTCTGAGAGTACTAAACATTTTTATACTCTAGATGAAATCATATAGAGTATTATAAGTTTAATCCAGCCCAAAAGTTTGTAACGCATAGAACCAAGCCTCGGACGAAAAAAAGTTATATATTATTTTGTGTTTATTTGTGCCCAAAAACCTCAAATCCACTTGACGTCCGTCCGTCCGTCCGTCCGTCCGTCCTTCCGTCCGTCCGTCCGTCCGTCCTTCCGTCCGTCCGTCCGTCTGTCCGTGAACACGATAACTCAAAAACGCCTTCACCTAGGATATTGAAATTTTGAATCTGGATGTTTGGTTGAATTTGTAAGGCTAAGTTCGTTAACGGGCAAAATCGTCCTACTCCTTCGGGTAGCTGCCATACAAAATGTCCTTAAAACACGTGTTCAAGAATATTGGTCGATAACTTCAGAAGGGTTTAATCTACGACATTGAAATTTTGAATGTGTTATTTTGATAATAGTTGGAGCTAAATGTATGATTATGAAGAAAATCCTATTAGTCCTTCGTGTAGCTGCCATACAAATATCCTGTCAAAACGTCTTCTCTTAATTTACGAAACTCACTATAACTCAAGTAATCTTTTAGTTACAAATTCAGAATTTTGTACAAATTAGTTTTGAGTGAAAACGAAGTTCGAGTTTACTAATCAGCGAAATCCTTTTACTCCTTCTGGTAGCTGCCATACAAAATGTCCTTAAGACACGTGTTTAACAATATTTTTCGATAACTTTTGAACGCTTCAAGCTACGAATTTGAAATTTTGTACACATGAATTTTTGAATGGTTCCAAGAAAAAGGATAAATATGTAAGAAATTGAGTGCGTCCTTCCTGCACCTCCCATGTGAAAGTCCTTCAAAAAGGACATTTTTTTCGGTGACTCACCCAGTTCAAGATATGAAATTAATTACTGAATATTGTCTTTTAGTTTTGAGTAGCAATCTAATGGCAGTCCTTAATAAAGGACATATAAATTGCACGCACGTAATTCTACTTTATCCCCAACTACAATATAAATCGGAGTTCAGTATTCATCTAGAGTATTATACGATTGGCTTACAGCCGATCGTGACTGCAGTATGTTTTACTGTGTAATTATTCTTCCCTTAAAGTGTTCCATCCAAATCTACCAATTAAAAGAGTTTTAACTAAATAGATCACAGCGTTTGGGAGCTACGAGCCTTCAAATACGTTCGCATACGACATATATGTCATCGTCAGACGAATTTTTTTTTTTAAAAAATACATAATACAGCGAAACTTCTATTACCGGACACCTCCGAAAACCGGACACCTCCCTATAGAGGACAGTTCTTTATTCCCCAATGAATTAGGTATTAAACTCTATACCCCCGAAAAGCGGACACCTCTTTATAGCGGACACTTTTGAATTCCCCAAAGGTGTCCGCTATAGAGAAGTTATACTGTATAAGAGTAGCAAATCTTTTTAAAATTTAAAATCGATCACAATACTTTATTATTAAATTTCCGCCTTTAAAATCAGTGACGAAGATACAACTTTTGTTTTCACTCGGGTGAAGCATTTTGTGCATGAACAATGCATTCCAAAATTAAATAACACAGCAAAAATTACGCTTACGTTTCACTTCGAGTCCAATCAATTTCAACGTTATATTTCTTTTTTCATCTCTTGGTTTTTTGTTTTTTTGGAGGCAAAAGGACCAAATTGGATAGTAGCTATTACAGGTCGACCACAATCCTTTATTATTAAATCTCAGCCATTGATATGAGTGATCAAAATATGCTTCTGTATTTTGAAGTATTTTTGCATGTACACTACATTCCAAAATTAAACAATGCGGCGAAAACTAAGCTCACGTTTCGACGTCATCTTCCTTTTTTCATTTCTTCTGTCGAAAATACCGGAATTGAAAGAAACTTATATAGTCATTTTATTATTAAAAAAATTAAAGTAAAATAATGATCAAAAGGAGAGATAAACCTTTTGAATAAAAAATGACTGACTCCTTAGATACTAACTTATGGCTAAAAAATACAAGTAACTAATAACATAAAAAAACAAGCTGCAACTTAATAGTAATCTTATTTCAGCGTTATTTTCTAGGGCCTTCAAATCTTAATCTTAATCTTAAAGTTCTGCTGTGTATTCGGATTGTTCGTAAAAATTTTAAAATCCTCGGTATTATTCTGGAATTTCAAGTATCAACTCAATAAAGATAATTTTTAGTTCATTATTTATGATCGCTTATTAATAACTAATTACTTTAAAATACTTTAGTAGTTCTTCTACAAACTTTTTTTTTTCACTTCTCGATAGCCCTGTGCTAGCTTTCTACTTTATCGTTCCTAAGATCGTGTGTGTTCTGTTCTCTCCGAGGGTTTGGCGCCAGGCTAACAAACTATTCCCGGAAAATCAACAGTGTTACAGAGCTTAAATAGGAAGGCCAAGTTGTCACGAATGACGATGCTGTCCTTAACGAAAAGGACAATTGTAGGAAAATTTTTCGAAAGGCCGAAAACCCTATTTTTTCTTTGCAAAAAAAGGAGAATACTTCAGAGTTTTATGAGATAGTGCATTCGAATCACACTCATGTTATGAACCAGAGCTTTCCTACTACCAAACAAACAAAATCTCATTTAAAACTATTCTCTTCGAATGTAGGCTAACAAACTATTTCTGGAAAAACCAATAGTATTGCAGAGCTTAAATAGGAAGACTCAGATGTTATGAATGACGATGTTGTCCTTAATGAAAAGAGAATAGGACGAAAAAGTATCGAAAGGGGAAGAACCCAATTTAGTCTGTGCTTTAAAAGGAGAACACTTAAGAGCTTCTTCAACTTTCGAAATTCGTGTGCCACTTCATCAATTAACTGATCACCTGTTCGAATCTCTCATTTTTATGAGGGTGTGTATGGTGTAAAACTGTTAAGTTTTTATTAGCTCTTATTGGATCGTTCAAGAAAGCTCGATTTTGGATGAATGGGTGTGCATGTAACAATATACAACCGTGTTTTAAGCAAAATGTGGACGAAGAATAAAAATATGCATCAATTAAGTTAAGCTTTATGTTTTTTGATACTAGACAAATACGGTGTGATTTTTGTTAATTAACAGACATTACGTCTTCACAAGGAACTTATATTTTTGCTATTTATTTCGGGAATAGGTTTCGAAGGAAAGAGTTCGAACGGAAATCTTTTCATTTCTTGGCATTCTTCCATGATTGTTACACAATAATTAAAAGATTTAGATAGATAGATAGATGTATATATTTTCCATAGTATTAACATTTTGTGTTAAGCTAACTTATAATTATTCTGAGCTCAGACTTTCATCTCTACATCAGTCTTGTTAAATTATAGCACGGAGGCTGATGTGTCTAACGAATCATTGTGGCTTTCTGAAGGAAAATTAAAAGATATATTGTGCACCATTTTAAAGTCAACCCTTGAAAGTGTGGCCACAAAATAAACTTGCGTAAAAGACGGTTTTTTTCCACGTTTTTTTCCCCTTAATACCATTCATGAAAAATCTTATTATGGGTTTCATTTGATGTGTAGCTTGTATGGTGCTATAATTAGTTGATGAGGAATATTTACCTCCGATATAATTCGCAGAATAACTTCCAAGATTAGAGGAAACGTAAAGAGAAAATCCTTTCGACAGGTTCCGCCATGCTGATGGGTCAGAAACATGCATTCAAGACGAAATAGCTTACTTTCGAACAAAATTCAAAACAGTTTTCAACTAGCCTTTCCAGTAAAAGTTTTTCACCTTGTTGTACTCTGTTAAGTTTAGTGATTACGTCTTAACAATAGCCGAGCAATGTCTAATCTAGTCCAAGAATATGGTCAGAGGTCTAAAAATTTTAAAAAAAATCTGGAGTTTGGAGTGTAGAGCACAGTAATATGCCCTTTGTGTGAAGGATGAAATAAAATAAAGTAAATTTATAAAACAACAATAGCAATTCCCTAAATGTATACGTTTCATAAGATAAAATGTGATGTCCCACTCCAAATCCAAACTTGATCCTTGTAATTAACACAATTTGATTAATTATGTTTTTGTTTATATTTACTTAAATACATGCTCTAATAGATGGAGTCACAGGAGCTACCCGTAAATGATACAATGATACACTAACCTAAAATGTTCCATAAATTATAAAATAGAGAGTTGTAATAGTGCCCACAAGCTAACTGATTGCACAAACGATTTAATAATGAGTATGAAGAGCTAATGTTGTTGTGACTCGTTCACACTAGATATTAAGCCAGGTAAAACCACCTGAGGTCAAAACAAAACCTAATTGTATTTTAATGACTACTACTGCAATCCCTGAATTGATTAACAACTCATAGCTGTGAACATCGGTGTACTATTGTACGCTAATGAGTTTAACTCGGATGCGCTTTGAAAGACTATTTATCATAATATGGTTATTTTGCATTAGCGTTGAATTCTTGACGAGCTTCTGGATTTATTTGAAATCCTGAACTTATCTTTCACACTCTATGGAAGGCTGCTACTCTTTTGGATCTAGTCCAACACATCTTTTTTTAGGGAAAGTTTTTTACCTCAATATTCTTTCAAGTTGCCTCTGGCGCTTGCCGAGTAGCGTCTTTTTCAGTTGTGGATTAATGGCATTCGTAATCAAAAGTTTGTATAATGTCCG
The DNA here is from genome assembly GCA_951812415.1 of Beris morrisii. Lineage (NCBI taxonomy): Eukaryota > Metazoa > Arthropoda > Insecta > Diptera > Stratiomyidae > Beris > Beris morrisii. Next base: position 101,616,074 of record OX638313.1, on the reverse strand, counting down.
TACATTTAAAACCACATTAAGTTATGCCATTTCTTTTCTATTATCTCCGTGATTATAATTAATTGTGCACTTATGATAACCTTTGTGTAATCTATCGTCTAATTTTTATGTAATTTATTCCTTCATTTATTTCAGTTTAAATTGACACCTGAGATTTGAAACTAGTACAAATTCCTTGCTTTTTTGATTTTCCAATGATCTGGACTACTAAAATCGGGCAAACTCGGAATTTTTCACTCAAAATGCTCACAATAAAATTTAAAAAAAGTAGTTTGCTACAACTTGATGTTTGCTAATTCACAAAGTCGGTACTGCACCAGTATTTAATATGGATTGAAACTATGTGCATACAAGTGTTTTCCAATAAGATACTCGATTCTGTATTGGTTAGGGTGCAAAATGTCGCCTTCAGGTGTATATATTACGGAGATTGAATTCTCAAACCCACGAAATATTTATTCAAACTAATAGATAGTCAGTTTTAGACAGTTTTAATATAGACTGAAGATTTAAGTTAGCAGTAGTTAGCGCAAGAAATTAGATGGGAGGCGCTAACGAGCTGTAGGACTTCTATAGCACTCTGGCGAAGGTTGGACAGACGAAAGACTAGGGAGATATTGACATGGAGTAGGGGAAGGCTGCGGCTACTTGTCGGAATACTGACAGGGCACTGCTTGCTAGGGAAGCATGCAATGCGTATGGGATCGTGTGCAGGTATTGCCTTGACCTATATGCTAAGGAGGACATCACCCACATTTTATGTGATTGTCAGGTGGTTGTAAGGAGGTGGCTGGGCAGTCTTTTCTTTGACAATTTGAAGGACCTGAGGGCATGATAAGCTAGTCAAGTTCGTTAGGGATCTGGGTTGTTTAGGGGATATTTAGTGACCCACAAGGTTCTGAAAGGATCGCTAGGGGCTCTTTTGGTGCCTAGTGTGTGCGGTGGCTCAGCGCTTCGCCTCTTCTTAAAACTAAAACTGAACTAGCGCAAGAAATAAAAATTGATAAAGAAACACGTATTTTACGTTTTTTTCATAATCATCAATACAAAAAAAATTCAGTTACTGTATAATTGACTGAAGAAAAAAATTTTAATACAGTATTAAATTTTACTACATGTGGAGTACCGATATTTGGTAAAACAATTCTTGATAATACAATTCAGTTAGTAATTAAAATGTTCCGGTAGAGATCCGCATGTTTCAGTATTCGAAGGGAAAATTAGTTCCGCTCAGATTCCGCTGTAGTACCGATTTGTTAAACGGAAAATATTATAGTAATAAGCACAAATCAAAACAAAAAAACATGAAATTCGTTCAAGAAAATTGAGTAAAATTTTGAAATCTTTAAGATTTGCTTGTTCCGAATTTTTGAAATGAATACTTCTGCTGCAAAAACAAATACAGTTCTGGATCGCTTCGGTGGTAGAATTGTGTCTTTAGAATGATGCGGTCCTTCGTTGAAATCCTGATAGGTGTAAGTTTATTGAATAAAACATATTGTTGCGACCTAGGGGTTCGCCGGGATTTCAAGTAAAACACAATTCGTTTAAAATCAAAATAAGTAACAATTTACTTATTCTTCCCTTTTATTATATTCGCACAATTATTCGCACTATAGGGCAATACCGCCAGCTTTTATATCGCTTGATTCGATCATACGCAATCGATCGCTTTCCACCAATACGGTCGCGTATACACGCTGGCTGTCACAGTCGACGTAATAAAAATTACTATCTCCATCGCTGAAAGCTTCATCTGCTTTTATACTACTTGTCTGTAGTCGAGACTGTTCTTGAATCTTCGGTCGGTGGTGTGTGTGGACGGTACTGGAAAGCTTGAGAGCATTCCATTTGATCTTCTAGGCTTCTAGTACCTTCGAGCGCATTCGATTAGAGGAGAGATATAGTCGTGTAGTTTTGCTCTCTTATTTACTTCAACTAGGCTTTTGATTGGGTAACTTTGCAACTAGGTATTCGGTTGTTGCTGTTTCCCTTATTCGTAATCGATCGAGTTGCGCGGAGGCCAGGCTGACACGTAACTATATTACACATTTGTTGCCTTATACCATTTTACGTATAAAGCGCAATGAATAGAAAAGAAAAATTACCAATATAAAAAAACAACCCAGTAGAAAAAAACAGGTCTCTAGAAGCAATGCTCGAAGTACTTCTAAAGGCTGTAGAAGGCCTTACCGTCTCCATTGTTTCGTTTCTTCTTTTTAACCCAAAACGGGATTGGAAGCAATGCCTTCTCTTTTCGCTTCCTTAGAAGGAGTGTTAGAAGTACTTATTCAAGTCTGAGAAGCAGTGATAGAAATGGTTTTTAGTAGGTCTAACAAGTGGTAATAGAAGCACATCTGGAGCAAGGCGAAGTACTTGCCGTTTTCATTCCATCTTTCTTCTTTTTAACCTTAAACGGGATTAATATAGCAGGGAAAACAATTTTGAGGATGCAAGTGCAGTGATGGTGGGTGGAGGTGGAAAGAAAAAAATTCTGATTTTTATTTCTCGAAAACCGCAAAGGATAGAAAGCTAGAAATACTACAACTATATAGAGCTGCTATAAAGACACCCAGGTAGTAAGGTACGGGAGTGCGGGTGGGGGTAGTTTTTTATATCTCAGAAACGGCTTATTCTAAAAAGTTGAAACTTAGTACATATATGTAGATATAGTACTAGAATAATAGAAGCAAAAAAAAAGATCAGATTTGTTCGTTCAGAAATGTTCGTGAAAATGTTTTTTTTCCATATTTACAAGAAATTCGTTATATCTTCATGTCCAGTTATTAAATTAGTTTTGCTTCTACGAATTTTCTAAATGAAAAAAATTGATTTAAACATTTTTCGATATTAAACCCCCTAGGGTGTAAGGTATTGTTCAAGTTTTTACGAATTCTAAAAATCTTTTAGGTTTATTGAGATCAAATTCGATTGAATCTTTTATTGAAAAAAAAATACGTAAATTAATAAAAAAAAAATCTGCCAACAGTATAGGCACAACTTTATTGTTTTTGAGTAGAAGTCCGAAACGCGTGTGGGAAGAGCACCATATGTTCGCTTCAAGGTACGGTGTCTTGCATTTTATCGGGGCTAAACATAATAATGAACTCGTTCTTCTTTCGACTCCCGGCAAGTAGTTATCGAAGGGCTCTCTTTGCAAGCACTGGTATCAGGCCTTCTTATGAGAAGTACTTGATATATTTTCTGCTGGGAATGTTTGATATTTTCACCAGGTCAACGGTATGCATGCAGTTCTGTTGCAATATCAGTTTTCAGTACTGAATAAATTAAGTTTTGCAGAATTTAGGCAGTACTGAAAATGTTCCACAGAAGATCTGCTTGTTTTATGGTTGAGAGTGAAAAATAGTCCCGCTTGAATACTGACAGAGTACTGATGCGATATGATTGGAATGATTACAGCTAGGGACGTCATTTGTGGTGGTCAGCGGGGGCATTTGCCCCCCCCCTGAATTATGTATTTTTATAGATTATATATAACATATGTATATTTATATATAAAAATATATACAAACATAACATCTTGCCCCCCCCTAGAAAAAACTGAAATGACGTCCCTGATTACAGCACGATTCAGTCTCCTAAGAGTCATGAGTTGAAATTGTATGATTAATAATATTAGAAATAATAATAATATTAGAAACAGCATATTCAGAAGACAGCTCTCTTAGAGAATTTTTTTTTTGTTTTAACTGCAAACTTTAAACAATTTGCTAATTGTTTCGATTCAAGGCTTTACAAAACAAATTGGTATAATTTGGAACGAGTCCATCAATCAAAACTCCAACAATTAAAAGTTTTTCACCTAGCAATGGGTTAATTGTCCTTTGTTTAGCACAGGTCGAGAGCGGTATGCTTCAGTCGCGGATTAGGTCCGTACGTACAAAGCTAAAAACCCTTATGCTATTTTCAATGGAACAAGTTTGAAAAATAAGCTGTTTATCATAGTGCCAACATATTTATATTGGTCTGAAGGCAATCAATAATCGACCACTGAATTCATTGGTGACAATTCTTTACATTTTCATGAAATATTTTCTCTGAACTAAAACCTAAGTCCCTGCAGTGGAAATTTATCTGGCAATCGGAATGGCAATATTTCCATTGCGTTAAATGACAAATCATAATGAGTGGTCATTTGATTGCCAGGCAATTTTCATTTGATCGAGTGAATTTGAAGTAATGCCGGACATTGCATCAAAAAAACAAAAAATCTATTGATAAGTTCTCTTTAGTCAACTTATTTTCAGCAATTTCGATCGAATTACAATCAAAGCAAAAAAACCTTATTCCTGTTGACAAGCGACGCTCACTTATCTCAAATGATGCGTTTTCTGGCAATATTGCTCTCAAAATTGACAAGTCAATGATTGCCATGGCAATGTTGAGAGCAATATTCCCATATGCGTTTGATGCCTCTACACTGTCAATTTGTGTATGGCAATATTGCCGTTGTCATTGCCATTGCCAGATAAATTGCCAGAGTAGACGTAGGGTTAGGTTTGATTTACTGGAGCAGCAAAAGCTATCAAGTGTTGATGCCTGGCATCATGCATTTTGCACTGCTTATTCTGTTTGCTATTTTAGGTCAATACAACTATTTCGTAATTGGCTAATTCAAAGCCATACCGTTCGATAAAGGAAAAATTGGTTTTGAGGCTGTAACAGCTTTTCGGTCATTACAGTCTCTTTAATTAAAAACCTCCTTGATTATAGCTCGAAACAAATTTCGCAATTTCCTTTGTTTCTGTAATTCGAAGTCTCTGTAACTCGAATTTTTGTCCCAATAGGTTCGAGTTATCGAATTTTGACTGTTTCTTTGAATCACATTTTTTAAGTTGAAGCTAATCTAAACTTTTATAAACTAAACCAATATTTTTTTTTTTCAGACCGTAAATACCAACTCATTGAAACGATTAGGAGGAGCAAACTACAGTCTCGATATGCAGAAAAAGAAATACATGAAGGTGATAACATTTCTGAATCAACACAACCATCATTTAGAGGAGGAGCTGGCCAAAGAAAAGCGTCGACGTGCCGAAGAATTATCGAAAATAATCAAATCACTTCTTTGCTTCGAGGCGAAGCTAAAACATGACAAGAAAGTGATCAATCAGAAAATGTACGAAAAGGATATTGAAATCTCTAGGCTAATTACACTGAACAGGTTGCTCAGAAAGAAGTTCGATGGTGCCGAAGATATCGAAAAATTTTGCGATCTTGAAGACGTGTCGCAAAATTGTCCGACGTGTCGCAAGGATTACTACGACATAACCGGAAAGGATGTATGGACGCAAACGTTTAACGACGGACGAAGTAGCATAGGTAAATTTATTGATTTTCTTGCTTAATCAATTTCGAATTTCGGTTACCTTACGGCAGTCTTATGTAGTTTTTCTTTTCTATTACTTTATAATCGAAATGGATTTGTTCCACAAACACGTCAAGCCCATTTCTTGACTCTCATGTGTACAATTGATGGTATTTGCGACCTTCTGGTTCAATTGAGGAATGAACTGAATAAATCATAGGAGGAAGTTGCCTTTTGATTAAATCGGGAATTGTTGTCGTGAAGATTGCCGGTCAACAATATGATTATTATATGTCTAAGGTGCCGAGGCGATAGATACACTGAAGAAAGTAGACTTTGATAGATTGTTTGTTTAGCTGAATCGAATTTGAAAATAGTGTCGACCGAAAACCGTATAAACGCAAAATAGTGTATTAAGAAGTTAAGTCGCCTTATTTTGCAGTCTTTGAATTCGGAACGAGTCTTTCAGCCCGTTCAATTTTTGACAACGGTCATTAAGCCTTTTTTTTTGTTGATAATAGAGAAACGTTCGCGAAAATACCTTAGGGGTATGCTTTTATCAATTTCGTATATGTAATGCAAAATTGTTGTTATTTCCATTTAAGTCTGGCATTGACTGCTCAAAATAAAGTCCAACAAAAAAAATGATATCAAGAGAAACTTCGCTAGAAGGCAGGTGTAATTTCAACCAAAAATACGGACAATTGAATATGCGGCCAATAAAATTCATTGAAGCTTGTTTCGTATTTCGTAATGCCAAATTATTTAATTATGTGGCTTAATAATAATTTACCGGTCTCAATGATTTCGATTCTTTGAAGATGCCACTATTTCAGCTTTCCCATTTTTGGATATCAAAAATTCAAATATCTCAAGGCGTTTGCAAACAATTTAAAATTTTGTTTAGCTGCGGAAGTTCATGGGTTTCAGAAATTAGTGAATATTCGGATAAACTTTAAATTCAATTAAACAATTTTCACTAATTACTGTACATAAAAAAAAATAGTCTTTTTAAAACTATCAAAAAAAAAGTGTCTCTCCAATCAAGTTTTCTGCGGAATATTTCATTAATTTATAATTCGAGGAAACAAAGTTTTTTTTGTCAACTGGGTCCTTGATTAACAGGCTTTTGGGTCAATTTCAACATAATTTTCGACTTAATTTTGTAGTGAAAGTTTTTCACATTTGACATACCCATAAAAATAAAATAAATTTTTACTAATTATTGTGTATGAAATAAATTTAACCCTGTAAAGAGTTTCGGAAAAAAAAAGGTTTCTCAATCTAATAAAATTTTCTATGGAATAGTCTACTGATTTATAATTTTTGGAAATAATTTTTTTCAAATAAATGAACAAACTGCTCACTTTTGGGACAAATTCAACACAATTTTTGGCTTGATTTTGCTGTGAAAGTTGCTCACTTTTGTCGTATTCAATAACTTTGAATCGGTTTCCCGAATGCAGGTCAAATTTCGAATAACATCGGAGCTAACATTGTAGAAGTTTTTTCTAAGATTGTTTCAACACCGTGTGTTTTTCGGAGTTCTACCAAAAAAGGTGCAAACAGTCTGGGTGCAACTTTATTATTTTTTTGGGGTAGAAGTCCGGAACGAGTTTAATGCTGAGTTACGGGCAGGTTACTATGCGACTGACAACCTGAAGACTTACCTGGAGACTATTTGAAACGTAATATTTTCAGGATGTCAGTCGTATAGTAACCTACACCAAAACTCTGCATAAAAAGCGTTCCCAAAAAATAACAAAGTTATTTTATTTATCCTCTTGTTCAATTTCAATAAAAATATCAATATAACAGATTTTTAGGCCCTTGAATAAAGATCCCAAAAATGTAAAGAATTCGTGAGTTTAAACCCCTTTTCCACCGTCGAGGGTTAAATATCGAAAAATCCTGATATCGCTTTTTAGGTGATGGTATTAAAAGCCCGAAGAAGTAAAATCCGTATCTAATCGGATCTAAGTGGTATAAATTTTAACTACAGCTTTAAACCCACTTAGGGGTTGATTATCTAAAAATCTCATAAAATGTTTCAAGGTGCTTATATCAAGAGTCCTTACAAACCAAAATTAATGAGCTATCTCATCGGACTTAAGAGATATGGTGGAATTCGTGAAAACCAACACAACCCATTTAGGGGTTAGGCGATTATATGGAGAACTCGTTGAAGCAAATAACAATTCGACTTCTAACAAAGCCTAAAAGATCTGTCGGAATTCGTGAAAACGTACAGAATCTGCTTACATCCCTTGGGAGTTGAATATTAAGAAATACTTAATAGTACGATTATATGCATAGCCCACAGGTGTTTAAGCAAATTCAACATCTTATTAGATCAAAGAGATTTGTCGGAATTCGTGAAAACGTATACAACTACTTTACTCCTTGTTGGAAAACTTCAATTCCTTTTATTAAATTTTGTTCTAAATTCAATTCGTGAGGCAGCCTTTGGCAGCTTGGAATAATCGGAAGGGTTTGCAAGGTTGGTGGAACTGGAGCAGGAAGTCGCTCTAATTGTGCGTTCAACGAATGTTGTGATCGCGAATATGGTATGGTATGGTGTGTAGGGTGGTGATGTTGTCATCCTCCTTCACATAGACGTTAGTGTTCGTCCGTTGTGCTCCCCGTTAGAGTATGGTAACTCGTGAAACCTAAAACCATTTTGTGGATTTAATGAAATTTGCTATGGTACATAGCTCTCCCTTATCGATATCACCGAGGTTATCGAAGAAATATTCGCCAAGGTTCCATCTTCTCGTTCCTGATAGGGCCGGACAATCGCATAGGACGTGGAAGATTGACTCATCCACTTCTGGGTCACCGTAGCTAGGACAGAGATCATTTGCCTCGGCTCCCAGTCGTGTAGCGTGTCTACCGATCAGGCAGTGCCCTGTAAGCACTCCGATTAGTGTGCTATTATCTTTCCTGCTCAGGCTCAAGATATATACTTGCTTTTCCCGTGATCATATTCGGGCGAAAGAGTTCTTGATATTGAGCATGTAGTTAGGTTTGACCATCTATTACCTGCTCATTGCAAGCATAGTGAGTCGATAGACTGTTTTATGGATTGGATGGGAATAGCAATCTGCTGGTCTCCCACTGGTGAGCTTAGGCTGGAGCCTGCTCGAGCGAATTCATCAGCCAGCTTGTTCCCCTGGATTCCACATTGGCCTGGAACCCAGCAAAGAGTAATATTGTGTCCTGTGCCGATAGAGTTAAGAACGCCACGACATTGTCTAACTAGTTTGGATCGTGTTCTGAACGAACGAATTAAGGGCCTTGATGGCCGCTTGGCTGTCAATGCAAATAGTGATGTCTTCTGTTGCATTCACCTTTGCTTCAATAATTTTGCATGCCTGAAGTATTGCAAAGATTTCCGCTTGGAATACACTGGCGTGATCCGGTAGCTTGTAGGACTCGTGAATATCGAGTTCCTGTGAGAATACCTCCGCGCCTGTACCAGAAATCATTTTCGAACCATCGGTGAATACCATTGTGGTTCTGTGGTCTAGGTTGTGGGATTTTAACAGAAAATTCTTTACTGAAATCCAATTCTGACATAATGTAGTCCGTTTCCCTGTTCATATCACACTCCAAGAAGTCATTGAGTATTGTACTGTGACCAGCAGCTCTAGTTCTCCAGTAACCTAACTCGTTGAGTCTAAGAGCGCCTTTAGCAGCTATGCTTTTGATGTTCATGTCCATTGGCAGCAGGTGGAGGATAGTTTCCAGTGCTGCCGTTGGTGTGGTTCTGAGGGAGCTAGTGACCCCAATGCATGCCAAGCGCTGTACTTTTGTCAGCTTGCTTAGATACGAGGACTTTCTGGTCGCTTCCTACCACACTATCGCTCCATAGGTTAAGATTGGTCTTATAATGGCTGTGTACATCCAGTGTACTAATTTTGGTTGGAGACCCCACCTCTTACCGAACATCTTTCCGCATGCGTAAAATGCGTTGTACGTTTTCTTAACGCGTTCGTCCAGATTCAGTTTCCAGCTGAGTTTCTTGTCTAGAACTACCCCGAGATATTTAGCACTGTCCGAAAGATGAAGCTCAACGCTTCTCATCTTTGGTAGCTCAAAATCTGTAATTTTGTATTTCTTCGTGAAGAGGACGAGTACAGTTTTAGAGGGATTAACCCCTAAACCGCTGTTATGGGCCCATAGTTATAATTTGTTGAGTGCTCTCTCCATCAGATTACTAATTGCTGGTAAGTGTTTCCCTGAGATGAGGATGACCATGTCGTCGGCGTATGCGCATGCATTGATTTCGAGGTTCTCAAGTTCAACAAGGATTTTATTGACCACGAGTAGCCAAAGTAGGGGCGAGATCACACCTCCTTGCGTGGTGCCTCTGGAGACTGACTTTGAAATAAGACACTGTCCCAGTTCGAATTCAATGATCCTATTGTGTAGCATTAGATCTAGCCAACTGCAAATCTCGGTTTCCACTTCCATCGATAGCAGATCGCTTTTGATAGTCGTAAGTCGAACATTATTAAAGGCACCATCTATGTCAAGGCAAGCGGCGAGCGTGTATTCCTTATACGAGAGTGATTTCTCAATCGTTAAAACTACCTCATGTAAGGTCGTATCCACCCACATGCTGTGATTTTGACAATTGGTTGTGCGGGATTTTGTTGCGAATGTGGTTATCTAATATCCTTTCAAAGGTTCTTAAGATAAAGGACGGGAAACTTATAGGTCTAAAGTCTTTCGCAGTCGTGTCACTAGCTTTACCCACCTTGGGTATGTAAACTACACGTACCCTATTCCATTCTAAAGGAACATGGTTGAGTCGAATACAGCGTTCAAAGATCAGCACTAGCCTGGAAATTACCGTTCCTGCCGCGTGCTGCAGTATTGCTGGTTTAATTCCATAGGGTCCTGGCGATTTGTACAAGGAGAAGGAACCCATTGCCCAACCTATTTTGTCAATGTCAACTATTGAGTTGGACAAGACTTGGTTTCCTACTTCCCGACCATGGTCATTACTGACATAGTCAGTGCTGGTGAGCACTCGGGAAAATGAGTGTTCATCAGAAGCTCTAAGGTTTCCTCGGGAGATTCCGCCCAGTTCCCTCCAGCATCCTGTATGAAGGTGTTCATCGCTGGCGCTTTAGAGAGAACCTTCCTTAGTCTTGCCGATTCATTTGTTGATTCTATTGACTCGCTGAAGTTTGTCCAGGACGACTTCTTTGCTTGCCTAATAGTTTTCTTGAGGTGTTTAAGACCTTGTTTGTAGAGCTGCCAGACTTCCGCGGAGTTGCTAAATTTAGCTCTGTTGAAGAGCCTGCGAGCTTCTGCACGTCGGGTTTTAACCTCGGCATTCCACCAGACGGGAAGTCTTTTCGTGGAAGGTCTGCTGATTGGACAGGCTTTCTGAAATGCGTCACGCAGCACGACGGTAAGGTCTTCCACCGCAGTGTCGAGCTCCGCTTTGTTTTGGACTAAGTCTATGCCTTGTGCGCTCAGTTGTCCATTTAGCAGTTTCGTAAATTTTTTCCAGTCTGTTTTCCTGGGGTTTCTGAATAGTTTAGGGGGAATTACTTGATGTTCTACGTTGAAGGTTATCAGACAGTATTCCGAAAAGGATGGCTTGTCCGATACCCTCCAGTGCTCGACCCTCAGCCGGTCCGAGTCAGATGCCAGGGTTAGGTCGAGAACTTCCCTTCCCCCGATTACAAATTACCAGAGAGGAATATATAATAAATTGAAAAAGTGATTCACTTCTCTCGCGATCTTGTGATCGCAAATAACTTAAAGACAAAATTTGGGAAGGTTTCTTCCTACACAACACGGCCCCTAAGCGGTTAAATATCGAAAAGTTCAGAAAATGATTTCTAGGCGTTCTCAGCTAGGGTTGCAGGTTGCACTGGACTTAACCTATAACCTCTATATATTCCAAGATGAGACCTGGTATGGTTATATAAGAAAAAATTTTATCCACCCACTACCGTCCTGTACCACCTTCTACACTTTGACTGTTTCGCAAGGTTTTGAACTCTGATTTCGACACAAACATAAAATTAATTTTCTATCACTGAACTCCATACCCACAAAAGAACTTGCTCGCCATTTGCACTCTCTTCTTCTCACATTCAAACTTGTCTACAATTGACAATTGACAATAAACTCAAGAGACGCAATTTTTTGTTCTCGAGTAAATTATTTTGGCGTCTCATTTTGTTCCTATGTATGGACTGCGGTGCATAAAATGAGTTCAACTTCCAGTTTGTTGCAATATTACAGCTCCCAAAGCTTCGAAGTAACCGGAGCTAAATCAATAGGTATTGTCCGAGTTGTTTGCTGGGACTTCAGTGGAGTGCTTGCCTTTGAACTGTGGAAGCCTGAAAGAACGTCGTTCCAGAAGGAGTGTTAGCCCTTCACCTTTTATGATATGTTACAGTTTATATCCCCCTCCCCCAACTGAAGTTCTGGGTACAAGTCCTCTTCCATCGCTTTGCACTTTTGTTTAGATGATTACACCAAATGGCTCTAGTATCAAGATGGATGGTGTCATGAGAGCTTTCGAGAGCTTTCGTGAAGCTTCAATTTTGTTTGATTAATTTAGCAACTTTTTACCAATTCCCGCCAAACTAATTCTCTTCTTTTGCACTTTTTCAGAAGACAATACAGAAAACGGATCATCCAGCGATGAAACGCTGTCTTCGTCATTCTATGGGGCACGTCGAAGTAACCGGTATACTAGTAAACGAAACTTCAGGGACTACATGCGTTCGAGATGTATGAGCATAGACGATCCAAGCCTGGACAATTCGGAGGAGAATGCCAGCACCCTTAGCCGGGAGGATAGTAATTCTACGTACGAAAAAACGAATGCATTTTCACGAAAGATCGAACGTCTTCACGGAGTTCGAAGAATCGAATCTTTTACAGACGAAGCCGAAATCGACAGTGAAAATGAGCTGAATCGGCGGAACAAATCCGCTAGTGGAGACTACGAAAGTGACGAAATTTTTATGCCAATCAAGGCTCGAAACTATAGAGTTAAGAAATTTGCCGAATCCTCGCCAAGGCATGAGTTCGAAGCGTCCACGGACGATTGGTATGCAAGTGCCAGTGATATAGATGACTCGGAAAATATGCGAGCCAAACCTTATGGATATAATGCGGTCAATCCAGTACTGGAATGTGTTAATCAAATTCTTTTACAGCAATCGATGGAGGAGTCAATAATGGACGGACCGGCGTCCTTGGAGAGCAGTGAGAACAATAGCGGAAGTAGTGGAAGTCATAAAGACGGTACTGTATCAAGAAAACGGGTCCACTTTTCGACGAAGAACAGCATGGTTCATGTACCGCGAGACGAGATGACTTCACCGAGAACCGTAATTGAAAATAATGAGCAAAAGGATTGCAATCTAAACTACGAAAGTATTTACAGCAACGAGTACGAGCGTATTGGAAGTGAGCATAATTCATCGAATCATTATGTCGATATGGAGTCGAAGCTGGGCCAAGAAGATCGTTTGATGACGCTCCAGGATAGACCAAAAAAACCGCCAGCCCTACCACCAAAACCAGCCAACCTCATAAAGTTCAAACGTGTTCTTAGAGTTATTTCACACCCTTCTAGCATTAAGGAAGACGAGCCAAAAACCATCGAGGAACAGAATGGTGAGTCCGAGGAGCCGGACTACTGTTCCATATCCGAAGTCAACGAAACTATAACCAGTGTTCAAATAATTGCCGATGTTCATAAGGCGGCCGATGACGATATGTCCAGTAATCATAGCGATGCCGCCCTATCCCAAAAGACTGACGACGTAGACGAAATTTTTGCCGACATACCAAAATTACCAAATGTTGCGGCCATAATAGCCCCAAAGGTCATCAATAAATTCATTACCAACGACAACTACATTTCCAAGGAGTCGGGACAAACGAAGAGCCACCATATTCCGCATATTCTTGCCGAAATCAATAAGAAAATCAACAACAATTCAACACCAATCACCACACCGTCTAAGAACCTGAACATCTCCTTACCAATGAGTCCTTCGAAGGTAATCTCACCTGTGAAGGTGACCACCACGACAGAAGATAAACTACCCCTTCAGGCGGAATTCGATTGGTACAACTTGGACGCCGAATATGGAAAATCAAATCAACCGGACGTGATTAAGGAGACGGATATCAACCCTTTGGAATACGAAATGGTCACATTGAACGAGGACGAGGACGAAGACGAGGACAATATGAGTCCTATCCAAAATTCTGTTGAGTACAATCTCGATGAGGAATTCTGTTTGGTCAATCAGCCGGACATCATTAAGGAGAACGTGTACGAATCGAAGACGGTGTGCGATTCCTTCCCGACGATTGTCGACGATAGTCCGTGCAATCATACAGTCAAAATGAACAATAAGAATTTCTCTAATTTCATAAGCACGTCAGGATTAAGTACGAAACCGTTGCCACGTCAAAGAAAAATTTACTTCTCGGGACCGTTTGTTTGAAATTATTGAAAATTTGCCTATTTACAACAAGTTCCATATTTTTCCGGTATTTTCTTTTTTGTAAATATTGTACCTATTTTTTTTTTTTATTATTTTATTAAGTATAATTTATTTCTTTGATATTTACTGTGAAAATGCACATTGTGCGAATTATTGCTAATTAAAATTATTTATTTACTAGCGATTGCGCTACACCAGTGAACTTGTGTGAGTTTTATGCTAAGATACTAGAGAATTTGTAAAAAAAATTAAAGTCCATTCTGTCTATGATTTAGTCCTGTAAGGAGATGTGCAGACTGTTGACAGAATACCTCTAAGCGCTTGTAAGAAAGTTTAATTGTAAACTTATTGTACCTATATATGTGTTTTTTTGTTCAAACAACGAATTTTAAAAGAAATCAAAAGTTGTTTTTTCTTACCAGGTCATTCTCTTGTGTTCCATGAAGCAGTACTGAAAATTTTAATTGCAAATGAATTGAGTTCTGAAATAAATACCGCTAATCTGAATTCGGACTTTTATCATCATCATCATCATCAATAGCGGGAAAACCCAAATCGGACCAGGGCCTGCAGGATACATTGTCTGGAGTCATCTCGGTTCAGCACCCGCGTCCTCCAATTTGTACATCTAAGAAGCGATCTGCAATGAATGAATTCGGCCTTTAACGAATCGATAACAATTTTCATTTCTGATTAACGTCACTATTTTTTTTGTATTTCTCTGTTGAGCAATTTTTTCGTTAATACTGTATCCGAATTGCATCAGTATACCTATAAGCTATAGTTCTGAAGCAGTACTGTTTCAGTACCGAAGTAGAACAGCAAGGAGTTGTGATGGGAGCAGATACAGTTGTACTTAAAGAACACACAACCGAAGCCGAAGTAAGCACAATAATCGACCAAATGAAGGGTGGTTCTTGTCCTGGCTTTGATGGCGTTTCAATTGCTTGTTTAAAATGTATAAGAGAGTCGATCTCTAAGCCTCTCACCCACTTGATTAACCTTAGCCTATCAAATGGCATATTTCCCGACATTTACAAGACAGCTCTAGTAACCCCAATTTACAAAGCTGGAGACAAAAGCCAAATCGAGAATTACAGACCCATATCTGTAATATCTAATATCGGAAAAATTATTGAGAAGGTCGCTAAGAAGAGGCTAATGTATTATTTCGAATCACAAAATATTCTAAATGATAGCCAATTTGGATTTCGAGCTGGACGTAGTACCCATGACGCTATAGCCCTAGTTAATAAACTAGCCTAATAAGTTACTCCCTGGACAAAGGGCAAAAAGGATGTGCCGTTTTTCTAGACTTGGCTAAGGCAATGCCACACGGAAAATTAATAAGAAAATTTACGGAAGCAGGTATGAATAAAATCTGGGTTAACTGGATCTCAAGTTACCTAAAAGACAGATCTCAGTATGTTAAAATCAATAATACCATAAGTACAAACCGTGAAACTTTCTGTCACGGAGTACCACAAGGGACTGTCTTGGGGCCAGTTATATTTTTATTATATATCAATGATATTTATAATCAACCTGTTTTGGGAAAGATGATATCCTACGCAGACGACACAGTGCTGTACTTCGAGGGTGAATCCTGGGAAGATGTGGAAGTTAAAGCAAATCATGGTTTGTGTGAAATTAAGGATTGGCTAAATTTCAACTATTTGACTCTAAATTCTACTAAATCCTGTTACTTGCCATTTTCCCTTACACAGAAAGGACAGCCAGATAGTATGAATATTAAAATTCACTCCAGTGAATGTACCCGAGCTTGCAGTTGCGACCATCTACAGAGAGTATCAAACACAAAATATCTGGGAATCATTTTTGATCATCTGATGAAGTGGGATATTCTAATCTTGAGCATGGCTAGTAGACTGAAAGAACTTATTCCCATTTGCTTCGAAGTCAGATCTTTTATGAAAAAGGAAACTAAGCGTCTGTTCTACTTCGCATTAGTCCACTCAATTTTACAATACGGTATCATTTCCAGGGGATGTGCAACAGACGCAATATTGAAACCTCTGCAAATCATGCAAAAAACATTACTGAAAATCCTTTTGAAAAAAGAACGGACCTACCCAACTTCTGAACTATACCCCATTATAGATGTACTTCCCCTTAGAAAAATATTTGATATAATTTCTACAATACAAACCTATAAAGATATAGAAGGTCAACCTTTGCAAATAAATGCAGGCACAACCCGCAGCGCTGCACTAAACACCATCAAAACAGATTTTAGACAAACAGCAGCTGGTCAGAGACATTATTATTATCACGGTCGCAAATTATTTAACGAGCTTCCAGTTCACATAAAAAGAAGCGAGAATGTTATACAATTTAAAAAATATATTAAACAATTGTACTACAGTAGAAAACAGTAATAACCTTTAAGTTTATTGAAATACCGTCTTTTACCAATGAAATTAAGATGAAATTAACTTGAATTTACCTGTAAAATTGCAATTGAATTGAATAAATTACCAATGAAATTAACTTGAATCTACCTGTAAAATTGTAATTGAATTGAATTTAATTAACAATGAATTATATACCAATGAAATTAATCTATCTGTAAAATTGTAACTGAATTGAATTTTCGAATAACCACTAAGCTAAAATTCACTAAAAACATAACTTGTAAATATTTAATAAGACTCCTCACCCCTACCACAAGGATATATCCTTAGAAGGGGGAGTAGTTAGAGTTAATAATTGTATATAAAGATTACAAGATAATAAAGCATTTAATTATATAAAAAAAAAAAAGATAAGTAGTATGTAATAAAACAGAACTGAATGAGTCTGTACTCCAGCGGAACTGAATTAGTATTGAAAATCGGGATAGTAATTATATAAGTTGTGAGAACAGAATGAATCAGTGCAGCGACAGGACTGAATGAGTATAGTTTTAGTTTTAGTTTTAAGAAGGAGCGATGCGCTGAGGCACCAAAAGGGCCCATAGCGATCCCTTCAGAGCCCCGTAGGTCACTAAACATCCCCTAAACAACCCAGATCCCTAACGAACTTGACTAGCTTATCATGCCCTATAGAATGAGTATTGACAGGACTGAATCAGTATTGACAGGACTGAAAGAGACTGCGACGGGACTGAATTAGTATTGAAAATCGGGACAGTAATTACTTAAGTAGTCAGAACGGAATGAATCAGTGCAGCGTCAGGTCTGAATGAGTATTGAAATTCGTAACATTTTATGCTAGAGGTATTGTTAAGAAAAATGTTTTCAAAAAAGATACGAAATATTGACTCTTGCACTCTGCCATGAAGATATTTTCGCCATTATCAAATAAATAAGCTTCATTAAATTAAAATTTAAAACTAAAAAAAATTAAAATGACTTGTGGGGCAAGAAACATTCCCCTGCATTCGACCAATTCGGGAATCTCTATTATATAAAAATCAATGTTTGTTTGTTTGCTTGTTTGTTTGTCCCGTACGCACTCCTAAAACACTCATCCGATTGCGATGCAGCTTTGGTGATTTATTGAGGGTATGCCCGCGAAGATATCTAATTTAGTAAAACCATTCTATAATAGGTGGCACGCAAGTCATTTTAACAAATGTGTATATCATATAGTTTAGCGGTACTTCGTTTGTTTTCGGTGTATGTGTGCGCATGCTTGACAAAATTGAACAACTGGAGCAACGAATCAACGAAGAAACGGAAGCAACGGGAGCTTCGGAGCAGCGGTAGCAATGGAAGCAACGAAGTAATGGGAGCAATGGAATTCATGACAGAACCATATCTTGGAGTCTATGTACAAAATGCCGTATGGGCGCCCTTGCCCTAAATGACTAAAAAAATGAGTTTTTCACAACTTGATGATCCCGAATTCTTAAAGTCAGTACTGTGTCAGTACTAAAATGGATATAAAAACGTGTTGTCATCAGTTGGTTCCGTGCAGTGGTAGTCCTTGCTTTTAGGTTTCAGATGGAGAGCTTAAATTAAAAAAAAAATCGACCAACCTGTTGACGCAGTTTTATTATTTTTCAGCACATACTCTCGTAGCCGTTAAAGACGAAATACGGCAAAAGTTCCGACTCAATACACGCTTTTAAATCACTAACAAGGCTTTTTGATCATAATCCGGAATCCGGTGGCCAAAATCGAATTAAAATTCTGGAACGTTATTTGGAAAATTCATTTTGTCAACGGAATAGCTCATTGACGGAAAAAAACTTTCAGCATTGATAAGTAGCTCTTCAAACAAAAATTGAGAAGTGTAGAAATCCAGTTCGGGTGCGGTCAAAGTCGGAGTATATCATGAGTTGTTTCGAGATTATTCGATTTATTGGAAAATAAATTTTTTTCTTAAAATAAAAATATTTAAAATAGAGATTTTTAGCCTATTAAACATTGGAAAAGCCAGTGTAGACTATTCGAATTTCGGTATATTATGTACTCTAAAAGCCCATAGAAGTAAAAACGAATTTGTTGCCTTATCAGACTCAAGAGATATGACGAATTGTTAAAACGTATACAAACCCATTACTTCCACTTGGGGTTTGAATTTCGAAAAACGTGTGAAACAGGTTTTTAAATGATTTCATAAGAAGCAATTTGATATCTCATGAGACACGATATTTGAAAACGTAAGCAAGCCCCTTACACCCCCCTCTTGGTTCTTGAAAGTCGAAAAATAGTGAAATTGGTTTTTAGGTCATTACATCAAATGCCGTAATAACCAATTTTATAATATATCTCATCAGAACGAAGGGATGGAGAAAATTGTGAAAACATATGCAAACCCTTGGTGGTTGAATATCAAAAAATTGAGAAATGGGTTTGTATTCGATTGTATAAAAAGTCTGTGGAAGTGCGAAGCGATCTAATATCTCATCAAACCTATGAAATATGTCGAATCTTTGAAAAGCATACAACCCCATTACAACCCTTAGGATTGAATATCTAAAAATACTGAATTTGACTTTTTGGCACTTATATAGGAAACCTTGGGAAGTAAAAATTGATTCGATATATCTTCAGATCTAAACAATATGTAGGAATCTGTGAAAACCTATGCAACTACTTACACCCAATTGGGGGTTGAATATCCAAAAATAAATAAATATGAAGACAGAACGAGAAAGTAAAAACCAATTCAATTCCTTAATAATAATCAATGGCACAACAGCCCAAATTGGGCCTAGGCTTTGAAGTAATGCTAGAGTTACTTCATTACTGGAACAACCGAACACTAGGAGGTGAAGTGGTCACGCTCGTTCGTGATTATTACCCCGATTTTAACTCAGGTACTCATTTACAGCTGAGTGAACTGGTAGTCCAGCACCCAATCCCATTCTCGTAAATTACTTGTCGCCAAGCAGATTCGAACCTGGTACCAGGTGCACCAAAGACAAGTGCTCTAGCCACTAAGCCACCCAGACTACTTCAATTCCTTATCACTTCTAAAATAAATAACGGAATTCGTGAAAACGTGTTCAACCCATTTATACCCTCTTAGGGGCTGAAAAAGGAAAAAATTGAAAAACAAGTTTTAGGCGATTATTACGCAAGCCCGTGAAAGTGAAAAGTTAGTCGAAATCTAATTAGACCTGGGGGATATGTCAGAATTTTACAACCCGTTAGGGGTAGAATTTTAAAAAATCCTGAAAACACTTTCTAGGTATTTATATGAAAAAGCCGTAAAATAAAAATGAATTCAATATTTGGGAAGACCTAATAGATATGACGAAAATTGCGAAAATGATATGCATTCCATTTTCACTGATCATTTTTTCCGCTCCCTTCCAAACGCCAATCGATATTTGAAAAAAAATCTGAATTACTTTTCTAGTTAATTTACATATTCATGCTGAGTTTCAACTTTGTACCATGAGCCGTTCTATAGATAGGAAAAACACCCCTCCTCCCCCCTACTATAGCTCTATCTAAATACTAAGTTTAAGATTTCTATCATTATAGGTTCTCGAGATATAAAAATCGGAATCTTTTCCTTTTCAGCCTCCCCCACTCTCACCCTCTACACCCTCACCCCCAAAATTCTGCTAGGGGTCTATTAGGCCTACTTCTGGTACAAATTTTAAATATCTATCTTACACTGTTCTTAAGATATGGGACGTGATTTTTTAGAAAAAATTTGATCCCCTCCACTTTCATGCTCCACCGCCCCTTAAAAATCTTCATTTGTCAACCTTTATACACAAACCGAATTTTATTTGTCTAGTGGAATTGGTTCGTGAGATATCGTAATCTTAAGTTTTTCACCAGCCACCCTCACTAAAAAATTTGTTTCCGATCTATTTGTTGGCAATGCCACAATCACTATTTTAAATAACTTAATTATTTTATAAAATATTAGAACACTTGAATATAGACCACGAATGAAGCAACTGCATTTTTAGTCCTACCTACCCAGTAACCTTTTTCCGAACCCGACACGCAACCATCACACTATTGTCCTAGTATACCTACAGATATTCATAAAGTTTTAATTTCGTGACAATGACCGTTTAGGAGATATGGATTTTAGAATGTGTCGATATCGGCTTTCTTGCGTTTCGGACGCATTTTTCCCCCCACTCTCACACCCCTTCACCCAATTTTTTTATGCAAATGGGTCCACTATCGAAGCTCTATATAAGTTCTAAGTTTCAGCTTCCTAGCGTAAGCGGTTGCTGAGATCTAGAAACCAACATTTTTCGTCGAAAACGCTTCCCCACCTCCCCCCCTTACAACCCCACCTCTCAAGGGGTCTACATAGTCTATCCAGGAAAAAAAATTCAACTAAATAGCTCAAAGGGTTTGGGTGCTACGAGCCTTCAAACAATTTTGCGCACACCGGTCGACGTACTGCGTACAACGTACGGTGGACAGACGGACTGAATTTTTTTTTCTCTTTTGCTAATGAAACGTGAAAAAAAAATGTTGAGGGTATCAAAGTTTTTTTTTTAAAAATCGATCACAATACTGTATTATTGAAATAATAAAGTAAAACCTAAAAATATGGCCAAATTTGTGAAAACGCATACAACTCCTTTACACCCTTTCGAAAGATGAATATCGGAAAATGCTGAAATGGATTTTTAGGTGATTATGTAACAAGCAGGTATAAGTAAAAACCAGTTCAATAACTCAACAGACGTAAAAGATATTGAAGAATTCGTGAAAAGCTATGCGACTTCAATAAGGATTGAATGTAAAAAAACATTGAAATTTATTTTTAGGCGATTATTTAAAAAGCCTGTAGTAGTAAAATTGAATTCGATAGTAGACTTAAGAGGAATAGCATAGTTCGCGAAAATGTATACAACCCGGTTTTCCTTTAGGGTTTGAATATTTAAAAATCCTGCAATAGATTTTTAGGTAATTTTATACGAAGCATACGGAGCTAAAAATGAAGTCTATGGCTCATCGTATCTAGCAGATATTCCAGAATTTGTGAAAACACATGCAATACCTTTACACCACCATAAGAGTTGAATATTGTATAATCCTGAAAAGGCATTTCTATACTTTTATTTGAGTAGCTCGTGGAATAGAAATTAAATCGATATCTCGGAATTTCGTGATAAAATTTGAATCCGTTTTTTACTGACCATTTATTGTACCCTTCGTACATCGTACATTTTCTGGTAAATCTGTATTATAAATATTTTTAAAATGTCTTGTTTTTAGTTTTCGAGAATTTCGGTTGCAAAATTGTTCGACCACTTCCAGATTACTACCCCCCATTGGCCATGCAAATGGCCCCCGTATCACATTTCAAAGTTTTAACTTCCTACCTTAATTGGTTCCTAAGAGGGATGAACTGATTGTTTTCGTTTAAAGTGCTCTCATAACTTACATCCCTCCGTGGAAAATATAATCACTGAAACTCGTTCAGCCAGTCTTTCCCATAAAAATTTGAACTCATAGCTCAAAGGGTTTGTGGGTGAAGAGCCTTGAAACGCGTTACGGCGGACAGGCATATTTCCTTTATTGCTTTTCTTGAAAACACAATTTTTTGGAAATTTGAGGTCAACCACAAGATAACAAATAATAAGTTAAGATAGATATAATTCAATATTGATAACGCACTCAATTTTGATATGACATCAAAAGTCGATAAATATATCACGGTGAACACGGTGCATCAGAAATACCACGGATTTGTTCGAATAGGCAGGTTTGTCTACGCTTAGTTATAACAGTTTGTGATATCATTTATTTTGGTTCGCGTCTTGGCTTATCTTGGATAGTTTTACGACAGCTGACGAACGCAGCGAAATATTAGATTTACGCATTTTTCTTCTGGTATCCTTTCCGATTATTACCAGGTTATACAAGCAGATTTTTCAATCAATGGTAAAAGCCGTATGAGATATGACCATTTGCAGTCAAAGCAGGCAGTACTCAACGAAGTGCATATTACTCTGAGCATTGTTAATATTTAAAATGTTCAAGTTAACTCTAATCCAGCTGTATCCCTTTCTGAATTTCAAACTTTCTTAAGGATTTTAATTCCACTTTTTAAGTGCAAAATAAGCTCCCAAGAGTGTATATCCTTCATCCCCTTCATTGCAATGCCCTTGTATTACAAACCGTTTTAAAGTCCTAAACATAAAATCCAAAGTACAACATAAATCTTCTGCAGCGTTAAAGTCGTTATCTTAAAGCAAACAGACGAGTAATTCCATCCAACCAACATAAATCCATAGCAACTGGTGAACATCGCCATCATCATCATTATGGTCACCTCTCCGAGTTCAAAGTGATGATAAAGCTCCGTCAAGTTTAATTAATCATTTGCATGTAATTATTTTATGGCCGGTCACTAATTACAAACCGAGTGGCTCGCCTCCACCTAAAAGTTAAGCCACACATCAGCCCTTGAGACGGTTAATAGTTCGTCGAGAACAAGTCCTTTAAGTTTAATTGATTGCCTTTAAAGAAAGGATAAACTTACCAAAGCCGTTCTAGTCGAACTGATTAATGTTTTGAAAATATAATAACTATGGGGATAATCGAGATGCGGATCGATTAACGTATCAGGACTGACCTTTAACGGATATTAAATTATTAAACTCTCGTTCAAACAATTTACAAAAGAGGATGTTACGGGTTATTAAATGCACCCACAAAGTTGGTGTTGTGGTTTATGGTACATTCACACTTAAGGCTGAATTACTCTGTATGCCACTATGTCAAATATTTGACTATTGAAAATACAGTCTGATAGTCTATTCGGCAAATTTTTGCTTGTCTCATCTATTTTGACGGAGAAAATTTGAATGAATTTTTCATCAAATTTTGTTTTATTGTCAATTCTGTAACTGGAACTTTAAGGAAATCAGGCCATGCCGAATTTCGAGTTACTTTCATTTTGAGATCTCTGTATTATGGAAAATATTCGACCTCATATTTTCAGAATTCTTACCGTACCAGGTATATGGGAACCTGCTCACTTTTGTTCCAAACTGAATCAGATAAAATTTCGGTTTACTCAGATAACGTATTCCATACTAGAAATATGTATACATTTCTAAAAACAAGGTGACAAATGTTTGCCAACTAGCGAGTCTTGGGTAACTGATGGTTGGAATCTACAATAAAGGTTTCACCCTATCAATTAAATTTGTGGTCGAAGTTTCTAAAATATCACATTAGTCGATCGGTGCCATATTAATTTATGTTTGTTTACATAAAATAGAAAGTTGTTATGTTTTTGTACACAAATATTCATGGCTTACATCTGCCAGGGTTCGTAGATTGGATACAATAGATTAGTAAATCCAAAATTCAACAAGTTACCAAAGCTTTTCCATATGGCACATTTTTCCGTATGCCCATTCGTCGTTTATGTATTCTGTTGTTTGCGGTATAGCTCAACGCGATAGAGTTATTGCAAGTTTGGCAGATTGAAGAACTCATTTTTTAAAAATTGTTATGGTAAGGGTAAAAGTCATTGCATGAACCATTTTATATTATTTGCTTTACGGGTTGTCTTTTAATCGTGAAATAGGTGAAACCACGTGATTTAAGTAGTTTTGTATGGGAACTACTCTAATAATCGGAAGAATATCGCTCACTGACGAACTGAACTTTATTCTAACTCAAAACTATTTCTTGTTAAAATTCGAGTTTTAAACTTAACGATTTTTTGAGTTATAGTGGGTTCTATAATCTTCCGGAAGGTCTTGTCAAAAATTTTCTACTAACCTTCTGTATGGTAGTTATACGAAGGTACTCGCGCTCGATTTTCCACCTATTCAGCGTTTTGAAGTTATCAGCTCATATTCGTGAAAACAGGTTTTAAGGACTTTTTACGGGACCTAAGAAAAGGAGCAGGATAATTTTATTCATTAGTGAACTTCTCCTTACAAATCTTATCCATTTACCGAATGCTGACTGACTTTCTTAAAGTGTTCTGGAATTTTCGTACATTTGGACGGACATACAGACAGACCAGTCGCGTGACTCCTTTGAACGAGTGTCCACTATATCACTGTGGCGATATGGTCTTTAAATGAAGCGTACTACTTCTGCCCATGACTAGGTATTCGTTCCCTTCTCATCCTTTTAGATATCACCTCGATATTTTAGTGAATGGATACGTGTTTGTTGGAATCGCAAAGAGATGAACAACAACCAGCAATTGTCTTGTGTATTTATCCAGAGCAGAGCAGCGTAGAGACTTATATTGAAAACAACATCTTTATTTTAATGAATCTTTTTAACTTTTTCTTCCGTAGTTAGTTGGCGAAAATAGAGCATTTATCACAGGGTTCTATTCCAATTAAAATCTACATCCTTGCCTAGTATCCATGGAAAAGATCACGGGCGCACTTGGACGCGTGCAAGGAGGGGCAATTGCTCTCACCTGCAATTCACAAATTAAAAAAATTCTAACACCTTCGCCTTTTACTCCCTTAAAAATTTCCGATTCTTTGAGTCATCTACAAAGAAGCAATCATTTTCAACTATTCAGTCTAATCAGCAGAATTTCGCCTTCTTATCTATCTTTTGTCAGAAAGCCAAAAACAGGTATAAGTCGAGTTTCAATTTTCTATGAATTCGATGACTTCGGCCAAATAAAGTGAATCGAAAGAATCAAAAACAAAACCAACAAAAACTTTGTCTAATTTTTCGAACAGTCATATTTGATTGATTGTTCTAAATATAAACGTTACCAATGTGCTTGTTATAAGTACACCAATTTGATCTTTCATCAAACCTAAGAGATATGACGAAAATTATGAAACGTATGCAACCCCCTTACACCAACTTGGGCGTTAAATATCGAAAAATCCTGAAACCAACTTTTAGATAATTAGAAAGAAATCCCGACTAAGTAAAAACAAATTCAAGATCTTATCAGACCTAAGAATTTTGACGGAATTCGTGAAAACGTGTACAACCCTCTTATATCCTCTTAAGGGTTGAAAAGGAAATATCCTGAAAACCATTTTTGGGTGATTATATAATATATTAAAAGCATATGGAAGTAAAATGTTATTCGATATCTAATCAGACCTGAGGGATATGACTAAATTCGTGAAAATGTATGCAACCCATTTACACTACACCTCCTTATAGGGTCGAAATTGCTTTTAGGCGTTTATCTGAAGAACTCGTGGAATTCGTGAAACTATGTTCAGACCTAAGAGATGTGACGAAATTCATGAAAATATGTTCAGAACTAAGAGATATGACGAAATTCGTGAAAATATGTTCAGACCTAAGAGATATGACGAAATTCGTGAAAATATGTTCACCTCATTTTCACTGACCATTTTTTTGCCCCCTCACTACACCCTAGCCCCCGCATTTGAGTAATCCGTTCCAGGCTTCTATCCCAAAAATACCAAAGCTGCGCCTAGACTGTTCGCAGATTTTTTTTTATTTATTTTGAATAAATATGTTCGAGGTTATATATGGACATAACCCCTTAGGGGTTAACTACCGACCGCTTTTCAGGCGATTACGTGGAAAACAATTCATCTCATTGTATCTCAAAGATTTGTCGGAATTCGTGAAAACTTACACAACCACCCTCGCATTTTTCCCTTAGGGGTTAAATACCAACCGCTTTTCAGGCGATTATGTGGAAAACAATTCATCTCATTGTATCTCAAAGATTTGTCGGAATTCGTGAAAGCTTACACAACCACCCTCGCATTTTTCGGTACTCACTTCCAAGGGGGAGTCCCTTGGAAGTGAGTACCGAAAAATGCGGAAAAATCTCATCAACTCACACCCGATTTTCCATACTTTTATTTGTTGTTATAATATCCCGCCCTAATCGCACTATGAACTAATGTGATACCTTCTAACAAAATCCTAAATCTTAACTAAGAATTTTGAAATTTATAGCACCTGTGCATAGGTGCGTAAGGAGTGGCGAAAGTGGTGGGGATGAGCGGTTGAGAATTTTTCTTCGCATTCTTCACAAACCGCTTACAATAGAAATTTGGAATAAAATGGTCAGTAAAAATTGGGTGCATAAGAAAATAATAAAAATAATCTTCAAATCTTCACTTTGTTTAACTTTAAAAATATAGCAACAATAAAACGTGTTACGGAACTCTACCCAAAAAATAATTAAGTTGCGCCCAGACTATTGGCAGATTTTTTATTTATTTATTGTTTTTTTGCACTTTATTTAAAACATAGGGGTATATACTTTCAGCTAGAAAGTCGAAAGTTAATAAAATAATAAAAGCGAAAATCAAGTTCGTCCCACTCCTGCTAGTAGTTATACAACGTCACGTCACGCGGGTAGACTTTGAACAATTGCCACGAAATGCTTAAACTTGTGAATTCTCTATATAGAGCGTCATTCAAACGCGATTATCTCGAAACATACTGTTACGTGCAAGCCTGGCAACCGCGCAACTCGACCGATTACGAATAATGGAAACAACAACCGAATACCTAGCTACAAAGTAACCCAATCAGAAACTTAGTTGAATTATATAAGGAGAGCGGAGCAACACGATTATACCCCCCTTCTTATCGAAGTGCTCCAATGTACTAGAATCCAATGAGGATCAAAGTCGAAAGATCTCAAGCTCACTAGAACCCTCTACATAAACCACCGAACGAAGATCAAAATCGAAAGCTCTAAAGCTTTCTAGAACCATCCACATACATCACCGAGCGAACATTCAAGTACATCCTAGACTGCAACCGGCTAGTATAAAAGCAGGTGAAGCTTTCAGCGAGGACATAGTAATTTTTATTACGTCGACTGTGACAGCCAGAATGTATACGCGACCGTATTGGTGGAAAGCGATCGATTGCGTGTGATTGAATCAAGCGGTATAAATAAGCGGGCGGTATTGCCAAATAAGCGAATAATTATGCGAACAGAATTACAGTGCGAATAATAAATAAATTGTTACTTATTTTGATTTTAAACGAATTGTGTTTTACTTGAAATCCCGGCGAACTCCTAGCTCGCAACAATATATACTTTCGAATTAAACCAACCTGGATAAAATCGAGCAAATAGTTTTTGAGATAATAATATCTAAAATTCACCTATTTTTTTAACTTTCTACTCGGATGTTCCTCCTTAAGATCTTGTACATTTTTAATTATAGTTAAAAGTACCGGAAGAGAAATATGTAGAATCCCGTACTCCTTCGTTTAGCTACTGTACAAATGTCCCAGAGAAATTTAACCTTACATTTGACCAAAATCGCAACAACACCATAACGCTAAAAATTACTATGATTCTGTCTGCCTGAAAAAATTAGGACGATATGTTCTTGTACAAATGTACTGTACTTTTACGTGTAGTGACCATACCAACTGACCAACTTTTCGATATTAAATTCAAAACATGTTAAAGTAGTAAACTGGAATTTTGACTACGTTAAAGTTCCAGGAAAATGATTGAAAATTGGAACAATTGCCACACTCCTCTTTTTTTCCCTTCATTCCTCGTCTTGTTTTTGCTATGAACCGCAATAGAAAAACAATTTTCCATTTCATTTTATATTTTTTTTTCGGTTGCAGTACTGATTTTAAGAACTCCAAAACATCAAGGGGGCATTATAAAGGAAAAGAGACAAAAAAAATGTCAGAAACGTTAGGAAGGCATTATAAAGAGAAAGAGACAAGAAAAATGATTTCACTCGATTTTCTACATATAGATAAATTTCTTGTATCTTTTATATTACAGTACCTACAGTAAAAATTAGTTATAAACTCAAAAATGACACGAATTCCCAAAATTCATTCAATTCTGTCGAAGTTTATCAAAAAATTGGTATCGATTTTTACAGTTCTGCTTCGGTACTGACAAATGGCATTGGTTCAACAACCAGCTAGTTAATTCTAATGCAGTTTTGTTCCAAAAAATAGTACATACAAATGTTATGCGGGTACCGCTTTACAATATATTTTAGCATAACAATTTTCCTGAACTGCACAAGCCTGATTTATTTTGGAATTATGTTCAGCTGATCAAGTAGAAGCTTCTCTTTTTATTTCTCAGAGACACAGAAAAAGAAGCAGTTTTGAAACTTTTTTCTAAAATTTATGAAAATAGCTGGCAATTGTTTATAAGCGTTTCTGAAAAACAGCGCGTGATTGGTACAATGCTATTAAAATGTATTAAGCAGAATAACACAAAATTAATGCATTTCTCACTTTTTGATTAGCATTTCAAAGTACATTGCCATGTAGCCGTGACCAGAACCTAACAAATGCTACTGCGCTCCACACAATATGAAAAGGGGATTTCATTCACATCAAAAGCTTTACAGATCCTGTTGGATCCGAAATTTAACAATCTCATCACAATGCATTATTTTTATTTTGTTATTTGGACTGACGTCAAAGGAAGAATAAAGACTAGAGTTAAGGGGTGGTTGATTGATTTTTAATGGCTATGATTTTATAATTGAATAGTGCTAAATGTGCTTCCAGAGAGCTTTTCATTTTATATGATAGAGACGACGTGCTGACATTTGCAAATTTGTTCTTCTCTGGTAGAAGTCCATTTGGGCCTTCCTGCTTTATGAATTTCAAGATCCTTTCTCAAATAGTACTTGAGATATTAAAACCAATTTTGTTCAAAAATGTTAGTGTCGTACGCCACTGCTTCTCCCAAAAATTGCGTATTCGTTAGACTTCAGCCCTAAAACGTAAAAATTCAAAATTTTGGAATAGAATTTGGATTTAAATTTAAGCGATCACAATTCTTTTTTATTAATGAGTATGTAAGTGTAGCAATTCATATTAAGAACAAGAACAGTAAAGGCATGCAATGATGGAAGCTAGTTGACATCAATTTTAGTTAGGCTAATGTCCGACAAAAGATTAAATTTTTTTATAACAAAATGTTAAATTGGCGTTCGCCAAATTGAAAAGAAAGGAAATGCAGATAGTGTTAATTACATCAGAAGTTAAGGACATTCAAATCCAACTTAAAATTTTTTTAGATTTTGTTCAACAATTTCCAGACGAAAAACAAGGCGTCATATATCCGAAAAAATACAATCCTTTTGGAATGCCTCTCAATTTCTTGCTTGCATTTTAAATATGTAATGAAAAAGGATTTCCTACCATTACAAAGCGGATAATAACGAGTTGTCGTTGATTTTATCATTTTTAAAAGGTATGTTATCTATTTAACTGAGGGTTAGTTGAGGTCTAATGAGAGCCATAAAATTTTCGAATGTTTTCTTCTCTGTAAAACTATGGGAGTAAGTAATTAAAAAAGGTAGCTAGGTACTAACTGCAAAGCAAAATTTTATTTAGGCAGGTACCTAGAACTTCTATTGTGAAAATAACTTTCGTTTATAGTCTCTGGCAGGCTGGTGCGGGATTTAGTAAAATTCTTTAAAGAACTTCAGTTAGTTTTGTCACTTTCGAATGCTAACATCTCGCTAAAATCGGTAAAAATTGTCAAGTCGTGAAAAATAGTGTTGTGTGTTGTGAAGAAGTTAGTGAGTTAAAGTTGATCATGGTCATCGAAATAAAGGATATACCTGCAGCATCAACGGTTCCTTCACTGGTGAATATGAATATGTTTTCGGGTGAAGATTTTCACCTGTTCTTAGAAAGTTCCGAGCATATTCAAAGGGCTAGTAAGAATCGTAAAGAGGTTCGCCAGCTTGTTACAAGGGCTCGAAAAACTAGAGAAAATATTTTTGGAGCCGGAGAAAGTGTTCACACCAAAAACAAATTGAGTCCAAGTATTGAAAATTTATTTCAATATTTTAGTGAAGACGTTAGTATCGAAAACGATGCCAATGATCGCGTCATGCACCGTCCGATTATTGTTGATGCGTGTCCCAAATTGTACTCTACCGTTAAATATGAACCGGAATATATTAGAAAGGCCCGATTACGTAATAGAACCAAGGAAAGAGCTGAACAAATTCCCGAAAGACCGATTAAAACTGTTGATGCGAAGATCAAAATTCAAAAACCACAATTGCCAACTATTGAAAATACAAAATTCAAGACATCGGAAATAACTCGGGATGATACAATTAATTTGACGGTGAAGGAAAAAATAAATTTTTTTAATACAATTTCTCGTCAAAAAACTGAATTTCGGTCAAAAACGTCTTCGAAAGAAAATGCTGTCAAAACTGGACATGTACCTGACCAAAAGCAAAGTTTAACCGAGGGAACTACAGCCGAATCTTATTTTTTCTCTCAAAAATCCGTGAAAGCCCGCATTAAAATATTTGAAGCTGGCAATTTGGATGGCCCGTCTAATAAGACACTAGACCCAAAAATGGATTTAAAAAATTTTAAATACTCTTCGAAAAAAAAGGATAGCTACGTTGAGAGTATCATACAGAAGATCCAACTTCAAACGAAAAAGGATCAACCGTGCCAAACGAAAAAGGTTCAAACTTGTGACTCAAAAAAATTTCAAATTCCTTCTGAAGATATAGTCGAAACTTATTCGACATATTACACAAGTTTGATCAAATCTAAAAACATTTCTCTACTATCGTCAACGAATTTTGGCAGCGAATCGTGCGTCAATACCGAAGATTTTTTAACCGCCGAACTTCTTGGATCAACGCCCAAGTCATCAGAACGCGACCTTTACGATCCGTTCGCTGAAAGTGCCAAAAGTTTGAAGAAACTCGGCGATATCGTTGAAACTATTAAGAAAATCCGCGAGCAAGGTTTGGTCGAAGTAAGTCAAGATCTATTCGGAATCTTTCGTACAACGCTTAAATCGGCCGGAGCTAGGCAAGCTCAGCGTCAAGCTGGACTGCCAACGGCCGATGTTAAATGGAAAAATCAAACATTTCCGAAAATCGTAAAGCGGGAAACGACTGCCGGATCGAATGAAATGAAGCCAAGATCATTGCTCAGGAGCAAACAAGGACTCAGTTCACACGGTAGTTTTGCGGAAAATGTCCGATTCGATTGAAACAAATTGATTGATTTTTGTTCTTACAGGTTGTCTGCCGAATTTTTGGCAAAGCTGTACAAACCCGAGCCATTGAAGGACTCTTCTAAATTGCACATAAAAATGTCGACCGAACTAAAGGATTTGATTTTAAAGCCGACTATACAACAATTTACCGAAACCGAATCAGTATTTAACAATTTAAATTTAGCATTTCCTTAAAAATTAGATATTTGTTTCATAAATGAATCGCATTATTTATAATGATAATATTATAAAAAATAATATTTACGTATTTTCTAATAATGGTTTACATTTTGCAATTTTTAATGTAACTTGAAGAATTTAATATTTTCATACAATTGCCAATTTATTTTATAAATTGATTTTATTGTACTAAAAACATTGGATTTAATTTCTTTCTTTTCTGAATAAAGCAAAATGAATTTCTTTATTGAATATAGCACTATTTTTTACAATGCCAATTTGAGGCAATAGTTTGCTGTTTTCCGGCGTTAAAGCCGTTGCTAATTTTCGGATCAATTTCTCCGCCGTTTTTCTTCAAAATTTTTCAACAAAGGAACGGATAATATGTTCTTTTTAATATAATTTTTTTTTACTATATTTGGAGCTACCAAAATTTTGCAAATAAAACAACCGAACCGGACTTCGATTTAAAAAATTGCAGGCATAATAATAAAAAAAATTGGATTGTCAAAATAATTGTAATCAGAGAAGTAGAATTTGCACAATATGATGGTTCAAAATTTGTATCTTGATCCAAATTTCTCGCATGTTGTTAAAGCATACAAGACTTTTCAAAAAGAGTGCAAGTGTATGTCGGCAAGATGGCTAATTTCCGCCCGTTTCGTTATCTAATTGATAGTCAAAAAAAATTATTTCTTATGACTCTTTTTGAAGTCGACAATTTAGATTCTTTTTGACAATTTGGTAGAGTTCAATATATTGCAAGTTTAATTATTTCACTTAATTATTTTAATAATAAAGTATTTTTATCGATTTTTAAAAAAAAAATTTGGTACCCTGCAAATTATTTTTCCACGTTCCATGACTAATTTCAGTCCGTCTTTGCGTCGTACGCAAAATTGTTTGACGGCTTCTAGTTCCCAAACCCTATGAGGTATTAAATTGATTTTTTTTTTGTGAATAGACTGGGTAGGCCCCTTGAAGTGATCACTTTTTGAGTGTATGGGGTGTGAAGGGGTAGGTGGGGGAAGCATTTTAGAAGTAAAATTGGTGGGAAGGGTTAAAAGGAAAAGGTTCCAATTTTTATATCTCGAGAACCTATAATGATATAAAGCTGAAACTTAGTATTTATATAGAGCTATAGTAGTAGCATGTTGGAAAAATATAATTTTTTATAAGGGTAGTATGGTACGGGGGTGAGAAGTGTTTTTCCTAACTATAGAACGGCTTATGCTAGAAAGTTCAAACTTGGTATGTATATGTAAATCAACTAGAAAAGTAATTTAGATTCAATAAAATTTTCATATATCAATTGGCGTTCGGCAGGGTGGCATAAAAATTATCAGTGAAAATGGAATTCATATATTTTCACGATTTTCGTCATATCTCTTAGGTGTTCTTAAATTTTTTTCCTTTTTAAACCCTCCGAGAGTATAAAACGGTTGAATACGTTTTCACGAATTTCGCCATATCTCTTAGAAGTGATAAGACTTCGAATTGGTTTTTACTTGCTCGGGCGTTCTTTGTATTTATCTAAAAATGCATTTCAGTTTTTTCCGATATTCAACCCCTCAGGGGGTGTAAGAAGGTTGCATATGTTTTCACAATTTTCGCCATATCTCTTTGGTTCGTTGAGATATCTAATTGGCCTGAGTTTAGGCAGAGTTTTTATGTAACAGAATACAACTTAATCTTAGAATTTTCTGATATCCAACCCCAAACTGTGTGTCCACAAATTACTACATATTTCTTAGATTTGATGAGATAACTAATTGATTTTTTCTTTCCTAGGCTTCCTATATAATCGCCAAAAAGTTAGCTTCCGGAGTTTTAGATATTTAACCCTGTGTAAGGGGGTTGTATACTTTTCACAGTTTTAAACATGTTTCATAGGTTTGATGAGATATCAGATTGATTTTTACTTCCACAGACTTTTTATAAAATCGCCTACAAATCCATTTCACGATTTTTTTGATGTTCAACCCTCAAGGGCTGTAAAGAGACTGTTAATGTATTTTTTCTACAAAATTTGCCATCCCTTAGTTCTGATGAGATATACAATTGGTTTTTACTTTTACGGGCCTGTCATGTAATGGCCTAAAACTGAATTTCACGATTTTTCGGAATTCAATCCCCAAGTGGATGTAATCCGTTATATCTCTTAAGGGGAGACACTCCTTTATCTGGTCAAAAAAATCGATTTTTTGGAAATAGTCTTAATCTATTGCTAACCTATTCAAGAATATTCTCTGAAAAAATTTCAGTCGATATCTGCAGTGTTTATGAGTTACAGCTCATAAAGCGGAGTGGGGGGGTGACGAGTACATAGTATTTTCTATGTTTCCAAAACTTTAAACGCGTTTTTCTCAAAACATCATTTTTCGATTTTGCGTACACTATTGAGAAAATTCTACTGAACCAATTTGGCTTTATGACAGCTCATTTTATAGATAATTAAATTCTTTACTAGATGATGTTAATGGTTTTTTGAAAAACAATTTTTTACATATTTTTTTCGAATCTTAAATTCGGTTTTTTAGCGAAAAATGCACTTTAAATTTAAAACTGTGTAAAACACGCAGTTTCAACTTTTTCTTTAAAAAAAATCGACGTCATATAGAAGCTAGTATCATAAGCTTCACAAAAACTTTTTGTTTTTTTGGTTCAGATCAAAATTATTAAGGACGCTAGAGTGTACGCAGCTAGAAACAAGGTGATATTAACATCCATCCATTTTGCTTTATTATTTTAATAATAAAGTATTCAAATTAAACATCGATTTTTTAATGTGAAAAAATTACACTGTACTCTTAAATTATGCATTAAATTGTCATAAAAATTTCAAAGCGTTTCAAGTTATTATACCTGAGAAAATATTGCTTGAAAATCGTGTATTTTTCGTCCATGTAAGTCGTCATATCTGAATTCATCATATCTCTTAGGCATGATGAGGCAGCATCTTGGTTCTTACTTGTAAATAATATACCGAAATTCGAGTAGTCTACACGAATTTTTTATATGTTTAATAGGCTAAAAAGGCATATTCTATCTATTCTTAGGACAAAATTAACTTTCCAAAAAACTGCTAATCTCGAAACATCTAATGTTATATTCTGACTGTGACTGCGTCCTGGAGTATAACCCAATTACGTAACTCATGTGTTATATGTGGGAGTGGCGTAAGCATTTTAGCGCGACCCCATTTTAACCGCTTCTCGAACTTTGACCCAACAAATAATAATGTTTCGCCCAGACTATTGGCAGATTTTTTTTTAATATTGTTGTTACCATGTTTAACTAACAATTTGGCATAAATTTCCACTAAATAAAGTTCAGAGTTGTTCCTAATATTTCTCTATAATTTCACATATACCAATGAATATGCAAGAAAGCTCTCGACTCAACACATGCAGTATGTAAGCACGACAAGGTTTGCAGCCAAACACAGTTTACTGACTATAATTTTTCATCGAAATTAATTCTTATAAAATTTCGACTACGCTGCTAAACCATTTTTGGAGCTATAGCGAGTTCCATAAATTGAATGTAAACATTTGTACATTTTGTATGTCAACTACTGTAAGGGCACATCGAATTTCTTCAGACGTTTTTGGCCACCATTCCCCATTTTTGATCCGATTTTAATTTTGTTTGGATTTTTCAGCATCTGTTGAGCTTCCCTTTCCCCGAAAAAAAATCAAAAACCGAAAGAAGTGATTTAAAAAACATACTGCAGTCACGATCGGCTGCAAGCCAATCGTATAATACTCTAGATGAATACTGAACTCCGATTTATATTGTAGTTGGGGATAAAGTATAATTACGTGTGTGCATGTTGTATGTCCTTTATAAAGGACTGCTATTAGATTGCTACTCAAAACTAAAAGACAATATTCAGTGTTTAACTTCATACCTTGAACTGGGTAAGTCATCGAAAAAAAATGTCATTTTTAAAGGACTTTCACATGGGAGGTGCAGGAAGGACTCACTCGATTTCTTACATATTTAACCTTTTCCTTGGAACTATTCAAAAATTAATGTGTACAAAATTTCAAATTCGTAGCTTGAAGCGTTCAAAAATTATCGGAAAATATTGTTGAACACGTGTTTTAAGGATATTTTGTATGGCAGCTACCAGAAGGAGTAAAAGGATTTTGCTGACTAGTAAACTCGAACTTCGTTTTAACTCAAAACTAATTTCTGCAAAATTCCGAGTTCATAGCTAAAAGATTACTTGAGATATAGTGAGTTTCGTAAATTAAGTGAATACATTTTGACAGGATATTTGTATGGCAGCTACACGAAGGACTAATAGGATTTTCTTCATAATTATACATTTAGCTCCAACTATTGAAAAAATAACACATACAAAATTTCAAAGTCGTAGCTTTAAACCTTCTGAAGTTATAGACCAATATTCTTGAACACGTGTTTTAAGGACATTTTGTATGGCAGCTACCAGAAGGAGTAAAAGGATTTCGTTGATTAGTAAACCCAAACTTTCTTTTCACTCAAAACTAACTTGTACAAAATTCCGAATTCATAGCTAAAAGATTACTTGAGTTATAGTGAGTTTCGTAAATTAAGTGAATTCATTTTGACAGGATATTTGTATGGCAGCTACACGAAGGACTAACAGGATTTTCTTCATAATCATATATTTAGCTCCAACTATTAGAAAAATAACACGTACAAAATTTCAATGTCGTAGCTTAAACCCTTCTGGAGTTATCGACCAATATTCTTGAAGACGTGTTTTAAGGACATTTTGTATGGCAGCTACCCGAAGGAGTAGGACGATTTTGCCCGTTAACGAACTTAGCCTTACAAATTCAACCAAACATCCAGATTCAAAATTTCAAGATCCTAGGTGAAGGCGTTCTTGAGTTATCGTGTTCACGGACAGACGGACGGACGGACGGACGGACGGACGGACGGACGGACGGACGGACGGACGGACGGACGTCAGGCGGATTTGAGGTTTTTGGCCACAAATAAACAAAAAATAATATATAAATTTTTTTCGTCCGAGGCTTGGTTCTATGCGTTACAAACTTTTGGGCTGGATTAAACTTATAATACTCTATATGATTTCATCTAGAGTATAAAAATGCCATGTAACCCCCTGGCAAATTTTAGGGCAATTTATTCAAATTCTGTCACAATTGTCCGATTTTTACAAGTGACCACTTAAATTAAAGCTTCAGGAGCCTCCTTTTCAAATCCAAAAACTGATTTCAAAAGTTTCAAGATTTGCGGCCAGGAGAGGCAAAAGAAGAGTCGCAAATTTTTCAATTTTTTTTCGACGTTTTCGGCCACGATTCCCCCATTTTTGATCCGATTTTAATTTTGTTTGGATTTTTGAGGAGCTGTTCAACTCCCGTTTCGTTCGCAGTGTCACAATTCTCCGATTTTTACAAGTGACCCCCTAAATTGAAAGTGCTGGTGCCCCTTTTGAAATCCGCAAACAGATTTAAAAAATTTTAGAATTTGCGGCCAGGAGAGGGAAAAGAAAAGTTCAAAAATTTCAATTTTTGTTTCGACGTTTTTGGCCACTATTCCAGGATTTTTGATCCGCTTTTAATTTAGGTTTGGATTTTTGAGGAGCTGTTGAGTTCCCCTTTTGTTTGCGGTGTCACTTGCAAAAATCGAAAAAAATGTACTTTTTAAAAAAATGCCATGTTCTCTCATAATTCTCCGATTTTTACAAGTCACCCCTTAAACTAAAAGTGCTGACGCCCTTTTTTCAAATCCGCAAACAGATTTAACAAATTTTAAAATTTGCGGCCAGGAGAGGCAAAAGAAGAGTCCCAAATTATGAAATTTTTTCTACGTTTTTGGCCACCGTTCCCCCCCATTTTTGAGCCGATTTTAATTTTGTCAAGATTTTGAGACCTGTTGAGCTCCCCTGTCGTTTGCGGTGAAAAATCGGAAACCGTAAAAATTGCCTTTTTAAAAAAAATGCCATGGCAAATTTTAGGGCAATTTTTTTAAATTCTCTCACAATTGTCCGATTTTAACAAGTGACCACTTAAATTAAAGGTGCATGCGCCTCCTTTTCAAATCCGCAAACAGATTTAAAAATGTTTTAATTTTTGGCCACCATTCCTCCATTTTTGATGCCATTTTAATTTTGTTTGGATTTTTGAGGAGAGGAGTTGTTGAGCTCTCCTTTTGTTTGCGGAGTCACTTGCGAAAATCGAAAAAATTTACTTTTGAAAAAAATGCCATGGTACAAATTTTAGGACAATTTTTCCAATTTCTCTCCCAATTCACAGATTTTGCCAAGTGACTCCTTAAATTAAAGGTGCTGTTGCCCCCTTTTCAAATCCGTAAACAGATTTCAAAAATTTTAATATTTGCGGCCAGGAGAGGCAAAAGAAGAGTTCTAAATTTTGAATTTTTGTTTCGACGTTTTTGGCCACCATTCCCCATTTTTGATCCGATTTTAATTTTGTTTGGATTTGTGAGGATCTGTTGAGCTTCCCTTTCGTGTGCGGCGTCACTTACAAAATCGAAAAAATTTGCTTTTGAAAAAAATGCCATGGCCATGCCATTTTAGGGCAATTTTCCCAAATTCTCTCACAGTTCTCCGATTTTGACAAGTGACCACTTAAATTAAAGGTGCTGGTGCTCCCTTTTCAAATCCGCAAATAGATTCAAAAAATTTAAAATTTGGGGCCAGGGGAGGCAAAAGAAGAGTTCCAAATTTTTAATTTTTGTTTCGACGTTTTTGGCCACCATTTTTGAGCCGATTTAGTTTTGTTAAGATTTTTCAGGACCTGTTGAGCTCCCCTTTTGTTTTTGGTGCCACTTGCGAAAATCGAAAAAATTGACTTCTTAAAAAAATGCCAATTTTTCCATATTCTCTCACAATTCTCTGATTTTTACAAGGGACTCCTTAAATTAAAAGTGCTGGCGCCCCCTTTTCAAATCCGCAAACGGATTTAAAAAAATTTGGAATTTGCGGCCAGGAGAGGCAAAAGAAGAGTTCCAAATTTTGAATTTTTGTTTCGATGTTTTTGGCCACCATTCCCCTATTTTTGAGCCGATTTTAATTTTGTTTGGATTTTTGAGGACCTGTTGAGCTCCGCTTTCGTTTGCGAAAAAATTTACTCCTTGGCAAATTTTAGGGTAATTTTTCTAAATTCTCTCACAATTCTCCGATTTTTACAAGTGACCGCTTAAATTAAAAATTTAAAAAAATAAAATCGTGGCTTAAAGCGTTTTGCGGTTATTGGCGAATATTGATCTGTGTTTTAAAAAAAATTGGTATGTCAGCTACCCGACGGAGTTGGTGTATTTGGCACTTCAAGCTTGAGTTATTGTTCTTTCGGACAGACAAAACGACGGACAGCAACCGAATTTGGAATTTGAAATTTTTGTAACAATAAAAAAAAAAACTTTTCCTCTTTTGACCGATGCTTCTTTATTCTAAGCGTTACAAATCTTTGTCCCGATGAAACTTTTAATACTCTGCAGATTTAATCTAATTTAACAAATTTTTCTTTTTAAAATTATAAATTATATAGTATATTGTCCGTGTCTTCTTGAGTTTATTAATTTTCGTGCTTCCAATGTTCAAACTCGGTGTCAATCTTCATTCTCTCTGCCAACGCACTAAACCCTGTATGGTCAAAATAGTCCACTGTCAAGACTGATGAGAACTGGCAATAAGTATAGTCATTGTATTGATTTATTTAATATTAATCTCGTGACATTAAAGTCACTCTTCCAAGTTACATAGCTTTATTAGTTGTTCAAATTTTTATTCTATGTTTTTCTTTTTGTAATGACATTATTTAATATCATTATTTATTATATATTATTATTGTAAGGATTCATTCCGTAGACTAAATAAATAAGTAATAGAGTGATCTTATTTTTTTAAGTGACAAGTAGCGTGGTTTTGGCTCACGTTTTCTTTAATTCCACAATATTTTCAATTTAACTTGAAGACATGGTTCTTTAGCTAAGTTTTTTCAATGGCCACATTCAAATGCATCGTTCCAGTTGTACGGTGTAGTGCGGCTTCCTCTCTAGTGTGAAAACGAGTGATGTCCTTGTGGTTGAAATCGATAAAAAAAATTTCACTCGAAATGAAAATTGTCTAGACTTAAAGTTACTGGGGGCAATAATATTGCTAAAATTGGTTGCTGGCAGCCCTGTTGTGACTATTCTCCAGTAAGAAAAATAATCGTAAAATTTTATTGTGTTTTTTTGCCTACGTACTTTCGGAAAAGCCTATACCAAAGTCAAGTCATACGCATGGAAAAAATTCCATCGGTAACTAAAACACACGTCACATGGTTAATTCGCAGCAAGTCCTGTACAAGTTCTGATGGAGATTGTAGCAATACCTGGACAAGGTAGACACCATTCAGTTACTACGTATGCGCCTAGCATGCTGCAGGTTTTCCATTTTGCCGTAAACTCCAGGTAAAATCTCTAAGCTTCATGTTGCTGAAATGTGTTTGCATTATTGAACTGTAGGCCATCAGGTACTCGGTCAGGTGGGAAGAGGTCTGAGTTTTAGGGGGGTGTACTTTCTTGTACTTACTCTCCATATGCTTCGTGTATAGCGTCACCTTGGTGTAAATACGGTCGATTCTGTTTACGATACCTAAGACGTTGTCTGCAGAAATACAAGAACAAAAACAACGATAGCAAAAGGTAGCATCACTTTGAGCTGCTCTCACGGAACTTAATCGGATCAAAAGAAGTATCTTCTGTTCGATTCCACTGGGACGAATGTTTGTAACTCGAGAAGCTTGCCTGGCTTTTATAGGTGCTCGTACCTGTAATTTAGATGCTTAATCCACGCACCAGGTGTTTACGCTTATCAATTCGTGCTGGTGGGCATAAGCTTCATCAAGGACGAATGAAAAAAAAGAAACGCTCATATTTCAAGTGATGCATATTTCAGGATAGCTCCCTTGGAACAGTATGGTGTCCACTTTAAATTTTTCGGTAGCACGTAAACACGTCCTTCACGAGGCTCCCCAATGGAATTAATGCATGACTTTAAATTAATCATTAACATAATTAGTGTCTCGGCTATGGGTCGTGCCTTCGTGTCTGCCGTGCTCATGCCAGGTGGGTGGCTCGGGTGAGGGTTGACCAGAACCCCGGCTCCTTTCGTTGTATTATCCGTACTATAGCTGGCTGTCCCGAGCTCTGTATTATTGGCTTGTTCCTGTGCATGTCCCTGGCAGGGATTCGTAGCTAAATTGGAACACTCGACTGTGTGCATTGATGGGAAGGTGCTTCCGGTAGCTGGCCGGGAGTAAGGTTTCTGGTCCGGCCAGGGTAAGTTGGATGGCCCGGATGACATTTGCCATCTATTTTTTTTCTTCTCATCGTATACTTTAATTTTTTATGACTGCCATTTATCTGTTGCTTGCAGTCCAGCGGAAAGGATTCTTCGGGGGCGTAATATTGCGACACTTGCAACTAGTGGTAATGGTACTCACGTGTAATTTACGGCACTGAAGGATACTTTGGAATGTAAATCTCCCGGGAATTTATGACTTGCCGTCGCACCAGCTTAACGTCTGTCGAGGTCGCCTGAATGAATAAAATTTTTCGCATTTACTAGTTAAACGGAACGTCCTGGGAGTTTTTGTAGCTTGTTTGTTAACTTTCCAATTAGTGTAAACTTTTAAAAAATGTTTTGATTTACAGAACCATTTAGTGGTGGAGAATTTAATTTTACACATTTTTTTTTAAAATCTTTCACAACTTTATGTAAAAATACTTAGTTCCTTTGCAGTTTATGAACGAAAGATGCCCATAATCAAAATAGTTTTGCATTGGGTATGTCCTTCAATCCCAACACAAAATCGTACGTGAACACGAAAACTTTTAGAGATCAAGACAAAACCAACGGAGTCTTTACGAAAATTGATTCCAAATGCACAGTTAAAAAATTGCATATAGTCCTTAAAAACCAGGTAACTCCAGACCAGTGGCGTGGCGTCCATGGAAGCAAGGGAAGCATTGCTTCCCTTACATTTTGCTGAAAAATATTATATATAAAATGCGTTTTCTAAATCGCGCAGAAAAATCGCGAAAAAATTCATGTTTCAAACATTTTCTTTGACACAGTCTAAATAAAAGTTCGCAAGAAACTACGCACGAATATCGCACACAGCCGATTTGTCAACACCACGAAAATTCAAGCGAAAAGAAACCAAGAAGAAGACACATGGAAGCAATTTGAAAGTTGCATCTATGAGCGTTCATTTCATTCCGTAGTAAGCCCACTGTGACGTCATGAAAAAAAATTTTCGTACACGGCCACGGTGGAAGCAATACGCTATTTGCTTCCACACATTCCTAGCTGCAGCGGTGAAGCTTTCAGCAAGCAGAGATCTGATAAGAAGTGCTACCAGAGTAGGATAGGAATTGAATTCTGATCGAAGTGTGGAATTGAATTGTGGAATTAGGTTTTTAGATCTCAGGTACCACTTACGCTAGGATGCAGAAATTTGGAACTTATGTAGAACTATAATAGTGGACCTATTTGCAAATTGGCGATAAGGGTTAAAGGGTATAGGAGTGGAGGGGAAAGCAATGTGTTCGAAGTGCTTGAAAGCTGGGGTTGAAACATTCTAAAATACGTATCTTCTGAACGGTTGATGTCAGAAGATTGAAACTTCGTAGTTGTCTAAAGAGATAATAGGAGATTATTCAAAAATTTTAATTTTTGATTAATCTCCTATTATCTCTTGAGACAACTGGGTGGTGGTGTGTAGGGGTTTGGGTAAAAAACTTTGGATTAGAATATCTTCCAAACCAATTATACCAGGAAGGTAAAATTTGGTTTGTGTATATAGGATTACAAGTGGAGCCCATTAAAATTGTGGTGTGAGGTGGAGCACAAAAGCGGGGTGATAGCCATTTTTAATAAAATTTCATTTGTATAGAACCGTACCATATATGATCTTAGAAATTTTACAGGAGTTAAGCCCAGTAGATTTCTAACAGGGAAAAAATGTTGGAGGTACTGGTCAAGGTGCTGATGGTGGGAGGGGTGGAAAGAAAATAATATAGATTTTTA
This sequence comes from Beris morrisii, assembly GCA_951812415.1. Lineage (NCBI taxonomy): Eukaryota > Metazoa > Arthropoda > Insecta > Diptera > Stratiomyidae > Beris > Beris morrisii. The sequence goes on along the minus strand of OX638313.1, from coordinate 101,573,602 downwards.
TTTTTCAAAAACCACAAGCCATAAGAAATAAAAATTTAATGCAAAGGGCCAATAAAGAGGTATCCTAGAAACAATTTTTTAATATGGGTAGCAAGGCAGGGGGTGGGTGGTGGTTTTTTAAATTTCAGAAACGGCTTATGAAGAAGGAAAGTTGGAACTTAGTACGTATATGTACGTATGCTACTCAAGAAATTAAAGGAAACAAAATTGAGATTTTTATTGACATAGAGGTCCAGTAAAACAAATGTCCGTGAAAAGGGATTTTCCACATTTTTACGATTTCGTTATATATATTGGACATGCCGAAATAGATTTTATTTCTGCGGGTTCTTTATATAAGCGCCTAGAAATGTTTTTTTCCAATTTTTCGATATCCAACCCCTTAGGGGGTGTAAAGTGGTTGTGTACATTTTCACGAATTTCCATATATTGGGTTTAATGAGATATTCAATTCACTTTTATTTCTAAAGGCTTTAAATTTAATCGAAGAAATATCTGATGCAAGCATTTTTTGATATTAAACCCCTGGGGGCTTTCGCAAATTCCGAAAAACTTGTATGGTTAATGAGATAATGATGAATTTGGTTTTACTTCTATTGACTCTTCTATTCAAAAAATACGTAAATAAATAAAAAAATCTGCCAATACTCTGGGCGAAACTTTATAATTTTTTTTGATAGAAGTTCGGAACGCGTTTAATGATGAGATGCGGTGTAGGTGACTGCGACTGACAACCTTAAGAAATAACGTTCCAAATAGCCTCCTGGTTCCGGTTCGTGATTGCTGTGTGCTTTTATATTAGTAATTTTAAAAGTAGCTAATGGAGGAGGTTCAATTAATACGCAGTAAATTTGTAGGTAGAATAATAATAATAAATTTTCGATATTAACAAATTGCTTCCCCTTGTTGAATTATCACGCCACCCCAATGCTCCAGACGTAGCAGAAACTAAACTAAGTTTTTTAACATTTTGTTCGGAATGAATCCCACTATCAACCATATTCGGGTTGATAATCTATCATGGAACACCCTGTAGACATACTTGTTTCAACTTTCAAGAATAAGCCGTTCTCTTCAGGCAAGGCCGTAGACAGAAAAAAATTTGTGGGAGGGGGGGGGGGGTCTGTAAAAAAAATACTATCCCCCTTAGATTTTTTAAATGAAAAACTGAGGTATCTAGGAAGCGCTATAAGCGATGCAAACCCTTACGTGTGTGAAAGGGTTATGAGAGTAAAATATTCGTGAGTAGCAACCAGGAAAATAAAAATTATGGGTTTGTAATATAATAATGAAAATGCAAACTATTATGTATATATGTATGTAAATAAATGTAATAGAAAAAAATCTGCCAATGGTCTGGGCAAAACTTTAAGTCGGAGTATATCATCAGTTGTTTAGAGCATATGAGGTTTTTTGGAAAGCTAATTTTGTTCTTAAAATAAAAATATTTAAAATAGAGATTTTTAGCCGATTAAACATTGAAAAAGCCCGTGTAGACTTTTCGAATTTCGGTATATTATGTACACTAAAAGCCCTTAGAAGTAAAAACGAATTTGCTGCCTTATCAGACTTAAGAGATATGACGAATTGTTAAAACGTATACAAACCGATTGCATCCACTTGGGGGTTGAATTTCGAAAAAATTGTGAAACAGTTTTTAGCTGATTTCATAAGAAGCAATTTGTTATCTCATCAGACACTAGGAATTTTAAAAATTTGTGAAAACGTAAAGAAACCCTTCACAACCCATCCCCTTGATTTTTGAAATTCGAAAAATCGTGAAATTTTATATCACATCAGAACTAATGGATGGCAAAATTGTGAAAACATATGCAAACCATTGAGGGTTGAATATCCAAAAATTGAAAAATGGGTTTGTATGCGATTATATAAAGAGTCTGTGGAAGTGAAAAGCGATCTAGTATCTCATTCAAACCTAAAAAAAAAAATTCGCAGCTGAGAAAAGTATACAACTCCCTTATACCCCTTAGGGTTGAATATTTAAAAATACTGAAATTGCCTTTTTGGCGGTTATATTGGAAGACTTAGGAAGTAAAAATGAAGTCGATATCCAATCAAATCAAGCAATATGTAGGAATTTGTGAAAAAATGTGCAACCTCCTAACACCCCCTTGGAGGTTGAATATCCAAAAATCCTGAAAGGAGTTAATAGGTAAATATGAAGATAGCACGAGAAAGTAAAAACCAATTCAATTTCTTATGACTTATACCCTCTCAGGGGTTAAAAAAGGAAAGAACTTAATAACAGGTTTTAGGCGATTATTACGCAGGCCTGTGAAAGTGAAAATATATTCAATGTCTAATCAGACCTAAGTGATATAGCAGAATTCGTGAAAATGTATACAACCTCATTATACCCCCTAGGGGTCGAATATCAAAAATCTTGAAAATGCTTTCTAGGCATTTATGTGAGGAATCCGTAGAAAAAACATTAATTTAATATTTAAGAAGACCTAAGAGATATGATGAAATTCGTAAAAATATATGCATTCCATTTTCTTTTATTATTTCTTTTGCCCCACTTGTACGCCAATGAATGTTTGAATTTTTACTTTATTATTTTTTAATAATAAAGTATTGTGATCGACCTGAAATTTCAAAAAAATTTGCTACCCTGAAATCTTGTATTTTCACGTTTTAGGACTAGTAAGCCCCAAAAATCCAAAAAAAATAAAAATGTCCATCTGTCTGCCGTAGATGCCGTACGCCGTCCGCCGTCCATCGTACGCAAAATCGTTTGAAGGCGCGTAGCTCCCAAACCCGTTGAGATATTAACATTAAATTTATGGTGGGTAGATTGGGTGAATCCCTACGACTGGTATCTTTTGAAGGGGTGTGGTTTTCGGGGAGCGTTTTAGACGAAAAAGTGGGGGTGAAAACAATGAGTCTGAAACGCATGAAAGGCGGGATTGAAACATTCCAAAATCGATATCTCCTGAACAATTGATGACAGAAGATTGAAACTTTGTTGTTGTTTTTAGGGATACTTCAAGATTAGACAAGGGCTAACATTTTTAAGGGGGGTGGTGGGGTGTGAGGGTACTGGGTGAAAAACTTTGGGTTACAATATCTTCCGAACCAATTACACCAGGAAGATAAAATTTAGTTTCTGTATATGGGATCACAAGAGGAGTTTACTGAAAGTAAATTTTTTGAAGGAGGAGGTGGAGCACGAAAGTGGGGGACAGCAATTTCTCAAAAAATTAAATTTTTATATCTCAGAAACCGTATCAGATATGATCTTGAAAATTTTACAGGAGTTTGGGGTGGGTAGACCTCTAGTAGAGGAGGTATGGGTGTTGGGGGTGATGGTGAAAGGGGTAGAAAGGAAAACATTCTGATTTTTATTTGTCGACAACCATAATGAATAGAAAGCTAAAAATTTAGGATTATATAGAGCCACTATAGATACATCCTAGACAAATCAAATTGTTGTTAGGGGTAGCAAGGTAAGGGGGTGAGGGATGGTTTTTTTTGATATCTTAGAAACGGCTAATGCTAGAAAGTTGAAACTTAATAAGTATATGTAGATGAGCTATTAGAGTAATTAAAGCAAAAAAAAGTTCAGATTTTTATTGGCGTTCAGAGGATGAGTAAAAAAAATGTCCGTGAATCCACATTTTCACGAATTTCGTTAAAACTTTTAGACATGTCGAGCTATAAAAGCAATTTTACTTCTGCGAGCTATTTATATAAGCGCCTAGAAACGTTCTTCAAAATTTTTCGATATCCATCCAAGGTGGTGTACAGTGGTTGTGTACATATTCACGAATTCTGATATATTTCTTAGGTGACCATTACCATCTCCCCATTAAACACGTTTCAGACTTCTTCCCATGAAATAATAAAGTTGCGCCCAGACTGATTTTTTTAATTGAATTGCTTAACTAGTAGATCTACATACACCCACCAAGTTTCAACTTTCTAGCATATGCCATTCTATAGATAGACCCTCGTACCCTATAAAAAAAATTATGGGTTATCAAGATATAAAAATTGGAAATATTTCTTTTTCGCACTCCTCCACCCTCTCCCCTTACACACACACCTCCAATTTTTTACCCTATTACGGGTCTATTAGAGCTACTTCTCATAAAAATTTTAAACAGCTATCTTGGAAGGTTCTTGAGATAAGATACGAGATTCTTAAGAAAAATTCTTCTCCCCCGAACTTCTATGCCCCATCAACCTCTCTAAAAATTTTACTTTTATCAAACACCATTTAATGACATACCAAATTTTATTTTTCTACCGTAATTGGTTCGTGAGATATCGTAATCTTAAGTTTTTCAATCCCCACCCTTGGACGCCGCCCTTCCAACTCAAAATTTTATTTCTAGTCTCCTAGTATATCTACAGTTCGTCTTTAAGTTTCAATTACATGAGATTAACCGTGTAGGAGATATGGATTGATTGAAGAATGTCTAATCTCGGCTTTCGAGCGTTTCGAATGTTTTTTTCCCCCACATAATTCGATTTATTACTTTTTATCCGGACCCTGTCGGTCCACCCTGGCTACGGCCTTGTCTTCAGGTTAAAAATTCTTTCGATGCTTTTCCCATCCGTGCAAGTTCCTTCAAACAATTTGTTAAAAAAAAATCTCATGTAATGTGTCTACATAAGGAATAATATCAATTTTAATCTTAGACCCAGGATTCGAACCTAAGGAAGGTTCACATACGTTTTTCAACTTTTAAGCACATGCTGTTCGAATTTTGTGCTTAAAAATCTTAGGACTCTCCTTTCAATTCCACTTCTAGAAAATTTATCACCCTGGGAAACATTTCGCAAAGAGTTCTTGGAAGATGGAGCCTAACAATAATAAACTAGTGTGGAATATTTTGTCACAATTTTATTGCGTAAATTTTCATTTTTTTTTTATTAAAGTTCGTTATGAAGATGGAAATTGGAACCACTCGTTAGCCATTCATTTTGATGGGCTTCGTGAAGTAAATCTGTTATTTAAACTTGCATAAATTTCCCATGAATTACAAACTCGGTGAAGGCTTCTCGAGAGCACCACACGAAAACTATAGAGCGAAACGAAAATATTCCCGGGGCGGATTGATAAAAATCGATATCACAACGCAACTATTTTCGGTTCACAACTCATTCCCCCGCCGGACAAAGTAATTCAATTAAATTGCAAAGCTCGAAGCCAGGATAGTCAGCTATCGTAGCGAGCCATCTTAGCCCCAAGTTTAGCTGGCAACTATTTCATCATCTGCTTCTGGGGAATGAACCGGGAGTAGAGTCTCCAGTTTGTCTGGCATCAATTCTGTTTCTATTGATCCGGAAGACAGTGGGAATTGACCATCAAGATTCGTTGCCAAGGTTGTTCTGCGAGGATTGTGCTGGAGGATAGAAGGGACTCTATAACAATGTGGTGTCTAGAAATGCAAGAGAAGCCCACACAGAGCTACAGTTTGTGGGATTCCGGCAACTAATGCAATTACTGCAATAGCAGTTTCGAATTGCACCTCAGGGACCTCTATTCTAAGCCAGTTCAACTTCAATTCGGGATCCCATCTCGCCCCTATTTCAAGCATGTCGTGCGGTTTAGCTGGCACTTTTTGGATTGGAGCAAATCCCGGAAGTTCGGGATTAATAGCCAACTCGATTCGATCCGCACTTCCAATGTGGCAAGTGTTGCAATTTGCAGTGGAACCGTCATGGTGAGGCTCAATTACGTCTTTAGCGAAGACAGTGTGATGATGCTAGACATAAGAAGAAGCTTTTCACACACCTGTTCTCAAGATTATTTATGGTGAGATAGGTCCTGGCATGGATTAAGACTTACGTTCATAATAAATGTAGCTGCAATCTCGATATTGTGTAGCAACCATAATATTCTCAGTGAAACATTTTTTTTACACAATACTTGGCGGTTGTATTTTATTGCAGCCATTTTAATTATCGTTGACCCCATGCATGTACTACTGAAATTATTACATAAATTCCTCTTAAACAAGCGTCGATTAACATAGGCGTTCAAAATTCTTCGACGAATTCAAATTGGTTAAATACCCGGTTAATGTACCTTGTATTTATCCGATATGTGCTAAGTATCTATTTAAAGTATCAGTGCGTGATAATTTCAGATAAATAACCTTTTAAAGAATATGAAATGTAATTTACATAAAATTTAAATAGACAAGAAATCGCTTATAATTTAAGTTATCAAATTTGCAATTTTGGAACTGTTGAATTTAAAAATATGTAGGCATCGGCGCTTGTATAAAATTTTATAGAGAGGAGCGAAGCAAATTGGCTTGCTTGGAAGAGATCGCCAGACATTCCCAAATGCCAAGAAATTATATTTTATATTGAAACAATGAGAAGTACTTTGATTTCTTCTACATCACAAAAGTACTTCCAGGCATTTTATCAATGTAAAGAAAAGCAAACAAGCTGAATAGAATTTTTCGAATACAACGCTTCAAGCTAGAAATTTAAAATTTGTAATATTTTTCAAGATATCTCATCAAACCTAAGATATATGACAGAATTCATGAAATCATATACAACGCCTTTATATTAGATTAGATTTCATCGGAGTCGGAGAGATTCCTCTAAGTACCGCGACCAGTGGTCTATTGATAACCCCTTTACATCCCTTAAATGTTTATTGGGCAATTATATTAAAATGGCGTAGAACTAAATACCAATTCGATATCTGATTAAACCTAAGAAATATAGTAAATTCGTGAAAACATATACAACCAGTTCAAATTTGAATTTAAAAAAATCTGAAAACAGTTTCTCAGCTTTTATCTGAAGAACCCATTGAAGTAAAATTAATTCGATATTTTAGATGATCTACGAAATACGGCGAAATTCATGAAAATGTTTTTTTTGTTCGACCTTCGCGCCAATAAAAAACCCGAAATTTTTTTACTAAATAACTTTCCTAGTAAATTTGAATGAAACTCATAACTTTCTAGCATTAGCCGTTCCTTGGAATAAACTCCACCCTGGTCTGTGCTACCCCTTTCAAAAATAATTTCTTAAGAATATGTCACTATTGTGGTTCCATTTAATTGCCCTGTTTCTGTTGTCTAGGTTTAGCGGTTATCTCTATATATAAAAATGAATGTTTGTCTGTCTGTTTGTCTGTCTGTTTGTCTGTTTGTCCTGTATAGGCTCCTAAACCACTCATCCAATTGCGATGAAACTTTGGTGATTTGTTGAGGGTACGCCCTCAATGGTTTCTGCGGTAACAAAATTATTTAACAGTTGGTGGTACGCGAGTTATTTCAACATTTGAGTGTATTTCATATAGTTTAACGGCAGTTCGTTCGATTTCGGTGTATTAGCTATGCGTTCTTATTACTAAATGCTAAAGTTAAAGAAGATATAGGATGGAGGATGGAAGATGGAGGATGGTGGATGAAGGATGGTGGGTGGAGGATGGAGAATGGTGGATGGGGGATGGAGGGTGGTGGATGGGGATGGAGTATGGTGGATAGAGGATGGAGTAACGAGAGCAACGGCGCGACGGGAGAAATGGGGGATGGGGGATGGTGGATAGGGAATGCTGGATGGAGGATAGTGGATGAATGATGGTGGATAGAGGATGGAGGATGGAAGATGGAGGATGATGGATGTAGGATGGTGGATAGAGGATGGAGGATGGAGGATGGGGGATGGTGGATAGCGGATGGAAGATGGAGGATGGTGGACGGAGGACGGTGGATAGAGGATGGTGGATAGAGGATGGAGGATTGTGTATAGAGGATGGAGGATTGTGGATGGAGGATGGTGGGTAGAGGATGGAGGATGGTGGATGGGGGATGGAGCATGGTGGATAGAGGATGGAGTAACGGGAGCAACGGCGCGACGGGAGAAATGGGGGATGGCGGATGGGGGATGGTGGATAGGGGATGGTCGATGGAGGATGGTGGATGGAGGATGGTGGATGGAGTAACGGGAGCAACGGGAGAAATGGGAGCAACCGGAGTAACGGGAGCAACGATAGTAACAGGAGTATCGGGAGAAACAGGACCAATGGATCAACGGGAGCAACGGGATCAACGGGAGTAACTGGAGCGATGGAACAACGTGAGCGAAGCGAGCGTAGCCGCGGTACACGGCTAGTTGAGATATAAAAATCAAAATATTTTGATTTTCACCCTGCTCCAACCGTCAGCAGCCCAACCCTTACTTTTTTTTCTCCTGGTAGAAGTTTATTGGGCCTAACTGTTGTATAAATTTGAAGATAGTATCTCAAAGTTTTTTGAGCTATGAAACTTACAAAAATTGTTAGCCCCGCTTCAGTACGCCACTACCCAAACATTTTATATTCGTCAAATTTCCTTCACTTGTAGATTTTTACATAAAAAACAAATTTAATTTTTTCCAGCGTAATACTATATATATCATATTCCAAAGCTTGCCACCCTCAACCGCAGCATAGTACTACTACCCCCTCTCACCTAAGAAATCATTTCCAATAAACTCTTCTAGTATTTCTAAAAAAAATCAACTAGTTTTAATATTGTGGCATGAACACTTCAGGAGGTATGTATTTTAGAATGTCTTGATTTCAACTTTTGAGCTCTGCACACAGATCGTTTTACTTCCCACTTTTTTACCCCTCCATCCACATTGACGATTTTATTTGCAAAATGGTTCCATCACAGCTCTATAAAAATTACAAGTTTCAACTTCCTAGCATAAGCGCTTCCTGAGAAACCAAAATTGTTCGTCTAATACACTTCCTCCTTACAAAGGGGGTTTCATAATCTACCCACCAAAAAAAATTTGAATTTAATACTTCTAAGGGTTTGGGAGCTACGCGTTTGCGAACGGTATATACGGCGGAATGACTGGCTTTTTTAATTTTTTTTTTGAAAAATTCTGGGTATTTGTAATTATAAAAAAAATAAATAATGAAGTAAAATTTTGATTGATGGAGTGAGGGAGGCGAGTGCCCGTGTAGCTCTTATCTAGGGCTCACTTCCTCACCCCTATCACAGGTTTCTTTTATAATTTACCAAAAAAAAATTGAGCCTTAACACTTCTGAGTTCTTGGGGGCTAACGCATTTGCGAACGGATTTTTGAAGGGATTTTTGTAAAAATTCAGGATAGGGTAAAGTAGTCTAATTCCAGCCACCCCCAGTTATCGGCCACACTCTCAAAAAATGCACACTGTTGGTTATATCTGAAACATTTGAAATTGAACTTTTTTTATTTGATTACACCGAAACCCATCCTACATAACACATAAAGGTTTCATACATGCGCTTCAGGGGTATGCAAAAATTGTCGAGTGGATTCATTTGATACTGCATGCGTGAAATTTTTGGAATTTCTTAACAAGATAGGCGCAGAAAATAGGTAAATATTAATTTATTTCTGAGGACTTCGGGCTTTCTTAGTATACTTTTCTAGCAGATGACAAATAGTATTCTTGTTATTAACTAAGGTTTGTGCTATTTTTTTATTTATTTAAAAAGTTTTTGGCTGGCCGGTATTTGGGTTATAATTTTCAGATGAATTTAATTACTGGCCAGGAACAAATGCTTCCTTTCTTATTACGGCCAATCACTAAAAAGTGGGTAGGATTAAAAAAATAGGTAGTTTCCTGGCTTTTAAATTTCAACAACTAACCCAACTTCAATAACCGGGTCCTCAAGAACCATCTATCATGCCCTACTCGTCTAGATCTTCTTTTTCGGCAACGCCCACTAAACAAATTCGGAAATAACTATGTAACTTTAATACGATTCTGCTCGTCAACATCATCCTGTGCAAGAAGCAATTTTTTTCCAGAAGGAGAAACTGCTTTTCTGTTTCTCAAAGCCTTTTAAAGCATCTTTTCTATCCGAAAACCTATTCCAAGAAAATCTAGGGAGACCAACTACAGGGCCCCGAGTGCAATTTCTTCCAAAGAATTAAGAAAAATGCATGAGTTTAAAGAACAATAGGTAGGTAGGTAGGTACGCGTGGCTGCCCGTGAGAACACGGACACACTTAGACCTGAAAGGTCTGTTGTGTTACCACAGGATCAACGAATCCGAGCCTACTCGTCGAACCATTTAGAGCTTGCAATGAAGCGTTCGATTCTCGCGACCTCCATTGCGGCAAGATCACCGAGACAGTTGAAGAAGTAAGCTCCAAGATGGGCTTTCCTTCTGGCTGATAGAGCTGGACAGGTACAGAGAAGGTGAAGAACAATAAAAGCTGGTCAAAATTGAAGCCGTTAGACAAAGAAAAAAAGAACGTTTAAAAAGGAAACTTAAAAAAAAGAAACTTATTGACTCAACAGAAAAATATTAAAAATAAGATAAATAAGTCTCCAAAAATCTCGTCCTTAAAACAGAAAAGCATAAATGTGCCAGAGAGTATGAGCACATAGGCTGAGATTTTTACAAGTGACCACTTAAATTAAAGTTAAAATTAAATTCAAATCCGCAAACAGTTTTAAAAAAAACATTTGAGCCCAGGAGAGCGGAAGTTCATTGGGGAACGTGGGGGGTACGTGGTGGGTACGAAACGTACCCACCACGTACCCCCCAATGGGTATTAGCACAAAGGCTGATATTTTTACAAGTGACCACTTAAATTAAAGTTAAATTTAAATTCAAATCCGCAAACAGTTTTAAAAAAAAAATTTGAGCCCAGGAGAGCGGAAGTTCATTGGGGAACGTGGGGGGTACGTGGTGGGTACGAAACGTACCCACCACGTACCCCCCAATGGGTATTAGCACATAGGCTGATATTTTTACAAGTGACCACTTAAATTAAAGTTAAATTTAAATTCAAATCCGCAAACAGTTTTAAAAAAAAAATTTGAGCCCAGGAGAGCGGAAGTTTATTGGGGGGACGTGGGGGGTACGTGGTGGGTACGAAACGTACCCACCACGTACCCCCCAATGGGTATGAGCACATAGGCTGAGATTTTTACAAGTGACCACTTAAATTAAAGTTAAATTTAAATTCAAATCCGCAAACAGTTTTAAAAAAATAATTTGAGCCCAGGAGAGCGGAAGTTCATTGGGGAACGTGGGGGGTACGTGATGGGTACGAAACGTACCTACCACGTACCCCCCAATGGGTATTAGCACATAGGCTGATATTTTTACAAGTGACCCCTTAAATTAAAGTTAAAATTAAATTCAAATCCGCAAACAGATTTAAAAAAAAAAAATTGAGCCCAGGAGAGCGGAAGTTTATTGGGGGGACGTGGGGGGTACGTGGTGAGTACGAAACGTACCCACCACGTACCCCCCAATGGGTATGAGCACATAGGCTGAGATTTTTACAAGTGACCACTGAAATTAAAGTTAAATTTAAATTCAAATCCGCAAACAGTTTTAAAAAAAAAATTTGAGCCCCGGAGAGCGGAAGTTCATTGGGGAACGTGGGGGGTGCGTGATGGGTACGAAACGTACCCACCACGTACCCCCCAATGGGTATGAGCACATAGGCTGAGATTTTTACAAGTGACCACTTAAATTAAAGTTAAAATTAAATTCAAATCCGCAAACAGATTTAAAAAAAAAAATTGAGCCCAGGAGAGCGGAAGTTTATTGGGGGGACGTGGGGGGTACGTGGTGGGTACGAAACGTACCCACCACGTACCCCCTAATGGGTATGAGCACATAGGCTGAGATTTTTACAAGTGACCACTTAAATTAAAGTTAAATTTAAATTCAAATCCGCAAACAGTTTCAAAAAAAAATGCGAGCCCAGGAGAGCGGAAGTTCATTGGGGAACGTGGGGGGTACGTTGTGGGTACGAAACGTACCCACCACGTACCCCCCAATGGGTATGAGCACATAGGCTGAGATTTTTACAAGTGACCACTTAAATTAAAGTTAAATTTAAATTCAAATCCGCAAACAGTTTCAAAAAAAAATGCGAGCCCATGAGAGCGGAAGTTCATTGGGGAACGTGGGGGGTACGTGGTGGGTACGAAACGTACCCACCACGTACCCCCCAATGGGTATGAGCATATAGGCTGAGATTTTTACAAGTGACCACTTAAATTAAAGTTAAATTTAAATTCAAATCCGCAAACAGTTTTAAAAAAAAAATTTGAGCCCAGGAGAGCGGAAGTTTATTGGAGGGACGTGGGGGGTACGTGGTGGGTACGAAACGTACCCACCACGTAACCCCAATGGGTGTGAGCACATAGGCTGAGATTTTTACAAGTGACCACTTAAATTAAAGTTAAATTTAAATTCAAATCCGCAAACACTTTTAAAAAAAAAATTTGAGCCCAGGAGAGCGGAAGTTCATTGGGGAACGTGGGGGGTACGTGGTGGGTACGAAACGTACCCACCACGTACCCCCCAATGGGTATGAGCACATAGGCTGATATTTTTACAAGTGACCACTTAAATTAAAGTTAAATTTAAATTCAAATCCGCAAACAGTTTTAAAAAAAAAATTTGAGCCCAGGAGAGCGGAAGTTCATTGAGGAACGTGAGGGGTACGTGGTGGGTACGAAACGTACCCACCACGTACCCCCCAATGGGTATGAGCACATAGGCTGAGATTTTTACAAGTGACCACTTAAATTAAAGTTAAATTTAAATTCAAATCCGCAAACAGTTTTAAAAAAAAAATTTGAGCTCCGGAGAGCGGAAGTTCATTGGGGAACGTGGGGGGTGCGTGATGGGTACGAAACGTACCCACCACGTACCCCCTAATGGGTATTAGCACATATGCTGATATTTTTACAAGTGACCACTTAAATTAAAGTTAAAATTAAATTCAAATCCGCAAACAGATTTAAAAAAAAAAAATTGAGCCTAGGAGAGCGGAAGTTTATTGGGGGGACGTGGGGGGTACGTGGTGGGTACGAAACGTACCCACCACGTACCCCCAATGGGTATGAGCACATAGGCTGAGATTTTTACAAGTGACCACTTAAATTAAAGTTAAATTTAAATTCAAATCCGCAAACAGTTTTAAAAAAAAAATTTGAGCCCAGGAGAGCGGAAGTTCATTGGGGAACGTGGGGGTACGTGGTGGGTACGAAACGTACCCACCACGTACCCCCCAATGGGTATGAGCACATAGGCTGAGATTTTTACAAGTGACCACTTAAATTAAAGTTAAATTTAAATTCAAATCCGCAAACAGTTTCAAAAAAAAATGCGAGCCCATGAGAGCGGAAGTTCATTGGGGAACGTGGGGGGTACGTGGTGGGTACGAAACGTACCCACCACGTACCCCCCAATGGGTATGAGCACATAGGCTGAGATTTTTACAAGTGACCACTTAAATTAAAGTTAAATTTAAATTCAAATCCGCAAACAGTTTTAAAAAAAAAATTTGAGCCCAGGAGAGCGGAAGTTTATTGGAGGGACGTGGGGGGTACGTGGTGGGTACGAAACGTACCCACCACGTAACCCCAATGGGTGTGAGCACATAGGCTGAGATTTTTACAAGTGACCACTTAAATTAAAGTTAAATTTAAATTCAAATCCGCAAACAGTTTTAAAAAAAAAATTTGAGCCCATGAGAGCGGAAGTTCATTGGGGAACGTGGGGGGTACGTGGTGGGTACAAAACGTACCCACCACGTACCCCCCAATGGGTATGAGCACATAGGCTGAGATTTTTACAAGTGACCACTTAAATTAAAGTTAAATTTAAATTCAAATCCGCAAACAGTTTCAAAAAAAAATGCGAGCCCATGAGAGCGGAAGTTCATTGGGGAACGTGGGGGGTACGTGGTGGGTACGAAACGTACCCACCACGTACCCCCCAATGGGTATGAGCACATAGGCTGAGATTTTTACAAGTGACCACTTAAATTAAAGTTAAAATTAAATTCAATTCCGCAAACAGATTTAAAAAAAAAAAATTGAGCCCAGGAGAGCGGAAGTTTATTGGGGGGACGTGGGGGGTACGTGGTGGGTACAAAACGTACCCACCACGCACCCCCCAATGGGTATGAGCACATAGGCTGAGATTTTTACAAGTGACCACTTAAATTAAAGTTAAATTTAAATTCAAATCCGCAAACAGTTTAAAAAAAAAATGCGAGCCCATGAGAGCGGAAGTTCATTGGGGAACGTGGGGGGTACGTGGTGGGTACGAAACGTACCCACCACGTACCCCCCAATAGGTATGAGCACATAGGCTGAGATTTTTACAAGTGACCACTTAAATTAAAGTTAAATTTAAATTCAAATCCGCAAACAGTTTTAAAAAAAAAATTTGAGCCCAGGAGAGCGGAAGTTTATTGGAGGGACGTGGGGGGTACGTGGTGGGTACGAAACGTACCCACCACGTAACCCCAATGGGTGTGAGCACATAGGCTGAGATTTTTACAAGTGACCACTTAAATTAAAGTTAAATTTAAATTCAAATCCGCAAACAGTTTTAAAAAAAAAATTTGAGCCCAGGAGAGCGGAAGTTCATTGGGGAACGTGGGGGGTACGTGGTGGGTACGAAACGTACCCACCACGTACCCCCCAATGGGTATGAGCACATAGGCTGAGATTTTTACAAGTGACCACTTAAATTAAAGTTAAATTTAAATTCAAATCCGCAAACAGTTTCAAAAAAAAATGCGAGCCCATGAGAGCGGAAGTTCATTGGGGAACGTGGGGGGTACGTGGTGGGTAAGAAACGTACCCACCACGTACCCCCCAATGGGTATGAGCACATAGGCTGAGATTTTTACAAGTGACCACTTAAATTAAAGTTAAAATTAAATTCAATTCCGCAAACAGATTTAAAAAAAAAAAAATTGAGCCCAGGAGAGCGGAAGTTTATTGGGGGGACGTGGGGGTACGTGGTGGGTACAAAACGTACCCACCACGCACCCCCCAATGGGTATGAGCACATAGGCTGAGATTTTTACAAGTGACCACTTAAATTAAAGTTAAATTTAAATTCAAATCCGCAAACAGTTTTAAAAAAAAAATTTTAGCCCATGAGAGCGGAAGTTCATTGGGGAACGTGGGGGGTACATGGTGGGTACGAAACGTACCCACCACGTACCCCCCAATGGGTATGAGCACATAGGCTGATATTTTTACAAGTGACCACTTAAATTAAAGTTAAAATTAAATTCAAATCCGCAAACAGATTTAAAAAAAAAAATTGAGCCCAGGAGAGCGGAAGTTTATTGGGGGGACGTGGGGGGTACGTGGTGGGTACGAAACGTACCCACCACGTACCCCCCAATGGGTATGAGCACATAGGCTGAGATTTTTACAAGTGACCACTTAAATTAAAGTTAAAATTAAATTCAAATCCGCGAACAGATTTAAAAAAAAAAAATTTGAGCCCAGGAGAGCGGAAGTTCATTGGGGGGACGTGGGGGTACGTGGTGGGTACGAATCGTACCCACCACGTACCCCCCAATGGGTATGAGTACATAGGCATTACAAGTGAAGTAGAGGATGAATCCTTAAGAAATTTTGGGTGCGATAAATGTACAAAACAGTATCACCTGAAATGTGCAAATTTTGATTCATATTCACAAGTTGTTGAAAAATATTTTAGTTTTAACAATTATCAGAATCAAAGTGATCCATAATACTTTCATAGAATTATGCCATACTATCAGTATTTAATGTGATTTTGTTATTTTTGGTTAGATTATTTTGTTTCGTAACTTGAATTTATTATTTACATAATAAAGAATAAATAAAATATAAAAATATATAATATAAATAGATATAAATTCAGTTCATTTTCTAATAATATAAATCCATAAAAATAGTATAATGTATGTATAATAAATAAATTATTTGTCTGAAAATATTGTTTTTTCATAATTCTTCATAGAGTTAAACTTGGCCGGAAATTGAATAATTTTTGGTCGGAATTAGAATTTTGGTGGCCGGGAATTGATTTTCTTACTGGGCTTTAGAAAAATTTAAAAAGTTAATAAAATAATAGTAATTAGATATTTCTATTATACTACATATACAAAAAAGGAGTCATATTCACAAATCAATCATCGGTTTTTTAATACTAATGTTATACAATTTACTACTGAATTTTGAAGTAAAAAAAAATTTAAGTGGACGATAATTGGGTATTTTACCCTAGCAACTTTATTAAATGATTTCTTTTTTATTTTTTATTTTTTATTATCAATCAGAATGGATGAAATGCAATGCAATGCAATGCGAGGGAGGGGTCAAGTGTCCGTATTGCTCTCCTCTTAGGCGCGCTTCCTTAAGCTTATCACAAGATTCTTTCCTAATTGACCAACAAAAAATTTAAAGTAATAGTTCTAAGGGTTTGAGAGCTACGCGTTTGCGAACAGCATATACGGCGGTGTTATACGGTGTTTTAATTTTTTTGGAAAAAGTGCAGGGTGTCAATTTTATTATATACATTTTTTTATTTCTTAAAAATACTAGAGTAAATTTGGATTGAAGGAATGCGGGGGCCGGAAACAAGTGCCCGTATTTCTCTTCACTCCGGCACATCTGCTTATCCCCATCATAAGTTTCTTTTCTTTTAAGGGGGTAGATCCTTTTAAATGTGTCAATAGATATTGTTATGCAATTATTTATTATGTTTTGCTTAAAAAATTAAAAAATAATTTATTTCCGACCCTTTGTTTTAGTTATTTTACTTTATTATTTTTTAATAATAAAGTATTGTGATCGACCTGAAATTTCAAAAAAGTTTGCTACCCTGAAATTTTGTATTTACACGTTTTAGGACTAGTAAACCCCAAAAAAGCAAAAAAAAAAAAAAGTCCGTCTGTCCGCCGTACGCCGTACGCAAAATCGTTTGAAGGCGCGTAGCTCCCAAACCCGTTGAGATATTAAATTGAAATTTTTATGGTGGGTAGATTGGGTGAACCCCTACGCCTGGTATATTTTTGAGGGGTGGGGTAAAAGGGGAGAGGAGAGGGGAGCGTTTTAGACGAAAAATTTTGGTTTCTAGATCTCAGGAACCACTTACGCTAGGAGGCTGAAACTTGGAACTTATGTAGTACTATGATAATGGACTCATTTGCAAAAAAATGGTCGATATTGGTTAAGGGGTGTGGAAGTGGAGGGGGAAACAATGAGTCTTTAACGCACGAAAGACGGGATTGAAACATTCTAAAATCGATATCTCCTGAACAATTGATGTCAGAAGATTGAAACTTTTTTGTTGTCCTTAGGGATACTTCAAAATAAGACAAGGGCTAAAATTTTTGAGAGGGGTGGTGGGGTGTGGGGGTGGGGGGGGGTGAAAAACTTTGGATTACAATATCTTCCGAACCAATTATACCAGAAAGATAAAATTTAGTTTCTGTATATGGGATCACAAGAGGAGTCTACCGAAACTAAATTTTTTGAGGGGGGAGATGGAGCACGAAAGTGGGGGAAAAGCAGTTTTTCAAAAAATTTCATTTTTATATCTCAGAAACCGTATCAGATATGATCTTGAAAATTTTACAGAAGTTGGGGTCGGTAAACTTCTAGTCGGGAAAAAAATTTTGGTGGTGTGGGTGTTGGGGGTGATGGTGAAAGGGGTTAGAAAGGAAAACATTCTGATTTTTATTTCTCGAAAACCATAATGAATAGAAAGCTAACAATTTAGGATTATATAGAGCCACTATGGAGACATCCTAGAAAAATAAAATTGTTGATATGGGTATCAAGCTACGGGGGAGAGGGGTGGTTTTTTATATCTCAGAAACGCCTTATGCTAGAAAGTTAAAACTTAGTACGTATATGTAGATGTACTATTAGAGTAATTAAAGCAAAAAAAAAGTTCAGATTTTTATTGGCGTTCAGAGGTTGAGTAAAAAAAATATCCGTGAATTCACATTTTTACGAATTTCGTTAAAACTTTTAGATATGTCGAGCTATCAAAGCAATTTTACTTCTGCGGGCTATTTATATAAACGCCTGGTAATGATCTTCAAAATTTTTCGATATCCAACCCCTGAGGGGGTGTAAAGTGGTTGTGTACATATTCACGAATTCTGATATATTTCTAAGGTATATTGAGATTTTGAATTCCCTTTTACTTCTATAAGCTTTAAACGTAGTCGGGGAAAAACCGAATTAAGTATTTTTCTCAATTAAAACCCCTGGGGGTATTGTTCAAGTTTTCACTGATTCCGAAAATCTTTTAGGTTTAATGTGATCGAATTCGCTTTTACTACTATGAATTATTCTATTGATAAAAAAAATACGTAAATAAATAAAAAAAATCTGCCAACAGTCTGGGCGCAACTTTATTATTTTATGGGTAGAAGTCCGAAACGTGTTTAATGATGAGATGCGGTGTAGGTTACTATGCGACTGACAACCTAAAAAATAACCAGGAGGCTATTTGGAACGTTATTTTTTAGGTTATCAGTCGCATAGTAACCTACACCGCATCTCATCATTAAACACGTTTCGGATTTCTACCCATAAAATAATAAAGTTGCGCCCAGACTGTTGGCAGATTTTTTTTTCTTAATATTTTTGATAGTTTTATTAAGTAATGCCTTTTCTTAGAGCTCAGGCTTAGTGGTATCTTTAGATTTCTGTTAAAAATTCTAATATCTAAAAAAAAGAATTGAAACCAAAATTTCAAAGACAGCCAACTTAATCACATATTCCCAGTTTCCTACATCAGAGTCGTTATTTTGCTCTAACAACAATACAATCGGATTTCCGATTGAAAGTTAGAGGTAGAAACTTAATAATTCAGGAAGCATGAAATCCTCAACATCCGGCAAATGTTTCAGACACTTCTCCTCGGTCGCCTCTATTAGTCTGAAATGCCTCAAGATACGAGGAATCTTCGGCTGATAAACAATTCGATTGAATCAATATTAATTTTCCCTGATTGGAATTGATTTGCAACATGGAAGCAACATCAAAATCAATCGCACCTGGACTATTGATGAAATAATATCGTGTTCGTGTATATCGTGTAGATTTTCTTATGCTTGATTTTAAATGACTTAAGTCACAATTGACTTCAATGTTTCGGATTGAAGGAGGGAAAATGATGTGATTTTCCTTTGTTCTAAAAATTGATTTAAGAGCAAAACCCACCGAATCCTTCGAGTGGTTCCATCAAAAAATATACCTTCCACCATACGAATGTCTTAACAAATACGTGATTTTGTTCCAGATCGCGTTGAAGAAAGAAGTTAACATGTAGCTGCCATAGAACAGTTTTAAAAAATCGTGATCAACCCGTTTACATGATAGCTTCAAATATTTTTTAAACGTTTGACTCCTTAATATTTAAAGGAATAGAATTTATAGAATTTATATTGAGTAAAAACTGGTGCCATAACGCAGTCGAACAGTAATAATTTTTTTATAAGGTTAGCTGACAGCAACATAGAAAAGTTATAAGAAATTCATAGGTTTTCAGTATATGTACACATTTTTGATAAAATGATAGTTTGGTGGGATGCAAATTACCGACTTGGTTTTTAAAATTAATATTCAAAAAATTTAATTTTACTTCAATAACGCTGTATGCCATTTTGTAAATTTTTTGATAAAAAAAATTTGATAAAAACCCAGTCAAAATTTTCAAATAAAACAAAACATTAAGGACAAAACAAATTTGACTAAACAAACAAACTCAACTAAACAAGTCTTAAATTATGAAATACCGTTTAGGGTCTTAGAATACAGTTGTACGCCACTTTATCAAACATTTGAACAATCAGATTGAGTAATCATCAAATTTTTGGTTTTTTATTTACCCATCAAATTTTTCCCAAATTTTGGTAGTCAAATATTTGACTGCATTGTAAATTAGTAAAATTTGACTTTAAGGTACGCATAAAGTTCTTTTGAGTCCTTCCGTAGCAATTTTTTAATGAAAATTATTGAAAAATTATTTTTATGTTATTTTGGCCTTTTCTTTTGTTCTTACTTCCTTAAATTAATAATTTTTTAATAAAATACTCGTACAAAGCAATGCAGTAGGGTGACAATTTTTTTTTGTAGAAAATCGATTCAAATATTTTAAGGAATATTTGAGATGGGTTCTTGGACTTTTAACAAAAGGTCGGACCAATACACCCCTTCAAGGGAAAACCAATTTGGGGCAAGAGGTGGAGCGGATTTATATAGGACACGAAGGATGCCATTCGGAAAGCCTTGCTGAATGCAGGGGCTGATCTGGGTATTATCAACTGGATCGACGGCATGCTTGAAAGTAGAAATATACATGCATCTATTTGTGAGAATGAAATATCTGGAACTGTGTCCAGAGGTACCCCGCAGGGAGGAGTTCTATCACCACTACTTTGGGTATTAGTTGTCGATCCTATTTTATCCCAGCTCGAGAGGGGCGGGATCAAAGTGGTAGCGTACGCCGATGATCTAGTTATACTGGTGTCTGGCAAATTTCTACCCACGATAGCTGAACTAGTGCAGGGAGCACTACGGAAATTGCACAAATGGGCGGCAAGTTGTGGTTTGGAGGTTAACCACGCAAAAACTGAGCTGGTTCTTTTCACTCGAAAGAGAGCAATACTCCCATTTATAATTCCAAAAATAGGTAATACCATTCTGGAGCTTAAAACTGAAGCTAAGTACCTAGGAATTATTCTTGACGCTAAGCTTAACTGGAAGAGAATCCTTGATGAGCGCATCAAGAAAGCAATAATTGCCTTCTATACTTGCAAGAAGCCTTTGGCAGGAAATGGGGAATAAAGCCCGCAATGGTCCACTGGATGTACATCTCTATCCTAAGGCCCATTCTTCTTTATGGTGGCCTGGTATGGTGGACAGCCCTGAACAAAAATCAACGCCAACAGCTGCAATGAAGATTATGCTGCTTCTGCTGCCAATAGATATTCAAATCAAGAATGCTACTGCCAAGAGCGCCCTGAGACTAAAAGAGTCTGGTGGCTGCTGGATATATGCGGGTTATGGGCATAGCAGAATTCTTTCATTATTCCCAGATTGTGGGCTTAGTAAACTCACCGACTATATATATCCGTTTTTAAGCTTCGATACATGATTCCATACCCTTTTCCCTACTAGGGGGATTGGGACAATCAAAAAGTGATAAGGGAATCTGAAGTTGTTGTATTCACGGATTGATCAGAAATGGATACTGGAACGGGGGCAGGGATTTTCTCAGCCGACATGAACATTCAAGTATCCTTTCGTCTGCCGGACTACTGCAGTATTTTTCAAGCCGAGGTATTTGCCGTAAGCAGTCATGTATAAAGATTTAAATAGACAGCCAAGCAGCAATGAAAGCTCTAAGCTCCAATCTAGTCAAGTCAAAGATAGTGAGGGAGTGTAGGGAGCGTGTGAAAACATTGGGTGCAGCTCATAAGGTTCTTCTGTGCTGGGTTCCGGGACACAAAGGGATTCCAGGAAATGAGGCAGCCGATGAGCTGGCCAAAAAAGGATCTGAAATGGCTGCCATATACATGCAACCCAAGCGGTAAAAATACCGCTCAATTACGTCAAAAGTAATGTTGACAGGAAGGCAATGGAGCTGACCAATGGTAGATGGTTCAACCTAACTACGTGTGAAACCTCCAGGCAGCTATGGTCAGTAATACATCCTAGAAGGACTGCCGATCTTCTGAAAAGAAGTAGTATAGACACCCGTAACATTACGACAGTCATAACGGGGCACTGTCTCTTTGGCAGACATGCACAACGCTTAGGCGTTCAACTACTGCAGAAGCTTCATAAGTGAAGAAGAAGAAGAGAGCGTTAGGCATCTATTTTGTGAGCGTCCCCAGCTAACCAGCTGTAGGTTCAGAGCCATAGGCAGCTACTTCTTCTCCAGACTCGGGGACATGGCTGGAGCACGAATTGATGAACTAGCCAAGTTCATTCGCATCTTTGGCTGGTTCGATTAGCTTTCCCCTGTAGCAATGCTACGATAAAATTAACTTTTTGTCGATTATGTAAGAAGCCTTAGGAAGTAAAAATGAATTCGATATCTTATTAGAACTAAGAAATATGTAGGAATTTGTGAAACCATATGCAACCCACTTGCATCCACTTTGGGGTTGAATATCCAAAAATCCTGAAACGGGTTTTTAGATATATGTAAAGAAAGCTAGAAGAAGTGAAAACCAATCCGATGTCTTATCACTCTTAAGAGATATAACGGAATTCGTGAAAACGTGTTCAACCCGTTTTTACACTCTTAGGGGTTGAAAAAGGAAAAAACTTGAAAACAAGTTTTAGGTGACTATTAAATAAGCCCGTGGAAGGGAAAACTTATTCGATATCTAATCAGACCTGAAGGATACGGCTGAATTCGTGAAAATGTATACATTCCCTTTACACCACCTTGGGGGTCAAATTTCAAAAAATCCTGAAAACTCTTTCTAGGTATTTCTATGAAGTACCCGTACAAAAAAAAATAATTCAATATTTCGAAAGACCTAATAGATATGACGAAAACCGTGAAAATATATGCATTCCATTTTCACTGATAATTTTTTTTTGCCCAACTTCCGAATGCCAATATACTGGTTGTTTGGTACTCCGTGCACGACCTTGTAAGGGGTTATTCCTTGATATATTTGGAGAAAAAAATTGTTCCACAGGGTGGGTCAATTTTTAATAACAGTGGAGATACAGGGTGGTTAAGAAAAGTGTTTTTGACCGGTACCCTTACTCACTTAAAACGTTATATCTTGAAAACGAATAATCACAAGGCAAAGTGTTATAACTCGTTTTTTAGGGAATCAAATTATCTTTCATTTGATGTAACAGTCTAAATTGTAACTGCACCCAATCTTGAGATATTTACTCGAAAACACCAATTTTTGCTACGTGAACCCTTAAAATTCAGTGATCAATGTAGTTTTTCTCAGAAAACCCCATTATAAACATGTCATTTTAATTTTATTTTTTTATGAGCCGTATTATTACCTACAAAAGCTGCATACATATGTATGAGTTACGATTAACATTTTGGAAGTAATAGGTAAAAATACATATCGCATAAAAATTAAATATTTCAAAAGTCAGTGCCATAAAGTGGACCTCGTTTAATTTGTCGGTAGTACTGAAGTATTTTTATTGCCCATTTATTACTATTTAAAGTATGTAGGAAAACAATGAAAAGTAACTGAGTTTCAACATAATTGATGCTTTTACCTGGATGTGGTAGGTAATACTGGGTGCGGTACTATGCCTTTTTTAATAGGGTGCCTTACAAAATAAAAAGCCTATAAAAGCAAAACTACCTTCATATTTTTATCAGTTTTAGTTACGTTGCTAAAAGAAGAAGGTGTCAGTAGAATAAAAAAAATAATTTCGAAATGTCTGAGTACTCCAATGAAGAATATGCTGACATTGTGTTAATTTATGGAGAGTGTCGCGAAAATGGACAAGCCGCGCGAAGGCTTTACCATCAGAGACATCCCCATCGACGGACACCTGACAGGAGAGTATTTCAGGACGTTTACAGGAGAATTAGGGAAACTGGCAGCTTTAGAACAAGGAGAGTAAATGCAAATCCTGCGCCTATAATCGCTGTTCAGATTGATGAAAGAATACTGCAAGCAGTGCAAAATGATCCATCGATCAGTATCCGACGCTTGGCATTGCAGTTTAACATATCTACTTGGAAGGTTTGGAGTATTTTAAAAGTAGAACGCTTCCATGGCTACCATCACACACCAGTACAGGAGCTGCTACCCATTGATTTCCGCAAACGGATGGAGTTTTGCAATTGGCTCCTTGAACGACAAATAGATGACGACAATTTTTTCAACAATATTCTGTGGACGGATGACTCCCAATTTGCCAGAGACGGTATCACAAACTTCCACAACCTACATACGTGGGCTGAGAGCAATCCACACACAAGAAGAGCGGCATCATTTCAGCACAGATTCAGCGTCAATTTATGGGCAGGCGTGATTGGTGACGATTTACTTGGACCTATTAGGCTTCCGCGTACTCTAAATAGCTCCAATTACTTACAGTTTTTATCAAATGATCTACAGGACTTATTGGATGATATTCCACTGGTACGATTGGCTTCCATGTTTTACCAACACGATGGTGCTCCAGCTCATTACGGCCGACAGATCACAGATTGGTTAAATTCCAATTATAGCAATCGCTGGATCGGTAGAAATGGACCGATACACTGGCCTGCAAGATCTCCTGATCTTACTATTATGGATTTCTTTCTTAGTCTACGCAACGCCAGTAGAAACATTGCAAGATCTAAATATCAGGATCGATGCGGCAGCAATAGAAGTAAGGCAGCAGTTGAGGAATATGAATACCAAGAGAACACTCGCCAAACGAACTTTAGCGTGCATTCAAACTGAAGGTGGCCATTTTGAACATGTATTATAACAAAATTTTTTTAAATAAAACATAAAAACCATTATTAAATTCTTTTAGTTCAAACAAGTAGTGTAGATCAACATGCACATACACTGACTTTTGGAATATTTAATTTTTATGCGATATGTATTTTTACCTATTACTTCCAAAATGTTAATCGTAACTCATACATATGTATGCAGCTTTTGTAGGTAATAATACGGCACATAAAAAAATAAAATTAAAATGACATGTTTATAATGGGGTTTTCTGAGAAAAACTACATTGATCACTGAATTTTAAGGGTTCACGTAGCAAAAATTGGTGTTTTCGAGTAAATATCTCAAGATTGGGTGCAGTTACAATTTAGACTGTTACATCAAATGAAAGGTAATTTGATTCCCTAAAAAATGAGTTATAAGACTTTGCCTTGTGATTATTCGTTTTCAAGATATAACGTTTTAAGTAAGTAAGGGTACCGGTCAAAAACACTTTTCTTAACCACCCTGTATCTCCACTGTTATTAAAAATTGACCCACCCTGTGGAACAATTTTTTTCTTCAAATATATCAAGGAATAACCCCTTACAAGGTCGTGCACGGAGTACCAAACACCCTGTATATTTGAATTTTTTTTTAATTAGAATTACTTTTCTAGTTGATTTACATATACATACCGAATTTCAACTTTCTAGCATAAGCCGTTCTATAGTTCGGAAAAACACCCCCATCCCCGTACCATACTACCCCTATAGAAAATTATATTTTTGCATCATGCTACTACTATAACTCTATCTAAACACTAAGTTTTAGCTTTGTATCATTATAGGTTCTCGAGATATACAAATCGGAACTTTTAACTTTTCACCCTCCCCCACCTTTACCCTTTACACCCATATCCCTGAAACTTTTTTTTCTGCCGGGGGTCCATTAGGCCTACTTCTGGTAAAAATTTTAAGCATCCACCTGACACGGTTCTTGAGATATGAGACGTGATTTTTTAAACAAATTCTTACCCCTCCACTTCCATGCTCCACCGCCCCCTTAGAAAAAAATTTTTAAAATTTCGACATAATCCGGAATTCACTTTTCACCATTACTGTACTGCAACAAATGTTGCTTCGGCGCATTGCACACACGACCAACAGGCAGCACAGCAGCAAATGAGTCTGAGAGGCCGGTGGCTGGATGCTGGGCATCGGACCAAAATCGTCTGCAAAAGGCAAAGAAGTCGGTCGGCAGCGGGCAGATTTCTGCTCGGCCGTGTGCAGTGACGGCGACGATGACGCTGTGCCCCGTGTTGCGAGGCTGTAAGAAGTCAGCCAGCAACAAAAAGCAGCCATAAAAAAAATGTTGAGCGCGCGGTCACGACACAACAAAAGCGAACTGTTGCGTGTTGCTGGCTGTTCGAAGTCGAGGAACGGAGCCGGACGGAGCCACATCCAGTCGCCCTCGTCAGTTCGTTTTGTTACCTCGAGTCGCGAGCTCTTGAGCGTGTAGTCGCGCAACATTTTCCGATCAGCGGTCAGTCAAAAGATTTCCGAGTTTAAAAATTATTCGCGGTGGGTTTTTTTTTCTGTTGTTCTGTTCGCCCTTAACGCACCCGAATCCCTTTCGGATTTCCCTAAGCTCCTTGAGGTGGAGGACTTCGGACCGGATCGTCGTCGAGTGAAGAAGTGGCGCGGATTCGCGGCACTGGCAAAAGGAAGTGTTGCGGGCAGGTGAAGTTGTGATCGGTGTGAATTGATGGCCAAATGTTGTTGCAATTGCTGCACACTGTGCTAGAAGCTAGCAGCTAGAGGCTAGAGTGCGGTTTTGTGCAATCTGTTTGTTTTTTTTTTTTGATTTATTTTTCTTTTGCATTTTGTGTGTTGAGTGCAGAACCTGCAACTGCAACGGCAGCAACGGGAACAGTTACGCGCTACGGTAACGCAATCGAAGGAGGAAACCGTTGGCGGCGCGAAATTGGCGACACTCGCGATCGCTTTTCGATCGGATTTTGATGCGCAGCGGTCGTGGTCAGCAGCAGCAGCGTGTTGTGCAGAATCCAACCAACAACGTACGTAGTCTGTAATCTGAATGTAACTTTTCTTGTTAAGTTTGTCTCGTTCTCCGCTCTTTGTTGCTACTTTTCACAGGTTCCTCTTGCATTTGTTGCTGCTGCGTTTGAGTACTGCAATTCGTGCAATGAGTAATGCATTTTTTATTTATAAACAGAAAAATAAAAATATTAGAAACTGCTCTTTCGATATTTATTCGTACAGGCGGTGAATGGGTGGAGGTGGTTTTCATCTGTTTTAACCGATTCGAACTAAATTTGGTATGGACAACCCATGCAAAATTGCAATACAAGAACCAGACCATAAGGGGCCACGATTATTTAGACACCAAAATCTATCAAAACAGAGGTCGTGGGTTCGAATCCCACTTCTCACTTAGTCAGGGGTCTATCACCTGGGGTCTAAATAAAAATGTTGATACCGTAACAATAGTGTGGTGGATCTAGAGAGGATGAGTCTAGGGGGATGTAACATTTACGAATTAAAAAGCCCACAATATCGTTAAGCGACCACAAGCATTGCAAACAACTTAAAATGCACAAGCAACAGTTAAATGTCAGTTTTACTTTATTATTTTTTAATAATAAAGTATTGTTATCGACCTGAAATTTCAAAAAAGTTTGCTACCCTGAAATTTTGTATTTACACGTTTTAGGACTAGTAAACCCCAAAAAAGCAAAAAAAAAAAAAATTTCCGTCTGTCCGCCGTAGACGCCGTACGCCGTACGCCGTACGCCGTACGCCGTACGCAAAATTGTTTGAAGGCGCGTAGCTCCCAAACCCGTTGAGATATTAAATTGAAATTTTTATGGTGGGTAGATTGGGTGAACCCCTACAACTGGTATATTTTTGAGGGGTGGGGGTACAAGGGGAGAGGAGAGGGGAGCGTTTTAGACGAAAAATTTTGGTTTCTAGATCTCAGGAACCACTTATGCTAGGAGGCTGAAACTTGGAACTTATATAGTACTATAATAATGGACTCAATTGTAAAAAAATGGTCGATATTGGTTAAGGGGTGTGGAAGTGGGGGGGAAAACAATGAGTCTTTAACGCATGAAAGTCGGGATTGAAACATTCTAAAATCGATATCTCCTGAACAATTGATGTCAGAAGATTGGAACTTTGTTGTTGTTCTTAGGGATACTTCCAGATTAGACAAGAGCTAAAATTTTTAAGAGGGGTGGTGGGGTGTGGGGGTGGGGGGTGAAAAACTTTGGATTACAATATCTTCCGAACTAATTACACCAGGAAGATAAAATTTAGTTTCTGTATATGGACTCACAAGAGGAGTCTACCAAAACTAAATTTTTTGAGGGGGGAGGTGGAGCACGAAAGTGGGGGGATAGCAATTTCTCAAAAAAATTAATTTTTATATCTCAAAAACCGTATCAGATATGATCTTGAAAATTTGACAGGAGTTGGGGTCGATAAACTTCTAGTAGGGAAAAAAATTTTGGTGGTGTGGGTGTAGGGGGTGGTGGTGAAAGGGGGTAGCAAGGAAAACATTCTGATTTTTATTTCTTAAAAACCATAATGAATAGAAAGCTAAAAATTTAGGATTATATAGAACCACTATGGAGACATCCTAGAAAAATAAATTTTTTGATAGGGGTATCAAGGTACGGGGGAGAGGGGTGGTTTTTTATATCTCAGAAACGGCTTATGCTAGAAAATTGAAACTTAGTACGTATATGTAGATGTGCTATTAGAGTAATTAAAGCAAAAAAAAGTTCAGATTTTTATTGGCGTTCAGAGGTTGAGTCAAAAAAATGTCCGTGAATCCACATTTTCACGAATTTCGTTAAAACTTTTAGACATGTCAAACTATCAAAGCAATTTTACTTCTGCGGGCTATTTATATAAGCGCCTAGTAACGGTAACGATAACGGAATTTTTCGATATCCAACCCCTAAGGTGGAGTAAATTGGTTGTGTACATATTCACGAATTCTGATATATTCCTAAGGTATATTGAGATTTGGAGTTCACTTGTACTTCTATAAGCTTTAAACGTAGTCGGGAAA
Source organism: Beris morrisii (assembly GCA_951812415.1). NCBI lineage: Eukaryota > Metazoa > Arthropoda > Insecta > Diptera > Stratiomyidae > Beris > Beris morrisii. Next base: position 101,545,281 of record OX638313.1, on the reverse strand, counting down.
AAACCGATTTAAGTATTTTTCTCAATTAAACCCCCTGGGGGTATTGTTTAAGATTTCACTGATTCCGAAAATCTCTTAGGTTTAATGTGATCGAATTCGCTTTTACTACTATGAATTATTCTATTGATAAAAAAAATACGTAAATAAAAAAAAAAATCTGCCAACAGTCTGGGCGCAACTTTATTATTTTATGGGTAGAAGTCCGAAACGTGTTTAATGATGAGATACGGTGTTGGGTACTATGCGACTGACAACCGAAAAAAATAACCATTAGGCTACTTGGAACGTTATTTTTTAGGTTGTCAGTCGCATAGTACCCAACACCGTATCTCATCATTAAACACGTTTCGGACATCTACCCATAAAATAATAAAGTTGCGCCCAGACTGTTGGCAGATTTTTTATACTCTAGATGAAATCATATAGAGTATTATAAGTTTAATCCAGCCGAAAAGTTTGTAACGCATAGAACCAAGCCTCGGACAAAAAAAAGTTATATATTATTTTTTGTTTATTTGTGGCCAAAAACCTGAAATCCGCCTGACGTCCGTCCGTCCGTCCGTCCGTCCGTCTGTCCGTGAACACGATAACTCAAGAACGCCTTCACCTAGGATCTTGAAATTTTGAATCTGGATGTTTGGTTGAATTTGTAAGGCTAAGTTCGTTAACGGGCAAAATCGTCCTACTCCTTCGGGTAGCTGCCATACAAAATGTCCTTAAAACACGTCTTCAAGAATATTGGTCGATAACTTCAGAAGGGTTTAAGCTACGACATTGAAATTTTGTTTGTGTTATTTTTCCAATAGTTCGAGCTAAATATATTATTATGAAGAAAATCCTGTTAGTCCTTCGTGTAGCTGCCATACAAATATCCTGTCAAAATGTATTCACTTAATTTACGAAACTCACTATAACTCAAGTAATCTTTTAGCTACGAATTCGGAATTTTTTAGAAATTAGTTTTGAGTGAAAACGAAGTTCGACTTTACTAGTCAGCGAAATCCTTTTACTCCTTCTGGTAGCTGCCATACAAAATATCCTTAAAACAGGTGCTCAAGAATATTGGTCGATAACTTCAGAAGGGTTTAAGCTACGCCATTAAAATTTTGTATGTATTATTTTTCCAATAGTTGCAGCTAAATATATGATTATGAAGAAAATCCTATTAGTCCTTCGTGTAGCTGCCATACAAATATCCTTTCAAAATGTATTCACTTAATTTACGAAACTCACTATAACTCAAGTAATCTTTTAGCTACGAATTTGGAATTTTTTACAAATTAGTTTTGAGTAAAAACAAAGCTTGGGTTTACTTGTCAGCGAAATCCTTTTACTCCTTCTGGTAGCTGCCATACAAAATGTCCTTAAAATACGTGTTCAAGAATATTGGCCGATAACTTCAGAAGGGTTTAAGCTACGACTTTGAAATTTTGTACGTAGAATTTTTCCAATAGTTAAAGCTAAATGTATGATTATGAAGAAAATCCTATTAGTCCTTCGTGTAGCTGCCATACAAATATCCTGTCAAAACGTCTTCTTTTAATTTACGGAACTTACTATAACTCAAGTAATCTTTTAGCTATAAATTGGAAATTTTGTACAAATTAGTTTTGATTAAAAACGAAGTTCGAGTTTACTAATCAGCGAAATCCTTTTACTCCTTCTGGTAGCTGCCATACAAAATGTCCTTAAGACACGTGTTCAACAATATTTTTCGATAACTTTTGAACGCTTCAAGCTACGAATTTCAAATTTTGTACAAGTTCATTTTAAAATGGTTCCAAGGAAAAGGATAAATATGTAAGAAATCAAGTGAGTCCTTCCTGCACCTCCCATGTGAAAGTCCTTCAAAAAGGACATTTTTTTCGATGACTTACCCAGTTCAAGATATGAAATTAAACACTGAAAATTGTCTTTTAGTTTTGAGTAGCAATCTAATGGCAGTCCTTAATAAAGGACATACAACATGCACACACGTAATTCTACTTTATCCCCAACTACAATATAAATCGGAGGTCAGTATTCATCTAGAGTATTATACGATTGGCTTACAGCCGATCGTGACTGCAGTATGTTTCTTTCGAAATTTGAACGTCTGAACCGGGTCACCGTTTTACCGACCTTGTTGCTATATTTTACTGTCTTTTTTCTTTAAAATGTAGCCACAACGTGGTCTTAACAGAAACATGTGCAACTCATCAACTACCAACGTTTCTATCATAAGACCCTACAAGAGTCTTTTGAGGGCATATGGTCCTAGTTTATGAGAACAACGCTTTCATAATTTTACTCTTATAGAATACTATGAGATTGATATCAGCGAGAAACGTCAGATGAAGGTTACCAATATTGTATGTAAGGCTACATACATGCATACATCAGTGGCGGTCATAGGGGGGGGGGGGCATGGCCCCCCCCCCTAACAAATTCGTAACCCGTGATTACTTTATCCCGTCTGCTTTAAAGAAAAATTATATGAGACTATAAGATCAATAGATACACTTAATAAAGTATAATGCACTTAATAAAGTATAATGCACTTCCACCTTATGTCATTCTTTAATCCTTCTTTTGTCTTTGTCTCCTGATTAAAATGAAGAGTGTGTCTAATTAAAAATATTTCAATCGAAAAGTAATAAAATTTCGAATATAAATATATATATATATAATCAATCGTTGGGTTGTGATGTATTCTGTTAAGGAAGTAGCTTTTACTGTTTGAAACTAATTTTGAAAAATTTGGATTTGGATTATGCTTGGACAATTGTCATTATATGCGTCCTAATCCTAGATTAAAACGTAAGTTGTGGTAAATGCAGCGAAACACAATATCATTGCTGTCCAGGTTGTTTTGAGTGGATTTTGAACTATGTTTTCAAAAAACCTATTCACCAGAGCAGATATAAAACTTATTCAAATTTATCGGTAATCCAGTAATCTTAATAGTTTTGTCGAAATCACGACAGAAATCAGAATCAGATTATCAAGAACTTAATTATGAATATTTACAGTAACTAACGTAAATACGTTTTTAGTTTCATGGCGATAATATATGGGGAATACGTGCCTCAAGAACCTTAAAGAAACCAAAATTGTATAAGATTCCGGAAACTCCCAAAATATCGACATAGGGCCTAGTATAGTATCATTATGTGGGTGATTGGAACTCTAAATATTTATAGGTGGTGTACCATCGAAAATGCCATCTAGTGCCTAAATTCAGCAATTGAAGTTTTTCTTAAAAAATAAATTTTTGAGCGTAACTTTGGAACGGTAAACGATACGAAGTCTTTTAGAGTGCTCAATGTTATGAAAAAAAGGAGTCCTTCAGCAAGAACGAAAAAGATGATGTTTTACATTTAATCACTATTCCGTCAAAGTTTTTGATTTCGTACTTGATGAAAGACTTTCTGAACCGTTTTCTCTTTCTATAATATAATATTGAGCATTAGAAATCAGATCATTTTGCCGACGATACTAACTTCGTATTATTAACCATTATAAAAATACAGTCGAAACCGATTGAATATGAAAAACTTCACTTTCTCATTACGACCACTAGATGGTATTTCCGATGATACATAACCTATATATTTAAAACTACAACCATCCATAGAATAATATTATTTGGCCGTTTTGTCAATACATCGGGACCCATTTTTCGGAATCTAAATTTTTTTTTTTCTGATCGGGGTGAAACTTAAAACATATATTTTTTACACTAATTAAAATGATTATAAGAGGTACCGCGCCCTCAAATTATCTGTCACCACAACTACCTGTATAAAATATTACAAAATTTCAAATTGCATGATAATGCAAGCTTTCGACTCTTGTTCATTCAATTTAAATTTCCTCGTTTCCAAAGGCTAACTCTTACAAAATAAATTAAAAAGGTTATCATCAGAGTCGTTGTCAAACAAATGTCTTCAGATCGTTGTAAACGCTTTTGGAGATTTCAAAATCTACTTGCCAAAATCTTGCGATGTAAATCAGGTATAAGATACTGCTTATGAAGTTATTATAATTGAAAATAGTTTTAGAGAATTTCCAAGTTTGGTTTTTTAAATTTTTGAATTAAGAGAGTAGGTTAGGTTAAGTTATGGTGGCAGTCATCTTAACTATATGGTAGATCGACTTAATAAGGAGACTCAGTGAATATGTATATACCTATACCTAATAAATAATATACCATATACCATAAAATATTTCTTTCGTAGATTTTAAGTATTGTAGGATAACTTAATAATTGGGGTGATCACTTCTTCGTCGGGCCTGAAGTCTTTAGATTATGAGATATAGGGTTCGGATTTTAATGCTCAATATTGAGTTTCATCAAATATGTATGATAGTAGAACCAATAAGAATTAAATACACTACTTTTCTAGTGGTCTCAAAAAACAGCTAATTTACATCCAAAGATTTCAAACTGGATTTGGCGAAATCTCGAAATATTCTAATACAAATAAGAAATCTTGAAATCTGTTTGGGATTCTAAATTTTGTTGAAATCGAAATCGACATCCACTTCTACTGAAATCGAAAATTATGTTCACTAAGCTTTGAAATCAATTAATTTTATTTTCTAGCTCCTACCCGTGCTATTCAATTTTCCATTGCTTAAGGACTTACAATCATACAACACAGGTTCAAATTTTTGATATCATACAATCAGTTGATAAATTGAACGATGATAAAGAAATCCCTTCAGAGCAATGTTAATACTTTTTATTATTCTGAAATTCCTTCATCCACGCTGCATTAACGGGTAGCTACCTCAACTATTTTCTCTACAGTACCTACTCAACTTCAATGGCCCCCCCCTGAAAAAGCAATATGACCGCCACTGGCATACATACATATATTTATTGAATTGTTAAGTATTACATAGCTTAGTTGCTGATTAGAGTTGAATTCAAGTGATTAGACTAGAACTGTCTTTACAACTTCAATGTTGAATAAAAATTTTAGTTTACAAATACTTCACAAATGCCTTAGAACTAGTTAAATTTCTTTTTAGGGAAAAACTCTCAAACACCTAATGATTCAAGCCTTAAAACTAACTGAAGATCCAAATTAAATTACGTTAAAAGAAAAAAAAAGACGAGAAAGAAAAAAAGAAAATAAAAATAAAATATAAAATAAAATAAATAAAATGATTAAAAGAAACTGGAAAGAATAAAATTGATAACAGAGACTAACATACAAAACTCGTAACTAGAGGATTGGTTGAGTTTCGACATTTTACTTTATTATTTTAATAATAAAGTACCTATTGTTACCGATTTTTTTAAAAAAAAAATTTGCTACCCTGAAACATTTTTTTTCCACGTTTCATGACTAATGGACACCAAAAAAGCAAAAAAAAAATTTCAGTCCGTCTGTCCGCCGTCCGCCGCACGCAAAACGTTTGAAAGCTTATAGCTCTCAAACTCTTTGAGCTATAAAGTTGAATTTTTTTTTGTTGGTAGACTGAGCAGATTCCTTCAAGTGCCCACCTTTTGAATGGTATAAGGAGTGTAAGGGGGGAGGTGGAGGAAGCGTTTTAGACGAAAAAATTTGGTTTCTAGATCTCAGTAACCGCTTAGGCTAGGAAGCTGAAACTTGGAACTTACATAGAGCATAGTGGACCCATTTGCAAAAGTATTGCTGATATGGGTGAAGGGGTGTGGGAGTGGGGGGGAATAATAATGCGTCCGAAACGCTCGAAAGCCGAGGTCGAGACATTCTAAAATTAATATCTCCTAAACGGTTAATGTCACGAAATTTAAACTTTATGAACATCTGTGGGTATACTGGCAGAATAGATCGGAAACAAATTTTTGAGAGGAGGTGGGGGTCGAAAAATTTTAGATTACGATATCTCACGAACCAATTGCACTAGACAAATAAAATTCGGTTCCTGTATTAAGGTTGCTTAGAATATTTACCAGAAGTAGGCCTAATAGACCCCTAGCAGAAATTTTTGTGAGTGAGGGTGTAGAAGGTGAGGGTGGGAAGAATGAGGAAAAAAAAGTTCCGATTTTTATATTTCGAGAACCTATAATGATATAAAGCTGAAACTTGATATTTGGATAGAACTATAGTAGTAGCATGTTAAAAAAATATAATTTTTTATAGTGGTAGTGTGGTACGATGGTGGGGGGTGGGGGTGTTTTTCCTAACTATAGAACGGCTTATGATAGAAACTTGAAACTCGGTGCATATATATAAGTCTACTAGAAAAGTAATTTAGATTAAAAAAAATTTCAAATATCCATTGGCGTACGGAAGGGTGGCAAAAAAAATTATCAGTGAAAATGGAATGCATATATTTTTACGATTTTCGTCATATCTATTAGGTCTTTCCAAATATTGAATTCATTTTTATTGTACGGATTCTTCATATCAATACCTAGAAAGTCTTTTCAGAATTTTTTTTTAAATTCGACGCCCACGGTTGTATCAACGGGTTGTATACATTTTCACGAATTCAGCCATATCCCTCAGGTCTGATTAGATATCAAATAACTTTTTACTTTCATGGGCTTGTTTAATAATCACCTAAAACCCGTTTTCAAGTTTTTTCCTTTTTCAACCCCTAAGAAGGTATAAACGGGTTGAACACGTTTTCACGAATTTCGTCATATCTCTTAGGAGTGATAAGACATGGGATTGGTTTTCACTTCGTCGGGCTTTCCTTACATATATCTAAAAACCAATTTCAAGATTTTTTGATATTCAACCCCAAAGTGGGTGCAAGGGGGTTCCATATGTTTTTACAAATTCCTACATATTTCTTAGTTCTAATGAGATATCAAATTCATTTGTACTTCCTAAGGCATCCTACATAATCGTCAAAAGTTGATTTCAGTATTTTTAGACATTCAACTGCAATAGGACGAATGTATGGCTTTCGACATATTTCTTAGGATAGATCTGGTTTTGACTTCCACAGACTTTTTATATAATCGCCTACAAATGCATTTCCGATTTCATGTAATGGCCAAAGCCTAATCACGAAAAACCTCCTAATCGCGTATTAACTGATATTATACTATGACTAAAGCTAGTATTACACTGTTTGACCAAGTGGTCAAATTGCAGTAATAAGCAATGCAAAGTAGCGAATTTGACCATACGAATATTGCGAAAATAATTGGAATTCGCCATTTCGCATTGCTTATTACTGCAATTTGACCAAATGGTCAAATAGTGTAATACCAGCTTAAAGCTAGTATTACACTGTATGCCAGGCGGTCAAATATTTGGCCATAAAAATTTGACCGCTTTTGATGTCAAATATCCATTTGGCACGCTGCCCGATTGCGATATTACACTATCTGACACATTTCACAAAATCGTAAAATTTTCTCTTCGTGTCAAACGGTCAAACGCACTGAACACATTTTGAAATCCTTTTTCGTATCTTGGGGGTTTCTACCTGATTCTCGCTTTCATTGCTGTTCACAGCTATCACATCGGCTGCCAATTCGTTGGCAGACATCGCACAAACAAAAAAACCGAACTCCAGTACTTAAAATAATTAATTAATTATTATTACTTATTTCTATTTGTTTAAGAGATTGCCACAGAAAATGTAATGTTCAGGAATGACATTTCTCATTTGACCCATTTGACACAATTGTTTTTCCAGAAATCGCAAATGATCAAATTTGGTCAGATTGATGGTCAAATGGTCAAATGAAACATTTTTTTAAACAGCATTTGACCATTACATTATCTGACACCATCTGACAGCATTTAACAGGGAAAATGGTCAAATATTTGACCGCCTGGCAAACAGTGTAATACTAGCTTTAGACCTCTTGCCGGAGTATGACCCAATTATGTAATTCATATGTTATATGTGATAGCGGCGTTTAAGCATTTCAGCGCGACCCCATTCTAACCGCTTCCCGAACCTTTTTTAAATTTTCAGTCACATAGTAACCTATGTCTCAGAAATAAACGCGTTCCGGACTTCTGCCCGAAAATAATAAAGTTGCGCCCAGACTGTTGGCAGATTTTTTCGTAGAATCTTAAATTAAAATTCGCTGCCTTTTCCGCTATTAATGGAGTATTGGCTAACTCGTGTATGATACGAGTGGGATAGAAGAAAGGTTTATTTAAAATTATCTTTAGACACTTATTTTGTAGTATCTGCAGTCTTTTCTTGTGAACGCCAGCACATTTGGTCCAGATAGGTGCGCCATAAAGGATTATTGGTTGCATGACCATTTGAAAATCAAAAGCTTGTTATCGACTGAGAGCTGTGACTTCCTATTTATTAATGGATACAAAGTGTCTATAGTTTTGCAGATTTTTAAGCAGGTTTGTTCGGTATACTCATGGAAAGTACATTTTTTGTCCAATGTTAAACCAAGGTATTTTATTGTTTGCGACCAGTCAATGGGTTCACCAAGGATGTTAACAGAGGTGCTCGGAAGATTGCGCATTGCCCGTTTTTTTTGTAAAATAAATAATTTGTGTTTTCGACGGACTAATTTTGATTTTCCATTTGTTGAAGAATGATTCCAGTAATTCCAGCTGAAATTGAAGTTGCTGTACTATTGTACAGGGATCGGCCGAGCTTGTGAGAATTCCAGTATCATCGGCATACATAGCTAAATCGCAGTTTGGATGGTGGGGGATATCAGCTGTATATATATTAAAAAGCGTAGGACTAAGACAGGAGCCTTGTGATACGCCTGCTGGTATTAAGTCATTCTAGCCAGAATCAAAAACTTTCTTGACCGCAACAACATAATACCTAATTTACAAATCGCATTCTCTACCCATCTCTCAACAAATCATCAACTGCTACGTGTCACTGAATCCATAAGAGAATCGTTGAAAAACAAACGTTATACAGGCATGGTCGTCCTGGATATAGAGAAGGCATTTGACTCCGTTTGACATCATGGCTTAATATATAAATTAATTAAATTTTCTTTCCCAGTTTATATTATTAAACTACTACTCTCTTTTCTTGACAATCGTTAGTTCAGAGTAAAGGTCAAGGGTGATGTGAAGATATGAAATTTTTTGCGAAATATTGTGCTTTGTTTTCGTCACTGAATATGAGTTGGTTCTGATGTAAGATAGGAGGCATAAGTCAAACCCTATTTTTGAATAACTTATTTAACTTCCACAGGTTTTTTGAACTTTTGTCTAAGTTGCAGAGCATGGTGTTCCATGCAGAGTTCTTTTGTTCTTTAATTTTTTCATGGATCGACTTGGTAAGGGAGTTGACAAGAGTCATAGTCCGGCGATCGCGGGTTCTTTGCCACTGGCGGCGAATATCATTACGGGTTTTTATAATTTGTTTTATGGATTCATCGGGCACGAGAGTGTTCTGAACGATTTTGAGTTTCGGTGTGCAATTCTCAGATGTTTTCCTGATGGAATCAGTAAATTCGTTGATACAAATATTGTATGAAAGGTTACAAAAGCGAAAAGAATTTGTAGTGCAAGTACATATACCACTAACGAATTTATTTGTTGTTATCACTTTAAAATTGGAATAAATCGCAGTTTACTTTTCCTGCTGCGGGTTCCAAAATTAGGGTGAATATTAAAATCTCCCCTCACATATTAAAGTTTTATTTGTGCATTTAAAATAATAAATTTTTTTTAGTAAATTTCCACTACGATTTAAAAACAACTTCACTTTTAAAAATTAACAGATTTACAATAAAACAATGGTTCGGATTTTATTTTAATTGAAAAATCAATGAATTTATGTTGTTAGTTAAAAAAAATCATTGGATAAAGAATCAATGAACAGTCTTAATTACACTTTATTAAAAAAAAGGATTACTGAAGTTATAAAATAGTTACAGTTAAATGAAGATAACTTCTGAACTAGTATTGCTAGCGCGATAAACTTACTTGCCTTTGAACAAAATGAGATTTTTTAATACAAAAAATTAGTTTAGTTAAGGATTCTGTTTTTTCAGATAAATTACAACGAACCAAGAGAATTTTAGAAAAGGAAGAATATTAGAATTTTTAGTTGTCAAAATAATTTAAGCGAATAATTTTTTTTTAATTCAGATAAATTAGCAATTCATCCTTACGAAAAAAAATTAAATTAAAAAATTATAATAAAAAGTGAAAAAAGTTTAATGTAAAAACATTTTTGCTTTTAATTAACAATAAATTAATATTCGATACGAAAAATTACAAAAGAAATAAAAACACAGGTTGCACGCGATTAGGCGATCAAGTTTGAATTTTGAAAAACATGTATCGAAGCAAAGCGAATTTGCAAAAATTTTTTGTACAAATTTTCGGGAGTGAACTTATGCTCTTCATCTATGCCTACTTCGTCAACAATAGCAGGACAAAAGTACGACCAGTTGTTGTGTTCCGGAGGCCTTGGAGTGGTTATTTCGACTTAAAAAAGTCAAAATAACCGAAGGGAAGGTTGGGATCGGGAAACAGGGGTCCAATTCCGCCTACGTCCGAATTGGTGGCTGAAATACGAACTGGAGCGACGTGCTTGCTGGCTTCCGGGCTAGCTGCGGCTGTGGGGGGGTACGTTGTTCGTATTCCAGACCATAAAACCCATGGCCTGTACAACAAAAATTTCACGCCGACTTACCCGGGTGATAAAATTGGGATAAGATTCCCAATCGGTCATGAGAGACCGAGAAAACTCCCTTCAACTCGACTGGCGCTGCTGTTGTGCGCCGTCCAGCCCACCCTACCTTAGCCATACTTGTCCTCAAAAGAATCTTATGCGTATGGCCCCTAAAGAGAGGAATGAGGGGCGGAAGGTCTTCAAACAAGAAGATCCATCCTATAGGCTTTCTTAACTAGCCATTTTTTAAAAAAAAAAAAAAAAATGATATATGACATGACATAAAAGGACAGAAACTGACTCGGACTGAAAATTAAAAATAAAATATAAAAAAAAAAAAAATTAAAATACTTAAGCGGAAAAACGAAAAAAAAAAAAAAAAGGTAATTTTTTTTTTATCTTTTGTTTTTTTTTATAAATTTTTGGTATGAATTTTTTTTGGTCCTGATTTTTTTTTTTTGTCTTTGAAAATGGCTAGTTAAGAAAGCCTATAGGATGGATCTTCTTGTTTGAAGACCTTCCGCCCCTCATTCCTCTCTTTAGGGGCCATACGCATAAGATTCTTTTGAGGACAAGTATGGCTAAGGTAGGTTGGGCTAGACGGCGCACAACAGCAGCGCCAGTCGAGTTGAAGGGAGTTTTCTCGGTCTCTCATGACCGATTGGGAATCTTATCCCAATTTTATCACCCGGGTAAGTCGGCGTGAAATTTTTGTTGTACAGGCCATGGGTTTTATGGTCTGGAATACGAACAACGTACCCCCCCACAGCCGCAGCTAGCCCGGAAGCCAGCAAGCACGTCGCTCCAGTTCGTATTTCAGCCACCAATTCGGACGTAGGCGGAATTGGACCCCTGTTTCCCGATCCCAACCTTCCCTTCGGTTATTTTGACTTTTTTAAGTCGAAATAACCACTCCAAGGCCTCCGGAACACAACAAAATGGCGCCCAACGTGGGGCTAGCCAAACCAGCGCGAAGTTCACAACGCGTGATGGGACAATATGCGAGAGTCGGAAAAATGCCGCATAAAAGTTGTCACATCGAACTGACTTAAAATTTGTCTGGTAGCGACTTAAAATAACGCTTAAACAGCACCTACAAGTCAAGTGAACAAGCTCTTTTGTTACTTCACTTACTTCTAGTGTGGTTCGAATTTACAGCTGGACATTGTGAAACCTTCATATTGACAGTTTTCTGTTGGCAACCTTTAGGCGCCATCAGAATTCCATATGAAGGGGCAGCCTTTTCTATCTGTGGGTTCGAATTGGACTTGTTGTGGGTTAAGTAGGGTCTTCAAGACCCGTCTAACTGATGTATTGTAGGTACCCTTTTGAAAGCTGGGCTTGCCTTGACTTAGCGGGCAAGTCGTCAGACGATTGGGCAGACTACCTGCAATATATGTTTTAGATTAGTGAGGAGAAGACAATACAGGAGTCTTCAAAAGAGTTCCTTATTTCCTTATTCCATCCTTTTAGAGTTCCTATAACGTAAAATTGAATTAAATTATGTAGTATATTTTTTTTTAAATTTTAAGTCTTAGGACAATTTATTTTTCATATTAGCATTTTATTTTATTTTTCTTTTGTTTTATCCCATTTTTTTTTATATTTTCTCGATTCCAATTTTCCCAGGAAGTTGAAGAGGCTGAGATTTGCCTTTTAACTCGACCTAGCAGGAGAGAGGATGAGGTTTGGGAGGTGGATAGCGAGAAGATCCATCACGTTTTGAGTTTTATATTTTTTTTTGCTATAATGGAGCTTCCTTTTGCTTTGATTTTGATTTTTGCATTTGCTACTTGCTTTGCTTTACATTTTTTTTTTGTAGATTTTCGTTAATTTCGAAGATACGGATTTGTTTTATTTGTTTTTGAGCCTTATTCATTTAAAATTTGCATGATTTTTTTTTGCTTTCGTTTCTTATATGATATTTTGATTGCGTTATTTATTCGTATATTCTTCTTTTGCTATCATTATTTGAGTTATCAAACTTTGCATTGTTTTGTTTGCCTAGCTTGAGTTTGGTTGCTTGCTTTCTGATTTTATTTTTTTTTTGAGTTCTGTGAAGTTAGCTAGTCTAATTATGATAGTATAGTTTAGTTAGATTTTTTTGTATAAACATTTTTGCCTGGGGATCTTTCCTTTATGATATATTTATTTTCCCCTTATTTATTTATTAGTATATATATTTATTATTATAAAATTTTGGAATTTATTATATTTCGTATGAAATTTTTTTTGGTTAAGTTTATGGTTTCTCGCAGTTTAAATTTTTTAGATTTAGTTGCGGAATTTAATTTTTTTTGTTTGCTTAGGCCAATTTTTCGTAGATTTAGTTGTTATTTTGTTAAGTTTAAATTTAGTTGGTTTAGTTAGTTTATTTTTTTTTGGTTATGTTAGTTTAATTTATTATGTAGGTAGTTATTAGATTTTTTTTTGTATTATTATTTTTGTAGTTTATAATTTATTTTTAGAACATTTATTTTAGTGTTGTTAGTTTTAGTAATCTACACATATTTTGAAGTTGAGTTTATTTTTTTCTTGTTTCACTTTTTTACTTATATTTATGTGGGATATTTAGTTTAGTAGTGTAGATTATTTATTAGATTTATTTTTTTTTGTTTAAACTTCTTTCTTTTGTCCTTTTTTTTTTTCCTTCTACCATGCCACTGTCACGAACGCCAGAAAAGAGGGTTGATGTGCTGTGCACAGTTTGCCAGGAGTGGGTGGAGTTAGAGAATGAGGCAGTAACGAAATGTGGCCACCAATTCCATGAGAATTGCCTAGACAAGTGGATGACGAAACAACAGATATGTCCCACTTGTAGTAAAGCTTTGGGCAAGTCGGACTACTGGTCTTTCCGGGGAGTAGAGGGAGCGATAGCCGCCCCTGGACCGTTGACAAGAAGCAGGGCTCAGTTAACGGTCCCACAGCTTTCAAGAGATGGAGTTTCTCTCCTTAGGGAGTCAAATTTGGATCCTCCACACGAGCTGGGCGGCGGTCAAGCCTTCTACGCTCCGGACGGAACAGTGGTCACCGACCAAGGGAGGGGAGTAAGCCTACCACCACTACCTTCGGAAAACCTGCCACAACCACCACAACTACAACTACCACTACAACCGATGACGACAACAGAGGCACGTGTGAATCTTGGAGTTGATGAGATCACTCAACTGATTCGCACTGGGCTGAGGGAGGAGCGATCTCGTCAATTCCAAGAGTCGCACAGTGATCGTTCTCGTACAACGAACCACACCTCCAGAGCTACAAGTACTGCTCGAGCACCTGAGAGGGCTCAGCCACCACAATATCCGGTCGCTCAGTTCGCTGATCGTAGGAGCACCGGACCGAATTATAGACGCCGCAACACCACAAGTCCCATACGGACATGGCGTCTAAAATTTAATGGAGACGCTAAGGTGTTGCGAGCCGAAGAACTTATATATCGCGCCGAGGCTCTTGCGACCAGCGAGCTGAACGCGGATATGGACTTGCTCGCACGCAGCTTCTACATGCTGCTTGACGGCCGTCCAAACAGTTGGTTCTGGACCTGGCACAGGTCCAATCCAATGCCAACTTGGGCGGTTTTAAAACCTGAATTTTTGCAGACATGGGGTGTGCGAGCGAGTGACTGGGACATTAGACGGCAAATGTTAGCCAGACGTCAGGTCCCAAGCGAGTCCTATCAGATGTTCGAGCAGGACTTGTGTGAGCTCCGAACGTTGCTATCAAATCCGATGCACGACGGAGAGTTCGTGGAGCTGGTGCGGGGAAATTTGTTGCCAAATACGCAGCAACAAATTTGCCTGCAACAAATTTGGTCGCTTGACCATCTTCGACAGATAGTCACAAGAGTCGAAGATATTAGACGGTCCACAAGATACGGCTACTCGAGTCATACCCGAGTTGCTGAGGTCGTGGAGCCTCCTACAGAGGTTTGTGATGAGCGCAATGGTTCCGAAGCCATGGCAACAATTACATCTGGGGCTCCACTAAAATGTTGGAACTGTGAGCGTACAGGTCACAGTTACCGACTATGTGCAGAAGCTCCCAGGGGTATTTTCTGCTATGGCTGCGGAACAAAAGACGTTTTGAGACCGCATTGTGCTCGTTGCAATCGGGAAAACTCCGGAACGGAACGAACCACTTCGGAAAATTCTCGTCCTTTTCGGAGCAACCCACAGCAGCCACCCAAAACGTAGGAGACTCTTCGATCTCCGCAACTTGTGGTGATGATGACGCATCACCAGTCAGGTCGAATACACCGGACCTGACAAAACCATCGGATTTGACAAATGCCACGACTGAGTCTCATTCAGTCGTAATTCTTCAAAATTCCTTACCTCCTGTTCGCAAAGCGCCTGTACCTCGGAAGCCTTACCATGTAAGACTGAAGGAGTACATGGAGGCACGCGACAGGATTTTTAACGATTCTAAATCCCCTTTTGTTAGTATTTCATCTTGTTCCCCATTTCAACCTTCCCCTGATCCAACTCCTAAAAAGGCGATTTTACGTTTACGCGCATTTTGGCGTAAAGTTCGTGAGAGAAAGAAGGCAGTAATGTCGACTATTATCTCCGAACCTTTTGACGTACGTCCCTATGCTATGGTCTCCCTTTTTAATGTAAACGTTAAAGGTCTTTTAGACAGTGGTGCGAGCATTAGTTGCCTAGGAGCCAATGCACTAGAACGCCTTGAGCGAGCGCAAGTGCATTGGAAGCCGATTTGCCACGAGGTGAAGACAGCTGATGGTGCTTCACAGAGGGTAGTGGGAAGTGTGACGACCGAAATTCAATTTCGTGGAGTTACACAACCTATTACTCTTTACATCGTGCCGAGTTTATCTCAGGATTTATATCTTGGGGTAGACTTCTGGCGAGCCTTTCATCTTGCTCCATCCATCATCAGCTGTGTCAACACACAAACCACCTCTTCGCAACATGATGCTACTGCGATGCACTCTTTAACGAGTAAAGATGTTGAACGTTTAGAGAACGTTAAGTCTAAGTTCCCTTCTTTCGAACTTCACGGTTTGGGAAGGACTAACGTTCTCGAACACGAAATCGACGTAGGAGAAGCGCGCCCTATCAAACAGAGACACTACCCAGTATCGCCTGCGATTCAAAACCTCATGTATGGCGAGGTCGATCGTATGCTGGCAATGGGAGTGATAGAGGTTAGTTTGAGTGCGTGGAGTTCGCCGGTAGTACTCGTGAGGAAACCAGGGAAAGTCCGGTTATGTTTGGATTCTCGAAAGGTGAATAATGTGACGAAAAAGGATGCATATCCACTTCCACATATCGACGGAATCCTTAGTCGATTACCACGAGCCAACTACATAACCAGTCTTGACCTGAAGGACGCCTTTTGGCAGATTCCTCTCGAGGCTAAGTCCCGTGAAATGACGGCGTTTACCATTCCCGGACGACCCCTCTATCATTTTACCCGGATGCCATTTGGGTTGTGCAATGCACCCCAACGTATGTGCCGTTTGATGGATCGTGTTATCCTACCCGAATTGAAGGACCAAGTATTTGTTTACTTGGACGATCTATTGTTGATCTCGGAGGATTTCAATTCTCACTTGGTTTTGTTGGCGGAAGTTGCCGAATGCCTAAGGAAGGCTGGACTTACAATCAATGTGAGAAAAAGTAAGTTCTGTCTGAGGGAAGTGAATTACCTCGGATACATTGTTGGAGATGGAGGCCTGAAGACAGATCCGAAAAAAGTCTCGGCCATGGTCGATTACCCTTCGCCGAAATCCGCACGTCAGGTTAGACGCTTTCTTGGTATGGCTGGATGGTATCGACGATTCATTTTCAACTTTGCAGCCGTGGTCTCACCGATCTCAGACACGCTGAAAAAGGCCGAAAAATTTACTTGGACTTCAGAGGCGGAAACTGCGTTTCAGTCTGTGAAGGCCATGTTAACTGCGGCCCCTGTATTGGTAAATCCAGACTTCACTAGACCATTCGTGATTCAATGCGATGCTAGCAAATCTGGAGTGGGGAGTGTTCTTTTCCAAGAGAACAATGATGGATCGGAATCTCCTATTGCATTTATGTCTCAAAAGCTCAATTCCGCTCAACGCAACTACAGTGTTACGGAGCTTGAATGCTACGCCGCTGTGTTGAGCGTGAAAAAATTCAGAGCGTACGTGGAAGGGACATCGTTTAAGATTATAACGGACCATGCGAGTCTCAAATGGCTGATGTCTCAAAAGGATCTCAGTGGACGTTTGGCTCGCTGGAGTTTGAAGTTGCAAGGCTTCGACTTCGTGATCGAACATCGTCGTGGGAGCCTGAATATTGTTCCCGACGCCCTCTCTCGCGTATACGAAGACGGATTAAATGCGCTGATCGACGTTGCACCCATGGTTGACTTGAGCTCTTCAGAATTTCAGAATACGGAATATGAGGATCTGAAGGCAACTGTGGAGGCAAACGCCCCTCGGCTTCCTGACGTATGCGTTAGAGATGGATACGTGTACAAGCGTACAGAGCCCTATAACGGTGACCCAATCACAGAAGATCGTGCTTGGAAACTTTGGATTCCATCGAGCTTGGCGCCTACTGCGATCGCTCAGGCCCATGAAGCGGATACCATGGTTCACGGTGGGTTCGCCAAAACGCTAGAGCGCATTAGGCGATACTTGTATTGGCCCGGTATGACTACACAAGTCCGCGATTTCGTTCTTTCGTGTCAGACTTGTAAAGAAACGAAGTCCCCGAATCGTCCGCTTAGAGCTGCAATGGGAGAAGCCTTCAGAACGCAGAAGCCCTTTCAACATCTGTACATTGATGTATTAGGACCATACCCTAGGACCAAAAGTGGGAAAATCGCTATCCTTGTTGTCCTTGACCATCTGTCAAAATTTCCCATCCTTCATCCCCTAAGAAGAATTACGGCGGGTGAGATCACGACGTTTTTGGAGAGGGATGTCTTCCATATGTTTGGTACCCCCGAGACAATTCTCTCCGACAATGGGTCTCAGTTCAAGTCGGCGACATTTAACTCCATGCTTTCTAAGTATGGGGTTAAACACCTATACACCCCAAAATACTCGCCTCAAGCGAATGCTTCAGAGCGAGTCAACCGTTCAGTTTTAGCTGGACTCCGTGCGTTCATCGTGGAGGACCAGACTCGATGGGACGAAAACTTAAGCAAAATAGGATTTTCTCTTAGGAGTTCAATTCACCAAGCCACTAAGTTTTCGCCCTATCAGGTTTTGTTTGGGACTCACATGATGTCGCATGGGGATGACTACGCTCTGTTGCATCGTTTGAAAGCGCTAGGTGATGTAGACTTGCAACTGGGTCCCAGAGAAGGTACTCCTATCGTGAGGCAACTGGCACAGGCGAATATTCAGGTCGCACACGAGAACAGCAGTAGGCGTTATAATATGCGTGCGGCTCAAACTCAATTTAGAGAAGGACAGGAAGTGTACAGAAGAAACTTTTCCCTGTCCACAGCAGCACAAAATTATAACGCCAAACTTGCCAAGAAGTTCTTGAAGTGCAGGATTCGTCGTGTGCTAGGCAACTCGCGATATGAGCTAGAAGATCTCGGAGGCAAACGTGTGGGAGTGTACCACTCCAAAGACCTTCGTCAGTGACTGGAGCGAGTGACATACTCCGAGAGTGCCCGGTCACTGCAGTCGTGAGCATGAGACGCAGACGGAGCTCACAGCTGCCTTTTTCAGCCTGTTCGGCGTTGTAGACAACGGCGAGCAGTCTGTGTTGTAGTGTCATCTGTGAGAATTGGTGTGGACCAATTAATGCAGTGGCATTACTTTGATCCACACCAATTCCACAAAAAAACAATCAGTTCAGTGGTTGGGGTTTTTGTTTTGGGGAGAGTTGCTGGCTGACAGCTGGCGAGAAAAGAAAGGATAGGTTAAGTTTTTTTTTGGCGGCAGGAAAAAATTTAAAATTAGGAAAAAAGAAGTAAGTTAAGTTAAGTTTTGGCGCGGACGAAGAAGGGAAGTTTTAAGCGCGCACGGAGAGAAGATTTTTTTTTGCGGAATTGGTGTGGATCAAAGTAATGCCACTGCATTAATTGGTCCACACCAATTCTCACAGATGACACTACACAGTCGAATAACTGTTCGTTAAAGTCAGGCAAACTGTCAGCTTTTCTGTCGGTGTCACCACTAGTAAACGCATTGCTTCATAGGTGCTGGGTTCGTCAACAATAGTAGGAAGAAAGTGCGACAAATTGAATGACTCCTTATTAAAGTCAGGTGAACAGTCAGCTTTTTCGTTGAGGTCACCATTTGTAAACGCAGTGCTTTATTCATGCTGAGTTCGTCAACAATAGCAAGACAAAAGTGCGACCAGTCGAATGATTATTAAACAAAGCCAGTCAAACAGTCAGCTTTTCCGTCGGGGTTACCAGTAGTAAGCGCACTGCTTCATCGGTGTTGAGTTCGTCAACATTGGCAGGAAGAAAGTGTGACCAATTGAATAAATCTTTATTAAAGTCAAGTGAACAATTAGCTTTTCCGTTGATGTCACCACTTGTAAACGCAGTGCTTCGTCTATTCTGAGTTCGTCAACAATAGCAAGACGAAAGTGCGACCAGTCGAATGACTGTTCGTTAAAGTCAAACAAACTATTAGCTTTTACGTCGGGGTCACCAGTAGTAAGCGCACTGCTTCATCGGTGCTGGGATCGTCAACAATAGCATGACGAAAGTGCGACCAATTGAATGACTCTTTATCAGGTGAACAATCAGCTTTTTCGTTGTGGTCACCATTTGTAAACGCAGTGCTTCATCTATGCTGAGTTCATCAACAATACCAGGACGAAAGTGTGACCAATCGAATGATTATTAAATAAAGCCAGGCAAACAGTCAGCTTTTCCGTCGGGGTCACCACTAGTAAACGCACTGCTTTATCGGTGCTGGGTACATTAACAATAGCAGGAAGAAAGTGCGACCTAAAGAATGACTGCTCATTAAAATCAGGTGAACAATCAGCTTTTTCCGTTGATGTCACCACTTGTAAACGCAGTGCTTCATCTATACTGAGTTCGTCAACAATAGCTGACCAATCGAATAGGTATTACGTAAAGTCAGGCAAACAGTCAGGTTTTCCGTCGGGGTCACCACTAGTAAACGCACTGCTTCATCAGTGCTGGGTTCGTCAACAATAGCCGGAAAAAATTGTGACCTAAAGAATGACTGTTCATTAAAGTCGGCAATCAGCTTTTCCGTCGGGGTCATCACTTGCAAACGCAGTGCTTTCGAGGCAAGCAAGTACTACATTGTTTGTTTTTTTTAATTTAACCATATCGATAAGTCACTGTAACGCGAATTTCTGTTTATATTTATTATACTTCGATGTAAACGGACGTAGTGACCATTCCACCGTGACAATGCGAGCATATGGTGTAATTTTTCCTCATTTCCTCTTTCCGATTTTTATGTTGAGGGCACAGTATTATTGTATAGCGCAGAGCACATCTATGGCCTCTGCAATGCGTTTTTTTTTCTATTCCCATTTATTGATAGGGGCTGGTGCATAGAGGCATGTATCAAACTGAAGAAGTAAGACCGAGCCTCTATGGGGCTGTGGCAGTCTATGGCAATCTATGGCAATAATGCAGGTGGCTTAAAAAAGACCTAGACATAGTACGTACCCAACTGGGACGTGTGTTCGGTCATTTTTGCATAACATTGTCATGAAATTGACGATATCATTGAACTTTCGTAGCGCACAATGGACCCCATCTTTGGCGATCGAAATGCAAAATCTTTGAATTTTTAATGATGTGCATATACCTACAAATGCTAAGAAAGTTTAGCTTACTTAGTTGCCTCGATTAGTCACTATAAAATGCTAATCTGACCTTGCTCTTTTGCTCGTATGAAAGGTTCGTTCGAAACTTTCGTTTCGGTAAAACATAAATTTGTGTTTTTTGTTGTTGTCGACTGGAATATCTGCACCGAATTATATCAAAAGTTATCTTTCTAGTTTTTACCTCTACGACGAGAATAAGACTGCTAACAGCCGTTAGAAGACTGGTTTACTGCAGGCATTTTCCATGTTTATGGTTCGGATCTGTATATAAAATTTTGCAGAGCAGTTCTTCCTGGGTCTTTCGACACGAAAAATATTGATTATGTGTGTATTTACGGACGGTTAATTGCATACACTTAAATTTTAATGCTGCAAATGTTTCTTGTGGGTTCTTGACGTAGTTACCATTCTTATGCGATGGAATTTCGGAACGGATGGGTCGATTACAAATTAAAATAAGAGCTTCCGTAAGCCAAGTGCCTAATTATGTGTGAGCCGTGCTAGGCGATGCTTTTGGCTGTCAGCCGTTTATGATATATGGCCCTAAAGTATAACTTTTAGTGAAGCATGGAACTCATCTGCTTCCTATGTAGAAAAGATTGTTTTCCTTTTTTTCGCCTTCTTGAAAATGATTTACGAGACAAATACAAACACGAAAAGTTTGCAAGGATGTTGTGCTGCATAAGTGACTATCGAGGTTATTCAAAAAGAATAGGAAACCTTGACCATTCGGTTGCTTCAAGCTTCAAGGAATCCTGATCGATTGACGGAAAAGGAGAAATTTTTTACCGGGTTCGATTTCGACTTTAAGACTATTAAATTGATAGCCAGTTATCATTTAAAACATGACCAAAACTTATCACAATAAGGAAAAAAATCAGCCAAAATTCTGGGCGCAACTTCACCCCTTCAGCATGTGGCAGCCTTAGAAATCTTGGGCAAACAAATGGCTGCCAGCACAGCCTCGAAGCAGTGGACTAGCAGGATTTGAATAACCGAAAAACATTGACTACTTCCTTCCTAGTTTTGCTTTTGATGAAAACTTCCAGTAGTCAATATCCAACTCGGCAAGATTGGAAAATGGATTCAATACGGGAAGAGGTGTGCTGAAATTTAAAAAAAATTGCTACTGTGAATTTTTGTATTTTCACGGTTTAGGACTTGTAAATTCCCAAAAAGCTGAAAAAAAAATTCTGGGCGCAACTTCACCCCTTCAGCATGTGGCAGCCTTAGAAATCTTGGGCAAACAAATGGCTGCCAGCACAGCCTCGAAGCAGTGGACTAGCAGGATTTGAATAACCGAAAAACATTGACTACTTCCTTCCTAGTTTTGCTTTTGATGAAAACTTCCAGTAGTCAATATCCAACTCGGCAAGATTGGAAAATGGATTCGATACGGGAAGAGGTGTGCTGAAATTTAAAAAAAATTGCTACTGTGAATTTTTGTATTTTCACGGTTTAGGACTTGTAAATTCCCAAAAAGCTGAAAAAATTGTCCACCTGTCCTCCGCAGAC
Source organism: Beris morrisii (assembly GCA_951812415.1). NCBI lineage: Eukaryota > Metazoa > Arthropoda > Insecta > Diptera > Stratiomyidae > Beris > Beris morrisii. The sequence goes on along the minus strand of OX638313.1, from coordinate 101,523,403 downwards.
GTACGCAAAAGCGTTTGAACGCGCGTAACTCAGAAATTTAGGCCCAGTAGACCTGTAGAAGATAAAAATTTTGTAGTGGTGATAGTGGAAGGGGGTGTAAGGGAAAAAAATCTGATTTTTATTTCTCGAAAACCGCAGAGGGTGGAAAGCTAAAAATTGACATTTATATTGCGCCACTAAATAAAAAAATATATAAAATATATACTTTCAAGACTGACAACCTAAACAATAACGTTCCAAAAAGCCTCCTGGTTATTCTTTAGGTTATCAGTCGCATAGTATAACCAACGCCGCATCTAAGCATTAAATGCGTTCCGGACTTCTAGCCAAAAAATAATAAAGTTGTTATTCTGCCAACAGTCAGATTTTTCCAGATCAATTTCAATCAAAACAAATGGGGATGAAAAATTAACATAGCCATTAAAGTAAAAAATCTGCCAACAGTCTGGGCGCAACTTTATTATTTTATGGGTAGAAGTCCGAAACGTGTTTAATGATGAGATGCGGTGTAGGTTACTATGCGACTGTCAACCTAAGAAATAACCAGGAGGCTATTTGGAACGTTATTTTTTAGGTTGTTGTGTAGGGGGGACCCTTGGGAAAAATGGCTTTTCATATTTTTTACAAATTTCAAGGGGGGACCCTTGGGAAAAATGGCTTTTCATATTTTTAACAAACCTCGTATTTTCCCAAGGAGGACCCCTGGGAAAAATGGCTTTTCATATTTTTTACAAATTTCAAGGGGGGACCCTTGGGAAAAAATGGCTTTTCATATTTTTTACAAATTTCAAGGGGGGACCCTGGCGAAAAATGGCTTTTCATATTTTTAACAAACCTCGTATTTTCTCAAGGGGGGGCCCCTGGGAAAAATGGCTTTTCATATTTTTTACAAATTTCAAGGGGGGACCCTTGGGAAAAATGGCTTTTCATATTTTTAACAAACCTCGTATTTTCTCAAGGGGGGGCCCCTGGGAAAAATGGCTTTTCATATTTTTTACAAATTTCAAGGGGGGACCCTTGGGAAAAAATGGCTTTTCATATTTTTTACAAATTTCAAGGGAGGACCCTTGGGAAAAATGGCTTTTCATATTTTTAACAAACCTCGTATTTTCCCAAGGGGGGACCCCTGGCAAAAATGGCTTTTCATATTTTTTACAAATTTCAAGGGGGGACCCTTGGGAAAAATGGCTTTTCATATTTTTAACAAACCTCGTATTTTCCCAAGGGGGACCCCTGGGAAAAATGGCTTTTCATATTTTTTACAAATTTCAAGGGGGGACCCTTGGGAAAAAATGGCTTTTCATATTTTTTACAAATTTCAAGGGGGGACCCTGGCGAAAAATGGCTTTTCATATTTTTAACAAACCTCGTATTTTCTCAAGGGGGGGCCCCTGGGAAAAATGGCTTTTCATATTTTTTACAAATTTCAAGGGGGGACCCTTGGGAAAAATGGCTTTTCATATTTTTAACAAACCTCGTATTTTCTCAAGGGGGGGCCCCTGGGAAAAATGGCTTTTCATATTTTTTACAAATTTCAAGGGGGGACCCTTGGGAAAAAATGGCTTTTCATATTTTTTACAAATTTCAAGGGAGGACCCTTGGGAAAAATGGCTTTTCATATTTTTAACAAACCTCGTATTTTCCCAAGGGGGGACCCCTGGCAAAAATGGCTTTTCATATTTTTTACAAATTTCAAGGGGGGACCCTTGGGAAAAATGGCTTTTCATATTTTTTACAAATTTCAAGGGGGGACCCTTGGGAAAAAATGGCTTTTCATATTTTTTACAAATTTCAAAAATGGCGAAAAATGGCTTTTCATATTTTTAACAAACCTCGTATTTTCCCAAGGGGGGGCCCCTGGGAAAAATGGCTTTTCATATTTTTTACAAATTTCAAGGGGGGACCCTTGGGAAAAAATGGCTTTTCATATTTTTTACAAATTTCAAGGGGGGACCCTTGGGAAAAATGGCTTTTCATATTTTTTACAAATTTCAAGGGGGGACCCTTGGGAAAAAATGGCTTTTCATATTTTTTACAAATTTCAAAAATGGCGAAAAATGGCTTTTCATATTTTTTACAAATTTCAAGGGGGGACCCTTGGGAAAAATGGCTTTTCATATTTTTTACAAATTTCAAGGGAGGACCCTTGGGAAAAATGGCTTTTCATATTTTTAACAAACCTCGTATTTTCCCAAGGGGGGACCCCTGGCAAAAATGGCTTTTCATATTTTTTACAAATTTCAAGGGGGGACCCTTGGGAAAAATGGCTTTTCATATTTTTTACAAATTTCAAGGGGGGACCCTTGGGAAAAAATGGCTTTTCATATTTTTTACAAATTTCAAAAATGGCGAAAAATGGCTTTTCATATTTTTAACAAACCTCGTATTTTCCCAAGGGGGGGCCCCTGGGAAAAATGGCTTTTCATATTTTTTACAAATTTCAAGGGGGGACCCTTGGGAAAAAATGGCTTTTCATATTTTTTACAAATTTCAAGGGGGGACCCTTGGGAAAAATGGCTTTTCATATTTTTAACAAACCTCGTATGAAACCAAGGGGGGACCCCTGAGAAAAATGGCTTTTCATATTTTTTACAAATTTAAAGGGGGGACCCTTGGGAAAAAATGGCTTTTCATATTTTTTACAAATTTAAAGGGGGGACCCTTGGGAAAAAATGGCTTTTCATATTTTTTACAAATTTCAAGGGGGGACCCTTGGGAAAAATGGCTTTTCATATTTTTTACAAATTTCAAGGGGGGACCCTTGGGAAAAATGGCTTTTCATATTTTTTACAAATTTAAAGGGGGGCCCCTTGGGAAAAATGGATTTTCATATTTTTTACAAACCTCGTATTTTCCCAAGGGGGGCCCCTGGGAAAAATTGCTTTTCATATTTTTTACAAATTTCAAGGGGGGACCCATGGGAAAAATGGCTTTTCATATTTTTAACAAACCTCGTATTTCGTCCCCGTATACTATTCGAATTTCAGTATGTACATAATATACTAAAAGCCCATAGAAGTAAAAACGAATTTGCTGCCTTATCAGAATTAAGAGATAGAATTTCGAAAAAATTGTGAAACAGGTTTTTAGACGATTTCATAAGAAGTAACTTGATATCTCATGAGACAAGACGGATTTTGAAAAATTTGTGAAAACTTAAGCAAACCCTTCACACCTCCTTGGTTCTGGAAATTCGAAAAATCGTGAATTGGTTGGCCGTAATAATCAATTTTATATCTCATCAGAACTAAGGAATGGAAAAAATTTTGAAACCATGTACAATCCCTTGGGGGTTGAATATAAAAAAATTGAGAAATGGGTTTGTAGGCGATTATATAAAAAGTCTGTGGAAATGAAAAGCGATCTAATATTTCATCGAACATAAGAAATATGTCGAAACTTTGAAAAGCATACAACCTCCTTACACCTCTTAGGATTGAATATCTAAAATACTGAAATTGACTTTTTGGCTTTTTTATATAGGAAACCTTAGGAAGTAAAAATGAATTCGATATATCACCAGATGTGCAACCTCCTTACACCCACTTGGGGGTTGAATATCCAAAAATCATGAAAGGAGTTAATAAATGAATATGAAGACAGTACGAGAAAGTAGGAACCAATTCAATTTCTTATTACTTCTAAAAGAAATGACGGAACTTGTGAAAACGTGTTCAAACCGTTTATACCCTCTTAGGGGCTGAAAAAGGAAAAAACTTAAAAACAAGTTTTAGTCGATTATTACGCAAGCACGTGAAAGTAAAAAGATATTCGATATCTGATAAGACGTGGGGATATAGTAGAATTCGTGAATTCCCTTTGCACCCCCTTAGGGGTCGAATTTTAAAAAATCCTGAAAACGCTTTCTAGGTATTTACATGAAGAAGCCGTAGAATAAAAATGAACTCAATATTTGGAAAGACCTAATAGATATGACGAAAACCGTGAAAATATATGCATTTCATTTTCACTGATCATTTTTTTTGCCCCCCCTCCGAACGCCAATGGATATTTAAAATTTTTTTTTATCTAAATTAGTTTTCTAGTTGATATACATAAACGTCCCGAGTTTCAACTTTGTAGCATAAGCCGTTCTATAGATAGGAAAAACACCCCCCACCCCCGTACCATACTAACCCTATAAAAAATTATATTTTTCCAAAATGCTACTAATATAGCTCTATCTAAATACCAAGTTTCAGCTCCATATCATAATAGGTTGTCGAGATATTAAAATCGGAACTTTTTCCTTTTAACCCTCCTCCACCCTCACCCACTACACCTACACTTCCAAAATTTTGTTTTCTGCTAGGGGTCTATTAGGCCTACTTCTGGTAAAAATTTTAAGCTTTTATCTTACACTGTTCTTGAGATATGAGACGTGATTTTTTAAAAAAATTCTTATCCCCTCCACTTTCATGCTCCACCGCCCCCTTGAAAAATTTTGCTTTCAGCAAACTTCATTTGTCAACCTTTATACACAAACCAAATTTTATTTGTCTAGTGCAATTGGTTCGTGAGATATCGTAATCTAAAGTTTTTTACCTCCCACTCCCGTACGCCACTGCCCCCACTCAAATTTTTGTATTCGATCCATTCTCCTAGTATACCTACAGATATTCATAAAGTTTCAATTTTGTGACATTAACCGTTTAGGAGATATGGATTTTAGAAAGTGTCGATCTCACCTTTTTTGCGTTTCGGACGCATTATTTTTCCCCCACTCCCAAACCCTTTCACCTATATCGGCAATTTTTTTGCAAATGGGTCCACTACTGAAGATCTATATAAATTCCAAATTTCAGCCTCCTAGCATAAGCGGTTGCTGAGATTTAGAAACCAAAATTTTCCGTCTAAAACACTTCCCCCTCCTCCCCCCTCACACCCCCACCCCTACAAACTTGGCCACTTCAAGGGGCCTACCCAGTCTATTCATAAAAAAAATTTCAATTTTATAGCTTAAAGGGTTTGGGAGCTACGAGCCTTCAAACGATTTTGCGTACAACGGTCGACGTACGGCGTACGGCGTACGGTGTACGGCGTACGGCGGACAGACGGACTGAACATTTTTTTTGCTTTTTTCGTGTCTACTAGTCATGAAACGTGAAAAAAAAAATTTTGAGGGTAGCAAATTTTTTTTTTTTAAAAATCGAAAACAATACTGTATTATTAAAATAATAAAGTAAAACAGTTCGATATCTCATCAGACCTAAGTGATATGTCGGAATTCGTAAAAACACACACAATCATTTTACACCATTTTAGGGGTTGAATATAACAAAACATGAAATTAATTTTTTAATGATAATACAATATATTCCTTCATTTTTCCGAGTACGGAAAATTTTCAAGGTTGGGAGGAAGTTCTGGATATTACTTTACTAACAGAAAATAACATTTATAGGGTTGAGAATTGAAGAGTATCCAACTTGCAATCCTTCTTCAACGTGAATCTCATGCCGGAGACTCAAAAGCATTTTAGTAACCCTAAAAGAATTGACTGGAAGAAATTCGGTCAGGTCGCTAAATCGAAACTATCCAAAACAACCAATCCTAACATCAAAACTATAGAAGATTTGGACGACAAGATGGGGAAATTCGAACGAGCCATGAAAATCGCGTTTAATGCCTCATGTCCTTTGAAATATAGTAAGAAAACGCTCCCCCCATGGTGGAGTGAAGGCCTGTCTAGATTAAGGAAAATAACTAGAGAGGTTTTTAACATCTGTTACAGGCGCAAGTCTTGGAGGAGAAAGGGTGGAGAAAGCCCGTCTGGCCTTCTACGCCTGCAAAAGAACCTTCGGCCAGAAGTGGGGACTCAAACCAAGGATGGTTTTGTGGCTGTACACTGCTGTAATACGTCCAATTCTCAACTACGGGTCACTAGTCTGGTGGCCCGCAATGAGTAAGGACTATAACATAACTAAACTCAGTCGAGTTCAACGAAGTGCGGCAATAGGCATCACCGATGCTATGCGGTCATGCCCGACCGATGCTCTTAACGTGCTACTCTACCTCCTACCAATTGATTTTTTAATAAAAAACACCGCATCAAACAATGCCGTCAGACTCAAAGAATCTGGGTGCTGGACTGCGAAGTCATACGGGCATATTAATATCCTGGGACAGTTACCAAAGGAATTGGTTACGTCACCGACTGACTACATCACCCCCAAACTGAAACGATTTTCTGTTGGTTTCCCAACTAGAGAGGAGTGGAAGAACGGTGCGGTGGAAGCAGACTGCGATACGATAATATTTACTGACGGTTCGAAAATGGACTGCGGGGTCGGGGCAGGAATATTCTCAGATACACACAATATCGCTAAGTCTTACCGCCTCCCGGACCACGCTAGCGTCTTCCAGGCAGAGATACTGGGGATCCGGGAGGCTTGTCGTAGACTAAAACACGACCCATCGCCAAAACGCAACATCGCCATTTTCACCGACAGCCAAGCACTAGATTCGGCTACCACCTCCTCTAAACTAGTTCAGCAATGCCGTAATGAACTAGCCGGTTAAGTGGAACGGCTCAAAGTCACTGTGCTCTGGGTCCCGGGGCATAGAGACATAATGGGAAATGAGCGGGCTGATGAACTGGCCAGGGAGGGCACCGCTCTTCCTGCTCTCTTGCGGAACTAGTCCACGTTCCTTTAGGAGTCGTAAAGAGGGTCATACTCTCCCACTTCCAGACAGCGGCTAGCTCCAGATGGAAAAGCCTAACCACCTGCACCATATCTAGGAAGATGTGGCCATCTTACAACCGAGCCAAGTCAGACGAACTTCTATACAAGACCCGGGCAGACGTCTCCATAATTACGGCGATCAGTACAGGTCACTGGCCAATTGGGGATCATGCATCCAAATTGGGTATTCCGTTCAATTTTACTGCCGCAGCTACCAGAACACTAATGAGCGAGAGTCACTCGTTCATTTCCTTTGCGAATGTCCGGCTTTAGCTAGAGCCCGAGAGCGAGTACTAGGCAAACCCTTCTACGGGGACCTGATGGAGATTTCAGGGAAGAAAATTGAAGAGTTATTACTTTTCCTAAGTAGCACAGGGTGGTTATAGCGATTCAATTCAATCAATTTTTCTCACATTCATCTTTTATATTCCCCAGTCACCCTTAACATCCGAGTTTAACACGAGTTTGTGGTTCCAAAACGGCCGCTGAGCTATTTGAGCTCTGTCTGGGAGACAGGGCTGCCACTTAAACCAACCAACCAACCAACCACAATATATAGGATCTTTCAACAAAGACGTTAAATTTTTAGAGATAAATAAAACAAGTTGTGTGTGAGATATCCACCCACTTCTTCTTTTATTTGGAAGAATATTTTATGGCATTAAGCATGGAGTATAACGCCGTTCAAATGTCCGCCCGGGCTTTGTTTGGTGGCACGTATTCGAGAGGTCCAATTTTCGACGACTTTGTCGCATAAATCTGGTTGAATTTGCTGGATGGCGTTCGTTATGTTGACTTAAAGGTCATCAACTTATTTGTGGATTATACGCATCGACCTGCGATTTAAGATAGCCCAAAGGAATAATTCTAAAGGCGTTAAATCGAACGATCGTGGTGGCCAGTTCATGTCGGCGCTGCGTGAGATAACGATGCCCTCAAATCGCTCGTGCAGAATGTCCATCGTGACATGTGCTGTGCGGCACTTAACGCCGTCGCGTTGGAACCACATGTCGTCGGTATCCATATCATCCAGTTGAGGCCACAAGAAGATGCTTGTTTGACGGTTATGGCAATGCCAGTTTCGTTTTGGCAGAAGTACGGACCGATGATTTCGCTAGACCAAAATCCGCACCAAACAGTGACTTTCTCAGGATGCATTTGGTGCTGGTGTATCTCGTGCGGATTGGAATCGTCCCAAATCTTACAATTTTGGTTGTTCACATATCCATTCACCAAGAAACGGGCAGCGTTTTTAAAAATCACGCAATGCGCGGCAAGTTTTTGAAAATAAATTTTGAAAATTTGCACACGTTCAACGCTATAACCTTTCATGGTGATTTGCCATACACTACTGAACAATTCACAACAAATTCGACGAATGTTGCTTTAACAACATGGCCGCTATAACCTAATGAATATCGAGCGTTCCTACTGAAACACCCTATATAAAGCCCATAGAAGTCAAAGCTATTTCGATCTCATTAAACCTAAAAGATTTAACGGAATTCGTGAAAACTTGAACGATACCTTACACCCTCAGGGGGTTTAATATTAAAAAATGCTTAAAACCGTTTTCCTCCGATTATATTTAAAGCCCTTAGAACTGAAAGTGAATTTAATATCTCATTCGGAATAAGAAATATATTGGAATTCGTGAAAATGTACTCAACCACTTTATTCGGCATAAGCCGTTTATGATACATGAAAATCCACCCCCGTACCTTGATACCGCTAGGAAAAATTTAATTTTTATTATTTTTAGCTTTCTATCCATTGGGGTTTTCGAGACATAAAATAAGATTCTTTTTTCCTTTCCACCCCCTCCTGCCATCAACCCTTACACCCGCACCGCCTTCTTCACCAAAAATTTTATTTAATGAAGCAAAATTTTATCTCCCTGTTACAGTTTCTAAATTTTTCGTCTAAAACACTCAACCCTAAAAGATACCGCTCATAGGGGTTCACCCAATCCACCCACCAACAAAATTTCAGCTCAACGGGCTTGTGAGCTACGCATCTCCTAACGCTTTTGTATACGGCGAACAGACTTATACCATGGATACACTGCTGGTATTGATATCATAATATCGTCAATACCAGCAGTGTATCACCCAATACTAAGCATATACGAGATAAACGAACTGGTATATATCTAGTATTGAACCTGTTTCATGGTATACGAATGCGATAATTTTAGCATTTTACTGCTAGTAATACCATTCCCCAATTGTGTGGCGAATATCGCAACTAAATGTCGATGCTTGCTTATATCAGATACTGTCAAATCATACCATATGTGCAGTGTATCATATGAACCTAGTTTCAATACTACGATTTCACAACAACATTTTAACTCGTATGTAACTTGTCGGCGGCTTATTGTAGGCAAGCGGCAACAATTGCAAAAGCCTCGAAAGATAGTTATACGGCGGACTAAAATGCTTCTGGCCGGTAAGTTACAGATGGCAACTCAAACGCAAGTTGCCTGATTATCGCTTTGAGCAAGGGTAGTTTATCAGTTCCCTTGCTCAAAACGATAATTTGGCAAGTAACTTCTAAGTGGCGATTTTAGACTTGCCGGCAAGTCTAACATAAATTTGCTCACCGGTTATTAAAAATCACTTTCACTCGTACCAAAAAAATGCAATATATAAAACAATAGTTTAGCACAAACAAGTGTTCTTTCCGACTGATGCGCAACTAATAAATACTTACCTAATGAGAATATGCAATATGGTCTCTATCCATTTGCGAAAAGCGTGCCATTTCTAAGGGTTAAACAAATGTTATCCTTTTTAAATTGCAATCTTTTTGCAAGAATTTTTAAATCATTATCTGTGGCAATTACAATTCGATGAAAGGGCGAACTGATCGCATTTAATTTCCCCTTACCTAATGCTTGCTGCCAGCAAACCCTCGCCAATATGTTTGCTGGGTGGTTTGTATATTAGCTGTGTATCCATGGTATTACCTTTTTAGATGCTTTGTTGGGGCTTACTAGTCCTAAAATGTGTAAATACAAAATTTCAGGGTAGCATAGTTTTTTTTGATTAAAAACTAATAAAGTAAAATTGCAGCTGAAAACCTCTTCTAAAAGTTAGACCCCTGGCAAAAACTTAGTTGCACAGAAATTTATGGATCAAAACAACAAAGTATTTAACCTTCTATCTAAAATACAAAAAAACAACACATTTTATCAAAATTCGGTAAAATTAATCTATTCACCTTTACACGATAAAAGCTTGTTTTAGATACACAAACATTTCGCAATACGATAAAATTCCAGTATATTATCTAAAATCTTAGTATAGACAACATTTCAGTAATCCGGATTCCGAAAGGCCGTACAAAAAAAACACCAATTTTGAAATGAAAATTTCGACTCTGTTTGTTTGTTTTTTTTTTTTTTTACAAAATAAAAACATAAGATATTAATGACCGGTCGATTATTCTATGTCAGGTAAAAATTTCTTACGATTAGCATAGCCTTGAGCATTACGCCGGCGAAAATTTGATCATCGCGAACAGGGTGAGAGCGCTTTAAGAAATATAACAGAGAGGAGAACGCTTTAATGTAACAACCATAAGCCATAAGCATCAGCATAAGCGTAAGCATATCCAAATCGAGTAAGTACCACCATAGATCCATTGTGCCCCGGATAGTATTAGCATAATTAAAGTCGGGTGGCCAATAAATTTTGATTAGCGGACAGTCCTAATTTTGTCGGCTTACATAAATCATACGATATGACCAGAAAAGTCGTCCTTTGGCCGGTTCCTCGAATCGATACTGTCCCGTACTCCCGGAGGTCTTAATTTCGAAAAGACGTCTTATGTTGGTGCCTCTTAATCTATCCAATCCACAAGACGATATAATAACATCTATTTTACTTATGACGCTATCTGATAGCAAATTGCTTGGGAGTTTCCGGGGTCTCAGAAGTGGGTGGAATGATGCCAAGTTTTCTATAGTTTCTGACCGTACAACGGAATGTGATTGTATAGCTTAAAACGAAAAAAACGGTCTATCCGAGATTGATGAAGACATCAGTAACCTATTGAAAGTTCGAGTTATACATTTACTGGAATCTTTTTCCACTGAACATAAATTGGCTTCGAAATTTTTAGATTTATTTTGCGTTATGTTTTTGTTAACGGTTTAAGTTCGTGCTAGAAAGATAAATATCTTGATATTTTGCTTGCTGAATCACGATGTTTTTTATTCATGTTCTATTTGGACGTAAAAATTAAAATAATCTTGATATGATTTTTTTTTGGGTACATCTGATGCAAGGATACAATTAAACATTCAAAGCGCATTGTGCCAAAGTGAAAAATCAATAAATTTATTGATGGCGATTAGAGGCATCAAATTTCACAAATAACCGCCAGTGATTGCCTGCTTAATGAATTGCTATTCCCATTTAGAACTGGACAAGTAGACGTTATCGGCGATTGACAAATAATTTCAATTATTTTGAATTATTTCGAACATACGAGTATTTAATCCACTGTCAGGTACAGTCTTCATAGTTTCTAATAGTTACACGATATACACACTATAGGTGCCCTGTATTTCCTATGGAGACGTAGGGTTGCTATAGGGCACATTGTTCTTTCAGATTTGACACCATCTCGGTGTGAAAATTGTTGTGTCCCTATTGAATAACCCTTTGGGTTGTAGCGTGAGTTATTCAATTGGGACATAACAATTTTGTTTTTAAATAAAACACAGAATAATTGAGATAATTTTCAAACGTTGCTCGCTCACAAGCTTCACCATGATACAAATGTAAACCTTGACTGACGTTGACCAGAAAAAAACTTAAGGGTGCGTTTGACAAAATTGTTATGTACCTATTGAATAAGCCTTTAGCTTCCATTCAAACTCCGTAGAATGGAGGTTATTTGTATTAAAATTTCAAAGTTTTCAGGCCACAACTGAAACATTTAAAATATCATGCTCATGCACCTTTTCGGAACTATTGCGAGATTGGGTAATTACAGATACCAATTTTTTTAAGGACCTTTATATGGTAGGTTCCTAAAGGCATATCTTGTTCTATGTATTTGTTACTGTTGCCGTGCTTTCATCTAGCCAAAATTAATAACGTGTAAATAGTGTAAGCACGTGATGGTACCTAGTTTCCCGAAGAAGTCAAAAGATTTTGCTCACTAATGACCTTAATTCTAATTTTTGCTCGAAAGTAAAAATTGCATGAATTCAAATTGTTGACTAAATAATTATTGTGCTTTAATGTGTTTCTGGACATTATTAAAAATTTTTTTGCTTTATTACTTTTTAATAACAAAGGATTGTGATCGCTGAAATCTAAAAAAAAATTGGTTCCATAAAATTGTGTATGTTCACGTTTCATGGCTGGTTGACCCCAGAAAACTGAAAAAAGTCTGTCTGTCCGCCGTATACAGCGTACGAAAAAGCGTTTTAAGTTAAAAAATGTTTAGTGAGTAGAGTGGGTGGTTCAATTTAAGTAGTCACTATTTGTAGAATTACTTGTAGAATGTTTTTTGGAAGAGGGGGTCGGTCAGTATTGGGAGGGGGGGAGGGGTACATTTTATATTAAAAATGTTGGTTATATTATCTTTTGGCTATATCTTAAGGACCGATTGATGTCCGAAAACGAACTGTAATCAAACTCTAAATTGTTTAAGATTATCGAGTCTCGTACCTCTAGAAGTATTAATTGATTGACCCGTACCAGGGCAAAAAAAAATGGGGGTATGTTTGGAGCATATAAGGGTTGGTAACGATGAAGAGCAAAATATTTTGATTTTATATTTCGGGAGCCAGTAAAGATAGAAAGCTGAAACTTAGTATTTATACTGGGGCTATAGTAGTGTCGTCTCCCAAATATATGGTATACCTTTTGGGCTATCACGGAAAAGGGGTCTTTAGTCTATCTCAAGATTGGCTTATGCTAGAAATCTGAAACTTATTATATGCTCGCAGATTTATTAGAAACGTAATTTTTGAAGAAAATATTCAAATTTGCGTTGGCATAAGGGGGTGGAGATAAAAAATGGTCGGTGAAAGGGGGTCTGTATATTTTTACAATATTCATTAATTATCTTAGATCTTCTAAAACGTCCAAAAAATGTTCAAAGGCTCTTCCGATAAAAGCATAGAATTCGCTTTCAGATTTTTTTGATATTCAACCCCTAAGGGGTGTAAACGGCCTATAAGTGTTTTCACGAATTTTGACATATTTATTAGATGTGATGTATTGTCGAATTGGTTTTTATTGTCACGGTCTTTCTTATAATTGCCAAAAATCTATTTAAATATTTTTCGATATTCGACCACTGCGGTGTTGCGAAGATTTTTTTTTATGTTTTCACGAATTCCATTATATTTCTTGAGTCTGAAAAAAATCGAACTGGTTTTTATTTCAACGAGCTTTTTAAGCGATAATATGTATATCAAAAAGTAAAATCAGTTTCAGAATTTTTTTTATTTATTCTCTATGGGGGAGTAAAGGCGTCATATATGCTTTCACGAATTTCGGCATATGTGCTAGGTTTAATTAGATATTGAACAGGTTTTTACTACCCCTGGATTTTTATTAGTATGAAAAATCTTCGATGAATATTGAATGTTGTACCTAACATGTAGCTATTTTATTGACATAATTAATTTTCCAAATAATCTTGTTGCCTCTAAATAATCAGTGGTATATTTCCACTTTGACCGTGTCCTAGACTATGACCCAAAATATTTTAAGGGAGTCAGTGACGTTTAAACTTCTTTGCATCTCGACTTGAATCGCTTCCCGGACTTTGTTTCGAAAAATAATAAAGTTGCGTTCAAATTATTGGCGGGTTTTTCAAGGACTTCTTCGTGGAGCCTAAGCGAAGGACTAGCTCGGTTTATTTGAATTTTGTTCTTGTAGTTCAAAATCCTTTTATAAAACGTTCAGAATTTATCGGGCACTATTCGCGTGTTTTAAGGTCTTTTGTCTTGGAGGGAGATTTCGCTCACTAACAAGCTCGTCCTTAATTTTTACTCAAAACTATTTCGTGTTAAAATAATACCTGACTGAATGAAATCTGAAGCAAAAGTTTCCCAAGGATTTTTATATGAGAGCTACATGTTCATTCATTTACCACCATTCATTCTATTGCTTAAAGCGTTCTGAAATTAAATGGCCGCTCTCGACAATACAAAACTTTTGAACCTTTTCCTTCGCGAAAGGATGGAACCTGATCTTCGTATTATAGAATTCCGTTTAAACAAGTTTATATCTAATTCCAAGTTCTAAGTTCAACCCGTTCTTGTGATATCATACGTTCAGACAGTTGAACAAATAAATAGCAGTTTTATCCATCAATGAAAAAAAAATTTGGTTTCATCCTTCTTCGTTTGGAGTTTAAGCTAGAACTCTTTTAAAACCATCCATTGGGTATATTTTGTTTTTTAATTGATAAGAAAAGAGTTCGTCAAGTTTGACAAAAAATAATTTTAAGCTGTCAAATATTTGACTATTTTCTCAGGTAAATGCTGTCAGATAGTTTGATCGTAAAATTTTTGCCATATTATTTTATTTGCTCTGCATAAAGTTTATTTTGACGGAGAAAATTCTACAGAATTTTTCGTCAAATATGTAACAGCATGGCATACAGTGTGACTATGTCTGTCAAAATAATTGACCAAAAAAAAATAGTTAAGGACGAACTGGTTGTAAAATTTGTATTAGGTAAAATTTGAGCACTCCTCAGCAATACCACCAGCTGTAAAGGTTGGTTCGGATAGTAGGCATGTTAAACCCCCTGACGAATCTATGCCATTCGATGACGAAATAGCTCAGTCCAACACAGTCTTATTAACTGGCTTCTCCAGTGAATCTTTTTCAACTGTCATATCCTCAATGGCAGTAGCCAGGACTGCGATTAATCCCCAGTCGGGGATTTCGTGTTGGGGTTTCACACCAGAAACTCCTCTGACGCCGGAAAACAACAAAAACTTCTTTAAATTAGCTTCTATGGTAGCTTCACCATGAAAAAATTTCATTCTCAAAATTTGAGCCATTTTGTCAAATATTTGACCAAAAAAAAATTCACAAGAAGTCTAGATAAATTTTTCGAATAAAATGAATTTTGAATTAATTTGACAAAACAACATTTCCCGATTATTCGTAAAAACTCAAATATTTGATAAAATGTCACTATGTGAATAATTTACAGTCTTTCATCGGGTTTATTTTTGAACCATCTGTAAATTTTTCAAAACCGTTTAACAGAGATAAAAAATTTGTTGAAGAAAGGTACAATTTTATCAAGTATTTGACTAAAAATTTTGACAAAAAAAATTTATCTAAATTTTTCAAATAATGTAGGCCTTGTTAGGGCAATTTTTTGAACAAACAAAATTTGATTAAGTTAGACCTAAGGTTCAGTCTATGATACAGTACGTGCATTTGAGTCAGTTTGGGTTGTTGGAATCTATAGATGACGTTATAAGCAGAATTATATTTTGGCGTTTTTGTTGAAGAAGAAATTCGAATGCAATCGACATTAAATCAAAATAAAAGGAAAAAAAATATATATATAAAAAATATATATAAAAAATATAATATATATATGGGTGGAGTGAATTAAAAGTGGCATTCAATTTAAGACAGGCTTTAGCTGGCATTTGCTTTTTCATCCGAAATTTTTGAAAACTATTGAATTAACAGAGTTGTGTGAGGTATGTACAATATTGCAACGTTGTCAAATATTTGACCAAAATCTTTCAGGTGTAATTGGCCTTGTTAGTGCCATTGAATCAATTTGGCGATAATAGTCAAATATTTGACAATGTATTAGACTGTCTTTCGTTGACGTTGAAGAAAAATTGATCAATCTCGGTTTGAAATCAAGACAAATAGTACGATTTGTAAAAAGTCCTTAACGCATTTTACGGGCACTTTTATATCCTCATAAACTTTTCCTCTCAGCACTCCACACTCAATTTACTTGCACCGCGAAATTTTACTTTTCAGAACTTGATTCAAGAAAAGAAGCCGTAAGTAATTCGAATGGTTTTTTTATTTTCTAAGCTTAATATTCAGAAAGAAAGCAATTGAAAAATCACACGGTAATTTTATTTCTCAAGTTCCTTCTCTTGTTTGTCTAATTAACTGCCTACACATAAAATCGATCCTTAATTGGCCTATTCGAACTTTTGTCGTGAAGATGACCTATAAATTTATAAATTAAAAGTTTTTGGGCATTAATTATTAATTCTCCGTCCTCCCTAATTAATGCCGTTCTTGTCGACAAAGTAACTTTTGATAGTTCGTTCGCATCTAAGCCTACTACAAAATTTCAATTAAACTTGTTGTGAAATTTTCGAGAATTGTTTGAAAATCGTGTAATTAGTGCAGTTGAGAGGAGTTCAGTGGAATTATGTTTTAATGAATTTTCATTGAAATGCAGAAAAAATTATAAGCAGAAGATTCGAAATAAGTTCAATGAGTTTCGAGAAGAAAACCGCGTAAACGAGCTTTCAATTAAAATAATTTAAAATCACCTACTTATTTAAATCAATTATCACTTAATTATAATTGGGACCACCGCTAATACTTTGTTACTTTGCCGGTCATACTATGAAGTTTAACTGACGTAGATATCATGTCACTCTTCAGGTGGAATTACAGTGGGCGCTATGCGAGCGACACGCGCGATGTCACAATCGCATCGCGCGCTCCTTATCGCGATACCAGTTATAGTAGCCGCGCTGAATTGCTTTCCGCAACTGTCAAACAATACTATCCAATATTTTCTTCGCAGCGTACATTGCCTCTTTTTTTAGAATTAAATTTAAATTTTTAATTTAGTTGAGCTACAGATGGAAAGAAGGTGAACGACTGTCTTCTTATCCTCTTCATCCGAGAGCTTCTACAGAAGTCGTTTGAAAAGAGACCGAGTCTTTTGGCATGCCGGCCTATAAGACAGTGTCCTTCCATAGATTTATAATTTTGAGCGAAATATATCTACTAGAGCGTTTCAGATCCTGCTTGCTCCAGATATGTCTCGCAGTGTGACATGTAATGCACTCTGTCCACCTTAAGATGGTTTTCTCAACTAACTTCTCACTAACATGCATTCTAATCAGCTGTCAGCGCGTCGCGTAATATGCGCGCGTCGCGTTGTTTTTTATTCTACCTTTAGTCCAGTCGCTCATTGCTTTATCAACAAAGTAATTGTTAGTGCGAATTTTTTTTGATGAGGTTTGATACTGCATGAAGTGTGGAATCATTTTGGAAAGATCTTATTGGATTTTTTTTAGAAAGCTTTACTTTATTCTAGGATTGATTTTGTGATAAGTGTTAAAGTTTAGTACCCGGGACTTGATTACAGACTTGTCTGATGAAATGAAAAAAAAAATTGCTTTAAGAAAGAAGCATGATGCTTTCAGTGGAATTTGTACGACCTTCATCATTTTATGCAGATATATTTCTATCTAAATTGAAGTGAAATGAACTAGTTCTACGCATGCCAATTTATTTTCTAATAATCTACTTATCGTTATATTTTCTGAAACGATTTACTACTCGATTAACTTGTCAATCAAATGCAGAGAATATTTTCCAAAGAAACACGATTTACTTGTAGAACATAAAGTGAGCATTCACAAAATATAAAAAAAAATACTTTCACTGTAGAGTTTTCCTCATGTTTTCGGCTAATTGAAATCCCCAGCATACAATTTTTTTAGAAAGGACGGTATTTCTTACATCGAAAAAGAGAAGCGAAAATACGGAAAATATAAAACGAATTTGTTACGGCAATCCAATCAAAAAACCGTGCAAACTTATTACATTTTCGATTGCCGTCCACCTTGGCACGGAATCAAGTGCTAAATTCTGCCAATAGCCCTCACCTTCAAATCCGCAGAATATACCGAAACCATGTAAAGATGTCACGCACTCGATGACGGTGGTAGGTAGACATATGTTATATCAAAAATAAAATAAATAAACTACCATCCAGACGTGAGCAGAGAAAGTTTTTCCTTCAATTTTTATCAACTTTTATTGCTTACGATCGACCGTCTTGAGAATGAGTTCGTGAGGGGATTCTTGATTTGATGGGATCCGATGACGAACATATCGAAGATTCGGTGATATGACATTTTTCGAAAGATGTAAGCAGGTATCGCGCCATGAAATGTTTACCAAAGGACTTTGGTTTTTTTTTGGGCACAAAAGAAGGTTTAGACAATTTGCGAAAATGTCAAACTTGTTTTAAATTGCTCCAAACAGTAAAAAAGTTCCTACAGTAATAAAATCAAATTAAATTTATAATGTTAATAAATTAAAGTTTAATGTCGAAAATTAAATTAAAAATTTGAATAGCAAAGATTCCAAATTTTTGACAAATTTTCCCGAATATAACAAGGTTTTTTCTATCACCCGAACAGCTTGAACTAAAAAGTTCAAATTTCGTTTAATATATGTAATGATGTCAACAAAGTAATTGGAATGAAAAACAGTTTAGAATTTCTGTTCTGCCTGGATATTTTGCCAAAAAACAATATTTTAAAAATTAAATGTGGGAGGTAACATACCTGAATTTGAACCATCATCGCTGCCAAATTTACCAAAACTAACGAAATACAGGTTGTAATTATGGCGCCCAACGTGGGGCTATGTTATGTTCCCATTCCGTCTGAATGTTTGTTTGTCCGCTGTATACGCAGTATGCAGACGGTTTGGCAAGCTCATTGCTCACAAACCCGCTGAGATATTTAGGTTATATTTTATGGAGCGGTGGGGTGTGAAGGAGGAGCCTTTTAGACATTACAATTGGTTTCAATAACTTAGGAACGTCTTTTGCTAGGAAGTTAAAACTTATAATTTAGGTTGAAAAAAAGTGGAGTTTGCTGAAGGGGTGGAAAAACCATGAGTCCGAAACGCTGGCATTGAGACATTCTAAAATCCACGTCTTCAGAACGGTTCATGCCAGAAAATGGAGATAAAATTCTTGACGCACAAGGAGCGCATATCAGAAACAACATTGTTAGCAGATTGTAGCGTGTGGGGCTGGCAATGGCAAACTTTTGAGCACGACATCTTCCAAACCAATTTTTAGAGAAACATTAAATTTAGGTGGCCTAAGCCTATAAGTGCAGTATGTTAAACGTTAAATTTTTGAGGAGGTTAGTGGAGAACAGAAGTAGCTATTTTTCAAGAAAACCAAATTTTTACATCTCAATAGCCGCTTCAAAAATTATCTTACAATTTTTTCAGGAGTTAGGCCCTGTAGACCCTTAACAGAAAAATAGTTTGGGTGTTGGGGGTGTAGGATGTGAGGTTGGTAAAGAGTAACAAGAATAAAATGTTGATCCCATCTCGAGATCCAATAAATATTGAAATCTTATAGTGGATATCCGTATAGGACTATTATATGGGTAGGGTCACTTTAGAAAAAAAAATTTTTGGATAGAGGTTTTGCGGCCGGGTTTAGTCCAGTGGTAGTGTACTAGGTCTTGAAAACATTGCTTCTGTGATGTCGTGGGTTCAATTCCCAATCAACGCATAAATTATTTGTACGAATTTTTCAGTTGCTATTGGCTTCGAAATATTAATATAAATAGTGAACAGTGCGGAATGTTTAATAAGGTCACTACTAAAGGATTTAACACTGATCAGATGACTCCTGTTTACATTCTTATCAGATTCACGAACACCATGAGAGCTACCAGACCGTAGTTGATTTGCTACAGGCAACACTGCTTTACTGGTGGATCATATAACAGCCAAACAGCACAAAAATTATTAACACCTACTAATACACTGCCTTACTCGGCGCGATTTCTGACCTCCCATTCCTAAGCCGACTGGACTGTACACTACAGTGTATTAGGGGCTAACCTCCTAAGTCGAGTTCGGTATCCTTAAAGACAGGGTGGTGGATTAATGTATGTGTATGTGGTGGATTAAGGTATATCGGAAACGGGTTATGCTAAAAAGTTGGAACTTGCAATGAAAAAAATAGCATTATAAGGAAAAAATTCAGATTTGTATTGGCTGCATTAGGAGGCAATAAACAAATTGTTTTCGTAGTTGCATTCGTTTTCACGAATTTCGTCATCTCTCTTTACTCTGTGGAGATATAATTTATGAATTTAAAATGTGTATAAAAATTGGTTTCCATAATCGTTTTCTTTCGGAAATTAACCCTTAAGGGAGTGTAAAGTAGTTGTGTACGTTTTCACGAATTCCGATATATATGTAGGTCTTATGAGACATCGAATTCCCTTTTATTTCTAAGGGCTTTAAATGTAATCGCCAAAAAACTGTTTTCTATTTTTTTTATATTATATATGGAACTCCCAAGGATTGTAAGGTAGTTGTGTATATTTTCACGAATTCTGATTTATTTCTTGGATCTAATTAGGTCTAATTAATTAATTATTATAATTTATTAAAAACTATATCAAATGAAATTCACTTTTACTTCTAATGGCTTTAAATATACTCGCCTAATAAACTAAATTTCCAGAGTTTTTGATATTCAACCCCCCTTGTGGTGTAAGGTTGTTGCGAAAATTTTCACGAATTCCGAAAAATCTTTTAGATCTAAGGAGATATCAAATTCGCCTTTAGTTCTTTGGGCCTTAAACATAATTGCATAAAAATTTGAGGAAAGTTGAGAATCACTGCCCTAGAATAAAGAGGTTGTACTCGTTTTCACGAATTTCGCCATAAGTTTTTTGTTTGATTAGATATTGAATAGGTTTTTACTTCCCGGGATTTTTATATCAAAAACCTTTGGTAAATGTTTATCCTCATTGTCTTGAAATATCCCAACTTTGTCCACATCCCGTACTAGGACCAAAAATTGTGGTTAGTTTTTTTTAAAATGTTAGTAGCGTCGGCACTTCTGGCACACTTCTGATTTAACCGCTTGTTGGTCACGGTCCCAAAAAATAATAAGTTGTGTCCAAACTATTGACAAATGTTTATTAAATATTTGTGACCTAAGACCATTCACCTCCTAAGCCAGAATTTAAAAATTTGAATTTTAAGATATCTTAACACACATATTAGCATACTGCTGGCTAGCTAATTATTGAATAATAGATTAGTGATAATAATTTATGACAAATGATAACAGTAGAGCCACTTTACATTAGTTGATTTATTACGTGTAATTTTACTGTATTGTAGGCAGGCGCGGAGGCAGAAAATTTCGGGGGGGGGGGGGTTTACAGTAAAATAGTATCGTTAGTAGAATTTCCATTTGACCTCCTTTTTGCAAGAGTATTCTACAACTTTTAGGAAAGCTTAAAACGAGGTCTCTCATGGGACTAATTCTGGAGTACTCGACCAACTAGTAAATGTCCCGTGGTTAATCCTGGAGTATTCTTCAGGGAGATTCGAATACCTCGTTTTCTCCTCCATTTGACTTCCTTTTTGCAAGAGCATCTCCTCTAGATCTCCATTGTAACTTCGCAAGGAATTATTTAAAAACTGTTGTAAGGGTGCATAAGACGATATCTCTCGCACTTCTTTAGAGATGCTAGAACACCTTGCTTTGCTCTTCTTTTCTCTTCCTTTTTTTCGTTGCAATCTGATCTTCAATCTAAGTGCAGTGGAATTATTTAAAAAACATACTGCAGTCACGATCGTTGGAAGGCAATTGTAAGATACCCTAGATGAAATACTGAACTCCGATTTATATTGTAGTTGGGGATAAAGTAGAATCAGAAATGGATTGTCCTTTATTATGGAATCTCATTTGGTTTCGACTAGAAACTAAAAGACAATATCATCAGTGTTCAATTTCATATCTATAAATTTGAGTGAAGACATTTTTACAGGATATTGGTATGACAGCTATACAAAGGACTAATGGGATTCCTTCATGATAACTTTTTTACAGGATTTTTGTATGGCAGCTACTCAAAGGTCTCGTGGGAGTTTTCATATTCATTGATTTAACTGCAACGTTTGAAAGTCCAACGTATACAAAATTTCAAAGTCGTACACTGAGAGAATTAATTTGTTGGCAAGAGATTGCTTCAATAAAATTTTCATTGCAGCAATCGAAGTTCATTTACGCTAATAAGAATTAGTTTGGAGCAATAGATATTCGGTTGTACAAAAAATATTCGTTTAAGGGAATAAACACGCAATAAGTGTAATAGAACCATTCTGTCAAGACAATCAACTTACGTTGTTTCCTCGATTCTGTAAGAAGAACCGAACAGAAAAATGTCTAGCAACTGAATTTTGATTGCCACAATATAATGTTGGTTGTTTCAATAGAATATTGTTTATCAGAAATTATTTTCGGCATCATTCCGCTGTGGTAATCGAATGTGTGTTCCATCAACCGAATGTATGGTGTGGTAACTTAATTAATCCACACTAAGTTGCAGGGGGAAATGAAAATGAATGGTCTTCGGTGGCGCAGTGGTTACGCGCGCCAATCCAAGAACTGTCAACACGGTCGATGGAAATTCTCAAACCGAATAGCGATTTAAAACAATATATTAGTAACTTTCCCAAAAAAAATGAAAACTCAAAAAAGAAGTAACGGTTTACTCCATAATTTTGTTAAAAATCTCCTTTTTTGTTCCATTGGTAGTACAGTGGTTGCCGCTTATTGTAATCGCGGATAATGTTATAAGCCGCATTTTGTTATCAAAATAGTTGGGTTCCACCATAGAGATATATATACTGGAGATGACAAGCAGCGATTGAGTTGAAGGCGGACGTCATCGCATTTACTTGCACGCAAAAACAAAAACAATTGTCATAACGAACCTGTTCTGTCTCACTCACTCTAACGCTAAAAGAACAACAACGACCCTGTTTTGTCTCACTTCTTATCGTGTTTTTGGCTTCAAAGCGCTTTATACAAAACCGGTGGCTTGTCGTCTCCAGTAGCTCTATGGGTTCCACAAACATAATTCATCGCTTATTGGAATAAGAATTCGGTTTATGTTATTATTCGATCTAGATTCTCATAGTACGAGTACATAGCAAGTTTTGTGACTGTATTCTTAATCGTTTCTTTTTTTTCTTCGTGTTTAATGTAATTAAAAAGGCGGACAAGAAACACTATCAAAAACGAAACGAAAGAAAGCTGATAGTGAATTTACACTCACCCTTGAGGCGAGCCTCCACCCCCATGAGGCCATTGCAAACCGGTTTTCGTTAGCTGTATTCTAGTGATGGGATAAATCGGTCATTTCATTAACCCAGTATGACCGATTCATTTCGACGAAGTGACCGATTAAAAAGATTCGGTCATTTGAGTCATTTCGGTCACTTCCATGATTCGGTCGAAATGACCGACCGACCGAAATGACTCACGACATACGAAAAATAACAAATCGGTCGATCGGTCAACGGTCACTAGATGAAATCGAGTTTTCGAGTCGGTCGGTCTTCGGTGGTCGGTCGATATTCGAACTTCGAAGGCAGCGTATGATTAGACCTTAGACACTTTAGGGCGATAACACGCCAAGAGTAAATCGAACTCGAAGGTCTGTTTTATGAATTCGAGGAAAAAACCAATTCTAATGATTCAATTTTTGGAATTTATAGAGTGTTAGGTTTATGAATGAATTTGAATGTTCTTTAAATTCGTAAATTCAACACAGAAAAATTGTTTAGTTTCGATTTCGATTTTCTCTTGGCGCATTTTACTCTAAAGTGTTTTTAATGTAATCATTCGCTACCTTCAAGCACCGTTCCTATTACAGGGTTAGGACTCCCTTCCTTTGTTCACTCTCTTAAAATACTGCAAACTTGATGGATGGAGTGTTTTATTAAGTTGAACTTTTACCCAATTTTTTAAACTCTAATGTAATCATTCGCTACCTTCGAGCACCGAGTACAGACAGAACGACACGAAGAGAAACTTTTGGCGCTGTACGGCTATCAACATCGGGTACAATACGAGACGTAGAATATTTTTTCTAGTGACCGATTGAACGACTTGCTCCACATGACTCGAGTTAATTCGGTCATAGTGCTGACTCGGTCATTTCGACCGAATCGTTGTGTTTTGAAGTAAATATCTCAAGATCAGGTACAGTTACAATTTGAACTGTTACATCAAATGAAAGGTAATTCGATTCCTTAAAAAACAAGCTATAACACTTTTAATTTTGATTATTAGTTTTCAAGATATAACGTTTTAAGTGAGTGAGGATACAGGTCCGAAACACTTTTCTTGACCACCCTGTATGTCCACAGATATTGAAAACTGACCCTCCCTGTGAAACAATTTTTGTCTCAAAATATGTCAACCTCTTACAAGGTTGTGCACGGAGTACCGGACACCCTGTATAGCGTCGGAGAAAAAGTTGAAGAATGTTAGACTCTTGCGACTCCACGAGCCATCTGATTGGTTCATTTTTTAGTGGATATAGGCGCGCCTCAAACCTTGAGTGTAAATCCACCATGATCAAAATTAAGAGAATTTTGTAAAAGGTTAGAGCTTGGGTTGTATATAATACTTATTGAATAAAAAATTTATATGTTAGATGCTCCGAGCAATCTATATTCAAGCGCAGGAAATATATGAGAAATTTTTATTCTTCGTCTATTGTTATCACCCGGTTAATGTTATTGTTTTTGGCTGGTCCCAAAGTGATTACAATAAGCGGCTACCACTGTAATACTAAATACCTCCATACTTGCTCCCTCATTGAGTTCTCCTCAAACTTCCTACTAGGTAACTATAACATCACTACGTTTCCATTTCCATGGTGAGTTAGTTTTCATGGAATTACGAGTTGAGTTGAAATTCGTAAGAAAACTACAACTTAACTCAGCTCAAGTAATTAGTATGTAAAATAATTTACGCATCGCGTATTAGTTATATTTAGATGTGATTTTTTAATTACATCATTTCGGGGGTGGGAGGGGGTTTCCAATCCCTAACCCCCCCCCCCCCCCTTCGTTTTCGCCCCTCAACCTCCCTATCTTTGGAACTGTGTATTAAAATATGACCACAGTCCTTTGTGCAGTTCAGAATCCATAAAATAATTAGGTTTTTTTTAAAAATTAATAAGAAAAACAAGAACTAGCATGGCATCAAAAATGGACTGCATTTCAACTTTCTGGTATAAGTCGTTCCTCGGATAAAATTGTATTCAGGGGTTTTAAGTCTGCATTAGAGATGGGTCGTTCAGGAGTGAACTGTTCCAAAGGAACACTTCATTGAAGTGAGTGAGTAAAGTAACTCACTCCTTTTGGGGAACTGCAGTTCCATTGGACACGTGACAAAAAACTTGACCGACCTTTTTGTTTTCATCATCTTTTAGATGTACTGACTTTTTTTTTGGTCCTCATCTTCTAGATCTACTGACAAAACGAAGGAACGATGGAACGAAGAGTTCCGGAACTACTTCACTGAACTCTTTTGACCTTTTTTCTTTTTTTTTGGTCCTCATCTTCTAGATCTACTGACGAAAAGAAGGAACGATGAAACGAAGAGTTCCGGAACTAGTTCACTGAACTCGTTCCTTAAAGTGAGTGACTCAGAGTGAAGTACTTCACTGAAAGGAACTGCTTTGCCCATCTCTAGTCTGCATCTCTGCTGTATGCTTTTTGACGGGCATCAGATGACTAGGCATTTGGTTCCATCAATTGCAGCAAAGAAAGTATTTTCGCTACAGGAAATCCCTAATTACACTGTAATTTTACCAAAAACAAAAAATTATCAATCTTCCGAAAATTGTAGGAAATTACAGAGGAAACAATCGTTTCAAGTGACAACCGAAAATTATTAAATATTCCGAAGCGAAAGAAATTACGTCAACATCTTGGTAAAAAGAAATTTCTCACAGTCGATGTGCCAAGATGCATAAAGATTGGCTGTTTGGCGTCTTCAAGCGAACCGGGACCGACCATTCTTTTCATCAATAAAATGCTTAAATACTGTGCATTTTCCCGAGCTAAACAATGAAAAGAAATTTCCTAATCGCTCGACGAAACGAGCGACAAACCAACGTTACGCAACTGCATTGAGTTCGATTAAGACGATGGGAAAAGTTTGAAAATCTTCTGAGATCTGAGGAATAATCCAGGAAGTTTCCATGCAAAAAATAAAACCCCATCAGATCAGAACCGTTGGTTGAATGTTGGATGGATAGCGAATGAAGATGACGGCTTTTCCAACTGTAGGTTAACATTAAGATGCATTGGAAAAAAAAATTGAATTTTACTTCTAGGAATTTAAAAGGTAAAATCATGTTGCATTTTACCTGGGAAAGTACGGCCCGATAACGACAAACGATCCACTGAAATCTGGAAGAGAAGTCTTGCCCCAGACAACAGACACTGTCTCATCACCTTCTTAAGACCGGGATTTTGCAAGAATCGCGATAATTACATAAAGACAATGGCTGTGAATTCGAAAATGCGGCTTACTCTCCTGCCCAAGTACGGTTAGAGTGGAGTGGGTCGTGGCGTCTATAACAACACCTGTCGTCAGTCTTTGAACCACTCACCTGAAATTCGTGGCACACAACTTACGGGCACGCAATATACCGTCTACCGTGCCAGTGTTTTTCGTCGATAATTTCGAGACACCTTCTTAGGTGGATACCTGTAAATATTCATTTATACCCGAGTCATAACAGTTCTCCGGTGTTGGATCAAAATAACGTTCAAGAAACGAACAAACTTCACGGTTGGCTAGAGGGACAGGTGGTAGACAGGACGGTAGACATCGTCAACACCAAAATCATTAGCCGCATCATCTGTGCCCCGTGTATTTCGCATGATAAAAGTAACCCGAACTGAACTTCATAAAGCACCTTGTTCACTTCTTTTTACCTGGGGGGGCCCACCATTGTCTTAGGTTTCATGTCCATATTGTCATTTGGCTGCGGGGTTCGTATTACGGTCAAAGATTTTTTTTTTTTTTGGGGGGTCTTTCCGGTAAACATGTGGGGAACAACCGAGTATTACAACATAACGACTCCACTCGATGTGTCTCGG
Organism: Beris morrisii; assembly: GCA_951812415.1. NCBI lineage: Eukaryota > Metazoa > Arthropoda > Insecta > Diptera > Stratiomyidae > Beris > Beris morrisii. The sequence goes on along the minus strand of OX638313.1, from coordinate 101,496,744 downwards.
AAAACGTGACTGGTTGTGCCCACCAACTTATTCTTTAGTTAGGCACCGCAGTATATTACCTAACCTACTTGATGATTGACTTTCAAAAAGTTTTAAGTAATATTGTCCCGGGCCCGCGGTACTAGAGAACTAGTAAACCCAAGAAAACCCTCTGGAATATTTAATAACTCTTTTAGAAAGTTTTGTTATTTTCTTGGCAATTGCCATATAAGATGGTAGCGCAATCAGCTAAGAAGGTGCACCATATGGCGCGGTTTTGAAGAAGATATTGGCTATTTTTAGTTTGCTGAAGTTTTGCCGAACAATTTCGATGCTATAATTAATAACATTCTATAAAAAATTCCATTAAATAAGACACTTTAATGCCTAAGATTTCCGAATATGGTTGATTTAAGACGGCACTGAAGAAAACTGTGGGTCGATCCACTGAATTAACACTTAAAAACTGTTTTTTACCAGAATGAAACCGATATCTGTTACATGTCTATAATAGTACGATTCGTGGAAGATTGAAAAATGTGTGGTTTTCAAAAAGGTGATAACCTTCAAAAATCTAGGGTGACCGTCGGCATTACGTCGTGCAACCAAGCAACCTGGTCGAATCATTACATTTCTCGAACGTTAAGTCGGTACGACGTCATTGCAACGGCGTTGCAACTTCGTTGCGAATATGACAACGTTTTTCTATGACTCGAACAGCTTGCACTAAAAAGTTCAAATTTCGTTTCATATATGTCTACAAAGTAATTGAAATGAACACAGTTTAGATTTTCTGTTCTGCCTGGATATTTTGCTGAATAAACAATATTTAAAAAATAATCTCTCGGAGGTAACCTACTGGAACTTGAACTATTATCGCTGCCAAATTGACCAAAACTAACGAAACGCAGGTTGTAACGATGGCGCCCAACGTGGGGCCATGTTATGTCTCCATTCTGTTTGAATTATCGTGTGTCCGCTGTATACGCAAACGGATTTGCAGGCTCATTGCTCACAAATCCGCTGAGATATTTAGGTTATATTTTTTAGAGGGATGGGGTGTGAAGGGGGAGCCTTTTAGAAAAAAATTGGTTTCTATAGATAGACAGATTGGCAAAGGGGGTTGGTATGGTTAACCTCTGTCACTGAAGCCATAGTTAGGCCTATTGTGGCGTCCTCCCGGATTGACTATGATTCCTGTTCAATCCCTGCGCTTTCAATGAAGCTTAGTATTTTGCAAAGAGGAATGGTCAGGAATTCCGATGACTCCATGAAACCTTGACCGAAGTGATGAAGTCTTCTGTGAGCTAAACCTTCACATTCACAGAGGATATGCTCTGGTGTTTCGTCTTCGTCATTGCATATTTTGCAAATTTTAGTCTCAGAGAGACCAATCCTATTGAGATGCTTCCTCATGTGACAAAGTCGAGTCAGAGCTCCCACTAGGGTTCGGGTCTAATATCTGCTTAATTTTAGATAATCAGATGTTTTTTTTCCGAATGCTTTGGCATAAAAAGCTTTGCTTTTGCTTGTTGCCCGGTGCTATGTCTCAGTGAATGGCACTTTGCGATTTTTGCCACATTCGGATGTTCATTATGGCTGTGCTTAATGGTATCCCACTGAATAGACATGGTTCTATGAACCTTTCCTAGCCATTAAGTCGGCCATTTCATTACCTTCATAGCCGCTGTATCCCGGAATCCAAATGAGATTAGCTCTGTTCTTATTTCCGAAATCAGGCATTGGAGGCAATTTCAAACAAGTTTGGAGTAGATTTGAACGGACTGAAGTACCATTATTGCTGCCTTGCTATCCGAGAGAATATATATTTGTTGGTTTTTGTAGCCCCGTCTAATATTTTCTCTAATGCATAGTACAATAGCATAAGTCTCCGCCTGAAAAACAGTGGATGTTATGTGCATGCTACAGTAGAATTTGACATTTGGGCGAACTCCATAAACTCCTGCTCCTACACCTTGATCCGTTTTAGATCCGTCTGTGTACCAGATTATGGAACCTGGTTTTGGAGTGGATTTGTTCTCCTCCCTTTCAGGTAGGACAACTTTGAATGGCTTTGTGAAATTAAATTTCGGTACCATTAAATCAGAAAGAGGTATCGCTAGTATGGGGTCCGTGTTGAGTTCCGCGGAAAGAGTTGGGCAAGCTGTTTTGCGCTCTGACTCGTCCTCCGAGCTCAAAAGTTTGTATGTGGTGAACCTAGCTTCTTTCTGTATTTCTAAGTGTAAAGGTGCTAGGCACCTCTAAGGCAGCAGTCTTTGTAATTTAGCCAGCTTAAGCTGAGAAGTTTTCTGCTTTGTTTTCATCCACCAGACGGATGCCGCGTATGTTATAATGGGCCAAGCAAGGACGGTATACATCCAGTAGGTTAGTTTTGGACTAAGTCCCCAGTTTTTTGCCGAGAAGGCTCCTTCAGGCCAAGAGAGAGATTCTGGTCCTTTCAAGAACTTTGTCCAAACGATTTCTATAACTTAGGAACGCCTTATGCTGGGAAGTTGAAACTTGGAATTTTGGTTGGAAAAAAGTGGACTTTGCTCAAAAGGTGGAAAAAACCTTGAGTCCGAAACGCTGGCAATGAGACATTCTAAAATGCACGTCTCCGGAACGGTTCATGCCAGAAAATGAAAATCAAATTCTTGACAGCAGACGTACAAGGAGCGTATATCAGAAACAAAATTTTTAACAGAAATGTAGCGTGTGGGGTTGGTAAGAACAAACTTTTGAGCACGACATCTTCCGAACCAATTACGAGAGAAAAATTAAATTTAGGTGGCCTAAGAGTATAAGTGGAGTATATTAAATGTAAAATTTTCGAGGAGGGTGTTTTTTTTTACTATTAACCCCTAAGGGAGTGTAAAGTAGTTGTGTACGTTTTCATGAATTCCGACATGTCTTATGAGACATCGAAATCCCTTTACTTCTGAGAGCTTTAAAAATAATAGCTAAAAAATTGACACCAGTTTTTTTTATATATTTTATCCCAAGGATTGTAAGGTAGTTGTGTACATTTTCACGAATTCCGATATATTTCTTAGGTCAAATTATATATCAAATTCTCTTTTACTTCTAATGGCTTTAAATATCGCCTAATAAACTAAATTTACAGAGTGTTTGATATTCAACCCCCTTGTGGTGTAACGTTGTTGCGTAAATTTTCACGAATTCCGACAAATCTTTTAGATCTAAGGAGATATCGAATTCGCCTTTAGTTCTTTGGATCCTACACGTAATCGGATAAAAATTGGAGGAAGGTTGAGAATCACTGCTCTAGATTAAGGAGTTTGTGCCCGTTTTCACGAATTTCGCCATACGTTTTTTGTTTGATTAAATATTGAATAGGTTTTTACTTCCCCAGGATTTTTGTATCAAAAACCTCTGGTAAATGTTTTTTCAAATATCCACATTGTCTAGAAACATCCCAACTTTGTCCACATTCCGTACCAGGACAGGGAAATTGTAGTTAGTGTTTTTAAAATGTCAGTAGCGTCGTATTTCTGGTACACTTCGACATTAACCGCTTGTTGGACTTGGTCCCGAAAAATGAAAAGTTGCGTCCAAACTATTGACTAATTTTTATTAAATATTTATGATCTAAGACCATTCACATCGAAAGCCAGAATTCACAATTTTGAATTTATTTCGTTGAGTCGTTTTGTTAAGAAAAGCGTAACAGAGTTTGACATTTTGGTTTTAAAATAATAGTTCGGTCTTTAAATGACTAAAATATAAATTTGAATTTATTTCTTTACGGTATTTTACATTATCGTCCAAAGTACAGAAAACAGAAGTTGTTACTGCATTTAAGGGTTGGCGTGACTTACTGTGACTGTGAACATAATAATTTGCGTAACAGATCCTGTTGTAATCTGCCAACAGTCTGGGTGCAACTTTATTATTTTTTTGGGTTGAAGTCTATAACGCGTTTAATGAGATGCGGTGTAGGTTGCGACTGACAACCTAAAAAATACCTTTCCAAATAGCCTAGGCTATTCTTTAGGTTGTTAGTCGCATAGTTACTTTCACCGCATATCAGTATTAAACACGTTACTGACTTCTACCTAATAAATAATAAATTTATGCCCAGACTTAGAGCCTCTACACAGTGGACTGGCATACATGCAGGTCACTCAACAATCTTGAATCACTTCAACAACATTCCTGAATGCACCGACTACACCCCTCCCAGTTATGATTTTGACAAAAAATTTCGAACAACTATCCCAACCCGTCTAGAATGGGAAAAAGATTAGGTACGGATAGAAGAGTCTGTCCACATATATACGGACGGCTTCAAAGCTGAAAGGGGGTAGGTGGAAGTGTTTTCTTTGATATGATTAACATTCCTTCCGCCTTCCGGACCACTGTAGTGTCAGGCGGAGCTTATGGCGATCAAGGAGACTTTGTCCTGGCTGATGTGGGATATTAGCATTTTCACAGACAGCCAAGCGGTAATAAAATCCTTGGGATCGGCCTCGACAACATCAAAGGTCGCCGTAGAATGTCGATCATCTCTTAAGGAGATGGCAGAACAGTTCAATATTCCTCTGTACTGGGTATCAGGACACAGGGATATTCCAGGGAACTGTATGGCTGACGAACTCGCTCGGTGCGGTACTACCCTTCATATTGTGGGTGTGTCTCTCTCCATAAGTAAACTGCTACTGCGATTGGACTCAGTTGAGAAAACCAACTCAAGATGGGCAGACGGTATTACATGTCACACTGCGAGAAAGATCTAGTCGAAGCTGGATCTAAAACGGTCTAAAAGGCTGACTTTGTTCAAAAGTGTGAATATTAGCACCACAGTGGGTGTCCTGACCAAACATTGTCTTATAGGTCGGCATGCCAAAAGACTCGGCCTCTTCTCAAACGACTTCTGTAGAAGCTGTCTGGATGAGGAGGAGGAGGAGGAGTTGGAGGAGAAGGAGAAGGAGGAGGAGGAGACAGTCCTTTATCTTTTCTGTACCTGTCCAGCTCTATCCGCTAGAAAGAAAGCTCCTCTTGGAGCTTACTTCTTTAACTGCATTAGTAACCTTGCCGCAATCGAGGTCGCGAAAATCCAACTCTTCATAGCAAGCTCTAAATGGTTTGACGAGTAGGACCGGATTCGAATCCTGTGGTAATACAACGGACCTTTCTATGGGCATGGTAGGTAGGTAGGTACGCGCGGTTGCCCTTGAGGACACGGATACACTTAGGTATACCTACCTACCCTGCCCAGACTGTTGGCAGTCTTTTTTTTTTAATGTGACATCCGATCTTTTACTTCTCATGGTATTTGCTACACTTTTAGATGGGTTTTTGACGATTGTTTCGGTTCAACATAGTGCAAGTAATGCAAAAGTGACTGAAAAAAAAAATTACGGTCAAGCTCTTATGCAAAGCATGTTTAAGATTGCTTAGCTTGTTAACGTACCAACTGGAATCAGGATCAGTTCAAATAGGTCCAAATACGTCTGTGTTCGCGTCAAATGTATGGATTGCTATTTTAAATGTTTCGAAAAGCCTACTCCAATCTAATGAGCAGACGCCAAACTGAATATATAGCAGTGCACGTCTTCACCTAGACAAAAATATTCGCCATATTTGCATCAGAAAAATTTTAATTTAGTCTTTTTTCAATCTACTGAAAAATGTTTAAGTCTACTCACTAGTTCATTTCGTCAGCTGTCGTAAAAGTAGTCATGCTAAGCGAAGACACCAACCAAAGTATAATTGGTACTGAAATTTGCTAATTTAATATCCTGCGAATTAATGATATTGGAAACAGCAATGTGATTGCGTTCATCTCTGTCGTAGGGATGATCATAAAGACTGACGTCTAATGTATAATTGTTTTCACTTTGCACAGTAACCTCTATAGCTTTGTAAACCATATACCGGCCTATCTTTTTCGTTCGTAAAACGAACGGGCTTTTAAATTCGTTGAAAAATTACCCAAAATTCAGTTGGTAGACGGTTGGTAGCTTTGTCTAGCAGCGAACAATACAAAATTAAAAAGGTTTTCAAAGTTAATTTAATAAGTTTGCTCAGTGAAATGGATTTCCTGTTGTTGTAGATACCTAGGTGATTTTGTCTTATAATTTTCTCAGTAATGTAGAGAAGCCCAACCGAAACCGGGCAAAATGTGCCATTTGAGAACGAGCCTCGTACTTTAATATGGCTTAAAATGTCTACCGGATATAATGAAATTCGATCACGATTTTCAGATGAAAATGCTATCTAAATAATTTATCGGCAACCAAATTAAATTTAAAATCACAAAGACCTTCACAAAATTAAAAAAGAAATAAGAAAGACTTTAAATTACTTTTTATTTATGCTGCGGCGAGGTCTAGAGCATTCTCTTAGCTCCCGTATCGAAAGTATTTAATCGAAGGAAATATCAAGGACGCGTCTACTTTGTACCCTCTCGAAACGAATCTAGAATATTGAATTTAACTATTCAACTTCCGACTTAAAGTATCGCTATATCGAATTAGTTCTCGTCGCCTGCAAACAAACTCGAATATAATTCCGTAGTTTTTTGTTTCCATAGCAAGGCATCAGAGAGCTGGGCAATTTGCAATGTAAAGTACCAACATACTTGAATTTGGATATCATCTCTTTAAGATTTGAAAGGAAAACGGTATCTGGAGCTACTCATCGTTGTACCTGGGTATCACGAACTGGCACTATCCGAATCGTGTAATGAACAGTTTCTTTAAGACCTTCATAGAGAAAATTCGTATCGGATCGATCGATCGGTCACTTGGGACAAAATTGCCAAGTCATACTTTCAAGTATCGTGTACCTAGGCTAAAGAAGGTATTAAACGACCTCGTTTGTAGTTCACTTAAACGATCCGGCTGAAAAGTCATCACGACTTTCGACAGCAAACTGATCGGTTGTTACCACCTCTGGGGGCACTTCTTAAGACATCGGTCAAGGGTGACTGGACAGTTTAGCTTAAAAAAAAAAACCGAGTGGTTTTAATCAAATTTAAACTGCCCGATCACATCACACAACCACGGCCACTATACCATTGAGGTAGTTTTGTGGAAGTTCCATGCGTTTGGCTTGCCGTTTGTTGTTTTTCGTCTTGTTAAAATCTCAAAAGGGTACTGTCCGAAGAACAATTCTATTATAGACAAGATCTGATCATAACTTAATATGCAAATGATCGCTATGAACAAAAAATGGTCTTGCCTCTGTGTTTTGGTGGTTTTATGTTTGTTTGTTTTTTTTGTCGAAACGGAACCACTTTTGGTACGTCTTTGGCCTTTCTTCGTTTTTTGAGGAAAAGATAAAAATCTACGGTATTTTATGTGTAACAAGAAACGACTTTGTGTAGGACATTAAGACAATACGAATGATGATTTGATTTGAAACTGGCTTTTTATCACTGGCTATGAAAATGTTTTTCGGATGTAGGCAGTAGGAACAGCAGTTTCTGGACTGTATTTTATGTTTTATTATGGAAAGGGCAGTTTTGTAGTATAGCTCCTTAGACGGTTGCCAAATTTTTGACCAAAAAATTTTGACCAAAAAATGTTGACCAAAAAGTTTTGATCAAAAACTTTTGACCAAAAAAGAAATGTTACAAAAAATTAAAGTGAAGATTTTCATGTAAAAGAGGCCTTTTAATTTGAACAGACGGGATTTCCCAGCATTTGTCAAATATTTGACAAAGTGATATTTGGTCTAATACAGGTTTTAGAGTTTCGTATGTTATTGGTAAATAAAAACACCCTCTCCTAGCAACAGGGTGTATTATTATGAATTTTAGAATGGGGGCTAGAATGAAAAGACTGAGTAAAACAATGATAAAATGAAAATCGGAATACAAATACTATGCTTGGAGAAAAACGACAGCATTTAGTATAAAACTGAAGCTTAGGGCTTAGATCGTGTACATGTCATGTAGATGCAACTAATCTGCGAATTTTTTTAATGGTGTGCAAAAGCAATTCAGCTCGCATCATAGTTCAGGTATTCACAATAGTGACAACAGCGATACCAACAAGTATCTTCACTTGCATATCCGCCACTTCCGTTCCATCTAAACGAATATTCTCTAAAGCCGGTTACCAATTTACAGAGAAAAGAACTCGAATGAGAACGTCAAAATCGCATCTTTTCGCATTTTTAAATAATTTTAAAAAAAATCGACATAGCCTTGTTTATTTCTATGTTAATAGTTAACGTGTTAAGTCTATTGTACTGTTCACTGTTTATTCTTTCCGCCTTAATAAAATAATAATGTAAAATTGTGAATTCACGTGGTGTAGGCGGTTCGAGAAGAGTACTATTCCATTTCACTGTAAGAGAGTAGCTGTACATCGCTCTTTTTTCCTATTTCCCAACCCACACACAAGCACTGAGCTTGAACGACTAACTGAGTAGTGAGTGACTACTGAACGGCTGGTCAAAGAAGCCAACCCACAAGTACAACGGAACTACTGACAGATTAGTGAGTGACTACTGAACGGCATGTAAACTGCTCCTGGGATTGGACTCAGTTGAGAAAACCAACTCAAGATGGCCAGACAGTATTACGTTGTCATACTGCGAGACAGATCTGGCCGAAGCTGGATCTAAAATGCTCTAAAGAGCTGACTTTGCTTAAAAGGCGAGTATCAGCACCACAGACGGTGTCCTGGCCGGACACTGTCTTATAGGTCGGCATGCTGAAAGACTCGGCCTCTTCTCAAACAACTTCTAGAGAGCTGCCTGGATGAGGAGCAGACAATCCTTCATCTTCTCTGTAACTGTCCAGCTCAACTTGGAGCTTACTTCTACAACAGTCTTAGCGATCATGCCGCAAAGGGTGGTCGCGAGAATCCAACGCTTCATTGCAACCTCTAAATGGTTTGACGAGTAGGACCGGATTCGATGATCCTGTTGTAACACAATAGACCCTTTTATGGGCATGGTAGGTAAGTAGGTACGCGTGGTTACCCGTCTAAGTGTTATCGTATTCTCATGGGCAGCCACGCGTACCTATCAACTTACCTACTGAGAAGAAAATAGAGTAAATGAACAGTTCAATTAAAGTACTTCACGAAACAAACTCTTTAAAGTGACTGACTACGTGGGAAGTACTTCGCTCAATTGAACTGTTTTCCACATTTCTAGTTCGTATAGTTGTGAGGATCTACATTCTTAAGAATTTTTTGGTTGTTTTTCGGCGTGAGCGGAATTTCTGGTGAAAGATCGACTGGGATTAATCGCTGTCCTGGATACTGTCATTGAGGACATATCAGATGAAAAACTGTCACTGCAACGAAGCAATTGAATCGTCATCGGATGGCACTGACTCATCTGAGGGTGTACTATGTGAATGGGTTCATGCTAAAAGACCATCAGTCACATTTTTATCGAAATTTCGATTTCACTAGATTTGAAGTCTTGGAGGTTCGGCTCATTATTAATGCACATCTATATATATGTATTAAGTATCAACTTTCTAGCATAAGCCGTTTCTGAGATATGAAAAACAACCACCCACTCCCTGTACCTTGCTACCTCTATCAAAAATTTTATTTTTCTGGGATGTCTTTTAAGCTTTCTATCTTTTGCGATTTTCGAGAAACAAAAATCAGTATTTTTTAATTTCCACCCCCTTCCACCATACCCACAACCACCATACACCCACACCGGTAGAGGTTTACTAGTCCTAACTCCTATAAAATTTTCAAGATTGTATCTAGTACGGTTCTTGAGATATAAAATTTTTTTTTTTTTAAAAATTGCTCTTCCCCCCCCCCCCCCCCCCCGCTTCCGCTCTTCAACAACATTCACAAAAATTTTATATTGAGTAGACTCGACTTATTATCCTACATACACAAATCGATTTTTATCTTCCTAGAACAATAGAGTCGGAAGATATTGGAAACCAAAGTTTTTCACCCCCACCCCCACACCATACCAACACCATTAAAAATTTTAACCCTTTTCTAATCTCCTAGCATTTATTAAGTCAATCACAAATTATCAACCGTCTGACATTAATCGTTCAGAAGGTATGGATTCTAGAATGATGAGTAAACCTACCAAGTTATTCTGGCTAACTCGGTTCATGCTAGAAGGGTATCTGTCCACGGGTTTCAAAAATTCGCCAAAATTCAAGCGGCATAGATAAATTTGTAAAATATAATTATATGAGTTATAAATAACCTCTTTTATTGATTCGGTAGAGTATTGTTATGAATTTAACTTAATTGTTGTCTACAGGCGGTTTTTTTTTGTTTTTCCAACAGTTCACAAAAATGGACTGATGCCCTTCTAGCATGAACTCATTCATGTGTACTATCCAAAAACACCCTTACAGCTGCTGGTATTGCTGACGATTTTTCACCATAAATCAACGTCACAAATTATAAACTAACTGAATTTGCTATACCACTTTTTTGCTTAAGATAGGAGGCACTGAAGATCATCTTCGTTCTTCCTTCATTAATTTTCATACACCTTTCGAATTGAACTGCAGTTCACCAAAATGAGTGATTCACTCACTTCAATGAGGTGTTCTTTTAGTATGGTTCTCTTGTGAACGACCCATCTTTATACGAGAAGTAGAAGAAAAATAGGGGGAGGTTGACCATCACTTGGTTTTGGGCTATGCCCTACTCAGCCCCAACACCGACGATCGCTGAAGAAGCCTTCTAAACTAGAATCAAATTTGCCACATTAATAACATATCGAAGAGGCTTTGTATCATTAACATATTTTACCATTTCTCACGTCATTAATAAGCAAAATAAATACCACTGGTCCTAGATGGCTGCCTTGAAGCACTCCAGAGGTACATCAGATGAAAGGGTTTCTTGAAATAACACCTTGTTATTATTATTTTTCTTCTTCCTGGAATTTGCCCCGGCAATTATTTTGAAAGAATTGTTGTCATTGAACTTGCTAAATTATAAAGCAATTTATTTTTTTTTCAACTTTAAACAATTTTCAAGCTATGTACATATTTGATTTTCCATCAAAAAAAGTGAAACATTTTACAAGAACCTACCCACTGTTAATTAAATGTATAAATAATTATGACTAAACTAATTCTATGACCTTAGAGATATTAATCTTAATACCAATCACATCGAAAAGTCATTCACCTTGAAAGTGTAAGAAAAATACCAACTACTTACCTTATAGGTAGTAAAAATTTTCGCATTATCAGTACCGCACAACACAAGAAAACCATACCATAGCGAAGCAATTGATGTTCGTGCCATGATCTTGTGTTCAATTAACTTACGTCCAGGAGAGCATAAACTTTAACGAAGTATTTTATAGGAAATAATGGCGAGCAGCACGCAACATAGAAATTCGACACGTTCTTCTTCTAAGACTAGCGGGTCCCGCTTATTCTGATTCTGGGCAATGTCTTTCCAAGGCATTTTGCCATCGAGATGATATCTCAGTTTGCAATTAGACGAAGTTCTTGGTAAAGAAATCTTACCTTTACCTTTGCATAGAATCTATCTATCTGTCGAGCGTATCTACCGAGTATCTAACATTGCTGAGAAGTTGGGAAAAAAAAACCAACATCATCGGAACAACTAACATTAGATTCCATCTCATCATTGAGTTTGACTAATGTTCGAAGATGCCCCGGCGTTGAGGAAATTTGATTAACGTAAAAAAGGTTAAAAATCCAAAAAAAGCGTTCTATTCCAATTTATAACGAAATATTGGGTTAATTGGACGGCTAACATCGTCTTCTCAGTTGTCTAAACTTTGAAGGTATTGTCTTCGCGGATGCCAATATTAATCAGCTTTAGGGTTTCGTAGGGAATGGGTTCATTTTTTTTTTTGGATTTTTGATCAAGGTACAACTACATGACGTAGTTGAATTTTGACCTAGTTTACCTTTACCTCAATGGAAGATTCATTGAATTCTGCTTATAAATAGAAAAGTCTACACATGAAATGTAATCGGGTTTCTTGCGGGCACGGTTTGGCCGCTCTGAAAATACTGTACGGTTCGTGGATGGATTTAATGGGATTTTGCTAGCCTCGAGCATTCCTTATGTGCTCGTAAGTCGATGTACGACTATAGAACTTTTTTTTTGTTCATCCATTAGAAAATGAAAATTCAAACAAGTTTTATGTGGAAAATATAGTAATAATTGAAATAATCGTAAGGTGAAATATTATTGGCATTGATCTCAAATGGCACTAACCCTTATTGTACTTGTAATCCACGTAACCTTGTCTTTGAACATAACTACATAATTGATATGAGTTTTATGCGTGAAAAATGGAGAATAATAACATGAGAACACATGCATTGGAAATAATAATTGCAGGTAGCAATATTTTTCGACCCGGAAGTAAAATTAGATAATTCGTAAATCCTTGATTGAAATAAATATGCCAATTTTTTATAAACTACAATTAAATGATTTTGCTTTATATTTCTAAATAATTGGATATACCAATGCTGGGAGTATGTTTAGTTCTTTTTGGCACTACAATTTAGGCCTCAATGAAGGTACTCTTGCTAGAAATATTTTCATCAAAATTGAAGAACGTCACCACAATCCTGCCCTGTTAACAGGTATAGTGTTAACAGGGCCGGATTACCTTGACGTTTTTCATCAACTATTTTCCTTAGTCAAACAAATCCCATTTGTCTTTCCTACGGTAGTACACACGTATGCCCATATTTATACCACTGTAGTACACGCATACAAACCAATGGTAGTACATCCATATTTATGGGTGTTTCGAAAAACTCACAAGTTTGTCGTATGGACACCCATGGGTGTTGCGTAAAGTACCTATGGTTGCGCAGTTTACAGTGTTTCACGAATGATTCAAGAACCATTATCCCACCACCACTATCCTGCCCTATTAACACTCTTCTCTTTGACGTTTTTCATCAACTATTTTCCTTGGTCAAGCAAATCCCATGGGTCTTTTCTACGGTAGTACAACCATATTTACACCTCGGTAGTACACCCATACCAACCAACGGCAGTACACCTATATTTATTGGTATTTCGAGAAACGCACAAAGTTGTCGTAAGAACACCCATTAGTTTTGCGTGAAACACCTATGGTTGCACAGTTTACGCCCAAGGATGTTTTACGAATGGGTGTATTAGCGCCGCACTCATGGATGTAAGCGTCGCATCCATGTTGGTTTAAAATTAATAACAATATATTTTGTTTAAAATTAATCATTTATTTGATCTTTTCATCAAAGCAAATAAATGTTGTTGCTTATTCAAATCAGACACCCATCGTTGTTGAGAAACTCCCATGTACACTGTACACCCATAAATTTATTAAACACCCATGAGGTTTTCCCAAAAACTACAATGGGTGTACTATATACACCTTTTTGACACACCCATGGGATTAGTTTGACCTGGATTACTAGCGAACCAAGTTAAGCTTACCGATTTGGGACACAGGAGCTTCATCCTCATCCACAGACGGGAGATAATGATTTTTGTAGCACTATAAAATTAATTAAAATTAAATAAAACTGAAAAATAGAAATAAAGAAAATAATAGTAAAACTTGAAATTGTAGGAAATTCAACTCATTCAATATTAAACATAATTAAAATAAAAAAAAATAAATAATTGAACCTGTATTCAATAAGTGATTAATTTCAAAACAGAAACATTTTGAAAGAGAAACGGATTTTGAGTTGGATGGGTTGGAGTTGGATGGAAAATGTTAATGAGCACTTCGTTCAAAACTCTTCTGGTTGTAGATGAATTGAAACACCAAATATTGAAGTAGTTGGTGTCAAATAAGTCAAAATCAAAGATAAAAGTAAAACAAAACATTTTCAAAACATATTAAAATGATTTCAAATTTCGTCTTAAACACTCTTTGCGATCATTGCAAGCTTTGGCGTCATTGCTCTTAAATTTGCATTGTTTGATGCGACAAATACTTAAATTTAATGATTATTTATTATAAATGATAATAATTCTTTAAATAATTAATTAATTAAAAACGTGCTCTACAAAATAATTTTATTTCAAAGTAAGTGAAATTAGGATCTTAAAATTATGGAAATTAAAACTAAAATTCTGAAGACTAAATAACTACTAAAGTTATTTAAATGGAACCTAAAAACTAAATAAAATTTAAAATTAATTACAATGATAATCTACCACTTACCTGAAACTTACTACTTACTACTAAAATTAAACTTTAAAAAGTGAAAGTAAAACCTAAAAACTAAATACTTAAAAGCAAATAAAAATTTAAAAAATAATTAAAATTAATTAAATGTATAGGCTAGACGTTAAATAACACTTGAAAATAACAACTGAAATTATTTAAAACTGGAACTTAAAGAATGAAAATTTTAAAACTTAAAGCACAGAATAAATACTTAAAACTGGAAATAAAAAATAATAATCAATATTATAACCTTAATACCAAATGCAACATAAAAAAACTTGCAAATAAAATATGTAAATAAAAAGAGAACCTAAGACTAACTGAAATAAATAAAACTTAAATCTAAATAAATTGAATTAAATTTAAATTTAAACTTAAAGACTAGATAAAATCAGCAAATGAATCAAATTCAAAATTAAAACTGAAAACTTAAATGTATTAAACATAAAATATAATATATAATATAAAATATAATCGTAACATAAAAAAAACTGAAAAGTAGAACTGATAGCTTAAAAATTTTTAATGCTAGGAAAAGTGAAAGAATTGTAAAAACTAAAAAAAATTAAATTAAATAGTTTTTTTTAAACATGATGTATAATAACCAAGGACTTGAATGGACAATGAGGTTATTGTGCATTTTTAAAATTCTGCACAGCCTTTTACTCGTCTTTTGTGGCAAGGAAATGCTTGCAAAGTCACCCAGAGTTGGTTTTTTAAACTCATGTATAAATTTGTTTGGGGAATAAAATAATCGAGAAAAATCAGAAGTCTCTTAATTTTTTTTTTAAATATTTCTTTTTTCATTATACAGTTCGAATAGTTTGACTTGATTTACTAAAAAAATATTAACATGTAAATAAAATATTTAAAACTTTAATTTAAGCCAAAAAAAGTATATTTAAATTAAAAACTAATTAAACTTAAGGTGGAATTACAGTGAAAGCGACACGCGTGAGTTAAGTGATGCGACACGATGACAGCTGATGAGAATGCATATTAGTAAGTCAAACCAGTTACAGTGATATCGCATCGCTCGAATCGCGTCGCTTTAATACCTCCTTGTGACACCTCCGTCGGCTGTATTTCGAATTAGTTATAATAATAGACCGCAAATAATAAATAAATATCGCAAAATAAACGCCTCTAGAATAACAAAAACAACCAATTCGTTTGCAGGCGGTGAACTTAATATTTAAGTTTTTGATAATGTTAATTGGCTGTTGCGGGAAGTAATTCTGTGATGTTGCGATATGGCGCGGGCGTTACGATTCGGTCATCTCGCGCGCATCGCCCTTAAGTGTTAAAATCGCGCTACACGCGCGACGAAACTAAAAAATTGGCTGTTACTTAATGACTTTCCGCAGTAAACCGACGACTTTATTCATATAGTTTTAGTCCGACAAAGTCGTTCTTTAATATTCCCATTCAGCCTCACCTTCTGAGAAAGGCACGAGCCGCCACTGGAGCGTTCAGATCACAATTAACAAGATTGCGTACAGTGAATGTTAGGCGGTTGAGTACTTCTGATACATCGAAATGTGGAAGGCACTACTTTCGGTCGTGTTTCCTATTGGGCACAAATTACAGCATTTTAAACGGAATATCCCTAAACTCTTCACGACTTATCGTTCGGTTCTTAATTATTTTTCTCCTATGACGCCACAGCCCAAATCGGACCTTGGTCTCTCCGATCAGATTTGGGACATTACGATCGCCCCTAAGTCCTATTCTGCCTTTTTCCCGAAGTTTCTAAACGTGATTTTTCCGGAAATAGGCTGTTAGCCTATCGATCAACCCTGGCGTGGATAGGATAATTGTTACGATAACTCGTTAGGCCTAAAAGATTTGTCAAAATTCGTGAAACTGCACAACCACTTTACACTCTCTTGGTTAATTATATTTAAAGCCATTAAATTAAAAATCAATTTCAATATCTCATTACACCTAAGAAATATGTTGAAATTCGTGAAAACGACTACACCTCCTGGTTAGACCTAAAAGATTTGTCGGAATTCGTGAAACTTGCACAACTTGGTCAACTATTTGTTCGACTACTTTTGCCTGTTGTCCTTCCTTACATAACTTATTTGTTCAATTCTATCTTAGCTACGTCAAGGTATCCTTCTGCTTGGAAAGTTGGAAAAATTGTTCCAGTTCCCAAAACTTTCTGATATCCTGATTTCAACAATCTTCGGCCAATTAGTTATCAAGTCTGTCCAAGGCGTTTGAGCATATTATGCACTCCCAACTAAGCAGTTTCCTTAACGACAATAACCTTCTTTACAAATACCAATCAGGTTTTCGACCAAAACATAGTACGAACTCTGCACTACTAGAGATTTCTGATTGTATTTACCGCAACATTGATAAAAAGTTGGTTACTTACTTCTATTACTTGACTTCACTAAAGCATTTGATTCCATTGATCATAATTTACTATGTGAAAAGTTGGAGTATAATTTTAAAATGGAGAAATGTGCTGTAAACCTCATCAGACACTACTTGACTGGTAGATCTCAGTTTGTTTCCTTAAACGGTGCCAAATCGGATCCTCTCTCTATCTCCTGTGGAGTCCCGCAAGGATCTATTCTGAGGCCGCTACTTTTTTGCCTTTTTATAAACGACCTACCACTATGTTTAAACGAAGCAAATTGCCGCTTATATGCGGATGATGCGCAAATCTTTCTAGGCTGTCCAGTTTCGGAATTGTCGGGTATATTGGTAAGATAAATGACGAGCTGGATGCTGTAAGTTACTGGTCAAGTATGAATGGACTGAGGCTAAATGGTCGAAAAACTCAAGCAATTGTTATTTATTCGCGAAATGTTGATACCCAATATCTGCCCGAGTTGCGACTCAATAATGAAACAATTGCGTATCTGGATATTATTAAAAATCTTGGAGTGGTGTTCAACAAATGCTTTAATTGGTCTGACCATATTAACCAAATCGCTAAGCGAGTGTACTCTATTTTACGCAAATTGTGGAGACTAACTGTGGCTACGTCGTCTGAAACCAAGAAAAAACTAATAAGATCTTTGATCCTTCCACATTTTCTTTATTGTAGTGCAGTTTACTCATCTATGAGCATTGGGGAAGAAAACCAAGTTAAAGTTATCTTTAACTCATGCACTAGATTTGTTTGCGACAAGAGAAGGTATGAAAATGTGAGTGCAGTTAGGAAGTGTATTCTTGGGTGCTCTTTCCTAAATTTTATGAAATACCACTACCTTTCCATCTTACACCGATTAATTGTTACTGCCTGTCCGACATATCTTTTCGAAAAAATTGTTTCTGGTAAGTCCTCGAGAGGGCTGGCACTTGTTGTACCGCGACATTGCGGTAGACTTCATCATCTCTCTTTCTTCGTCAGAGTGGTTACGCTGTGGAACTCCCTTTCGCCAGTTTTAAGGCGTGTGACGTCTCACGCCAGTTTCTGTAGACTTTGTTTTAAGCATTACGCGGAGTTAGAGTAAATTTTTCTTTTTCTTTTGGGAATGCATGCACGAGTGTATTAGAAAGTATTCCTCCGAACATCAAATTGTATTTTTCTTTCACATTTGTAAGTTCAAATAGTATTTCCGTTCACATTTGTAAGTTTTCTGACAAATTGTTTATTATCTTGTTTCTGTACATTTGTTTTCTAATTCATGCACAATTATTCTCTTTACTATTTTTTGTTCAACTTAAGTTCTGTTATCTTTTTGTAAATCAAGTTGTAGAGACTTACCGTCTCATTGGTTGCAATATTTGGGTTTAATGAAATGAAATTATATTTAGTTCCTTATAGCCCTTAAATTCAAAATCAATTTCAACTAAGAAATATGTTGAAATTCGTGAAAGCGAACTACACCTCCTTGTTAGACCTAAAAGATTTGTCGGAATTCGTGAAACTGCACAGCCACCTTACCTCCTCGATAACATTTAAAGCCCTTAGATTGTTACAAAAGCATAATTAGAAATGGATATTGCTGAACTTCTGTAAGGACAAGTGTAGGACTATGTCATGAGTGTGATTCAAACCCACAACTTCTGGGTTGATACAAGTACGGTCACACTAGGCTAACATGGTCTTCTGATGTTAATTAATATTTTTAATTCATTTTGTTTGGTTTGTATTTCTATACTTCCCTAAAATTAAAAAATTACTGGACTGTGCGTTCTGTCTTAAAGGCCGGCCCTCTGAATTATAATCAGTGCCTTTGATACAAGTTTTAAGATATTAAGTTATAAAATAATTCATTGAAATTAAGAGCTACAGGCCACTTTAATCCGATTCAAAAAAATTCAGAAATATTGCAACTAAGAAATTTACATTATAATTTAAATACCAACTGAAACTGAAAACTAAAAATTAAAAAAAAAATCATGTTAATCACTTACTGTACAGTAGTGGGGAATTACGAAAATATTATTAAATTTAGTCCGGTAAATTACAGAAAAGGTACGAAAAGGTAGTTTCAACATTGTTGGTCTGATAAACGGGCGGAAGGATTTTGTGAACTCGGATTAAACTTATAGTGCATATTCCACATACTTAACATACAGTAGGAGTATGTACATAAATTAATTGCTAGGAGTTTGAATAATTGCAATTCGATAATGACGGTATGTTAAGCTCGCACACATTGCATTGTTGCTATATGTACTCATCGTTTAATAATCGATCTACTCCCTATTCAACAGCGAGGACTAACCAAGTTAGATCGATATAATCGAGTCAATTTATTATATTTCCGAAATACTGTTGAACGGCATACAACGTCATTCGTACAGGAAATTACCTATGACACGTGTTTTACATACTCGTAAATGCCATACAACGTTATGATATACCCACTATCCTTTTTAATGATACGAAGATAGAATTCTCCTTAATTATCGTTAAGACTCCCGATGTTTTGTTGTGATTTCATCCCGGCATACAGTAATAAGGATTCATAATTATCACCATATCAAGAGGAACTGCTTAGGTCATGTGAATGAAGTTGATAAGGTACTTGAGGGTTGGATATTAATGTTGCTCGTATGTACGATGACGGCAATTCTATTCCCTAGAGGAAACCTTACTTCGGAACTAAGTAGGTAGTCCTAAATACGAGAGAATAATTTCAAAAAATATGATATATTCCAAGTTCGAGCTTATGCGGGACTGTTACTATGAGTTAACAATTTTTTTTTTCCACAACGTATTCGTGATTTAATATTCCAATTTATACGGTCGCTACAACGTTTTAATGTGTTACTGAAATCGATAAAATAAATGTATGCCTTTATATGACTGGGAATACAATTAACATTTTCAACGGTTTGAAAAAACGCTAAATTAAAGCATATTCGGTATAATGATGTATGTTTATGTTATCAGATCAGAAAATAACAACGATAAAAAAAACGTTACGTGTTCGAAAGTACTACGCGCGACCGTGACATTGGGTGATTTGAATAATGAAGAAAAATAATAATTATAAGCTGTAGAGGCAAGCGAATTTTGTTTTTAAATTTTTTCCATGGAAAATTTATGAAATGCGCAGATATAGACGAGAAAATTGCAACCCATTTTGTCAAACCGGGCTCTGTAGGACTCTTTCTGTTGATAAACAGGACAGAAAAGGATACTATGCAGCAGACGAGCTGACCAACGTTTTAAGATCTATTGTAAACTGACTCGTTTAAAAAACAATATCTCACAAAAAGACGAAAGGTCTCGATACGCAGTCTGCCAATTGTCAAAAATGACTACGTTTATCGTTAACTGAACATACATATGTCGCAATTAGTGACAACCTACAAAACTACTTACACCCGCCTAAATTTTGAAAAATCGTGAAAGTAATTATTGTTTGATTATGTAGAAAGCCCAAAAGTAAAAGCTAAGTTCGATAACTCGTTAGACCTAAAAGATTTAACGGAATTCGTGAAACTTTCATAACCACCTTACTCTCTTGGTCAATTAAATTCCATTCGATTCAAAATCAATTTCAATATCTCATTATACCTAAGAAATATGTCGAAATTCGTGAAAACGAACTGCACCTCCTGGTTAGACCTAAAAGATTGGTCGGAATTCGTGAAACGTGTACAACCACCTTACACCCTCGATTACATTTAAAGCCCTTAGTTTCAAAAGCAATTTTAATATCTCATTACACCTAATAAATCTGTTGAAATTCGTGAAAACGTAAAGAACTAGTCTATCTCAGGGACTGAATATCGAAAAATATTGTAACAAAATTTTAGGTGATTATATGCAGAGCTCGTATTAGTAAAGTTCATTGAACTCGACAGACCTAATAGATATAACAGAATTCGTGAAAATATACAGGGTGCGCCATCTTTTATGTCGGTATGTAAACATTGAATAACTTTGACATTTTTCAACCGATCGACTTGATTGGACAAGTTTTGGAAACGTCAATTCAGAAGCATATTGGCGACAGACCGTCCATGTCGCTTGGAATACGGCCAAACAGTCGCTCGAATGGTTGACACTGAACCTGATTTTTGGAAGCAAATTTTGATGACCGACGAGGCCCATTTCACACTCTTTGGCGGCGTTAATAAGCAAAATTGCCTCATTTGGGGAACGGAGAATCCACACGAGATCCATGAAACGCCATTGCATGATAAAAAAGTGACTGTTTGGGCCGGCGTTTGCGCCAAAACCATCATTGGGCCATTTTTTTACGACAAAACGAAACAATCGATGGAAAACGATATCGGTGGATGTTAGCTCATTATATCTGCCAGCAAATGCGTGAAAAAGGTCTAGATGGTTACTGGTTTCAACAAGACGGTGTGCAAATGAAACAATTAAGTTTCTGCAACGAAAATTCCCTTGACGTCTGATGTCAAAAAGAGGCGACATTGACTGGTCACCGAGATCTCCAGATTTGACTCCTCCGGACTTTTTTTATGGGTTTATTTGAAAAGCAAAGTGTACGCCAGCAAGGCTCAGACCATTGACGAGCTCAAAGCAAACATTCGTGTCGAAATCATTGCTATACCTGCATTACCTGTATCCACGTGCATAGGTTTTTAATTTAAAATTCTTTATAATAAATTTACAACTGCAAAAATTTGAACTTAGGGTCGAACCGTCTTTACGCAATACTATAACATCTAGGCTAATATAGAGGGCTGTATACAATTACTAGCAAATATTGTAAATAATCAAAATACGTTAATATTTGTCTACAATACTAGTACAGTACTGATGCAATACTGATTTTAAGATTTCGCATACGTTTTTTGTGTAGATTGATCGAACCTCTCTACTTAAATTAAAAAAAAATGTTCGGAATACTACAACTTAATGCAGTTTACTCTTGATAATTCTACTCAAATTCAAATACGTAATAGTTGTAAGCATATAATAAATTTAAGTAATCAAGAAAACGCAGAAATTTACAGTACAATTAGAGTATAAAAACAGGGCTTTAATAGACTTTCTGAAAATAATAGTGCTACTCAACAAGAAGAACTACAGATACACATCCAATTAATTTATATAACTTCAGTGTTGGAAAGAAAAATTCATACGAATGATGTTCAGTACCGACACAATACCGCTGTAGTTCGTATTTTTTGAAAAAATTATCAACAGCTCTACTCCAGTACTGAAAAACAGAATTCTTTTGGAAGAACGCGTCACTACTGGCGGTTGTTAATTTGTGGTACTGAATATTTCACAAATACCGAAATTAGTATTTTCTGTAATCCTTCTGAACTAAAAAACTGAATTGTTTTCGAACAATGATATCAGTACTGATGAAGTTGGGGTACAGTACTTGCGCAATACAAAGTTGTTATAAACTAAATAAAAAAAATTGTTCAGAAACTCAGGCCTCAGAATGATTCGCTGTAGTACTTAAGGGGGTCATCCCGTGTGACTGATTCAAAAAATCGATTTTTTTTTCTCCATAAATTGCATCCAAATATAGTGTAGAATATGTGGGCGAAGTGATATTCCGATATTCGAAGCCGTTCAGAAGTTACAGGCCGTTATATTCTCTAAACTCCTTTGTTGTTTCGAATATAATGGTAAGTTTAGTCGCGTTTTTCTCAAAACGGGATTTTCCAAATCGGTAGACACGATATCTCAAAATCTATCTAACGAATTCCTTTGAAATTTGGTGAACTTAATCAGTACTCTTGTAGACAGTTTGTAAACTAGAATAATTTTGATTCATCAAGCCGTTTTTTTTGTCGATCTGAAGAAGTCGTAAAAAAACACCAAAATTGACGATGAAAAGTTCAACAAGTTGCCAAAAATTAACTGTTCAATATTTTTTGATAATCCTAGTTCCAAAACTAGTTCAAACTTTACAGATGAAAATGCCGTTTGATTTTTACTTTATTATTTTCTAATAATACAGTATTGTGATCGATTTTTAAAAAAAAAATTTTGGTACCCTGAAAGTGGGGGGAAAAATAGTGCGTCCGAAACGCAAAAAAGCCGAGATCGACACATTCTAAAATTCATATCTCCTAAACGGTTAAAGTTACAAAATTGAAACTTAATGAATATCTGTAGAATAGATCGCAAACAAATTTTTGAGTGGGGGCAGTGGCGTACGAGGGTGGGGGGTAAAAAATTTTAGATTATGATATCTCACGAACGAATTACACTAGACAAATAAAATTTGGTTTGTGTATAAAGGTTGACAAATGAAGTTTGATGAAAGTAAAATTTTTTAAGGGGTCGGTGGATCATGAAAGTGGAGGAGATGCGAATTTTTCTAAAAAATCACATCTCATATCTCAAGAACAGTGTGAGGTAGATGCTTAAAATTTAGGTCTACTAATCGCAACCAAAAAAAAATATTTTGTTGGTGAGGGTGTAGAGGGTGGGGGAGCGTGAAAAGGAAAAAGTTCCGTTTTTATATCTCGAAAACCTATAATGATATTAAGCTGAAACTTGGTATTTAGATAGAACTATAGTAGTAGCATCTTGGAAAAATAAAATTTTTTATAAGGGTAGTATGGTACGGAGGTGGGGGATGTTTTTCCTATCTATAGAACGGCTTATGCTACAAAGTTGAAACTTGGTATGTATATGTAAATCAACTAGAGAAGTAATTTAGATAAAAAAAAATTTCAAATATCTATCGGCGTTCAGAAGGGGGCGAAAAAATGTATCAGTGAAAATGGAATGCATATATTTTCTCGATTTTCGTCATATCTATTAGGTATTCCCAAATATTTAATTGATTTTTATTCTACGGCTTCTTCATATAAATACATAGAAAGTGTTTTCAGGATTTTTTGAAATTCGACCCCTAAGGGGGTGTAAAAAGATTGTATACTTATTCACGAATTATGCCATATCCTCCAGGTCTGATCAAATATCGAATATCTTTACACTTTCACGGGCTTGCGTAATAATCGCCTAAAACTTGCTTTTAAGTTTTTTCCCTTTTCAGCCCCTAAGAGGATATGAAAGGGTTGAACAAGTTTTCACAAATTCCGTCATATCCTTTAGAAGTGATAAGTAATTCAATTGTTTTTACTTTCTCGTGCTGTTTTCATATTTATCTATTAACTCCTTTCAGGATTTTTGGATATTCAACCCCCAAGTTGGTGTAAGGAGGTTGCATATGCTTTTACAGATTCCTACGTATTGCTTAGATCTGATGACATATCGAATTCATTTTTACTTCCTAAGGTTTCCCATATAAGAACCAAAAAGTCTATTTCAGTATTTTCAGATTTTCAATCCTGTTGTATGCTTTTCAAAGGTTCGACATATTTCTTAGGTTTAATGAGATATTAGATCGCTTTTCATTTCCACAGACTTTTTATTTAATCGCCTACAAACCCATTTCTCAGTTTTTGGATATTCAACCCCCAAGGGTTTGCATATGTTTTCACAAATTTTGTCACCCCTTAGTTCTGATGAGATATGAAATTGGTTATTACGGCATTTGATGTAATGACCTAAAAACTTATTTCACGATTTTTCGAATTTCAAGAACCAAGGGGGTGTGAAGAGTTTTCTTACGTTTTCACAAATTTTTCAAAATCCCTCGTGTCTCACGAGATATTAAGTTGGTTCTTATGAAATCGTTTCAATTCAAACCCCAAGTGGAAGTAATGAGTTTGTATACGTTTTAACAATTCGTCATATCTCTTAAGTCTGATAAGGCAACAAATTCGTTTTTTTCTATGGACTTTTAGTGTACATAATATACCGAAATTCGTAAAGTATACAGGGGCTTTTTCAATGTTTAATTGGCTAAAAATCTTTATTTTAAATATTTTTATTTTAAGAACAAAATTAACTTTCCAAGAAACTTCATAATCTCGAAACAACTGATGATATGCTTCGACCTTGACCGCTCCCGAACTTTGACCCGAAAAATAATAAAGTTTCGCCCGGACCATTGGCAGATTTTTTATTTGAGATAAGCAGAACGCCCGCAATCGTGTCTACCGAAAAAAAGTTTTTTTTAAATAGTGAGTAAGTTGCCATATATCTCAGTAATGAGCGATAATTTCGGGCTGAAAAAATTGTAAAGTGTGCTCAAAATGTGCATAAATATATGGTAAAAATTTCAGGGTTGTATCTTTATTTAGTTCTCCAAAACAAATTTCGCAAAAAAGCGTAAAAAAGAGCCTTCACACGTGATGACCCCCTTAATATTGATATAATTTGAAATAAGCCTGAATTTAGTTTTATGGCATTCATTCATTTTGAACTCAAACTTACTGCAGATTCTTTGTACTGAAATTCAGTTGTAAAAAATTGTTATTTGGGTGGATACCAAGTTGCGCCTTTCTAGAATAATCCGTTTCTGAGATATAAATAAATACCCGACTCTGTTCCTTTTTTAATGTGATCCTATAGTAGGTCTATGCAAACTTGAGCTTTTAGCCTTCTATCCTTAGCGGTTCTCGAGAAATAAAATTTGGATTTTTTTTTGGTTTACACACTTCGAAATACGAATGTTTGATCTTAAGATCTAAATTAATTTTTAGGTGTAATTTGAGCAACCATTTTTTTCAATTTAAAATAAACGAATAGTTCCGCTTCTTTTCAATATTTCGGAAGACGCACCACGAAGTTAGTGGGTGGTCGTTTAAGATCTTATGGAAATGTCAACATCTCTTACCTGTTTTCTTTAACCGTTCTTTTCGACTACGAAGTAAGACAATTCTGTAAAAAAAGTTGTTCCGAACAAAATTTGTCGGTCAACGTCGATTTAATTTTTATTGGTAAATAATTCATTTTTACTTAAATTTTTACGTTTATCGATTTCACTAACGATCGGTTTTTTTGGGATGCCCCACGTTGGGCGCCACGTATTATTTGAAATCTTAGTTGAAGTGAATTTCAACATCGTTGTCATTTTTATTGCTAAATTATTTATTTTTACTTAAATTTTTACATTTATCGATTTTACTATCTATCGATTTTTTTCGGGATGCCCCACGTTGGGCGCCATTCTTACGTATGATTTGAAATCTTAGCTGAAGTGAATTTCTCGGAAATTCCGTGTTGTTCAATTAAAATTAAAAATTATTTTCAATGATTGCTCGAAACAAAGGCAAGTGTTCAATGAATAATAAATGAAATAATCAACGGAACTGAAGTACCCACTACTTGTACAAATAGGGTGTTCAAAAAATATCAAAATAGACTAGATTACAATTACACAATCGGAGTGCTAGCGTAATTGAGAATGGTTTAATTTGACTATGTATCAACTTAGTTAATTGGACAAACAAACCACTTGTGATTGTGATTTTCTTCGAAATATGGAAAAGCAGTGGTGTAGACCGCAAAGCTGCATGGAAAATGATAAACAATTTCGTCAAATGCATACGCTGCCGAAAAAACTACTGGACAATGGAACAATCAGAAGTACCCTCTTAAGTTCATAGTTATATACTTTTGTAATTGCTCGTTAAAATGCTATTAAACGAAAACCACAACATTCTCGATACGGCACACCTACTAACTGCAATCTACTTTTCTTACGAACCCTTCACTTTCATCCGAAAATACCGAACCGATTTCAATGTAAATTAAACGATTTTCGTGTTCTGTTTCAGTTTGCATGAAGCCAATTCCGGCTTTCACTTGCCAGAGTACTAAAAGTACTTACCGAGTCATTCAGCATGTCGTTCTCTCTACTCGAATCCAATAAGTTAGACACTAACAACCGGATAATAGCCCTACAATGGTAACCAGAAATTTGTAGCAATAAACACACAGCCTCTGTACCATTATGTGATCAGTCCGGAACTGGGACTGGGCAACAACCAGATCTTCGAACAATAGGAAACAGCAAAATCGTGATTTATTTTCATCTTCAGAAAAATCAGTGATTTCATCACATAAGACGGCGCCTCCGTCCATCGAAAATTCGTCGAGTTGCCCGCCTTTCAAGACATACGGTCACGCAGTAAGCATCTTAATTGCTGCGCAATCAAATTGATTCCGAGTCGCAGCATCACTGGCTCCGCAGCATCGAAAAAAAAGTGACTCACTAATAAATTAACCACCTCTGCACGGGGGCACAGCGCTATAGTTTCCTGTGAAAAAAAAAGAATAAAATAAACCACAGATCATTCGTTCAAAACAGTTCAACTTGGCCGATTGCATAACACGTTATGTCCCATGACATAACAAACGGGCACGCAAGATTTTAATCGGTGATCTGAGCGGCCAAAGCGTCCAAAACCGGCCAAAACATAATGCAACGTACGAGACAACTAGCCTGAGCTCAACAACTGAAGCGTTTTTCAGATCTCTCACCTTTTCATTGAACACATCGAACAAGAGTTTACCTTCCATTTAGCCATTGTAGGGGAGACCGGTGCTCGTTATAGTTATTTATTAAAAATAAGTGAGATATTAAGTTTGAAGTGCTTTGCAATTGAAAATTTTAATATGCCTGAAAATATACTCATAAAACTGTTGGTTTTATTCATTATACCAGAAGATAGGCTTTTTTTAAAAAAAATCTAGCTCCCTGGCAACGTCCTTCAATCAGATAGACCAATCTACAGATTTCAGATACGCATTATTGTTCATAATTCCATTTTTTCGTCCGGAAAGAGTTGGCCCAGCCTTCCGAAATCCAAATACGTACACGAATTTTATAAAGTTTTATGATAAAGTTGACGGTTTTGTCCGACCTCTATGGTCCGACTTTTTCTGATTCAAATAAAAGTTTGTAAGCACTGATTTTTTGGAGATGTTTTTTGCTCAAAATTCAAACATTTTTATATATCCCGCATCCTCCTCGGAAGCCAGGGCTAATTCAAGCTGCGAGCATGCTAGATTATGCCTGTATAATGAGAAGATGTCCCGACTCGATCTACAGAAGTATAACTACTCTAAAAGTGAAGTACAAAGATGGAAAAGTTTGAATAAAACTTCTACAAGGTGTCTTGGTTTAGCTTGACTAGTTTTACGACAGCTGACGATGTTAACGAGAAGGAAATCATAAACTTTATTTTTTTTAAAAGAAAAAAAGGAAAGGGAGCTAGACGACAATTTTTCTGAATTTTTAAATATCCGAGTTTTCTGAATATTTAAAATTTTTATTTTTAGATTTCTGGATTATATTTTGATGGATATTTTAATATTCCAAATTTATATTGGAAGACATTTTCTTTTCTAATTTTTTTTCCTTTTCGATTTTATTCATTCTTTCTGAACTTCTGAACTATATTCAAGAATAATATCAATCAGAAATAAAATCTAGAAGATACAATTTAGAAAGACAAAACCGAATAATGTATGACTTCAGAAATGGAATATTGCAGATAGAAAAAGTGTGGACATTAAAAAAAATCCATATTGATGACATCTAGAACAACAAAATGCAGAAAAGAAAAAAAATGTTTTTAACAATTTTGTCGCTCGTATTTTTCTTGAAATCAAAATCAAAAAACCCAGACTGGGCAAAATCTATACAAAATCGGCCAACAGTCTAGGCGCAACTTTATTATATTACGTGTTGCAGTCCGAAACGTGTTTAATGCTGAGATGCGGTGTAGGTTACTATGCGACTGACAACCTAAAAAATAACGTTTCAAATAGCCTCCTGGTTATTCCTTAGGTTGTCAGTCGCATTGTAACCTACACCGCACAAGGTTCGGACTTCTACCCATAAAATAATAAAGTTGCGCCCAGACTGTTGGCCGACTTATTTTTAGTTTTAATAACTATAGTAGCACATCTACATATAGGTACTAAGTTTCAACTTTCTAGCTTAAGCCGTTTCTGATATTTGATAAAATACCCCCACCCCCGTACCTTGCCACCACTAACAAAAATTTATTTTGTTGGGATGTGTCTATAGTATCTCTATACAGTTTCAATTTTTAGCGTTCTATCGTTTGCGGCTTTTGAGAAATTAAAATTAGAACTTTTTCATTTCCACCCCTCCGCTAGAGGTCTACTGGTCCTAACTCCTGTAAAATTTTCAAGATCATATCTGATATGGTTCTTGAGATATAAAAATTAAATTTTTTGTAAAATGGCTGTCCGCCACTTCCGCGCTTCACCTCCCCAAAATTTTTTTCATCTAAAGCGCTCTCTCCTCCTCCCCCTCACACCCCCAACCACTCCAAAAGGTACCAATCGTAGGGGTTCACTCATTCTACCTACCACACAAATTTCAACGTAATATCTCAAGGCGTTTAAAAGCTGCGCGCATTCAAACGGTTTTGCGTACGGCGGACAATCGGACATTTTTTTGGCTTTTTTGGGATTTACTAGTCCTAAAACGTGAAAATACAAAATTTCAGGGTAGCAAATTTTTTTTAAATTTCAGGTCGATCACAATACTTTATTATTAAAAAATATTACAGTATAATTGGATTAAATTTAATCTGCTTGCAATTTAAAACATTTCCGTAATTTCCGTCTTTCTGGATTTTTAAATTTCAGGGTTTTCAAATTTTCAACAATTTTTGTTTTTCCTGATATTTGATTTTTTGATTTTTTCCGCAATTTTAAATTTCTATGTAATCCAAATTTTTTCCGAATTTTGTGCAGGGTTTTTCATTATCGCTTGGTAAAAATTCCAAAACGGATGAGTAAAACGTTGAACAGTGTTTTCAAATTTTACTTATGTAGTCTGAATTTCAGCTTTAGGGGTTTTATCGTGATTTGAAAACCCAGACATAAAAGTAAAAGTCTAGAATTTTATTCTTTAATTTGTAGATGTTTTAATATATATTTTTAATTTTGTCCTTTCGAAATTAAGCCGCTTTGAAAATTATTTTATGAAAGTTTTAACTATTGTTTCTGTTCTGATTCTTGTCGAGATATTGTTCCAAAATTTAAGAATATATAACAAAAATTATTTATATTTCTGAAAATTAATTTTGAATTCAGTTCCAAGATATAAAATTTTTAAAAAAATTGTGGCTCTATTTCTGTCTTGGCTTATTGTTATTTTTTTATTTTTATTTCTAACAATGCACATACTTTTTATAAAATTTACATTGCTGAAAAAAAATTATATTAATAAAAACGTCTATACTTAGGCACATTTTAAAGAACAAAAGACATGTTAAATATTTGCTATTTCCAAATAATAAAAAATAACCTGATAAAAAATTCGGAAGAATTTCACCCTTTTACTGCATTTTTTCGGGATTCTGTTTTTCTGGATTTTTTTTTCGTTAGAGTTATATGGTATTTGGGAAAAGAATCTGCTTAAGATTATTTGATTTTTTTATAAGCCTCTTGGTTCTTCATTAAAGGTTCATTAAATAATTTTTACGTCATATCCAAAACGCTCCGCCCACCTCCACCTCAAACGCCTACTCACTAAAAATCAAAAAATTTATTTAAGGAATTTCGCAAATGCTTTTTTGTATTAGCTAATATTTTCCGGTTTTTTTCTTTTCAATTTTAATTGATAATTTGCCGGAAAAGAACTGACACATCACTCAATAATTTCGTAGGATGACTAATGAAACAACAACTTTTAGGCAAAACTCCACTTTATTCATCCCTTTAAAAGTGATCCATTCATTCCAACGCCTCTCTAACATTTCGATGCCTTTTTTGTAGAAAGATTTACCTTTGGCCTCAAAATACCACTCAGTTTCGGCAATTACTTCTTTATTGGAGCCTAATCTCTTTTCCTGGGGCATTCTTTTTAGGTCTAATGCCCCCCCCCCCTCCCAAGGTTAAAGGAGTTAAATATATATGTACTTTTTAGTGCCTAATATCTCTTAAGCCCAAGGTGCTCTTAGGTATTGAATTGTTTTTTTTAAATTTTGTGTACTCGTTGTACTTACGCCTAAAATGCATTTGCAGATTTTTCGACATTAAACCCCTAAGATAGTGAAAAAGTGTCAAATGTGTTTTAATACCATAGCTCTTAAGGCTGATGAGATATCGAGTTGATTTGCACTTTTACTAGCTATACATGGTAAACGCCTAAAAAGCGTTTCGGTACTTTTCGATATTCAACCCATACGACATGAAAAGAGGTTTAATTTGTTTTCACGAATTTTCTCCAAGAAGAGTTGATTTTGACATCAGCAAGCTTCAGGTACAATCACCTAAGAGTTATTTCAAGATTTTACGAAATTTAACCCTAAAAGGGTTGAGAGAGGGTTAAAGGTTATTGTTTTTTATGCAAATACTTTAGTACTGCGCAAGCTAGATAAGATTTGAAATTGGTTTTCATTTCTTCAAGGTAATTATTCAAACGCCTAAAACGGAATTAAAATTAAAGATAAAATTAAAAAAAAGTTGGCTTTCACGAATTTCTCCATATCTTCTAGGCTCGATGAAATATCGAATTAATTTAATCTAGTTATTTTCCATCCAGAATGTTAATCTAATAATCATGGATTCTTTTTTATCTCTACAATTTTAGCTCTTTATTTATTTTAGAATATTTTGCCACGGATTTAGGAGACTTTAAATTTTAAGATGAAATGGTTGTTGAAGTTAGTTTTGGTTCCAATAAAATTGGCAGTTATTACGGGAAAAGGAAACTACTTTAAAAGTTGTCTAGTTCAAAATCCTTTTGCCGAATGTTTTTTGGAACTCTTTCCGAATAAATCTTTTTAAAATATAGACAGAAAATACAATACAATTCAATACAGTTCAATGTTCCAAATTCAAATAAGGCTTTAATGGAAGCAATGCAGGTTTAGTTGATCACCCGACTTTACCGCAATACCAATTCAAAGATTTGGGCGACTTGGAGTCATCGTATCGTGACAGTAGCGGCGACTGTTCCGTGACAAACGTAATTGGGTTGTAAATTGTTTAAGGTGGTTCCTGCTAAGCATTTGTATGGCGTTGTCCAAATTTCGAACAAAATGAAATTCATAGGCCCATTGCACCCAACTCCCCTACACCACTACGCACGCTAACTTTTTGTTTAGTTGCCGCCATACGGTATTTAGTAGCATATCATCGCCTTATTAATGGTTTTGATTGCGGTCGATATAGCGGTAGACGGTATTTAACTCATGTGGAAAGACACACATCTTCAGGTTATAGAGGACCAATTCCGTCATTTCTCTAGATGGCCAATGAAAACCCAACTAACTGTACAGTATCCTTCGGAATTATTGGTGGATGACTTCTTGTCCGCAAGAAGCACTCGAGGCTTAAGCCATTTGTGACGGTACTTTAAATCGCTGACGACAGATACTTCACCTTGACTTTTACGTCGCCCTCCATATTCTGAGCATCTTGTAAGTCTGATAGCTCCTAAGACGGTCTTAAAGAGACTCCAGCTTATACGAAGATATGATGACGGAATGTAACGAACAAAAAGATTGCAGTAACCGTACCTAAGACTATTATTTCTTTGTCTTTGACGAGAATTAAATAAAGTCGACCTTATACCCGAGCGTTTCGCTTAAAGTCCATAGGAAAAGTGATAGACGTGAATAATGGGATCCATTTGTAGCAAAACGGAGACGTTTGAACGACGGATATGGCTTCTGTCGTGGGAAGGGTCGGAAGTTAACTCAACGAACTTCTAAGATGAAAGGTAGATGATTGGACAGGAAATTACAATTCTGATACATATGCTTGGAAATTCATTTCCCAAGTTATTAACAGCCAGCCATATTTAATTTTGCCAATTGCTGAAATATTTGTACAAGGTTTTTTCCATTTCCGTGACATGAACTCGTGCATGCGAGTGACAGTATCAAGTTCGGTGAACAAACAGCTTTCGGCTACAAGAACAAGACGCCTACTATCGAAATGAATGTTGTAAGATTGTGTTCACATATGTTGTTCATAACGCCCATATCATTCGTAGCCTACTCATAAGATTGTTGAAAATCCAATCTGTTGTAGTCCTAGTTCTGTCAATATTGTTCTAGAATTGACAAGGATTAAGTGCTCGAAAGTCAATCAAAACCAGTGGTTATTCATTTTATACGTCAGCAACTATCTGCCTGCTAATAGCGACCGAGCTCTACACATCCCTTGCGAGTCCTTCACGTCCATTAAAACTAGTACAAATCACCAAAAATCGTCCTGATCTGATTGAATAATCCCGAAATTTCGTTTTAGTCGTTTAAAATCGTGTCAAACCTATCATTAATTCGAAATCTCATAAGACCCAATTAAAGGAAAACGAACGATTGCCGCTTAAAAAAACAAAAATTAAAAAAATCTGTAGTTATCTTTTAGGCGTTAATAGTCTTGAGAGAATTAAGAAAAAAAAAAATTAAAAAAATTTGTAGTTATCTTTTAGGCGTTAATAGTCTTGAGAGAATTAAATCGATTGAAAATCTTGCCGAAGCTACCACATGTTTGATCCTTGTCACCCGTTTAGATATTAAATATTGAGAAATATTGGAACCGCATTTTAGGCGTTTGTAAAAAAAAGTAACCTTCAAAAAGAAAATCGATTTTGATTTCTTACATAACTCACGAAATATTGCGAGATTCGTTAAAATATTTTTGGCTCATTTCCCCACTTAAATATCGAACAGAAAAAAAAATCTTTTAGGCGTTTGTATAAATAGGCAGTATTAATTCAATATCCAGTTGTGTGCAAGAGTAATATCTCGTGACCACTCAATGTAGGAGTAAGTGATAATGTTTTAATCCCTTTTCTTGGCGGTTGAATGTAAAAAATGTTTGAAGGCTCTTTTTAGGCGTTTATAGATAGGATATCTCATCAGACCTAAGACAAAAAAAAGAGTTCTTGGTACAATCACCCCCGGCAATATCAGAAAAATCCAATATTAAGTTTTAGGCGTTTAAAAAAGCAGTAGAAATGGAAATAAATTTGATTTAGGAGCAGGATCGTTGGAAAATACCTGAAACTATATTTAAACTATTTTCAGCACTGCAGAAGAGTTAAATATCGAATAGTTCCGAAATTGTTTTTTAGGTATTTGAATAAAGGAAACAGTTTGAATGGAAGGAAAAAACAGTTCGACATTTCATCGGTTCTATGAAATATTGATTAACTTATGAAAACATACTTAAACCTTTCACACTTCTAAGGGTGGAATATCGAAAAATACAAATGTCACTTTTTAGGCGTTTATAAATAAGTAGCTGGTCGAAGTGAACATTTGGTTTTTCATCGGAATTGTTGAGAAATTCAAGAAAGCAGAGTTATTTTTATCTCATTTTCAATATTTTGCTGACTATCTACTGAAAGATCCTAAATTTTTAGATGTTTGTGTAATTGCTCCCATTGTTTTTTGTTCCGAACAGAACATTAAAAAAATTAATTTTTCTCCTTCGGAGGAATCTTTTTAAAATAGCTTCAAAGGATAAATATTATTTACATTATCGGGCCTATTATGAAACTCGACTCGACCAAAAAAATCACTTCTAGTCTTGGAATTCGTTTAGCCTACACGACTAAATAACTAAATTTGCTTAATTATTTGCTAAGAACGAAGTCTGTAGTTCGGCCGACAAGAAAATTTACTACCCTTCAAATTTATTGTTTTCTCTTGCTGAAAGGGTAGTAAGATTCGAAAAATGAAATGCAATAGATTTGAAGAAAACTCACCCTAAATGGCAGTATGCTTTTCAAACGAATCGCTTCACATTATATGAATCATGGGGAAGTATGTAGCTTCTCGATTTCAACAAAGGATTTAGTATTTGGCTGAGGTCGAGGGGGTGGTTAAAGTAAAGATAAAATATCTTTATAAGGTGTAGGAAAGGAAATTTAATTTGGTGTTTTTTAATTTAGTTTTTCGGAGTGGTCCTTGTAGTGTTATTAAAATGTCACGCTGTTCTCGATTCTTAGCATTAGTCGTCCCGGAGATGTAATTTTTCGCCTTATTTCCTCCCTCACCACCCTACTACTACTGCCCAAAATAAAAATTTGGGGGTCATTTCTTTACCCAAATTCATGCGTTAAAACGCGTCAAAGTCGTTTGGGTAGATCGTATACGGTGGACGGCCGGACTTTTATGACTTTAACTGCTATGCTTGATTTTTAAAAAATAAAATTTGCCACCCTGAAAATTTTTTTTTTCACGTTTTATGACTAGTTTCAAGACACCAAAAAAACGAACATAATTTTCAGTCCGTCTGTCCACCGTATAAAAAATCGTTTGAAGGGTCGTAGTTCCCAAACCCTTTGTGCTGTTAAGTTGAAATTTTTTTTACTGATAGACTGGGTGGAACTCTAAGAGGCCACATATTTAGTGGTGAAATTTGGAGTTTATATAAAACGCAGATAGTGCAACCATTTGCAAAAAAAATGGTTATAGTTATAGAGGGATGTGGGAGTGGGTGAAAACAATGCGTCCAAAACTATGAAAATCTTGGAGTTCATTGGAGTATTGTATTTTCACGAATTTTGTCATATCTCTTAGGCCTTCTGACATTTTGAATTAATTTTCTTTTCTACGGGTTGTACAGATAAATGCCTAGAAAGCGTTTTCAGGAGTTTTCGAAATTGGACTCCTAAGAGTGTGTCAAAGGGTTGTATTCATTTTCACGAATTCAGCCATATTCCTCAGGTCTGATTAGATATTGAATAACTTTTTACTTCAACGGCCTTTTCATATACTCTTTTTCAGGATTTTTTCCTTTTCAACTCCTTAGAGGGTATAAAAGGGTTGTACACGTTTTCACGAATTTTGCCATACCTTTTAGAAGTGATAAGACATCGAATTTTGACTTTTTCGGGCTTTTTTTCTAATCATCTACTAATTCGGATAGTAGGCATGATACACCCTCTGACGAGTCTATGCCCTCCGATGACGAAACAGCTCCTTCGGACCTAGTCCAACACAATCTTATAAAAACTGGCGTATCCAGTGAAGGTTTTCCAACTGTTATGTCCTCAAGGTCAGCGATTAATCAACAGTCGGGGATTTCGTGTTGGGGTTTCACACCAGAAACCCTACTGACGCCGGAAAACAACCAACATTTAATTCATTTCAGTGTTTTAGGATATTCAACTCCCAACAGAGTGTAAGAAGGTTGCATACGTTTTCACAATTTTTACAATATTATGAGATATGAAATTGGTTTTAACTTCTACTACAGATTATAGGATTTTGTGATAATCAACACCCAAAGGGGTGTAGAGGTTATGGCTACGTTTCCATGAATTCCAACATATTTGTAAGATCTGATGAGAAAGCTTACTAAATAATTTCAGGATTTTTGGATATTGAGCCCCAAAGGAGTGTAAGGACTGTGCACAGTTTTCGACTTATTTCTTAGGTTTGTTGCAACATAGAATAGCTTATTACTATCACGAGCATTTTATGTAATCGCCTAAAAAACAATTTCACAATTTTTCGAAATTCAACCCCCAAGGTGATGTAATAGGTTTGCATACGTTTTCACGAATTTCGTCAAATCTCTTAGGTCCGATGAGGCAGCGAGTTGGCTATTACTGCTGTAGGCTTTTATTGTAATCGCCTAAAAGTTGATTTCAGGAGTTTTTGATATTAAATCCCGAAAGGACTGTAAAATTGTTACATACGTTGCACGTCTACAGGGGCTTTTTAAATACGTATAATTGGCAAA
Organism: Beris morrisii; assembly: GCA_951812415.1. Taxonomy (NCBI): domain Eukaryota; kingdom Metazoa; phylum Arthropoda; class Insecta; order Diptera; family Stratiomyidae; genus Beris; species Beris morrisii. Next base: position 101,460,629 of record OX638313.1, on the reverse strand, counting down.
CAAATCGATATTTTCTACATTTTTACTTTCATTCTAATAACAAAATTAAATTTCCAAAAATGTCTTGGAAAAACCAATGTCACATTTCGATTTTGACCGCGTTCCAGAGTATGACCCAATTACATAATTGATGTATTAAATGTGGCAGTAGTGCATATATTTTATCGCGCCCCACATTAAACGCTTCTCGAACTTTGCTCCAATAAATAATAAAGTCTTTTTTTTACAACCACTCCTAAAACGTGAAAATTCAGTACTATTTCATGTATTTTAAAAACAATAACGTAAAACTATTCTGCCCCAGACGTGAACAGCTAAAGCTCTATGCTCCAGAGAGGGCGTATAGCAACCGTAAAGAATGAGAGTCTTAAACTGACGTGCACCAAATTTTTTTAAATTTCTGTAACCGTTCGGTTGTAACACCTAGATAAAATTTAATTTTTCTTTTTTTTGAATATTGTTTAATTTTGAAAATTCATCAAAACTGGTCCGAATGTTAAGTAGGCTTTCGAATTTAAGTTCACCATAGTGAGCGATCATTTCCGATTCCCGATTCCCGATTCCTCGCGAACTAGTTCGTTCTTTAAGTTCATAGTTCATTACTTCAGGGGAGTTCAGTGATCAGTAGGTCAGTAGATCTAGTAGAAGATTATGAGCAGAAAAAAGGTTTGTAGATCTAGTAGAACAGCGAAAAAAAAACTCTAGTATAGTATATTGTCACACAGAGTTCCGAACGGCACAGAAAAACGAACTAGGAGCGGGACTGACTGCGAACTAGTTCGTTCATTTCAGTTATGGGAACGCTCTTCTGAACTAGTTCGTTCGCGAACTACACAAACCTAATGTTAAGTATAAAGGGTAATTGTACAAACTTTTTTTATTTTAAATGAACAAAATTTCTTCCAGAATATTCTCAAAAAAAAAGAGCTCTTAAGCAGAAGCTTCAATCTATACAAATATAAATTTTTTATTTTATATAAATTTTAATATTATAAACTGATTTTTAACTTTTTGTTTCATATATTTTCAGCGCAACGTAAAATGTGAGTAGCATCTTGTTTTTACAAACCACGAGAAAAATGTTTGCTCATCCTTCCAACTTTTGGTGTGAACAGCACCTTAGTTTGCTAGTGTAGTACACGCAGGTAAGCCACTTTATACGTTTCTCAATTACCTGCGACTAATTAAACTTTCCTAATCAGAATAATACTGTGACTATGTCATAATCTGCATATTAGTGATATGATAGCATTTCCACAATTACATTTTTATTCCCATAATATAGTCCTGAACCAAATCAAGTGTTCGACTTCTGGTTAATAAATGCGAAATATTTTTTTGAAACTATGCGATAATTAAAAAGCTTTTCAGATGCAATTTTAATTATTCATACGAGCAGGTACGTAACGTATGGCATTACGTGAGAGTTCTGTGAACCAAAAGTGTTAGGCTTTTCTATGCGCGGCGTAACGTGCCGTGAAAGTGATTCGAGTACACTAATTACATTAGTGATATGTGCAATGCTATTTTATGGATTGGATAAATGCGCTAGGTGACATGGGAGGAAGCTGTTTGTTTTAGAGCTGCCGCTTGGGCCTAGGATACTTGAGAATTAGGACATGCTTCAAAGTAGATAAATTATTATTAAAAGTGCGCACTCAAATGGAAGGTGCAAGTAGTAGGTGACCTACTTTATGGCTACTTAGTTTTTTCTTTATATTTCTTGCAATGACATGGAGACCGACGTTAAGCAATATATAAACTCTTAAATTCCAAATTAAATTTTAAGCCTCTTGTTTTTGGATATGAGATTAAGGGCTCCCCTTGAAGAATTGAAAAAAAGGCAATCAACTTGATTAAAGCCTTAAAGTGCATATTTATATGAAAATTTTGTGGATTCGATGATTTTGATAAAGATAGAAATACAGGAATCAAAAGGAAAGTCAATTTTACATTTTTTACAGTATCTTTACTAGCCGAATTCTATCTTGCTAGTTTTATTCTGTATGCAACTGTATCAAATATTAAACTATTTCCGCTGGCAGGGATGATTTTTGAACGGTCGTGGTTGTGATGAGAAGGAGTTATGGTGGATTTACACCGTACGCGATTTGCGCGACTTTATTCCCACCATAAAAATCAACCAATCAGACGACGAAAAAGTCCAACAGTGCTCGACTTTCTGGTATAAAATACCGGTTTCTAATGGGCTTGTGGGGGTAAAGTCGCGCCGAAACACATTCGGTTTAAATCTGTTGTTAGTAAACAAGATCCCAAAATTCAAAATCGGAAAAATAGGGATTGCCGAAAAAAAGACTTTGCATTTTGAAGTCAAAATACAAAAAAAAAGAACAGGAGCAAAATATAATAAATTAGTTTATATTTATTTTTTAGTCACCGACGGTTTAAAGAACTTGCCAGTTCACACCACATATGGAATTATCCTCCGTGTGCGAGCACGAGAAGATTAATTTTGAGACTCTTTTCTTGCCTCTCCTGGCCGTAAATAAAAGAATTTTTCAAATCTGTTTGCAGATTTTAAAACAAGGCGCTAGCACCTTTAATTTAAGGAGTCACTGGTCAAAATCGAAGAAATTTGAAAAAATTTATCTTAAAGTTGCCATTATTTAAGAAAATCAATTTTTCGACTTTCGAAAGCGACACATAAAACGAAAGGGGAGCTCAACAGCTGCCCCAAAATCCACACAAAACTTGAGAAAAAATTTGAGACTCTTCATTTGCCTCTTCAGGCCGCAAATTAAAGAATTTTTTAAATCTGTTTGAGGATTTGAAAAGGAGACGCCAGAACCTTTAATTTAACGAGTCACTTATTTAAGAAAATCAATTTTTCGACTTTCGAAAGAGACATATCAAACGAAAGGGGAGCTCAACAGCTGCCCTAAAATCCAAGAAAAAATCAAAATCAGGTGAGAAGTCAATGAATGGTAGCCAAAACCGTCAAAAAAAAAATTTGTAAATTTGAGACTCTTCATTTGCCTTTCCTGGCCGCAAATTAAACAATTTTTTAAATCTGTTTGCGGATTTGAAAAGGAGGCGCCAGAACCTTTAATTTAAGGGACCACTTGTCAAAATCGAAGAACTTTTAAAAAATTTATCTTAAAGTTGCCAAGGGGTACGTACCTCTTGCCATTATTTAAGAAAATCAGTTTTTTCGACATTCGAGAGAGACACATGAAACGAAAAGGGAGCTCAACAGCTGCCCCAAAATCCACATAAAATTAAAATCAGTTGAGAAATCAATGAATGGTAGCCAAAACTGTCGAAAAAAAATTCAAAATTTGAGACTCTTCATTTGCTTCTCCTGGACGCAAATTAGAAAATTTCTTAAATCTGTTTGCGGCACCAGCACCTTTAGTTTAAGGTGTCACTTGTCAAAATCGAAGAACTTTGCAAAAACTGATCTTAAAGTTGGTGAGAAATGAGGGAATAGTAGCTTAAAACGTCGGAAAAAAATTCAAAATTTGAGACTCTTCTTTTGCCTCTCTTGACCACAAATTAAATAATATTTTAAATCTGTTTGCGGATTTGAATTTAAGGGGTCATTTGTCAAAAGCGAAGAACTTTAAAAAAATTCTTGAAACAAAAAATTATGTTTTGGTAGTTCTGATAAAATATGGGCGCTACTTTGGAATTAGAAGCTTTGAAAATTTGACTTTCGGGATTTTAGCTTTCGAGATTTTCAATTTTGGCTTTTCATATTACACATTTTTGATTTTCAATACTTTACCTTTTGAGTAATTTTGTTTTTGTGATTTTTATGTTCTGTTTGCTTCAAGACTATGTCGTGGTTTTTGTTAGATTTAGAGTTTTGGATGTCGGTATTTTTTAGATTTGTAATTTTATGTTGCTGAGATACTTTATTATTTTAATAATAAAGTATTTCTTATGTTGCTAAATTTTGCGCTCTGAATATTGTGTATTTCGAAGTGAGTCTCTCGACATTTTAGCTTCACCTTTTTTTGATTTTTTTTGTTCTCTGACATTTTGTCTTTAGTATATCGTTAGTTTATGTTGCTAATTTTTGCAGGGTTTTGGGTATTTCAAAATGAGTTCTCTAAGATTTTAAGCCTCAACAATTTCTTTTTTGCTTTTTTTTTCGATGTTTTGAGTTCGATGTTTTGAGTTCTCCTAAGAATTTTTGAGCTTTAGAAACTATTTTGAAATTTTCTCGTGTCTCGGTATTTTAAGTTCCGTGTATTTGAGATTCCTGATTTTTTATTGTTGAATTTTGTGTATTCCAAAATGAGTTTTTTGAGATTTTGAGCTTCAGCAATTTCCTTTTGACACTTTTTTTGCCTTGGTATGTTTAGTTTCGTGTAGTTCATATTCCGAATCTAAAGTTTCTGAATGTTGTATTCCGGAATTTTCTGTGTTCAAAGGCGAGTTTCTTGAAAGTTTGCACTTCAGTATTTTTTTTTTAATTGCATATTTCTGAATTTGGAGTTCAAAATTTTTTGGTTCAGTTTTTTGAGGTCTTGAGGGTCAGCATTTTCTTTTTAAAATTTTAGATCATTCATTGAAATGTGTTAGTTTGATAAAATCGGTACTTATTTAGACGCGGTTTCTCCACACGCATTTTCAAAGGGACGTAACTGCAAGTAGCTTCCAATTTCTATGCTACCAAAGATTAATAAATAGAACTATTTTTGTTCATTTTTCAAATTTTAAAAAGATATTTAATTCATTTATAGGCATTTTCTCTTGCGGCGTTATCCAGTACAGAGCAGGTTAGTGACGTGAGAAAAGAAATTGCGTTCGTTATTTTCTTGCCTATGTCGCTAATCTCCTCTGCACTCTGTAAGGACGTTAAAGATCACGCCGAATAAAAACTTGGTAATTTCTGAAAAATTGTCAAAACGAAAAAACGAACCATAAACACGATCTAATCACATTAAGTTAAATACACATCCAAAACAGCGTTATTTGACTGTCATCTTGCATGCGGTTTAATCCTACAACTCAATATTTGACAACAAATTTGAACCAAAGCATTTGGCTGAAATAAGATATTTGACGATTGCAGTCAAAGGTATCAATCAGTGATAAATCTGTATTAGACATTGTTTCGAATATTTAAATTTTTTTTTTAACAAATGCAGTTTGATAGAGCAATCGTCAAATTTTTGTTGTTTCAAATTAAAAATTTGACGGGAGTTTTATCAAATTCTTTTGATAAAATATATGACATATAAGTTCTAGCGTTTTTGGTCTATGCTTTATCTGTTGCCTGCTATTCCCTATCGCTTTCAACGCTTTTTGCCATAAACCCTTTGAAAAATGAGTTTAAATTTTCTGAGTGAATAAAAGTGAATCAACCAATTCTATTAGAAGTAACAAGATGTTTTTGAAGTACTAGTGGAACATTTTTAGATTCATGGGCAAACAACTGAACGAATGCATCATTTTTTGAAGCACAGTTGTATATGAGCTACTGGAACAAACAACGGAGACACTTTTGGGTATATCAAAATAAACTTATGGTACGGCCTTACAATGCAACTTTTGCTGTTCATTTTTGAGTTTCGATTGAAAAAGTTGCTAAGCCTACACACAGTTGGAAAAAATAAAGCCAACCAAAAGTTTTCGCTGCAACGCAAGCATAGAGCTGCAACTTTTAAAAAGAAAGTTGCAAAACTTGAGCTAAATTGTTACTACAAAATATTAAAATACATTCCAATTTCCGCACAATTTTAGAGAAACTCCACCAGCAATCGCAGCAAAAGTTTTGACCAGGCACTTAATTTTATTATGCCTACAATCCTTTATTTTAGTCATCATTAATTGATACTTCTTAGAATACGCGCAGCAAGACTCAGTTACAGGTCTGCATTACTTTTCAGGTTGCATTGGTAATTACACATTGATACCGACATGTTGCGCCATTTTTTGTGCACTGTAATTTCTTCAGTTGAATTACCAGTCACGTTTCAGTCGTTATGGATGGAAGGGGGGGAATAAGAAGATGCACTTGCCCCACCCTTTATCCAACAATTTGATGACTAGTACCTGCATATTATAAAATAGGAAAAAGGTAAAATGTTTCAACCAAATGTGGCTCAACAATTTTGCAATTCAGTTTCACTGGCTAGTTCCAATCCGGCTCGACGGACCAAAAAATCTTATATTGAATTTGTATGTATAAATTTCCAAAAAAGGCTATAAATTTTTCAGGGGTTGCAAGGGTTGCAAGTTGAGTGGTGATGCACACGAATACTACCATTTCTGAAATCTTTTTGTTCATTTTTGTGTGAGACCTAAATATATTTCTTCTTCTTCTATGATACATGAATGTTCGTCCATTAACTTCACCTTTTGAGCTATAGCTTTGCTTGTAAAATGTTGCATGGACGCCCTTGTTTAGGCTTTGTTACAATAAAAGTCGAATTGATGGTCATTGCTCGGGATGTTTTAACGTAGCTTTAATGGCTTCATTTACAGGCCAATTAGTCTAATCGATTTTATATCCTCTCTCTTGTTGGCCAGATTTGCATTTCAACTTAAATGTTAGCTGCTATTAACGTTTAAGTTTGCACATACTCCTCTTACATGCCGTAGCTGTACTGTACACCTGTGAAGAAGTGCTTAGGTACTGCTTCACTTAGAAATTCTATTCTGTCCCATAGGTCGCATCTGTTACAGAGTAGGCACTTACCACGAGATTGCGTCTATTATTTCAGTTTACTTTCACCCGGGGTTGACACCTGACTATTTTCTCATACATTTTTTTAATGCATATGGATGAATCAAAATTTAAATTTAAGACATAGTTCCTTTATATTAGGCTTTTATATTAGGCAATATTCAGGAATAAAATTATTAATGAACTATTTTTTTGTTTCCACCTTCGTACTTTATAGAATCTAGCAGAAAACCTAATTCAGCAACTTGTAAAAAATTCAGCTACTGTAATTTGTTTTCACTGCGAGAAAGTTTGTTTGTTTTTTTGCTGTGTTAATTTTATTTAGATTTTTAAGAGTTTTTAATATAAATATATAGGGGGTTAATACATTAGATTGAATAAATGCACAATTTAAATATAACTTTCTTATCTAAAATGGATTTTTTTCTACAATTATCTATTAAGTGCATATTTAAAATTGCGGCAATTTACAAAATTGCGGGGGAAAAAAATTACACCATGGACACATGTGAAAGGATATTATAGTGAAAGGACTAACTACAAAAAATGCTTTCATCGCATGTATGGCAAGGCTTCGCAGTATTCTAGATACGTTATAATTGTGGCCTACATTACCAAAGCAAATGAGACCGGCATGAGGCTTTTTTCCCTCACAATTCCGGCTTCAGTAGAGTTTAACTCCTAAAGGGTAAACATTTTTTTTTCCACAAATCGATAAAAACTTTCCAAGGAAAAATAGAGTATACAGTTTCAAAGAATCCTTTCACCATTGGAATTAACGGATGTATCATTAGACAGAAAGGAACAAAATCTCGGACAAAAATCTAGGCTTAACTTTATTGTTCTGGTATATGTCTAAGTGTGGGATATGAGTAAAATCGGATGGGTAAGGAAGCCAAGTAGAAGTTGAACAATGTTATCAATTGAAGAATAGCTGAATCGGAACAAAAGGGAAAATAAGTATATTGGATCTAATGGAAGGATTGCCACTGCTTCATAGATTGCTCGAAACGAAAATAAGAGAACGGTTTTCATAGCCTTATAAGATAAGTTTTGTGTAAAATTACACACAGAACTATGTAAATTAGCAGATACTGTTTCAAATTAATAATTCGATGAATACGACACTCGAACCCTGAACATAAGTACTGATTGACCGAAAAATTGGCAGAAAAACAGAAATGATTCAGTTACACAAATTTAAATGATATTTCATAAGTCATTCAGTCGCCCCAGAATCCTGTCTAGAGGAAAAACACTGTTACTGCCCAATGACCCAATCGGCCTTGTGTAAAATGATATTTTTTCATATTATGCTAAAGCTGGTTATAAAGATTTTACAGCAAGCCGTTTTTTAATTTTTTTTCTATGTGTAATTTTAAATAAATTTTGTTCCATGAAAAATGTAATTTTAATATGGACAGTGTGTAATTTCACAAAAAGCCAATTTCCAAATACCAAAAACCAATTTTTTTTTATAATTTTTAGAGGCTTAATGATAAACTCTCATACCGATATTTTTTTCTCCTTTTGAAAACGCAGAGCTAAGCTGTGATAGTCACAACTTCAAAAAACTTCAGTAAACGGGCACAAAAAAAATTCTGTTTTTGAATATCTATGGCTACATCTCATATCCAGAAAAAAACCGTTGGTTTTAATTTCTTTTCGTTTAAATTCAAATTTTGTCCAAAATAATAAACAGAACTATTCGGACTACCATTAAGTAAATTATAGATCAAACAATTCTGAAATTAATTTGTAGGGGTTTGTACCCTGTAGACGTAAAAATAAAATAAACTTAGTTATACAAACGCCTAAACTTAAATATATTAATGCCTAAAAAGACCTTTATAATTTTTTAGACTTTCATATATTCGATATATCATTGGGTCGAAGAGATATTGAAGAATTCGGGTACATGGACTTCAAACCTTTTCATCACGTTGCTGGTCGAATATTCAAAAACATCAAAACCATGTTTTAGGCGTTTGTATAACAAGCTTGTAGAAGAGAAAAATAGTTCGATATCTGATTCGAGCTGAGGACTACTGAGAATTCTTAAAACAGGCTAAGCCCATTTACATCCTTTTGGAGGTTTAAAATTTAAAAAAAAATATTAAATGCTCTTTAGGCGTTTGTATAAGTAAAATGTGGAAAGGAGAGTAATTTGGTATGTCATTTGTCCTGGAAGATACTGAGGTATTCGTAAAAAACCAATTAACCCAATTGTTGTGTGGTTGAATAGTCTTGAAATTTTATGGGTTTGTGTAAGCATCTGGTAGAAGTAAAAGGGTTGCCGGTATCTTATCAGTTCTGAGAAACTTTGAAAAATTTCAGAAAACTTATTCCCTCTTGACGCCTTCATATCGAAAATTTCGAGAAGGTCTTCTTGGGTGTTTTCATAAAGGCTCTGGAAGTGAAAACCAACTCGATATATGGTCGGAATATCAGAAAGCACATTTAAAAGGTTTTCACCCATTTAATAACGAAAAATCCTGCAATAGAATCTTAGGGGTTTGTGCAGCCTTCAGAACTAAACTTGGACTGGTAAACATACATGGCTCCTTTCACCTCCTTAAAGGTGAAATCTTGAAGATAATATTATGTAAATTTCATAGCCTGAAAGCTGACTTAACCCTTTTTTCAACACTCTTCAGAAGGTTAAGTACCGCAAAATTTTGAAATCACTTTTTTGGCGATTCTAATAAATATCTGTAGAAGTGAAAACCAACTCGATATATAATCGATGTTAAGAATTGATGAGGGGTATCCAAAACATATTCAAATCATTTTCATCTTTTTGGGGGTGAAAGCCATTTTCACCTTTTTGTGGGTGTTATAACCAAAAATCCTGCAAATACCTTTTAGTCGTCCATATAACTAAAAGTGAAAATCAGTTCAGTTTCTTATTGGGCTCAAAAGATATTAAGAAACAAAAACATATATAATCCATTATCACCACCTTTCCAGTTGTGGCAATTTGGGCTGTTCATCTATACGACGAATAGTGGTCTCATTTTAAACTAAAACTCCAATTATTTTTTTTTTGCTCTAAAAACCTAACAATTTCGAATAAGCCCAATAAACAAGCACGAAACAAATAATTGAATCTATTTGATGACTTTGGCTACATCCCACGTCCAAAAAAAAGCCTTTTTTAAACAATTAATTTAATTGAAAATCGAATTTCCTAAATTCATTTTTGCTTTTGAAATATCGATAAAATTGTGCCATTATTTTAGTAAGCCAGATAATATTCGTATAATGTGCAACAAAAACCAATAATAACAAAAAAAAAAAAGACAGCAAAACAATCCAATTTAAAGTGGAACAGTTTTTTCGTCAATGATTTTCCATTTTAACATTTTAATGACTTTAAAAAAAAAGTAAGAGCGTACTTTTAGGTACCTAGTACTTTTCAAACGAAAATAGAAATCGATTTGCCAATTTCGATATATTCGATACGCTGTGTGCCCGATTTGGAATATTTTCGGTTGAAATTTATGCAGTTTTCATGCAATTTAATTTCTTTTTTGGAATGTTACTCATCGAGATAATTTTTGTTTTTTGGTTAAGAAAGCTTGTAATTAGAAAAAAATTAAAGAACATTGCTTTCGATTTCAGATTATAATGTAGGCATCATGGGCCAAGTAATTTGCTTCAGTCATTCCAACACGGTGCTGACAACATTGGGAGAATGACCATGGTGGTCGGCCCTACAACGTCGCGCTATCGTCGTTTAGATACCGTCATGCCGACTAATTGGGGAAATTACTTTAGGGTCATCTCGATGTCAGCGTAAAAAGTCGTACAAATTCAATTTTTAACCTAACATTTTTCATACTTCGTAGTTTAATTCGTGACCAGAAAGACTTCTCAATAACTTAGTAGTATTAGTATTTTCTGTCTGAAAATTCTGAAACTCAGACAATTCGAGATGTTGACAATCGCTGATGATAGTTATCACTAGATGAGGCATCCGATTGCCGATTGATTAAACAAATTTAAATTTTTATTTCGGAATAAAATATTTCCATTTTTTTTAAAATATCGTACAAAGTAATAAACAAATTTTTTGCACATTTGTTCTATGGATAATGTTGTTATGACGGGGTTTTCATAACTAGAGGGTAACTGTCAAGGAAATAACTAAAAACTTATTTCTTAGTATTTAAAAGGCCAGCAGTAATTTTTAAAAATCTTCCAACAGTCTGGGCGCAACTTCATTATTTTTTCGGTAGAAGTTCGGAACCAGTTTAATTCTGAGATGCGGTGTAGGTTACTATGTGATTAAAAACCTAAAAAAAAGTTCGGGAAGCGGTTAGAATGAGGTCGCGCTAGAATACTTACGCCGCTGCCACATATAACATATGAATTACATAATTGGTTCATACTCCAGGACGAGGTCTAGTCCTAGTATAATATCAGTTGTTACGCCATTAGAAGTGATTTGGATTTGGGCCATTACATGAAATCGGAAATGCGTTTGTGGGCGATTATATAAAAAGTCTGCGGAAGTGCAAATCAATCTAATATCTTATCAATCCTGAGAAATATGTCGAAAGCCTTACGTCCTATTGGAGTTGAATAACAAAATCCTGAAATCAACTTTTGACGATTATGTAAGAAGCCTAAATGTAGTAAAAATGAATTCGATATCTCATTAGAACTAAGAAATATGTAAGAATTTGTGAAAACATATGCAACCCCCTTGCACCCACTTTGGGGTTGAATATTCAAAAATCCTGAAATGAGTTTGTAGATATATATAAAGAAAGCCAGAGGAAGTAAAAACCAATCCGATGTCTTATCACTTCTAAGAGATATGACGGAATTCGTGAAAACGTGTTCAACCCGTTTTTACCCTCTTAGGGGTTGAAAAAGGAAAAAACTTGAAAACGAGTTTTAGGTGATTATTAAATAAGCCCGTGGAAGTGAAAAGTTATTCGATATCTAATCAGACCTGAGGGATACGGCTGAATTCGTGAAAATGTATACATCCCCTTTACACCACCTTGGGGGTCGAATTTCAAAAAATCCTGAAAAACTTTCCAGCTATTTATATGAAGAACCCGTACAAAAAAAATTAATTCAATATTTGGAAAGACCTAATAGATATGACGAAAATCGTAAAAATATATGAATTCCATTTTCACTGATAATTTTTTTTGCCCCACTTCAAAACTCCAATGGATATTTGCATTTTTTTTAACAGAATTACTTTGCTAGTTGATTTACATATACATACCGAGTTTCAACTTTCTAGCATAAGCCGTTCTATAGTTAGGAAAAACACCCCCCACCCCCGTACCATACTACCCCTATACAAAATTATATTTTTCCAACGTGCTACTACTACAGTTCTATCTAAATACTAAGTTTCAGCTTAATATCATTATAAGTTCTCGAGATATAAAAATCTGAACTTTTTACTTTTCACCCTCCCCCACCCTCACCCTCTACACCCTCATCCCTGAAATTTTTTTCTCTGCACGGGGTCTATTAGGCCTACTTCTGGTAAAAATTTGAAGCATTTATCTTACACTGTTCTTGAGATATAAGACGTGATTTTTTTAAAAAATTCTTACCCCCTCCACTTCCATGCTCCACCACCCCCTAAATAAATTTTACTTTCAGCAAACTTTATTTGTCAACCTTTATACACAGACCAAATTTTATTTCTCTAGTGCAATTTGTTCGTGAGATATCGCAATCTAAAGTTTTTCAACCCCCACCCCCGTACGTCACTGCCCCCTCTCAAAAATTTGTTTCCGATCTATTCTCCTAGTATACCTACAGATGATTATTAAGTTTTAATTTCGTAACATTAACCGTTTAGGAGATATGGATTTTAGAATGCCTCTATCTCGCCTTTTTTTGCGTTTTGGACGCATTATTTTTCCCCCCACTCCCACACCCCTTCACCCATATCAACAATATTTTTGCAAATGGTTCCACTATTAAAGCTCTAAATAAATTTCAAGTTTCAGTTTCCTAACATAAGTGGTTGCTGAGATCTAGAAACCAAAATTTTTCGTCTAAAACGCTTCCCCCACCTCCCCCCTCATACTCCCACCCACCAAAAAGAGGTCACTTCAAGGGGCGTATTCAGTCTATTAAGGAAAAAAATTTCAATTCAATAGCTTATAGGGTTTAGGAGTTATAAGCCCTCAAACGTTTTGCGTACGGCGGATGGCGGACGGCGGACGGCGCACAGACGTTCTGAAAATTTTTTTTGCTTTTTTGGTGCTTAGTAGTCATAAAACGTATAAAAAAAATTTTTCAGGGTTTAAAAATCGATAACAATACTTTATTATTAATATAATAAAGTAATATATGCACGACCAAAAAGTTAAAGCTCAGATACGACTTTATGACCAAGACGTTGTAGTAACGTCGTCCCGACTTCAAATTTATATAACTCGAATTAAGGAACAACAGTCAAGTTCATTTGTATATAATCGCTAAAAATGAGCATAAAATTTCACACGGTGTGGAAAAACTAATATGTACTACAAAAATGTGACATGTTTATGTTTGCTTATTATTATTATTATTAATTTATTGATAAATATAAATGAATAAGTTTCAAGCGAATGAACGGCAGATGAATTTTTAGAGGTATTTTGAAGGGCAAAGGACACAGCAATCGACAGCAATCGACAATTGGAATCAATCAACACATGATAATTGGGAAAAAAACCCAGGATATGAGTCAAAAAGGGTAGAAAGTATAAAACCTATACATGTTTATTATGTGATATAAACTTCATTTATTTGTTTTAAAGCCACAAACTTTATACTTTGTAAACATTATTTTCCTTTGAAATTTTAAATTACGCCTTACACAAAACCACGAAAAAAATTAATTAAACAACGAAGCGGTCAAGTTAATACATGTCACAAAAAACAAATTACTACACTTGAAATATCAAAATTACATGCAAAATGTGTAATTTTAAACACAATGACAAATTACTATGTATAGAGTATCAAAATTACATACAAAATGCGTAATTTTATACACAATGATCAATTTTACACATTAAATGTGGAAAATTTCTTGCGGTGTTGCAATATTACTACCTAGTTAGTAAATTTATGAATTAAATGTGTAAAAATACGCAGTTTTAAGAATTACTCTCAATTTTGTTAAATTTAATGAAAATTCGTGAATTTGCTACATCAATGCGGAATATTTTATTGCTTTAAGGATAGTAATTTTCACAAAATTTTTTACTGTGCAGCATCGAACTGAAAACAGCTCTAAAAACTCTATTCAATCACATCGACAACTCAAAAATAATTTTTCAGTTATCGTAAAGCACTGAGTCGCCATCGGTGTAAATAAAAATAATGAGTTTCGATGAAGAATATTTAATGCTCCATTTTATTTTAAACCATTTGTGAATGCAATGTACCGAAAAGCTTTACATGACACCTAAATGATTCACTTATGGACCATCTAAGTGATTTACTTAAGTGCAACAGAAATGAACGTCCAACTATCCACCTACACTATTTTAAAAAAATTTAATTTTCAATCCAATTTTTACTTGAAATTTCCAGTATATTTAATTTTTTCAAGTAATATTACTCATTTCAAGCACTTTTACTCGAAATTACTGTATTAGTAGTAAATTATTCATGTACTTTTTAACTGAACCGTACAATTTACATGAAAAGTCTCACAATATTATGCAACATTTCGTGTAAAATTAGCTATATTTATATATGAATTGAAAATTACGTTCTTTTTCATGTAAACCACGAAGTTGGACGCTTCGTTTGATTTTGTTTTCTACTGAAATGAAAATGAAACGCCAGCGAAACCAGAATTGATCGCGGGTTCGGTTCTTACCTACAGCCAAGTGTTTTATTTTGAGTAAGTTAGTAAGAAATAATATTAGAAGTAGAAATAAGTGTTTCTTAAAAAGTGCTAATTATACACTTTTTTAGACGGTAAATTCAAGAGAATATCCAGTGAATTTGCTGCTTTGGAAGTTGAAATTTACTGATTGCAAATTGAAATTTACTGACTAAGGTTGCTGGGCTATTTACCGCGATTTGGGCTATTTAAATGTTCAATTCGCGGGTACAAATTTCAAAAAGCTACTTATAGCTTTTTGGGCTATTCGGCCAACGCAAATTGTGTTATTTTGCTAGCTTACAACAGAGTCGAATTACGAGGAAAAAAATTTAAATATATAAATTAGAAAATTGGATTTTAGTCGTCTCTTCGGTTAAATCTGCTAGTGTTACCGGCTCGGAAAAGCTTTAGTATGACGCACAAGCAAAAAAGTAATGTAAGAGATTTTTCATATTTTACATTTACGTTCCATATGAAACTTTGGTATGTTTTAGAATGTGGTCAATATAAAATTTTGACATTCGGAACGTAGAACAATGAATAAAAACGTTTTAAACGCCATTATGGCATGTTTGGCTGACGCGCGCTACGCTCCAACTACCTTTCGTGCAGCCCTGCGGGGCTAAAATGATTTAAACTCCCTTTTTCACATCCATGTGTGACGAGAAACGTCAAACGGACCCGTCATGGTGGTTCGAATAAAATGTGCTGGGTGAGCAAAATTAAAAATTTGAAATCGGTTTTTTATATATTTTTACGTCCCGAATGTCAAAAATTTTTATTGACCATGTCCTAAAACATAACAAAGTTTCATTTGAAACGTAAATGTAAAATATGAAAAATTTCTTACATAACTTTTTCGCTTATGCGTGATACTAAAACTTTACCACCGGCTCAAATCCAACGTTTTAAAACTTCGTCATATCACAAATCCTATAGCCACTAAGTTCAGTTCTCGGTTCTCTCCAATAAAACATAATACTTCACACGACAGCTATCTGGTGTTTGCAAACTAAAATTCATTTAGAATCGATTCATTGTTTGTTGACTCTCTACAAACGAACCATTTTCTTTCAAGTTAAGGACACTCATCGAAATATACCATACAAGAGTTAATAGATTTACTAATATTTATGACTGACGTAGAGTTCCTTTTTTTCATAGTTTATTAATTATTATTTTTGATGGATTGGTGGGATGCAGACATTTGTTGCAAAAATTACGAACAACTCACTTATTATTGGTATTAAAGTTTCCAGAGCAAAACAACATCTTGCAATATCGTAGAGAGGTTCATATACTTCTCGCGGAATATGCTGGAAATCTCTCGACTCAATACATGCAGTACATAAGCGCTGCAGAGCCCGGAGATAGGTTTTTCTGCTGCGAGAATGAAACGAGGATTAGTTCTACGCAAAAGTGTATTTTTAAAGTGATTTTCATCGATAATAGCGATCAAGTAGTAAATGAAGTCGAACCGTATTTTACTTGAAACTCCAGCTCGCAACATTAAGTTGAGGCGGGTTGATTTTCTTTAGACGCAGGATCTGATCGTTTAGGCGAAGATGATTACGAGGTGCTTACATTATTAAATATTGATGTGTATCTTGTAACATTTACTAATATACATTATTATTTATAAAAGCAAAGAGCCATATGTTATTTTTGGCTGATAACTTACATGTAGGATAATTCACTGAAGATTTTGATCTCATTGAATTATAAAAATTACAAGTTATTTTTCATGAATAATTTGATTATTGCACTTAATATTTTTTCAGACAAAACTTTTAAAATTGTAATAAATGCGAATTTATATATTCACACACATATTTACATTACAGTGTCGAAATCGCAACTATGTTCAACACATTTGAGTAGGTCTGATAAATGTCAAAGTAGAGCGCGGTATTTGGGCACAAGTCTTCGTGCGGGTTTTGGGCTATTTCATAAGCTTACTCGGCGGGTTCTCCAGCCAACTATCTGGCAACCCTGTTACTGACCGAAAATTGAAAATTACATTCAAATTGATTTTTACTTGAAAAGGTGAGGCATATTTGCCTACTATCCAAAAGATGTAAAATTTGTAGATGTGTAGATGCAGATGTAGATGTAAGTTGGTGGAGGGTGGTCTAAAATCCCGATTCGCTGCGGCTTTAGTCGGCCTATTGTGATTATCCTCCCTTATTATAACTCACTCAGGGCACTTATATCAATAAATTTCAATATGCTCTTGAGCGAGTTAGACAAGAGTTCCAATGATGTTAGGAAGTAATGTCTAAGAAGTCTAAGTCTTCTGTATACAAGTTCTTTGTTGTGACATTATCCACCTAAGAATCATTATTTAATTGACCTTCACCTATTTGAATCATTAGTGATTCAATTACGATGCTTTTGGTTTGCTGGATGTATATTCAACTGTCAGTTATTTTTGATTGTTTGAAAAATGTTGAACTTTTCATTATTTTCACATATTTTTTCAACTTTTCGTACATATTTGTTTGTACTGTATTATATTTGCGTTTTTTATGTAACTTCGCTTATAATTTTTTTCTGTCCATTAAAAACACCCTCCTTAAAAAATCTGTAAATTATTATGAAATTTATAGTCTCTTAAGAACTACATTTTTTGCAATGCTTAACTGAATGTCTCGAACACAAGCCCTTGGGAACCCTCTGTACTGTGCGGAATTGCCCGACGATAGCTACGCCATTGACCAAGACCCGACATTGACCTGAAGAATTGAATGTGGTCTAATCACCTGAATTTCAATTTCTCAATTCGAATTCAGTTTGACATGAATCTTGATTTGATGAGCTACAGAAAATAAAAAAAAATGTCCAGGGCCGGGTATCGAACCACGGTCCTGATCGTGGCAGTCTTCATGCTTACCTGTACACCGCAGGGACTTGTAGAAGTTGACAAATAATTTCTGCTATGGACTGAAGACATTGTACGCTGTCTTTCGATTCAGGTGACAATTCAGTAATTGTTCTCTGGCTATTTTACTTAAAAGCAACCTCTTCAGTCAAAGCGCTTCATTTAGTAGTTGACTATTTTCCACATCAGAAGATGCAAATATTTGAGCATATTGCCACTGTAAAGGGCGAATCAAACACGGCAACGTGACTACACTATAATAGATAATTCCACCGTTCGATACAACAGGTAGATATTAAGTCACTCACCTCACGCTCACCTCACGCTCACATTATGCGCTATGGATGACCGTAACGAATTTCCCTTTCAAAATAATCTGTCGCGTGACTTATTTCATTATCTACGGCAGTTTCAGTTATTTTCATTGAAAATCTGGCCGGTTCGTCTCCACACGTTCCTTTCGATAATCTCAATTTAAACTCGACTGGACACGGCAACAATTGCTTCTTCTTCTTAAAGGTATCTCGAAAGAGCCTTGAGAAAATGAACAAGATAGCGCGAAAAATTCGAAAAAAAAATTTAAAGTGGGTTACAAGATAACGACAATTCCTACGGTGAATTAGGCGACGCCCCAATCAAAAGTCCCACATCTCCAGACTGATTTATGTCGATGCTGGGACATCTTGAGATGACCGCAACGCTACACCAACAACAGCAGTCGTCTCGGTATTTCAGGCCTAGAAGTGGTCAAAATGGACAAAATCTTGTTTTAGCGTCATACACGGGGAATACTTGAGCCATATTGTGTGTACACAGACCATTAACTTAAGAAACGGATATGGGTACCACCGTCTCGAAGATGCCCACGACTGATGTCCCGCCTAAGGAACCAGTTCCACCTTTTTTTTTCAACCTGGTGTTTACCTTCTTAGGATGGCTTTGTTTGGACAAATACTTCCAGCATTCCTAAAGAGTGGACATAATTTAATGAGAACTTGTGGTCTAATCAGCGTCAATTAGATATTCATTTCAAGATCTCTATACCGGGACGAAGAATTAAATGGTAAGATGTGTGTAGTGTACACTAGTCTCACACGACTCAAGATTACTATCAATAGAAGAAATATGTTGGGATCTAATTTCCCAAAAAGAGAAGTGAAAATACCAAAAAAAATGAAAGTATTGCCGTCTTGTGCGGGCGCACTGTGCTCCGAATTGAACATAACAAATCCATTTTACTACTATGTAAATAAGATGATGCGTCAATAATTTTTCAAGTATTAACAAATAATCATTATCGGTGACATAGAGAACTTTGTTAGGTCGCTATTCAGTTTGTTTTTCAAGCCTTCCAAACTACTTTCCATCTTTTTGGACAGAATAACTTCAAAACATCGATTCACTTTAAGAATGAGTTTTGGTAATATTTAGTATCTCGTAGCTTGTATCGTGGCTAAACCTCTTCGCATTTCGCAGCGCAAGCGTTTGACAGAGTTTGGCATAAAGCTCTAGTTTCTAAGATAAAGAGGGGACGGTTTTTTTTAGCAACTCCGGCGTCCTTCCAGGGTCTTTTTAACCACTCACCTCATTCCTAATTTATTAACAAGCTTCTGTCATCCGTTCTTATTCCTATTCAAAGCATTGCAGCTAAGTACGAGGATCAGAACGATGTTGAAAATATATATATATAGGGGATGTCATTTGTTGAAGTGGGACAGCGGGTCTTTTTCGCCTTAGTTTGAGTTTTGACGAAGTCTTGACCATTACATTTTTTTTTCGAATTGCAATCTTTCAATCTTTTCAATTACCCAGATGTATTGTTATGCTGATGCGCCATTATGGAAAAAAATCTCCCCTTACCCCTGGGAAAAAATCTGAAATAACGGCCCTGTAGTCCAGCTTGCTTTTGTCCATCGGGCCCAACCAATTCTAGAAATTTGAGACTCGATTTTCTACAAATTTCTTTAACCCCTCGCCCCACTTCCGTACTTTTAGCCTTCCTCAAAAACTTATAAAAAAACAATTTGGAAAATTTTTGGACCCTACCTACCTTCGCATACCACTGACTCAAACAAAAATTTAATTTCCAGCGTACTGCACTGGTATAACTGCAGATAATTATATAGTTTCAACGTTCCAGCATAAACCGTTCAGGCGAAATGAGCATTAGAAGGTATCGATTTCAGCTTTTGAAGCGTTTTGAAGGCATTGGTTTTCCCCGCCAACCATCTGTGGCGTGGAGGCAATTGGTTAATACTAAAAACTTCTTCATTTCTTCTTGTTTTCTGCGAATTGGCTGCGTATTAATTGAAAGAATCCCTATCGTTATCTATGCACTTTTAATATAGGTAATATAAAAGCACCCAGGAATCACGAAAGGGACCTAGAAGTGATTACAATTCAATTCCTAACCTTGCCCAATTTCTACCCTACTCTGGTAGCCCTTGTCGACATCGCATTCTCAGTCTAGAAGAAAATACAAGCAAAGTGCAATGTGGTCTGTGAAAGTGGAAAGTGGAACCAAGCTCCACCTTCCTTAGCAGCTCAACTACTCGTGAGGAGAACTTGGAAGCAAATTCCTTGTTGCTTCCAACCCACTGTGTTAGTGTATTTTTAATGAAGTCACAGTAGATCTTTAACGGAATCAATCAAAACCCCATAGAAATGGCTTTTTCATTAGTACCATATGCCCTCTGTGGCAAACGAGAACAATACAAAACGACAGTGTGATCAGTTTGAGTGTCATTTAATCGCTGAACTATACATACACAAATGCAGGTCAAGAAGTTTACATAAATATGTAGTAGAACAATAATAATAGTGTAATAGAGTATAATATTCACAATAGGTACAAATTGCTTATGCTACACCCTCTTTTTGTCTTTTAATTGCTTTCTTTTCGAGGTGTTACCGAAGAAAATGGTTAGGACATTATTCTTAGACATGATTTAAAAAATCCGTCTTAGATATTTCTCAGCCAAATGTAAGGGAAGCAATGCTTCCCTTGGTTCCATGAACACTACGCCACTGCCAACCATGTACGCTGTTTTTGGTAAATGGCTTCACAATCATAAATTCCAAGTTTCAACTGTTTAGCATGGAAATTTTAGAAAGCACCCTTCCAAACAACACCAAAATGTGGACACTTAAAGGGTTCCAATCAGTCTACCCTCCAAAAAAATAACTTAATAACTTGTAGAGTTTGTGAGCTATGATCTTACGGAGGACGACGTATACGGCGAATAGACGGGATTTTTTGGTCTACTAGTCCTGAAATTTGCAAATGGAAAATTACGGGATAGCAAATATTTTATTATTCATAATATTTTATTATTAAAGGGGAGCTCAATAGATGCCCGAGAAACCAAACAAAATTAAGATCCCATCAAAAATGAGGGAATGGTTGCCAAAATAGTGCAGAGAAACAGAAAAAAAACCCTTTGAATTTGCGACTCTTCCTTTGACTCACCGGGCCGCAATTTTAGGAATATTTTTTAATCTGTTTTCGGATTTGGAGTATGGGCTCCAGCAACTTTAATTTAAGCTTGGACACGTCAAAATCGAGTTTTTTTTTTTTGAAAAAAATGACAAAAAATTTGCTAGTTACCTCTTATGCTTTTCTCAAGAAAAAAAATCAAAATTCTTTTCGATTTCCGCAAGTGATGGCGCAAACAAAAGGGGAGCTCAATAGATGCCAAAAAAAAAAAATTATGATCCGATCAAAAATGAGGGAATGGAGGCCAAAATCGTTCAGAGAAACAGAGAAGAAACCCTTTGAATTTGCGACTCTTCTTTTGATTCTTCCTTTCACTCTCCTGGCCGCAATTTTAGAATTTTTTTAAATATGGAATATCGGTTCCAGAACCTTTAATTTAAGCCATGCCACGTCAAAATATGATAGTTTTTTTTTGAAAATACAAGTTTTCCGGGTTCAATACTGTTTTTTTTTTAAAAATGTCGAGAAGTTGCCAAGATGTATCTTTTATGCTTTTTTCAAGAAAATCTTGTATCTTGTATCTTAAATCTTGTATCTTTTATCTTTTATCGTGTATCTTGCATCTTGTATCTTGTATCTTGTATCTTGCATCTTGTATCTTGTATCTTGTATCTTGTATCTTGTATCTTGTATTTTGTTTTCCTGTATTCATACCAAACTTCTACGAAGAAAAAATCCTGGGTGTGAAATTCAATTACGTCTTCGAATAAAACAATGTCTACTTAAATTTGAATTACAATCCATTCTACATACATTCTACAGTAAGCAACATATCCTTAAAAATCCAGCAACAAATCCTTAAAAAACAAGTGAAATTTCTTTAAATACAAATGAAAAGATGTTTTGAAAACAGTAATCGGTGTTGATTTAGTAACTATTTGTTAGCAGTTCAATAAATTATGTGTAATGGAACAATTAAAAGGTCTTAATTACACTATATTACAAAAAAGGATTATTAAAGTGACGAAATGGTGTTTTCAAAATAATGGAAGGTGGAATGCAGGTGGGGCAAGTGCCCCCTCTTGCCATCCTCTATGGGAGCCCTTGCTTGTATCTTGTATCTTGTCCTGTGTCCTGTGTCCTGTCTCCTGTCTCCTGTGTCCTGTGTCCAGTATCTTGTGTCTTGTATTTTGTATCGTGTATTTTGTATCTTACAGAACAGAACTTGTACCTAGTTTCCAATTTTTTTAATTTCGTCAAAATAACTTTGTACTTTAATTCTTCAAAGAGTGGACAGGTGAAAGCTTGACGTGATTTGATAGTGATTTAAAGTGAGATAAAATTTTTGTTGGTTTTGTAAACTGTCATAGGTGCTTTTTGATCAACATGAAAGCTTAAAAAAAAAATCTGCCAATGGTCTGGGCGAAACTTTATTATTTTTCGGGTCAAAGTTCGGGAGCGGTCAAAGTCGGAGTGTATCATGAGTTGCTTCGAGATTATTAGATTTCTTGGAAAATTATTTTTGTTCTTAATATAAAAATATTTAAAATAGAGATTTTTAGCCGATTAAACATTGAAAAAGCCCGTGTAGACTATTCGAATTTCAGTATATTATGTACACTAAAAGCCCATAGAAGTAAAACGAACGAATTTGCTGCCTTATTAGACTTAAGAGATATGACGAATTGTTAAAACGTATACAAACCCATTACTTCCACTTGGGGTTTGAATTTCGAAAAAATTGTGAAACAGGTTTTTAGACGATTTCATAAGAAGCAACTTGATATCTCATGAGATATGACGGATTTTGAAAAATTTGTGAAAACGTAAGCAAACCGTTCACACCCCCTTGGTTCTGGAAATTCGAAAAATCGTGAATTGGTTGGCCGTAATAATCAATTTTATATCTCATCAGAACTTAGGAATGGCAAAAATTGTGAAAACATGTACAAACCCTTGTGGGTTGAATATCCAAAAATTGAGAAATGGGTTTGTAGGCGATTATATAAAAAGTCTGTGGAAATGAAAAGCGATCTAATATCTCATCGAACTTAAGAAATATGTCGAAACTTTGAAAAGCATACAACCCCCTTATACCCATGAGGATGGAATATCTAAAATACTAAAATTGACTTTTTGGCTTTTTTATATTGGAAACCTTAGGAAGTAAAAATGAATTCGATATATCACCAGATATGCAACCTCCTTACACCCACTTGGGGGTTGAATATCCAAAAATCCTGAAAGGAGTTAATAAATAAATATGAAGACAGCACGAGAAAGTAGGAACCAATTCAATTTCTTATCACTTCTAAAAGAAATGACGGAACTCGTGAAAACGTGTTCAACCCGTTTATACCCTCTTAGGGGCTGAAAAAGGAAAAAACCTAAAAACAAGTTTTAGGCGATTATTACGCAAGCACGTGAAACTGAAAATATATTCGATATCTGATAAGACGTGGGGATATAGTAGAATTCGTGAAAAAGTTTACAACCACCTTCGCACCCCCTTAGGGATTGAATTTAAAAAACCCTGAAAACACTTTCTAGGTATTTATATGAAGAAGTCGTACAATAAAAATGAATTCAATATTTGGGAAGACCTAATAGATATGACGGAAATCGTGAAAATATATGCATTCCATTTTCACTGATCATTTATTTTGCCCCCCCTCTGAACGCCAATGGAAATTTGAAATTTTTTTTTATTTAAATTAGTTTTCTAGTTAATTTACATAAACGTACTGAGTTTCAACTTTGTAGCATAAGCCGTTCTATAGATAGGAAAAACACCCCCCACCCCTGTACCATACTACCCCTATAAAAAATTATATTTTTCCAAGATGCTACTAATATAGTTCTATCCAAATACCAAGTTTCACCTTTATATCATTATAGGTTGTCGAGATATTAAAATCGGAACTTTTTCCTTTTCACCCTCCCCCACCCTCACCCTCTACACCCACACTTCCTAAATTTTGTTTTCCGCTAGGGGTCTATTAGGCCTACTTTTGGTAAAAATTTGAAGCATTTATCTTACACGGTTCTTGAGATATGAGACGTGATTTTTTTGAAAAATTTTTATCCCCTCCACTTTCATGCTCCACCGCCCCCTTAAAAAATTTTGCTTTCATCTAACTTCATTTGTCAACTTTTATACACAAACCAAATTATATTTATCTAGTACAATTAGTTCATGAGATATCGTATTCTAAAGTTTTTCACCCCCCACCCTCGTACGTCACTGCCCCCACTCAAATTTTTGTTTCCGATCTATTTTCCTAGTATACCTACAGATATTCATTAAGTTTCAATTTTGTGACATTAACCGTTTAGGAGATATGGATTTTAGAATGTGTCGATCTCACCTTTTTTGCATTTCGGACGCATTATTTTTTCCCCCACTCCCGAACCCCTTTACCTATATCGGCAATTTTTTTGCAAATGGGTCCACTACCGAAGCTCTATATAAATTTAAAATTTCAGCCGCCTAGCATAAGCGGTTGCTGAGATCTAGAAACCAAAATTTTCCGTCTAAAACATTTCCCCCTCCTCCCCCCTTACACCCCCATCCCACCAAATTTGGTCACTTCAGGGAGCCTACCCACTCTACCCAGGAAAAAAATTTTAACTCAATAGCTTGTAGGGTTTGGGTGCTACGAGCCTTCAAACAATTTTGCGTACACCGGTCGACGTACGGCGTACGGCGTACGGCGTACGGCGGACAGACGGACTGAAATTTTTTTTTGCTTTTTTCGTGTCTACTCGTCATGAAACGTAAAAAAAAAAATTTTGAGGGTAGCAAATTTTTTTTTTTTAAAAATCGATAGCAATACTGTATTATTGAAATAATAAAGTAATTAGCTACTATAAAATTTGGCTTTAAAAATGTTGAAATCGTGTTTTTTCAACTGGTCGAATAGAAAACTTTACTTTAAAAGCAATTGATCCCTGCCAAAAATATTTTAAGCAAACACAATGGGGTTCTTAACTCCTTACTTTTTGATAAGTTAAGTGGTAAGCAAATCCGATTTTCACTTAAGTTTACTCACAGCTCGGAATTCAAGCGTATGAACCTCTCTCACAGGCGTTAAAGTAAACCTACGTAGTGGGTGGAAAAGGCTGTCACCTTAAAGTGTACACGCACGACTAAACCCTCACGCCCTTAAAACGATAAAATTGAAAGTAAGTGCAAAATGAAACCCGAGAAAAATAGCAAAGACGAGCAATAAAACAATTTTTTTTTGATTTGATTTTCATACGAGCATATAATAATTTTATTCAGGAAGTCGACGCATAGAAACATTATCTTAATGGTGAGGTGAAGTAATCCGATCTGGTGGAATACTTAAAATCAAGTATTCGCAGTGATTCCCAAGTAGTTGGTATGTAGATTCGATGGGACAAATTAAGAGGTATGCACATTGCTCACCTTTTGCTACGATTCTCATTACAAAGTGTTTGTGAAAGAGCTGGAAATTGTTCGAACGATCGTTGGAATGGTGGCATTCTTGCCAGTCACACGACATTAACTAATCAGAAAAGATGTTCATTAAATAATTATTTTACAATTTACTCGAATGCGGAATTTAATTACGAGCCGTAAAATTCGCCGTGCTCGTCATCGGAAATTGAACGCAAACGTTGGCCATTGCATGACGAGAAAATTAGTGAAAATCGGATTGCACGAATTTGCGTTGTAATTAAATTGAGTTAGAAATCAACGAGAAGATGTAATTAGGCATACTGCTGGCTTAATCAAGCTCTTCATTCCGAAAGTACACAGAGTGTTGTATGCTATCTTCGGTGATAATGTAGTGTAATTAGTTTGGACTTTATGACCACTCACCTGGTTACTATCGCTGTGAAACGAAATTGAATTCAGTAACTTCCAAAGTTCCGAATCGTAACGAACGATAGTGGTACGATGAGAAGAGGTTTGTCCATTTTTCTGTTGGCTAATCTTATTTTCCTTCCTAGAGTTGTATAATGGGGAGCTTAACGTAATCTCAAGTAGGCTGTAGAGTGTTAGCTGCTTCGGAAACTCCGAAAAAGTTGAGAGTTTGAGTTCTAACCATTCACAAAAAAAAACGGAATAAACAAACGAAATGTTCTAAAAGAATCTACCTAATCCAAGATAGGCATTTGGTTCTCACGATACCAAGGACAGATCGTCAATCAGGTAGCTAGATTAAATCCGCGAGCTATGTAAATCACCAGCATTATTTTTTTCCCCTGTACAGGTACCTTTAAAACTCTAATGTGCTAATGAATAATTTAATCCGAGAGCGAAAATTTCATTTGAACTCAATAACTTAATTTCATGAGAATTTAAACACGAAATTCAATTATTTACAAAGAAAAAATACCAGCCAGTAGGTAGTAGTAATAAAAAAAATTAAAATATTAATAAAATTGCAAACTCAGTTGATTTGAACGATGGTGGCCTGCTTTTAAGCTGTACATCATTTACATCATATTTTTGCGCAATCATCCAGTACGGATTCTGCGGTTGCGGAAAATCGCACATATTTATTTACCTATGCGTGAATTTTCAAACAATAAAATTTCTCGCTGTTGCTACAAAATAATGAGAAATTGTTGTATTGATATTTCGTGTAAAATCTGATGGTTTTAATTAAAATGAACCCTTTCGGCGTTTCGATCTGATATAGCTATTATCGGTTGGCCAGATTGAAACCATTAATTATGATAATCGAGGCTTGAAACATAATTTATGTTATTATGAAAGAAAATTCGTATGTTTTTCGAGAGCTTCGGTTTACACATATGTATAGTAATTTTACAGCCATTCCTCCATTTTACAATAATGAAGAATTGTAATCGATCTGGCAATTCAATTCATTTCGTTTCGTTGTAGGAGTAGGTAGAATGCGTATTTGATACTTTGGCAATTATTGATTTCACGGTAGACTGCTTAAAATAACAACAAATTAATTAGATTAAAAATTAAAAAAAAACTGTTAAAGTTAAGCTTAGTCATATGAAGTTCTTTATATGCATGCTTCTTTCAAAATAAACTTGCAACTCACATGACTCGAACACAACCACTTGAAAATTACATTCACATTGTGTAAAATTGTGTTATTCATCGAAATTTACAAAAAAGAAGTGTAATATTACGATTCCTATTTAATAAATTGGTCTACAGTTCTAGTTCACATGAAAATTACATTCCTATTTTGTAAAATTGTGTTATTCATTGAAATTTATAAAAGTGAAGTGCAAAATTACGATTTGAATTTAATAAATTGGTCTACAGTTCTAGTTTACACAAATTGGGTCAATACCACTTGAAAATTACATTCAAATTATGTAAAATTGTGCTATTCGTCGAAATTTACAAAAAGAAGTGTAAAATTTCGATTCATATTTAATAAATTGGTCTACAGTTCTAGTTAAAATGAATTGGATCACAATCACTTGAAAATTACATTCGTATTATGTAAAATTTTGTAATTCATTGAAATTTACATAAAAGAAGTGTAAAATTATGATTTATATTTAACAAATTGGTCTACAGTTCTAGTTCACATGAATTGGATCACAACCACTTGAAAACTACATTCAAATTATGTAAAATTGGCTTATTCAGTGGAATTTACAAAAGAAAAGTGTAAAATTACGATATATATTAAATGAATTGGTCTAAAATTGTGCTATTCATCGAAATTTACAAAAAAGAAGTGTGAAATTACAATTCATATTTAACAAATTGGTCTACAGGTTTAGTTCAATTGAATTGGATCACATTCACTTGAAAATTACATTCGCATTATGTAAAATTTTGTAATTAATTGAAATTTACATAAAAGAAGTGTAAAATTACGATTCGAATTTAATAAATTGGTCTAAAGTTCTAGTGTTCTTTGGTTCTAAGATGCTTGATGATAATCATGTTTTTCCGTAAGATTCAATACCAAGGTGTGTGTATTGTTATCTTAATTAACGACAATTTGGTTTCTTAAGGTCTTACCTAGTATGGACCTTAAAATCGTATACCATATTTAGCACGTAGATAGATAGATTAGAAATAGGGGTTGGTATGGTTTAACTCTATCACTGTGTTTTTTAGTTGATTCAATTTTTCCTTAAGCAAACAATATTTCCGTTACTTTAAAAAGTTTCACATTATTTTCTTGTCTTGTACTAAACTCAATATTGTTGTTGCAGAGGCTTCAGCCTACTCTCTAAAATAATTACAAACTGTGTATATACATATTTAAGTATTATTGAAATAAATGAACTATGAACTAACTCTGTCACTGCAGCCACAGTTGGGCCTATTGTGTCGTCCCTCCGGATTGACTATTTTGCGATTTTGCGAAGAGGAATGGTCAGGAATTCCGATGGGCCCATGAAACCCTGACTGAAGTGACGAAGTCTTTTGTGAGCTAAACCCTCACATTCACAGAGGATATGCTCTGGTGTTTCGTCTTCGCCATTGCATATTCTGCAAATTTTAGTCTCAGAGAGACCAATCCTATTAAGATGCTTCCTCATGTGACAATGTCCAGTCAGAGCTCCCACTAGGGTTCGGGTCTGATATCTGCTTAATTTTAGATAATCAGATTTTTTTTTTCCGAATGCTTTGGCATAAAAAGCTTTGAGTGCCTGTTGCCCGGTGCCAAGTCCCAGTGAATGGCACTTTGCGATTTTTGCCACATTCGGATGTTCATTCTGGCTGTGCTTAATGGTAACAAACAGAATGGATATGGTCCCATGAAGTCAGCTTCTGAACCTTTCCTAGCCATTAAGTCGGCCATTTCATAACCTTCATAGCCGCTGTGTCCCGGAATCCAAATGAGGTTAACTCTGTTCTTATTTCCGAGTTCAATCAGGCATTGGAGGCAATTCTATAGCATGAGTCTCCGCCTGAAAAACAATGGATGTTATGTGCATGCTACAGTAGAATTTGACATTTGGGCGCACTCCATAAACTCCTGCTCCTACACCTTGATCTGATTTAGATCCGTCTGTGTACCAGATTATGGATCCTGGTTTTGGAGTGGGTTTGTTTATGGTCCAATCCTCCCTTACAGGTAGGACAACTTTGAATGGCCTTGTCAAATTAAATTCGGGTCCTTATTGAGTTCCGCGGAAAGAGTTGGGCAAGCTGTTTTGCGCCCTTTCTTCTGAATTTTTAAGTGTAGAGGTGATAGGTTGAGAAGCACCTCTAAGGCAGCTGTGGGAGTGGTGCGCATCGCCCCAGTAATACCCAGGCATGCCAGTCTTTGTAATTTAGTCAGCTTAAGCTGAGCAGTTTTCTGCTTTGTTTTCTTCCACCAAACGGATTCCGCGTAAGTTATAATGGACCTCGCAACGACGGTATTTTTCCAGTAGGTTAGTTTTGGACTCAGTCCCCAGTTTTTGCCGAGAAGACTCCTACAGGTCCAGAGAGAGATTCTGGCTCTTTCAAGAACTTTGTCCAAATGAGTATTCCAAGTGAGGTTTTCATCCAGGATGATTCCCGGGAATTTTACCTCACTAGCATACTCTTTGGATTCTCCAAAAGGAGTAGACTTATATAACTTGTCCTTACACCTCCTTTGGTGACTGCAACAATTGTGCTTTTCTTTAAGTTGATACCCAATCCTGCTTTAGTGCACCACGTTGCTACCTGGTTTATGGTATTCTGAACTAGATCTGTCACCGTCTCCTCAAATTTACCTCTAACAAGGATGGCAAGGTCGTCAGCGTAACCCTGTACCGTGACTCCGGATTTTATTAGGTCTTGAAGAAGGTCGTCCATTACTAAGCACCGCAGGATGGGTGATAGTACCCCACCCTGTAGACAGCCTTTCGCAGCTGTGACTGAAATATTTAGCACGTAAATTTAATGTGAAAAAATATTAAATATACTGTACATAAAGCGTTTATTTTCACGAGTAAAAATTTGAATTACATACGTAAGATTGAAAATTACATAAAATTTTATTTTTACATATTTTTGTAAACACAATTCGGAAAGTAGCGATGATGCATTGTGTTACTACAAAATTTTTGGACAAGAAAGATACCCATGGATCTATTATGAACGCTTGACAAATAAAGTTTGCTGAAAGTAAACTTTTTTAAGGAAGCGGTGGAGTATGGAAGTGGAGGGGATAAGGATTTTTCAAAAACATCACGTCTCATATCTTAAGAACAATGTAAGTTAGATGCTTAGAATTTTTACCAGAAGTAGGTCTAAAAGATCGCTAGTAGGAATTTTTTTTTGAGGATCTGGGTGTAAGGGGTGAGGGTAGGGGAGGGTGAAAAGGAAAACGTTTCGATTTTTATATCTCGAGAACCTATAATCATGGAAAGCTGAAAATTGGTATTTAGATAGAGCTATAGTAGTGGCGTGCTGGAAAATAGTGGTAGTATGCTACGGGGGGAGATGTTTTTCCTATCTATAGAACGACATGTGCAAAAAAGTTGTAACTTGGTGACTATACTTAGATCCATTGGCGAAGTAATTTAGAAAAAAAAAATTTTGCAAATATCTATTGGTGTACGGAAGGGGGCTAAAAAAGTGATCAGTGCAAACGAAATGCATACATTTTCACGAATTTCGTCATATCTTTTAGGTCTTCTAAAATTAAGAATTGATTTTCATTTTAAATATTCCTCATATCAATACCTAGAAAGCGTTTTCAGAGTTTTTTGAAATTCGACCCCTAAGGGGTGTAAAGAGGTTCTATACATTTTAACGAATTCAGGTCTGGTTAGATATGAAATAACTTTTCACTTCCACGGGCTTGTTTTATAACCGACTAAAACTCGTTTTAAAATTTTTTCCTTTTTCAACCCCTAAGAGGTTATAAACGGGTTAAACCCGTTTTCACGAATTCCGGTATATCTCTTTGGAGTGATAAGACATCGAATTGGTTTTCACTTCCTCGGGCTTTCTTTGTATATATTTAAAAAAACCAGAGTGTTGTTCTTGAATGAATTGAGCGAATTTACGGCGATGTGAATGATCGGCCGGTTTAAATTTTGCACCATTTGCACTTTGTAAGGCTTCAAAGCCAAATCTTTACCCAAAATTCGCCATGTGGTCGTTGTGGATAACTCCAATTATTGAGAACGTCGAGGAATTGATAAATTCGGATCTTCTTCAACACTGTGACTCACGGTTGCGATGTTTTCACTTGAACGACCCAGTCGAACACGCGTTGGTGTTGGCACATTAAGTACCGAGCCTGTCGACTCAAATTTATCGACTAAATTCTTAATAGCGGTCTCAGAATGACGATTATGTTGACCGAAAATATCACGAATTTTACGATTTTGCCCCTATTGAAAATCAAGGTTCTTGTTGAAAAACCCTTTATAAGGATTCGATGGCAAGAATTTTCACTAGTATACATAATTCGTAGATTTTAAAATTGGTTTCTATATCGCATATATAGAAAAATCCTCAACAATACCACCAGCTGTAAGGGTGCTTCTGATAGTAGGCATGATAAACCCCCTCTGACGAGTCTATGTCATTCGATGACGAAACAGCTCATTCGGACCTAGTCCAACACAGCCTTTTTAACTGGCTTCTCCAGTGAAGGTTTTCCATCTGTCATGTCCCCAAGGGTAGTAGCCAGGACAGCGATTAATGACCAGTCGGGGATTTCGTGTTGGAGTTTCAAACCAGAAACTCCTCTGACGCCAGAAAACAAGAAAAAAACTTCTTAAAAAATAGTGCTGATTTTTTTTCTAATTTTTCAGTTTAAGGTTCAAATTATTCAAAATTTCCAAAATCCTCATAATAGTATATTTAGTATATTTCTAAATAACTGGCCAAACCATTAAAAATTTAATATTAATTTTTCTTAAATGAGATATTTTTGTCCCATTCCTTAAATACAGAGTAGTTCATCTAGAGTTTAATAGTTTGTTTTTGCGATTTATCGTTCCTGTTTGAAGTTTTCTGATTTCTTCAAAACATCAAATTTGCAGCACCTTTCGGTTTAATTGTGAGGAATAATTTTGCCCGTCCTACCGATATACGTTGCGGTCCATTAAGAACAATAATATCAAGTCGGAATTCGCCTTCTGGTAAAACGGCCGGAAACATTGCTTCGTTTAATTTTAATCTCGACATGTTTATGAAACCCTGCAAATAGAACATAATTGTGACGTGGTTCATACGAAAATATTATTAAATTACTGAATATGGGCACCGTGGTCCAAGGTTACTATTTGGTTGAACTAAAGGCCAAAAAATTTTAATTAGGTTCGACTTGGTTGTACCACGAAGATAACCACAAAAATTTTCTTCGGCATCGATTAAAAATGGGCGATAAAGCGCGTTAAATTTTCTAAAGACAGAAATTCGAACCTAAAATTAAGTAATAAATTATTAAAGATTTTTGCTTTTAAATAATATAAAATCATGAACTTAACGAATATTGCGTTTAGTGTTATATTTGGCAAAAGCGTAACATACAACGTATGGGTTCGAAGAGTGCGACTCTCAATTGTTGTAAAACATGTAATGTTGTAAGTTAATCGTGGATCTGCTTGATCACAGGCTATTCTCGTTACAGATAAATCGTATAGTTCCTATAATTAATTCTTATTATTTTAAATATAATATTTTTATTTATATAATAATAATAAATTTTCACATACTCGCACCCAAATATAAATTTCAAATTATTTTTTTTTATTTAAATAGTTTAAATAATAAAGGTTTTTTTTACTAACTATATTTATGGATTACTTACGTTTGCAGCAGAATTAGGCAAATAAAATCGAAGTAAACCGAAAAATAGAAAAATTGGCCAAACTTTATTAGCACACATTTTGAAAGTTACGAACCGTCGTAATACTTTGATGACTCTGAAAGAATGCAATTTAACTGTGTTGTTTTGTACTCGATTTTGTATTTAGAAACCACATTATTTTCTCGTTAAACATTTTTATTTATTTTTTTAATTTTAGTTATTTTACCATTTATTGCTATTAATTTGTCATTAGTATTATGGTAATAATGATGAGGAAGAGTCAGTGTAATGATTGGACAGAAATACGGTTATTTGTCACGCCATGTTAAGTCAAGAGGGACGCGTTCGTCAGTTATTGGCCGTTAAAAAGGAACAGATAAGAGAACAAATAAACTGCTTACGGATAGAGTAAATTATGGCGAGATTCCTCGGTAGAGATGCCGCTACTTAACTAGCTACTCAAATAGTTTCTGCTATCGCACAACTGCTGGCGCTGCTATTATTCTGCCATTCAATCAATATAAGTAGTTAACTGGTGCATTAGGTCCGTCAAATATTTTTTGTTTATTTTCTACGATTTTCTGTTGGTACAAAAATGTATACTCACAGAAAAAGATTTTGAAGCGATTATACAGAAAGCCTATCAAGTAAAACCAATTCGACATCTCATCAGATCTAAGAAATAACTCGGAATTCGTGAAAATTTACGCAACGTCCTTATACCCCTTTAGCGACTAAATGTCAAAAATTTAATTCTATTTCATTATTTAGAAAGTTCGTAAAACCAATTCGATAATTCGTAGAAAACCCTTTTATCCCCTAGTCTAACCCTTAAGTTTATTTTTAGTCGTTCACATGCATAGCACACCAAAGTATAACCAATTCGATATCTAATTAGACCTAAAAGATATGTCGGAATTCGTAAAAATCTGGACAACCACCCTGCAATCTCCTCATGATCGAATATCAAAACATGCTGAAATTGGTTTTTAGACGATTATATGAAAAGTCAATGAAAGTAAAAACAAATTCGATATCTCATTAGACGTAAGAAATATGTCACAATTCCAAACCTGTACAAAAATGCAGAAATCTATCAGAATATTGTATCATCTTATCAACAGAAAGTGTGCGTTGTCGATGGAAAACAAATTGCTGGGATACAAATCGGTCATGCGACCTATCCTATTATACGGAGCACCAATTTGGATCAGTTGTGCCAAAACATTTAAGAAAAAACTTCAAATTGTCCAAAATAAATGTTTAAAAATAATCCAGGACAAATCGTGGCACTTTTCTACTAGGGAATTACATAAGATCGCAATTCTACCTACGGTTCACGACATTATTTCTAATATTTCATCTAAGTTTGCCTCAAAATGCAGAAACTCGGAGAACCCGCTGATTGTCTCTAGTATCAACAATACCTTAGTTATAAAAGGTTTTGAATTACTTCAGTTAAGTTAATTTTAATGTTAGTTTTAAGTCTAGTCTTAAGTTATAGTTTAAGTAACATCCATGAGGTTTTTTCAATTCCCATTTTCCTCGCATTATTCATATCACCAAATTGTAACTGATTAACTTCTTGTGAAAACTAAACAATAATTGCGAATTGAAAAGGCCGCAGGGTCGCATTATTTAATATATCTTAAAATATAAAAAAATTTAATATGGAATAATAAAAATCAAATCTAATCAATCAAATCTATGTTAGAATTCGTAAAAGTATGCACTCCTCACTGGGATTTTTTCGTTTTTGTCCCAGCACCAAAATCACAAATGTTTCGGCTTAAATTATTTCCTAGTGCATTATATACAGGTGCACACTTTCAACTTTTAAGCACAAGTCGTTCCTGAGATAGAAAAACACCACTCACCCCCGTACCACGTAAAAAAAGATACTAGTTTTCAACCTTTCGATCTTTGTAGCTCTCGAGATATAAAAATTGGAATATGTTGCTTTCTATCCTCACCTTCATCCCTTATACTTCCACAAAAAAGAAAAAAAAAATTGGGCCTACTTCCTGTATAAAATCCCGGATCCTATTTGAAATAGTTCTTGAGATGTCAACCGTAATTTTCTTAAAAATTCTTATCCTCGCACTTCCGTAGGGCTCAAAAATTCTATGTACTCGTACATCATACTATTCATGTAATTCGTTCGTGAGATATCGTAATCGAAAATTTCTCACACCTTAACCCTATGATCCAAAATGTTTCTTCAAAATTTCACTTCACAATACTTAGTTAAGAAAACGAACTTATTTTTCCGTTTTTATTTAACCTGGACATTGTTTTCGATGTAATTCGCCTGTATTTCAATAACGTCAAGAAATCTTGAAGATAAGAAAATTAATCAAAGGCAAAGAAAAAACTTCACCAGAAGTTCACCGACGTCGGTCATTCGGTCCGTGGTATGCTGTATTATGGCATGAACCGTTCAGCAGTTCTGAATTAAGTATGCTTCGATTCCAGCCTTCTAGTTTTCCAACGACATTGTTTTCACCCAACACAGGTACCTCTCAATTGACAATTGACGAAATATTTTTGGGCAAATACTTTCCGTAGCCGTCTATGCCGTATGTGTTCCAAATGTCGATTTTCTAGCATAACCTGTATAACATAAACAAGTACTGAAATTTAGTACTGCATACCGAAACTTATCCAGAATTGCAAGCTCCGAGAACTGTCAGATTAAGTCCAGCAAATCAGTACTGACAATAAGAATTTGACATGGACTCCGAATCTTGAAACTATTCAGAAATGGTTAAAATTTCTGGAATTTGTTGTTAGGAGGACCAGCAACGTGGAACTATAAATTTTAGTTCTGTACCAATTCTGCCTTTCTTAATTGTTATTTTGCATTTTTTCAGTTCTTAATTTTCACACTTCAGTTCTGCTACAGTTCCTATTAGATTAATTTTTTTGTTTAAATAAGAAACTGTCTACAAATAATCAATGAATTGATGTCCTTTTACAAAAACTTCAGGATCTGCTTAAAAGTAATAAAACACAATTTGGTAATAATTAAAATAATTTAATATTTTCTAACGTAGAACACAGCTTTCTTCGTCATTATAGTACCTATTTAATTTTACTTTATTATTTCAATAATACAGTATTGTATTGAGACGGAGGTACAAGATAATCGTCTACGAATTTCCTCGATGAATATATCCAATCTGCCACCATCAGTACTGTGTAAGCCTAAAGAGATCAAGAGAATTATCCGCACGCTTAAACCAAAAAAAGCGCCTGGCCACGATGGGATAGTCGTGCCCATGATCAAAAACCTGACAAACTCAGCAATAATTTACCTGAATTTTATTTATAACTCCTGCCTAAAACTAGGCTATTTTCCGCAGGTATGGAAAGTAGCAATCGTCACACCAGTACCCAAGCCAGGTAAAGACCTTACTAATCCAACAAGCTTCCGCCCAATCAGCCTCCTACCTATATTAGGCAAAATATTCGAAAGAATAATCCTGAAGCGAATATTAGACAAAATAGAAGAATACAAAATCATTCCGAACTTCCAATTTGGCTTCCGCACCAAACACTCTACAGTTCACCAACTACTGAGAGTCAAATCAAAAGTTAAAGATGCTATATCCCGAAAAAAATCTCTTGGCATGGTAACTCTCGACATAGAGAAGGCGTTTGATAGAGTGTGGCATGATGGTCTTACATATAAACTGAGAAAGTTCAATATGCCACCATACATATGCAAAGTTATAAGCTCATTCCTCGCCGACAGATCGTTCAGAGTAAAGATTAAAAGCAAATGTTCAGAAAGCAGAGACATACCCGCAGGAGTACCACAAGGCTCTTGCCTAAGCCCAACACTCTTTAATTTATACACTGCTGATATGCCTAAGGCTGTCAACTGCGACTTAGCAACATTCGCTGATGACACCGCAATTTTAACTACAGCATTGGAACCACAAATTATCATCAATAACCTCCAAGAGCAGCTTGAAACCTTAAATATATTTTACCAAAAATGGAAGATTAATCTTAACACCTCTAAAACTCAAGCAATATATTTCTCGAAACGTAGAGCAACTCGTTTCTTACCACCCCCAAATTTAAACATATTAGGTGCTTCAATACGTTGGGCAAAAGCGATCAAGTACTTGGGACTGCACCTTGACACTAAGTTAACATTTCAGTACCATATAGAACAAACCACCTCAAACACCTCGAAAAGTATTAGAATTCTATACCCACTTATAAACAGGAAATCTAAGTTGTCCCAGGAAAATAAGCTTCTATTATACAACTCTGTAATGCAACCCGGTCTAACATACGGAGCGCCAGTTTGGATAAACTGTGCAAAGGTCCACAGACAGAAGCTTCAAATTATACAAAACAAATGCCTCAAAATTTTATTAAACAAACCATGGCATTTCTCGACTCGTCTATTGCATGAGATATCTGGATTACAACAGATCAATGAACGCATCGCGAAACTTACTAGCCAATTCCAGAGTAATTGCGCCAACAGCGAGATTCCACATATTTTATCACTAACAAATAATCTGTAAGTTATGTCCACATAATTAAATTACGTTATACTAAATTCAATAGAATTTGTATTCAGATTTAAGTATTAGTTTTAGTTAAGATTAGATTAGGTTTAATTGTAAAATAAAAGTTCAAAGGGTTTTTGAAAAAATTTTTTCCCTGAAAATGTCAAAAACAAGAATTAAACTAGTCTGCAAACATACTAGCATAAAGAATTAGAACTAAGCTGTAAAGATAATTTAATCTAAACCCTTCACTGTTATGAAAATGTAAAAGCAAACTTGTATATAATCATGAAATATAATTATCTATCTATCTATCTAATCGATTTTTAAAAAAAAAAATTGGCTACCCTGAAAATTTGTTTTTTCACGTTTCATGACTAGCAGACACGAAAAAAGCAAAAAAAAAAAACAGTCCGTCTGTCCGCCGTACGTCTACCGGTGTACGCAAAATTGTGTGAAGGCTTGTAGCATCCAATCCCTTAAAGCTATTTAGTTGAATTTTTTTTCGTGAGTAGAGTGGGTAGGCCCCCCGAAGGCACCAAATTCTGAGTTGTGGGGGTGTGAAGAGGGAGATGGCGGAATCATTTTAGACGGAAAATTTTGGTTTCTAGATCTCAGCAACCGCTTCTGCTAAGAAGCTGAAACTTGGAATTTGTATCGAACTTCAATAGTGGACCCATTTGTAAAAAAATTGCTGGGTGGCAGGGAGTAGGAGGAATAATAATGCGTCCAAAACGCTCGAAAGCCGAGATCGAGACATTCTAAAAACCATATCTCCTAAACGGTTAATGTCACGAAATTAAAACATAATGGACATCTGTAGATATACCAGGACAATAGATCAGAAACAAATTTTTGAGTGGCGTCAGTGGCGTGCGGGGGCGGGGGTGATTACGATATCTCACGAGCCAATTGCACTAGAGAAATAAAATTGGGTTCCTGAATTAAGGTTGACAAATAAAGATGATGAAAGTAAAATTTTTTAAGAGCGAGGTGGAGCATGAAAGTGAGGGGGATAAGAATTTTTTCTAAAAAATCCTGTCTCACATCTCAAGATCAGTGTAAGATAGATACTTAGAATTTTTACCAGAAGTAGTCCTAATTCACACCTATCAGAAAAAAAAAGTTTGTGGTGGGGGTGTAGAGAGTGAGGGTGGGGTAGGGTGAAAAAATATGTTCCGATTTTTATTTCTCGAGAAC
Source organism: Beris morrisii (assembly GCA_951812415.1). Lineage (NCBI taxonomy): Eukaryota > Metazoa > Arthropoda > Insecta > Diptera > Stratiomyidae > Beris > Beris morrisii. Next base: position 101,422,320 of record OX638313.1, on the reverse strand, counting down.
CTATAATGATATAAAACTGAAACTTGGTATTTCGATAGACACGTAGTAGTAGCATGTTGGAAAAATAACATTTTTTATAGGGGTAGTATGGTAGGAGTGTGGGGGGTGTTTTAGCTATCTATAGAACAGCTTATGCTACAAAGTTGAAACTCGGTATGTGTATGTAAATCAACTGGAAAAGTAATTTAGATAAAAAAATTTCAAATATCCATTGGTGTTCGGAAGGGGTGCGAAAAAAAATAATTAGTGAAAAGGGAATGCATATATTTTCACGATTTTCGTCATATCTATTAGATCTTCACAAACATTGAATTCATTTTTATTCTACGGATTCTTCATATAAATACTTAAAAAGCGTTTTCAGGATTTTTTGAAATTCGACCCCTAAGAGGGTGTAAAGGGGTTGTATACTTTTTCACGAATTCCGCCTTTTTCAGTCCCTAAGAGCCTGAAGGGTTGAACACGTTTCCACGAATTCCGTCATATCATATCTCTTAGGAGTGATAAGACATCGTATTGGTTTTAACTTCCTCGGGCTTGCTTTACATATATCTAAAAACTTATATCACGATTTTTGGATCTTCAACCCCCAAGTGGATGCAAGGGGGTTGCATATGTTTTCACAGATTCTTACATAGTGCTTAGATGTGATGATATATCGAATTCATTTTTACTTCCTAAGGTTTCCTATATAAATGCCAAAAAGCAAATACAGTATTCTTAGATATTCAATCTTGAGGGGTGTAAGGGGGTTGTACACTTTTCAAAACTTCGTCGTATTTCTTAGGTTTGATGAGATATTAGATCGCTTTTCACTTCCACTGAGTTTTATAATCGCCTACAAACCCATTTCTCAATTTTTCGATATTCAACCCCCAAGGATTTGCACATGTTTTCACAATTTTTGCCATCCCTTAGTTCTGATGAGATATAAAATTTGTTATTACGGCATTTGATGTAATTACCTAAAAACCAATTCCACGATTTTTTGAATTTCAAGAACCAAGGGGGTGTAAAGAGTTTGCTTACGTTTTCACAAATTTTTCAAAATCTCTCGTGTCTCATGAGATATCAAGTTGCTTCTTATGAAATCGTCTAAATTCCTGTTTCACAATTTTTTCGAAACTCCAACCCCAAGTGGAAGTAATGTGTTTGTATACGTTTTAATAATTCGTCATATCTCTTAAGTTTTATAAGGCTGCAAATTCGTTTTTACTTCTATGGGCTTTTAGTGTACGTAATAAACCGAAATTCGAAAAGTCTACACGGGTTTTTTCAATGTTTAATCGGCTAAAAAGCTCTATTTTAATTTTTTTTTTAAGAACAAAATTAACTTTCCAAGAAACCTCATAATTTCGAAACAACTGATGATATACTTCGATTTTGACCGCTCCCGAACTCTGACCCGAAAATAATAAAGTTTCACCCAGACCATTGGCATATTTTTTTTATTTAAATAAGAACTTGTCTACAAATAATCAATGAATTGATGTCTTCAGGATCTACTTAAAATTAATATTATAAAGCACAATTTGTTAATAATTAAAATAATTTATTATACTTGTATTGGAATTTTCTAACCTAAAAAACAGCTTTGTTCGCCATTTTTGTATTTAATTTTTTTTTGTTCCATACATAATTAGGTATGGTTCCATACACAGTTTTCAGCAAATAAATAAAATTTGCTCAATTTTTGAATTTTTCGTTGCATATTCGAACTGACAGAATATAGCAATAGCTTTCATCATTTGTTTATGATTTGAAATGACATTTGCAGGATTTTTAATCTCAATCACTTCCTTTCTACCAGTACTGTATCAGTTCTGAGTTTTTGTCAAAATAAAGAGTGGTAGGATATTAGCAATCAAATAGTAACGATTTTGGAAAGTCTGGATTATACATTTGAACCGTTTTTGACGCATTGTGTCCCCCAAGTCGATTATTTTTTTACAAACGGTTCCAGTGTCATAGCACTATAATAATTCCAAGTTTCAACTTTTTAGCATGTGCCTTTTTAGTGATATAGAAACAAAAAATTTCCGTCATCCCTTTTATACCACCCTCCAAAAGTTACCAATAAAATTAGTTCAACGAATCTACCTACCAAACAATTTTCATTTTAATATCTCAACTAGTTTGGCAACTACAAGCTTTCAAACCCGTTTTCGTACAGCATATACGGCGGATTATTTTTGGGGGTCTCCTAGCCCTGAAACGTGAACCTCCAGAATTTGAGGGTAGCAATTTCATTTTTCAAATTTCATGTCAATCATAAGACTTTTATTAAAGAGCATTTGCTTGATTTGCTGAAACATTAGTCTGTCTATAGACACGTCTCAAAAGAAGCAATTCGAGATTTTAATGGTGCTAGTATAAGGCCCAGAACATCAATAACTTTCGGTGGAATTACAAAATTTTAGCACATTAAAGAAAACCGTTCTTGTGCTTAACTAGCAGCAGTAAAGCGATTCAAATAGAAATTATTTGGACCTCGCTTTTCGATTCTGTTCGTTAGGAACTCGACCAAACTCCACTTTTGATTTCATGGCCCATAAAATTTCGGGCCTTCCCAAATGTTTGTACATTTGCGCCCTATCATTTCGAAAGATAAATCTGAATGATGTTCTTAATTTATCACGACTAGTCGAAGATCTTATTTCCTGTACGCAATAAATTGCGGACAGTAAATCGCGGACTGTAAATACCGTCCGACGCCGAATGTGTCCAATGTCACGCATTTTGAGACAATAGAAATCGGACAATAGTTTCAAGCACTTTGTTACCGAGTTGTACACGTTGTGGGCTTCGCCGTAAACACTTTCATGCCCATTGAGGAGGAGGCCCATAAATCTTTTTTTGCGACAATTTTATTCTATTTGCACTTCAGGTATTGTCCGTGAGTGAGCGCCAAAGTAAACGGAAAATGAAGTAAAACGAACGAATTCCACCCACAATTGCGAACCATTCGCCGTATTAACACACGTCCTATTTATGCGCAGAAATTTATTCACCAACGTTTTTGGAGCGTTTCGAAATCGAAAGACGGCTTGGTCAAATCGTTTATTATCTTTTAGACCTATGGGAAAATGTGCTAAGACGTTTTTAATGTCTTTTTCTTGCCAGCGATCATTTCTTTCAAGGCCCATAAAATACGTCTTAACTGTCAAGTGCAGTGCCATTCTATTATTATGGAAAAAATTTGAACTTTGTTTTATTAAATAAATATTTATCGTTGTTGTGAACGCGCTACGGAGTTGTGATTCATACGCTTCTTTCAACGTCGTACCAACAGAACAGACTTGTACCTGTACAGGTACGGGCAGCAATCTAGAAGACAATAGAAGCGCTAAGTTTAAGAAAGTTTTACACATCGTAAGGTGTAGATACTCTTTTAACTTGATTAACTTTGGAATCGTTTTTTATCATGATCCTTGAGGCAATAAATTTTTTACAAGGACCGTGTTTCAAAATGCGTATATACGAGTATAACATATAATTTTCCGGGAAAGGGCACTAATGACTTCGCATGATGACATTCATCATGAGTTTTCTGGTCAATCTTGCTTGAAATTGGCACATCATTCGAACGAAAACTGTTTCAATTTCCGTCATACCAACTGTCGTAATAATCGTCGTAACGACTGTCATGACAGTCATAATGACCGTCATAGTGATGAGTGTTATGAAGATTTAAGAAGTTGGTTTTTTTCAAATGGGGATGATAAAATGTTGGTTCGAATCGTACCTAGTCGTGAACTTTGTATTACCCGTGAAGTAGCTTGTTCCTCATTAAATAAATTATTTTCATTGAATATTCTGGATTCACTTTTGTGGCAGATTTCTTTATTATTTTTTAATAATAAAGTATTGTGATCGACCTGAAATTTCAAAAAAATTTGCTACCCTGAAATTTTGTATTTACACGTTTTAGGACTAGTAAACCCCAACAAAGCAAAAAAAAATGTCCGTCTGTCCGCCCTAGACGCCGTACGCAAAGCCGTTTGAAGGCGCGTAGCTGACAAACCCCTTGAGATATTATATTAATATTTTTACGGTAGGTAGATTGGGTGAACCGCTACGACTGGTGTCCTTTGTGTGGTGTGAAGGGGGAGGGGTGAGGGGGATAGGGGCTGATCGTTTCAGACGGAAAATATTGGTTTCTAGATCTCAGGAACCACTTATGATAGGAAGCTGAAACTTGGAACTTATGTAGAACTATAATAGTGGACCCATTTGCAAAAAAATGGTTGATATAGGTGGAGGGGTGTGGGAGTGGGGGAAAACAATGAATCCGAAACGCTTGAATGCTTAGATTGAAACATTGTAAAATCCATACATCCTGAACGATCCATGTCAGAAGGTTGAAAATTTGTGGTGGTCTTTAGGGATACTTCGAGATTAGACAAGGGCTAACATTTTTAAGGGAGGTGATGGGGTGTGGAATTAGAGGGTGAAAAACTTTGGACTGCAATATCTTCCGAATCATATGGGATCACAAGCGGAGTCTACTGAATGAAAACTTTTTGAGGGGGGAGGTGAAGCAGTAGTAGAAAGGTAGCAATTTTTTAAAAAAATTAATTTTTATATCTCAAAAACCGTACCAGATATGATCTTGAAAACTTTACAGGAGTTGGAGTCAGTAGACCTCTAGTAGGGAAAAATATTTTGGGTATGTGGGTGATGGTGAAACGGGGTAGAAAGGAAAACATTCTGATTTTTATTTCTCGAAAATCGTAATGAATAGAAAGCTAAAAATTTGCGACTATACATATAGACCCACTATAGAGACACCCTAGGAAAATAAAATTTTTTGATTAGGGTAGCAAGATACGGGAGTGAGGGGTGGTTTTTTATTTCTCAGAAACGGCTCATGCTAGTAGTTGAAACTTAGTAGGTATAAGCAGATGCGCTACTAGAGCAATTAAAGCAATTAAAGCAAAAAAATAAGTTCAGATTTTTATTGGCGTTCAGAGGTTGAGTAAAAAAAATGTCCGTGAATCCACATTTTCCCGAATTTCGTTAAAAATTTGGACATGTCGAGCTATCAAACCAATTTTATTTCTGTGGGTGTATAAGCGCCTAGAAACTTTCTTTAAAATTTTTTGGTATCCAACCCCTACGGGGGTGTAAAGATGTTGTGTACATATTCACGAATTCCGACATATTTCTTAGGTCTATTAAGATTTGGAATTCACTTTCACTTCTAACCCGGAGGCTATTTGGAACGTTATTTCTTAGGTTTTCAGTTGCATAGTAACCTCCATCGCTTCTCAGCATTAAATGCGTACCGGACTTCTACCCATAAAATAATAAAGTTGCGCCCAGTTGACCGATTTTTTTGTAAATTTATGCACGAGATTAGCTTAATTCAGAAATAGAACAATTCGGACAAAGTTTAATTCATTTCGGGCAGTGCAGCTCAGTTAGAGAAGCAACATTAAAATATTCCTGGTTCAGAATAATATAACCGATTTCATTTTGAATTTTGGTTGAATGATAGGATAACAACCTATCTCCGGAAAAATGTATACTGTTGTCGAATTTTCATGGAAAGATGGTACTGTTTAAAAAAAATTATTCGAGAAAAACAGTCCAAGGTCCGACACGTAAAATAGTAAAATATTGTTGCCTTGCTCCCACAAAGAAAAACAGGAATCAAAAAACTGCTCCTTTATTCAATAAACAATTTCCATTTGGGTTCTCTCGATATCTTGAAGATAAAATTGTAAAATTTAATTCTGAAACATATTAATTCAATCCAGACAAAAATTAAATAATTTCAGTTAAATACAGTCTCAAATTTTCAGGATAAAATTTTATTTTCTCAATGTTTTAAGATAGATAGATACGTATTTTTCATAGTATTAAACATTTTGTGCTTAAGCTAACTTATAATTATTCTATGCCCAGACTTTCGTCTTGTTATTAAATTAAATTATAGCACGGGGGCTGATTTCTCAATGTTTTATTTTTGCCTACTTAGTGATAGGAAGATAAACGAAAGTACAAACGTAGAAAAATTAATACTGCTGCGGAATTGAAAATTCATGTAAAATGAGATAAAGATTAATTTAATTCTGTCACGGATTGTTTCGGTTGAAAACCTATCCCGGAAAAAAATCTAGACAGTATTTCTATCTGTTCCCGGAAAAAAGTTCAAATTCAGAAAATTTCAGTACTGCTACGGAATTGAAAACTCATGTAAAATACGATGAATGTTAATTTAATTCTGTCAGGGATTAAATTTCGCCACGGTTTCGACATCGAATTTTAATCTACCCCTAGAATTTACAAACTTAGAAAAATCAATACTGCTGCGGAATTGAAAATTCATGTAAAATGAGATAAAGATTAATTTAATTTTGTCACGGATTGTTTGGGTTGAAAACCTATCCCAGAAAAAAATCTAGACAGTATTTCTATCTGTTCATGGAAAAAAGAACAAATTCAGAAAATTTCAGTACTGCTACGGAATTGAAAACTCATGTAAAATAAGATAAATGTTAATTTAATTCTGTCAGGAGTTAAATTTTGCCGCGGTTTCGACATCGAACTTTAATCTACCCCTAGAAAAAAATCTACACTAAATTTTGGTAGAAAATCCAGATAATATGAATAGAGGATGATGTCTAAAAAAATGATTTAATAATTCAATCGAGGAGACCATGTCCCGAAAAGATATGTAGTGTCATAGAAAAGGGGTTTAGTTGCTAATGTTCATACTAATGTCGAATATAATGTTATAGGCACACGGCCACGGAAAATAGTTGATAGAAAAGAAACTTCTTTTTAATTGAATAAACAATTTCCATTTGTTTGTTTTTTTGTTTGTTTTGTTACAATTATGTGGAGAATTTATTTAAATTTATGGAATAACGAGGAGGCTATTTGAAACGTTATTTTTTAGGTTGTCAGTAGCATAGTAACATACTCCGTATCTCAGCATTAAACGCGTACCCCAAAAATAATAAAGTTGCACCCAGACTGTTGGCAGATTTTTACTATTTGGTGTGGACTGATAAAACTGTATGAGCTAAATTTGTATAGTGAACCTGAAAAGCAAAAATTGTTGAAAAAAATTAAGCCAGCCAGGTTCGGGGCTAGGCTAACTAAATATCCTCAGAATAAAACTTTTTGCAATGGTGGAATGCAGATCGAGGAAAATCCCTTTATTGCTCCCCCCCTTAAGTGGGTCTCTGTCCTATTCTCGAAAAATGGTATACAGTTCTCTTGTCCCATTCGAGAAGTTCGTGTGGTAGTCTGGACAGACCATTCTGATACCGGAAAATACGACAATACTTAAGGTTAATACTGTTGTGAATTTTTGAATTCTCATAGAAAAACCCTGGTCTAAAAATCAGACAGCATTTTGTTTTCACAATCTAAAGTACCTTGCTGCAGTGGCGTAGTATGTTCTTTGTGTACCTCCAGAATACTCAGATCGATTTTTCCGACTTTATAGTGTCGAACTACTCTGATTAATTTGAAGCTTAAACAGAATTATATTAAAATTTTCTTGCTACCCCCCATCAACCCGAAAATCATGTCTATATGCACTACTGGTTGCCTACATTCCCGTACTTCGACATCTTCCCTTAAATTTTTATTTTTAATACATTTCTAAAGGTGCTCTTACACGAGCGATTAAAATTGCTCAATTTTCAGCAATATTCGTCAATTTTGACGTCACGAAAATATGAAACAACACACAGGAACAATAGCAACAGGCGATGTGGATCAACTTCCATGAACTCGTTGCTTAATTATGAATAAAAATTATGAATAAAAAATAATATCTAGCAATTCGGCAATAAGGACTTACGCGACCAATTCAGTCTATGTATATGAACAACACGAAAGCAAACTTGACAAATAAATGCAAAACTCAAAACAAAACTTGACAATTTAATCACTGAACGAGAACAATTACTGGGAATTTTCCAAGTTAGTGGAAATACAACAATTATAGGGTGAGCAATACCAGCAATATGTGAAAACATTGCCACATTGCCTAAATATTGCCACACCTAGCATGATATTGCCCTGTATTGCTCCATTAATCGCTCCACTAGTTTTGGCATTAGTCCTCAGTCAATCAATTGCATGAAAAATTGCTTGTGTCAGAGCACCTTGAGGCTGTCATCAATCGGTAATTTAGTTTTACTTTTCAAACTTAAAGTATAAAAACTGAAAATTCTTGATCATCTTAGAAATTTTAGTTTGAAACCTCCAAACACCTCACCTGCAGCCCACTTAGTCTATTTAATGATACCTTCACAGGTTTATAAGTTATTACCAAAACATATATCAGAAAATATGCAACAGATGAACCTATTTATTTTCGGATTTTCCAGTAAAAGTTTTTCACATCGTTAGACTCGCACTGATACCGAGACGATTAGCGTCTTCTTCAGTCAGAAATTTCTTGAACAATCAAAAACTTAAGATCCTACCTACAAAGCCAGCTAAGAATACACCTCCTATGAAATATTTAAATATGGCAAACATTTTAAATTTATTTAAAAATGGTATTTGGGTACTAATCGAAAGGGGTATTTAACAAGGATATGCCCGAAAAATTTCATCCCTAATGAACCTAAAAATAAGGTCTCTAAACCATTATTTGAACTATGTAAACTCGAAAATTATTCACAAGGTGGGTATACACCTACGAATTTTAGGAATTCCCTGAACCATTTAGGGACTTTTCTGTTAAGATGTTTGGATACACTAAACTCCTCAGTTCTTCACCAAAACATGAAGTGAAGAAAAAACAACATGACTAAGCACTTACCCTCTCAAATGTACAAGTTTTCTTATATAGCGAGCATTGGGAATTTGTTAGATAAAATCATCGAGGGTATAAAAAAAACGAAAACGAAAGCCATCACCGGACCTAATACCCTGCACTTTTCATACATACACCTTGTCGTCGGTCGCCCCCAAGTCGTTAATCTTTGTTTACCGGCAATCATCTCTGTCAACACCTTTAACAGATTGAGACCGGACGGGATTTATGGGCTCCTTAAAGATCCTTGGGGGAAAAAAAATATTGTGGGTTCATCCAGTGGACTCAGGGGTCGAAAGGACGAATGTGTGCATATGTTGGGATAGGTGCAAAAAATAAAAAATGTAATGTCATCGACAGTTCAATTTTTTTTTATCAACAAACAAGATTTTGAAAAATAAATAAATTCTATGGCCATTTCGTGAAACGTATCTGAGATTCGAACTAAATTATTTGTGACATTGATTTTATCAAGATGTGAATTTAGTCTGGAGATTAGCTGTTCTAGCCAGTTTCTGTATCAGGTGAAAGTTAAACTAATACGTCTTGTCACTGATACAGTTTACGGCTAATCTTTGTATGGCTACTTCAATCTTATCTCCAAACGAGTACGAAGGAGAATAGATTTGTACAAAAGAGGCTGAATATATGCGACCTACCTACAAATAAACACCTCAAATGTTTTCCACCCAACTCCTAAACAAATACCTGATACATTTGAGCTGTATTGGTTTAGTAGAGTATCACGTACTCGGAAGTATCAGTGACAAAGTATCCGTTTAATATATCTGCGTCATTAATCTTTCAGATTGGTGAAAGGGACTCCATTGGACCACCTACTTCGTAAATAAAAAATCTGCCAACAGCCTGGGCGCAACCTTATTATTTTTTGGGTAGAAGTCCAAAACATTTTTAATACTGAAATGCGGTGTAGGTTACTATGCGACTGGAAGTCTACTGGGCCTAACTCCTGTAAAATTTCTAAGATCATATCTGGTACGGTTATTGAGATATAAAAATTAAATTGTTTGAAAAATTGTTATCCCCCCACATTCGTTCGCCACCTCCCCTCTCAAAATTTTTACATTCAGTAGACTGCACTTGTGATCTTATATACAGAAACCATTTTATCTCCCTGGTACAATTGGTTCGGAAGATATTGTAATCAAAAGTTTTTTACCCCACCCCTACACCCCACTTCCCCTCTTAACAATTTTAGCCCTTGTCTAATTTCCTAGTATCCCTTAAGATAACTGCAAAGTTTCATTCTTCTAAGATGAACGGTTCAGAAGATATGGATTTTAGAATGCTTCAATCCCAGCTTTCAAACATTTCGGACACATTGTTTTTCCATCCACTCCCACACCCCTCAACCCTTATCACCAATTTTTGGCAAATGGGTCCACTATCATAGTACTACATAAGTTCCAAGTTTCAGCCTCCTACCATAAGCAGTTCCTGAGATCTAGAAACCAACATTTTTCGTCTAAAACTCCTCCCCCCTCACACCTCCACCCTCCCAAAAGATACCAATCGTAGGGGTTCTCCCAATCTACTCACCATAAAAATTACAGCTTAAAATCTCAAGGTGTTTATGAGCTATGCGTCTTCAAACGGTTTTGCGTACGGCGGACGGCGTCTACGGTGGACAGACGGACATTTTTTTTGCTTTTTTGGGGTTTACTAGTCCTAAAACGTGAAAATACAAAATTTCAGGGTAGCATTTTTTTTGAAATTTCGGGTCGATCATAATAGGTACTACTTTATTATTAAAAAATAATAAAGTAAAATAATTGAGCAATGAAGTTTTTAAATTCTTGTTGTGTAGTTGCACTAGTTTTTAGACGAAATAATCCATGTTTTGCAACATTTATTTAAAAAGTTAGTTCAATGGATGTTCCTTAGATAGGATCTAGAATCTGTTTTGATAGAAAGCGACAATTCTTCCAATTTTCTTCTACTAGGCTGACAGCCTAAAACGTCCTTGGACTCTTCGAAGAATCTGCATTTGAACTTTGTACATTCCGGTCGACCTTTTGTTTAATATAAGTTTTCTCTCGAAGTTTCGCAGTACTGTTGATTTTTCTGGGGATTCGTTTTTAGCTCGTCCTTCAACACCCGGTAGTAATAATAATATTCAATGGCACAACAGCCCAAATTGGGCTTAGGCTTTGAAGTAATGCTAGAGTTACTTCATTACTAAACCAACGGAGCACTAGAAGGTGAAGTGGTCAGCCACACGCTCGTCCGTGATTATTACCCCGATTTTAACTCAGGTACTAATTTACAGCTGAGTGAACTGGTAGTCCGGCACCCAATTCCATTCTCGAAAATTACTTGTCGCCAAGCAGATTCGAACCTGGTACTAGGTGCACCGAAGCCAAGTGCTTTAGCCACTAAGCCACCCAGACCACACCCGGTAGTAGGAGGCTGGATAATTGAGAATGGGATTTTTTGGAATGGAATTGTTAAAAATTAAAATTTGGAAAAGTGTAGCACTGCACCCACGACTTCTGCTCACACTGGGATTCCAGAGCCATAAAATATAAAAGTAATAAATAATTTACTACGTCTGAGTGTTGTAAAACAAGTTGCGGAAGATTTTCAAAAATTTCTGAAACACATAATGAACCAATTTTTTTTTTAATTTAAACTTTTTTCGCTTCGATCTTCGTATTACTTCTCGTAGGGGTGTCGATTTCATAAATGAGTTTCTTCAATTATTTTCGAAGTCAATTTTGGTTAATTTCTGAAGAAAAGAAAACAGTTTAAAATACACTCAAAACGTCTGGCTTAATTATGTGGAATTGTATTAGTTCCACCTATCATTCATTTTCGAATCAAAACCGATTTGAAAAATAATTAAACCGTGAAACAGATTTTAACACTATTTCTGAAATCCAATTTTTTTTATCAAAGTGTTTTCCATATATGTATGTTAAATATGAAAGTACAGTAAAAAATTCGGTGAATATTCAAAGCTGTTGAAACAAACTGAAGTTACCATAGAGTCGATTATATATAAAATAAAACTCTTTATTTGTAACAAAAACAAATCAAAACTCCTACACTCTCATCAAATTTATTCGTAAATGATTCGAAAATAAATCACCGAAGCGAATTCACAACAAAAATAAATATCTAGCTGTACGATATCAACTTATGAATCTTCATTGTGGTTAAAAACAGTTCTCATACTCTTCACAAAAGCGAATGTACAAAAAAACTCTATATACTCACTTTGGTGAACGTTGAGTAAATTGTTTTTAAATCATCAGAATGAGAAATTTGTATAACTACGTGATTGACCAAATTTAAAGCCAAATATTACCGGCATTTTATTTAATATAGGTAATCAAAGAATAATCCGAAAAATTAAATTATTAAAAACTTTGACTATATGGTTTTATATTTTAAACTTCACTTGAACTTGGTTTCAACATAATCAGACCGACGGATTCACAGCATCTATTCTAATTCGAAAATGATTGGAAAGTAAATTATTAAACCGAATTAATTCTTCGAAATCGAATGCGCCAGGGACTTAAAAAAGGTGTACGTAATGCACATCCAATTGTGAAAGTTTATTGCGATACAAACGTGATTCACCCAATCTTCATTAAAGCGAATATATATAGAGCATTCTTTGGTGAACGTTAAGTGAATAGTTTCCGAATCATGTTAGAGATTTGTAAAATAATGTAGGTAGATTTGTTACTTTCAGCTAGAATCGAATTTGAGTCGCAGACCGGCTATTTATTTGTTCGTTCTCATTAACTCTTTGGATTTCACGAATAAATCAATTCAATCAAGTTTTCTTCATCTCAATTGTTCTCAGTTGGTTTTTTCACAAAGTTCGCTTTTTTTCACATTTGGCGAACCTTCGCCTTTTTTACATTTCACAAAAAATTCAAGTATAATCTTTTTTTTCCGTATTATTAAACTTTTCTTCATCTGTGGAGAACCCGCACCAAAATATTTTAAACGTGTTCTTCCTTTTCTTTGATGGCTTGATTTTTCGTAGTTTTCTCGCACTCACATTTTCTTTGCATTTCATGAAGAAACATCAGTAGTTAATTTTTTGTTTTCGCCATCAATCAATTTTTCTTCACCTGTGGTGAACCCGCAGCAAAATGCTCTCAGTGAGTGCTCTTCACAACATTCGATTTATCTTTCACCTTGGGTGAACTACCGCCATTTTCTCACAATTTTCGACATTCGACTTTTCTCCAACTTTAATGAACCTTCACCAAAAAATTTTATTGGCTGTAAGTGAGAGAAACAAATTGAGTCTTAGATGATGAACAGAAAACGGGCATGCGAAAGCTTTGTGTTTTTAAGACGAATTTAAATGTCGCGAACCAATGTGCTTCACATATGAGCCAGCTAAATGATTAATTCACGAGTAAACAAACAGAACGCTCAACGGTTCACCTAAGAATCGAAAGTGAATGCACCTGTGAACCTAATACTCCATCCAGGAGAATCGTTACTGATTCATTTGAGATACTTTTAGGTTGTAGGACGGTGTCGTAGTATAGATGTAATATAGATTTGACTCAAACCAGCGGCTGATTTTTTGGGGAAATGGTTAGATTCAAGGTCTAGCATTGAGATTGTAGAATATTTTTGGGCAAACCTATGAAGAGTATGCGTACTTTTAACGGCACAACTATTTTACTAGACATAGAACTTTGTTAGTTGGATAAATTAAAAGATGTTTAACTTTAATGTATTATTATATACATATAAGTTGAAATGTTACTTCCACATACTGCACTCTAAAACTTTTCCCTTCAGGAAACTCCTCAAGTTTTCTGTTTCAATGTGACCCCGATGCCTGTAATAGTGTTTTTCCACAAGTTGTTCTTTCCTGGCGATAGCTCCAGGAACTTACTTCTCGATTATTCATCTTCTGCACCACACGTCTACCTTGCGGGTTTCGAAGCAGTGCCTGTCTCGGGTTAATATATTCCTAAATTTAAAGTTTCAACTTTCTAGGCTAAACCGTTCCTGGCATAAACAATTTTATTTCTATCTGCCAGCACAATGCGAAAATGTGAAGACTCTTTCTCAGAAGGTACTTGAGGAATACCCAAAACTCAAGTGTATGACTGTGGATTTTTGGGTTTTAAAATAAACACTTGTTTTTCTTTTAAGTTTTATATCGGTGACAATATTATTAACAAATAATTGAGTAATAATTTGTTTAAAAATAAACTTAAATTGACAAATTAGCTGTCCTTGAAAAAGTATAACGTTGCTTCTCTGATTGATTTCTTTAAGCAACCAAAGTTTGTGCATATCATTGTTACAAATAACTTAAAAATTGTTCAAGGACTCTCTATACAACAAGCTTGTCTAAAATAGCCATTAATCATTTTCTGTTCAAATTTAAGTCGATGCATTCGACAGTTCAAACTTGTATAAATATTTTACCTGTGATAACCGCACACGAGAGTCAACGTTATTCATCTTCATCAGTGAACTAAATTTTGTAATATGTAAACATCAATTAACAAAAGGTTTTAGCAAATAGTCGTCTCGTATACTTTTCAAGTTTACCTTCTATAAAATCATAACTCATCTTGATAATTTTAACGAATTCATCAAATGGACCGAGCGCCTGTAGTTTATTGATTTTTTTTCTTCGTAGGTATCTCTGGAGAAATATTTAAAAATTTATTTGATGTTTGTGGCAATTATACTCTAGACTAGATTGATGAAATCATTTGATAGTCGTATATAAACACATTCGTTTTCAAGAGGGTTTGTTAATAACTTATAAAATTATTTTCAACATAATTTTTTTATAAATGTCAGTCAATTCGAAAAGTCATTCGAATACAGACAGGGATTAATTGAATTCAATAAGTCTTAACTTTAAATACTTTGTACAGAGATATATTATTTTTGACCAACCTAATCTTTGAGATTTCTTTGGTGAGATGCGTTGTAGGTTACTATGCAACTAACAACCTAAAAAATAACGTTCCAAATAGCCTCCTGGTTTAGGTTATCAGTAACTTACATCGCATTCCAGCATTAAATGCGTTGCGGACTTTTATCCGAAAAATAATAAAGTTGCGCCCAAACTGTTGGCAGATTTGTTTTTATTTATGTACGTATTTTACTTAATTATTTCAATAGCACGATTTTTGAGAAAAAAAAATTTGCTACCCTGAATTTTGTTTCACATTTCATGACAAGAATCAGTCCGTCTGGGCGATAAGAATTTTTCTTAAAAATCTCGTATCATATCTGAAGAACGGTTTAAAATTGATACTTAAAATTTTTATGAGAAGTAGGTCAAATAGACCCCTAACAAGGAAAACAAATTTGGAAGTTTCAGTGAAGGGGGTTGGGGATGGTGAAAAAGAAAAATTTCCAATTTTTACATCTCGACAACCCATAACGAAGGATAGCTTAAAATTAATATTTAGATAGAGCTATAGTAGTGACATGTTACAAAATATAATTTTTTAAATGGGTAGTATGGTACGAGGGTGGGGGGTGTTTTTCCTATCTATAGAACGACTTATGCTAGAAATTTGAAACTTGGAAGATGTATATAGATCTACTAGGAAAGTAGTTTAGATTAAAAAATTTGAACTATCCATTGGCGTACGGAAGAGAGCAAAAAAATTATCAAAGAAAATGAAATGAATATATTTTCACGAATTTCGTCATATCTCTTAGGTCTTCTTAAATATTGAATTAATTATTATTCTACGGATTCCTCACATAAATGTCTAGAAAGTGTTTTCGAAATTTTTTAAAATTCGATCGATAAGGGGGTGTAAAAAGGTTATATACATTTTCACGAATTCAGCCATATCCCTCAGGTCTGATTAGATATCGAATATCTTTTCACTTCCACGGGATTGCGTAATAATCGTAAAACTAAAACTTGCTTTTTTCCTTTTTCAACCCCTAATACAGTGTAAAAGAGTTGGACAAGTTTTCACGAATTACGTCATATCTTTTAGGAGTGATAAGAAATTGAATTGGCTTTTACTTTCTCACGCTGTCTTCATATTTATCTAGAAACTAATTTCAAGATTTTTGGATCTTCAATCTCCAAGTGGGTGTAAGGAGGTTGAATTTGTTTTCACAAATTCCTATATATTGCATAGATCTGATGAGATATCGAAATCATTTTTAGTTCCTACGGCTTCCTATCTAAGGGGGTGTAAGTGGGTTGTGTACTTTTCACAGATTCGATATATTTTTAGGTTTGATGAGTTATTAGATTGGTTTTCACTTCCACAGACTTTTTATTTAATCGTCTACAAAACCATTTGTCCATTTTTCGATATTCAACCCCCAAGGGTTTGCACATATGGTATTTTCAAAATCTTTGCCATCCCTTAGTTATGATGAGATATAAAATCGGTTATTACGGTATTTTATGTAATGGCCTAAAGACCAATTTCACGTTTTTTCGAATTTCAAAAACCAAGGAGGTGTAAATGTTTTGCTTACGTTTTCACAAATTTTTCAAAATCCCTCGTGTCCCACGAGATATCGAGTTGCTTCTTATAAAATCGTCTAAAAACCTGTTTCTCAATTTTTTCCAAATACAAACCCTAAGTGGAAGTAATGGCTTTGTGTACGTTTTAACAATTCGTCATATCTCTTAATTCTGATAAGGCAACAAATTCGTTTTTACTTCTATGGGCTTTTAGTGTACATAACATACCGAAATTCGAATAATCTACACGGGATTTTCAATGTTTAATCGGCTGAAAATCTCTACTTTAAATATTTTTTTGTAAGAACAAAATTAACTTTCTTAGAAACCTAATAATCTCGAAACAACTGATGATATACTCGGATTTTGACTGCGTCCCGGAGTATGACCAAATTACTTAATTCATACTTATGTTATATGATTATAACCGCTTCCCGAACTTTGAGCCGAAAAGTAATAAAGTTTTTTCCAGACCATTGGCAGATTTTTTTCAATAGAAGTAAAAGCAAATTCGATCTCATTGAACCTAAAAGATTTTCGAAATTCGTGAAAATTTGAACACCCCCCGGGAGTTTAATATCGAAAAATGCTTATATCGGTTTTCCCCGATTATATTTAAAGTCTTTAGATGTAAAAGTGAATTCTATATCTCATTAGACCTAAGAAATATATCGGAATTCGTGAAAATAACAAAAATGAAAAATTGTATTATTCTATTGTAGGATCCCTCTATTGTGGCTCTATTATAGGCGTATATTTTTAGCTTTTTAGGGTTCGCGTTTTTTTGGGAAATAAAAATCAGAATTCTTTTCTTTCCACCTCGTCCCACCATCACCCCCTTCACCAGTTCCCCCAAAAAAATGTTTCCTGCTAGAAGTCTACTGGGCCTAACCGCTGTAAAATTTCTAAGATCATATCTGGTACGGCTCTTGAGATATAGTAACGGATTTTTTTTGAAAAATGCCTGTCCCCCTCACTTTCGTGCTCTGGTTGGTTGGTTTACGTGGTGGCCCGTTTGCCGTAAACAGGGCCCAATTAGCACAGGAAACGCCGTTTTGATACCACAACTCGTTTAACCTGGTCGTTGAGGGCTGATGAAGTGGATATGTAGTTTTGCAGAGAATTTTTTTTGATTATCATCTCCATCCAGAGCAGTTCAAGAAGGCAATCAATTCTCCAATCTTGTTTCTCGAGATCTCATCAAGGCTGTTAAAGAGGGGTTTGCCTAGTGCTCGAAGTCTGGCTCTAGCTAGGGCTGGATACTCGCAAAGCAGGTGGACTACGGTTTCCTTCTTGTTTGTATCACCACAGATGGGGCAATTCACGTTAAAGGGAATACCCAGTCTGACCGCGTCGTCACCGATCGGCCAGTCTCCCGTGCTGACTGCCGTGACTCTGGGGACGTCCACACGGCTCCTACTCAAGAGTTCCTCTGTTCTGCTCCGGGAGTAGGTTTGGCATATCTTCCTAGATATGACACAGTTGGTCAGTCCTCTCCACCTGGAGTTGGCGTTTGTGAGAAAGTGGGTGGATATTTGGCGTTTAACTGTCCCTAGTGGGATCTAAACTGATTCCACCAGAGAGTCCTGAAGAGCAGAGCCTTGTCTAGCCTTTCGTGCTCTACATCCTCTCTCAAAAATTTATCATTCAATGGACTGCACTTGTACATACACAAACCGAATTTTATCTTCCTGGTTCAATTGGCTCGGAATATAACAAAGTTTTTTCGAATCCCAGCTATCAAGCGCTTCGAACACATTGTTTTCCCTCCCCACTCCTAATCCCTCAAACCCCTATCAACAATTTTTTGCAATTGGGTCCACTATCATAGTTGTACATAATTGCCAGCTTCCTAGCAAAAGTATTTCCTGAGATCTAGAAAGCAAAATTTTCAGCCTAAAACGCTCCTCCATCTCCGCCTCATACCACCATCCTAAAAAAAAACACTGGTAGGGGTTCAACCAATCTATCCACCAAAAAAATTCAACTGGTTTGTGAGCTACGCCCCATATCAATCCCTTTTGTGTATGGCGGATGGCGTCTATGGCGGACAAACGGACTTTTTTTGCTGTTTTGTGGTTTACTAGTCCCAAAATGTAAAAAACAAAATTTTAGGTTAGCAAATTAGCATGAGGTCATCCATGCAGCAGATTTTGACAGAGCTTCAATGTCAACTTGAAGCTCAAAACAATCAGTCGTGGAAGACAGAGTCTTAGACATTTTCAATATATCTCCATAAAATAGAGATCGACTAGAAAAGACATGAACAAGATCATTTATAAAAAGAGTGAATAACAGCGGACCCATAATGGATCCCTGAGAAACGCATAAGCTTGGCGTAAAGGTAAACTATTCGGCACCATGTAGTCTACCATATTCTTAGAGTTGCATCAACAAGATAAGAAGCAAATCTGTTGAAAGGAGGGATAGCAAAACCCATTGATTCTAGGTTCAAAACAGAACATTATGGGATACCTACTAAGTCAACAGCTTTCAAAAATTTCACTGAAAATTATGTGGACCTGATTGCGATCTACATACGTTCTGCTGACATATGAGCTAAACTACAGAAAGGTGGGGAAAAAATTTTGTTCCAGAACACTTACATGCCGAAAATGATCAAAAACTACCGTCTGAATAAGGCGTTCAAAAATGTTAGCTAAGGACAACAGTAAGGATATTTGTCTGTAGTTTTGAATTTTCAAAATTGCAGGCAAGACAGATGCATTGATTTTCCGGGGTAAACTTAGCGGGCGCCAGGTACGTTACATAAATATTTGTTTGTTTGACTTCACCTTTATTCATGTAACGACGCCACTGTGAAACAAATGAGATACCACCACTGTATCGAGGCAAACCTGGAATATTCCCCCACCTGCGAGACCAACTTTTATAGTTTTTTGCATAAAACGCCACAACTAGAAGTCGCACGCGCAGAAGTTCATATGTTATCAAACGCCGTGGATGTCTATTGGTTCAAATAAATTCAAATTACTTCACTTTGACTTTCTGTTGTTTTTATATCACGTGGTGTTATATTCATTCATTTGATGACAAATATTTCAAATTCGATTGAATTTGGTTTACGTAGCTCGTTGTCCTTCTTGTCGTCTTCGTAGCTCGGTATGGCTCGCCTTGTATCCGCCTGGCCTCTGCTCGTATCGGCTGGTCTTCAATCGTCTCGACTCATCACTTGTCTCGACTCGTCTGCACTCCCCTCGGCTGCGGCCCATCTTCAATCGACTCAGCTTGGTTTCACTCGTCTGGGCTCGACATCACTTGTCTGGGCTCGGCTCGTCTCGGCTCGCCTCGCTCATCACGGCTCGTCTGCATTCCTCTTGGCTCTCGTCTTCACTTGTCTCGGCTCGTCTTCACTTGTCTCGGCTCGTCTCGTCTTCACTCGTCTCGGCTCGTCTGCTCTTCTCTTGGCTTCGGCTCGTCTCGGCTCGTCTGCCCTTCTTTTGGCTTCGGCTCGTCTTCATTCATCTGGACTTGGCTCATATGCACTCTTCTTGGCTTCGGCTCGGCTTCACTCGTTTCGGCTCGTATTCACTCCTTTTGGCTTCAGCTCGTCTTCACTCGCCTGGACTCGGCTCGTCTGCACTCCTCTTGACTTCGGTTCGTCTTCACGTCTCGGCTCGGGTTCACTCATCCTTCCCGTCTTGGCAATGAACGAAAAATGATGGCAGTAGCCTGATTTGACTTTAACTACGTTTTTTTTGAAATAATCACTGCTACCTTATTAAAATTTATCACAAACAGATTCATGTTCCATGACCCAATTATGTTGGTATATCGTCCAACCTTTCTTTTTCTTATTTTTATCATTTCCGATTGAAAGTTTCCAACTGATTATTTTTTTGTGATATCAGAGAACATATGTTCCAACAATGACAAAGAATATGGCAAGCTCATAAACTTTACAACAGAAAAGATACACCCTCATACTCATGGCAACGTATAGAACGAAGACCTACTCCAACGTTATCAAATTTTATCTACACACTATACTCGGAGCAAAATAACAATTGTACGGCAAATATACAGAAAAAGCATAAGACTGTGTCGTCTTTGTGTAGTCATTCTGTCAGGAAAATCCTTTTGTAAAAATATCAGGATCACAAATTGCGAAGAACTTGTACGAGACATTGCGAACCAAATGACGGAATATGTGCGATTTTCATGTCACCTTTCCCGTGACGTTATCAACAAACCACGTTTATACGTGGCCGGATAAAGACCGCCTTCTCCCCCGATGGCATAAGTCTATTTCGGGATTTCTCAAGTATTTTCGAGGTAATATTATCGAATGCTAACATAATATTTGAAAAATGCCTCCATTTTCCCGCCCAGATTGCTATTTCAAGTACTCTGAGTAAATATTCGTGAAATTGGGAATTATCATTTTTTTCCAGTTTGATATTAAATTAATTTTATAATGGTCCTCTCCCCGATTTTACATTATTCTGTAGCATGTAGTAGCGAAATACTGAACGTTTTATTGCATTCTTACAGAACCGCGTTGTATTTTCAAACATAAAAAAAATCGCATTAAAGGGAACGTCTTGTTAACTTTGTAGGAGTTTACTGAGACGTGCAGAGTACCCCGTTTATGGAGCAAGGAATATTTAAGTACCTCTAACATGTTAAGCATCCATAAATCGCACTATGCAGTGACGCCGGAAGAGATAGTATTGCAGAAAACTCTTAAGATGTGTAGCTCGAGTGAGTTTTTGATGCATTGCAGTAACTGCATGCTTCGAAATTGAAATCTTATAAATAAAAACTGAGACGTTACTAGTTTGTTTGTTCTGTAGCTTCTCTAGAATTGGATCGGGTTTATGTTGAAGCCTTGGAAAACAAGATGCTGTCAAGTCACAGGATACCTTTTCAGATTAATTATTTATACGATTAGAGTGATGCGTCTTTTTGTCACTACTCCTAAGCTCTTTTGATGCAAAGCAATTAGGCTTTGTGCATAAGCAAGCGATAGTGCTCGTTTACATACGTGACTATATGATTCCGGAGGTACCGTGCAATAATTTCGGTTAGCAATTAGCACGCAAAATTTTTCCCTTTTTACTATTAAGTGAAATGCGTGCTCATATGAAGACTGTGGACCTCTGACTATGGACAGAACCCTTTTTTCGGACTGCATAAAATTAAATATTCATTTCGAGCCATTCGAATGAGTGTAATCAGAAACGAAAAAAATCCAGCTCACGTATCACATACTCGGATTTTAGTAGCGACCTTAACCATGCAATCACGTACCACATAAACGAAAATGGACGAGACTTCGGTGTAGTCATAGCCTGGCAAATAGAACATATTCATACTATTTAATGAGCCACTCAGCTAATACTGGCCGGCCGTTTCTGGCCAAATAGTCCTGATCCTGGCTCTTTTTCAACAGCAACCATCAGAACTATATCACACATAACGTATAAAAGGTTTCGAAATTGTGCAATTTAAATTAAGAAGGTTCGTTATCTTCCTGCACGGATAGTTGGTAAAGTAGATTTCAACCAACAATTCTTATTTTTTTATGAATTTTTAGGTTAGTTTTTCGGACGAGACTGAGATAATGACCACCATATAAAACTTAGGACTGGATTTCCATTCAAAAGAAAAGGAAAAACTTTCTTTGGAAAGGCGAGTTTAAAAACTGTTTCATCATCAGGTTGCATTTGAATCATCAGAGGGTTTATTGTGCAATTCCGAAACACACCCTTTCAGCTGGTGGTATTCCTACGGATTCTTCCATATGTACGTTCTTGAAGTGAAATTCATTTCCACGAATTATTATTTATTTTTATTTATTTCCTGAGCTACAGCCTAAAGGATTAGACAGAGCTAGATAGGCGCCTTGTAAGCTAAGTACATGCGGCGCTAATTTACACAAAACTTTTCTTTTTTTTAATACATTATTTCTTAATTTTCATATTTGAACATATTAAGGTTGGAAAAATAAATCGATTAAATTTGATTTAAAATATTTAAATGGGAGATTAGTTGAAAGAGTGGGGAGTTTGAGGTTTGTGTTGGATTTAAAAGGACATCTGAGGGGGGGATATGGTGGTGAAAGAAAGATGAAGTTTCTGGGCATTCTTCGAGGATGTGCTTTGTGGTAAGCCTGTTTTGACAGTGGGGGCATGATGGTGGATCTTTTTTCAAAATTAAGTGACCTTTGGTCAGCCAAGTGTGGCGTAGTCTTAATCTCACGAGTATTGTGGCTAATCTCCGAGGCATGGGGGAGTCGTAGACTGGATATAAAGTCTGTGACCAGTGAGACCTCAGAAAGGATGTGCTATGGACCCAGATTGCAGCATTGTCTTCCTGGATAATTGTTCGTACCTGGGTTATCAAAAAAATTTCGGAAGGGGAATGATACCATCCCCATTTTGAGTTAGTCTTGATAATCAGGACAGGGGAGTAATTGTGGCACCGGTATGCTAAGCTGTTCGTAGATAGATAGCGCCTTTTGAAGGCAGGACTGGAAGTGACCATAAGCTGGATTATCAATTAGGTCCCTAAGAGTGGCATGATAGGGTTTGTAAGGATTGGTAAGGTTTTTGGCGACTAATTCTAGCTGATGTTTCTTGATATATAGATCCAACGGTAAAGTTCCACTTTCTATTCTCAAGGATGGTATTGGGGTCGACCTGAGGGCCCCCAATGCTGTTCTATGTACTGCATTCAAAGCAACTTGAATTTTTGTTAGGTGCGTTTTCTTAGCTGTACCATAGAGGACTATTCCATAGTTAAGTATGCCTTCCGTTAGAGATCTTGCAATTCCCTTCGAAGCCTTAATTGATGTACCAAACATGTGGCCGGCGATAGTGCGCATTAACTGATTGACTTTTCGGAGCTTCTGTTGTATAAGTCTTACATGTTCGTTCCAGCGAAGGGATTTATTGAAGATGATCCCTAAAATCTTTATGTTGTCTTCTCCTTCCACTCCATTGATACACAAGTTGTTGGTTGGACAGTGCATCTTTCGGCAAACATGAAGCAGCTCGAATGTACTAGATGATATCTTCGCTCCTGATGAGTTGGCCCAGACTTCTTTCCAGATTATTATCAACAGCGATTTTTGAGCCTGTGGAATAAATTAATATGTTGTCTGCATATATGAGGTGGGAGCTGTTAGGTGAGTGGGAGAGCGAGGCCGAAAGGGAGTGGATGTACCCTGATGAACCGGATGAACCCTGTGGAATACCATTTTGCATGGGGAAGGGAGATGATAGAAAACCGTTGACTGACACTGTAATGGTTCGATTTGATAAGAAGTTTAGTATTAGTTTAGTACTCTGGGTTCTCTTCAGTGTCGTATAAATCTTTCGCCTTTCCACGAATTATAACAAGCAAAAGTGAATTGGTAACATTATACTGAAAAACGGGATCGCTGACTTAATTTTAGAAGCCTATTCTATCACATTTCAAACCAGATTTCATTTATTGTTCCACCGTCAGCACTTCCGAAGTTATCTATCTTTTATACTAACCGTTTCACGAATTGAGCAATTCTTTTTTTTTAAAGTGCAACTATGAAGGAAAACTCTGACAACCAAGCCGCAATCACGGCCTCTTAACTCGTCGAAGAGTGCCTAGAGGAGCTAGCCTACTTAGGAAGTTGGATCAGAGTTACTCTGCTTTGGGTCCCAGGTCACAGCAAGATAGAGGGTAACGATCGGGCAGACGAATTAGTTAGGCAAGGTTCTGCTCTTCAGGACTCTCTCGCGGAACCCATTCAAGTCCCACTAGGAACTGTTAAGCGTCAAATATCATCCGACTTTCTTACAATCGCGAGCTTCAGATGGAGAGTACTGACCAACTGCGTCATATCTAGGAAGATATGGCCATCCTACTGCCGGAGCAGAACAGACGAGGTCTTGAGCAGGAGCCATGTAGACGTCTCCAGAGTCACGGCGGTCAGCACGGGTCACTGGCCAATCATCGACCACTCGGCCAGACTGGGTATTCCCTTCAACGTCAATTGCCTCAGTTGAGGGGATGCAAATAAGAGGGAAACTGTTGTCCACCTTCTTTGCGAGTGTCCGACCCTAGGTTAGGTGAAGGTTAGGTTATAGTGGCAGCCATCCAAACTATGGATCGACTCACTTAGATCATTCGGTTGGTCCATTGTGATACCGCACCCATGACACCTTAAAGAAGTCCCATATAGGGAGTTATCGTAGCATTGCTACAGGGGAAAAGCTGGTCGAACCAGCCACAGATGGGAATGAACTTGGCTAGTTCATCAATTCGTGCTCCAGCCATGTCCCCGAGTCTGGAGAAGAAGTAGCTGCCCATGGCTCTGAACCTACAGCTGGCTAGCTGGGGACACTCACAAAGTATATGCCAAACGCTCTCTCCTTCCTCTTCACTTCCGCAGCTTCTGCAGTAGTCATTATATTGAACGCCTAAGCGTTGTGCATATCTGCCGAAGAGACAGTGCCCCGTTATGACTGCCGTAATGTTACGGGTCTCTATACGACTTCTTTTCAGAAGATCAGCAGTCCTTCTAGGATGTATTACTGGCCATAGCTGCCTGGAGGTTTCGCACGTAGTTAGGTTGAACCATCTGCCATTGGTCTGCTCCATTGCCTTCCTGTCAAGATTACTCTTAACGTAATTGAGCGGTATTTATACCGGCCCTAGCAGGAGCCAGACTTCGCGCATTAGGCAAACCTTTCTTTGATAACCATGATGAGATCTCGAAAAATAATACTGGAGAACTGATTATCTTTTTAAACAGCTCCGGATGGATATGATAATCCATTCCAGCACCAGGTCTCTGTAAAACTATGTATCTACTTAATCAGCCTTCAACGTCCAGGCTAAGCAAGCTGTGGTATCAAAACGGCGCTAAGGTGCTAATTGGACCCTGTCTTCGACTGACGTGCCACCTCGTAAACCAACCACCAACCATGAAGGAAAACTACATCCCGTGAAACTTTCCATAGCAAAATAACTGATATGTTTCTAGTCCCTAGGACCCTCTCTTGTATGGCGTTGAAAGGATATGTCCATAGGTTGGGATCACGAGCCTCGCCAATTTTTCCTGACTTCTACACCAGTTATATCAAATTCAGTCTATTTTCTGAAGGTAACATCCAAATTTTGATATTTAATTGAATAATTGTTTTTGTACAGACTTCTTATAAAGTAATTATTTAATAATCTCTTTCTTATAATAGTTTTATTTAAGTATTTCAATTTGAGTTATAACGAAATTTTCCACCGAGAGTAAAAAAACAACTTAATTTTTTACAAAAGGTAAAATGCTTTTAAGCCAAATTTAAATAAAGCAGTCTTTCGGATTTAATTTTAATCAAAAACAATTAATGGTGTCGATTTAATAAATTTTTGTTGCTAGATTAGTTGAACTATCGGTTTTCGTTACACCCTATTAAAAAAAAGAATTCCTTAGTGGGTATAAAGTATTGACATAACCGCTTTGGGGTTAAATATCCAAAAAATCCGAAAGAAGTATTTTATGCGATAGAAAGTCAGTTCAAGTAGAAAATAATTCGATATCTCAACAGACCTAAGAGATATGTCGAAATTCGTAAGAACGTACACACTGTAATTCCCGATTAAATCAATATATTAGTTTTATTCGTATGGCTTCCAATTCATAACTTATAATACAGAAACAAATAACTTAATATCTTAACAACTGTATTAAAACAATTTAGCATAGCAGAAGCATCTGTAAATAAATAAGTGAAATAAATTCAAGAAAAAAATTTATTTTTCACCCCCTTAAAGGTTAAATGTCGCAAAATTCTGAAATCGATTTTTAGGCGATTATATGTAAGAATAGAAGCGAAGTCGACATCCTATTAGACCTAAGAAATATGTCGGAATTCGTGAAAATGTACACAAATATTTATTTTTCAAAAATTCAAGGAAAAATTTAATTTTTCTCCTCTTGAAAGGTTGAATATCGCAAAATCCTGAAATTCATTTTTAGGCGATTATACATAAAGCTGGTAAAAATAGAAGCGATGCCGACAGCCCATTAGACCTATGAAATATGTCGAAAAGTTCAAGAAAAAATTGAATTTTTCACCCCCTGTAAGGTTAAACGTCGCAAAATCCTAAAATCGATTTTTAGGCGATTATATGTAAAAATAGAAGCGAAGTCGACATTCTATTAGACCTAAGAAATATATCGGAATTCGTGAAAACGTACAGAAATATTAATTTTTCAAAAATTCAAGGAAAAATTTAATTTTTCTCCTCTTGAAAGGTTGAATATCGCAAAATCCTGAAATTTATTTTTAGGCGATTATGCATAAAGCTGGTAAAAATAGAAGCGATGTCGATAGCCCATTAGACCTACGAAATATGTCGGAATTCGTGAAAATTTTTGCTGCCTTTCTCTCACACAATTTGTGATCTTATTAGAGTTTTTTTCTCGCCCCATCGAACAGATATTCAAGCTAAAAACATACTAAGATTTTGTACTACTACCACGAGTATTGTATCGAATGCATGGACACTGCGTTCCAAGAGTAGGCAGCAAAATAAAAACAGGTTGACTAGACTTCTATAAATTCAATTAAACAAACATATGTGCCTTGTTTATTAATTTGTAGTAGGTATCTGTTTATTGACTCAATAGTTTTCAACAAGGAGCCCTAATGCAATTTTAGATCGCATCACACTACTCCAGTTTTATGTTCTAGCTGAGACCCGAACCTAATCGGAGTATGGACAGGCGCATACAGTCATTCAAGCTGCTAGTTTGGAAGAGTGCGTAGCAGCAATATGACTGATATAAATAAAACAACAATTTACCAACCAAATTTAAGAAATGATAGCACCAATTTATAAATTTAATCAAATCGTGGTTCTCCCTAATTGTTCTTCCCCACAACCCCATCATTCAAAATGATGTACTCCGCTGGCAAATCTATTCAATCGATATTTCATAATATACATATTTGTCTTGGCAGCTAATGGAAATGTAATAATATTGTTTACTTTTGCACCGAAACGATTAGAGAACCTTTTATCTCAGAAGGATCTTAAGTGCTTTGGGCAATATTCGGTAATTTTTAGATGAAAGTTCCTACAGCTCTCCGATTAATTTTCTGTGTTTATTTTACAGGTTCGGAACATTTCAAGGCAAACTTTGAAATAAACTCCTAGGTAGCTATTTGGCAAATCTGTTCAATAGCTACAAAGTGTAATTAGCTAATGTTTCATTAGTATCAATTAAGAATATAAAAGAAATCTTTGCACTTAGTATTAATTTTGTCAAGCTTCATATTTATTTGTATCTTTTAATTTTGTTCCAGATATTGATGAAAATGAATAAATAGTCGAAAAATCGGACAGCAACCGGCCTAAGATAATATTTTTATGAGTCACGTGAGTTTAAATTTTTATTGTTTTCTATATTAAATACAAAATTTTTCGTCAGTATGGCCCAAATAAAATACATTCGAAGTAAAAACCCGCATAATCTTCTCAATGTCTAAATAAAAGAACAAACTGCGGATTAAACTAATCTTCGTTCATATGCTAACATAGAGGTACTTAGTCGCTTGTACGGCCATCGCACACCTTTTTAAGCCTTTTAATCCAATTTACCTGTGCATAGGAGACATCGGTCTGCCATAGGAATAGCGTTAAAGAGATGTGAATAACAAAAATCGTTATACCCTTGTTTAGGAGGGTGTGAAACTCCAACGTGGGTCTATCGTTTTCAAATTGTACCACCTCATCTAACCTAACATTTTCTATATGGATGTCAGTTTTTGTGTATGCTAATTTTAAACCCATACTATGGGTTTCGACGGTAATGTATTTCGCGCATGGGTTGAAAAAATGCATAAAACATAAGGAAAATTGTGTACGCGAAGAAAGAATAATGGTCAACAATTTACAGAGAAAGGGAGCAGGTTTCCATTTAACATACATTGCGAAATAATTGCGCAGTGAATAGCTGAACTCGTGGTTCATTTAGTGTCCAACGAGATTTACTTGATTTCATAATAAATTAGACCGTGGAATTAAAAACAATAATGAACTCGTATTATGAGGGTTCTTTTAAAAATTTTGAAAAACACTCGAAGAAATAGAGATAATGTAGAATTATGTAACCTCCACCTGGCGATGTGTTTCTCTAGAATTTTAGTCAGTGACTGACAAAAACAGAATCGCCCAAAGTTGTATTTTGTTCCAGAAACTTAGATTTCAGTGTCAAAGAAACGCAAAATAAAGTATGGAGTTATAATAACCAATGTCGACGTCGTACAACCCAGTATATACAACTTTTTCGTCGTTTGATTACTGTTGTCTAAATCCTAAGTTGGGACGATGTAGCTACCACGTCTTGGTAAGAAAGCTGGTCCGTACTATAACTTAGTTTTAGCATTTTAGTCGCGGAAATTAAAACCTTCAATGTACTAAAAATATCTCTTAATCATAAGTGACGAAAAAATGACTTTAAAATAAATATTATAACTTTCTGGTGATGAAAATAACTACGTACCGACTTAAAGTACATTGGTTAAAAAAGAAAAAAAAATTTTTTGTTTTTATTGACCTTTTAGTTTGAAAATACCTATATCAATTTTCACTTTTTTTTCGCAAAATTTAGAAGTTTTTTCTAATAATTTTTCCAATAACTTTTAAAAGTTTTTTCTAATAATCTCAAAATTTAAAACTTTGGTTGTAAATATAACTAAAAAGCTATTTGCTTCGTGTCGAAATTAACTTACAATTTGTTTGGTAAACCTCACGGTAAAAAACATTAATTTTCAACGATTCAAATATGACTAAAAGGTCATTTCAGTAACTTTGTTGTAAGGAATATAACTTATAAGTTATTTGGAGGACGGTTTAATCAAATTCATGTACTGGAAAGTTATGTTGCCGACTTTTCTACTTTTTGTTTGAGTCAATAATCGTCCTTATACCTGTTGTTGGCACGACGTAAGGATGACTAAGCCGCAATACTTGGGTATTATTCGTAGCAAGTTTGAAGTAAATTCTGAAAATTATTTTAGTGGTACTGCCATAGGCAGAACTGTCTGAAAATAGTACAAAAACGAATGTTTTTCGGCACAGTTTTATTAGATACATACATTTCGTTAGTTCATTTCTGGTAATTGCTTCAAATGATCCACTAACAGTTCGGAATTGCCTTTAATATATTTCGGAAAAATGACCTAGTTTATTCGTTTAGTTGGTCCTAGTTCAAATTCGACCTAAATTCTTTAGGACACCAGCTGTAAACACGTCTAAGGCGACCCGGCTTAGCGGTATGTCACGGTTCGTTCTTTTGTTCTGACCTAAAATAGGTCGTCTGATTTTTGGGTGTAAACGCGTGATTCTCCCTAAATGTTTTTTTACATTTGAATACATCAGAGAAATGCAAAAAACAACAATTTGTCAAGGCTTGTGTGGAATGCGTTCTGACATAAAATACCACTGTAGATATTTAGTAACAATTCTGATATTTTGAAGAACTAAATACGAAGAATCCCAATTTTAGGCCTCTATCGGTGAAAACAGTTGGTGATTGGACCTACTTTAGGTCACGTTGTAGGTCAGGTCGCGATCATATCGTTACCTTAATTTTTAGGAAGTAGATAAACTCGAGCAGCGATTGAACTGCCGACGGTATTTATTATTAGTTAATTCTGTACCTGGAGTAACTCCTAATAAGATACAGCTTTCAGCATTCATTACTGGTTACTTCATAAAAATTTAAATACTAAAAGTGTAATAATAAAGTAGCCATAGAAGTAAAAACCCATTCGTAATTTGATCTGAATTAAGAGATATGGCAGCATTTACGAGAACATATTTTACACTCCGTTCGGAGTTGAATATTAAAAATACATAATCCTTTTGTTATTGAGGGATTCTATGAAAACCCGCAGATTAAAAAAACAATTCATATCAAATTGATGCTTGGAATGTAAAAAAAAATTCTGGATGAATTCGATATCTCATCAGAACAACAGATATAGCAAAATTCGTGAAAACGTATGGAACCACCTTACCCCTTTGTATGCCGTAAAACCCTGAAATGCATTATACATTGTAAGAAAATTTGTTTAATTTCGCTACAATTATTGTAGGCAACTCAATGCCAACAACGACTGTTGTAAATATCATCTTATAGTAAAACTACTAATTTCGCATGTAATAATAAAATACTCTAGTGATGTCTAAAAATGAACAGTTATAGTGTAAAGTTGGTAGAAAAGTAAAGCCATTTTTACACTTAAAATGATGTATTATAACATTTCTCGAACTTGTTGACTTTCTGCTTTTTAAACAAAAATATTGTTCTGTTAAACAATATAGTAAAATTATTTTATTTAATTCTGGAAGTGATTATATAAGGTGTGTGTATTGAAAATACTGGTGCAAAGTAGTAAGTTTACACAATAGTTTTCTTACTTTTGCTTAGCACTGGAATCATTTTACGTTGTTGTTCTGCTATACAAAGAGCAACTCTTTTACAGAACATGGCAATTGAGCATAATTCAAATGTTAATTTATTACTTCCGTTGCAATAAATAAGGTCAATAGCAGTTGAAGGCGTTTCCAACAGCATCAACTCACAATGCGATAAGAGTAGATTGCTTAATTAAACAGAACACATACATATACCTACATGTTTAATTAAATCAAGAATATGTAATATTCTTAATTAAATAATAATATAAAATTTAAAGTTGTAATTAAAAATCAAACAGTATTCAATGTACGAAAATATTTTTTTTATTTTTATGGTTCTTTAATAAAAGGCATAATGTTGTGGAACCATCGTATTGCTAAATATCTTTCTTTCTAACTTATCGATTTTTTTAATTAAATTATTTATTTTGAAAATTTTACTTAAGCTCTTTTTCTTTCTTCGAACTTCATCCGGAAAAAAAAATCTTAAAAAATTTCTGTAAGGTGTACTTTGCTATTTTTGTTATTTTATTGGTTTTTCCTGTAGATAGTAGGCTAGAATATAATAGATTTTAACAGGAATAGCTGCAGCAAGCTCACGCGATAAATTCTCTAATCTAGCCTACTATCTATGGAAAACAATTATAAAGAATCATAAAAACAGCAATGTTGTTATTTTGTATATAAGTCTTCTAACCTTCTCTGTTCTGTATAAGTGCGCAAAACAACACACCTTTAGTTGTCTTAATTTTATTTTATTTTTCAGATATAATATAGACTGTTTTTCAGTCGTAGGGGAGAGTGGGGCAAAGTAGGCTAGCAAGGTATAGTGACAATTTCTAGTTTGCAATAGCGCCATCTCTTAGCAAAATAAATTATACGCCAAAGCTTCATAAATTGACCACAATGCACTATAAACGAAATCCACTTTAATTACAGTTCCTTGAATTTTTCTCATATTACGATTTTGGTACATTCTGATGTAAACATCAGTGTTTAATAATTGCATTAAAAAGAATTATTAGCGAGTGAAAATTGTTTAGAACAGTATCCTTGAGATCGGGGTATGGATTGTGAAAGTTGAATAGTAAGCTTTGATGATTATTTAAAAAGTATATAAATTTTAGCACATGTTTGCTGTTTAGCGTTCATTCGGGGCAAAGCGATAATTAAAAATAATAATAATTTTAGTATAGCTAGAACATACAACAGAAAATCAATGCAACAATCGTGGACTGAAGTTGCGATGAAAAATGCAATAGCTTCTCTTGCTGAAGAAATGGATCTAAAGAAAGCCAGTAAATATTTTGGTGTTCCCAGGACTACTCTTCAAAGCAGAGTACGCTTTTAACAACACATTTAATTTCGTTTGGATTTATTAAAATTATATTGTTTGTCTTAATTGATCCATTGCCATATTCTTTCGCTCCAGTTTTGAGTGAAATTATACTATACCCTTGGAAGGGCTCACTTTACCGCAGTAGTGGGGCAAAGTGGGCACTTTGAAGTATGTATAGAAAGGAGTAGATATATTTTTTATCAGCAGCAATAATTTAACTTCATGAATATATGACTAAGCTAACATCCTAAGCTATCGATTTTGCGAGAAAAGGATTTTATAACTATTTCCCATTTTACAAAATCTCGGTACATACCTTGTACATACCTTAGGGGCTTACTTTGCACCACTTTCCCCTATCTATAATGAAAAAACTTAATAGGCATCAATTAAGGGCCATTATTACGATTGCCAATTCAACTCTAACCGGAACTTTAACTGGAAGTTTTGTATGAAAATCTGTCAGTTAAAGTTCCAGTTAGAACTTAACTGAACATCGTAGGAACGGACCTAAGTATTTCAATAAAAATTATTCATAATAAAAAAAACTATATAGAAATAAATCGCAATAGAAGAAATAATTTCCAAACCAAAAATTGCTATATAAAGACAATTTGTTGGGACTGCATCAATAACATAAACTAATATATGGCTTACATTTAGCAGCAGATTGAAAGGATAAAAAAGAATTTCTTTAAATCGGACAAGCAATAGATATATTTTTATAGTTTTTTTTAAAGTCAGCTTAAGAAGACTTTGAATAAAAATTCTTGATTTTTAATATGTACTAAAAGATTTATGGGGCAAACAATTTTAAAAAAATCTGCCAACTTTATTATTTTTTGGGTAGAAGTCCGGAACACGTTTAATGCTGAATGCGGTTGAGGTTACGATGTGACTGACAACGTTGCAAATAGCCTCCTTGTTTCTTTATTGCGGTTTACTAGTCTTAAAACGTGAAAATAGAAAATTTCAGAGTAGCAATTTTTTTTTAGATTTTAGGTCGTTCACAATACAAAAAAAATCTGCCAACAGTCTGGGCGCAACTTTATTATTTTATGGGTATAAGTCCGAAACGTGTTTAATGCTGAGATGCGGTGTAGGTTACTATCATGGATGTAGTAGTATAACTGGATCGGCGATAAATAAAATTTTGCCTAATAAGCTCTGGTTGTGTTAGTTGTCTAATTGCGTTAGTGTAAGTGTGCAGTGGCGCCGTACAAAATAATACGCTTTCGGCGACATAAAATTTAAATTTAAAGCAAAGGCACGAATTTGAGGATTGTACGTTTTACTTATCAATTTTCTCCAAGTTTAATAATTAACTGGTTTAACAAATAACAAGTAACATACTTTACTAGCTAGGAACATTTTTTTAATTTTAACAGAAATGGAACAAAAAGCATTTTTATTCTAATTAAACTATGTAATAATGAGCAGTACGCACAAATGTAACTGGAGTTGGTCCATTTTCCACCTAACTCCACATATGATGAGAGAGAAATAATGATTATCATTCATAATATAAATAAACCTTCAGAAGTAATTATAACATACATTTGATAAATTTTGTGCAGCTATATTTGTTGAAACGTAAATAGGTAAAGGAAAAACTTCATGTAGCAATTCTACAGGAGTCTAAGACCGGAAAGATTAAATAAAAATAGTTTAATACAGAAACTATAGCGTTATATGAAATTATATTTACTGATTCCGTTCTTACACAAGAAGTAAACAGCCCTGTTTCACCATCGTCAGGCTCAAAAGAGTAACTCTATAATATATAAAATATTACATTAATAACACAAATAAAATTTTTAATAGTATGTAGCTAGCGTTCCCGCTGGTACATCGTAATATAGAAACGATATATTTCCATTACATTGAGATTCCATACTCGTTTCGAAGCCCTAAAATTTAATTGGCAATAGAAAGACTTAATAATTAATAAATAAAATTACGAAAACAGTGTTGCTCAACACTGGCCCTTCAATATATGGAGTCAATTTATTTAATATTATAGATATTTGAGATTGGCTAGATGACCTAATGTATGTATGTAATTTTTACTTACCATATTAATGCTCAGGGAAGGAACTGTGATACTTATTAACCTTTTGTAGCGTTTACCGGGAAATAACAGAGTTTCGGATTCCAAAAAGTGATCCTCACATATCACACTTCCTTTGCTTAAGATTAAGTTCGGCTCCCTTATTGCTTCCAACCACATTTTCCTCATTTCAATTTTCTTAGGAAATCTGAAGGAGGTAATTTATTGGTTAATTTAATTATTTAGTATTGGTTTTAAAATTGATTCTCAATAGCACTTTTTAAAAATTCACCGATTTTATTCTTATTTTTGTTACTATATAATATGTACTCTACCCCAGAAATATTTTTGCTCCGACGTTGTGATGAAAACAACTGTCAAAAATGATTGTCATTAAAACGTAAACAATTTTTTTTTTTAGATAAAACGTTTAAATTTTCACTTAAATTAGCACTAATTCCGAAATGTTGGGCTATTAATGTTTTGCTCAACTGACTAAATTGTAATTTATATAGTGTACTTACTTGAAAAACGATTTTCCTGGCCAACAATGCGATTTATTCATACAACCGTTCACTTCGCACTTCATTGCAATTTTTTTTACTTTTTCCTGAATGGTTCTCACTGAAAATGTTTAGAAAAAAGTTTTTCGGTTCACTCCACGTTAATTTTAATCAAAAACTGGTTATTTACTTACCGTTTAACTGCAGAAAACTACTTTTTTATTTTGTGCTTTTTACAAGTCCAAAATCAATTTGACATAATAGAACAAATGTTCAGTATATCCCTTTCACATCGATGTTTTGTCTTTCTCTTGACGAATTAGTCTCACATATAGGAACTTTACACTATACAGCCGATCCAGTTATACTACTACATCCATGGTTACTATGACTAGGACTGACAACTTAAAAAATAAAATTCCAAATAGCCTCCAGGTTATTCCTTAGGTTGTCAGTCTCATAGTAACATATACATTTCAACTTAATACCTCAACGGGTTTGGGAGCTACGTGCCTTCTACGGCGGACGGCGTCTACGGCGGACAGACGGACATTTTTTTTTTTTTTGGTGTTTACTAGTCCTGAAACGTGTAAATACAAAATGTCAGGGTAGCAAATTTTTTTGAAATTTCAGGTCGGTCACAATACTTTATTATTAAAAAATAATAAAGTAAAATAAAAACTATCCTTGTACATTTTTTTGAAGGATTCCGATTTTGTTCATAATCCTTGAACATCTCAAAATGGTATTTTATAATTATAGCAAAATTTTCAACTTGGGATCTCTAATGCAACAGGATCAAAAGTCAGCGAACATCAGTGGTTCTCAACTATTTCAAAGAAAAATTACAATTATTTTAATTACTTTATCGTAAGTCACGAGGATTTTAACTTTACGATGGCAGCTCGCAAAATCTGTCCCTTAAAAATAAGCCCTATATCAATATTCTACTAAGAAAACTAACGGAGACAGACATGAATTCAAAAAGGACTCGGACACGAAATGTTTGACATACATATTATAACTAACAAAATACTTTATTATTAAAAAATAATAAAGTAAAATTGACATAGGAAAAAATTATATCCTAATTATTATATATCATAATTTTTTTTCACTAATTCTTTGACTAAACGAAGTTTCAAAAGAAACAGTGAATTTCGTAATTTTTGTCAATTTTTGGTGGAATGACCCAGACTAAAGTACAAAATCTTGCAGAATCATAAAGTTGTACTGTGTCTCAGAAATTCCGAGGTCTTTGAATTTTTTTCCCCCACATTTTTAGAGGCGATTCAGGCGTTACTTAAGTGTATCTCATTTCAATAATTTTATCGACTTTCGCTGTTATCGCACTCAATCTAAATTCTTATTTAGCTAAAACTTATGAAATGATTTTATTGGGAAGTAAACAGTTTTTAATGTATTCTTAAACGTTGTAGAAAACCACAGCTAGGTATTTACTGAGGCCAGTTCGTAACCGGCCATACGAACATTATTCACTCCATTCATAACGATTCGTACGTAATTAGGTACGGTACCTGTGGCGTGCAGTCATAATATAAATAACTACCGATACAATACGGAGCCCATATTGCTCTCTGGCTGGGCTACAGACTAAACATTTTCTGGTTGGAAAAGATTTCCAGAATGAACAAAAGAAATGGTAATAAAATCGAAGAAAAAATAGCACGATATTATTGCGGTATTAATACTAAATAGCAAATGCTTGCAGCCAAGCCACCAACGATCCAATCATTTATATCTCAACATTTCAGCAAGATACAGTAGTTTAGATACAAAAGTATAATCTTGGCCGAGCCATACGGTTCGCCACCTCATTTATGTTCGCCTCAACATACTGCATGGAGCGTAGCGTACAGGTCCGCATAATACC
This sequence comes from Beris morrisii, assembly GCA_951812415.1. Taxonomy (NCBI): domain Eukaryota; kingdom Metazoa; phylum Arthropoda; class Insecta; order Diptera; family Stratiomyidae; genus Beris; species Beris morrisii. The sequence goes on along the minus strand of OX638313.1, from coordinate 101,385,836 downwards.
GAAATGTATTAGATCCGTGGCTCATGATTTATTTCAATGTTTCCATTTCTATGCCTTTTGTATTACGTCCAGCATAACACATTCAACATGCTTCGTACGTGAGCATAATCCTTGGCTTAGGTTGAAATATTGGCGAAAAACTTTTCCGAATGAAGATATTTTTTTTGCTGTTTCTTCACAAGGATATATTACAGTATCGCATATTGAATGCAACAAGGTAGTAGGCATACCTACTCCTATGACACGGAACGTAAATTGATTAAAAGTCGAAAGTGAGTTAGTGCCGATCGAGATATTAAAGAATAGCGCGCCCGATAACATATTGACGGCAAAATGGCAATTTGAATATGCCAAATGCTGGCTATATCTCTCGAAGTCATTAATTCATACTTTCAATTAATTTGCAAGCCTGTACCGATAGGTGGAATTGATTCTTACCGAGGATTACAATGGGATATTGAACTTGTGTAAAGTTTCTATGATAAAACACCGTTACCAGTATGGTAGGTATCTACTTGAATTTTTAAGATACGACTATCTCAGATTGGTTTTAAGATAGATTGTCGAAAAATTGTCAGTTTGTTAAGCGTGACGGGGAACTCTTCTTGTAAATTTATGCGAATCGCCGAGCACGAAAATTAAGTAAAGTCGATGCTCGATGTCTCATCAATCATAATTAGATTGATTACATTAAAATGATTGAGAATCCGGCATATTTTATGGGACGAAACCAAAAATAAGTTTTCGGCTAAGGGAATTACTAAAACTCCAAACGGTGGTTTAAAAAGAAATCCATTAGAAGATAAAATTCAAGATTTTATAAAAAATTCTGCCAACAGTCTGCGATCAACTTTATTCTTATTTTGGTAGAAGTTCGGAAAGCGTTTAATGCTGAGATGTGGTGTAGGTTACTATGCATAAAAAATAACGTTCCAAATAGTCCCCTGGCTACTCTTTTTTAACTACTCCATTATATATGTAGTAAGTTTCAACTTTGCAGCATAAGCCGTTTCTGCGATCAAAAAAACCACTCCCCACTCTCGAAGCTTGCAATCAAAAATTTAATTTTTTCAGGATACCTCTGTAGGGGCTCTATATAGTCCTCAATTTTACTTTATTATTTTTTAATAATAAAGTATTTAACTTGCCTTTCATTGCGGTTTTTGAGAAATAAAATTAATTTTTTTTTCTTTTCTACCGACTCCCACAATCATTTTGGAATATGGGCTCCAGCACCTCTACTTTAAGTCATGCCTCGTCAAAATCGAGGGGTTTTTTAAAAAAAATTGACGACTCTTCTTCTGGCTCTCCTCGCCGCAATTTTAGGAATTTTTTTTAATCTGCTTTCGGATTTGGAATATAGACTTCAGCACGTTTAATTTAAGCTATGCCACGTGAAAATCGAATTTTTTTTGAACAAAATTTCGAAAAATTGTCAAGAGGTACTACCCCTTATTCTTTTATCAAGAAAAAATCAAATTTTTTTCGATTTTCGCAAGTGATGGCGCAAACGAAAGGGGAGTTCAGTAGATGCCCGAAAAACCAAACAAAATTAAGATCCGATCAAAAATGAGGGAATGGTGACCAAAATCATGCAGGGAAAAAACCCTCTGATTCTGCGACTCTTCCTTTGACTCTCCTGGACGCAATTTTAGGAATTTTTTAATCTGTTTTCGAATTTGTAATATAGACTTTGAGCACCTTGAATTTATGGTATGACACGTCAAAATCGGGGATTTTTGAGAAATATTTGTCAAAAAAGTTGCCAAAAGGGTACCCATTATGCTTTCCTCAACAAAAAAAATCAAATAATTTCGATTTCCGCAAGTGATGGCGCAAACGAAAGGGCAGTTCAGTAGATGCCCGAAAACTCAAACAAAATTAAGATCAACTCAAAAATGAGGGCCAAAATCGTGCAGAGAAACAGAAAAAAAACTCTTTGAATTTGCGACTCTTCCGTAGACTCTTCCTTTGACTCTCCGGGCCGTAATTTTAGGAAGTTTTTAATCTGTTTTTGAATTTGGAATATAGACTTCAGCACCTTGAACTTTAGGTTTGATATGTCAAAATCGGGGTTTTTGAGAAATATGTCCAAAAAGTTGCCAAAAGCTACCTCTTATGCTTTACTTAAGAAAAAAAATCAATTTTTTTTCGATTTCCGCAAGTGATGGCATAAACGAAAGGGGAGCTCAATAGGTACCCGAAAAACCAAACAAAATTTAAATCTCATTAAAAATGAGGGAGTGGTGGCCAAATTGCAGCAATTTTAGGAATTTTTTTAATCTGTCTATAGATTTGGAATATGGGCTTCAACACCTTTAATTTAAGGTATGACACATCAAAATCGGGGTCTTTTGAAAAAAATTTCGAAAAGGTTGCCAAAATTCTACTAATACTTTTCTCAAAAAAAAATTGTTTTTTTCGATTTCCGCAACTGACGGCGCAAACGAAAGGGGAGCTCAACAGCTGCTCAAAAAACTAAATAAAATTAAAATCCCAGCAAAAATGAGGAAGTAGTGGCCAGAATCGTGCAAATGGAACCAACCTCAGAATCTAAGACCCTTCTTTTGGCTCTGCTAGCCGCAATTTTAATGAATTTTTTTAACACATTGACTGCCATGGCTACCATTTCTGATAGAGATGTTTCTATAACCACGTTACGTACACTTGGCAGGCTGTGGCTATCAAACTTAACTTAAGCACTAATCCCCTAGAAGTTTGAATGATCGGCCCTCTGTTACATGGAGAAAACAGTCTAGCCTGCTGGGAAACATTAGCAAAATATGCTTGGCAGTCTGTAATATGGGCTCCAGCCATGCCTCGTCAAAACCGGGGATTCCTGTCAGAGGTCTTCTGGGTCTAACTTCACAGTATTAGTAGAAAATGTCAAAATGCCGGTCTGTCCGCTTGGACAAAGTGGATACAAAGCTACTTAAGCGAAAGAATGTAACTCGTTAAAATAAATGATTCAAACAGTACTGAAATGTCATTTGAATATGGAGTTCCCTAAGGTTCTGTGCTTGAACCATTACTCTTCCTACTCTATATTAACGAATTATTTATGCAAAACATAGAAGGGGAGATAATTTCCTTTGCTGACGATACCGTGCTGTTTTTTGAGGACAAGTCTTGGGATGGAACACTGATGAAAGCCACTTATAGTTTGTCAATTATTAAGGACTGGCTAAATTTCAACTAGCTAACACTGAACACAGAAAAAACTCACTATATGACATTTCCCCTGACGCAACATGGCTTTCCTGTTAATTTTGAACTTTAAAATAAATTCAACCTCGTGTGACCAAACTTGCAACTGTCCACTACTTTTAAGAGTACCTAGTACAAAATATCTCGGAGTTATTTTTGATCAATACATAAAATGGGATATACAAGTTCAAAGCACAGTTTCGAGATTAAAAAAGCTGATTCCAGTTTGTTTTGAAGCTAGATCATTTTACTTTATTATTTCAATAATACAGTATTGTGATTGATTTTTTAAAAAAAAAACCCTGAACATTTTTTTTACGTTTCATGACTAGTAGATACGAAAAAAGCAAAAAAAAATGTCCCTCCGTCTGTCCGCCGTACGCAAAATCGTTTGAAGGCTCGTAGCTCCCAAACCGATCGAGATATTAAATTGAATTTTTTTTTGTGAATAGACTGGGTAGGCCCCTAGCAGTGCCCAATTTCTGAGAGGTGGGGGTGTGAAGAAGAGGGGGGAGGGGGCTAGGAGGCTGAAACTTGGAATTTATATAGAGCTTTGATAGTGGACCCATTTGCATAAAAATTATCAATAAGGGTGAAGGGGTATGGGAGTGGGGGGAAATATGATGCGTCCGAAACGCAAAAAAGCCGAGATCGACACATTCTAAAATCCAAATCTCCTAAACGGTTAACGTCACAAAATTGAAACTTAATGAATATCTATAGAAATACTAGGAGAATAGGTCGGATACAAATTTTTGAGTGGAGGCAGTGGCGTACGAGGGTGGGGGTAAAAAACTTTAGATTACGATATCTTACGAACCAATTGCACTAAACAAATAAAATTCGGTTTGTGTATAAGGGTTGACAAATCAAGTTTGCTGAAAGTAAAATTTTTTAAGGGGCGGTGGAGCATGAAAGTGGAGGGGATACGAATTTTTCTAAAAAATCACGTCTCATATCGCAAGAACCGTGTAAGATAGATACTTCAAATTTTTACCAAAAGTAGGTCTAATAGACTCCTAGCCTAGACTCTAGCAGAAAATTGTGAAGGTGTAAGGGGTGAGGGTGGGAGAGGATAAAAAGGAAAAGGTTTCGATTTTTATATCTCGAGAACCTATAATGATACAAAGCTGAAACTTGGTATTTAAATAGAGCTATAGTAGTAGCATGTTGGAAAAATATAATTTTTTATAGGGGTAGTATCGTACGGAGGTGGGGGGGTTTTCTCCTATCTATAGAACGGTATATGCTACGAAGTTGAAACTTGGTGTGTATATGTAAATCAACTAGGAAAGTAATATAGATAAAAAAATATTTCAAATATCCATAGGCATTCGGAAGGGTGGCAAACAAAATTATTAGTGAAAATGGAATGTATATATTTTCACGGTTTTCGTCATATCTATTTGGTCTTTTCAAATATTAAATTAATATTTATTCCACGGATTCTTCATATAAATAACTAAAAGGTGTTTTCAGGGTTTTTTGAAATTCGGCCCATAAGGGGCTGGAAAGGGTGTTGTATACTTTTTCATGAATTCTGTCATATCCCTCAGGTCTGAGTAGATATCGAATATGTTTTCACTTTCAAGGGCTTGCATAATAATCGCCTAAAATTCGTTCTTAAGTTTTTTCCTTTGTCAGCCCCTAAGAGGGTATAAAAGGGTTGAATGCGTTTTCACCGATTCCGTCATATCTTTTAGAAGTGATAAGAAATTTAATTGCTTTTTACTTTCTCGTGTTGTCTTCATATTTATTTATTAACTCCTTTCAGAATTTTTGGATATTCAACTCCCAAGTGCGTGTAAGGAGGTTGCATATCTGATGATATATCGAATTCATTTTTATTTCCTAAGGTTTTCTATATACGAGTAAACGCCAAAAACTCAATTTCAGTATTTTTGGATATTCAATCCTAAGGGGTGGAAGGAGGTTTCATGCTCTTCAAAGCTTCGACATATTTCTTAGGTTTGATGAGATATTAGATCGCTTTTCACTTCCAGACTTTTTATATATTTGCCTACTAACCCATTTCTCAATTTTTCGATATTCAACCCCCAAGGGTTTGCATATGTTTTCACAAATTCTGCCATCCCTTAGTTCTGATGAGATATAAAATTGATTATTACGGCATTTGATGTAATGACCTAAAAACCAATTTTCATAATTTTTCGAATTTCCAAAACCAAGGGATGTGAAGGATTTGCTTACGTTTTCACAAATTTTTCAAAATCCCTCGTGTCTCATGAGATATCAAGTTGCTTCTTATGAAATTGTCTAAAAACCAGTTTCACAATTTTTTTGAAATTCAAAACCCAGGTGGAAGTAATGGCTTTACATCCGTTTTAGCAATTCGTCATATCTCTAAGTCTGATATGGCAACAAAGTCGTTTTTACTTCCATGGGCTTTTAGTATACATAATATACCGAAATTCTAATAGTCTACACGGACCTTTTCAATGTTTAAGCGGCTAAAGAGATTTTATTTTAAATATTTTTATTTTAAAAATAAAATTAATTTTCTAAGAAATCTAATAATCTCGAAACAACTCATGATATACACCGACTCTGATCGCACCCAAACTTTAACCCGAAAAATAATAAAGTTTCGCCCAGACCATTATTGGCAGATTTTTTTTAGGTTGTCAATCGCTTAGTACCGCATCTCAGCATTAATCTCGTTCCGGATTTCTACCCAAAAAACAGTAAAGTTGCGCCCAGACTATTGGCAGATTTTTATAATTTTTATTAGATAAATGTCTGCACGACAGAAATCCGGACTCTGACTCTTGTTCCCAATTTAAAAATACGTAATGCATTTTGTACGATATTATGGTGTTAAACTTTTACTGAAATGCCATTTCCGTGTCAAAACCAGCCTTCAACTAGTTTGCCAAAAGCCTTAATAGGAAAAATTCAAGAAAAATTGCCTACAGGCTTGCTCGTACCGCCAATCTAAACTGCAAATTAACACGTTAACGCCCAATTAGAGTCACAGGTCGATGCCAATGAGATTTTTTTTCCATACAATCACTTTGGTTAGCTAGCGTTGATATTTTCATTGGATATCGAATTGGACGCTAATTCCAATCTCTAGTCATCCAGGTGGTTGAATGCAATCCATCACAGATAGGTAGCAATGTTGTTGAGCAAGCGATGGCATCTATTTCTGTTTTTAACACAGCCATCCACCTATCTAACGCTAAAACGTTGGATTGGCAATAAAATTGGATTAATAGCTGCTGCTGCTGCTGCAACATGCAGCTGACCTTGCACTTTTGATGGCAAAGCATTGCAAAAGTGGTTGCATCTGTAACGTACATTTGAGAGCTCGAGAAGAACTTGTGGTCGACACGATCTCGGATTACAGTCCATAGTCAGAATCTCCATTTAGAAGTGGTTTCCCTGAAGAGTAATCCAGTAATGTACTTAATGGACCATAAGGTTCTTCAGTTTGAGGTCGAGGACTTGAAGGCAGATGCCCGAAAGCATCAAATTCCAAGGTATCTGCATATCTTGACCAATTTCGGAAATAACTGATGATCGGAGTAGGCGACCAGCTGTGAAAGACGGTAAAACGTGTTGCTCGGAAACGATAGCAACGTAACCAATTACTGTCCAAATCGGTATCGAGAATCCGTTACAATAAACTTAGAGTCATCCGGGGGAACTGCCTATTGTGCGCCGATCTGAAGGTGCCACTTTACCTGTCTGACACATCGTCTTCATCTCACCTGGAGCCCAAAGCCAGCAATTGCCGATATGCTTGGAAGCATAAAGAGACCATTCGCGAATGACGCGGTATACCGCCTTCTAGTAACGCTCAAATCTTAACGTAACGCAGCGCTTACTACAAGATAACAATGGCGAGGCGCGGAAAATTAAATGAAAACTCACCACAAAATGGAAACGTACAGAGCTAGAAAACAAATCAGAGATCAATGACATTCGTTGTACTTTCTTGCACTTAAGAATTGAAACGAACCGCAGAGTTCAAGGAATGGTTTTCTACAAAGAAAACGGCTTCAAAGTTGTGGGTAATGGAAGATTCGATGGTGTTTCGGGGTGATAATCGTGATGTCATCTCATGCGGGACCACTAGAATTCTCGACATTCTCGACGTAGTCAAAAGACGATTTCGTGCTTTTAATTGAAATTTATCGGGAGTTCCTAATAGCGGAACACGACCCGGAGTTCTGCCCGTTCACCTCCTCCAAGACCGACATCTCCCGGACGGTTGCTGTATTCTTTTCGTTTACCGAATTGACAACCCACAAGATGAATCGATTGAAAACCTTGGGAGCTTCTAGCCATAAAACGGTTTATTTGTTTGTTTGTTTGTTTGTTTGTTTACCGAATTCTGTACGTCTACGTCGTCTTATTCGTCGACACAATCTTAGATATCTTCGGTTCTTGGTGCTGTTCTTGAGGAATCGTATAGCTTCGTAGTGTTGTAGGAAGTGAGCCCACCTTTTCATTGGGGAATCGTTAGGCAATATGATAAATTGACAACGGCATTTTGATTTGGCTCCCACGGTGCAAAAAATGAATAATGATAAGGGTTCGATGTCTGTCGCAGTTTATTGTGTCCATCGGGACGCAGTATAAGATACTGCCTCTTGATTTATGCCAAAAGAAATCTTCGTTTCTATGATAAGCATGTGGATGATGGAATGAATAGACTTGAAGAACTTCTTTCCCCATCTCTTCAGGGATGGTTATCAAATTTCAATTGTACACAAAAAAAAAAGCGTGTCTTTAACTGGTTAAATATTTCATTATCTACTTCTTACTTTACTATTTTAATAAAGATTATTTGTTAGACCCTTGGAAATATAGAAGGCGAATTCGATATCTATTTAGACCTAAGAAATATGTCGGAATTCGTGAGAGCGTACAAAATTGCTTTATCAACTGTTTTCTCAAGTTGATAAAGCAAATTAGTAAAGTTGAAATTTTTTATATGGATAGACTGGGCAGTGGTCACATTTTGTGCGGTGGGGATTTGAGGGGAAGGAAGGGGAGCGTCTTAGAGAGAAAACGTTGGTTTCCTGATTTTAGCAAGTGAAAAACTTATGCTTATGCTTATGCAGAGGACAGAGGTTAACCATACCAATCCCCACTTCCAATCTACATCTATGCTTATGCTAGAAAGTTGAAACTTAGTAAGTAAATGGAGATATACTAAAAAAATAATTTGGATAAAAAAAAATTCAAAAAGCCATTGGCATATAGAAAGGGAGAAAAAAAAATGATCAGTAAAAGTGGGATGCATATATTTTCACGAATTTCATAATATCTCTTAGGTCTTCTGAAATATTGAATTAGTTTTACTTTATTATTTTCTAATAATACAGTATTGTGATCGATTTTTAAAAAAAAAAAATTTGATACCCTGAACAGTTTTTTTTCACGTTTCATTACTAGTAGACACGAAAAAAGCAAAAAAAAATTTCAGTCCGTCTGTCCGCCGTACGGCGTCCGCCGTACGCAAAATCGTTTGAAGGCACGTAGCTCGCAAACGGTTTGAGATATTAAATTTAATTTTTTTTATGGATAGAGTGGGTAGGCCCCTTGAAGTGACCACACTCTGAGAGGTGGGGTGTAAGGGGGGTGGAGGGGGTGCGTTTTAGATGGAAAATTTTGGTTTTTATATCTCAGCAACCGCTTATGCTACGAGGCTGAAATTTGGAACTTATATAGAGCTTTGATAGTGGACCCATTTGCATAAAAATTATCAATAAGGGTGAAGGGGTGTGGGAGTGGGGGGAAAAATAATGCGTCCGAAACGCAAAAAAGCCGAGATCTACACATCTTAAAATCCATATCTCCTAAACGGTTAATGTCACAAAATTGAAACTTAACGAATAGCTGTAAGTAAACTAGGAGAATAGATCGGACACAAATATTTGAGTGGGGGCAGTGGCGTACGGGGGTGGGGGTTAAAAAACTTTAGATTACGATATCTCACGAACCAATTGCACTAGACAAATAAAATTCAGTATGTACATATACGAAGGTTGACAAATGAAGTTTGATAAAAGTAAAATGTTTTAGGTGGGCGGTGGATCATGAAAGTGGAGGGGATACGAATTTTTCTAAAAAATCATGTCTCATATCTCAAGAACAGTGTAAGGTAGATGTTTAAAATTTTTACCAGAAGTAGGCCTCATAGACCTCTAACAGAAGAAAAAATTTTGGGGGTGTGGGTTGTATACATTTTCACGAATTCAGACAAATCCCTTGGGTCTGATTAGATATCGAATAACTTTTCACGGTGTTGCTTTATAATAGCCTAAAATCTGTTTGCAAGATTCTCCCATTTTCAACTCCTAGGAGGTGTAAAAGAGTTGAACACGTTTTCACGAATTCCGTCATATCTCTTATGTGATAAGACATCGAATTGGTTTTTACTTCCTCGGGATTTTCTTATATTTATCTAAAAACTTCTTTTAGGATTTTTGGATGTTCAACGCCCAATTGGTAGCGATGTTGAAAAAAAATCAATATATCGAAATTGCGATATTTTCTAAATGATATATCGATAATATTGGCCGATATTTTTAGAGCGATATATCGATATTAAAATCCGACTATCGGACCCGATATTTATTGTTAGCATATTTTAGAACTCGAACTCATTGTGCTTATTTTTGTGTATATCCCTGTAAGAAATTTACTGGTTAAGTCCGCCGTAGCATTAAGGGAGAACATCCGAGTAGAAAGCAGAACAAATAGGTGAATTTTAGAATTATTATTATCTCAAAAACTATTTACTCGATTTTTTCCAGGTTGATTTTGCTGGACGAAAACGTGGAACTCTAGAACCACAAAATTCAGATTGATTTTGTTTTTTGCGTTTTTCTCGCTTAATTTAAGGAATTTCGAGTTTTTAGAATTTTTTTTGTCAGAAAAGTTGGCAAGGGTACCTACCCCCTTGTGCTTTTTTAAAATTTTTTGCAATAAAATCAATTTTCCGAAAAACCGTTCTCTCGAATAGTCACGTATCTTGCATCAAATTAAATGTGAGAAAAGCAGCTACTCAAAAAATCAAACAGAATGAAAATCGGGTCAAAAATGAGGCAGTGCTGGCAGAAAACGTGGAGCTCTAGAACCGCAAAATTGGGATTGATTTGGTTTTTTGCGTTTTTCTCGCTTAATTTAAGGAATTTCGAGTTTTTAGAATTTTTTTTGTCAGAAAAGTTGGCAAGGGTACCTACCCCCTTGTGCTTTTTTAAAATTTTTTGCAATAAAATCAATTTTCCGAAAAACCGTTCTCTCGAATAGTCACGTATCTTGCATCAAATTAAATGTGAGAAAAGCAGCTACTCAAAAAATCAAACAGAATGAAAATCGGGTCAAAAATGAGGCAGTGCTGGCAGAAAACGTGGAGCTCTAGAACCGCAAAATTGGGATTGATTTGGTTTTTTGCGTTTTTCTCGCTTAATTTAAGGAATTTCGAGTTTTTAGCATATTTTTTAGTCGGTTGGCAAGGGTACCTACCCCCTTGTTCTTTTTTAAAAAATTTTGTAATAAAATCAATTTTCCGAAAAACCGGTCTCTCGAATAGTCACGTATCTCACATCAAATTAAAGGTGAGAGAAGCAGCTACTCAAAAAATCAAACAGAATGAAAATCGGGTCAAAAATGAGGAAGTGCTGGCCGAAAACGTGGAGCTCAAGTACACGAATTATTGTTCGAAACAATGTTTCATCAACACGAGAGAATTTGGTGTGTGACTCGATGAGAAATTATTTAATTTACAGGTTTTTAGGTTTTTTTAGGGTACAATTTTTTATGCTATAATTTTACTTTATTATTTTTTAATAATAAAGTATTTTAATTTGAAATTCTGGTAATAAGACCAAGTGGAATCGAGGTACACCTTCAGGTACCTACCACAAATTAAGCGGGACCAGGACTTCTGCCTTCTTCTGAAAATAATGAAGTTGCGCCCAGACTATTGGCATATTTTTTTAATTTAACGGGCTTTCTATATTATCGCCTAAAAATGGGTTTAACCATTTTTTTTTATATTCAACCACTAAGGGGTTATGTCGGTATTTTATCCCCTGCGTGTTTATTGAAATTGAAAAAAAAAATTGGAAAATAGAAGTCCGAAACGCTTTTAATGCTGAGATGTGGTATAGGTTTCTGTTCGACTGACAACCAGAAAAATAACCAGGAGGCTAGTTCGAACGTTATTTTTTAAGGTTCTCAGTAGTAGCCTATACACCGCATCTCAGTACTAACGCGTTCTGAACTTCTACCCAAAATTTATAAAGTTGCGCCCAGACTGTTGCAAGATTTTTTACTTCTATGAACTTCTTGCATAATTGCCTGAAAATCAGTTTCAGGATTTCTTGGTATTCAACCACATTCCTTGGACTACCACTACCAGGCTCGGACCAAAGGAGACCTCAAACTGGTCTGAAAGTCAACTCTTTTGGACAGTGGAAGAACTTTTTCTCCTCATCAAAAGGCATATTATGCTGAAACATATGCTTGTACAAATTATAGCTATATAAACAACAAAAATATAATTATAAAACGTCTGCTATCCTGCCATTTTCAACAACACCAATTAGTTGTAATTGGCTTATCTTTATTTGGACATCAGGATTCGCAATTAATTGTGCAGATTTTCAGGTTCTAGCTTCAATTATTGATTTATTTAACAACACCCTCATCAAATAAGATATTGCACATCAGGAGCTTATCGTAGACATCTTTTGCAAAAATATCCTTCTACAGTACTCGCTCCTCGTCTTGTGACACGTTTCACAACTCGATTGAGGACTTGACCAATTTTTCATCAAACTTTCTGAAACTGTCGAATCTTTCCTCTGGCAGAGTGGATTAATCAAAAATCATGTTTGAATTGAGCGAGAAAGTAAGATAGTTTCCATACAATACCTTAAAACCGCATTATTACAAACTTATTGCACGCTAACTTGCCTACCAGCTTAAACTCTTGATTTCTTCGTCGTATTCATTCAGGACTTTTCAAACCTACTAAAACCTTTTATTGTGATGCATTTGAAGGTAATCTTAAGGTAGGTAATGAAAATTTGTGATTCTTAAAAATGATGCAGGCTTTGGTACTTACAAAGTGAAGTTTTTGCCAACTAATGCTTCACTCTGAGAGTGATTGTTTAAAAATGTCAGTTTAGTGTGAGCCGTTCTTACAATAACTAAATTCTCCACAGAAAATGTTTGAATAGTATTTTTTGGAAATGAATCGGATTTTTTTTGGTCCGTCGAGCCGAATTTTGGTCCCTCGAGCCGCGTTTTGGTCCGTCGAGCCGAATTTTGGTCTGTCGAGCCGAATTTTGGTCCGTCGATCCAAATTTTGGTCTGGCGATCCGAATTTTGGTCAGTCGAGCCACGTTTTGGTCCGTTCAGCCGAATTTTGGTCCGCCGAGCCGAATTTTAGTCCGTCGAGCTGAATTTTGGTCCAGCGAGCCGAATTTTAGTCCATCGATCCGAATTTTGCCGCGTTTTGGTCCGTCGAGCCGAATTTTGGTCCATCGATCCGAATTTTGGTCCGTCGAGCCACGTTTTGGTCCGTTGAACCGAATTTCGGTTCGTCGAGTCGAATTTTAGTCCGTCGAGCCGAATTTTGGTCCACCGAGCCGAATTTTGGTCCATCGATCCAAATTTTGCCGCGTTTTGGTCCGTCGAGCCGAATTTTGGTCCATCGATCCGAATTTTGGTCCGTCGAGCCACGTTTTGGTCCGTTGAGCCGAATCTTGGATCCAAATTTTGGTCCGTCGAGCCGCGTTTTGGTCCGTCGAGCCGAATTTTGGTCGGCCGAGCCGAATTTTGGTCCGTTGATCCGAATTTTGGTCTGTCGAGCCGCGTTTTGGTCCGCCGAGCCGAATTTTGGTCCGTCGATCCGAATTTAAACAAGCACCTTTAACCTGCAGTGCAAAATAGTTGAGCCACATTTGATTCTTCTTAATACGTACTATTTTTCAAATTCATGTCCCTTCTTGCCTGCTCTAAGGGCACTCTTTACCCAGTTTTATACCGCTGAAATACCTATAAAACTCTGCAGAATAACTCCGGAGCCGATTCAAAAAGTTTCTATGAAAAGATATCGGAACAATTTGCAGCTATTAATTCGAATTTTGTGTAGAACTTCATACGGCCTTCACTGTACAATACAAATGCAGACAAGACTCGAGGCCACATAGCCCAGATTTTCCCAGAAAAAAGAAGTTGTTCTGTACTCTGATGTTTAGTTTTGCTGGATAATACGAGCTTATGCACACTAAAGGTAACGATGTAGTCCTTCGGATGCCATGGGGATGCATCTGGCCGGGTAGAGCTCCGGGGTAGCTCCTGAAATAGACTTCCGTGTATGTGGATACAATGGCTTATTGGTGAGCTGGTTTTTTTTTCTCCTAGAGCTCTGTCTGTGGAACAGCCGACAGACTCGTACAGGTGAACCGTATCTGAAGAAAGAATAGATTGCGAATTGATTACCTCGTTGATAGAGGGACTTTTTTCATCAACTTGTGTTTTGGTTTGAGGTGAGATTGAAGATACTGCCGAAGGCCTGTGGCAATTCAATAAATCGCGTTGTAAGCGATCTGCTGTGAATCGAAATTTGATTACGAGACTCTGTAGTTTCAACTGGCAGTCCTCGATTTCCTTTTTCCGTTTTCCGAAAATTGACTGACAGTTTCGGCCCTGATACCGACTTCTATCTTTAATGCGATTGCGTAAGATGCCAAAGAATCATCACATCAAATTCCGATTAAAGGCACTTCAAAGGTCTATGAAACTTTTCCTTTCTAATCTTGATCTGATGCTGTCCAGTTATTTCGCCATTACCCATTAATTCACTTTCACCTGAAGTTCCGTTGTTACATCTTAGATCCAACAACGTCCAGACAATTGAACTTCTAATCAAAATGTTGTTTTTTTTTTGGTCGATGGAATCAGTCAGATTGGTTGTCCGAATCGGTTGGCCTCCATTGCCCTGACCATTGGTCAATTTGTTGCTGCAGCGTTCGAAGCGCGGCTGCTTAATCTTGCGGATGACCTTGTTGACACGTGAGATCTGAACAAGAGCTTGAAAAGGTGTAATAATGTCGGCAATTATTGTTTCAGGTAAAGGTAAAAAAGATCGTTAACAGTTAGGTAAATTAGTTTTCTTTGGTTCATTGTCCGAGCGCTGGCCGAGGTTCGCCAAATCCTTTGGTCACTTGTTTAACAACTTGAACATATGCTTTACGTTTTTAATCGGGTTTGTTTAGCTGGTTTGTGGTCAAGTGCTCTCCATATGTTTCAATTGCTTGCGTACGCGATTCGGGCCGCGTTTGTGATTTGCCGCATTTTGGATTTGGTTCGTTACTCCACCTATGGACTTCAAATAGCTCGGGGTATTTCTAACATTAGTACCGGAATGGAATTATTGACATCTGGAGTCGTGGTTCTTGTATGCTCCAACCTGATTGCCCCATGTACGGATTAACAACTTACGTCGGTTTTCTTTGCAACTGTTTTAATTCTGATTGATTATAAAATGTTCTAGATATGAATTGCCTAAAGTGCTGTATTCTGTGCGGAATTTCAAATACAACGTCATTTACATCTAGCAAGCCTAGTCTATTATTTTCGCTGGACGATATCGAGCTTGTTATTGAGAATTAGCTAGCACGAATTAGGCAAAGCTCCGCTAAATTGTATAACTCTGCGTTTTTGAAGGTCAATTATTTGAACATCGATTATTCCAAAAATCTGAAAAAGTGCCTAACCCAAGATAAATACTTTCTTATTAAAATAATAAAGTAAAAATCTACCAACAGTCTTGGCGCAACTTTACTATTTTTTGGGTAGAAGTTCGGAACGCGTTTAATTTTGAGATGCGGTGTAGGTTACTATGTGACTGAAAACCTAAAAAAAAAGTTCGGGAAGCGATTAGAAAAGGATCGCGCTAGAATACTTACGCCGCTGCCACTTATAACATATGAATTACATAATTGGATCATACTCCGGGACGCAGTCTAAGTCGCAGTATAATATCAGTTGTTACGTGATTGAAAAGTGAAGTGAAAAGTGAAGTGAAAATCAATCTAATATCTCATCAATCCTAAGAAATATGTCGAAAGCCTTACGTCCTATTGGAGTTGAATATCTAAAAATCCTGAAATTAACTTTTCGGCTATTATGTAGGAAGCCTTAGGAAGTAAAAATGAATTCGATATCTCATTAGAACTAATAAATATGTAGGAATTTGTGAAGACATATGAACCCCCATTGCACCCACTATGGGGTTGAATATCCAAAAATCCTGAAATGAGTTTTAAGATATATATAAAAAAAGCCCGAGGAAGTGAAAACCAATCCGATGTCTTATCACTCCTACAAGATATGATGAAATTCGTGAAAACGTGTTCAACCCGTTTATACCCTCTTAGGGGTTGAAAATGGAAAACACTTGAAAACCGGTTTTGGGTTATTATTAAACAAGCCCGTGGAAGTGAAAAGTTATTCGATATCTAATCGGACCGGAGGGATAAGGCTGAATTCGTGCAAATGTATACAACCTCTTTATACAACCGTGGGGGTCGAATTTAAAAAAATCCTGAAAACAGTTTCTAGGTATTTATATGAAGAATCCGTAGAATAAAAATGAATTCAATATTGGGAAAGACCTAATAGATATGACGAAAATCTCGAAAATATATGCATTCCATTTTCACTGATATATTTTTTTGCCCCTCTTCGGAACGCCAATGGATATTTGAATTTTTTTAAATCAGAATTACTTCTCTAGCTGATTTACATATATATACCGAGTTTCAACTCTCTAGCAGAAGCCGTTCTATACAGGCGCGTAGCGTGAAACTTCGTAGGGGTAGCGCAATAACACGATCATCAAATTCTATGAATTTTATAAACATAAACACGTAATTTTTATTCAGAAATAAAATTTCGATTGCTAAATTCCAGGAAGTAATCAAAAAATTCCGCAAAATTTAGCGATCGTATCGTTGCGGTAACCCTAGAAAGATTCACGCTACGCGCCTGGTTCTATAGTTAGGAAAAACACACCCACCACCATACCATACTACCCCTATAAAAATGCTACTACTATAGCTCTATCTCAATACCAAGTTCCAGCTTTATATGATTATAGGTTCTCGAGATATAAACATCGAAACTTTTACCTTTTCACCCTCTCCACCCTCACCCACCACATCACCAAAATTTGTTTTCTATTTTTCTACTAGAGGTCTATTAGGCCTACTTCTGGTAAAAATTTGAAACATCTATCTTACACTGATCTTGAGATATGAGACGTAATTGTTTAGAAAAATTCTTATCCCCCCCCCCCCCCACTTTCATGCTCCTCCGCCACCATAAAAAAATTTATTTTCAAAAAACTTTATCTGTAAACCTCTGTACTCAAACCGAATTTGATTTTTCTAGTGCAATTGGTTCGTGAGATATCGTAATCTAAAGTTTTTCACCCGCCACCTCCGTGCGCTACTGCCCCCCCCCCACCTCAAAAATTTATTTTTGATCTGTTCTCCTAGTATACCTACAGATGTTCATTAAGTTTTAATTTCGTGACATTAACCGTTTAGGAGATATGAATTTTAGAATATCTCGGCTTTCGAGCGTTTCGCAAGCATTATTATTCCCCCCACTCACACACCCCTTCATCCATATGAGCGATTTTGCAAATGGGTCCACTAGTCGAAGCTCTATATAAATTCCAAGTTTCAGCCTCCTAGCATAAGCGGTTGCTGAGATCTAGAAACCAAAATTTTCCGTCTAAAACGTGTCAGGGGAGGAGGGAGAAGCTCCCACCTCCACCCTCAAAAATGGTCACTTAAAGGGGCTTACCCAGACTATTCAGAAAAAATATTTCAATTTAATAGCTCATAGGGTTTGGGAGCTGGACGGACTGAAAATTTTGTTTGCTTTTTTGGTGATTATTAGTCATGAAACGTGTGAAAAAAAATTTCACGGTAGCAAATTTTTTTTTTTCAAAAATCGATAACAATACTTTATTATTAAAATAATAAAGTAAAAAAACAACGAACTTTAAATTAAATTTTAATCACCAAAATAAAGAAAACAAAAATTTTAATTTTAATATTTTGAAACTAAAAGCAATATTGTTTGTAGTTTTCGTTTTCATTTTACAAGTTTTGTTTTTAATTTGAATATTTTAATAAATCTGCTGTTTAAATTTTTTTTTAATTTTAACTTTTTTATAAAACGTTTTGATATTTAAGCAAGATAATGTAATTTTTTCCATTTTTTTTATAAAATACATGAAAGTTTTTGATTCAAATTGCTAAAAAGTTTTATTAGAATTTTTAAATTTGTTTTTGTTTGTAAATAAATTTATAAAAAGATATTTATGCCTAAATTTATTAAGATATTTAATAAAATTTAGAAAGATACTTGCAAATTAAAAATTTTGAAAATTTAGATTACGATAACCAATTACACTAGACAAATAAAATTCAGTTTCTGTATAAAGGTTGACAAATGAAGTTTGCTGAAAGTAAAATTTTTGAAGGGGGCGGTGTAGCACGAAAGTGGAGGGGATACGAATTTTTCAAAAATGTCACGTCTCATATCTCAAGAACAATGTAAGATAGATGCTTAGGCCCAATAGACCCCTCGCAAAAAAATTTTGTAGGTGATGGTGAAGAGGGTGAGTGTGGGGAGGGTGAAAAGGAAAAGGTTTTGAACTTTATATCTCTAGAATCTATAATGATATAAAGCTGAAACTTGGTATTTGGATAGAGCTATGGTACTAGCATGTTGAAAAAATATAATTTTTTATGGGGGTAGTATAGTACGGGGGTGAGGGAATTTTCCCTATCTGTAGAACGGCTTATGCAACAAAGTTGAAACTCGGTATGTATAATATATGTAAATCACCTAGAAAAACAATTTAGATAAAAAAAAAATTCAAATATATTTTGGCGTTCGGATGGGGGGCGAATAAAATGATCAGTGAAAATGGAATGCATATATTTACACGGTTTTCGCCATATCTATTAGGTCTTTCCACATATTGAATTCATTTTTATTCTACGACTTCTTCATATAACTACCTAAAAAGTGTTTTTAGGATCTTTTGAAACTCCCCCTGAGGTGGTGGAAAGGTGGTTCCATACTTTTTCACGAATTCTGCCATATCCTTCAGGTCTGATCAGATATCGAATATCTTACTTTCAAGGGCTTGCGTAATTATCGCCTAAAACTCGTTTTTAATTTTTCTCCTTTTTCAGCCCCTAAGAGGGTATAAGAGGGTTGAACACGTTTTCACGAATTCCGTCATATCTTTTAGAAGTGATAAGAAGTTGAATTGGTTTTTACTTTCTCGTGTTGTCTTCATATTTATCTACTAACTTCTTTCAGGATTTTTTGATATTCTACCCTCAAGAGGGTAGTAAGGAGGTTGCATATCTGATGATATATCGAATTCATTTTTACTTCATAAGGTTTCCTATATACGCACCAAAAAGTCAATTTCAGTATTTTTAGATATTCAATCCTAAGGGGTGTAAGGGGGTTGTATGCTTTTCAAAGCTACGACTTATTTCTTAGGTTTTATGAGATATTAAATCGCTTTTCACTTCCACAGATTTTTTATGCAATCGCCTACAAGCCCATTTCTCAATTTTTGGATGTTCAACCCTCAAGTGTTTGCATATGTTTTCTCAATTTTTGCCATCCCTTAGTTCTGATGAGATATAAAATTGGTTATTACGGCATTTGATGTAATGACCTAAAAACCAATTTCACGATTTTTCGAATTTCAAAAACCAAGGGGTGTGAAGGGTTTGCTTATTTTTTCACAAATTTTTCAAAATCCCTCGTGTCTCATGACATATCAAGTTGGTTTTTATGAAATCGTCTAAAAACCTATTTCACAATTTTTTCCAAATTCAAACCCCAATTCCTCATATCTCTTAATTCTGATAAGGCCGCAAATTCGTTGTTGCTTCTATGGGCTTTTAGTGTACATAATATACCAAAATTCGAATAGTTTGTACGGACTCTTTTTTAATGTTTAATCGGCTAAAAATCTCTATTTTAAATATTTTTTTTTAAGAACAAAACTAACTTTTCAAGAAACCTTATAATTTCGAAACAACTGATGATATACTCCGACTTTGATCGCTTCCGAACTTTGACCCGAAAATAATAAAGTTTCGCCCACCATTGGCAGATTTTTTGTAATCTATCAGTCCTGAAACGCGCAAATAAAAAATTTCAAGGATATCCTTTTTTCAATTTTCGGTCTAATTATATTCGAATCTTCAGTTTCCCCGATGGGGGCATAAGGCAGCAATAGTCAGTGTGGTAGACCGAACTCTTGTCTAAACTTATTTCATCCTAATTAAAATTTTTTTTACGTGCTTTTTCAAACCAATATAAAATTCTTAAAAAATAATTTTTAACATTTTTTAAAATAATTTGTAGCGTTAAATTAGTTTCTTTTAAATTTTTTAGAATTTAGATTTCCTTTTCGCAATATTTTTGTTGTAAAAAAGATTTGAAAATTTGCAAGTTACACTGATATTCAGTTTTAATTTAAATTTTTTTTCTTGTAAATTAAAAGATTATTTCATTTATATTAGGTGTGTTTTTTTGCGCATTTATCCAGATTAGAGTAGTGATTAAAATTTATGTACAAAATAACAACAACATTGCTGTTTTTACGATTCTTTATAACTTTTTTCAATAGATAGTAGGCTAGATTAGATAATTTATCGCGAGTAGTTCACCCAGTGAGCTTACTGGGTTAACTATTCCGGTTAAAATCTATATCCTAGCCTACTATCTACAGGGAAAAGGAATAAAAAATAACAAAAACAGCATTATTGTTGGTGTTTTCAATGTAAATTTTAATCACTATTCTAATCTGGATAAATGCGCAAAAAAACACACCTATTATTACAATAATTTATTTGTTGTTCAAATTAAAAGAAAGCCAAAAACTATTGCTAGCTCAGAAGCCTGTAAGAATTTATATTTTAGCCTTAGTACGGAAGTAGACGGTAAGTATTACTTTGCCGCCCACCGTGGGGCTCGATCTTACGACCATCTGAGATTGGTTTGTTAATACAGCTACTGAATTGGTTTGGCTTGGTACCACCAGATCATGGAACCTATAGAGTACCCAGTGTCTGGATTTTTTTGACCGAAAGTGTAATCATGAAGTTTATGAGTTCCTTCCCTCAGCATCATCTAGGTCAGAAGCCTATAAGAATCTATATTTTAGCCATAGTACGGAAGTAGGCGGTAAGCTTTACTTCGGCGCCCACCGTGGGGCTCCATATTTCGACCATGTGAGATTGGTCTGTTAATACAGTGTCTTATTCGGTTTGACTTGGTGACACCAGATCGCAGCACTGTTTACTTTTCTGGCTACAACTGGCTGGAAAGCCTCATTTTGGCCTAAAGCCAGAAATCTAGTGTAATATGTTTGCAGAAAATTTTACTTTGTGTGCCTAATTTTAAAAACGATTTTTTTAATATGTGTCCTTTGTGAAATTCATTTCAACTATCGAGTAGTTTACCAAACTTTTTGTTAAAATTTGTAGTTACTTCACTTACGTTTCTCACAATAAACAGACACTTCTCAATATGGTAACCTCCCACTGTTTAACACACGTAATATCTCTACATGTAATAAATTAGGCAGTGCTAATTTTTCTGCAATTTTCGAAATCGCAACTAATATTTTACAGTTAAACTTAGTAACCGAAAAAGGTAAAATATCGGATTTAGAAAAAAGATTGTCTATCTGTCTGCATGTTTATACACTTATTTCTTGAGAATATCAGAAACGAATGAATGTATATATCAAATTAAAATTAAAACTCACTTTAAATCGTCCTTAATTCGGGTTAAGGAATAGGTCCAATACAACCATTAGGTGTCCGAATTATTTCCAGAGGTACTGTACATAAGTGCAATTTATGCACAGAAATTCAAATTAATTTAAAACTAGATACATTCGTTTGGTGGTCAGATACAAAACTTTACATACAATGACAAATATAGCTTCCAGCTGTTTTTTAAAACTAATTTGTTATTCATAGTTTTTGAGGAAAAAGGAAAGAAGAACCACATATAACTTTAATTTAATTGTCGAATTAAAAAGTTCCATTTATTTATGATTTTTGGGCACTTATTTTGAGTTGCTTAAGTTTTTCACGATATAAGGTACAGCCGTGCAATTTGTTGCAGGCAGACAGTTTTTATTTTCGGTTAATTAGCGGAGAAAGTATTTCGATTTGTCCAAAGACATTTAGCTCTGCCTCCAAGAGAGTGAACACCAGGCTGAATTGGAATATTAAAACACGACTTTGTCGGACTAAAACTATATGAGTAAGGACGTCGGTTTACTGCGGCAAGTCATTAAGTAACATTTTCAAAACAAAAAATCACTATTAACTGATGATTTTTT
This sequence comes from Beris morrisii, assembly GCA_951812415.1. Taxonomy (NCBI): domain Eukaryota; kingdom Metazoa; phylum Arthropoda; class Insecta; order Diptera; family Stratiomyidae; genus Beris; species Beris morrisii. The sequence continues at coordinate 101,364,166 of OX638313.1, read as the reverse complement.
TTTCTGTAAAATGGTGAGGCTCAGCCTCACTAGTCTCATGTGACGAGCCGCCACTGGTGCACACCTGCGTACCCCTACAACAAGCGAGCATATGGCGCTGTAGTCAATGCCATGTCCTGGCTGAGCTCTTTGATATTCTTCAAGGAGCACTTCGGTATGGACATGTTTGATTGTTCCGTACTGAAGTATTTTAAGCTCATTTTCTGTTGAACTTTTCAACGAATTTTCATTTTACAAATTGTAATGGGATCCACAGGTACTGAAAAAGTGAAGCCATTTAATGGACCGAATGTTTTCGAAAATACAGAAACTTACTTTAACAACTCTGAAATTGTTTTACATGGACCCGATATCAGGTTCATAGTGAATCAGGTCAGTCTCTGTTTACAGGATTGATGTGTTTAGTACTACTTTGTTTCGAAAACCATAGAACAAAAGAGCCGTGTTATTATTGGTGAGCTGTTGAAGACAAAACAAAAACATGGTCAAGGAAACTTAATATCCTTCGTACGAACAGGAAGTATCACATCCATCCAAACAGCACATCCTCGTTTCAGGTATTAATCTTCACCTGGATGTTGCTGTACAAGACGGTCGAGTAATTGGTACCTTGGTGTAGATTATGTTTGTTTTTGCATACTGGAACAAGAGCTCTTATAAATGATAATGGAGCTTTCTCTGATCTGGGAATCGAGGTGAATAAAAAGTGGTTAACCGCAAAAATGGCTGGATATGAGTTGCCGAGCTCAACTGCAAATTGATACGAAACCAATTGGATAAGATTTCTGCGTTCTTATGGGTGGGAATTAAATCGCTAAAGGTTTGTTTTTTTTTCTGGACTTTTTTTTTGTAAATTGTACGCAATGGAGAAGAGCTAGCTATTTAAATGTGGAAAAATTCAGGTAATGGAGCCAAATCAGCTTGCCTAATTTGATTCCTATGGCGATTTAATTTTCTGTGATTAGTTCTTAATATGGGTATGTAATTGGGCGAAATGAAATTTTTTGAAAAATCGAAATGAAAGTAGGTGCGTAGTGGATAATTTCTTGATGAAATCATAATTAATTAATTGTTTAGCCTGTTTCCAATTGCTTGATTTCGTACTCCTTAATTGAAGTATTTAGTTTTGATCTCATTCGTATGGAATTGAGATGAGCAAAGATAGTCGAAAATTTTACTAATTCAGTCGAGAGTAGATAACTAGGCCCTTCTAGGGAAGTAATAAATTTAATTGTACCTTCTTTTGACTGGGAGATGGGCTAGGTAGGTGGGAAGGTAGGTACCCGTGGCTGTCCGTGAGAAAACGGACACACTTAGACCTAAGAAAGTCCGTTGTGTTACCACAGGATCATCGAATCCGGTCCTACGGTCAAACCATTTAGAGCTTGCAATGAAGCGTTGGATTCTCGTCACCTCTGTTGCGGCAAGGTCACTAAGGCTGTTGAAGAAGTAAACTCCAAGATGAGCTTTCGTTCTATCGGATAGAGCTGGACAGGTACAGAGAACATGAAGGACTGTCTCCTCCTCCTCCTCATACAGGCAAGTTCTACAGAAGTCGTTCGAAAAAAGGCCGAGTCTTTTAGCATGCCGACCTATAGGTTAGGTTAGGTTAAGAGGAGTGAACTGTAGCACTGTGCCACAGCCCATCACGAGAGATCACTGTGGATCTATTGTGGTCCTCTCGTATAAAACCGGACTCTTAATTATTGATTCCAAATGTTGCTCTTCCTTATGAAGGAAGCAGTTCTCCATATTGGACATAAAGGTATCATTGCAAGTTCTTATAAATTGGTAAAGAAGAATTTCCTCAAATACCGATATCTGGTACGAGCCAGACTTTCACAACCACACACTAGATGCTCCATCACCACAGCGACATAGATCAGCCATGGGTATTCCCAGTCTTTCTCCATGTCTCCCAAAAGGACAGTGTCCTGTTAAGACCCCTATGGGTTGTCTACAAGCGTTCCTACCCACAGACAGTATGAAACTAGAGTTCTTCTCATCAAGTTTCGGCCAGCACATTCTAGCCTGCTGGCAACCCGAAAGATTCGCCCAAGCCCCTTCAGTTTGTCAATCATTCCCTTTACACGTTCAATGGGACATAGAACCGATTCATCAGCCAGCTCTATGCTCATCTCCGACTCCCTTCTGGCGAGTCCGTCTGCCTTTTCATTTCCAAGGAAGTCACTGTGACCAGGATCCAACAGATTTTTAGGGTATTGTTTAAACCCACCCCTTGCAAAGTTCTTTTACATTCGCTCACTAGTCTAGATTTGGTTACGTGCGAATCAACAACCTTTATAGCAGCTTGGCTGTCCACGTATATATAGTTATTGCACTATTCACACACTGTTTCTGCACAATTATTTCCGATGCTTTTGTCAATGCAAATATTTCTGCCTGAAACACACTGGAGCTATCTGGTAGCCTGAACGATTCCATGATATCGAGGTCGCAAGAGTACACTCCTGCGCTAGTTCCACATTCGATCCTGGAGCCATCAGTATAGATAGCTACCATGTCTGGAGTGCTGATCCAAGATCCCCACTCCATTCTAGTGGGAATGTTTACAACATAGGAATGTCCAAAATTACAAGACGGTGTCCTGTAGTCGGTGCGCTCTGGAATGCCGGAGCACAGAGAAACTGACAAGATCCTAGTGTGGCCCACACTGCCTTCCTTCCAATAGCCTACCTCGCGCAGACGCAAAGCACTCTTTACCGCTATAGATTTGACCGCTAAGTCCATTGGGATTTTGTGGAGCATTATCTCCAAAGCCCTGGAGGCCGTGGTACGTAAGGCACCAGTAATTCCAACGAGAGCAATTCTTTGAATTTTGTCCATGGCGGCCCTGTTAGTCTCGACATCCAGCGCATGCCACCACAACAGAGACCCGTATGTAAGAGCAGGTCTAACTAGCGTCACATACAGCCAATGAACTATTTTCGGGCTAAGTATCGGTCTGATGATGGACACGTAGATCCAATGACCTATTCGGGGATGCATACCCCATTTTTTGCCAAGATGGGCTAAGAATCTAAGAATTTGTTTGGTTTTTCCTCGCTATCATTCTTGCGTGGAAGTTTAATTTTGAACGGCAATAAAAGGATATTTCTAAATTTTTAATCAAATTCTTAAGAGCAATGAGGATACAACCAGAAGTACTGATAAGGGTAAAGGGCAAAGGGTACAGGGTAAAGGGTAAAGGATTAGTCGTGAAATCAAGTTGAATTTAAACGAGATAGCAACACAATCAAGTGAGAAGTTAAATTACTTTCAAAATATTTAGTAAATGCCAGGAATTCGTGAAAACATATTTAACGCCTATTTATCCCCTTGAGGTTAAATATAAAAAACCTGAGATTAATTAATAAAACTCTAAAAGAAAAATTTAAAATTCCTTTTGATTAGACAATAATGAACATTTTTTGATCCGTCGAGCTGGATTTTAACTAGTGACTTAATGACTGGTACAAAATGGTTAAGCCACGTTTGGTTGAAAAAGTATTCTTTTTTCATTTTGTAGTATTGTTGCGAGCTAGGGGTTCAAGTAATACACAATTCGTTTAAAATCAATAAAAACAATAAGTTATTATTCTCATTTAATAATCGCACTAATAATCGCGCTACCGGCAACGCTGCCCGATTTTTCTATACAACTTGATCACTGTACGATCGCTACTTCCAATCAAAATCGCTTTACAAATACTTCGTAAACTGTCTGTATCGTCTCGCTATATCGCAGTGCAAAACTGTCTTCAGCAGCCAACTCTGTGTGCTTGTATACTGCTTGGAGGTTGTCCAAATCTTTCGCAATATTCGGCGGTGTGTATGGAATGCTCGAGAGCGCTGGAGAAAGAGTCAGAAGCAGAGTTTTCGAGAAGTATCCCGATATTGGTAGGCGTTGATACAAGATATTTATTGGAAGGAGTGGACATATTGGGAGGCGTGGCTTTTTCACTGAAAACTGATTAGAGTTTCGCGGGTTGCCAGGGTTGCATGTAACAATATGTACCTATAAGATTAGCGAAATAGAGGTGTGGCGGCTCATACTCAACTACTAATTACTCTTACTGCCACAGTTTCCGTCGACTCCTAAAGACCTGATTTGAGAACAGCCTTATATTTGCAATTGATTTTAAGTTTTGATTCCGTATATTTCATGGGCCGCAGTAAAGACAAACTTTGACTAATGCTAAAGGCTTCTAGTGGAACGAATGAGAGTTGAATGGTTCTGATGATGAATTTATTTAAATAAATTTATAACAAATAGTCTGCCTATATAATTCTCGCCGCAGTAGGTACGAAGTACTAGAACTTTGTCAAAAAAACTGTCTACTTGTTGTTCTGATTGTTGAAGTTGTCAGAAACCTTCTAAATAATTTTTACTATTTTTTTTTGCATAATTAAGGAAAACATACAAGTTTATAATTATATTTTATCTCTTTTTTTTACAGTAAACCTGAAACAATAATGATGTAAAAATGATTTGTAAGAAGTTGTTTACAACAAATATAAAAAGTTAAGACTGATCCACTACTGAAACTACTGCGAACAATCGTTCGCCAACGGACTTCAAAACCCAACATTTTTACAACACGGCCTAAAAGATGTCCTGTAGTGTCCAGGGAAAAGTTTTTACAAACAATAACATGATGATGAGCTACTCGATCATGCAACAGGAGCCTAAGGATCTGGAAACTGCTCAACTGATTATTGAAGAGCTGCGTTCGAAGTGTCGATCGCAGGCCGAAGAGTTGATGAAATGGAAGAAAGCGTATGCGATGCAGGTAATTAAAGCTGGCAGTTTTTTGATTCCTTGTGTTTTGATCAAATTTTTATTACAGATGCAACAACACTATCGCTACCAAAAGGAGAAGACGGATCAAATGAACACGCTGACCAGCCAGCTACTTCTGCTCGAGTCCCGCTTGAAGCGCAAGCAGAAACAAATCGCTGGAATAATCTGCCAGCGAGAGCTCACTATAATGCGGCAGCAAAAGTTGATCGATGCGCTTTCTAGTCGCCTGGTTGATCACGGCCTAGACACCCTCGATCCCAGCTACACGGACTTTGATTCGTTGAACGATTCCGATTCGGCCGTTGTCCTGGAAGATATCGATTCCGACTGTAACTCGTCGTTCATAATGCGTCGTCGTAGTGGCGGTAGCGACGTTACGATAGTCCGTTCGATATCGGACGCAATCGAAACCAATATGAATAAGTATTCGGGAGCTCGTCGTACAAACTGCTTCTTGCGTCGTCCCGACATCCTTGAGACTGTCTACAGCGTTGAAGAGGATCCCGAACCGCAGGCTGATGTATCCGAAAAACGTGACAAGTTCAAAAATCGATCGGAACGGGCAGTCATGGATCATTCGATAGACGGACAATCGCACGACTACGATTCGAACAGGGGGTCCGAAACGAACGTGAAACAATCGCACGTGACGAACTTCAACCGAGTCATGTCCAATCATAGGTCGGTGACAAAGCCCAAGGATGTCAAGTACAAGCGAATCAACAAGGCGAAATCGAAGAGTTTGGAGGAGCTGCGCGGTCGACTAAGGCACTGGGTCGAAAAAGGAACATCGGCCGATGCTGGAACCCTCGGTATCAACACTCAAATACCCCAGACTGCCCAGAGCTATGCGTGACATTTGCTTACCAGTTCGCAATCGAGTCCTGATCCTATCATGTCATCCAGATGTAGCTTCTAGGACCAATCATATCCGAAAGTTCCTTTGGGATATTTTCTATTTTTGTGTATTTTTTTCTGTTTTATTTTGTGATTTCAGTTCCCCAAGAAGATGGCTTCGGACAAGCCAAGTCTGTTACCTTTGTAATGAAATTTTAGATTTTTAGGAAGCTTCTAAATGAAGGTTGAAAAAATGACTTACTATTGGTTTTCTTTGGTAAGGATTCATTTTCCATTGCATGTACATAAGACAAGAAGAAAACGTTTAGGATAAGTTTAAGCTCGGCAAACGGGCACTTGTAATCAATCAACTAATGAAAAAAAAAGCGAATTTCTAAATCAAGTACAAAAGTGAGATCAAATGGATTTTTTTGAGATGAATTGCTCCTTTTTATTTATTTTTTCATTGAGTGAATTTTAAGGCAAAGTCCTCAAGTAAGTTCAATTCAAAGAATTTGCTCTTTATGAAAAATAGTGCAAATATTTTTTTTAATTATACTTATGAATTTTGAATTTTACGAAACTTTTTTGGAGCTACGGTAGAAACAATATTTTTATTGGTGAATTATCCCTTACTATGCATGCGGCATTAAATTCAAAAACTCTCAGGTTGTGACTTATATTCGATCGAATCGTGCGAAGAACTATCAAAAACTCTCATTCCAATAAAATATTTATAACAAATTTCAGTAATTATTAGATCCAAAAGATGAAATGCAAAATTCAAAAAAAATCAGGCCTTATTCAAGGCGTCATTTTCCTGAACCAACTAACTGCCTGTAGTCGTGAATTGAGTGCATTTCTTCTAACTCTGGCCATTGTGCTCCTTACATAGTCATTACACGGGCTCTTTTGTACCAAAAACCCGGGAAAATATTTGACAGAACAATACCGCAGCCAATTGAGCTCAGTTTGTTCTTGAAAATTTGCCAAAAACAGCCGTCAGCTGTGGGCGCCATGGGCAAAAAACCATGGCCAGAAAGGCTCAGATTGCCTTAGTGTTAGCGGTCTATGTGCTTCACAGATTAAAAAAAATCTAATTTTCAATCCAATTTTTACTTGTAATTTCCAGTATATTTCAATTTTTCAAGTAAAAGTACACATTTCAATCACTTCTACACGAAATTACTGATATTAGTAAATTATTCATGTACTTTTCAACTGAACTGTACAGGAAAAGACTCACAAAATTACGCACCATTTCGTGTAAAATTCACTATACACCTAATTCTCTTTTTACACAATAGATACGTTCCCAATAAAATCGTGTAAAAAAAGATATTATCTAAATGGAAAAATAATGGATTGGTTCCAGACCTAAAAAAGCAACTTTAAAGTACAATAAACAATATTAAAAATTTATTGTTAGAGTTCACTTGAGAATTTATTTTTCGTGCTTACACATTTTAATACATTAAATATATTATAAAAAAAAATTATGAATTGGATAAAAGAAAATAATATCGGAAATTTATTAATATAAAAAAAGTAAAACTAATATAAACATAGCAAAATTTTATTCATCGTCACTTTCTGACAACAAACGCATACGTTTGCGTATGACTGCAATATCATTGCTATCACTAGAATTATTTTGTTCATCATTTTGGGAAATTATCTCTCTATTACCATTTCTATTTCCCATTGTTGATAATTCAGCAGTTCTTAGAACAAAAAAAGTTATTAAAGATTGTGTTTAATTTCGTGATAATCCATTATAAAGTTCCTTGTAAGATGACATTAACAATTTCAGTTCACGTTGAATTTTCGCAGCCCGTTCCTTATCAGGATCATGTTGTTCAAAATGGTTACCTAAATTCCTTTCAAGCTCAAGACCTTCTTTAATTAGAGTTGCATTTAAAACAGGAAGATCCTCTTCGTTATTATCGCTATGTTCTCTTTCATGATAAGCCTCAAGGGTGAGGTCTATAATTTCATTTTCACTCAAGCTTTTATCAACTAATAATTCCTCTAGATCTGCAGATGGATAGATCATCGAATCCATCTCCATCAATTGTTCGTGTCAATGTAATAATGTCAGTAAATTCGTCGTTATTATGGATGGCAGAGTCTTTGCTTTTGACACATTCTGGCCAAATATTTTTCCGACAAGAATTCAAGGTTGATGGCTTCAATTCAGCTAACGCTAGCCCAACTTGGTTAATGCAGTCCATAATTGAAAATTTTTTTCATACATCAATGACTGTTAACTCCTCATTATTATCTAGTTTGTCTAGCACGTATTGGAATGAACGTTTTATGTAGTACGTTTCAAATGTAGCAATTATTCCTTGGTCTAAGGATTGTATTAAGGATGTAGTATTAGGCGGCAGAAAATAAAATTGAACATTTGGGTGCTCCAAGACCGGATGGCCAGGTGCATTGTCTAGAATTAAAAGAACTTTAAATTCTAGACATTTTGCATTCATGTAGCGTCTTACTTCTGGGATGAAGTATTTCTGAAAACCATTCTGTAAAGATTGCACTGGTCACCCAAGCCTTTTTGTTTGCCATCCAGTGAATTGGCAATTTATTAAAAACAACACCTTTCATCGAAGCACGATTTACTAGAAGTGGTTTTAACATACGTTCTTCTGAAGCATTTAAACAAAACAACAATGTAACACGGTCCTTTGCTACTTTAAAACCACCGGCAGTTTTCAGTGATTTTGCAACATAAGTTCTGCTAGGCATTTTTTTCCAAAAAAGGCCACTTTCGTCTACATTCCATACTTAAACTGGGATATATCCTCCATCTTCAATCATTTTTCTAAGTTTTTGAGGAAACTCTTTAGCATCCAATTCATCTTCAGATGCAGGTTCGGTTCTCCCTTAGTTTTTAGAAACTTGTCATCCAACTTGAAGAAAACTTGTCATCCAACCAGTACTTGCTGAAAATTCAGGTTGTTTTGACTGAGAAGAAGTGCTTGGCTCAATTTCTTTGAATTGTTTGTAGATTCTTAAGGCTGTTTGTTTGATAGTAATTCCGTCTACTGGTATTCTTTTTTGGGATTTATCTTCAATCCATATTACCAAAGCTTTTTTCATCTTCTCTTTGACAACATCTCTTATGTATGACGACGACTTGGCACTTACTTTTGTTCCAGAACATACAGACTTCTAATCGCAGTTTAATTTTCTTAATTGTTACTATAGTATCTTCATGAATACCAAAATGCTTTCCTACAGCAGTTGCACCTTGTCCTGTTGCAATTTGATCTAAAATTTTAATTTTAGTATCTAAGCTGATCGCTTTCCCCTTCTTAATTACTACAGGTCATTTATGTGACATTGTGTTAGGCCTACCAAAATACAATAAAAAATTAAATCCAATGCAAAAATTTGGAAATTATTTAAAACTTACCTGTTATTGGGTTAATAAATTTATACAAGCACTTTCTTAATTTTACTTATAACTTTTTAAACATCCACGGCAACTAAACGTCTTTTTTTTCAATTCACAAAATACCAATGAATTGCGTACAAAAAAAATTACGTCTTTACTTTATGTATAATTCGGGGAATCCCACTCAAAGAGAAAATACGCATATAATCGACATAATAGGTGTGTTTGGTATCGGAACGTTTTTGTAACATTTGGTTCCAATTTCAATTTGTTCTTATATTTTTACATTAAACTGAGTTGAGAAAAATATAAGACGATATTAAATTATATAATTTGTGAGTAGTAGTAGAATAAAAGAAGTTTATAAAACATAAAAAAAAATTTATAGTAGAACTCTTAGAATATTTAAAATCGTGTAAAAGCAAAAGAATTCGTGTAAAAAAAGAAAAATGTTAACTTTTTAACTCGTGTTAAATGAAATTCGTGTAAAAATAATTCGTGTAAAAAGAGAATTAGGTGTATTTATTTTCAAATTCAAATTCTTTATTGTGCTACCCTTAGTGTAATATAACGAGCTTATGCTAATCTTAAAAACATGGAGATCAGACAGTCGCCTTTACCGCCAAGTTAACGCTATTTAGCTCCATGCAAATAATGAATGAATGGAGGAAAACGGTTAAAAAAAACCGTCTTATGGAACTTAGCTTAACTTATAACTACATTAAACTACCTTATAAACTAATTAAAATAATTACAACTTAAGCAGAACTCGGAAAAAGAGAGGAGAGAAGAAGTGAATTCTCGGAGGATCGACTAACTATATTTATATATGAATTGAAAATTACGTTCCTTTTCGTGTAATTTTACTTTTCTATTTGAATTTTACGATGGGAAACATGTAATATATGAAAACACGAAGTTGAACAGTTCCTTCGATTTTGTTTTCTACTGAAATGAAAATGAAACGCCTTCGGTGATGCAGTGACTACGCGCTCCAAAACTAAGCTGCAAAACCAGAATTGTTCGCGAGTTCGATTCATACCTACAGCCAAGGGTTTTATTAAGATTAAGTAAGTAAGAAATAATATTAGAAGTAGAAAAGAGTGTATCTTAAAGAGTGCTAATTATTCACAGCAAATATGTAAAAAAAATCTAATTTTTGCTTGCAGTGTAGGATTTAACACAAAAGTTGATTTAAATCCCGACTCCGAAAGGAAATTTACTTTCAATAATTCGGAAAAGTGTAACTTTACGCCGAAAAGCGATGGATGGTGTAGAACTCCGTTTCGGAGCGCAAATAACTTCATTTTTCTTAGAGTGTAATTTCTATCGGGAACGAGAAGACGGAACCTCGGCACTTATTTCCTCGATAACCTTGGTGATATCGATAGGAGAAAGCTATGTAACATAGCAAACTTTATAAAATCTATTAAATGGTTTTAGATTCCAGGAGTTTTCATACTCAAACGGGGAGCACAATGGACGATCAATATCGTCTAAGTGAAGGAGGATGATGGCATCACCACCCCATATACCATACCATACCATAGAGTGTAAATTCACGAGAATATCCAGTAAATTTACTGCTTTCGAAGTTGAAATTTACTGATTGCAAATTGAAACTTACTGACCAAAAATTGAAAACTACATTCAAATTGACTATTACATCCCAATGTAGATTTATTTGGAAAGGTATGGCATATTTGTCTACTATCCAAAAGATGTAAAATGGTTTCTTTTATTGTGTATCTATCTCTGCCATAGCTAGCCACCTAAAATGAATTAACCTACAGAGGCTCAAAATGGACACACCTAAATCCCGAAAAACAAAATCTCATAAAACCAATAAATAAAATTCTCGAAAAAATAAATAAATAAAAATCCCGAAATACAAACACGAAATCCCCAATATATTAATAATGAAAAATTCTCTATTAATTAGAATAAAATAAAACCAAATTAAAAATATTCACCAAAAAATTAGAGAGCTCTACTTGGAGCATTATCTCAAGGAAGCGAGGAAGTTAGAGAGAACCAAATTAAAAATCGACAATATCCTAAACCAAATAGCCTTAGAAAAAAGGTGCCGTGACAAAGATACCATCCCTAACGGCTTTGTTCTGACCAACATCTGGAACAACAGAAGAAGTCACACTATACTCAGAAACGCAAGCATGCAATTACTAAAGCCTCGTGTACACTAGCAAGTAACTTGCGACATTTCTTGCTAGAGTAATTTGCTGCGATGTTTACACTAACTTTACACAAATTGCAGCAATTTTACTCTAGCAAGTAGCTCTACAAAAATCTTGCAAGTAAAACTTGCTTATCCGTGTACACTTCATCATCAAAGTTTCGTTGAGGCTATTCGTTTTTCGAACTGAACCTCACTTCCAATGCAACTGTATTGACTTGCTGAAAAATTTCGGAACCGATCGGAACTTTCTGGCGAGATTTCAACTCTCGCAAGTTAGCGTGTATATTTACAACTTGCTAGAAAAGGCAAGTATTTGCTGGCTAGAGCAAAAACTTGTGCAAACGCGTTCTCGGAACCGTGTAAACATGCAGCAATAAATGTTTTAGAGCAACTCTAGCAAGTTGTACTTGCTAGTGGACACGACGCTTAAGGAACGACATCAAATCAAAGAGAACCAAATTAACTCATCTCAACAAGGAAGCCCCATCTCTTCAGCTACAATTAAGCACCATGCCTAGTCTTTCCTCCAGGCGATTAAGCTAACAAACTATCCCCGGAAAAGACAACTGTATTACGTAGCTTCTATAGAAAACCCAGATCAAAATAAGAAAAGACCGTAATGTCCCAAATTCAAGCGAGAAAATATCGAAGAAGCAAGACCCAATTTGGACTGTTGTGATTCAAGGTGACATCAAATATTAATTTTCCATTATTCCAGAACTCGTCTACGACCCATTAAACAAGTTTCTGAGAAATCCCTTAATCAACTGAAGATGCAGAAATTGTATTTTCGGGATATTGTTTCTCCAGATCTTGGAATATCTGGATTTTGTAGTTCAATGGCTCTTAACGTGAAGCTGTAGATAACGCGACGCGCGCCAGTGAAGCAAAGCGACGCGATGGCAATTGATTAGAATGTATATTAGGGAGTGTAACCAATTAAAGAATATTGCATCGCTCCAATCGCGTCGCTTCGATAGACTATTTTCTAATTGCGTCACGCATCCAACGCGATTTTGACCTTTTTTGAAAACGCCTAATAAATCTAGAAAAATGAATGCATAGACACTAAAAAAAAAACAGGCATTACGTTTGTGGGCTCCAAAAAGTGTTTTTATTATTTGATGGTTTTATTTGGCAGTTATGTGGGAAGCGATTCAGCGCGCGATATGCCGCGCGCGATACGATAGGGTAATCGCGCGCTTCGCCTGCAACACAACGTTTACGGTCTGTTTCTTTTGTTTGCTCTGAATTTTGTTCGCTCTGAATTTTGTTCATTTAAATTTTTTTTGTGGCCTCGATAGTCCAGTGTAAGCGTCATCATCATCATCAATGGCGCGACACCCCAAGTCGGGCCCTGACCTACTGAAGTCGTTGCCTCCAATCCTCCACCAGTGTAAGCGTGCAATACTCTACTATTCCAGATGTCATGGGGTTGAACCCAACTCAGGACATAGTCCTGCACTTTTCCAAAAAAATATGCATCCCCCAAAAATCCTTATCCTTTCATTCCCCATCTAAGCCGGTTGGGCGGTAGTCTAACAACCTATTCCGGAAAAAATCGAAAACAACTATGTTGAAGAGCTCTGACGAAATCAGATGCAGTGACGAACGTATTGTCCCAAAATCGATCAGATATATTTTCGAGAGGATAAGGTCAGATTTGGGCTATCGCGCCATTGAAGAAGATAAATTTTGTACACTCCGGATTTTGTCCACCCGGAATTTTATCAATCCTGTATTTTGCTTACTCTGAATTTGCATTCGGTACTTTTTCCTCTCTAAATTTTGTCCACAGTAGATTTTATACTTGCTGCATTTCGATTTTATTAACACAGCATTTTTTTGGATCCTCTATGGCTTTTGTTCATTTTAAATTTGGTCAACTCTAAACTTTATGTAGTATCTCCTTTCTGGATTTAAGCCATCCTGAATTTTTGTGCACACTGAATTTTTTCCATTCTAAATTTTGCCCATTTTAGACTTGATCTATTCTAAATTCTGTCCACTCTCTGTCTTCAACCCCGATTATGTTTATTTTTTCCCATTCTGAATTTTTTACATTTTGGTTTTTTCCACTCTGAACTTAGATTACTCCGGATTTTATCAATTCTGAATTTTTTTCCAACTCTGTTTCTTTTCAATGCTGGATTTTGTCTTTTGCAATCGAAATTTTGTCCACTCAGGCTCTTGTACTCTCTGGGCTTAGCACACACTTGATTTTATACATCTTTTTCATCCTTTAATTTTGCCCACTGGTACACTGAATGTTGACCATTCAAAATTTGGCCCTGTTCTAACTTTTACCATTCGGAACTTTGTTCACTACGGACTTAAAAAATTCTTTATTTTTGTGCAATCCGAACTTTTTTTCTACTATGCATTTTGCTTAGTTTGGATTTGCTTCACTCTGGATTTGATTTATCGTCATTTTGATCTACTCTAAAAGTGTTCCATTCTCGATTTTCGTCACTCTTAATTTTAAGAATTTTGTCCTAACTAGCTTTTATCTATTCGGAATTTTGAACGCTATGGGCTTTTCCACTCAGGATTTTGTATACTCTGCATTTAGTCCAATCTAGATTAAGTCTTGATTACTTTATCTATCTTCCATTTTGTCCACTCTAAATTTTGAAACTTGTTGATTTTTTCAACTCGAGATTTTAACTATTTTGAATTTGGTCGACTCTGCAATTCCTCGATTTTGCACACTTTGGTATTTTTCCACTAAGAGTTTGACCACTCTAAATTTTGTTCACTCTGGCTTTATACTATCGGGATTTTGTCGACTGTAGATTTTGACTCTGTATATTGACCATTCGGAATTTTGTCCACTTTGAATTTTATGTGTCCTGGTTTTGACTCAATTCAAATTTTGACTGTAAATTTTGTCCACTCTGAAATTTTCGCTACTTTGAATCTGCTTATTTGATTTTATCCTATCGGTATTTTTGTGCCATCAGGAACGTAGCATTGTCTTTCAATTGAATTAAAAAATATTACAAAAAATTGCACAAATACTTTAAGAATTTCATTGTTTGTTTTTAAATTTTTCTACTTTTGAACAGTAGATCAAAATTTGGAGAAGATTCAGCGCAAGTGAATCAAAGAAAAAGTCGCCAATATTAAAAATTATCGCCAATTATACCGCAGCCTAAGAAAACGTGGAAAAAAATTAAAATTTAAATTAATTGTGCTTCCACGTACTTACGTTTCAATAAGGTGATTGTGATTCACAAAAGAATCGAAAATAAATTCACTTGTGAATGCGAATGTAGTCCCAAAACTACCCGACCTGACCGATAGATATCGGTTGTTTAAAAAAAATACTTTGATAGAAAGTACCAACCTTGTAAAGCGTAAGTTTGAAGTCTGAAGACGCTACGTTGTTTAGTCTTTGTTTGGCAGCCATCAATAGCGAACGCTCTCAGTAAATTTTTAAACATGGAAAAAATGAGTCATCGTACGTGATGCAATACTTTCATTTGAAAGGTCTCAGACTAACCAATATCAAAGACGAACTAGATTCTACTCTAAGGGTGTCTACTCCTTCGCTTACAGCAATTAAATATTGGGTAGCAGAGTTTAAACGAGGTCACCTGTCAAGACGAATAACGCAATGGTCAACCAAATAAGGTGAAGAAAATCCACAAAATTGTATTGGATGACCGTCGATTGAAAGTACGCGAAGTAGCAGATATGGTAGGCATTTCGAAAAATCTTGACAGAAAATTTGGACATGAGAAAGCTGTTCGCAAGATGGTGACCGCGTTTGCTCGCAATGGAACAAAAACAGTGTCGTGAGAATGTTTCAATCGAGTTTTTGACCGAGTTTTTGAGTCGATTCATGGCCATGAAAACATTTGCCCTTCACTGCACACCTGAGATGAAGGAACAGTCCAAACAATGGATTAACAGATGAGAATCGGGTCGAAAGAAGACGACGGCAGTCCCATCTGGAGGCAAGGTCATGGCGTTAGTTTTTTGGGATAATTTTTACTGATTATCTTCAAGAAGGAAAAACAATTAACGGCGAGTATTATGCAAACTTATTGCAACGTTTGAGTGATGAAATGAAGAAAAAACGGCAGCTTTTGGCGAAAAAGAAAGTGTTGTTTCATCAAGACAATGCACCGATTCACACATCCGTTCTCGCGGTGGTCAAAATCAATCGAATTGCTTTCTCTTGCTGGATTTAGCACCCTCGGACTATTTTCTTTTTCCAATCTTAAAAAATGGCTCGGTGGTAAAAGATTTGCCAACAGTGAAGAGGTGAAGTCTGTGGTCGCTGGTTACTTTAAGGAGCTCCACACTTCTCATAAAGAGGGTATTGAAAAGTGTATCGACCTAACAGGAGACTATATTGAAAAATAAAGATATAATACTTTTTCCTGAAATTTTTTGGTAATTTCTTTGTTAGATCGGGTACTTCTGGACCTACCCCCATGTATACGTATCTCACTTACTTCTACTTTTAATTTTTCACTTGGGAAATTTTTATATTGCTGTCATGTTTCACTGTTTATTAAAAAAACCCACTATTCTCAAATTTCTAGTCCGCTGCTTTCGGCACATATTTACACTAATTTCATGAAAAAAATTTTTTTTAAACATTACCGCGGGATATTTCACTTGTTATTAACGTAATGCGTAAGAACCGGCTGCGCCAGTTGCATTAAGCACTTTCAGTTCGCCAGTTGAATTATTGAGCAAGAAAAATTTTTTTAAGCATTACTGCGAGAGATTTTAACTGCGATTTACTTAATGCGTAAGAACCGGCTGCGCCAGTTACATTTAAGCACTTTCAGTTCGAATCCCGAAAAAACTTAAACTAATTCGTCTGAATGGTTTCAAGTTAATCTGCTCATTGTCCAGTAAAACTTCTAAAAGATAACTTATTAAGGGGTTATACGCAGTTAGGAGGCCGAAAAAAAGCGGTTTTTCATAAATTTTTCCTGGAAAGACATTTTAATTTATTAACGTAAAAATTTATATATATATTATGGTAACTTTTAACTTTATTCTGGTATTTTTTATTTTTAAAAATAATGATTTTTAAAACTGCTATAGCTAATTGCCGGGAACTCCTATAAAAAACGCGTTTTGACCACGATATCTCTGGATAGAATCATATAAAATAAAAAAACAAAAAAGATTTCGATAGTATAATGTATTATCTAGTACTCTACTATAGAGATGGGTCGTTCAGGAGTGAACTGTTCCAAAAGAACACTTCATTGAAGTGAGTGAGTGAAGTAACTCACTCCTTTTGGTGAACTGTAGTTCCATTGGACACGTGACAAAAAACTTGACCGACCTTTTTGTTTTCATCGTCTTTTAGATGTACTGACCTTTCCTCATCTTCTAGATCTACTGACGAAACGAAGGAACGATGGAACGAAGAGTTCCGGAACTACTTCACTGAACTTGTTCCTTAAAGTGAGTGACTCGGAGTGAATTACTTCACTGAAAGGAACTGCTTTGCCCATCTCTACTCTACAATCGAAGGAATACGCAAAATATTAATTTTTAACCTAATGGCGGCTTCTCAAAAAAAAATTCCGATTTTCGATCAAAATTTCGGCTTTAAATTTTTTATAAAATGGAAAATATTTATCGGCGAAAAAAAACCTTCGATTAATCGCTTAAAAATACATTTATAAAGCTTGTGTAAAAATTGGAGTCTGGTCGGTTTTGCCGTTTCCAAGAAATCTTGGTCACAGACTTTATAAACACAGTTTTGAGAAAAACACGTTCAAAATTTCAAAAACACTTTCAAACGCTCCGATACGTCGAGTGTAACTTCGAGAATATTTGTCGGATTGACATGAAACTTTCTGTGAATATACTTAAATATATATGTACATTACAAAAATGAAAAAAAAAATTTTCTTTTCAAAATTCTGACTGCGTATAACCCCTTAAAGCTGCTCAATAATTTTAACTAATTAACACAAACTTTGATATGTCAGGGTAATTTGATGAACAAATTTAAAGAGACCGTGGCTTACATGTTAAATAATTTAATTTCTCCGTATCAAGGAATTTAGTCTTGTTGTTAAAATTTATATGAGCATTTTCACTGTCGTCGCCGAATGTACAGGAAGTGATAAACCATTTCAAACCCATGTCAAAAGAAACTTCTAAATGGAGAAACATTGTAATTGCCTTTCCGTACGGCATCAAAAATTTGTTCTACCCTCTGCAACATTATTTTAATCCTAAAAATCTTTTCTTAACCCAGGAAAAACAACAACCAATTAATATTAAATCGAATTCCATGCCCTCTGCAATTCACCAGTCCCGAAAAAAAAATCTCGATATCTTTTGTAATCCTTTTCGCATTAACTTGCTTCCGAACAAATTAATTCTTCTCCTTCAGCCTTTATAATTCCAAAATCCTCGGATTGAGGCTTTCGAGTCCTTTTTCTTTGCTCTACTAAACTTTGATTCCGAATATTTTCGGTATTAAATTTTCAATTATCCAACCTAAAGATCTATTTACTATTCAACAAAAAAAAACACACACACACGAAAGAAACTGAGAACAAGGCCAAATTCAGCACTTTTATATGCGGTACTATAAACAAGTACGTATTGTTCTTATTCAAACAAAAATTTATCCTTCTTTTCGAAAGAAGAAAGAGCCTTTTATTTATGCAAATCCAAATAATAAATAATTTCTATTAAAGAGCCTCTTCGTCGACGTAGCGCCTTAATGCGAATTATGAGCCTGGGGTGTATTTTCTTCTGATCTAAAAGTATCTCGAAATATCTACTATGCTTGAACATCTCTTAAGAGTACTCGACAGTCTGTCGAGCAGTTTTTCCAAGAAACCTCGTATTAATTCCTTCTTAATTGCTTGCCATAATCTCTGAAATGCAAAACTGAACAAAGTACTACGATAATAATACCGGGCTTTATAAAACTGTCCCGGTTCGTTTTTATTGTTTAAATGAAACCCGCAAAAGGGATATAATTGCAAATATTTGTTTTACTAGTGTTTCGGATTGTTCTCGTTTAAATGATTGAAGTTATTTACGATTGATAATTATTTTCTTGGGATTATTAAGGAACAACATTTCCAGGTCGGTAAAATTGAATTTTTCAGTTATTTGTGGCCCGAATTCAATGCATCTAATGCATCGTTATGTCTTGACTATTTACAAACGATAAGCTCCGGCCATATTATTTTGGATTTTTCAAAAACAAGGAAATTGGTGACCCCGTTGTGTCTAACGAAATTGGGTGGTACTTTAAGCAAGGTCATACCAAATTCAATGCACCTAATGCATCGCTATGTCTTGACTATTTACAGCCGATAAGTTCCGGGCATATTATTTTCGATTTTTCAAAAACAAGGAAATTGGTGACCCCGTTGTGTCTAACGAAATTGGGTGGTACTTTAAGCAAGGTCATACCAAATTCAATGCATCTAATGCATCGCTATGTCTTGACTATTTACAGCCGATAAGTTCCGGGCATATTATTTTCGATTTTTCAAAAACAAAGAAATTGGTGACCCCGTTGTGTCTAACGAAATTGGGTGGTACTTTAAGCAAGGTCATACCAAATTCAATGCATCTAATGCATCGCTATGTCTTGACTATTTACAGCCGATAAGTTCCGGACATATTATTTTCGATTTTTCAAAAACAAGGAAATTGGTGACCCCGTTGTGCCTAACTAAATTGGGTGGTACTTTAAACAAGGTCATATCAAATTCACTCTTTTCTTATTGAGGTCATAGTGTTCTTAAAATTTTCCCTTCTTCACAAGACTAACTATTTTTGACCACTCTAAAAAGCGTTGTCAAAAATTTTTGCCAAAAATTTTGGCAGTCAGAAGAATGGTTCGATTTCCTATCTAATTAGGACTTCCTTTTGAAATTTTATTGGTATTGCTCTGTTACGGCATAACTTCTGCAAACCCCTATGCTAATCCTTGAAAGAAATGCGAGTGTTCGAATTATGGGATTCTGATAATTTGTCAATTTTTGAGGTAGGGTGAACTTTAGCTGAAAAATTGTTCTTTCTTTCCAAGGTTCTTAAGTTGAGTTTTTAATATTACGAAAAATGTACAGATAAATTAGGACTGTAACAAAATTTTACCAACTCTGCACACTCGATTCTTGAATTCTATTCTGTTCTATTCTGCGAGGACTCAATTTACCATTTTTTTTAAATAATTTTTATGGTCGCAGCAGCGCAAAAATCCCTCAATTTGTTGTGTAACTTAAACTTTTAATTTTAACAGAAATCAATTTTTGCAAGCTGGCACTGAACTTCTTAGTCCATGGTCCAAACAATGCAGCGCTGCATGCATTAACGCATTGAAAGGAAGTGAATTGTTTGTCAAGCTCCAATCTTTACAGCCGCTGCATATCACGTCAAATTCAAATATTAGTAAACATAGTTGATCCGCACTAGAAGAGTGTCTAATGGCGTACTTATGGCAACGGCATTATTGCCATACACAAATTGACAGTGTAGACGCACCAAACGCATATGGCAATATTGCTCTAAGCATTGCCATGGCAATCATTGCCGTGGCAATTTTGAGGATAATATTGCCAGAAAACGAATCGTTTGACAGAAGTTAGCGTCGCTTGTCAACAGGTAGACTTACGTTTTATTGGTTTGATCACAAAATGAGTGAGCTGAAGAAAAAACTATTGAATTAATCAACAGTTTTCGAAATTATGATTGCTTTGCTTCACAACTTGACACTTCGAATTCACTCGCTCAAATGAAAATTGCCTGGTAATCAAATGCCCACTCATTGCGATTTGACATTTCACTCAATGGCAATATTGCCATTGTCATTGCGAGATAAATTGTCATTGTAGACGCAGGGTAAAGGTCGTAATTGTGCCCCTAAGTCAGACACCACAGGCATCCCGCAAGGAGGTTTGATCTCACCCCTTCTTTAGCTACTTGTGGTCAATAAAATCCTTGTTGAACTTGAGGACCTCGGAGTCAAGGCATACACATGCCGAGGACGTGGTCATCTTTGCCTCAGAAAATCATTTACCGACAATTAGTAGTTTGATGGAGAGAGCACTCAACAAACGACGACAATGGACCGATAACAGCGATTTAGGGGTTAATCCCCTTCTAAAACTGCTTTGGTTCTCATCACGAAGAAAAACAAAAGTCCAGCTTCATCTTTCTGATAGGCCTTAATATTTCTGGGCTGTTTTAGACAAGAACCTCACAGGGAACCGGAATCTGGACAAACCATTTTACGCATGCTGGCAGATGTTTGGACACAGATAGGGTCTCCAACCAAACTTAGTACACTGGATGTACGTAGCCAAAATAGATAGATAGATTGGAAATATGGGTTGGTATGGTTAACCTCTGTTACTGCACTGCAGCCACAGTTGGGCTTATTGTGACGTCCCCCCGGATTTACTATGATTCCTCTTTAATCCCTGCGCTTCCAATGAAGCCTAGTATTTTGCGAAGTGTAATGGTCAGGTATTCCGATGGGTCCATGAAACCCTGACCGAAGTGACGAAGTCTTTTGTGAGCTAAACCCTCCCATTTACAGAGGATATGCTCTGGTGTTTCGTCTTCGTCATAGCATATTCTGTAAGTTTTAGTCTCAGAGAAACCAATCCTATTGAGATGCTTCCTCATGTGACAATGTCCAGTCAGAGCTTCCACTAGGGTTCGGGTCTGATATCTACTTAATTTTAAATCTTTTTTCCGAATGCTTTGGCATAAAGAACTTTGAGTACCTGTTGTCCGATGCCAACTTCCGGTGAATGGCACTTTGCGATTTTTGCCACATTCGGATGTTCATTCTGGCTGTGCTTAACGGTATCCCACAGAATGGATATAGTCACATGAAGTCAGCTTCTGAACCTTTCCTAGCCATTAAGTCGGCCATTTGATTACCTACATAGCCGCTGTGTCCCGGAATCCAAATGAGGTTAACTCTGTTCTTATTTCCGAGTTCAATCAGGCATTGGATGCCAAAATAAGACCAATATTAACCTATGGCGCGTGAGGTGGGAAGCGATCAGTATCTAAGCGAGCTGACAAAGATACAGCGCTGAGCACGCATCGGGGTCACTGGTGTCCGCAGAACCACACCCACGGCAGCACTAGAAACCATATTCTATTTCCTGCCAATGGACATTAAAAGCTGCGAAAGACGTTCTTAGATTCAAAGCGTTCGAACTAGACCTGCTGGACATAGTACCATATTCAATGACCAAGCGACTATCAAGGCTATTAGTTCGATCACAACTAGTTGGACGATATCATGGCGTTTTTAATTCTATCGGTACACAGCACAATATTACCCACTGCTGGGTGCCAGGCCTCTGTGGAATCCAGGCTAGCTGAGGAACTCGCTCCAGTAGGCTCCAGGGTGAGCTCACTAGTGGAAGAAGAAGAAGTGGCTTTTCCCATCGGATTCTTTGAACAGTCTATCGACTCACTATACTTGCAGTGCGCCGGCAATAGATGTTCAAACCCAACCACATGCTCAACTCTTTGACCAGAATCGGGTCACCGGAAAAGAAAGATTTGCTTAAGTCTGAGCAGGAAAAACCAATTGGCCACACAGGACACTACCTGATCGCTAGACAACTTGGTACCGTGCAAATGATCTTTGTCGTAGCTGCGGTGTCCTAGAATTAGAAGACTCAATCTTCCACGTCCTATGCGAGTATCCAGCCCAATTTAGAACAAGAAGATGGAACTTCGGCGCATATTTACTCAATGACCTCGGTAAAATCAAAAAGGGGTTTTCCGAGCAAATTTTATAAAATTCCCAAAACGGTTTTAGGTTCCATGAGTAATGATACTGAAACGGGGAGCAAAACGAACGAACACTAACGTTTAAATGAAGAAGGATGATGGCATCACCACCTCACGTACCATACCATACCACATCCGAACAAAAATATAATCAAACCCTTCAAATAAAGAATTTAAAAAAGTTTTATTTTCTCGATCTAAACCTTGAATTTTGGACTCCTCTCATTTTTACTTCCTATTTGCTGTACACCCCACTAAAAACAGGAAAAAATTAATAACTCTAAATTGATTTAAAAAACAATAAAAAGGGGCATTCATCTAAAAAAAATTGCATCTCACTGTTACACCGTAGAATTATAACTAAATAGAAAACTTTATGAATATTATATAAATGTATGTAAATGTAAGAAAAATAATGTGTTAACTTAACCAATTAATTTCCTCCTAAAAAAAATAATGTTAAAAACTAAATTATTACGCAAACTTGAAAATTTAATTATAAACCTTTAATTGAAATCAGCACACGCAGCATCTTTCCAAAAACAGGTCAATTTTTAAAGCTAAATATGAAACAATTTAACTCTTTAATTATAAATGTAAATAAAAAAAAATTACTGAAGAAAATATAACATTTTATATTTAACAAAAAAAAAAAATTAAAAAAAAAATAAATAAAATATAAATAAAATATATAAAGAAACACGAACTTGTGATATTTTTCAATTAGTAATTTCATTTCGATTGCTTTATCTGTGCAAAATATTGTAATATAAATGTAAAGAAAAATATAATTAAAAATATAGACTAAGTACTTAAGGAGCTTTACAAATAACAAAATACAGAAGATAAACAAAAAAACTATACTTATAAAAAGAAATTTGTCGTTGTGTACAATGAGATTAAATCGTGAAAAACACATTTAAGATCATTATCTGTAAGCACTGTGAATAAGTTAAACTAAAAATATAAATACTAAATAATATTATATATTATTATTATTATTATAAACAATTGTAAGGAGCACATATCTTGTATTTCCAATAAAATACTATCCCGAAAGTACTCATATTAAACTGCAAGAACTGATTTGTTTTATTTGAGTTCCTTGTTCTTTTTGTCGATTGGATGGTGAATTTTCGATTTTTCTTTATAATTTTTGTCCGTTTAACCGCCGCACAGTGGGGCATTTTTCCAATCTAGCTGGCCAAAATTCGGTTTTTCAAACATGTAATTGTTAATCAGCATTTTATGTCTTAATTGTCTTAACCAATTAGGGAGTTTCAGTAAAGGTTTTTTTTTACCTGAATTTACTATAAAAGCCGCGGGCTCAGCTCAAA
Source organism: Beris morrisii (assembly GCA_951812415.1). Taxonomy (NCBI): domain Eukaryota; kingdom Metazoa; phylum Arthropoda; class Insecta; order Diptera; family Stratiomyidae; genus Beris; species Beris morrisii. The sequence continues at coordinate 101,340,809 of OX638313.1, read as the reverse complement.
GTAGCCATTCGTAAAAGATTAGTTGTTACAGAAAAAACTTTCTTTAAAACTAACAGTGCGCAAATAATTTTTTCGTGATTTGAAGGGAAAATTAGGAAATTTTGAATAATGGATATTGAAGTAGCAGGTATGTACCAGGTGTATAACCTTAAAACGATCGTTTTTTAGTCAGAAAAACACATGTTTTTTTTCAAAGAAAACACATGTTTTTTTTCAAAGAAAACAAAAACAAATTTATTTGAAGTACTCACCCTCGCTAGCTACACATTTCCTCCATCTCTCGTGCAATTTGTGGATACCACGGCAAAAAAATTCCTTCACTTTCGAAGCAAACCACTCATCAAGCCATTTTCGGACGTCTTCGTAAGAACCGAAGTGCTGCTCAGCGAGCGCGTGGCCCATCGACGAAAACAAGTGGTAGTCAGAAGGGACCAGGTCTAGGGAATTAGCGGGAGGGGGTGGCACCACCCAGTTGAGTGTGGCCAAGTAGTTGCGAACCAGTTTTGACCTGTGCGATGGTGCGTTGTCGTGGAGCAAAATCACCTTATCATGTCTTTGTTGATATTCCGGCCTTTTTTCACGCAGAGCACGGTGCAATTTGATCGATTGTTGGTGGTAGCGGTGGGTCCAGGTTTTAAGAGCTCATAGTAGACGATACCCTGCTGATCCCACCAAACGCACAACATTGTCTTTCGTCCGAAGCGATTTGGTTTTGCGGTAGATGTTGATGGTTGACCGGGATCAACCCACGATTTTCTGCGCTTTTGGATTATCGAGATAAATCCACTTTTCATCGCCAGTTACAATCCGATACAGAAACGACTTTCTTCTGAGTCTGGCGAGCAACATTTCGCATGTGTTTTGGCGTCGCTCCATCTGCCTATCGTTCAATTCATGCGGCACCCATTTCGCGATCTTTTGAACCTTTCCCGTGACGTAGACGAATGGAAATGACTGCTTGAGTAACATCCAATTGCTTGGCAAACGTTTTTTGCGATTGGGTATCGTCCTCGTCCAAAGGAGCCCGCAATTGATTGTCCTCAACATTCCTCGACCGATTTTCGCGCTTCGTGTCGCTCAGGTCAAAATCACCGTCTTTGAATCGACGAAACCAAGCCCTGCACGTTGATTCCGCTGAAACATTGTTACCATAGGCCTCCACAAGCATTCAGCAGCCGTTTTCTTCAAATGGAAGCAAAAAAGCAGAGCTTCCCGCATATGCTCTTTTTCTGGCAAAAAACTAGACATGATCAGCACAGGACAAACGTATGTTGTTGAATGAAATTTGTGACGATATGTACTGATTAATGTTAACAACTAACCAACCTTTAAATAAAAAAAAAATTGCGTCCCTAGGTTGTTTAACACGCTTCCTAACGCCATCTATGTGTCAACGCTCGTTTTAAGGTTATAAACCTGGTATTTGATTTTTACAATTTATGGTTTTTCAAGGATATATAGTTTTTGAACTAGATAGTTTTAAATTTTGGTAAAATTTGAGATCTATTTTTTGGAAAAGGTACATTTTCAAAATTGATTAAGTTATATACCTCCGCAAGACCCCGTCAAAATTTATGTGACAATATAAAGGTCAAATAATCATTCTTAAGGAATCACAAAAATTTTCTGCAAATATCTGCATATTCAGATTTTATAACAGTTTATGTTGATAACGGAAATTCGAAATATTCGTACTTAGAATTTTAGGTCTGTAACAATTTTTTTCTCGATCCTTGTAGGATCATCTGGAGTTACACTACTGACAAGGAATTGTTTATACGGAGTGATGGAAGAAAGCGGATACCGCAACTTTAACAAAAAGTTGGAATTTTTGGAAAATTACCTATGTCAACGTGCGAGTTTAGCGAAGAATTTGCTGGGTGCATTTAAGAAGAATTTGCAGAGTTTAAAGGCGAAGTTCAAAAGTAAATAGGTAGCTGCAAGCAGGATGGATAGTATATTCAGGAAAAAAAAAACGATAATTGGTTCAAAGGAACCTTCGAAATACCGAAGAGCACTTCTCAGGCAGGACGACCAGCTAAAATCTTCAAGGAATCAAGCGATCGATCAAAACGAAGGAAAACGAAAACAGTACGTGAAAAGATGAGCACGGATGAATTGACGTTTGCTGCCCGGATGAAACTACGATCTTCCGGAAAGAGGGATGCCTCAAAAGTCTTACAGGATATTACGTGGAGTCCAACTCGGGCAACTATGTACAAGAAAGCCTACCGCAGCAGCTTGAAAAAAAAGCAAGCCACTGCACCCTATACATGTCCTTACAATATTCGTTGAAGCAGATTTGAGCAGAAACCAATATGAAATAATTAGAACTGGTGCTCCAAAGGCAAAGGACCTTGTTATAAAATTTTACAAAAACTCAAGAAAGATTGTTACCCTAGGCCAGAATCATACCAAGTATCAGCTACTTATGCAGAAGTTAATCTGCTAGATTTGTTGGATCATACAAGTGCAAGATTAATTGAATACCTCAGTGAAGTAGCAAGTTCCTTGAACGAAGATGAAGCTCAATCAATGCAGCTGATAACAAAGTGGGAATGCGATGGATCACAACAGACCCTATATAAACAAAGATTCGAAAATAATTCGGACTCTGACAGTAACGTTTTTTAAAGTTCCATTGTGCCGCTACAATTGAACTGTAAAATAAATAACGCGATTAAAGTTCTTTGGCAGAATCCTACACCGTCTTCTCCTCGATACTGTCCTCCGATTAGAATAGTTTTTACAAAAGAATCTACGGAAATTACTAATAGAGAAATTATTTTTCAATAAATATGTTTCAATAATGTTATTACTTCATAATAACTTAATAATACCTTATTTTCAGACAAATGGACAATGTAAATAATTTTGGCCAGCTAGATCGTGCAAATGCCCCACTGTGCGCCGTACGCAGTACGCAAACGCGTTTAAAGGCGTTGCTACTAAACCGTTTGAGTTAGTAAGTTTAATTGTCGTTAGTGGAAGGATTGGATGGACCCATTTAAGTTACAATTTTTTTTGATGGTGGGTGAGTGAGGGATGAGGTGCGTGGAGCGTTTTAAATCAAAAATTTCGGCTACTTAACTATGTTTTGAATGTTGGAAAGGGTATGGGAGTAAGTGGAAAAACAATTAGTTGGAAACACTAGAAAGCTGGGATCGTGACATTCTAAGATCGATATCTTCTGAACGGTTCACGCCACAAAGTTGAAACTTAGCGACTATATGCACATGCTCTGTGTAGTCGTTTTACTGTAATTACAGATTTTTACTGTATTTTTAAATTCTTGATTGCAACTTTTAGTAAGATCGCACTGAAAACGGAGTAAATTTGAAACATAACGCAGTCACGATCGGCTGCAAGCTAATCGTATGATACTCTAGATGAAATACTGAACTCCGATTTATATTTTAGTTGGAAATATATCAAAAGAATGAAGAGTGCACATACGAGTACAAATATTGGATGACCTTTTATTTACAGGTATAAACTATTTTATAGTGGCTACACGATGGATGGATTAAACGATTTCTTGAGGAATATTGAGTTCCATAAATTAAGTTGGGACATTTTTACAGAATTTTTGTATGGCAACTACATGAAGGACTTACGGGATATTTTTCATATTAATACTTTCAGCTGCGACTATTATAAAATCAACGTATACAAAATTTCAAAGTCGTAACTTAAAGCGTTCTAAAGTTATCGTTCAATATTGGTGAACACGTGTTTAAAGGACTTTTGTATGACAGCTACCCGAAGGAGTCGACAAATGACGCTAATAGTCTTGCTTTTGATATAAAACGAATTTCTGTAAAATTTTTGTTTCCTGCTTATACGCGTTCTTAACTTATAGTGGATTCTGTAACTTGTATACATTTTTGAAGGACTTTTGTAGGCTGCTACACGAAGGACTCATTCGATTTGCACCATATTCGGAACTTTTGTTTCAAACATTGTAAACTTTAAGTATGCAAAATTTCAAGTTCCTAACTTGAAGCATTCGAGCAATACATGTGAATACATGTTTTAAGGACTCTTGCATGGGAGGTATCCGAAGGAGTGGAAGGATATCGCCCATTAACGAACTTAGCCTTACTTTTTCCTTTTTACAGGTGGTGACAAAATTTCAACTTCCTAGGCCAACGGGTTCTTGAGTTATCGTGCAAACGGACGGACGGGCGGACAGCAAACGGATTTGGTGTTTTTGGCCACAACTAAACACAAAATAATATACGTCCCTGAAGTTAGCGGATACTTTTTGGCGGAATCGGTTGAATTCTTCACCATCATTTACTGCTAATTTATTGCTAATTTATTGCGAAAAGCTTAAATTTATTGCTTCAGAATTGTGATTTTTACTGGGTTTTCCGCTAAATGAAGATGAAGTTAGCGGTTTTTTTTTGTAAAATTACCTAATCGCAAGTTGGCTTACATTACGGGTTAGCCCTAATTTATAGCGAAAAGTTCAAATTTATTGCTCTCGGATTGTGATTTTTACAAGGTTTTCCGCGAAAAGAAGGTGAATTTAGCTGCATTTGTTTTTAAAAATTACTTAATCGCAAGTTGATTTGCATTGGATTCAAAGATGAGGGCGAATGGGGCGATCTTGTAGTAGTAGGTACATAAAATATGGAGTCAATCACTTGCGGATATAATTTCAAAGGACATTATATTGCGAATGATATGAACTTTGGAACAATCGATGGAATGTTATTAATATTATTTTTACTTTTACAATTTTGATCACCTCCGTTGAGGTGATTGTCCCTTTATCTTTCCTTTTGCATGTCTTCGACAAAGCGCCCAAATAAAATTCACTGGAAAATTGTTTATGTGAGTTTTGTTTCACCAAACCGTTCTCACACTGGTCTCAAAATTTCTTTCAAAACTGGTGTTTCTCCTGCATCCGAAAATAATATCGTTCACATTTAAATCTAAACCGTTATTGTAATTTCGAGTAATATGGCGTATATTCTTACTGTTAAATATAAATCATTAAACACAAAATGTATACATCCACTTAAACAAATCATAAACATTCTTTATTCGGAACATAGCGGAACTTTATAAAAAGGAATATATGTAGTTATGGTACATTTCATCAAGAATCGACCACAGGTGTGATCTTACCATCACCGATTCTTTTGAAAATTTATGTACTCGAAGAATTAGTTAAAAAAAAAATATAATTCCAATTTCTTGTTTATATCTTATTTTTTGTTAGCTATAGTATTATATGTTAAAGATATCGCAAAAATGGTGTCCGAGTCCTCTTTGAAAATTCATATCTCTGGTAATTTTTATAATATAATAATAATATAGGGCTTATTTTAAAGGGTATGGTTACGAATAAAAATTATCCTTGAGTTTTTTTAAGGATAATGATTTTGACCCTTATACTTGAATATTTCTAAATGCGTATTTTAATTTTTTTATTTTTTACACTACACCCGGCCTTACTAGTATACCCAAAAAAACAAGTAGACTCCAAAAAAGCAAAAAAATTTCCCGCCATAAATCCGTACTCGAACTGGTTTGATGGCTTATAGTAGGCACGTAGCGTGAATCTTCGTAAGGCTAGCGCAACGATACGATCGCTAAATTTTGCGAAATTTTTTGACTACTTCCTGGAATTTAGCGATCGAAATTTTATTTCTGAATAAAAATTACGTGTTTATGGTTATAGAATTCATAGAATTTGATGATCGTGTTATTGCGCTAGCCCTACGAAGTTTTACGCTACGCGCCTGGCTTATAGCTTACATATCCGCTAAAAATTATGTTTAATTTTTAGTTTTGGGTGTGCGGGGAACATGGTAGAGCGTTTTCTATTAAGAATTAAGGGGGGAACCTCCTTTATGTAGTCGAAAAATATATGATTTTTACGAATTATTTTCTCAGGTATAATAACTCGAAACACTTTAAGATTTTTATGACAATTTCATGTATCATTCAAGAGCACAGTGTAATTTTTTCAATTTAAAAAATCGATGTTTAATTTAAAAATGGATGCTATGTTAATATCGCCTCGTTTATTGAGTTGCTTAGCTGCGTACACTCTAGCGTCCTAAACTGAACCTAAAAAAACAAAAATTTTTTGTAAAGTTTATGAGTATTTTAAACAAAAAGTTGGTAGTGCATGATTTTACACAGTTTTAAATTTAAAGTGAATTTTTCGCTAAATAAAACGACTTTTAAATACGAAAAAAATATGTAAAAAATTGTTTTTCAAAAAACAATTAACGTAATCAAATAGATAATGTTATCTTTAAAATGAGCCATCATAAAGCCAAATAGAATAAAGTAGAATTTTCTCAATCGTGTACGCAAAATCGAAAAATGATGTTTCGAGTAGAACGCGTTTAAAGTTTTGGAAACATAAAAATACTATATACTCATCACCCGACCCCTCCGCTTTATGAGGTGTAACTCGTAAACATTGCAGAAATCGACTTCAAATTTTTTCAGAGAATATTCTTGAATAGTTTAGTAATCGATTAAAAAAAAATCCCGCTCACTTTATTTCATTTAGCGGAAAACTCCGTAAAAATCACAATTCTGAAGCAATAAATTTAAGCTTTAAATTAACAATAAATAAATTAGTAGTAAATGATGGTGAAGAATTCAACCGATTCCACCAAAAAGTGTCCGCTAACTTCAGGGACGTAAATAATAATACAACTTTTTTTCGTCCGAGACTCGGTTCTATGCGTTACAAACTTTTCGGGCTGGATTAAACTTATAATACTCTATATGATTTCATCTAGAGTATAAAAATGTGCTTAGAAAAACAAAGCTTAAACTATTATAGGACCTGTGACCTTCGGACCTTCACTGTGGCAGCGAAACATGGACATTAACGCAGACGTCCGAAAAATTAGAGACCGCCTTTGAAAGAAAAGCCCTCAGAAGAATCCTTGGACCTGTGAGGGAAGACTCGATCTGGAGAATACGATACAATGGAGAATTGTATGCCATCTTTGATAATTCGGAAGTATCGATCCTTATAAAATTCAAAAAGCTACAATGGGCTGATCATGTGGAGCGGATGGATGACGGAAGAATCCCCAAACTCACACTAAAGGGAAAAGGGAATGGACAAAGAAAGACCAGTTGCAAAACCACGGAAGCGCTAGGGGATTTATTTTTTCTACTACATCATCGTACACCAATGCTTTTTTTTAGTACCGAATTTTTCAATTTCTACCCGATAAAACTCAGTCTTTCTCCATCCTTCTTAAAGAACATCAAGTTTAAAAAAAAAAAAAAACGGACGACGAGAACAATATCAACAATAAATATTGAAACCAACGATTGCGGCGACAGTTCGTGTACTTTGATGACGTCACGCCGGCAAGGGAACGAATCGGAAACGAGTTTTTACAAATAACCGTTTAATTCAAATTTGAAAAAAAATAATGCGATGTTGCGCTCCCGCTTTTCTCGCTATGAAAAACGAACTTAGTTCAATCCTTAAAAAGTAGGAATCTATTTTCCCTTGCAGGCACAAAATTAAGTCACCCCCTGAGCGAGGCACTTCCGGCCATTTAGAAGCAATTCCCAACAGATTGCCAGTAAAAAATAATAATTAAATTACCGTACCTGCTTTTAAATATACTGCCACGCTACCCGGCTGCTTCCAAACAAATTTGGAAATGGCGCGCGTTCACTCACAAGCTGTCATCACACTCAAATGTTCGACAGTCAACAAAAGAAAGCAAAAAATTAAAACCACCCGGACAAATTCAACACGCGAATTTATGAAATTCGTTTAAAATCGAACGTTTTAAACCACCACGCGCCATTGTGAAGTAATTCCGGCCGGAAATTAAGCAAAAGAAGAGAAAAACGAAACCACCTGTCCGACCGACGACGAGAACAACTCACACCCCCGAAACGTCAAAATGACAAATGCGAATGCGAGCAAGGAAGTGCTATTACTACTGTAACCGGTACCGACCGCCACTGGCAGCAGGATCGTCGTGTAGACGATGTACTCCTGCCAGTAGGGATCGTGTGAGAACACTGTCACCGCAACTGCGAAGAAAGTGTCACAGAGGGACGGTCGCTGTGACTGAATCAGTAGCACAGTTGGTCGACCGGTTCATGGTTTGAGACTGTACTAACGGAACTGTTTACCGGTTGATGCTTATTGGTGTTGCTAGGGCGTGGCGATAGTTTGAAAGAAATTTGTTTCTTTATTTCCGGTAAAAGTTTCGTGTACTCACCGCGTGGCGTGTGTGTCGGGAAGAGTAAAGCCGTTAAGTTTGAAAACAAAAAATTTCTTTCAACCGGAAAATTGAAAACTGAACTGCGGCAAAAGGGAAAAAACTGTCGCTGATAAGCTACAGATGTTAATTCGTTGGTAAAAACAACCGGCGAGGCTATTTGAAAAGGTTACGGCATTTTCTCGATGGTTTACCACTGCAAATAAATGGGATGCCGGTACCGTTTTTCCGCCAATTTCCTGTCAGCTGCGATGAACACAACAGCACAAAAAAATCTGCCAATGGTCTGGGCGAAACTTTATTATTTTTGGGTCAAAGTTCGGGAGCGGTCAAAATCGGAGTATATTATCAGTTGTTTCGAAATTATGAGGTTTCTTGGAAAGTTAGTTTTGTTCTTAAAAAAACAAAATTTAAAATAAAGATTTTTAGTCGATTAAACATTGGAAGACCCCGTGTAGACTATTCGAATTTTGGTATATTATGTACACTAATTGTTCGAAAAAATTGTGAAACAAATTTTAGTCGATTTCATAAGAAGCAACTTGATATCACATGAGACACGAGGGATCTTGTAAAATTTGTGAAAACGTAAGCAAACCCTTCACACCCCCTTGGTTTTTCTAGTTCGGAAAATCGTGAAATTGGTTTTTAGGTCATTACATCAAATGCCGTAATAACAAAAATCTAAATAAATCAAAAATAACGTTCCACATTGCGTCCTAGCTATTCCTTAAAATGTCAGCCGCATAGTAACCTACACCGCATCTCAGCATTAAACACGTTTCGGACTCCTACCAATAAAATAATAAAGTTGCGTCCAGACTGTTGGCAGATGTTTTTATTTATTTACTTATTTTTTTATCAATAGAATATTCCATAGAAGTAAATGCGAATTCGATCATATTAAACCGAAGAGATTTTTGGAATCAGTGAAAACTTGAACAATACCCGCAGGGGGTTTAATAGAGAAAAATACTTAAATCGGTTTTTTCCCCGACTATGTTTCAAGCTTATAGAAGTAAAAGTGAATACCAAATCTCAATATACCTAAGAAATATATCAGGATTCGTGAATATGTACACAACCACTTTACACTCAGTTAGGGGTTGAATATCGAAAAATTTTGAAGAACAAACGTAGGCGCTTATATAAATAGCCCGCAGAAGTGAAATTGGTTTGGTAGCTCGACATGTCTAACAGTTTTAACGAAATTCGTGAAAATGTGGATTCACGGACATTTTTTTTACTCAACCTGTGAACGCCAATAAAAATCTGAATTTTTTTTGCTTTAGTTACTCTAATAGCACATCTACATATACGTAAGTTTCAACTTTCTAGCATAAGCCGTTTATAAAAAACCACCCCTCCCCCCGTACCTTGCTACCCCTATAAAAAATTTTATTTTTCTAGGATGTCTCTATAGTGGCTCTATATAATCCTAAATTTTTAGCTTTCCACTCATTACGGTTTTCGAGAAATAAAAATCAGAATGTTTTCCTTTCTACCCCTTTTCACCATCACCCCCTACACCCCCACCACTAAATTTAAATTTCCCTACTAGAGGTCTACCGATCCCAACTCCTGTAAAATTTTCAAGATCATATCTGATAAGGTTTCTGAGATATAAAAATGAAATTTTTTGAGAAATTGCTATCCCCCCACTTTTGTGCCCCACCTCCCCCTCAAAAAGTTTACGTTCAATAGACTCCCATTGTGTTCCCATGTACAGAAACTAAATTTTATCTTCCTGGTGTAATTGGTTCGGAAGATATTGTAATCCAAAGTTTTTCACCCCCCACCCCCACACCTCACCACCCCCCTTCAAAATTTAGCCCTTGTCTAATCTCGAAGTATCCCTAAGGACAACCACAAAGTTTCAATCTTCTAACATTAATCGTTCAGGAGATATGGATTTTAGAATGTTTCAATCCCGGCTTTCAAGCGTTTTGGACTCATTTCCCCCCCCCCCCCACTTCCACACCCCTCAACCCTTATCGACCATTTTTTTGCAAATAGGTCCACTATAATAGTACTACATAAGTTCCAAGTTTCAGCCTCCTGGCATAAATGCTTCCTGAGATCTAGAAACCAAAATTTTTCGTCTAAAACACTCCCCCCTCATCCCCCCTTACGCCACCACCCCCCGAAAAGATACCAGTCGTAGGAGTTTACCCAATCTACCCACCATAAAAATTTTAACTTAATATCTCAACGGGTTTGGGAGCCTTCAACGATTTTGCGTACGGCGTGCGGCGTGCGGCGTCTACGGCGGACAGACGGACATTTTTTTTTGTCGCTTTTTTGTTGTTTACTAGTCCTAAAACGTGTAAATACAAAATTTCAGGTTAGAAAATTTTTTGGAAATTTCAGGTCGATCACAATACCTACTCTGTTATTAAAAAATAATAAAGTAAAATTGTGAAAACATATGCAAACTCTTGGGGGTTGAATATCGAAAAATTGATAAATGGGTTTGTAGGCAATTATATAAAAAGTCTGTGAAAGTGAAAATCGATCTAGTATCTCATTCAAACCTAAAAAAAAAATTTCGCAGCTGAGAAAAGTATACAACTCCCTTATACCCCTTAGGGTTGAATATCTAAAAATAATAATTGACTTTTTGGCGCTTATACAGGGTAGTTGGCATTCCGTGTACCACTTTGTAAGGGGTTATTCCTTGATTTTTTTGGAGAAAAAAATTGTTCTACAGAGTGGGTCAATTTTCAATATTAGTGGAGATACAAGGTGGTTAAGAAAAGTGTTTTTGACCGTTACCCTTACTCACTTAAAACGTTATATCTTGAAAACGAATAATCACAAGGCAAAGTTATATATATATAACTCGTTTTTTAGGCAATCGAATTACCTTTCATTTGATGTAACAGTCTAAATTGTAACTGCACCCAATCTTGAGATATTTACTCAAAAACACAGATTTTTGCTACGTCAACCCTTAAAATTCAGTGATCAATGTAGTTTTTCTCAGAAAACTCCATTATAAAAATGTCATTTTAATTTTATTTTTTTATGAGTCGTATTATTACCTACAAAAGCTGCATACATATGTATGAGTTGCGATTAACATATTGGAAGTAACAGGTAAAAAATACATATCGCATAAAAATTAAATATTTAAAAAATCAGTGATCTACGCTACTTGCTTGAATTGAAAGAATTTAATAGTGGTTTTTATTTCAAATATTTTTATTATAATAAGTATTCAAAATGGCCACCTTCATTTTGAATGCACGCTAAAGCTCGTTTGGCGAGTGTTCTCTTGATATTCATATTCCTCAACTGCTGCCTTAATTCTATTGCTGCCGCATCGATCCTGATATTTAGATCTTCCAATGTTTCCACTGGCGTTGCGTAGACAAGGTCCTTCATCCGTCCCCATACAAAGAAATCCATAATAGTAAGATCAGGAGATCTTGCAGCCCAGTGTATCGGTCCATTTATACCGATCCAGCGATTGCTATAATTGGAATTTAACCAATCTGTGATCTGTCGGCCGTAATGAGCTGGAGCACCATCGTGTTGGTAGAACATGGAAGCCAATCGAACCAGTGGAATATCATCCAACAAGTCTTGTAGATCATTTGATAAAAACTGTAAGTAATTGGAGCTATTTAGAGTACGCGGAAGCCTAATAGGTAAAGTAAATCGTCACCAATCACACCTGCCCATAAATTGACGCTGAATCTGTGCTGAAATGATGCCGCTCTTCTTGTGTGTGGATTGCTCTCAGCCCACGTATGTAGGTTGTGGAAGTTTGTGATACCGTCTCTGGTAAATTGGGACTCATCCGTCTACAGAATATTGTTGAAAAAATTGTCGTCATCTATTTGTCGTTTAAGGGCTCATATACCCCTGAACGCGCTGAAAACCGAGTAAATTTGAAAAATTATTATAAAGGTTATATGGGGAAAAAAAATTGAATTGTTGAGTTCACATATCTTATTAACTATTTAACTATAAAAAAAAAAAAAAAATTTTTTTTTTTTTAATATTAACATTGTGTTTTACGGGTTTAAATGGACTACTTATAAAAACCATGGCGCCTCCTGGTCGGCATCATAACTTCACCAAAATAATTCAATTTGCAAAAATAAAAAAGAGTCTTGTAAAATAATGTAGTAGTTATAGTCTCACGGAGGGAATTTTTTTTTTTTCAAAAATAAATAAGTTACAGTATCTCGAACTTTAGTAATCAGTTTTTTAAAAAAAAATTTGCGTTTAATAATTTATAAAAAAATTTCCAAGCAAAAAATTAAAAAAAACCTCTCTATAGACTATAGAGAAAATAGTTATGAAAATTATAAAAAAAAAAAAGTTGAAAAATATTAAAAATTGACTGAGTTATCGTGCCGACCATGTCTAAAAACATAGTTTCGAGAAAAATGCGTTTAAAGTTTTTGGTAGGTACAACGTGAACTTACGGCTAGTCTCCCATTCCAGCTTCGTACTGTACACCTTCTTCCTCTTGTATCTTCGTGTTTTTCACAGATGGTCCTATAAATGACCTTGTTTTCTATGAAACCCAGCTTTTACGAAAAAATAAATGCTCAACGCTGCTGTTGAGAGTGGCGCGGCAATTTGCCAGGAAGCCGTTCCAAACCGATGTCTGGTGACATTTATTGCTATAACATTGTAATGGAGTGGAATTTTCTAAATTCAAATTTTTTTTTTTAATTCTTAAAAGTATAAAAAATAAAAATCTGTAAAAAAAAAAAATCAATTTTTTGAAAATTTCAGGGGTATATGAGCCCTTAAGGAGCCAATTGCAAAACTCCATCCGTTTGGGGAAATCAATGGGTAGCAGCTCCTGTACTGGTGTGTGATGATAGGCATGGAAACGTTCTACTTTTAAAATACTCCAAACCTTCCAAGTAGATATGTTAAACTGCAATGCCAAGCGTCGGATCATTTTGCACTACTTGCAGTATTCTTTCATCAATCTGAACAGCGATTATAGGCGCAGGATTTGCATTTACTCTCCTTGTTCTACCGCTGCCAGTTTCCTGTAAACGTCTTGAAATACTCTCCTGCTAGGTGTCCGTCGATGAGGATGTCTCTGGTGGTAAAGCCTTCGCGCGGTTCGTGCATTTTGGTCACACTCTCCATAAATTAACATCATGTCAGCATATTCTTCATTGGAGTACTCAGGCATTTTGAAATAATTTTTTAAATTCTTCTCTTAGCAACATAACTAAAACTGATAAAAATATGAAGGTAGTTTTGCTTTTATAGGCTTTTTATTTTGTAAGACACCCTATTAAAAAAGGCATAGTACCGCATCCAGTAGTACCTACCACGACCAGGTAAAAGCATCAATTATGTTGAAACTCACTTATATTTCATTGTTTTCCTTCATACTTTAAATAGTAATAAATGTGCAATAAAAATACTGTAGTACTACCGACAAATTAAACAGATTCTTGGACGAGATCCACTTTATGGCACTGACTTTTAAATATTTAATTCTTATGCGATATGTGTTTTTACCTGTTACTTCCAAAATGTTAATCGTAACTCAGACATATGTATGCAGCTTTTGTAGGTAATAATACGGCTCATAAAAAAATAAAATTAAGATGACATTTTTGCAATGGGGTTTTCTGAGAAAAACTACATTGATCACTGAATTTTTAGGGTTCTCGTACACTCAAAGAAAAAAGTTGGTAAAATCAAACAAAATTCCCTTATGAAAATGAGCCTATCAAGGAATATGGTAAATTTAACCAATTGGAAATGGTTGAGAGTTAATTGTTAAATTAACGAAGGTAATTGTATTTTAACAAAAAGTATGGTACATTAAACGGTAAATTGTCAGTTAACAATAATAACTGTTGATCAACTATATAACTGTACTATATCTGAATAAATGGTTACTCAACAATTCATAATAACAATTTATCTATTGACTAACAATTTTTCGTTGGCTTCGAAATTCTTTTATTTTGAGACATTCGTTGTTTGCATTATACCTAAATTATAAAATAGTTCTTCACAAAGATTATTATTTCACTACAAATAAAACAAGAAATTTTATCAAGTATAATGTGTTATTTATTTAAGGTTTCAGAATTCAGGAAACAAAACTTATTATTACAACTTATTACTAAGAAAACTTATTATTGAAAAAAAAACTTATTCTCAAAAATTTTTCGATCTTATATAAGAAAAACTCTCTTTCCGTTGTCTTTCCTTACCTGATGTTAAATATTTGGAGGCATCAAAGCATGCAGAAGTAGACCAACTATTACGTGACCTGCGGCTGGTGAAGAAAAGTTTGAAATATTGGATTAAATTACTCCATATTTAGTGTGAAATACCATTGTTTTCTGCATCAATGGAATTAAGTTTCAGCAAAAGGTCGAGATTTTGCTTATCTTTAATTTTTTTTATAGAAAATTGGTATTATTTTTGATTGAAAATGCTCCCATTTCCGAAAAAGTCCATATCCTTTTTCTCTATAGAGATTTGAAAAGTCTATATCAATCTGAAAAAAAATTTATTGGAAGTTTTGCTAAATATTACTAAAAATGAAGTCATTACCAAATTGTATCCTTGATAATGCTTAAATAGAGGCCACTGTTGCAAAACGAAATTACCATTTTCGCTCAATATAAATTTTCTTCGTGGTGTGTAGGTTTTCCGCCACTTGATTTGAACTTCTTCCCAAGGACAGCTATTAACTTTCAGCCAAGAAATAATATTTTCAAGATCTAAATAAATTCAGTTTAAAACTGTGAGCTTTAAAACTATAGCCTAAATAATTTTACCTTCTTCACTAACAAGATCACTTTCTGTAGAACAAACAGTGGGTGGCTCAGTAGTTGTAAAGGGGTTTGAAATTCCTCGATTGGAGCCAAGTCCAAGTTCTGACAATCGTTTTTTACTATTATAGTACTTATCATACAAACGTCCAGACCGATTCCGTTTGGGTCCACTCCGTTTATAATAAATTTACTATATTTTGTAGATATTATAAGAAAAAAAATAATAAATATGTGGTTTACCTACTTTATTGTCTTTGAACAATTTCTCGATTTCCAGGGAATTTTTTTCAAATAGTTCACGTTTGATTTTTGTTTCGTTTTGTAAATACCATGTAACTATGGCATCTACCAAAATCTTTCTAGCCGCATCATCGAGCTTCTTATTTTCTCTTTGACGAGACAGGACATACTGGCCACCAGGAAAACTTTTCACTGTTTTAATTAAGTTATATATAAGTTTTTAAAAAATTTTAAATTTCCTCAAATAATTCTTAAAGACACGCGTACAAAATCATTAGCTTTTGCAGGACTGGCAGGATTTTCCAACGATAATATTGCGGAGCAAGAAGAAGTTGAATTGTTCTGTTCTAACCAATGTTTGAAATATAAATGAAATTCTGTGTTTGTGGAATCTGTATCACACGTTTGAGGGGCACTATAATTCTAAAGAGTATTTTTTTAATGCATGTAATTAATTGAATATTAATTACCATAAAACTTGCATGTTTAATCCTCCAAGCCAGAAGTTTTTTACAAAACTCAATTTTGCTTCCAATTGTATAATTTTTAAATAATACACTCAAGTCTGCCTCTGCTATATCTTTAAGTTGATCTATCATAATACTATGCACTGAAATAAAACCGCAGTATAAAAATATGCTTAGTTTTTTTTAAAGAAATATTACTGACCTAAAAAGTCTGAAAACAGTTGTTCAAAACCCCAATTTTTTAACAGTTAATTTAATTCTGATTCTGGCTCAAAATGCTGTTCGGTATTTATTACATTTACATCCAGCATTAAACTTTCACTAGCGTCTAGAGCTTCACTTAATACATTGTCATTCAAATCAGGAACTTCCATTTTTGTGCGATGGTAATATAATAATTTTTCAAACTCTATTCGCAGATCACAACCACGGTACTTGAACTTTTCTTGTCACACTACTTCAATGTAAACTACTGCGCAGTTCATTTTCGCGATCGGAAACGGTTTTCTTAGAAAATACCATTTAATAGTAAAAACAAACCATATTTTGGGTTGAATCTCAAGTTTCCATTATAATGCTTGGTATTTTCATACGGTTTCATGTTCCAAATCACATTTTTCAAGTTTCGTTGGTAACACAACAATGTTCATATTAATTGCTTCATATGTCTATTAACAAGTTTTACCTATTTAGATTAACATTTGTGAAATGGTTAAAACCAAAGAAGACATTGTTTGATTCAACTAAAATTGAGAAATTGTTAATTAACAATTATTATTTTTTCCTTTAACCAATCACTTTTCTTTGAGTGTAGCAAAAATCTGTGTTTACGAGTAAATATCTCAAGATTGGGTGTAGTTACAATTTAGACTATTACATCAAATGAAAGGTAATTCGATTGCCTAAAAAACGAGTTATAACACTTTGCCTTGTGATTATTCGTTTTTAAGATATAACGTTTTAAGTGAGTGAGGGTACCGGTCAAAAACACTTTTCTTAACCACCCTGTATCTCCACTAATATTGAAAATTGACCCACCCTGTAGAACAATTTTTTTCTCCAAATATATCAAGGAATAACCCCTTGCAAGGTGGCACACGGAGTGCCAAACACCCTGTATATTAAAAGAAGGGTGATAGAATATGTCACTAGAACTGTTATGATATAATACAAATGCTAACATCATTTTGAACCAAGAAATTTAAAGTTTCGCCACTGCACGGCGTACAGACGGACTGAATCGTAAGAAAAAAATTTCGGGGTAGTAAATTTTTTTTAGATCAATAATAATAAATTAATTTTTGAAAAAATAAAATTTTTAGCGATAGTGAGAACCCGTTTTAATTTTGGCTTCAAAACGGGTGGATGGACACTACTGTTCAAGTTTTTCGCGAGTTTCGGTAAATTTTTCGAGTTTCCGGCACTGAAATTGCGTCCCAAACTCTCGGCAGCCACTCGGACTACGTTACCGTGTTCGGTGTTTTGTTTTGCGGTATTCGTGTTCGTGAAAAGTTTCGCCAAAAAATTTACGTTCGATTCTGACGGACACGATGTTGTGTTCATCGCGTCCTTCAGGAAATTCGCGAAAAAACGGTACCGACATTTTTTTTTTCGTTACCATTGCGCCCGCATCCCACTTATTTTCAGATAATTCCGTAACCTTTTCAAATCGTCTCGCTGGTTGTTTTTACCAACGAATTAACATCTGGAGCTTATCAGCGACAGTTTTTTCCCTTTTGCCGCAGTTCAGTTTTCATTTTCCGCTTGAAAGAATTTGTTTGCCTTCAAACTTAACGGTTTTACCCTTCCCGACACACACGCCACGCGGTGAGTACACGAAACCATTTCCCTTTACCGGAAATAAACAAACAAATTTCTTTCAAACTATCGCCACGCCTTAGCAACAGCAACAACCGGTAAACAGTTCCGTTAGTACAGTCTCAAACCATGAACCGGTCGACCAACTGTGCTAGTGATTCAGTCACTGCAACCGTCCCGTTGTGACACTTTCTTCGCAGTGGCGGTGACAGTGTTCCCACACGATCCCTACTGGCAGGAGTACATCGTCTACACGACGATCCTGCTGCCAGTGCGGTCGGTACCGGTTACAGTAGTAATAGCACTTCCTTGCTCGCATTCGCATTTGTCATTTTGACGTTTCGGGGGTGTGAGTTGTTCTCGTCGTCGGTCGGACAGGTGGTTTCGTTTTTCTCTTCTTTTGCTTAATTTCCGGCCGGAATTACTTCACAATGGCGCGTGGTGGTTTAAAACGTTCGATTTTAAACGAATTTCATAAATTCGCGTGTTGAATTTGTCCGGGTGGTTTTAATTTTTTGCTTTCTTTTGTTGACTGTCGAACATTTGAGTGTGATGACAGTTTGTGAGTGAACGCGCGCGATTTCCAAATTTGTTTGGCAGCAGCCGGGTAGCGTGGCAGTATATTTAAAAGCAGGTACGGTAATTTAATTATTATTTTTTACTGGCAATCTGTTGGGAATTGCTTCTAAATGGCCGGAAGTGCCTCGCTCAGGGGGTGACTCCATTTTGTGCCTGCAACAGAAAATAAATTCCTACTTTTTAAGGATTGAACTAAATTCGTTTTTCATAGCGGGAAAAGCGGGAGGGCCACATCGCCTTATTTTTTCCAAATTTGAATTAAACGGTTATTTGTAAAAGCTCGTTTCCGATTCGTTCCCTTGCCGGCGTGACGTCATCAAAGTACACGAACTGTCGCCGCAATCGTTGGTTTCAATATTTATTGTTGTTATTGTTCTTGTCGTCCGTTTTTTTTTTTTTTTTAAACTTGATGTTCTTTAGGAAGGGTGGGGGAGGATGGAGTTTTATCGGGTGAAAATTGGAAAATTCGGTACTAAAAACAAAACATTGGTGTACGATGGTGTGGCAGAAAAACTGTCGTCGAAAAGGGGTCCATATACTTACTTACTTACGATGGCGCTACAGGCCAAATCAGGTCCTGGTCTCCTGTATGTTCCGCCTCCATACTTTATTCCAGTTTGATAACCTTAGCAGTGATTTGCTGTCTGCGTCAATAGAATCCCCCAGCGCTGGTGGTTTTCCAACTGGTCTTTGTCCATTAACTTTTGCCTTTAGTGTGCGTTTGGGGATCCTTCCCAGTCGGACTTTTCGTATGAGATGAATTTGTAATCAATGAGTAAGGAATGAGTTTGTAAGGCCTTACCAAAGTAATGCAGAGAGTAATTGCTGTAAAATATTCTCGAATGCTATCTCTATACAAGTATGGCCAACGTCCTTGGCTTCAGTTACTATTTACGGAAGTACTCGTAATGGTTTAGAAGCTAGTAAGTTATAAGAGGAAAAAATCCGAGACGTTACAGTTTTGTCCAACGGTATAGGCTTTAGTATCTACTTATGAAAGTAATGGTTTAGAAGCGAGTAAGTTATGAGATGGTACAATCTGAAACCTTATAGTTTTGCCAAATGCTCTTGGCTTTAGTAACAATTTTCGAAAGTAAGTCTTAGAAGCGGATAAGTAAAGGGATGATGCAATCATTAACGTTTCGTTTTAATTTTGTTCATTTGTAATAAATTCCAATAAGTGTTATTTATATAAAACGAAGTAAGCAATTAGTTTAGATAGAGTTTTTTCTTATCTTTATGAATCTTATTTTTGTTAATTTTTTATTTTGTTTATTGAATGAATTCTTATGTAATATTTACGTGTTTTAATTTATTTTATATTGAATAAATGGTTTTTCATACATTTGTCAACGTATTGCCGTCGCGTTGTCGCTTTATTTCTTTAATGATTTTGAATTTTGCTCTATCATGGTGAATATTAAGTTGTTGTCAAAATTTATTATGTTATTATTGTAAATGTGAGGTTCCTATCGTCGAGCGAAATAGCTTCATAACTTCACTACTATAACTTTTTTTCTAAATATAAATATTGCACATTTTACTTGTGAAAATTGTGATCGGGGTAGAAGTAGGATCAATTTCCTCGAAAATACAAAATTGTTATCGAAGGAGATAATTATTACTTTTGCAACATTTAAATTTAATAAGTGAGTGCTACGTAAGGTGGGTTGTGGTTCTTACCTCCAACAAACGCGGGGTCGCGATTTTTGCCCATCTGTCGGCAGGTCATTCCGAAGGGTTGACCTGGTGAACCTGTCGACCCAACGCCTCTTTGTGCTCTTGTGGTTCTGGGTGGCGGAGTGTTCTGTCAATGGGTGAAGTGTCTGCTCTCGAATTTTTGGTTGCTTTGAAGTTTCATAGTGAGGTTAAGTCACGACGCCGCCAAAATATTTCTTTTTCGAAATTCGAAATTAGCTTAGACAATCACCATTGACAATTTTAAATTATACCAACTTCGAATAGTGCTGCCGCCTTCATTGAGTATTTTTAAGTAATTCAACAAACATAATGACTTGTGGACATTGCTCCTTGCCAATAGCAGCTGATGGTCTTCGTTGCGCTGGTATTTGTGGTAAGACTTTTCATCCAGTATGCGTTGGTGTTACTGTGCCCAAATACTTTGCTGCTTTGGCCTTACCAGGAATTCACTGGCTTTGCGCTAGCTGTGATTGCATTGGCATCGCAACTTTCCATGCCAAAATTAATGATATGTCGTCGGCCATTACGTCACTTCGAGATGCCTTCAACACATTGAAAAATGAGCTCCGTCAATTACAAGGACCTTCTCAGTCATCGACTACCGCCAAAGATGCCCCAAAAAATAATGATGCCACCTCAGTCGTCACTCGCAGTAAATCTGCACTGCGTCAAAAGCAAGTGGAGAATGATCAGCTCCAGTCGTCAAGTCAGCCGCGCCAGGCGCGAAAAAAATCATCTTCCAAAGGAGAGTCACCCTTACCATCTGTAGTGCTGGATGCTGCTTCGTTGGATGGGGCTGAGTCCGGTTCCCTCCATGTTTCTGCTGCCGGGCTATCTGAGTGGTGTGTTGTCCAAGGCAGGCGGCATTCTCGGAAGAAGGTCATCGGAAGTGGTGTCCTTCATGATAGTGTTAAGGTTGTGACCGGTCATAAGTGGCTCCACTTGTCGCGCCTTAATTCAAGCACTGATGAGAGGTCTTTAATAAATTATATGGCCATTAAGCTCAATATTAGCGATGACGAGATACGATGCTCGAAATTGGTGAAAAAGGATGCTGACATCTCTAGCCTGCGATTCATAAATTTTAAAGTAGGTGTTCCTGATAAGGCCTACGTAAAATGTTTCGATGCTCAATTCTGGCCAGAAGGACTACTTGTTCGACCATTCAAACACCTAGCAAAAAACGTGTCACCAGGAGCGACCACCGACTCCACGTAGCTCAGTCTGCCAATCGCCACCACTCAACCATGCCAAGTACTGCAAGTAGCGTGCATTCACATGACACACTTAATATTTATTATCAGAACGTGAGGGGAATGAAGTCCAAGTTGGCTATCTTTCGCTCTAATGTTTGTATTGCAGATGCTGATGTTATTGCTTTAACGGAAACTTGGCTTGACGAAGATGTGTATAACAATGAGTTGGGCTTACACAATTATACCGTATATCGTAAGGATAGATATCAGACCATTGGTGGTAATAGAAGGGGTGGAGGATGTCTTATTGCGGTCAAAAAAAGTTATACATCCAAGCTATTGATATCCACAAGTGATCTTGTTGAAGAAATTTTCGTGGAACTGAATATTGCGCGGTATAAATTGTTTATCGGATGTGTTTACATACCACCTGGATCATCCACGGAGATTTATACGCACCACTGTCAACACGCTGAGCGCATTGTAAATAGTTTTCCACTATCGGACATTATAATCGTCGGTGACTATAATCAGCCTGGTGTCAACTGGGCTTCCACTAACTGGTGCGACGCTAATTACAGTAGTACAGGCAGTATTCTTATTGATTCCTTCTGCGATTTGGATTTGCGTCAAAGTAATTGCATACTGAATGCTAAAGGCAAGCTACTTGACCTAGTTTTCTCAAATGTTTTACCACTTCCTGAGGTAACTTCATCGGATAATGCGCTTCTTCCGCTGGATGCTATGTACCATCCCGCACTCACCATTAGGTGTAATTTAGTTACTAACAGTGTACCGGTCCAACAGTTCACTTGCTTTAATTTCAAAACGGCTGATTATAATTTAGTATGTGAACAGATCTCATTGATTGATTGGTCCATGTTGTTTGAGGGTGCAAATGTTGATGATGCTATTTCTCGTTTCTACTCGTGTATTTATAGGGTGTTCGATCTATGTATCCCTACCCAATTAATTTTTGGTTCGTCGTATCCTCGTTGGTATGATGCAGAATTGAGGCAAATCATTAAAGATAAAAAGTTAGCGCACAAGAGGTACAAGGAATCTGGCTCTGCCATCGATTACAATGTTTTCTCGCGGTTACGAACTCTTTGTAAAATAAAAATTAAATCTTGCTACATGGAATATATGCTTAGTGTTGAAAATAGTATCACCACCAATGCCAAGGCTTTTTGGAACTATGTAAATTCGCTTCGCTCAGACAACGTTTTGCCATCATATATGTATGCTAATGACAAGTCTGCATCTGATCCATCCAATATTGTGGAGTTGTTTTCTGGTTTCTTTTCTAGTGTATACTCTGATATCACTTCAAGTACACCTTCTCCTAGTGTGTCCATCCGCCCCGGCAATCTTAGCTTTAATCTCTCAACTCTTAGTGTTGATATTTCAGAGGTCTCCTTAATGCTGGACAATCTTGACGTAAATAAAGGCATGGGTCCAGATGGTGTACCTCCATTGTTCCTATGGAGTTGTAGACAATACTTAGCGCAACCTCTGATGTACCTATTCAACTTATCCCTTCAGTCGGGTATTTTTCCAGTATTGTGGAAAAACTCTTATGTTACACCTATTCACAAGTCGGGAGATAAGAGCAACGTTCACAACTACAGGCCTATATCTATACAGTCTACTGTCGCTAAAATTTTTGATGCAATTATAACTACAAAACTTACTCCTCTGTTTAGAAATTATATAACGCCTAATCAGCATGGCTTTCAAAAACGCAAGTCCACATTGACAAATCTTTTACCTTACATCGAGACCATCCACCGTGCAATGGATAAGCATTCACACGTGCACGCCGTTTACACTGACTTCTCAAAGGCGTTTGATAAAGTGGATCATTGCTTACTTATTACTAAACTAGCTAATCTGGGTGTTTCCGGTTGCTTTTTAAGTTGGATACGTGACTACCTTTGTAACCGTTCCTGTGTTGTAAACATTAAAGGTGCTAAATCGGATCCTTTTGTGATTAAATCAGGTGTTCCACAAGGTTCACATCTTGGTCCTCTCCTTTTTTTAATTTTTATTAATGATATTTCCTCTATTTTTTCTGAAGTAAACTTTTTACTATTTGCAGATGACCTTAAGATTTTTAAAATAATGAATTCCCCCAGTGACTGTGATATTATTCAGAATAATCTGAACTCTCTTTTCAATTGGTGTGTCAACAATCGGTTGCCTTTGAATATATCCAAGTGTAACTACATTGTTTTCCACAGATTGCGTACTTCTATATGTTTTAATTATAGTATAAACAATTGCTCATTGCCGCTTGTTGATGTCGTTAAGGATCTGGGCTTGTTACTCGACTCAGCACTAACATTCATTCCGCATTTCAAAAAGATATGTAGCTCAGCCCGAAGAATGCTTGGGTTTGTTATTCGTAACAGTCAGGATTTCAATAATATTCGGTCTTTGAAGGTTCTTTACTGCTCTCTTGTGCGCCCACACCTAGAATATTTGTCAGTTATTTGGAACCCTCATTTCCAAATTCATTGCTCTAATATTGAAACTGTTCAGCATAAATTTCTACGCTACATTGCCTACAAACTTCACATACCATCAGAGGTAATCGATTATGATAGTCTGCTAACATATTTGAACCTCTCTGCACTCTTAAAACGTCGCGAGCATCTTGATTTGATTGCCTTGTACAGAATCATCAATAACGAGTTAGATTGTCCCGACTTTCTACAATTCATTAATTTCAGAGTCCCAAGTTATTCGTCCCGGTCGAATGAAACCTTTTATGAATCGCGTCACAGAACCTGTTATGCCAATAACAGTCCAGCGAATCGATTGATGAGATCTGCAAATAAGCAATCTGCGAACCTGGATATTTTTAACACCAGTGTTCACCATGTCAAGTCACTATAATTATTTTATTTTGTATTATGCTTTTTATTCTTTTCCTATTTATTTTTTGTCTTACATGTTTCTTTTTGATTCCTATTTATTTTATTTTTAGTGTAGCTAAATTTTCATTCACATATTTTTTCATTCACATATTTTTAAATGTTACTATTTTATTACGTTGGTGTACATAGCTAGTTATAAGTTATTATTACCTTTTTAGTTTTTATTATTCCATTGGATCTTAATATTATTATTCTTATTAAGTCTTATATCAAGGGTCACGGCCCGTTAATAAATAAATAAATAAATAAATTTAAAGTATTTACCACTCACTATTGATATAATGCCTTACTTTTCATGTAATTTGTATGTTGCTACCACTCTCTAATGAAACAAGGCCTTACATGTAATATGCTTTGTAACTATTTACAACTCTTCAACGAAATAAGGCTTTTCTTGTCGTGTGCTTTGTAAGCGATTACGCACTAGGGCCTATGCGGGTTAAAGTAATTAGTTCTGTCATCGAAAGAGTAATGTGTACGAGCTGCTAGTATATTGTACGGATTCGATTCCGTAGACATTACTGTTCCGACTGGGTTCCGTCATCCATCCGATCAACATTGACAAGCCCGTAGTAGTTTCTCAGATTTTTTAAGGATTGGCACTAGAGATGGGTTACTCAGATCTGAGCCGGCTCAATGAACCGGCTCAAGCAGAAGATCCAACTGAGCCAGATCTTCATCACGGTTCAACAGATCTCGACGGCTCAGTAGATCTTTACGGATCTTTGTGGTTTGCAGATCTTCACGGCACACAGATTTTGACGGATCTTTGCGGTTCGCGGATCATCACGGCTCGTGGATCTTTAAGGTTCGCGGATTTTTGAGGTGATGATGATGGAGGATAGAAAATGGAAAATGGATGATAGAGGATGGATGATTCAGGATGGAGGATAGAAGATGGAAAGTGGAAGATGGAGGATGAAGGATTCAGGATGGAGGATGGACGATGGACGATGGATGATGGAGGATGGAGGGTGGTGGATGGACTATGGAGGATGGATGATGGAGGATGGAGGATGGAGGATGGAGGATGGAGAATGGAGAATGGAGAATGGAGAATGGAGGATGGAGGGTGGAGGATGGAGGGTGGAGGATGGAGGGTGGATGATGGAGAATGGAGGATGGAGGATGGAGGATGGAGGGTGGATGATGGAGAATGGAGGATGGATGATGGAGGATGGACGATAGACGATGGAGGATGGAGGGTGGTGGATGGACGATGTACAATGAACGATGGACGATGGAGGATGGATAATGGAGGATGGAGGATGGATGATGGAGGGTTGATGATGGAGAATAGAGGATGGAGGACGGAGGATGGAGGATGGACGATGGAGGATGGAGGATGGAGAACGAAGTATGGAAGATAAAGAATGGATTATGAAGGATAAGATAGAGGGTATATAATGGTGGATTTAGATTAAAGATTAAAGATTAAGGATTAAAGATTAAAGATTATATATTAAAGATTAGAGATTAGAGATTAAAAATTAAAGATTAAAGATTAAATATTAAAAATTAAAGACTAAAGGTTAAAGATTGAAAACTAAAGATTGAAAATTGAAGATTAAAGATTATAAATTGAAAATTGCCGCCAATGTTTCGGCGGCAGAGAAGTGTTAAATCCAGCCACACCAGCTGTTTTAAATCTAAGTTGCAGCCGATGAAGTAGCTTCAGTCGAGAACGAGGGAATAGAATTCGAGTGAAGCGGTTGTTTTAAAAAGGGAAGGATTTATAGGAACCGGCCACACCAGCCGTTGCTATAAAATTGGGTTTGAGGAAACTTTAGGAGTGACAAATGAAAATACCTTTCAGTTGCCGGTTTTAGGTGGAGTGTTTATTATTTTGATATTCTTTAATATTTATAAACTAATTTTGCTTACTATCTATAATTACGTTAACAATAAAAAAATGAAATAATTTTGCTTATTGGCTAAGTTAAATGACCGCAAGAATAATGCAGGTCAGGTGAGTGCATTCATTATGCTGACTAAAAGTGTCAGCACTAAATATCGATACACTGAATGACTACCCGACACACATTATTTCTGCGATCCAAATCTCATGAACTCAAATGACCGTAACAAAAATAATGCAATCTGCATTATTCAGGCGGTGCATTGATCTTGTTCAGGTACTGAACAAGATGGAAGATGGAAGATAGATTTAGGAAAAAGTATTACTGGAGACTAAAACTCCAAAATGAAAATTTATATTTTTCATTTATGGTATTTCCACTTTTAAGCCAATTTAAATTTGTTTCACTCCCCGCTCGACCTGAAATTAAAAGATATCGCTATCTAAAAATTTGCATGGGGATTAAAACTCCCTTTTCGCGTTCATGTTTGGCTGACGCGCCCTACGTTCCAACTACCTTTTGCGCAGCCCTGCGGGGCTGAAAGGATTAAAACTCCTTTTTCGCGTTCATGTTTCGCTGACGCGCACTTCGCTCTTGCCATCGAAATATTTTCAATTTCGTTTAATATTTTATGTGTTTTAAAGAAAATCATTAATTTCTTTTTTGCAACCTTTTCAATTATTCTTCCAACGATATATATTAAGGAAATAAGTAAATAATTTTTGAGTGTTTACTAAATTTTAGGGAATACACTCTTCGAAAGGTTAAAAATAATTAAGTGTGTAAGAGGCTTTGAGATAAAATCTTTTAATATTTTTAGGCATTAAATAGTTATGCCGTCAAATCCGGGACTAGAGCCAATATTTTTTAAAACTAGTTTCCTATCATTTTCCGCATAACCTAGTATTGCCTTAAAATAATCAACTTTGAGTATTTTCATTAAAGCTCATAATTGATTTATAATTTTTATTTTAAATTTTTTTTCGGGTTTTTAATATTAATATGCAGTCCCCTTGTACGGCAGTGCAAAAGATCCACCTGGATCTTTTGAACTGGCTCAAAGAGCCGGTTCAATGAAAAGAGCGAGATCCGCTAAACCGGTTCATTGAAAAGATCCGAATTTCCCATCTCTAATTGGCACCTCTGGATTATCGAAGGTGGCGTACAATTCTCTATTGATCTAGGTCGAGTCTTCCCTCACAGGTCCGAGGATCCTCTCGAGGACTTTTCTTTCAAAGACGTTAATTAATTTTTCGGACGTCTGCGTTAATGTCCACCCTTCACTGCCATAGCATAGCACAGGTCTTATAATCGTTTTATCTATAATAGTGTAAGTTTTGTTTTCCTATGCACGTTCTTATTTTTAATTATTGTGAGTACCGAATAATACGTCTTATTTGCATCATTATTCTTCCTTTAATTCCGATGGGTTCGCAATCCGCTGTTTTCAGAATATGCGTAATTGTACGACCCTACAAAATGGTATAGGGTCGTATAACCATAGGACACTGAGTCCTCCGCTTCACTATTGCTGTTCAATGTTTTTTTCTTAGAAGATGATGAGCCTTTGATAAAGAATTCGAACACATAACCTCTGTGTTTATAGCCTTGCAAGTTTTGTTACTGCACCACTGAGGCTATTTGAAAGATATGGCCATCCTACTGCCGGAGCAGAACAGACGAACTCTTAAGCAGGAGCCGAGTAGATGTATCCAGAGTCACGGCGTTCAGCACGGGTCACTAGCCAATCGGAGACCAGGCGGCCAGGCTGTGTATTCCCTTTAACGTACTTTGCCTTATTTTTAAGGATGTAAATGAGAGGGAGACTGTTATCCATTTTTTTTCGGGTGTCCGCCTCTAGCCAGACTCAGACTTCGTGCATTTGGCAAGAGCAATGATAAAAATTTTAACAATTGGGAGTTGTACATCTTCTGAAATTCATTATCGGTTGATGGGCGCTTATGGAGATGATGCTCTCTCCCAGGCCACAGTGAATAATTGGTCAAAACTGTTTAAATGGGACAGGGATTCGTTGGAGGACGATCCGTGGTGTGGAAGACCAATTGAAGCCACTTCGCCAGAAATTGTTGAGAGGCCGGAACAGCTAGTGCTAAATAATGGTCGTCTAAAGAAAAAGGAGAAAAAAATGTACATAGGCATAGCAAAAGTGAGCGCAAGATGGGTCCCCGAAACTTATCAGCAATTCAAAAAATTGTTCAGACAGCAAGGAGCGCTCTGGCCGAATGTGAATTCCAAGAAACTTTATAACCAAGACCTAGCCTCCAGTGGCAACAACTACCTGTTGTTCCTCTACCTTAGAGTCGTCGTTTTGAGCTTGACGAATCAGTCAAGGACATTTTGAGGGCAAGGAGGGACATTTATTTAGAGGATGCATAATGTTATCTCATGAAAAAGCCACTAAGTGTATTCGAATTTAGTGAAATAAAGCCTTGTTCCAATTTTTAATACCGTTTTTTGTTATTTAGAATAAGAACTTTTGCACCTCCCCTCGTACCTCACCAGCCTAGGATAACAATGTTAAAAACGAAACGAAACACGCATTTTATATCTAGTACTGCTTCCTCACTGAATCGAATTGCTTACGAAATCCTTTGTTCACCATTATTCGTCCAGATGGGATGCGACTCACAGGGTGTTTAATATTTACACTAAAAGCATTGAATGACAATTCCTGACACACTGCATTCTCTGGGAAGTAGTGTTAAGCTAGTATCACAATGTATGCCACGCTGTCAAATATTTGACCATGAAAATTTGACCGAATTTGATGTTAAATATTCATTAAACACGCTGTCCAATTGGCAGGAGCGTTTTTCCAGAAATAGCAACCGGTCAAATGTTGTCAATGAAACATTTTGACAAACAGAATTTGACTATTACGCATTTGACAGGAACTATGATCAAATATTTGACAGCGTGGCATACAGTGTAATAATACCTTTAGAGGTCATGCAGAGACCTGTAGTATTGGCAAGTCGTTGAAGCCGTTATGTGGCGTTGTTCAAGAAAGTGTTTAATATAGGGCAAAGAAGAGAACCTTGAGGGACGCCAGTTTCACGAAGTGACACTATCCGAAACCTAAAAAAAACAACCATTTTTTTACAATTTATATATTTCCATTTATCCATTAATTATGTTACGATTTTCGCTTTTCAAAAGTTAATATCAAAAAACCGAATTGTCATAATTTTTAATAATAGATTTTCTTTTGATGTTTTATACGCAGTAATTTTTTTTTTTATTTTTGTTAAGTTTTAGCATTTAATTTATTCTCATTCTATTTAATTTAATAAATGGTTATTAAGTAATATTTTTTTTTTTTAGTTTCTTTTTAAAAATTAACAACAATATTATTGTACGCCATTATTTTCTCTAGCTGGCTAGTAAATATTCTCTTGATTTGATTCTTATTTATTTGCTTATTTTGATTATTACAATTATATAAAATTATTGATTATGATTTCAGTTTTATAAAAAAGAATTACTTTTATTTAATTTAATTTACTTATATTATAATATTATCCATTTTGTTAAGCTTGTTACTTGTTCTTTCGTTTCTAATGTTAATAGCATTTTAATATTTTCTCTATCTCCATCAAATTAATAAATTAATAAAAGTCTAATTTCATTTAATTATTATTTTGCTAACTCATTTTTTATAAATATCGTTTTACTTTATTATTTTAATAATAAAGTATTTTTTTTGCTATTGAACTTTTACATTAACTGACTAAATAGTTTTTAAGTTATTTTATTAGTAAAAAAATTTTTATTCTGATAAATTTGAAATATTTTCGTAGAGTTGGGATAATTCTTAAATTTAATTGGCTAAATATTTCATCTTTGGACTAACTTTTAATTAATTAGATTAATGTTCTGCACAAAATTAACTTTAATAAAATTTCATAAAAATGTATGAAGAAATTTAAAAATATTGCTAAACTTAACAAGATATTTAATTTTTTTTTATGTATAAATTTATCTAATTTAAAAAATCAAGCAACAATATTGTAAAAAATTTTAGGTATTTAACACTAAGGCGAAAACAATCACAAAATAATTTATTTAAGGTTTTACATCTAGAGATTATGTTCTTGTATTAGTATTTATTCAGGCTACACAATAGGTTGTAATTTACACTGAGTAACAAAAATCATGGTTTGTTAATACTGTTTTTGGAATAAATAAATTAGATAAAATCGTTTTGAGGGCAGAATAATGGGGTTTTAGAGACGTCAAGTCAATGCAACTATTTTCAGCCCACTACGTAGATCCCTTCTCAAGTTATGTGGAAATTTTTGCAGCCGGCAGACTGAATGTGAAGTAATAATAAACGCGACGCGCACGCTCGAAGCGATGCGACAACTGGAATGCATGGTAGTGAGTGCAACCAGTTATTGTGATAGCGCGTCGCTTCGATTGCCAGTTTTCAAATTTCGTCGCGCGTGTAATACGATTTTAACAATTGGGTTGGTTTCGTTACGGACGTTTTCACAAAAATAGACGCCGACCGGATAATAAATATTGCGAATGAATGCCTATACAATAAAAACAGCGACATTACGTTCGTAGGTTGCGATCAAAATATTTTGGAGTTCGTGAATATTATTTGACAGTTGTAGCAAGCGATTCAACGCGCTAGCTCGTAACTGGTGGCGCGACGCGATTGTGCTATCACGCGATTGTGCTATCACGTGATTTTCGGGCATCGTCTTCATTTTAACTCCATCTTTAGTGGATTTTTTGTTAGGGGTTAACTTTCTAGGCATGGGGAGTGATGGATGAAGATTTGAAGGAAAAAAAACGTTACAGGAGTATAAAAAAAAAATCATTGTTGGAGGACGCAGTAGACGTGCCCGGACTCAAGTCTTCGAGATCTTTATATCCCTTAAGGATGGAGATTGCTGTCAGATGGGAGGACAATTAAGAAAATCGGGAACCGATTCAGATAAAATATTGAATCTTAAGTCAAGTAAAGGATTGTGTAGAAACTGTGTGTACCCAACATACATTTTTTGATGGGTACATAGGAAGGAGGGGCTTAGTATTCAAGTTTAAAATCTTCAAAACCCTTCGATTTTAATAACCTTAAAATTAAAAATACTTATGATCGGTAGACCTCATCCATAATTTTTTTTGCGGTGGAGGTTTAAGGTAAAGTTGTTGGGTTTGAGACCGTTTTTCAATCCTGAAACGGGTTTGTTGTAGAGTGCCAAATTTTGAAAGTTGACTTGAGGGAGGCTGCCGCATATTTTTTGTTCCTTTTTTGGCTTAAGTGGAGTCTGTAAAGACAAAATGAGACCGTAGCCTTGGCTCTACGATAATTGAAAAATGTTCATTGCAAATTCGAGATTGAAAACTGTGTTGGACTAGGCTACAGACAATATATTGTAATACCCAACTCATTTCTTCAAAATTAGCTGGCAAACATTTGGCAGCTGGCGAGTCTTGGGTAAATAGTGGTTTGAAACTGCAATAAAGCTTTCAAGCTTTGAATAAAGGACTTGTGTTCTATTTTGTCTGTGACTAGGTCAAAAAACACCGCCGGAAAACCCGCGGAAAAGCTACGAGGACTCAGTTGACGCAGATTGCAGATCGCTTCTTAGATGCACAAATTGGAGGACGCGGGCGCTGAACAGAGATGACTTCAGACAATGTACCCTACAGGCCCTGGCCCGATTTGGGTTGTCGCGCCATTGATGATGATGAGGTCAAAAAACAACCCTGAAGAATTCTTTAAATTAGTTTCTATGATTGCTGTACCTTGATAAGTTTTATTTTCTTTTAGATTATTGAAGTTGGGAGTAATAACACTTTCGGAATTGAATATTATAAAAAGCCTTCTATTGAATTTTCATTTTTTCAGCTTAATATTATTCTTAATTTATCGTGCAGTCAAATGGACTCAAAACTTACTGGAAACTGCGTGAAGCATTTGGTAAGTAATGAACTCCAGTTAATTTCGCTATTAAAATGACGAAAGGATGAAATTTCAGATTAATATTAGTTTCAAGTTCTATGCCTGAACAGTTCATAGTCTAGAATACACGCTGTCTGAGCTTACAACGCGGGCTCTAAACAAGCTACTATACTGGTCAAGAACCAGAGGGCTTAATGTTAGCCCATCAAAAACAGAGCTGGTTCTCTTTACTAGGAGAACTAAGACTCAACAGTTTAAGCTGCCTAAGATGGGTAACACTGAGCTAACCCTAAAAGGCCATGCCAGATATCTAGGAGTAACCCTAGACAGCAAGCTGACATGGAAACTCAATACGGAAGAGCGGGTGGCTAAGGCAACCATCGCTTTCTACGCGTGCAAAAGAATGTTCGGTAGGAGGTGGGGTCTAGAGCCAAGGATCACTTACTGGATCTACACGGCTGTAGTAAGGCCAATCCTATTATACGGTCTGCTAATATGATGGCCAATACTTGACAAAGTAACTTACAGGAAAAAGTTGGAAAAGGTACAGAGACAGGCTTGTCTGGGGATAACAGGCGCCCTTCGCACCACTTCTTCAGACTCGCTCAACGTACTCCTTTCTCTGCCACCAATTGACCTGTTCGCTAAATACGTGGCAGGCAAATGCGCCCTAAGACTCAAAGAGTCAAACCAGCTCAAAACATGTCCATACGGACACAGTAACATCAGCCTACCTTCAGCAGAGACTACGGACTACGCAGATCTTAAGCTCTGGTTTGGCAGGAAGTTCGCCATAAACATACCAAGCAGGGAATACTGGGAGGCAAGAACCGGTGACACTGCGGGGTCGATTAACATCTATACGGACGGTTCAAAGATGGAAGACGGAGTGGGCGCAGCCGTGGACTCATTTGATCTTCCTTGCCGAATAATTGCAGTATTTTCCAAGCGAAGGTACTGGCGATTCAGAAGGCGGCGGAGATAGCTCACAAATCGCGAATAAGGGATAAGGCAGTCTATCTATACGGATAGCCAAGCAGCCTTAATGGCTCTGAAATCCTGCACTATCAAATCTAAGGCGGTACTCAACTGTCGACGCGCTTTACAGAAACTGTGCCCAAATAGGAAAGTGGAGCTCTGCTGGGTTCCAGGGCACAGTGGATACTTAGGAAATGAACTCGCCGATGGTCTTGCTAAAAAAGGTACAAACCTTGGGCAGGAAGCCGCGGTCTCGGTACCACCGCCTCTTAACGTTATTTACAACTCTCTAGAGAGGAAGGAAGATGGTAAGCCGGTCCGAGGCCAGGTGGCAGGCTACGTCAACCTCCAGAACCACGAAGCAAATGTGGAACACTCACAACGAGAAAAGTACTAAACTCTTGTTAGCACTACCAAGGGCGCAATGCGCAACTTTAGTCGGTATTCTTACCGGCCATTGCTTGATTGGGGCGCACGCGTACAGATTGGGGCTAATCACTAATGACATATGCAGGAACTGCAAACTTCCCGCGGAACGGGAAACACTATAACACCTCCTGTGCAGCTGCCAGGCTTTTGCTAGGAGACGGGTGAAGGCTCTAGGTGCACCGTCTTTCGCAAACCTTGGAGAAGTCTCGCGTAGCAGCATGCAGAGCTTGCTAAACTTTGCTACGGTAACAGGGACCTTTGATTTGAACGAGGAACTCTCAACACAGATCGATACTCAAGCGCACCTACCTTAGGTACATTGGGTCTCCTTTTTATGTGGTATCGCTATGGACCCTCGAGGGTCTATGTGAGGCTTTTAAGCCGCCACTGATACCTAACCTAACCTAACCTAGAATATGAACTAGTCATTGACTAGGCTGCCAATAGTCTCAGCATGCTAGTCTGTCATCTCAAAGGACATGGATTCGAATACCAGTCATGACATGGTCCAGTACTTTCTATTATACTCAGTTTTTCCTTTCTATTTCCATTTTTATCCATTTCCAAAAAGTCCTTTTCCTGTCGTTGGTTTGGATGTAGGCTAACAACCTATCCCCGGAAAAAAAACT
Organism: Beris morrisii; assembly: GCA_951812415.1. NCBI lineage: Eukaryota > Metazoa > Arthropoda > Insecta > Diptera > Stratiomyidae > Beris > Beris morrisii. The sequence goes on along the minus strand of OX638313.1, from coordinate 101,307,011 downwards.
ATAACTAGGAAGAGAAGACTTAAACTAGATGAAGGGATGTAGTAGTGTTCCAAATTTGATCAGAGAAATACTATCATAGCGATTAAGACCTGATTTGGGCTGTCGCGCAGTTCTGAAATTTTAAAGACTTTTAAGTGGAAGCTAAATGAGTACTCCTTAATTGAACCTCACTTTTTTGCCAGAACGTATCAATGAAATATTTAATGAGATTGAATGAGTTTGAGCGAATAAAAGCAAACATTTTGTTAGGGCTTGTGAGGAGTTTAAAGGCCTTTTGAGGTGTTTTTGTAAGGCCCTTTGAGGTATTTTGGATCCCATACTAAAAAATAGTGAACACAATTGTATGCTCTGTCCTTTACACGACTTTTAATAATCCAATCGTTCCCAGGATTTTTGTGTAGGTTCTAAACGAAGAAGTGAGGAGGTTTTGTTCACTAAAGTAATCGACTCTACTCTTTTCTCGAAACTACGATAGTTTCTATAAAGTTTTAAGGTATCGGTATCAAATGGGGGTGGGAAAGGTTGTCCGAAGTGGTGGTCGAAGGATCTTGAAACTCTGAGAGGAAAGGCGAGGAGGCTTTTCAAGAAAGCTAAAAGAACTCAGAATGATTCGGACTGGGACGCATACAGACTCAGCCAAAAAGAATTTAAATCGTCGCTGAACTTCGCCAAGCGAAGTTCATGGAGAAAACTCTGCGAGGAAATAGAATGTATTAATGAAGCATCTAGAATGCGTAGGATCCTCGCCAAGGACCCCAGTGTTCCGGGGTACTTGAGAAGGAATGACGGAAACTGGACGGAAACGAGTCAGGAAAGTCTGGATCTACTGATGGAGACGCACTTCCCGGGGTGCATTTCGGAGCTTGGGAACTCATCTCAGGTAGTAGATCTCCCTGTGGCGGACGTAGACATTGTAAATCGGACAATCTCTCTTGAAAGGGTAAGGTGTGCGGTTATGTCCTTCTCTCCCTTTAAGTCTCCGGGAGTGGACGGTCTGGTGCCCATTATGCTGCAAAAGACCATGCCACTTATTGGTCCTTCCTTGGTGAGGATCTTTAGAAGTTGTCTAACTCTCGGGTATGTCCCGAAGATGTGGCGTGAAGTCAGGGTGATTTTCATTCCTAAGGCTGGCAAGCAAAGCCACACCCTGGCCAAGGACTTTAGACCCATTAGTCTCTCATCGTTTTTACTGAAAACAATGGAGAGACTGATGGACTATTATCTCAGATGTGTTCTGGACGCGAGAGGCTTCTCAGCTTCTCAGCACGCCTATATGAAGGGAAAATCTGTCAAAACGGCCTTACATGAGGTCGTCTACACGGTTGAAGAATCTTTGAATGTGAAAGAGTATACTCTAGCAGCGTTTCTAGATATTGAGGGTGCCTTCAATAATGTGCGTTAGAGAAGGCATTGAATAGACTAGGTGTGGACTCATTCATTTCGTGCTGGATTGTGTCGATGCTAGGGGGTAGAATTATCAACTCCTCTTTGGGAGATGGATGTAGCAGAATAAAAGAAACCCGGGGAACCCCACAGGGTGGGGTGCTATCTCCACTGCTGTGGGTCATAGTGGTTGACGAAATTTTACAGGCTCTATCTTTGACCGGAGTCAAGGTTGTTGCCTACGCGGATGAAATCGTTCTGATGGTGAGAGGTAAGTTCCTGGACACCCTGAGCGATTTACTGGAAGTTGGACTCAAATCCTTGAGCAGGTGGGCTGGTAACTGCGGTCTCAACATCAATCCGGAGAAAACCGACCTTATCCTCTTTACGAGGAAAAAAGACCGAGAATTCAGGCTCCCACGCTTGAATGGCGTTACCATCCCACTCTCCCCTAGTGTGAAGTACTTGGGAATCTATCTCCATCCCAAGTTGAACTGAAAACTAACGATTGACGACAGGATCAAGAAGGCATCGAATGCTTACTACGCTTGTCAGAAAATGGTAGGGAAAACCTGGGGCCTGAATCCGAGAATAGCGCACTGGCTGTACATCACGGTAGTTAGACCTGTTCTTACTTACGGGTCACTGGTGTGGTGGCATGCGTTGGAGGTCGGGACTAACAGGGTCGCCATGAGCAGAATTCAAAGAATGGCACTCATTGGGATCATTGGAGCCTTACGTACCACGGCCTCGCAGGCTCTGGAAGTAATGCTCCACATAATCCCATTGGAATTAGCGGTAAAATCAGTATCAGCAAAGGGTGTTTTGCGTCTGCGTGAGGCAGGCTATTGGATGGGAGGCAGTGTGGGCTACACTAGGATCTTGTCAATTTCCCTGTGTTCCGCCATTCCGGAGCGCACCGACTACAGAATACCGTCTTGCAGTTTTGGACATTCCTATGCTGTGAATATTCTCACCAGATTGGAGTGGCGATCTGGGATTATCGCCCCAGACACGTTTGCTATCTACACTGATGGCTCCAAAACGGAAAGCGGAACGGGCGCGGGAGTGTACTCTTGTGACCTTAACATTATGGAATCATTCAGGCTACCGGATAGCTCGAGCGTGTTTCAGGCCGAGATTTTTGCGCTGACAAAAGCAGCGGAGTTAATTGTGCGAAAACAGTGCGTGAATGGTACAATAACTATTTATGTTGACAGCCAAGCTGCCATCAAGGCTGTTGAGGTGCACATTACTAAATCCAGGCTTGTGGGAGAATGTAAAAGAATATTGCAGATGGTGGGTATGAATAACAACCTGAAGATTAGCTGAATTCCTGGTCACAGTGACTTCCCTGGAAATGAAACGGCAGACGAGCTCGCCAGAAGGGGGTCGAAGATGAGCATAGAGCTGGCCGACGAGTCGGTTCTATGTCCCATTGAATGTGTAAAGAGAATGATTGATATTGAAGCGCTCAGACAGATGGAGGGGTGAATCTCTCGGGATGCCGGCGAGCAAGAATCTGCTGGCCGAAACTTGATAGGAGGAACTCTAGCTTCATTTTGTGTCTGGGCAGGGACATTTGCAGACAACTTATTGGAGTCCTAACGGGGCACTGTCCCTTTGGGAGGCATGGAGAAAGGCTGGGAATACCCATGGCTGATCTGTGTCGCTGTGGTGATGAGAATGTTGAGCCAACACTGGAGCATCTAGTGTGTGAATGTGAAAGTCTGGCACGCACCAGGCATCGGTATTTGGGGAAATTCTCCTTAACCGATCTATCAGAACTTGCGATGATTCCTTTATGGAGAACTACTCTCTTCATAAGGAAGAGCAATATTTGGAATCAGTAGTCTAGAGCCCGGTTTTATACGAGGTGACCACAATGGATCCACAGTGATCTCTTGTGATGGACTGTGGCACATTGCTTTAGTCCACCCTTCTCAACCTAACCTAACCTAAGGTATCGGTAAGTTCAGAGCTAATGTGGTTACAATTTTTTCAAAAACTTTTGTATGGAGACTACACGAAAGACTCGCTGTGCAGCTGCTTTCAAGCTCTAGCAAAGACCAGAACCAAAATTGAAGGGATAGTTTGCAAATATTGGGGTACTAAAAAAAACTGCATTGCTTGGACATAAGGCTGAAATTAGGATGTCAGGTTTGAGGGAAGATTGAACCTGGCTCGGTACTATGACTTGTCAAAATTCTTATTTCGTGTTGTAGTTTCTAGCGCTAGTTTTATAAATGTTTTATAGTTTATAGTTTTATATACTCATGGAATTTTGTAGCTGTTTTGATTAAAAAAAAAAATATCGATGACTTTTGTTACTGTGTGCAAATTACCCGTCTTATTCACAAAACACATTTTGACGCGGTGTTTTGAAAAAGCAAAAATTTAAGCTGAAAATCAACTCTCGAGTAAATCTTCGCCAACATCGAAAGTACTAACACGATTTCCCGTATCAGACTTTGGTAGCCGAACGAGTTCGGCATCACCGGTATTGGGCATTATGATACAAACGAATCCCTGACCGGATTGTGAATCGCGCGGATGAATCGTAACCGGCATGAAATTATCCGTCGTTCCGTCCACATAAGTCTGAAGACGTTGAAATATCTCGGGATAGTGTTTCCGGAGTGTTACACCGCGTCGACTTAGAATGGTTTGAATATTAACTAAGACCAACTCACGTTGGGCCGGAATCGATTTCTTTTGCGGATTAAACGTTAAGATAAGAATTTCGGTCGATGTTTCCGGTAGAATGACGACCTGTTGCATTTGGTCCATTTCGGTGAGAATTGTTTTGCACAGTTTCAATTTGGCACATCGCGAGACAAGCTGACGTTCCCAGCGTACCGGAGCGGATGCAGTTCCCGGCGCTTCGGAAACAACACAAATCGCCACGTAGATGAGCATTTTCGAATCGGGCTTGTATTCGGTGCTGAGACGAAGCAGTTCCGAGTAGAGTTCGAGGCCCATTTCGGCGGGCATTAGATCGGGCCAGCGAACGTACGAAGCTTCGCCGAGACATTGAAAGCCGTTCTTAATGAACGCCTCGGCACTTTCGGGACTTCGAAAAAGGATCCGTACAACGCCACGTCCTTGCGATAGATAGCCCTTGCGAGCGAGAAGACTGAGATGACGGAGGGTATCGGTGTCGTCCTTGCAAGACGACAAAACCTGTCGGCAGAGGTTCGAGACGCGCGAATGTAGACACGCCTTTCGATGCTTCTCCCAATGCGCTCGCCGACATTCGCGCGAGCAGTACTGGTGCGAGCAATTGTGGCAGCTTTTGTACTGTTTCTTGGCGTCGATTGGCATTGCGGATTGATCGCATTTCGTGTTGCGGCATTTGATCAGAAGTTCTGAAGCGGTTTTCGATTCGCTCGAATCGAGGCTGACTCGACGCGGCGTTATCGACGTTTCGCTATTGTTGCTCGGATTGGGAAGTTGTTTTTGTCCGCTGGTTTGCTGCTGCTGCTGCTGCAGTTGCTGTTGCTGCTGCTGCTGCTGTTGTTGCAGTTGTTGTTGCTGTTTTTGACGCTGAGCGTCACCTTCACTGCGTCTTCGGAAGCGATTTTGTTGTTCAACTTGTAGGCTATTGGGTGAAGTTGAAGTTATCCCTCGGTTCATCGTGATCTCATTAGCTGTATCGCCTTGGAAGTAAAACGGAAATCAGTAATCTCGATTATTAACGAAAACGGATTAAAAATGATTTTTAAAAAGATTAAAAAAATATTAATTTTAGTGATGTAATTGCGTCTGTTGTTTTGAAAATTCTCGAAATGTTGAAAATGAAGTAAACTAAACAAAATAAAGAGATTTGAAAACCTGGCATGCTGCGCGTTAATCCACCGAACACTTCTTCTCAACATGCAGCATAACAGCTTTTTTTTTATTAAAATTAATAATTAATTAATTAGTCTTTTTATGGAACATAACTTACAGGTTCATACCTGTGGACCTGTAGGAATCGGTTGGCAATCCAAGCAGGGACGCTAGTACATCTTCGAGCGAGGCCGCTGTCGGTGATGTACAGTCTGTAGAAACTGGTAATGATGATTGAGGTGTTGCTTAATTTCTTGTTAATTGTTATTCTTGTTGATGATTTTTTTTTTTTAATAATGAACAATTTTTATGTAGATATATTGGATTTATTTGGATACGGAAAAAAAGTTATAATAAACGGTAACGAAAATGCTGAGGATAATGGCGAAATATTGAAAGCAAGAAATTAATTAAGAGGAAAGTAGCCAGCAACATTAAAATCTCATTTACAAGTCAACTATTCAACGACAAAATGTGAAAATCGGAATTAATGTTTTGTATTCAATTTTTAATGATTATGTACTTGAAGTTTGCCATCTTAAATGCGACTTAAGCCCATGATACAATCAATGCAGCGCTGCATTCATTACTGCATTGAAGGGCAGCGAAATATTTTCCATGATACAATCAATGCAGCGCTGCATGTGACATCAAATTCAAATATGTTCTCTGAGATTCCATAAAAAATTTTTTTAAAATTATCGCTGGTCTAATTAATTCAGTGTTCTCTAAGGCAACTATAATTTTCTTGATCTAAAACTTTCAAAATTCTAATTTTCTAATCTTCTCTCCAGAAAAATTCGATTAGTTTAGTACGTTTTTTATTTGACTGTAGGCTGGCCTTACGCAGCGCTATACAAAATTTACACACAGCGCAAAATTTGAATTACTGCATGCCGGAACATTTACTGCAATGCATTGATTGGATCATGAAGCATGCAAATCGCTTGTGAGCAAAGCTACTGCATGCAGCGCTGCATTGGTTGGATCGTGGACTTTAATCTTGTATAGGGTGTTTTTTTAGGTGCATGAGAACTTAAAATGATAATACAAGACAGAAATATTGTTGGAATGAAATTTTTTTATTATATTCTGGTAGCTAATTTTATGGCATTTATTTTTTAAATATGATTTCCGTCATATTTCCGCTACGGCTACGAGTTACATGGTCCATTCGATTAGTCCAATATTTGACTACTTTTTCCAATAAATCTGGCCGTATGGCGTCAATAGTGACTTGAATATTGGCTTCCAATGCTTCAAGAGTTACTGGTTTGTCGGTATAAACGTATGACTTAATATAGCCACATAAAAAGTCATCCAGAGGCGTTAAATCACACGAACGAAGGGGCCAGTTAACAGAACCACTTCTGGAAATCAAGTTGTCACCAAATTGATTTTGCAATAAATCGATTGTTAAGCGCGCTGTATGGCAAGTTGCGCCGCCTTGTTAGAACCAAATGTCGGCGATGTTTGGCTGATTAATTTTTGGAAACAAAAATTCAGTCAGCATGGCCGATTATTTTGACCGTAAAATGGACGAAGTGCTCTATGAAATTCGCGAACAGATTAATTTTTTTAAAAGTAAATTTCCACAATTTGGAAGCGTTGTTCTGGCGTTAAACGATTCATGATGACTTGCCAAACCTTACTGAACAGAAATGTTAAAACAGTTTGACATTTTCAGCTGTCAAACCACAGTTATCGATATCGAAAGTTCTCATGCACCTAAAAAAACACCCTATATATATTAGATTCTGTGACAACTGCTACTATATTCAGTCGTAAGATTTTCGCTTTGTCAAATTATTTTACAGACCCAACGCAAGGCCTGTTTTGCCTAAAAATTTTTACTTATTTTTTTTTGCCAAACATTTTGTTGGTTAAATATTTGACAGCGTGGTATACAGTCAAATACACGATTTAGACTCTATGCCACCATGTCATATCTTCGGCCCAATGCTTTTTTGTTCTATAGGGTTATTGTTGCTAATATATTTAAAATTTTACTAATTCGACGGCGTTCTTTTGATTGCTGCTTTTGACATTGTTCTATCTTGAGCAAGGGGGCCCAGAGGGTGGCAGTTGCCCTCACCTATATTCTTCCAAACCAAAAAATCTGCCAACAGTCTGGGCGCAACTTTATTATTTTCGGGCAGAAGTCCGGAATGCGTTTAATTCTGGGACGCGGTGTAGGTTACTATGTGACTGAAAACCTAAAAAAGGTTTCGGAAGCGGTTACATTGGTGTCGCGCTAGAATACTTAAATGCCGCTGTCACATATAAAATATGAATTACATAATTGGAGAGCTCTAAGTCATAGTATAATATCAGTTAATACGCGATTAGGAGGTTTTTCGTGATTAGGTTTTTGGCCATTACATGAAATCGGAAATGCATTTGTAGGCGATTATATAAAAAGTCTGTGAAAGTGAATACCAGTCTGATATCTCGTCATTCCTAAGAAATTTGTCGAAGGCCTTACGTCCTCTTGGAGTTGAATATCTAAAAATACTGAAATCAACTTTTGACGATTATGTAGGAGGCCTTAGGAAGTAAAAATTAATTTCATATCTCATTAGAACTAAGAAATATGTAAGAATTTGTGAAAACATAAGCAACCCCCTTGCACCCACTTAGGGGTTGAATATTAAAAAATGCTGAAATCAGTTTTTAGATATATGTAAAGAAAGCCCGATGAAGTGAAAACCAATCCGATGTCCTATCACTCCTAAGAGATATGACGAAATTCGTGAAAACGTGTTCAACCCATTTATACACTCTTAGGGGTTGAAAAAGGAAAAAATTTGAAAACGAGTTTTAGGTGATTATTAAACAAGCCCGTGGAAGTAAAAAGTTATTCGATATCTAATCAGTCCGGAGGGATATGGCTGAATTCGTGAAAATGTATACAACCCCTTTACATAACCGTGGGGGTCGAATTTCAAAAAATCCTGAAAACACTTTCTAGATATTTATATGAAAAATCCGTACAATAAAAATGAATTCAATATTTGGAAAGACCTAATAGATATGACAAAAGCCGTGAAAATATATGCATTCCATTTTCACTGATCATTGTTTTTGCCCCCCTTCCGTACACCAATAGATATTTCAAATTTTTTTTTATCTAAATTACTTTTCTAGATGATTTACATATACATACCGAGTTTCAACCTTCTAGCATAAGCCGTTCTATAGTTCGGAAAAACATCCCCCACCCCCGTACCATACTACCCCTATAAAAAATTATATTTTTTCAACATGCTACTACTAAAGTTTTATCCAAATACCAAGTGTCATCTTTATATCATTATAGGTTCTCGAGATATAAAAATCGGAACTTTTTCTTCTTTACCCTTCCCCACCCTCCCCCTCTACATCTTCACCAACAACATTTTTTTATAGGGTTGTATAGGGCCTACTTCTGGTAAAAATTCTAAGCATCTATCATAGACTGTTCTTGAGATATGCGACGTGATTTTTTAGAAAAATTCGTTTGCCCTCCACTTCCATACTCCACCTCCCCCTTAAAAATTTTTACTTTCAGCAAACTTTATTTGTCAACCATAATACAGAAACCGAATTTTATTTGTCTAGTGCAATTGGATATCGTAATCTAAACTTTTTTGACCCCCACCTCCGTACGGCCCTGCCCCTCCTCAAAAATTTGTTTTCAATTTATTCTCCTAGTACACCCACAGATGTTCATCAAGTTTTAATTTCGTGACAGTAACCGTTTAGGAGATATGGATTTTAGAATGTCACGATCTCGGCTTTCGAGCGTTTCGAACGCATTATTATTCCCCCCACTCCCACACCCCTTCACCCATATCAGCAATATTTTTGCAAATGGGTCCACTATCGATACTCTATATAAATCCAAGTTTAAGCGTCCTAGCTTAAGCGGTTACTGAGATCTAGAAACCAACATTTTTCGTCTAAAACCCTTCCTACACCTCCCCCCTCACACCCCCACCACTCAAAAGGTGGGCACTTGAAGGAGTCTACTCAGTCTACCAACAAAAAAAAATTCAACTTAATAGCTCAAAGAATTTGAGAGCTATAAGCTTTCAAACGTTTTGCGTACGGCGGACGGCGCACAGACGGACTGACATTTTTTTTTGCTTTTTTGGTGTCTATTAGTCATGAAACGTGGAAAAAAAAATTTTCAGGGTAGCAAATTTTTTTTTTTTAAAAATCGATAACAATACTTTATTATTAAAATAATAAAGTAAAAGGGTTTTTAGCTGATTTTCGTGAAAATGTGTACACCACCTTTTTATTGAAGATTTTGTCCTGCTTACCTCTGTACGTCAATTAAAATCTGTTTTTTTTAAACTTAAATTTCTAGTAAATATGCATATACATACCAAGTTTTAGGTTTTTACCACGAGCCGTTCCTGAGATACAGAAAAACACCCCCTCCCCATATCTTGTGAACCCTAACCAAATCATAATTTTTCTAGGACGTCGACTCTTAGCGGCTCTCGAAATATGAAAATAATTTTTCATGTTTTCTTTCGTTGCCCCCTGTACGAGCGCCACTGGTATGTTTTGAAGTAAAGTGAAGTGAAATGACATTAAATGAAGGTTGTTCATAGCTATGTCCTAGTCCTATATGTCCTATATGTTAAAGGTTTTTCTTTCAGATCTTACGACAATTATAAATTTCTTATTATTAAAATAATAAAGTTATAGCTGAAATGGGTGCAAATACTCAATATTTACATTTTAAGAAATTTAAACGAAATTTAAAATAGGCAAAATAAAGACGATTTTGAATTTGAAATTAATGTTTTGTTAAGTAGATGGCTTAAATACGTCACATAATAAATACTGTATTATAAATCTAATATGAAATGGTTTAGGCACATACATTTGGTGTGCTTGAAACACAGAATGTACACGATGTGATATAGCGAAAATATGTAGAACATCTAGTACTTTACAAAACAGGATTTCATTAAAATACTCACAAATATAAATTCTCGACTTTAAAGGATACAGTATTGGGGCACTAAGTAAACTATGACCATAACTCTTTAAATACATTCCCACAAACAACTAAATGTAATTTTCAATTGTCCTCTCATACCAATTTCCTCTGGGAAGCGAGGTGGTTTCCTTTTCCCAGAAAATCAAAAATTTTACGGTGTCAAATGGATGGTTTATATTGTTCCGAAATTGAAAGGACTAGTATCAGATCAAGAAAAACATATTTCAGTAGGCTTCAAATCAGAAATTAAATTCCACAATAATTTAAAAGAATGCGCAATCGCATCCGCAAATATTTCAAAGCGATCAAAAAACCCTTTTGATAAAAGACCTATGATTTAAGGTAAGAACTATATTAAAAGTTATGGCCAACTCATTTTGGATGCCGAAAAAATTATCAACATCAGCGGATACCATAAGTGCACCAAGAAATTTCGTACCAGTAATTGACTAAACTAAGAAGTTCGCAGGCCAGAAAAAATCGAATAGCTATAGCCAAATTTGCCGACTCAATTGATTCGAAAGGTAAAATAACAAGAATTATTAAGATCGTTAAGACTGCGTGAAATTTCGTACCATCGATAGACTTCCTCTTCTGCAAGGTAATTGGTGCGAAATTAACCGATGCACGAAAATTTGTGTTGTTTCGTCATCGCACTTCTGTAACCAAACAGTTTTCAGGACAGAAAGCTTTTAGGTGATGCTCTTTTTTGCAACTTTCGTAAGCGTTATCGGTATTTTGTCTCGCAGAAATAAATGTCTAGATACTTATTTTATGAAAGAAAATTGGTATTAAGTGTTTTTGTACCTCATTTCTCTATATCAAGAAGTCGACGTGAAAAATTCTTCTTTTTTTTAGCCAGTTTTCAGATAGAAAACAAAAATTGTTCGGCTCTATAATATCGGCCTCAATCATATACAGAACGAAATGCCGAAGTATAATTAGGCTCACAAAATTATTCGAACACTTTGAAATGGTCGTTATCTCCAAAGAAATTTGACGGTATTTTAGAAGTGCACCCTATACGAATTGAAACCTGAATTATTTTGTTAAAGGTTTATACGAATCAAGAACTGATTTTATTTTACTAAAGATTTTGTTAGTTGCAAGTATTTAGAAAAATATTTGGTAGAAGTGGAATTCAAATGTGAGATGTAATTGTTGGTCTAAAATTGTGAACCATTGCTTTAACTTTAAAAAAAAAAAATTGTAAAAAGTTATGCAGGCTTGACAATAAAAGATATTAGTACCTAAAAAGGACGAAAATTTTCCAAAGTTGTGGTCGTAAAAATCAAATTTGTAGTTTGGGTTAAACTTTTTGTGTTGAGACAAAATCTGGGAAGCGTTTAAAGTGGGGGTGCGACAAAATTGCTTACTTCACTGTCATCCTGAATTTATAATCTACGTTTTTCGGACTTAGTCCGGGATGTGGTTAACATCGAAATGTAACGTCTGTTGTTTCCAGACAAGGAGGTTTCTTGGAAAATTAAATTTGTCACTAAAATAACCCCTTGTAACAACATTCACCAGTCGTTTTCATACAGTCTTTGAGATAAATGAACTACCCATGGAAGTGAAAAAATCGGCCACCAATCTGTGCACAACTTTATTATTTTTCCGGCCAAAGTCGGGGTGCATCAATTGCGTTTTTGGGCATATTCTTGGAAGTGGTCACACTTTGCCCCACCTGAAACAATTATCTTTTCAAATAGCCTCCTGGATAATTTACAAAAAGCCTGTGCAGGCATCTTAAATTTTGTCATATCTTCGTGGAAACGTATGCAACTCCTTTACCCTCACTTGGGGGTTCAATATCGAACGATCCTGAAATCAGTTTTTAGGCAATTAAATAAAAAGCCCGTAAAATTAAAAACCAATTTGCTATCCCGCCTGAGGGATATGACGAAATTTATGAAAACGTATACAACTTCCCTCTGATGGTTGATAGTCGAAAAATCGTGAAATGGGCATTTCTTCGTATTAGACCTTAGACAGCAAAATTTAAAAAAAAACATATTCAACCCGTTTGCGCCCCTTGGGGTTGAATTTCGAAAAATTGTGCAATCTGTGTTTAGACGATTACAGAAAAATCTATTAGAAGTAAAACCAATTTTAACATCTCATCAGACATACGAAGTGTGGTGGAAATTGAGAAAACGTATGCAATGGGGGTTGGGCGTTGAAGATGAAAAAAACAAAAATAGTATGTAGGCGATTATGTAAAAAGTCTGTGGAAGAAAATACTAATTTGATATTTTATCAGACCTAAGAGATATGGCGATATGATTTGTTTACAATTTTCTTGCAGTATGCATGCGACCGCAGATTTTCGATTGAAAGCGTACAACTGTGCGATATCGGTCCAATCATCGTTCAAAAGCGTATGCACGATACAATTGTTGCATACAACGACAAGTCGGGCCAGCAATTGGTATAACCGTTGTATCGTGTATTTGCCTCTTTAGGCAATTATACAATAAGTCAGAGGAAGTTAAAACTAATTTCATATCTCATCAAACCTAAAAGATATTGCGGAATTCGTGAAAATGTACACAGCTCCTTTACATCCTATAGGCAAAAAATTTCTGCAAACAGTTTTTAGCCGATTATATAAAAAGCTCGTAAAAGTAAAAACCAATTCGGTATTTAATTAGACCTAAGAAATATGGTGAATTCGTCACATGTATTCAACACTTTCATGCCTTCTTAGGGTTGAATTTTAAAAAATTCTGAAATCAATTTGAAGGCCTTGAAATGAAGAAGTAAAATTCATTCAATATTTCAGAAGATTTAAGAGATATGACGAAATTCGTGAAAACGTATACAATCCAAACAGATCCTCTTAAGGGTTGAAACGAGAAAAAATCATAGACACGGTTCTTAGGCGTTTATACAATAAGTCAGTAGAAGTTAAAACTAATTTCATATCTAATCAAACCTAAAAGATATTGCGGAATTCGTGAAAATGTATACAGCTCCTTTACATCCTATAGGCAAAAAATTCCTGCAAACAGTTTTTAGCCGATTACATAAAAAGCTCGTAAAAGTTAAAAACAATTCGGTAACTAATTTGACCTAAGAAATATGGTGAATTCGTGAAATGTATACAACACTTTAACGCCTTCTTAGGGTTGAATTTGAAAAAATCCTGAAATCAATTTGAAGGTCTTCAAATCAAGAAGTAAAATTCATTCAATATTTCAGAAGACCTAAGAGATATGACGAAATTCGTGAAAATATATGAACCCCATTTTCACTGGCAATTTCTGTTTGTCGCGATATTAAAATTCGAATTTTTTTCTTTCCCCCCTTCCACACCCTCACCTCTTACACCCTCACTACTAATTTTCATTTCATCGAAAAGTTATTATATTTAAGTATTTAATAAGTTAAAACATTTGTCCGTACACTTGATGTGAATCACATAGGTTTTTCTTCTTTTAGTTGTCATCATGGTATGCATTTTGATTTCAACTAAAAGGTTTCTAAAAAATTAGATAACTGATAAAAATAATAACGTGGATATTTCAATCCGCTTTTGAAATCCTGAAATCGATTTGAAGGCTTTTAAATGAAGAAGTAAAATTCATTCAATATTTCAGAAGACCTAAGAGACATGACGAAATTCGTGAAAATATATGAACCCCATTTTCACTGGCAATTTCTGTTTGTCGCGATATTAAAATTCGAGTTTTTTTCTTTTCATACCCTCACCTCTTACACCCTCACTACCAATTTTCATTTCATCGAAAAGTTATTATATTAAAGTATTTAATAAGTTAAAACATTTGTCCGTTCTTTTAGTTGTCATCATGGTATGCATTTTGATTTCAACTAAAAGTTTTTTCTTAGACAACTGATAAAAATAATAACGTGGATATTTCAATCCGCTTTTGTAATAGAAGAATGAATTGCGGTGTATGTCAATGCGTGAAAATTAAACAAATTGCTTTTTTTAATGTTAAGGAAGGTTTTTCCTTTTATGAAAAGTGTGATCGAACGTTATTTAATGGCCAAGAGTCCAACTCGATACGAAAAGCGGCAAATAAAAGCCTCTATATTTAACTATTTCTGTAGTTAGTTAATGAGCACTAGCTAAATAATTGCAAAAACTATAACTATGAGGCGTTCACACATCACGTAAGAAAATTGTATAAAGGTTTTTTGAGCATTTCGTTGCTTTTTTAAATCTCCCTGTATTTCTGTCCTAATTTGCCGAATTTTTTAATAAGCCAATGGCTATGGCACCGTGTGAACGCCTTAAGTGTTTACTCCTTTGATTTTCTGATGTATGAAAACTTAAAATTAATAAAATTTTGGACAATTATATGTATATAGCATAAAAGCATAACTTTGAAGACGCAATTACATCGAAGATTAAATAGAAATTAATTTATGAATGAACTAAATATTGATGTGTGTCTCAGAGTAAAGCAACGTTCGTTTTCTGTTTTTTTTTACGTAAAAATAAGCACAAACAAATGCAGAATGATTGTTTAAAAAAGCAGGCAACAAAATAGAACAATGCATAGTATAAAAAAGCCCTCAATTCGGTAAAGGAATAAAACAGCATTCAGACAAAACCAAGTAAAATAGTTTCGGGAAAAAAGCAACAGAACACAAAACATTTTGTTTTATTTTTATTTATTTTTTTTGTTTTTTTTTTTAAAAAAAAAAATGATATTCACTTTCTTTATTCGGTCATATCGATTTTTGCAATAAATTCATTGAACATAAAAACTAATATTAATTGATAAATAATATTTCTAAAAAAATAATAATAATAATATTTTATTCTACGTGTTTCGAGAAAACAAAATAACAATTATATCGGATAATAATATTCAATTTTACTTTATTATTTTATTTAAAAAAAAAATCAAAACGATGAAATGTTTGATGGAGAAAAAAAAAGGAATAATGTTCGAAAAAATGATGATAAATGTGAAATTATATAAATAAAAACAAAAATAAAAATGATAATTAAACACCAAAGCATTGACAAAAAGTAATTCGATTTTAGAATTGCCTTTGTGAAAATATAGTAGAGTTGTTGTTATAATTATCAGAACCTTTCGTTATTTCAAGCCAAGTGTAAATAAGAAGGTGACTTTTTCTTTTCTTTTTGTGTTTGTGTTGGAAACAGTTTCGCTCTACTATCATTAAATCGTTAGTGCTTAAAAAGATGAAAGCTGCATTTAATATTACTAAAGCAAAGTGATGAGTTTAGTGTTAGGCTCTTTTTAAAAAAAAAGAGTTTCTTTTTTATCAATTGTTGCTTGAAAAATTGTAAGCAGTGCAGTTAAATTGTTAACATTTAATTTTCTCTTATTAAAAAATTAAAAAGTTTTTTTTCCTGTTATGATTCAATTTCAGATTGTTGATTAAATTCTTTATTTTTTTGTCAAGATGCTGTGGAAACACTGTAAATATTCAAATCTCTTGGGTAATCCCTAGAAAGTATTTTTTGAATTAAAGTTGATCGGTAAATTGGCAGTCTGAAAGAGCCTAACATAATCATCACTTCATTACATTGTCGATCAGTTCTCATCTCTAATTATAAAAATAATAAAAAAAACTAAATAAATATTGATTTTTTGGTTGCAAAAATATCTCAATTTTTTTTTTATTTTCACAATATATTTTTCCACTTTTGAAAAAAAAAGAATTATCGTTGTGTAATTGTCATTAATTAAATTAATAAACATTTAACCGAATAGTTATTCGTTTTGTATGTTTTTTTTTATATTTTTTTCGAATTTATAAAAATGGAAATCTACAAAATAAAAAATGAAACAAAAATGCACTTTGTTTATACTCTTCATTGTTATTATTTGACAATAATATTAAATTAATAATTTGAAACAAAACAGTATATAAAACAGTATCTTTCTTTTTTTGGTCATAAAGTGACTACAGTAAAGGCACTTAAAATATACACACAATCATGTATCATAAATTTAATAATATCGTATTAACAAAACAAATTGTTCTGTTTGTTCCAATCTCGTGTCTGTATACTTTGTAAGTATTCATGTAGAATTTACATAAACAATATATATATATAAAAAAAATACTTTATTATTAAAATAATAAAGTAGTAGCTCTTTTTAAGTAGGTAAATCGTCTTTGTATCAAAAAATAAATTACAATTAATAAAATCAAAATAAGATAAAAGTTTACAAATTGCTGAATAATTTGAGGATACCTGCCAGAGAGCATGAACAACAGGATTTCATTTTTGTCGAATAATTAAGCTATGAACAACGCAAAATCTGTCGGTGAAATATAATAAATAATTTTGAATATATATATATAGTCAAATTTTAATGTGTTACGTTAATTTTGAAAAACGTATGCCACGCTGGCAAATATTTGACCAAAAAAAACAAAATTGCATAAAAAGTTCGGTCAAAATTTTGACCTTGTTTGGAGCAAATAAAACAATGTGGCAAACAAAAATTTTGCCACCGAGTACAGTCAAATATTTGACATAGTGGCATACAGGATCAAACTGAACTCAAAAAATATGAAAGAAAAATTGAGTAGTCGGGAGTTGTATGGGTTTTTTGAAGCACGCAAACAAAATAAGCTTCTAAAAGTACTACAAAAGAAAAAAATCATTATAAACAATGCTTTCTGTAGGTAGATGTATGAGTGTTTATATTGTGTGCGTGTGTTGTTTTTTTTTCTGTAAAAAAATCATTCACAAACACGCACACAATAAAAATTATATATGTAAAACTATTTTCATTCTTTCAATAATTAATTAATAATTCTAAATATCTAATACGGTAATCTATGGTCTTATCTATTTATTATTATAGATTTTATGTTTATTTTATTTTTGTTTTTAAACAAATTTTTTTTTTGTATGCTTATCTAAAGTCATTGTTTAGTTTATTGTTTTTTTAAATTATTATTTAGATAACCGTTGACTCACCGACTCCATTCATTCGTAAAATATCGGATGGGGCTGCTGATGATGTTGTTCCTGCCACCGATCCGGTTGTATTTGCGCTGAAGGAATTTTCAATGATTGGTGTTTGTGGTGATTCGACAGGACGTATACCAACGAAAGAGCTTTCTACCCAACATTTCCTGAAATAAAATTTAAATATTAAAATAATCGCTAAATTCGTTAAAGCTAAGTGGTTGACGTTATATCGTTTGCCGCCAAATAATTTAATTTGAACAATTACAATTCAATTTATTTTCTTTAATTTTAATCGCTATCCGTACAATAGTACGAATCTTCAATTTTCTTCGATTAATTTAGTGACGCCATCGCTGTCAGGTTTACTGCAGTTTTTCAGGCTGACAGGGTGGTTCAACTGAGATTCTTGGGCACACGATTTTTTCTCCCCCGTACATGTGGGATCACATTGGCAGTCTATTTGGCCGCTTCAACGACCACCCACCTTACCTAACTTATCCTGCTGTCAGGTCAGCATATGCGATTAGACCTAAGCCGGGTTCTTCTAAATAAATTTGTTAAACTTGTTTCTAGAAAATATTAATCTTTTCAGTAACGGCTACTGAGAAGCCGATATCCCGAAGATCAATTGAGAGCATGAAGGAAGCTTACCACGAGTAGTAAATGGAATCTCATCATCAGATTAGCCACCATACCTCTTTTAATACAAATAATAGTTCATTTTCCTGGTGTAATTGGTTCGTTAGATATAGCAATAAAAAGTTTTCACCACCCCCCTCCCCCCACCTTCGGACACCACTGACTCCCTCAAAATGTTATTTTTGATCTATTCCCTTAGCATAGCTACAAACTATCACCAAGTTTCAAGTTTGTGGTACTAACCGTTTAGGAGATATTAATTTTAAAATTTCTCGATCCCACCTTTCGAGCGTTTCTGACGCATTATTTCCCCCCACTCCCGAGCACCTTCGTCAATATTCACCTTTTTTAGCAACTGGATTGACTATCATAGCTCTATGTAAATTCCTAGTTTCAACTTCCTAGCATAAGGTGCTTCTGATATATAGAAACCATTTTTTTTCGTTTAACTCTCCTCTCCTCGCCCCGCATCCAATCTACGCAGGAAAAAAATTTAAATTTAATAGCTCAAGGGGTTTGGGAGAACCCAGTTTGAGAAGAGGCCGAGTCTTTTAGTATGCCGACCTATAAGACAGTGTCCGGTTTGGACATCGACTATGGTGCTGATACTCGTCCTTTTGAGCAAAATCAGCCTTTTAGATCATTTCAAATCCAGCTTCGGCCAGATCTGTCTCGCAGGGTGACATGTAATACCGTCTGCCCATCTTTAGTTGGTTTTCTCAATTGACTCCAATCCCAGTAGCAGTTTACATGGAACAGATTGCGGGGAAAAGGAATGACAAAACATTTAGAGATTCGCATCTAAACCATTTTATTTTTCTTAAATTGTTTAATTAATTAATTTTTTTACATCCTCGTTTCGAAATATTGGTCGGTTCGTGTTGTGCACGTGTGCGCGAGCTCATTTAACAGTTTGAAGAGTTCAATTGTGATTTTGTGCGACGGAAAATGTCCTGAAATCTGCGAATATCAAACTGTCCGTGTCGGTTCGCGTCCCGGATATAGCAACGGTATAGGTTCGATGCAAAGAGAATGAGATTGAGTGGAAGCGGACTGTATTCGAAAAGCAGCGTAATCTATTCTCTCAGTCGACTACTATGCTCTAAAAACATTAAACTGTAAATGCAATAAAATCTCATACTCTTTGCAATAAACGTCAAATTGTTTATTCGGTGAACGGGCTGTTCCAACGAATAAAAAACGTATATTTTGAAAATTGTTTAAACCAAGAAAAAATAATTGGAGGTGAGGCTTTTCCAGATCTTAGCTTTGTAGTGCAGGGAAATGATTAGTGTGTTTTTTCAAATTAGTGATCTTTCATTGCGCAGTTCTGAGTTCTCAATATGGTTCGTTGTGCTGTTAAAGGGTGTGGAAGTACCCCATTCTTTAATAAGGATGTGTCATTTTTTACTTTATCGAAGCTAAAAAATATGATTTATACTTTTAATTCTAGTCGTTCGAAATGGAAGTCATTCGCAGGCATAGATGGCAATGAACCCAATTTTATATCTATAGTTTTCTATTCAGCTGTATTATTTTAGTTTCTTTAAATAAAATTACATTGAATACTTTATTTTTATTTATTTGTAGCTTATAATCGGAATTCTGTTCGGTTAAATTAATACCCCATAACTTCTCAATCTATTATCCGATATAAAATTTAGCGCGGATTCGAACCAAATCCAAATTTAGTAATCGACTGAGACTGTGGAGGTTCTGAAACTCGATACGGTTTTTTCTATGGCGCTTCCCCTCTATCTCATACTCTTTGGTTCGATAATGTAGCGCCCAAATGTTTGATATTTGAAAGTTTCCACTAGGTGCAATTAAAATCGAGTTTGAAACAAATCAAACGTTGAATTTAAATTTTTTCATTCTATTCATTTAACTTTGCCCAAGTTACACAATATTTGTGCTACTCCATCGACCCCCAAGTGTAGTTTAAACCTTTTAAAGTGTGTAATGGGTCGATAAGTCTCGCGATAAAATAAATGCCCTTTAAACACCCTATGCTAATTTGTACCCCCATACTAAAATATGTCTCCTAAAATGTGTTGTTCCTAAAATGTGTTGCTCCTAAAATGTGTTGCTCCTAAAATGTGTTGCTCCTAATAATGTCCAGCTTAATACCAGTGCATCTAAACATTAAACCAGTGCTGTATTCCAATGGAAATAACAAGTAGCCAATAAAAAACTGTGAAAGAAATCCTGAATCCACCATTGGGAAATGACTTTGAGCGATGTTTCAGAAGCTGTCTTTTATTTGAAAATCGAATTAAAATAAGGTAATTTTTCTTTCGTTAACTGTCCAACTCTTCTTCTGGTCTAATTAAAATTGAAGCTCACCGATTTAGTTGCTAATTCTAAATTCGCTAAATCTGGAAAATTTTATAGAAAAAATTTAGTTAAACTATTTTAACTAAATTCTATTTGTGCCCACGATCTGCTTAGTACACATTTTTTGTATCTACCTACCATAGAGATATAAATACTGGAGACGACAAGATGCAGTTTTTGTATAAAGAACTTTGAAGCATTTTGAAGCCATTTGCATGGAGCGTTTGATGCCAGGGTGTAGTGGAATGCAAATAGTAACCTAGTATTCAAATGTTTGATGTTTTTCGTGTTCAAGACCGGGGTATAATATAAATGTGAGTAAGATGCTAATAGTAGCATAGTGTTAATTGCCGGTCCTTTGCGAGGAAACGTTCGGCTTCAAAACAGTCACTGCTCGTCATCTCCAGTACATATATCTCTATGCTACCTACCTACCAAATTTATAAATTCACATGATCTGTTCTTCGATGTTTTTTCTCACCTTTGGAAGCAAAAACCTTTCCACTTTAAAGACAAGCTAAATTGGGCCCAACTTTATTATTTTTTGGTAGAAGTATGCAATGCGTTTAAGCCTGAGATGCGGTCTAAGTTTCTAAGCAATTAACAGCCAAATAGCCTCCTGTTTATTCTTTAGTTTGTCAGTCGCATATTAACCAACACCGCATCTCAGCATTAAACACGTTCCGGACTTCTACCCAAACAATAATAAACTTGCGCCGAGACTTTTGCAGATTTGTTATTTATTTTCTAATTTTTTTCCAACTTCATTAAAAATTTAGGGTGTAAAATATCGACATAGCCCTGTAGGGGTTAAATGTCACTAAAATCCTAAAACCGATTTTTAGGCGTTTATATAGAATGCACTTAAAAATAGGAAAATTAGAAAAGAATTCGATATTTCATCGTACTTCAGGTATGTGTCGGAATTCGTAAAACCGTACATAATCGTTTTACACCCTCTACGAGATGGAATATCACAAAACCTCGAAAATAATTTTTAGAACATTATCTATACAGCCAATAGAAGTGAAAGCGAACAATTCGTTCTAATTAAACCCAAAAGATCTGTCAGAATTCGTGAAAATTTGGACAATACTTTACACCACCTAGTGGCTTGAATAGCGACAAATGCTTAAATCGGGGTTTTCCGATTACGTTTAAGGCCTTTAGAAGTGAAAGCGAATTCGATATCTCATTGGGCCTAAGAAATATATCGGAATTCGTGAAAATATAGACAAGTACTTAACGTCCTTAGGGGTAAATGAGAAAAATACTTTAGCTCAGCCAGACTTTCCTGGAAATTCAAACCTAATTCGTGTAAAATTTAGCCTTTTTGGTTGAAGGATTTCGTGATTTTCAGTGCGTTTCGGATGAAGGATACTCAAATTTTTCAAGGACTTTTGTATGACGGCTTCTAAGTGATCTTCATATTTTTTTCTTAGATAACTGGCGTATGCTAAATTTTAAATTACTAATTCAGCGCGTTTATGCTCAATATTCGTGTGCATATGTTTTAAAGGATTTTAGGACTTTTGTATGTAGCTACTCGATGGAGTGACGCAATTTCGAACACTAATAAGCTCGTATACCTTACACCAAACAAATTTGTGCAAAAATTAGCTCGTAGCTGAATGAAGTGTGGCTATCATATTCCGGAAGTTGAATTCACAAATTGTGAAGTGACTTTTGAATGAAGGCTTTGTTTGATTTTTTTCCAAAGTCATTTTTTATCTGTAACATATGACAAACTTCAAATTATTGACTTAAAGGAGTGTAAACTTATCAGCCAATATTTGCAAGCACATGTTTAAAGGACTTTTGTATGAAAGCTACTTGTAAGAGAAGGTCGATATTGAATGTATTCGTAGTAAGAACGAAAAGAGCATAGCTTTCAGCTTTCTAGGCCAACGTCTATTTTTTTTATCGTGGGACAAACGGATATCATCAGCGTCAATGGCGCGACAGCCCAAATCGGACCCTGGCCTCCTGAAGTTGTCGCCTCCAATCGTCTCGATCCAAAGACCGCGTCCTCCAGCAGCTAATTTTTAAGATGGCTTTGCAAACGGATATCACTGAACACAAAATTGTCCAAAACTTCGCTTCATGTGTTAAAAAGGTTTTCGTAGGATTAAACATGATTTAAATTATCAAATTCCTTGGAGCCTCGCTGGTGCAGTGGCTTAACTACAAAACACTGAGGCCATTGGTTCAAATTCCACCTAGCCATGGGCTTACCACCCGGGTCAAAGTAAAAATATTATATTTGAAGCAGTTCCAGCACCTAGAGATGGACCGTTCACGAGTGAACTACTGAAGTGAGTAAGTAAAGTAAGTTAGTCATTTTGTTGAACTGCAATTCAATTCGAAAAGTGAATAAAAAAATGAAAACGAATGAAGGGAGAACGATAACTATCAGGGTGAACTGTACGAATACGGTGAGAAGAGAGACAGACAATTAACCAATCGTTTAGACTCGTTTCGTTCGTCTCCATTCCACTGAGAAACACACAGAATAGAAAGTAAGTGAACGGTTCAATTGAAGTGCAGCAGTGACTAGTGACCAGTGAAGTGCAGCAGTGACTAGTGACTATTGAAGTGCAGCAGTGACTAGTGACTACTGAACGGCTCGTTAGAGAAGAGAAAAGATGAAATGAACAGTTCAATTGAAGTTCTTCAGTGAACTAACTCCTTAAAGTGAATGACTAGTTGTGAATTACTTCACTAAAATGACCATCTCTACCAGCACCTCAGAACAGCAATAATACTGTCCTATGCAGCATCCACGTGAGCTATCCCATTAAAAACTCCTTCATTTGATCTCAGCACATAAAACTGAGAATTACTTTAATTTTGTCGCAATGTCAATGATAAGTTAAATATCGACCGTAACCGGGAGCTCCAATAACCCAGAACTCTATCAAAGAATGTATGAAAAAAGTCTGCAAAATAGAAAATGATGTCGATGTATTTCCTTTTAAAAATGACGCCTTTTCATTCTTAATGTTCTGCAAAAACCACCCCCAACATCATGGCATGGTGACTATTCAGGAAATTATACAGCACATGGATACAATAGGCGGAGCTGTACAGTCGTCGAGAAATAACTAAGTGTTATGGAAAAATGCTTTGCTGGAAATTTCAAAGAATATCGCGCTAACTAGCTGGACTATTAAAGAACCTCTTAGATGCAGTGTCACCTGCTTCAACCTGAAGTGGAAAAGACACCATCAATTTTAAAGGAGCTAGACTCCATGTGACTTCACTATAAATTGTCTTCATTCTTGCCGTGTTTTTGTTCTTAAATGATTTGAAAGGAGGTTGGCAAGTTTCCAACTGAAATCTTACGAGCAAAGAACTAGGATAGCATGTGGAATTTTTTTTTTTTGGAAATACTTTAGAAGTCTTACCTAGAGTTTGGACTTGTTGATCTGCTTCGAGACGATGTACGGTTCGTTTGATCGTTGACATAATGTACAATAGCTGATGTGACCTCTTTTATAGAAGACTGAATTTCGGGTGTAACCGGTGGTTCCTTCTTTTGTGCCTGCTGCTGTGCCAGGAGCGATGAAGCAAGTCTAGAACAAAACCCGAAAAAGTTAAGTGGTAGCTGTTCTAAAGTCCTCGATCTGAAGCTATACCTTTCATGTGGTGTCCTTGGTTGTGCGAGTTTTTCCTGACTCCTCCATCCCAGATATGGTTGTCGAAACGAATTCCGAATCGACACTCCACCAACCGAATGTCCCGATACGAAGCTCGAATTAACAACTGCGCCGCGCGAGAAGGATCCTCGTGTCGAAACGCTCGGCGATGTTTGATTCGAATTCAAATGTGACGTGGACCATCGTGAAAAGCCTGTTTGACCGCCGTGATGACTATGAGCCGAAGGACTTAGCATAAGCGGACTACGATCCGATCGTTGTGATCCGAGCGAACTAAGGGATGTTGTTTTCGAATTCAAGCCAGTCCAACGTCCCGAATCGGATGCACGTTTTCGGTTAAAGTTGCCTGGTTTGTAGCCAGTTTCGGTTGATTTAGGGGTTGAACTGTATTGCCGGAACCAGTCTGGGATATTGAGTCGTTGCAGTGATGCCTGAACACGCAGCTGGTGTTCACTTAAGGCGGTAGTACTATCGTGTGATTTTTGTAGTTCGTTTTCAGGTGGCTAAAATCGAGAGAAAAAAAAATCATGGTTAGAAAAAATGTATTGTAGAATTTGTGAAAAAAAAGAGCTTAATCCTGCAGCATATTAACCTGTAGCAGTTGGAAGATATCATCTAAATTGCCTTCACAGGACTCAATGCCATGCAGTAGACAAATGTCAGTATAGCTACAAAGGACAGACAGAAATTGTTCCAAAACGTAGGGACTAATTTCAACGATGCCCTGACTTTGGGTGCTTTTGATAACATCAAAGATATCCTGAAGGATACTGAGCTTCCTCCAACACTCCTCGAAAGTACTATGCAATTCAAATGCAGAATCCTGACTATCCGGGGAACTAGTTAGAGGTGGTGGCGTAGTGATTCCATCGTAGATTAGATCCGCAATATTTGCATATAAAAGAGTATCGCTAGCAGTTGTGTAGTGTGAAGAGCTTGAGGACGACCGCGTAATAGTACCCTGGGGAGTGTCTAAACCCAAAGAGCTCCCATTTTCAGAATTGTTCTGGGTTCGTATACCTTGTGCAAACTTCAAATATTTTCCAGATGAAGCAACCTTTTCAGTAGGTTGTTCCTTACGAGCCTTTTCGTTTTCCGTAAAGAAAAGCTGCATTTTCATCACCAACGTTGGCGATTGTAATTCGACCTTTTTCGAGTCAGTTTCGATTGGAGCAGTTTCAATTTTTAAGTTCGATTTTGTTTTAGAGGATAGACCGGTTCCAAAGGGACTTCGAAGTTGTCCAGTTTCGAATTTTTCAATTTTTGATCGAACTGATTCGATTGGTAAAATTCGATCGCCTGAAGACGATCTCGATTTGATCACGTTTTGCGTGAGATTTTCAAAAGGGTTTTCTCTTGGAAACATAACAGGTGAATTTTTTGTTTTATCTGAAGGAGTTTTCAGTTTTTCATCGGCAAGATTATTGAAAAGGTTGATTTTTTCGCGAACTGTTAAATTGATTTTGTCGTCGTTTGGGATTTCGTGTTTTTGTAGCACTGGTTTTGCGTCATTTTCAAACACGATAGGTTTAACCGCTAAAGTACTAGGCCTAGGCTTAGCATTTTTCTGCAAAACCTTATTATCGGAACTGACTTTGTTTAAAGGTTTTGACTCGGACTTGATGGTCATAAGAGGCTTTGGACTAACATGGACTACAGCTGGACTATGGATTTCGTGATCGGTGAAACTGGTGTCTTCGTGATCGACTGTAACATCTTCGCTAAAGTACGCAAAAAGATTTTGAATACTCGAACTCAAATCCATTTGAGACAAACCACTTCCTTGGGAAATTTCCGGGAAAAGATCGGAATCATCAAGAACACTAACTTCGAAAATTTCTTCCCGTATTTTTTGTGGTAAAGTATTTTGGCGAATTTTCCGCTTATTGCGGGCCTTTTGTATCTGATCGGAACTTTCCATGAAAACCAGGAAATCCTCATTACAGAACATATCTGTGTCCACTACCGAAGGAACCGTTGACGTCCCAGACGTCTCCTCTGTTTCGAAAACCATAGTTTCAATTCAGTAGTGTGATTTGAACCACTGTACAATTTAACAAAAACTAAAAAACAAACACTTTCACTTTAGTGGACAAAATTTTGAACAAAGATCTTAACAGGGACAAAGGGAGACACTAACTGAAGTTCATTGTGAACTGGAAATATGCATTTTGTACAGAGCTAAATTTACTAACGGACAAAACCGGTCAAACTATTCGCAATATGGTCCAAGTTGAAACAAACCCCGAGCAATTAGGTGGGAAGATTATAATTAAGCCGAAATATAATCTACCTGATACTCTGTCGCCCAGGTCATAAGCTGACACTAAAATAATAAAAACTATGCCAAATTTTTAGTATCAAAAGGATTAATGCTTGTACCTTAAGCTAATCCCGATTTAATTATCTCTTGCAAAATAGGTTGAACTATAGTCTGCCCTGGATACAATTACGGCTGAGCCTTCAGAGGGCTGAAGGATTTAAAATTGCAAATCCTTGATTTTTCGTACCTGCCGCAATGACCATATTTTTGCAGACTTTGGGCATATTTTATGGTGCAAATGTTTCTTTCAACCTACCTTTTTAGAAAAACCAGACTATTTTATTTCGGGAATAAACCACTTAAGCAATTTTTTGAATTTGACAGATAAAAATTGATACGATCGACCGACTTTTTTAAAAAATGTCCTGCCGGGATTAACAAAGAACTTCCGTAGCAAAATATTGGGCACCAAGATAGAGGAACTTGCAATTTTAAAGTATTTTTGAACACATGTTCATTAAGAATTTTTTGTAAAGCAAAATACAGCAAATTAAACATCTTCAGCAGTTTAATTTGCATTTAATTTACTGTACCCTTAAAATTAAAAATTTGAAATAGATAAAATTGAATTTCATGATCTAGTCGTATTTCATTTACACCGAATCAGGTTTATGGTGAATTGTTTGTAATCAGGATAGAATATTTGTTTTGCATTCAAATTTCGACATACAGATGGCGTTGTTGCATCAAATTTAGATCATCAGCAAAAATATTAGAAAAATCCGTGATCTGTGAAATCCCAAGAACATTATGCATGCACTTGATTGTAATTGGCTTTGATAAAAAAATTATACAAACTTCCTGTCAGTCAGTGAAATGTCAATTGAAGCAGGAATACTAACGGCGACATTTATAATATTGTGAGATTATCTCAATCGTTTCTTTCAGCCTGAGATAAACAAATGCAATAAACTGTGTAAAAAAACACACGTAATATCACGGTTGACCTTCTGATTTAAATCTGTTGAAATTTTGACATACAGATGGCGCTGTTGAATCAAATTTTGTTTAAACTATCAAAACATTTTGACGCGGATAACAGATTCTCAATCTTGGAAAATATTTAATAACAAGGACCTAGCAAAGTTACAAATATTCCACACATATTATTGAATGCACTACAGATTTCGCGACGCGCTACATGCAGTATAAACGAGTGGTTCGTGATTTCGACTTTTCACTAAAATTAGATACAACAAAGAAAATACAACAATCTCTGTTTCCAAAAAAATTTGGGTGTTCACATCACACTGCCTTTGTGTCATTGTAATGTAGTAGCTTTCGAAGTGGCGGTCGCGATGGTTCTGACTGACAGAAGGCGCGTTGAAAGCACAACAACGATTGTGACATAAAGAGGGCTCTACAAATGACCCCAGCTCCTTTACTGGTTACAAACCAGCTTCATACCTCGTAGAACTTTTAAAAATTACCATCCCCCGAGAAAATTTTGGAATCGGGGTTGTACACTACTAGTACTACTCGTAGGGGAAAGTGGGGCACAGTAAGCCTCTTAAGATTTGTACCGAGATTCAGTAAAATGGCTAATAGCTATAAAATCCTTTTCTCGCAAAATCGATAGCTTAGGATGTTAGCTTAGTCATATATTCGTGAAGTTAAATTATTGCTGCTGATAAAAAAGGTATATACTCCTTTCTATACATACTTCAAAAATTCAAAGAACTGTAATTAAAATAAATTTTTTTTTTAGTGCTTTGTGGTCAATTTATGAAGCTTTATCTATAATTTATTTTGCTAAGAGATAGCGCTATTACAAACGAGAAAATTTAAAGGGGCTCACTTTACCTTGCTAGCTCACTTTGCCCCACTCTCCCCTACATATGCCGTACAATTTTTTACGGACCCTCTTTAATCGGACCTGTTACCAATTGGTTTGTTCTTCAAGCTTTCCTTGAACTTTTAAACACATTTATCTCTCAATATTTGGACCATCTTGAGCTTAAGGGGTTAGGCCACTCTAGAGTTTTCAAAAAATCGATTTTAAATGGTCCCTTAGGACATCAAAAATAATGTCCCAAAATATTATGGCCGAAAAAAAACTCTAAGGACTCGGTTTTCAAATTTTAGTACAAGGCCGCCTGCAAAATTATTCATGATTTTCTACTACACAAAACTTCAAACGCGTTTATCTCAAAACTAAATTTTTCAAGCTGGCCGGAAACATAACTCGGACAATTTTCAACCGATTCACTTATATCTTTAAAACTATATTGTCCATCAGAGTTCGTAGGATTTTTTTTATATTGCATAGTTCATTTGTTATTAACAACTTTCTGACGATTTTTTAGGCAAATTTCACACTTTTCACTTTAGAAGTGCGCCATTTGGCTAAGAATCAAAATTTCGAAAAAATCCTACGTACTCTTGTAGCTGTTGTTATATGTAATCGAAAAAAAATTCATTGGCTTATCAGAATTCAAAAAATCTGCCAACAGTCTGGGCGCAACTTTATTATTTTATGGGTAGAAGTCCAAAACGGTTTAATGGTGAGATGGTAATGGTCAATATACCTAAGAAATATATCAGAATTCGTGAATATGTACACAACTACTTTACACCCTCTTAAGGGTTGGATATCGAAAGATGTTGAAGAACGTTTCTAGGCGCTTACCATAAATAGCCCGCAAAAGTAAAATTGCTTTGATAGCTCGACATGTCTAAAAGTTTTAACGAAATTCGTGAAAATTTGGATTCACGGACATTTTTTTTACTCAACTTCTGAACGCCAATAAAAATCTGAACTTTTTTTTACTTTAATTACTCTAATAGCTCATCTACATATACGTACTAAGTTTCAACTTTCTAGCATAAGCCATTTCTGAGATATAAAAAACCACCCCTCACCCCCGTACCTTGCTACCCCTATCAACAATTTTATTCTAGGAGTTTCTAGAATGTCTCTATAGTGGCTCTATATAATCCAAAATTTTTAGCTTTCTATTCATTACGGTTTTCGAGAAATAAAAATCAGAATGTTTACTTTCTACCCCTTTTCACCATCACCCCCAACACCCATACCCCCAAAAACTTTTTCCGACTCGAGGTCTACCCACCCCAACTCCTGTAAAATTTTCAAGATCATATCTGATACGGTTTCTGAGATATAAAAATTACATTTTTTGAGAAATTGGTGTCTCCCCCTTTCGTGCTCCCCTTCACCCCTCAGTGGACTCCTCTTGTGATCCCATATACAGAAACTAAATTTTATCGTCCTGGTGTAATTTGTTCGGAAGATATTGTAATCCAAAGTTTTTCACCTAATTTTCGTCTAAAACGCTCCCCTCTCCTCCCCCCTCATACCCCCACCCCTTCAAAAGATACTGGTCGTAGGGATTCACCCAATCTACCCACCATAAAAATTTCATGTTAATATCTCAACGGGCTTGGGAGCTACGCGCCTTCAAACGATTTTGCGTACGGCGTACGGCGTCTACGGCGAACAGACGGACATTTTTTTTTGAATTTTTGGAGCTTACTAGTTCTAAAACGTGAAAATACAAAATTTCAGAGTGGCAAATTTTTTTGAAATTTCAGGTCGATCACAATACTTTATTATCACAAAATAATAAAGTAAAATTACAGGCGTTGTGTGTCCGGCCGTGGATCCTAGAAAAACGGAGACGTCATCGCAAAAACGCTACACAGCCGCCATTTTGAATTTAATCGCTTCAAAAAAATTACTATACATAGTCAATAATATGTATTATAAACACCCATTTTTGTAATCTCCATTTATTTTCTAGTTTTTCTAAAAAAAAATCCCCAAAAAGGCCTTTTTATTCAGCCTCTAGAGTGGCCTAACCTCTTAAGGATTTTCTTTCCTTTTATAAATAAGCAAGGCGTTTTAGAACAGGGAAGTTGGGAATCGGGCCGAATACGCCAGAAAGAAAATAATCGAACTTCACCCTCTCATTCCAAAGTATTTAGAACTTAGATTAAGGAGTCAAATGGGTTGTATACGTTTTTATGAATTTTCTTGACTTCCCAACGCTTAGTTCTGATGCTGATGAACTTATTTTCACTATCATGAAAATTTTATACAATCGCCTAAAAAGCATAATTTCAGGACTTTTCTACATTCAACCTCTAATGCTGGATTTACACCGAACACTCTGAGGCGCGATTTCTCGGATGGAAAACTGGTTGTTTGTGATGGGCTTCTGGGGGTAAGGTCGCGTCACAAACGTTCGGTGTAACTCCACTATGAAGGGGTTGCAAACGTTCTAATAAATCCACATACCGCTTAATGGGACATCGAGTGTATACAATTGCCTAAAAACCAATTTCGAGATTTTTTCATATTAAAACCCATAAAGAGCTTATTCACGAATTCCTTGCATTTACGGGTTCTTTATATAAACGCCTAAAAATCAATTATGCCACCACATCCAGAGTAGAAATTGTCTCAGGCTTAGCCTGATTTGCCGTATACCTGATCAGCACCATGTCTGGTATGAGTAAGGCAATCCTGATCAGGCTCGCCAAACTTACGCCGGATCAAGGCTACGTCAGTTATGAGTAAGGCAAGCCTGCTTACGATCGCTTGAACTGTCCAGGCTCGCCGTATTTATACCGGACCAGGGCCACGTCTGGTATGCGTAAGGCAAACCTGCTCAGGCTCCCCGAACTTTCACCGGATCTGAGCCACGTCTGGTATAAGTAAGGCAAGCCTGCTTACGATCGTTCGAACTATTCAGGCTCGCCGAACTGAAACCGGACCAGGGCTACGTTTGTTATAATTTTTTAAAAAATTAAATTTTTTTTTGTTGCAAAAACATTTCATTTTTATCAGCAGAGCTGATCCGGGCTAGCTCTGGCTCATGTTTGGGCTTGATTAGGCTCAAGTCCGGCCCAGAATTAGGCTAAATCAGGCTTACGTCAGGCGTCATGTCAGGCCTATATTCGCGAGAGCGTTACACCCTGATCAGGTCCACATTGGGTTCGCCTGATCTGGGCTGGATTTATTTTAAGTCATGCCAGATCTGGGACAGATTCCAGCCTTATAAAATTTCTACTCGGGATGTGGAACTTAATTTTTTTAAGGTTGACGGCTGCATACTAACTTCCACCGCAACTGAACTTTAAACCCGTCCCGGGTGTCCACCCAAAATTAATAAAAGTTGTCCTAAAATATTTGATACGGTGAAATCTTGGCACTTTTGAAAATTTGACGAAAAAGTAACAAAGTTGCACCCAGCTCACAGTCGAACAGTTTTCAAACTTATCTTCCCAGTGATAATTTTTCAACTGGCATACCCTCAAGAACAGTTGCCAAGGGAGCGATCGATCCGTGTTGAGAAGTATTCGTGTGGCCGAAAAACAATCCAAAAATTCTCAATAACAACTTTAAGAATGTTTTCTGTTATTTTTTTTTTTGTATAGTAGAACAGTACAAGGCACTTGAGAAAAGTTTACAACTTTGTTAATATGCTTGAAGGTCTTCTTCATCCCCTCCCTCGTGACCCGCAAATATTTCCTAAATTGTTTTTCAAGTGGAAATTCGTTCAGTAATTTCTCAAGTGACCAATAAGAAAAAGGTAGGTATACTGGTAAATCCCTTGTCCACCTCGCCGATCCCACCTCCATCTTAAAGACCATTTTATAATCTTGTAATGTGGTTCTGGTATCCAATGCCCAAAAAAAAAACTTTTATGACGTGGTTGTCCTCGAGAATTTTCCACTCGAAAGAATCGGATTAAGGAGCAAAATAGAAATTCGTTTCGATTCAGTATCGCCCTAAGACACGATTGACCTGAATTGGCTACCCCTGAAGGAAGACAGCCAGGCACTTAATACCTGTATAGTGGTGAGTGGCCTTAAAACAAACCGAAGCTCCTATGCATATAAAAAGAAAACTAATCACCTCAGAGACAAAATGACTAGAAATTCATCAGAAGGACGAGGAAAGATACATCACCTGACTTGTGTCGAACATAGCGCTTGCGGCATGTATGTAATTCAGATATTTGCCTTTTTTTAAATTATCCTTGTGGCACCTCCTTGTCCGCTTTCTATTTTTTTTACTTATAAATCCTTCATTGGTGGCATTGTTGAGCTGAAATTTAGTATCGGCACGGTAAACATGACCTGGACACTTTTGCAATCAACTTCATCTTAAAAAAGCGGAAGAAGGTGAAATCACATCACGATTATCCTCCAGAATCCACGGAGAGGATTACGATGAAAAACACTTTGGCACACATTTATCGCTCGGACTGTACAACAACTCAACCAACTGCAACTATGTATTTTCACGGAAAACCAAAAATTTCCATCATCGATCACATAACTCGGATTGTTCGCGTAAAGGACATTCTTCTATTTTCCAAAATTGACGAAAAACTGAAAACCTTTTTCTTTCTCAATTTTCCTGCTAGTAGTTTCCTTCACTTTTTCCACCCGCACACAAAACACAGTCTCAGCTCTACACGAAAGGTTTCACCCGGAATATAGTAAAAGTTCGTAGAAAACCGATGACATACATTTTCGCGTTAAAATCGAGGGTTTGGGGATGGAAAAAAGTTTTTTTTGTACTTTAGGCGAACAATTCGAATCAATCGATTCGAGTAGATTGGCAACAGTTAATTGGTGGAAAGGAAATAAATTCAATTTTCGGGAAACTCGATTAGAAAATTGAGAAATACTAGAAAAAAACTTAGCCCGTATCCGCGGATGATTCGAATGACCTCAAAGTGAAAATGATTTCAAGTCACCCCCGATAGAAGCTTTTGTTCGCCTTCGTTTATGGGAAAGGGATGATTCGTCACATGCAGATGAATTCCGTTTTGGGGATGAAGGAAAAGTTTCGAGATGTAGCTTTTTTACAAATGAATTATGCGGTTTGAGGCTTGGATACTGAGAACAGTTTTATATTCGCATGAATTGGATGTAGTAAAGATTCAAATATTCTGAGAAAACTGGAACCATACGGAGTTGATGAGAGTGGAATCAAAAAGGGACTAAAAAGGAGAAGTAATAGCGCGGTATGGCATCCTTTTCAAGAATGCTTTTTCTTCTTCAGAGTCTAGACCAATTTAGAACAAATTGCTCACTAGGCCTTGGTAGCTTACGGAAGCCCATTTAGTTTTAGTTTTAAAAAGGGGCGAAGCGCTGAGCCACCGCGCACACTAGGCATCAAAAGGGCCCATAGCAATCCCTTCAGAACCTCGTAGGTCACTAAACATCCCCTAAACAACCCAGATCCCTAACGAACTTGACTAGCCTATCATGCCCTATTGACCTCAGGTCCTCCAAATTGTCAGCCACCTCAGTCGCCTCCTTGCAACCGCCTGACACTCACACAAAATGTGGGTGATGTCTTCCTCAGCACATATGTCCAGGCAGTCGTAGTCTTAAGCCTATCCTCATACCCAGTTTTCTTACTTTTCAACAATACCCCTAAAAATCGATTTTCAATTATACTCTTCCCGTCACGAGGGTTGGACGATGTGCTAACAACCTATTTACGGAAAAAAACTACGTTCAGAAGCTTCAAGTAAACTAGTTTACCACGGCTCAGAATCACTGTGCTCTGGGTCCCGGGGCATAGAGACATAATGGGAAATGAGCGGGCTGATGAGCTGGCCCGGGAGGGCTCCGCTCTTGTTGAGAAACTCTACGTAATAGCGATTCAATTCAATAAATTTTTCTCACATTCATCTTCTATATTCCCCAGTCACAACAACCCTTAACATCCGAGTTTAACACGAGTTTGTGGTTCCAAAACGGCCTCTGAGCTAATTGAGCTCTGTCTGGAAGACAGGGCTGCGACTTAAACCAACCAGCTTCAAGTAATGTCTTCAATCCGATATCATCGCAGAGGCCAAGGCCCGATTCGGGTTCTTGCGCCATACGAGAAGAAGGCATTTTCATTTTCAAACCATTTTCATTATTTCCAAAACCAAGCTTTCTCTGGCATTTCCAGGATCATCCAGTAAGGAGGGATGAAAGACAATATTAATGTAATTAGTGAAAGTAGGAGTGTCGATATAACCAAAGCTTGAATCCTAATCTTAGAATACAATAAGTATATCGTCTATTGTACAGAATTACGGTTTGTAGAGAATACAGTAGTGGCGGCTCGTACCTTTCTTAGCAAGTGACGCTGAATTGGAATATTAAACCCGACTTTGTCGGACTAAAACTATATGAGTAAGGACGTCGGTTTACTGCGGAAAGTCATTAAGTAACATTATCAAAATAAAAAATCACTAGTAGTTTTAGTTTTAGTTTTAAGAAGGGGCGAAGCGCTCCGCCACCGCGCACACTAGGCACCAAATGGGCCCATAGCGATCCCTTCAGAACCTCGTAGGTCACTAAACATCCCCTAAACAACCCAGATCCCTAACGAACTTGACTAGCTTATCATGCCCTATTGACCTCAGGTTTTCCAAATTCTCAAAGAAAAGACTGCCCAGCCACCTCAGTCGCCTCCTTGCAACCGCCTGACACTCACACAAAATGTGAGTGATGTCCTCCTCAGCATATAGGTCAAGGCAGTACCTGCACACGTCAGAGTCAGCGATCCCCATACGCATAGCATGCTTCCCTAGCAGGCAGTGCCCCGTCAGTATTCCGACAAGTAGCCGCAGACTTCCCCTACTCCATGTCAATATCTCCCTAGTCTTTCGCCTGTCCAACCTTGGCCAGAGTGCCCTAGAAGTCCTGCAGCTCGTTAGCGCCTCCCATCTAGAGTTCACTGCGTCCGCTGCACAATCCCTGATACGTGCTTTAACTCCGTTTAATGGCGAATT
The DNA here is from genome assembly GCA_951812415.1 of Beris morrisii. NCBI lineage: Eukaryota > Metazoa > Arthropoda > Insecta > Diptera > Stratiomyidae > Beris > Beris morrisii. Next base: position 101,272,132 of record OX638313.1, on the reverse strand, counting down.
AACCACCTCCTCTACCATCCCTTCCGACGCCGATCCTAGTCTCGCCAGCTCATCGGCCTGTTCGTTGCCTGGTACGTCACTATGCCCTGGTACCCAGCATAGTCGTACTCTATTCTGACTACAAAGTGCCTTAAGCACTTCTCGACAGCGCTAAAAAAAATCACTAGTAACTTGATGACTTTTTCCTCTGTAAAATGGTGAGGCTCAGCCTCATGTGGCGAGCCGCCACTGGAGCACAGACACTTAGCCCAATTGATAGCAGATAGCAAATTACTACCAATGGTTTCTCAACCCATTTGAGATTAATTGAGAGGGTGTATCCGGGAGGTCGAGAACTGATATGGACTACAGTGTCTTAACATGTTTCTTCAATAGCGTGACAGCCAAAAGCAAGCCGTGGCCTTTTAAATACACAGTATCCAATCATCTCAATCCATGAGCTCGTTCTCTAGTTTAGGGATCTGCTATTCGCGTCGATTGAGTCCTCCATCGTTTTCATGGCTCTCCTAGTGGACAATTGCCTCGAGTTTAACCCTTCAAAATTGTCTGGGAATTTTTAATAATAATTTTCGCACCGATGAACAATTCTGCCTATTCATTCAAATATAAACCTTAAAAAACTCCTAAAATTTTTATACGTAGATACATGAAGCCAAATCACAACGCTGAAAAATAAGTTGATAATATTAATGCCTCCTTTCATTAAACAAAATTCATTGAATTAATGGAAAAATCATTGGAGCACTCTAGTTCTACTTCTACTCACAAAACTATACATGAATACTATGAATCACATTTGGCGCGACAGCCGAAATAGAGCCCTGGCCTCCTGAAGTCGTCGCCTCAAATTGTCTTGATCCAAAGACCACGTCCTTCAGCTGTTAATTTTTAAGATGGCTTCGCTGTCTTCTTCAACCGAGTCTACCACATATTTTGATGCATACACTCCTCAGCAAACGCCCTTACGAACGTTCGCAAAAAATGATAGATTTGCGAGAGATGAAGGACCATTTGTGCAGGTTTCATGTCAAACGATGAAAAAGTGAACTATCGAAGTCCCAGCTATTTCAGTTAGGTTACGTCGTCCAGTATAATAGCAACGAAAACGCAAACAGTGCTCACTCTTGAGATTACATAAGGTTACGAACACACTTGAAAAACTTTATTCGTATAAATTAATTTACCTGGTCACTAAAATAGTATCATTAATGATACAATGAATAACGAATCATTAATGATTCATTAAAGTATCATTAAGGATTAAAATGCTCGCAAATAAAGATATTTTTAAGACATAATTATGAATAATTTGGTTTGCTGGGTGTTAATAACGATTAAAAAATTCATGTGGATAATGTAGGGGAAAGTGGGGGAAAGTGAGGCCCCTAAGGTTTGAACCGAGATTCTGTAAAATGGGTAATAGTTATAAAATTCTTTTCACGCAAAATCGATAGCTTAGTATGTTAGCTTAGTCATATATTCGTGAAATTAAATTATTGCTACTGATAAAAAAGTTATCTACTCCTTTCTATACACACTTCAAAGTGCCCACTTTGACCCACTACTGGGGTAAAGTGAGCCCTTCGAAGGGGTATAGTATAATTTCACCCAAAACTGGAGCGAAAGAATATGGCAATGGATCAATTAAGATAAACAATATGATTTTAATAAATTCAAACGAAATTAGGTGTGTTGAGAGCGTACTCTGCTTTGAAGAGTAGCCCTGACAACACCAAAATATTTGCTGGGTTTTTTTAGGTCAATTTTTTTCAGAAACAGAAGCTATTGCATTTTTCATCGCAACTTCAGTCCACGATTGTTGCATTGATTTTTTGTTGTATGTTCTAGCCTTAGATAAGGTAACTAAGGATAGGACACCCCGGTGTAAAAGCACGAAAAAAATAGAGACCAAAATTATTTTGACAGCACCATGGGATCCAAGGATGCCAAGGGATCTTGCTTGTCAAAAACACATGTGAAATAATTATGATGGAATTTTTTGTTGATTGTTTTTATTGGTTGTCATGGTAACCTGAACGGCTTGGATCTTGGATCCAATGGCGTAGCAAAATAACTTTATATTTGGGGCCATCCAAAAGCGTTACAAAGGTGAACATTTCGAACATGCAACTGTACTTAGAAAAGAAATATTTATTAAAATATACATTTCTGTACAAATGCTTTGCTTCGAAAGAAATCTTTTCTATGACTAGTCTCCCTTGAGTTCACAACAATATAGCCTTCTCATTAAATTAGTAATAGAAAAATGGTTGCATTATTGTTAAAAATAAGTCTGACGAAATTTCGAAATTTGGTGTTTATCAAAAAACACATTTGAAAGCATACATACATAGATTACAAAGAGATAGATAGTTTTATACTCTAGATGAAATCAGAGAGTATTATAAGTTTAATCCAGCCCAAAAGTCTGTAACGCTTAGAACGAAGCCTCAGAACACAAAAAAAGTTATATATTATTTTTGTGCTTATTTGGGACCAAAACATCCGTCCGCCCGTCCGCCCGTCCGTCTGTCCGTTAGCATGATAACTCAAGAACACCATGACCTAGGATCTTGAAATTTTGAATCTGGATGTTTGGGCGAATTTGTAAGGCTTAGTTCGTTAACGGGCAAAATCGTCTTCATCTAGAGTATCATACCATTGGCTTGCAGCTGATCGTGACTGCAGTATGTTTATGCAATACATTTAATATGTGCAAAAAACTTTTAAAATGCGAGCTAAAATGTTTGCCCCTAAAATAAATAAAATCAGTTTTGTACGCCTATGCAGCTTTTACTTCGACATGCGCATAAAACAACTTGGCTCTTTTTCATGGTGGCATGTCCAATCCATTTAGGTATATAATCTAAGGTTCTAGCTATGATAAAATTATTATTTTTAATTATCAAATAAAATGATATTGGTATGGGGTAAAATGTACCCGGGGCTCGCTTTGCTCTTTGCTAAACAACAGGCATCTGCGAAAATGTATATATTTTTTAAATAATCATCAAAGCTTACTTTTCAAGTTTCACAATCCGTACGCCGATTTCAAGGATACTGTTTCAAACAATTCTCACTCGCTGACAATTTTTTTAAATACAATTATTTAACACTGTTATTTACATCAGACGGTGCCAAAATCGTAATATGAGAAAAATTCAAGGAAGTGTAATTAAAGTGGATATCGTTTATAGTGCATTGTGGTCAATTTATGAAGCTTTATCGTATAATTTATTTTGCTAAGAGATGGCGCTATTGCAAACTAGAAGTTTTAAATGGGCCCACTTTACCCTGCTAGCCCACTTTGCCCCATTCTCCCCTACCTCTCCAAATTTTGATGAAACATTTCTTTAGGATTATGTCTATACCATAATATTGAAGAATCGGTATAATGGATGGATGGATGTTTTCATATGAATATATTCACTATATTAATTAAAATGTTCGTACTATTGATGAACACGGACATCATTCACTTACTCTTAATAAAACCCTTGGGTGTAGGTAGGAATTGAACCCACGATCAATTCTGGTTTTGCTGCATAGGTTTGGCGCTTGAAGCCACTTCGCTACCGAAGGCGTTTCATTTTCATTTCAGTAAAAAAAAATCGAACAAAGCGTCCAACTTCGTTGTTTAATATATTACATGTTTTTCGTCGTAAAATTCATATAGATACGTAGAATTACACGAAAAAGAACGTAATTTTCAATTCATATATGAATATAGTTAATTTTACACGAAATGATGCGTAATTTTGTGAGCTTTTTCATGTACTCGTAAATTGTACGGTCCAGCTGAAAAGTATACGTCAATAATTTACTAATACCAGTAATTTCGTGTAAAAGTGATTGAAATGTGTACTTTTACTTGAAAAAATGAAATATACTGGAAATTTCAAGTAAAAATTGACTTGAAAATTAAATTTTTTTAAAACACAAAATTATCAAAACCTGAGGTTGTGGGTTCAAATCCCACGTATCCATGGGCTTATTACACGTGGTCAAAACACAAAAACTTGTATTTGAAGCAGTAATAGTGCCTAAAGCGCTGTTACTCCCTTATGGCTCACAAGTCATGGAGCCGAATATTATACAATATCAATATTTTCTCTAAATCCAAAAATCATTTTCAAAGATTGGTAAAAAATTAACGCTGCAAAAAATCACCCCAAAACGGAATTACTCAAAAACTGGAATGGAAAAATTGGACAAAATTTTGTGTGTTTAATATTGCCGAAAAAGGACACTTTTTTTGGGGAATTTTAGTTTTTTTTTAATTTTTGCGTAATTTTATAACAAAAAATTATCGAAGAATCACTTCCCAAAACGGAATTACTCAAAAACTGAAAAGCAAAAATTGACCAAAATTTTGTATGTGGAACATTGCCGAAAAAGGTCCCTTTTTTGTTTTTGGGAATTTTGGGTTTTTTAATTTTGGAGTAATTTCGTAACGGAAAATTATCCAGGAAGAACTGTATGAAAGTGGCCTGAAAATAATTTTGTATTTGCATTGATCATAAATTTTGACCAGATTTGCCGATGAAGGAATAACGTATAAGAAACCTCATCAAAGGAAAAATTTTGTAAATTTTTTTGAGCATTTGCAGCAATAAGGTTTCGACCTTTTCATAATTGTGCCTTTGCATTGGAATATTTTCTTCATTGGAATCCTCAACAAGTTAGAATCCTGGACAAGTTCTTATACGAGTCCGGCGACGGAATAAAAGTGAACAGTGCACTACTACGCAATTGACGAAAAATAATTACATATGAAGAAATCGAGAAACGATTACAAGTGTTACCCCTGGTCGAACAAAACCCATGGGTGATTCGGAACACCAATGGTAGTACGGCCATATTTATAGGTGTCTTGAGTAACACCCATAGTTCTCGGTGTTGCGTGAAAAGTCATGAGTCTAAACGCTATGGATGTTAGCGGCCCATGTGTGATTAGATTAGAGGAACACGTGCCTCAAAGCCGTTAAAAAAATTAATTTTTTACAAGAGCAAGAAAAATGGGTCCTGAGAAATTGACAAACAGCTTGTCTGACATTATGATTTTGTCTCAACTATTATTATTATTATTTATTTGTTGGCAGAGCCTGGAGAAGCCTTACTGCTTCTCGAACCATGATCTAAGTGGTCTTTTGTTCCTGGCTCTTAACCACTTGCTAGGCCATATCTATTCCCTTAAGAAAGGAGATGATTTTACTCAGGGGATTCTTCGACAGGTCTTCATAAGTAAGAGCAAATCCACCGAGAGTTTGCTCTCTTGATCTGGCAACTGCATCACAATCACACAGAATCTGTGCCATGGTTTCATATGTGGTTCCACAGAATCAACATACATCTAGTGATACTTTACCGATGATCTTAAGGTGATAATCAAGGAAATAATGTCCTGAAAAATATCCCATTATAACCCTCGCGTTATACCTGCTTCAGGAAAGAAATTCCAACGCTTTGAGAAAGTCAGGAATTTCTTTGACTGTCTAAGTCCTGAAAGTGAGTTCCAATAATCTTCAACCTGAAGATTTACCCACTTTAAAATTAAATCCTTATTGAAGCCTTTACCTACTCCACAAAATGGTTCCGGGCCAAATGTCTCAACTAAAGCAATATCGAAGTTTTTCTTATTAAATTAATTTTTGAGCATAGCTTGACAACGGTGTACTCCATTTTCAACGGACATATTTTTGCTACACTTTTTTTTAAAAAATTTAAAAATCAATGTTCGATTCAAAATATCTCCGGAAGATTTGATATCAACCTTGATTTAAGGACTATTCAAAAAATCTGAAAATCGAAAAAGTGCAGCAAATTTTTTGTCCTAAATCTCCTTACTGAAGAAAACAAAGAATCGCAGTTTTTTACTGGAGAGTGTGTGAAACATGCTGCATAAATTTATATTTTTTATATTTTTGATTATTTATATTGGTGCTAGAAGCTGGTAGAGATAGATCAGGATCTCAAGTGATATTAAGAAATTACACTGCAAATGCACTACAAATTCTTACAAAAATATCAAAAATCACTTTTATATATTTTTTTTGTATTTTATTGATGCTAATTCTTATAAAATAAAAGATATATTATTGTTTATAGTTTTATAAAAGACGATAAGTAGAATAATCTATTCTACTTCTTGAGATTCATTCTCAAAAATTTCTCTGCAATGCTGTTAAGTAAGTTGGTTGTAACATCGGGACAGTCGGTTTCATCTCCTTCGTCGGCTTCACGAACAGTTGGTAATGGTTTCCATTTCCTGTACCTTTCCATGGGAAGTATGTTGGGATTTAAGCACATCTTCCTCATAAGTTGCTTGCTTATAATCTTGGCATATTTATACGATTTAATTTGGTTGGTATGTTCAATACTTCGTCTAAATGTACTCCTTCGGCGTATTGGCAGCTTATCCTCGCCCTTGGAACATGTTGGCTTTTCTCTGTCTTGAATAGTTTCCGAACGGAACGATTCAATTTTGATCGGAATTATGTCGGAGTTCGAATCCTCAGATTCTAATAATGCAAGGCGCGCCTTAATACTTTTGACAATTTTGTGAAGTTGAACGGATCGATCGTCGATTGATTTGATAAGATTCGAAGTTTCAGAATCGGAATTTGATGAAGAGGAATCCATTGTTTTCGACTTTTCGATTCTTTCAGTTCGGAAGATTTCGTTTTACTGATCTCTGAATTGAAGAGTACGGTCCTTTTATAGTAAAAATTACAAAGTTTTCTTCAACTATTTGGTAAACTGAGTTAGTTTTTAGCTGCTGATTGGAGGATTTATTAAGAAAACCTTTCCGTAATTAGTCCTTCTTGATGCGTGCTACCTGAAATCTGTCCGGATGCTATTTTAAATAACACTGTGAAAATAAATTCCAGGGAAGAACACAAAGAGTAACGTTTTATTACCCTGTTAGGAACTTTAACTAAGTATCCTGGACATCTTAGATGAAACTCTTATTTAAATTATTGTAGGAATTTGTGGTACACGGAACTGGACTTACTCACTTCCGAGCTAATACTTACTATTTAAAAATATAGAATCCTTCTTATTTGAGCCCAAAGCATTGAATTGACTTCCACACCTTAACGCTTTGAATCCTACCCCAGGTATGGTGCCGAAAACTGCTGCTATGGTATGAAAAAAGGATGTCAATCAACATTTTTCAAAATTGAGAGGCTTAAACCCTACCTCAGAAATTTTGCTACCGATGTTATTGGCCATAATTCTGCAGAACCATATAAGCGCTTATTTCACTAACAAATCCATGTAGGTATAGGTCGTATTTTAAAATATATGGCGTCGACAAGGACGAAAAACTTAAATTTAAGATCCTCTGAATTGAAAGGAAATTTTAAATGAACACACCTGATGGGCTTTGTATTGCTGGCTTGAGTTACGCCTTAAAAATGCATTTTTTAACAGATAAATTGACAAATTATACGTCTTTTCCCCAATATAAAGTCACTGAAGGAAATCATGGAATAAACCCATGTTTTTCGGGAGCAACTTGTGACAGCAATTCGCTGTATCAGGTATAGTTCGAAACTGCTACATTTGAATATCAGATACTTTTATCTGATACATCTTGTCACTGAAACGGGGGTCTATTCATTTTCTTTGGACGTTAGTGAGGGTATTGGGTACACGTTCCTTGGAAGTTAATTGTAGTTGCGGCCATTCATTACAATTATATTGCTGTCTAATCAATCTTTGTAATAAATCTTACGGTGCACCTTCTATGAAATATATTCAGGAAGGGTAGGGAATCGAAACTCGGAGTTTAAGCATATGCAAAAAAAACAGGCAATATTCTTACTCAGAATGATCTAAAAAATAAACTAACAATCTGTACGCAACTTTTTTATCTTTTGGGACAAAATCCAAGAAGTGGTTAAAGTCGAGGTGCGTCAGAAATACCGATGATACTAACATGAAGATATGGACGAATTCCTAAAAATATGTGGTCCTCTTCTTTACTTCATTGCTCCACCTCCGACGTCAATGTAAATCTGATTTCTTTTTTGCTCAAATCACGTTTGTAGTAAATATATATATACCTAATAAATTTCAACTTTTCAGTATAATCTTTGTTGAGACAGAAAACCCCGTTCACCTCATACAATACTGACCCTCACAAAAATAGTATTTTTAAAACAAGCCACTGCTATAGCCCTGCACTGAACGAAAAAGGTACATCCAACCAATTAAAATGTACATCATCATAGTGAAAAAATCATTGTTTTTATGCCGATGTAAGTATTCATTAATATTGTTACATGTAAACCTGGCAACCACGCAACCGTGCAACTCGATCGTTTTACATAATGAAAACAACAACAACTGAATACCTAGTTGCAAAATAACCCAATCAGAAACCTAGCTGAAGATAAAGCGAAACAGCACGGTTGTATCTATCTTCTTATCGAATGCTCTCCAATATACTAGAATCCAATTAGAATCAAAGTCGAAAGATCTCAAGCTCACTTGAACCTTCTACATACACCACTGAACGAAGATCAAAATCGAAAGCTCTAAAGCTTTCTAGAACAATCTACACGCATCGAACATTCAAGTACATCCTAGACTGCAACCGGCTAGTATATAAGCAGGTGAAGCTTTCAGCGAAGACACAGTAATTTTATTACGTCGACTGTGATATCCAGCGTGTATACGCGACCGTGTTGATAGAGAACGAAAGTGAACGAGTCAAGCGATATATGGTATAAGCGGGCGATATTGCCATACAGTGCGAATTATTGTGCGAATAGAATTTAAAGTGCGGTTAATAAACAATCACTTATTTTTATTTTAACCGAATTGTGTTTTACTTGAAATCCCGGCGAACCCCTAGCTCGCAACAATATTATGCATAACCATTCATCATTTTTCGGTCTGCTTTGGACACACACACCCAATAGCAGAAATGATGTTAAAATGCATTGTTACAATGAACGAGTTCATAATATTGATGAAAACAATAATTCGTATTAAAGAACAGATTCATTATTATTATTAAATTCACTCTCAGTATAATACGATGAACGAATTCATAATATTGATGAAAAGAGTAATTAATGTTACTAATTTGTGTATCATATTAAGGTATAAATTCAAAATTGTGATTAATCCTGTCACTGTAATCAATACTCTAAAAAAGAGAAACGAAAATTCGATCATTTTATATATTTCTATCGAAACTTTGGAAGTACAAAGAGACAGATGAATATGGCGTGATGTCTATGTGCTTCCGTTCTCAATGTAAGTATTTTATGCCATATGAAAACGCATACAGTTTCCCAAACACTTGTGCGAAATTTTTGCTACTGCTACGACTGTTTCTCAGCGGAACAATTGACACCATTTGGTTACGTGCCAACTATTATTTACTGATGCATGTGGGTGTGTGTGAACCTTAAAAAAAATTATCAGCCAACCGAGGATCCGTCACCTTTTCTTCAATATAATGAATGTGTTCATTATTACTATGAACATAACCAAAATACCATATTTTATGAGTAGCAAGCGAAAATACCTTGTTTATAAGAACTTTTTAATCAATGTAATGAAGGCGTGCATTAAAATTCCTAGGTGTTGATTTTTGAGAGTATGAATGCCCTGTCCATATACTATACAAATTGATGAAAATATTTTTAATGAAATAAGTTTCATATTAATTTCATATTAATTATATTATATTTGATGATATTCTTCATTGTTGCATCGTTTTTTTATTAATCCGAAGAATTTCGTTTGATGAAAGGCATTCATTAATATTAGGAACAGTATTTTATTCAGTGTGTAGAAATGCCTAAATTCAGGTGATATGCCTGATACTACACTTGGAATTCTTCCGTAAGCCTTACTGGTAATGTGGTGATAAAGAGTGAGGAAAAAAATGTTATCCATTACATACTTTCTAACTAACTGGAAATAGAAAGGTATCGCTTTCATGTCTTTCAAAGAGGTCTTTCCTTTTTCATCTCTTATACGGTTTCAATTTCAAGTTGATACTATCGTCTTCGGTATTTTTGAACCAGACTATAAGAATTTTGCATAGAGTCGAAATTGATTGTGGAACAGTTGGCACGAATTTGGTAAGTTGATCTTAAGTATCAGATACATTTTGTCTCTATGAGACCTATCTACTACTCTTAAGTATCTGTGACTAAGGGCCGGTTTCACAGTCGAAGTTTAAACCAAAAATGTTGTTTAAACTTAGGAACAAACGAATAAGTTCCTAAGTTTAAACCAAATTTTTGGTTTAAACTTCGACTGTGAAACCGGCCCTAAATATCAGATTAAGCTTGTGTAGTTCGCGAACGAATTAGTTAAGAAGATCGTTCCCATTACTGAAATGAACGAACTAGTTCGCAGTCAGTCCCGCTCCTAGTTCGTTTTTTATTGCCGTTCGGAACTCTGTGAGACAATATATTAAAATATACTACATCAAGTGTTTTTTTTACTCATCATGTTCTACTAGATCTACTGACCTTTTTTTTTGCTCATCTTCTGCTGAATCTACTGAACTTTTTTTGTTTTTGCTCATCTTCTAATAGATCTACTGACCTTTTTTTTCTGGCTCATCATCTTCTACTAGATCTACTGTCTTCGACCAACGACTACTCATCACTGAACTCCCTTGAAGTAATGAGCTATGAACTAAAAGAACGAACTAGTTCGCGAGGGATCGGGAATCGGAAATGATCGCTCACTATGATGACCTAAAATGCACAAGCCTATATCAGATTGATACAACCTGATTATGCCTACTCTCGGGTTACTTCAGTTCAGATAAAATGATTCGAAAAAATGAATTAAATTGATTTACTGATCGCAATCCTTTATAAAATATACAAAATTTACGTAAAATCAGTATCAATTTGATAAAATCAATATTTAAAGACATATTAATTAAAACTAAGAATTGTGACTGATAAAGATTGATTTTATATATTATATTATTACACAAATAATCATGACTGTGCAATTATCCACAACTCGCAGGGTTCATGCATTGGATATGTAAATCCCTACTTCGTCAAGTTCCCGATAGAGGAGCGAAACTTTTTCACATGGCAAACATTTGCCTATGACTGTTAACCATCTGGGTATTATGTTGTATGTGCTTTCAAATTTTTAAAGAAATTTTTTAGAAACGAGACAAAATTTTTAAAATTGGCAGAGCATCTTTGAAATAATCGACCACTACATTCGATGCATCGATTATTTTTGTGTTCCCGAACGGTTTTAAGAAATCCTTTGTGATAGAAAACTGAAAGATGGAGTTGTCAGATTAACGAAGTTCTTGTAACACTTTCCAGCATGTTGACCATATAGAACTATACTTTTTGAAGTCTGCTGACGGTAAATCCGTGTTGTTGTATAGGGTACACCTTTGGCAGGTGATTATAAAACTTACCAATAAACCGAATAACATCGTAAACTTTGATACATTCTGATTCTATGCTGGACTCAAAAGAGAATTTTTCGAGAAAAACTGTACAGACGAGGAAAGGTTTTTAGATTAATAGCCGCAAGGTGCAGTACAGCTGATATGAATTAAGAACGAAATACGAAAATTAATGTTTTAATAAAATAAGTGCATTAAACCAAAACATAAAAAAGATTACTAAAAACCTTTAAATTTCAGGGTAGTTGACAGTGCGATTTGAATATTACAAGACATCAAACAAAATGTTGTATGAAGGGGTTGATAATATGAAAAATATAAAAGTTCTGATCAACAAACAAACCTCATGAAATTTAACTGTAGGTGAAGAAGCGAAGAATATAACTTCACATACGAACTATCTAGATGATTCATTTCCGTTTAATAAAACAGAACACTTAGCGATTCGCCTATGATTTGTAAGTGAATTCACATGTTAACAAACATCTCACCTAGATGAATCGTTAGTGATTAAGTTGTGATACTTTTCTGTTTTGATGGGAATGAAAATGTTTTTCATAAATCATTTTAAAACAAGTTTTTTCACATGCATTTTAAAAACCAATTCACAAACTTTAAAAAGATCTAACTATATTTTCAATTTAGTTGTTGAAAGAAATTTGTCAAACATATTTAAAGATTATCAAGACATGAATTCAGAAGGTTTCGTCCCTGTTGACATGAAGTAAGTTCTTGAAGCATGTGGTATACTGTACGTACTTAAGTAAGGTATGTACACAAGTCACATCTTCGTACTCACATAAATATAATTGGTTTTACCATTGAAAAAACAATTTTCTTAAAGTAGAAGTATTCCAGAGTATCCAATTTTCCAGCTAAAGTACCGACGAAGAAATGTAGAGCACTAATGAAATTTCATTCAGGCAAGGAAAGTTTTTCTTATTTCCGCAACGAAATGAGAATGAAATCCTTTCAGCCAAGTGCATTCTTATGGCGTTACAGAAGGAAATTCAGTTTTAAATTTAGAACAGAGTCTGACTTGTTTTCTCCTTGGCTGGCCAATATTTTGGAAAATGGTGAACCGAACTCTATGGAATTTAATATTAATTTTTGGTATATTTTTAGAAGCAGCTTCTTGTGTTTTGGGAGGGAAACAAAAAGTTAGTGGATGAATCCGGGAACAATGCTTAAGAATCGAAACAATGATTTGCATGAACAAAAAGATTGTGATGAAGAAACTAATTCATGCATATTTTACTTACATTATTTCTACCAGAAATCTTTAAAATTGTTTATTTGGAATAAATTCTATCAACATTTCCATTAGTTGGAAACAAAATCACCGCAACTCTCAACTTTGTAAAGGTATTATCTAAAAAGAATAAAATATCTAGAAAACGTAAGGAATTCTATTTAAATTTTGAATTCTTATAAGCTCGTTCCTTACCATTGTAGTTTTTTGTGAAATCCAAATTTCGATGTTTAGTTGACAAAGGGTTGAACGGGCCTATGTGAGGCACAGGCCGCCACTTTATTCTAAGGGTTGAACAGAATTTGGTTCTCTTACCGTTGAATGGAATTCATTTGAACTTAATCATAATCAAATAAAAGAATTAGATATAAAACCATTAGATGTGATATTTACTTCAATTTTCAAAAATATTGTATAAAAACTTTTAACAAAAAAATTGTACTTTAGCACAAAATGCAACCAAGAAGTTTTGGTATTGTTCTGTAAGCCTTTCGAATTTTGCTCCATGAGATGTTTAAATGATGTCAACAGTTTATTAGTTAATTTATATCATTTCAAAATTTGAATTTGAAAAAATTAAATGTCAAGAAAATTACAGATTGCAGCAGCACTACATGCAACGCTGCATTAATTCTATACAGGCCTTACCACTTTCTATGGGTTTTTACACCGGAATTAAGTCTTCCAAACTAGACCGTGTGATCAATGCTGGTATTTTCAAATAATTTTCTAATCAAAAAGACAAATCAGTTCAGTCACACTATCAGACCTCAATATGTAGCCAGAAATTTTTTAACGTTTTATTTTCAAATATTGGACTATTTTCGCCGACAAACATTTTTGGTTCACAAAAGTTAACCTCAAAAAGCACTTTGAAATAATTTTGTAATCCTGTTCAAAAAGACAATCCAATCTCAGTCACGATATCAGTCCTCAATATGCAGCTAGAAATTTTGAACCGATTTTTTCTTCAAATTTTTGACTATTTTTTGGCCGACCAAAATTATTTGTTCACAAAATTTTATCTCAAAAAATCATTCTGAAATAATTTTCTAATCCTGTTCAAAAAGGCAATCCACTTCTGTCACACTATTAGTCCTCAATATACAGCTAGAGATTTTGAACCGTTTTTAAAATATTTGACTATTTTAACCAAGCAAAATTTTTTGTTCCCAAAATGTAACCTCAAAAAAGCATTCTGAAATAATTTTTCAATCCTGTTCAAAAAGACAATCAATTTCTGTCACGCTATCAGTCCTCAATATGCAGCTAGAAATTTTCGACGGCTTTTTCAAATATTTGACAATTTCCGCCAACCAAAATTTTTTGTTCGCAAAATTTAACCTCAAAAAAGCATTCTGAAATAATTTTGAAATCCTGTTCTAAAAGACAATCTGTTACACTATCAGTCCTCAATATGTAGCCAGAAATTGTGAACCGTTTTTTTTTAAATACTTTACTATTTTCGCCGACCAACAGTTTTTGTTCGCAAAATTTAATCTCAAAAAAGAATTCTGAAATAATTTTCTAATCCTGTTCAAAAAGACAAAAGACACTTCTGTCACAGTCTCTCTATCAGTCCTCTCCATCAGTTCTCAATATGCAGTTAGAAATTTTGGCCCGTTTTTTTTTTTTTAAATATTTGACAATTTTTGGCGACCAAAATTTTTGGTTCGCAAATTTAACCTCAAAAAAGTATTCTCAAGTAATTTTCTAATCCTGTTCAAAAAGACAATCCACTTCTGTCACACTATCAGTCCTCAATATGCAGCTAGAAATTTTGGCCGGTATTTTTTTAAAAAATATTTGACAATTTTCGTCGACCAACATTTTTTCTTCGCAAAATTTAACCTCAAAAAATAATTTTGAAATCCTGTTCTAAAAAACTTTTGTCACGCCATCAGTCCTCAATATGCAGCTAGAAATTTTCGAAAATTTTTCCAAATATTTGGCAATTTCCGCGAACCAAAATTTTTTTTTCACAAAATTTAACCTCTATTTGAGCCAAATGTTTGGCAGCATTATACAATTTTTAGTATTTCTAATGCCCTCTCCCCGATTAAGAATATGCCGATTAAGATAAACTCACCCCCGTAGTAAGGAGGAATCCAAAGATAATCGAGTATTTGAGGGTGGCCTATGTAATGTTTCACCTCCTACTCCCCCATTTCAACCGGCAAAGCTGCCATATCTTCTTGTACTTTTACTGAAAATGGTTACAAACTTGTTTCATTAAAGTCCGTACTTACATACATTAAATCTCTCTATCCTCATACCTCACTAAAATTCATTACAAGAAAAAATACTTTATTATTAAAATAATAAAGTAATATTGATTGACCCCGATTTTGCAGGATATTTTTGTGTTCAAAAGTGTAAGACGATTGCTCCTAACAGCATTTCTATCTGCAAAGTGGTACGTCTTATTGAAGGACTTTTGTATGGCAACTATGACAAGTAGAAGAAGCACAATCTCGCTATTTCGCGTAGAATTAATCACATAATGGTTTAGTTTCCCAATTTGGGAGGAAGTACCAATTTTGCAAGGACTTTCAGAAAAGTTGGCTAGGGGACCCTCTTGTTATTTTTCCATTTTTTTGTGAAAACAAAATAATTCCGAAAAAACGTTTCCTCAAATAGTCAGGTGTCGCATATTAAAATAAAGGTGAAACCACCAGCTGCTCAAAAAATCTAACAGAATAAAAATTGGGTCAGAAATGTACTCGCAAAAGGAGCTTGATTTTATTTGCTTTTGTTCACAGTGAAATTCCGAGAATCAAGAGTTGCTTGGACACATTTTAAGGTTTTTTTATGGCGTGTACTACCTAGGATTAAAATTAATTTGCCTATTATTTTATTTACTATATTTAAATCAATCAAAATTTGAACTTCGTAACTTAAGCGCGATGCTCAAATAATGATCGTGAGTTCAATTCAATGCAATCACTAATTTTTTAAGAACATTTGTATGTGAACTACTTGAGTGCATTGAGCTCCCGAATTTAGATTGGTTGTTCGCTGGTAGTTACTCAATACGTTTCGCGTTTTTGATGCGTTTTGTATGGGCGCTACGTCAATGGGGTGAAAGGATTTTGTTTGTTATTGTTCTTAACTAACACTTTTAATCTAAATTTAAGTATTTGAACTTCATAGTTCGTCGTGTTTTCGAGTTCTCGTGCGTTTGACTGAAAGCATGCAAAATGTGTTTCAAAGATATTTGTACGGCAGCTACTTGAACTAGTGCCAAGATTTTATGTTTTTAGGTCTGGTGCGTCTAAATTATGACAAATTATAGTGTGAAATGTTTCACATTTCTAGTTTTACGAAATATCTGAATATGGTTCAATGAGCTTAACCAATTATCTTAAAAACTTTTGTATGGAAGCTACTCGGAAGTGGTAGAAGAAAGTTTTGCGTTATCATACGATCCTTCAAATTACTGAACAATTTTTTCAAGTACTTTTGTATGAAAGCTACACGAAAGGCTCTTTCCTTCTTGTTTCTATTTTCACTTACGACCCAAAAACTATTGACAAATTAGCATGACACATAAAATATTTAACATTTCTAGTCTTACTAAATTTCAGGAAATGGTTCAATAAGTTTAACCACGTATTTCAAGCACTTTGGCATGGTAGGTTCTCTTAAGTGCGAAAAGATTTCGACCGCTAAAAATTTGAACACATTTTTTCTTCAACTCTTTTGCACTATTTCCTCGATGAAAAAATTTTTCAGTTAGTGATAATCATAATTAATTATGAGTGTGAACTCATAATTACTGCACAATTTTTTTAAGGACTTTTGTATTAAAGCTACACGAAGGACTAATTTGTTTTTTTTGCTTTCTTAAAATTAATTTTCTACCCAAAAACTATTGAAATTTCAGATATCTACCTAAGTAATTTTGATGTCGTAGGGTAGCAAAATTCTTGACAAAAAAGGAACAATTTTTTTTTTTTTTAAAATCGTTTTCTGTATGACAAATTTATTTCAAAAAAAGTGTGTTTCTTGACTCACAAGAACCGAGATATAATGTGAGCTCTCTAACTCTTTTGTGCCGAATCCGATTCAGAAAAATTGTTTTCAATAATTTTAATTGTTTGTAAAATTACGTAGTTCTTCGTGTAATTTCACCACAATTGCACATGCAATTTATTGTCAACAGAAAAATTGTTTTTACGCATTCAAAAAATACTTAAATTTATTTGTTCCAATGGAAAAATATTCCCATCGTATACGACTTTAAAAATTCAGTTCACTTATGAAACGAAGACATTGTGCTCGCGGATTAAGACGCTAGAATTAATTCACTTTATGCAATAACGACGATGGAGTTTACTTAATCACAAGACGACATCCTTTGAACAAGTGCACAACAAAAAGACTTTAGTTGATTGAAATTAAAAAAAGAAAATAAAATTAGTTTAAAGTGAATGTTTGTGTACTGTAGCAATTCGCAACAAAGTTAAAGTTAACGATGCACTTGAAGAGCACTTTGTTACATCAATAAGTAGTTTTCGTCTTTAATTGAAACTTTTCTTATACAACATACACCATAGATAATTACGTCATAGCCTATTTGCATACCCAATTATCTTTTATCAGAAATTACAGCCAGCTCCCTTTAATGCTGCTAAAATTAAATTTGCTCGATCTGAAGACGGAATTTTGTTGACTTCAATAAATTTCACTAATGGAGTATCTGGAGAATATCCAAGCGATTGGCAGATTACAAGTGTTTCGAATCGAATTATACAGCTTAGGACATTTGCTTACTTAATTCTCACTCTATTTACAATTTTCCACGGCAAATATGTGTGTAAAATTCCCTGAAAGTTTCGGCAAAAATACACAAAATCTTCAAGCCTTCAAATTTGAAAGTTATACTTCTAAGAAAATTTATGGAAAGTGAATATAACTTTTTTTTGTGTCTATTTTCTGCACGTAAATATTTACGAATAACAGCATCAAGATTAGATTTGTTTAATTTTCAGCCATAGCAAGTTACGAAAATTTAAGTAGGAGGATTATTTGTATTTAAAACTGGTTAGGTTTAGTAAAATCTGACACACTCTCGACGATACCAACCGTGTGGAAACGTTGCATTTTGTGCAGACACATATGTAAATTTTGTGACAGTTGCTATTTTTAGTTTCTCAATGAAAACACTTTTATCTAGATTTTATAAATTCGATGGTTGTACTCGCTTGAACTTCTCGTCATGGGATAAGCATTTTAATTTTAGCAATGTTTATTTCAGTAGAGAGAATAGAAATGTTTTGTGACTATGAAGTTCAAGCGGCTGGTACAAGCAGAGCTTACGTTTATAGATTCAATAAAAAGAAGTATTTAGAAAAATTAGAAAATTGTGTATGTTGGTATCAGAGATCAACATTTTTTTAAATAAAACTAGAGGTGCGGACTATAATTGGTTCCTTTAAAGATTTTGGATTCATAAAACTTTTTCTATTCTGAATCGAGATTTAAAATTTTCTGCCTGTATCACACCGTATGACAACTTGTCAAATATTTGAACGTAAAAATTTGAACAAAAATTCAGCTAAATTTTTTAGGTAAAAACGTTCTTGTCAAAGACTATAAAGCAATTTGGCAAACAAATATGGTCAAATATTTTATAAAGTGCTATAAAATCCAGTTCAATACTGTCAACTTATCAAATATTTGAACGTAAACATTTCGTCAAAATGCCAAATTGTTCAGATAAAAACGTTCTTGTCAAAGACTATAAAGCAATTCGGCAAACAGAACTTGTCAAATAATTTTATAAAATGCTATAAAGTCCAGTTCAATATTTACACCATAAAATTCATCCACTCAAAGATTTACCCATAAAAGAATTATTCAACCAAATAGGTTCCGGGCTTCAAACCATTCAAAAATAACAAAATCGTGTTTCTGTTGGCAAATTTTTATTTATTTATTTTTCACGTTCCCAAAAAACATAGGAAGTGAAATATCGACATAATCGCTCAGGGCTTAAATATCAAAAAATCCTGAAATCGACTTTAAGACGTTAATACAGAAATCCCATTAATGTAAAAAAAACAATTTGATTTCCTATCAGACCCAAGAGATATATCAGAATTCGTAAAAACGTACACATTCAATTTACACCCCATTAGGAGTTGATTATCACAAAATCCTGAAATTGATTTTTATGCAATTCTATATAAAGCTCATGCAAGTAAAAACGAATTTAATACCTCATTAGACTTTAATGATTTGTCAGTATTCGTGAAAACTTACACAACCCCTTGGAGGCTGAATAGCGAAAAAATTCTTAAGGGGTTAGGCCACTCCAGAGGTTGAAAAAAAGGCCTTTTTGGGGATTTTTTTCAGAAAAACTACAAAATAAATGGAGATTACAAAAATTGGTGTTTATAATACATATTATTGACTATGTACAGTAATTTTTTTGAAGCGATTAAATTCAAAATGGCGGCTGTGCAGCGTTTTTGCGATGACGTAGCGTAGCACCTTGATTTTTGGCCGAATGGCGCACTTCTAAAGTGAAAAGTGTAAAATTTGCCTAAAAAATCGTCAGAAAATAGTTAATAACAAATGAACTATGCAATATAAAAAAAATCCTACGTGCTCTGATGGACAAATAGTTTTAAAGATATATTCAAAATATCAAGTGAATCGGTTGAAAATTGCCTGAGTTATTTTTCCGGCCAGCTTGAAAAATGTGGTTTTGAGATAAACGCGTTTGAAGTTTTGAGTAAAATAAAATCATGAATAATTTTGCAGACGGCCTTGTAATAAAATTCGAAAACCGTGTCCTTACAGACTTTTTTCGGCCATAATCTTTTGCGACATCATTTTTGAAGTCCTAAGAGACCATTTAAAATAAAAAAAAATCAATTTTTCGAAAACTCTAGAGTGGCCTAACCCCTTAAATTAGAAGTAAAGGCAAATTTGACAACTACGTAAGTAGACCTAAGAAATATCTCGGAATTCGTGAAAACGTACACAACTATTATATTTTACACCCCCTAAGGAGTTGAACATAAAAAAACCAGGTAAATAATTTCTAGGCGCTTACATAAACAGCCCGTAGAAGTAGCTGCCTAATATGACGAAATTCGCGAAAAACCCATTTCATTGACAAATATTTTAGACCAACCTCTTCATGTTTTTGCAGTACAATTGTTATACAACGGCGGTTAAATGTCAAAACCTCATAAGTCAAAAATAGGAGAAAGTAAGGTTCTAAGCCTCCTAAATCCGATTTTGACTTTGACTAGCTAAAAGGGGAATTTTGTCAAAAACAATGAAATGCCTTTTTTGGCATGTTGTTGCAATACTCGCTGTTTAGTGTGGGGGAAGACACGGAGCAAAGCAGCGCATCTTCAGCATTCAGGCCAACATGGCCCATTATACAATATGCAATATGCAATACTCGTACTTTAAAAATAACCAATAAGTAAAATACAGTCCCCTTTTTTTGCTCTCCTGAAAATGTTAGTGTAAATTTCGACTTATGAGATTTTGACATTTAACCGTCTACATACGGACATACTATATTTCGACTTTGTAGCATTAGCTGTTCCTAAGAAACGAAAAACATCCCCACTCCATACCTTGCTATCTCTATAAAAAAAGTTTTATAGTTTTACTTTATTATTTTAATAATAAAGTATTTTTACTTCCTCGATAGTAGCTCGATACAGACATGGAGAAATAAAACCAATTTTTTTTTCTCCGCCAAATTTTTCGTCTAAAATCCAAAACGCAGCCAACACCTACCTCCTCTTCACACCACCACCCTCTGAATAATGCCACTTAAAAAGTTGTACCCAATCTACACACATAAAAAATTTTACTTTAATAGCTGCAAGGGTTAAGAAGATACCAGACTTAAAAAACGCGTTTGCGTACGGCGTATACGACGGACTTTTCTTTGTTTTTTTTAGAGTCTACTACCCCTGAAACGTAAAAATACAAATTTGAGGGTGGATTCTTTTTTTTTTAAATTGCAGGTCAATGAATTATTACTAAGAAACAATTGAGTAAAATAATCGTCCTAAAATCGAGAATTGACAGCCACTCTTTTTTGTGTTTTGAAGGATGGCTAGTGCATCCCTTATTTTTTTTATTATTTTTTAATAATAGAGAAATGTGATGAAGTTCAGATTTAAAACAAAAAAAACGGTAAATCGAAATGTTGCATTTTAAAAAAAAAGTCCGTCTGCCCGCCGTATACGCCTTACGCAAACAACAAATCAACTTCTAAGTGATTACAATTACAAGTAAGTAAGTGGTCATTTTAGTTAATATTTCTGTAAGGTGCCCGTACACGGGAATGCTTGCATGTCATTCTTCCATTAGGGTATGGGTCTGAATCTTGAGTGTGTGTGTGGGTCATGTGGCATGACAGAAATGAAAAAATTTTGATTTTTGGTGGAAGAGCCGTACGTATCGCGTCATGCGTGAATGACATCCATGCATGCCCTTCTATGGGCACCTTTCGGGAAATTGAAGGTACTTCTCGAAATGATGAACCGGTTTGAGGAAGGGATGGTAGCAATTATGCTTGCCTACTGGGAATCTTAAATGTAGACCCAATAATGGTACGAATTTCGAAGGAAGTCTTATTCGCAGATACTTTGCGCTTACTAGAATCTAGAATCATGAACCTGAACCTAGCCCAAGTGTACAGGGCCAGTGAAAGTAAAAGGATCGGATCTATGCTTAATTCTGATGAAAGAGGAACTGAAAAAGCAGGATCCTTAATTCTGATGAGCTCCCAAATTATGACCCGGTTAGGATGGGAATTTCGAAAGAAATTAAACCCGCTAGGCGCCATGAGCGCCAAAAAGTTTCTTAATGAAACAGGGTTTTACAACGGGTACCATGTTTTGCGTAATTTGGGCTCGATAGGATAGAAATTCTCTCTGCCATAGCCGGTCCCAAGCCCAGTTGAGAGAGGAGGAGGGAGCATGGAGTTAACCTGAATGGCCAGTAACACCAGTGCGTTTCAGGAAGTAGGCAAAAAGTATGACATAGTTGAACGCGCAGCATAGCTGGACGAACTCCAACATGTCATAGTCAGCTGAAAACTCCCAACCTCATACTACCGGGGTGTAATAATTAAGTAGGACTGGCCCTCTGAGTTGGGGGTTGGGCGAGACGCCGACAACGCATCACCAAAAAAAACCACTGTCCAGAAACCTGAAGAACAGCCTCGGAAAGGATTGACTAAACGGCAACAACCCCGCAAACAAAAATGGACTAAAATTAGCAGTTGGGAGGACGCGGTCTTTGGATCAAGGCGATTGGAGGCGACGACTTCAGGATGCCAGGGCCCGATTTGGGCTATCGCGCCATTAATGATGAGGATAGAAATTTATTTCTTCAACCCTTAAACCCTAGACAAATAAAGAAAAGTTAGTCAAACGTATGGCTAATTTTGTCTGTAAAAAAATAAATCCGCAATTGCTTTTGAATCCAAAAAAGTTTTTTTTCCATGACCAGCACAATGTGAAAAGCATGTCTTTCCGGCGATGAAACTTTCTGTCACTTACATGCAATCATAAGACAGTAGGGATTCTGATTGTCACAAAAGTCGAAATGAAAAATAAATTCTATAAACGTACAGAGGTCTTTGCGTACGTTGCCTTTGTGGCCTACATAATTGACGGTATTATCTACGCCAAGTACCACCATAGAATGTGTCGCCCTTATATCTCGTCACGTTACATGAATTTAACTTTAATGACACAATGGGGTACTATAAAAGACAATGAAAGCTGCTTCAATAGACATCCAGAATGTGTCATTGACCGACAAAATGAAGACAGTCCTAGAGATCTTCTGCACTGACAATAAGAATTTCAGCTAGACTCTTTTACATGGTTTGGGGCAAGCAAGGATCCACTTTATTCTAGGCCCCATCTGAACCACGGATAACCACCTGAAAAGGTGTTAGGCTTCGTGACTATGCCGCTTTTGACCCGATTCGCTTAACAAAGGAGCGTCAGTGTTTATCCACCTAAAATATTGATCTGATAGCTTATTCAGATCCTTTTCGTCGTATAAAAAAAGGTCTTTTGTTTGAGAAGCTTATGGCGGTATCCTTAAGTAATTATCAACGGAGCGATAAGAAATTAGGTCCCCAGTGAAGTGTATGAAGGTTGTAGAAGTAATCACTTCATTGGGGACTTGGAGGAAATTTTCTTTCCATCACAAACAAAAAATAAAACCTTTCAGGGTGTAGTTTAAACAATGCGATACCTCACAAAGTAATCATCATTATAGTTTACAGTTTTTATCGCTTAAATGAGCTTTAATATTTCCACGCTCTGTCAAATGACCCGAATAACGTGCAGTGTTTCAACCAGCTTAGGTCATAAAGACAATGCCATTTACATTAATGGCATTGTTTATTTAACTAACATACGAGTAATTTCTTTCCCATTCTCTTTTTATTTCTATGCATTTCAGTCGGTGTAATGTATGAATAAAATAGACAAAATTTAACTACGGCGTACCTACTTTGCGATAACGAATTTGAAAAATACTCACAGCAGGTGAATCTTAATTAATTTTACCCGAAGGTGACGGTTAAATGAAAAATATGTCGTGCTCGCATCTCTGTAAAAATATTAATAAATGTTCACTTCAGGCGAATAAAATATATCATCCCCGCTTCTCAGTAAAAAAAACAATTATGTTCACTTTAGGCAAATAAAAATTTTAATTACATTTCAATTTAGTTATAAATTTGGTGTACTAAGATGGTTCAAATACAAGCTACCTTACGGTTCACAAAAATTATTCACTTACGATTAACTAAGCAGAACACTCAATGGATCGCCTAAGAATCGTAAGTGAATTCACCTGGCAAAATGCCCTTCATACAAGTGAAACGTTAGTGATTCATTTGCGATTCCTTTGGTTTGCTGAAAAATTTTCTCTTTATTATTCCTTTAAGAATTATAAACTGGAAAAAAATGTACTAATTCCAAAGTTTATTTGAATTATTTTTTTGAATTGGAATATAAAATGTAGCGCTATAAAAAGCAAAAGAGATTTGTTGGTGCAAGTTCATTAACACTTTGACTACCAAACGTTTTGGCAAAAATTTTGACAATTTTGACAATGGTATTTAAAAGGTCCAAAATTTTTGTTACGTGGAGCCACGTCGCTGGCACTGAACGTGCTAGTGCAAACTGAACAATTTTCTGAATGTGAACACAAAAAATTTTAAAGAACAAGATAAAATCAAGAATAATATGCGATGGAATAAAACATCACACCAGGGTACATACTGCAGTTTTGCTGACCGTGGATTAACATGTGCAATAAATTCTTCAAGTTGAGTGCCAAAATTTCACATGTGTTTATTTTATTATTCCAATTTCTGTTTGAGCAAAAATTAGAACAAAAAAAATTTGACACTCTGAAATTTTTTTACCGTGAAGTTTTCGGATTGGTAGACCTTAAAAACCGAAAAGGAAATGTCCGTATGTCCGCCGTACACCGTATTTTCCAATAAATGCTCTTGTCATATTTCTTGAAACCGTGAAGCTAACACCCTACTAACAAACTGCCTTCCATGAGGCCTTACCAAGGCTACGAGGCAGGGAAATAGCTTTGGTAAGGCCTTATGGAATGTAGTTTGCTAGTAAGGCATCATGGATGTTGGTACTGAATTTTTGGTGAAGCCGAATTTCAAAACTTAAATTTTTTGAACGGCTCACGCTACGAAGTTGAAACTTAGAACTTTTATGCAGATGTGCTAAGGTAGCCGATATGACAAAGTCTTGTTCTATTTCTAGTAGGAACGGCTCATGCTATAAAGTTGAAAAGCAGAGCTTAAAATATTTTGAAATAACAGTGACGTGCAGCGGTAATAGCATCGGTAAGGCCTTATGGAAGGTAGTTTGCTAGTAAGGCATCATGGATGTTGGTACTGAATTTTTGGTGCAGCCGAATTTCAAAACTAAAATTTTTTGAACGGCTCACGCTACGAAGTTGAAACTTAGAACTTTTATGCAGATGTGCTAAGGTAGCCGATACGACAAAGTCTTGTTCAATTTCTATTAGGAACGGCTCATGCTATAAAGTTGAAAAGCAGAACTTCAAATATTTTGAAATAACAGTGACGTGCAGCGGTATGACAAAAAAGTACATAGCAAAAATGTGCTCATTTTCGAAAACCTTTCGGATTTGAAACTTCCAATTTTCTCAGATATTAGATAGGCCATTTTTAGTAGTAAGAAGTAAATGAAAACAACGTTGGCTTTCTATTTAGCAGATTTTTTTTTTCAAATTTCCCCCGCTGATCATGACAAGTACAAAGTTTCTTCAGAAAAAAGGCAGAAGTAGGGATCAGTAAATTAAGCTCATAAGCAGAGGTTAATGAAATTAAGAAATATTAATAAGAAAAATTAAGGACATTTTGTAAGGAGGGGCAGAAATATTGACCATACACCCATAGCCATGAATTAAAAAAATTTGCACATTAAATTCGCCAGTATATAGTTGGTGCAGCAAAAAAATAGATAAAATTAAGGCATTTATTTGAGTTGCTACCAAACGAAAGTTTTTTTTTTAAAAAAATAATTAGAAGAGTTGACTCAAACCACCCAGATCCAGGACTATTTTATTCGCACTCTAAAATCGATCAGAACTTTCACATTCTCGGCATTTTGTTGTTATTGTACAAAACTTGGTACAGAATTTTAAGGGTTTGTATATAAGTGTCTTAATCTCTACATACTCGCAAATGTTCAGAAATAGATAACGATAAAAATATTGGTCTTTGAAGTGATGTTACTCCGTGCTGCTATTCCATGCTGCTATTCCATGCTGTGAGTTATTCGTCTGATTCTTGTGTTGATTGTCAGGATGAAGTTGCCGGATTATGAAAAATCTGTATATTTACATTGACGTATTTTTAAAACACTTTAGGAACATGATGATATGCTAAAGTACCGTATATAATTTATAGCATGCGAATGTCGCCATTAGTTCGCCGCTTTAGCGTAACTTAATCATACGTGTGCCCATTTATGACAAAAAAATCTGACAAGAAATCATGCAACCGGCGTCGTCGTCGTCGTTACCTGTCCTTACCGGGCGAAATTAATTCGCATTCCATTCTTGACCCGACCATTCAACAGCAACTTAGTAGTATTGCCGTTCGGAATGTAGGCGATGGCTCTTTCCTCACCTATCCGCCTTAATTTGTAATTTTCATTGAAAATTCCGACCGGTATTAAGAAAATAAATAAATTGGTGCACATAGTGGACAACTAGTGCTACGGTCAAAGTTCTATTTTCCATCTAATTTGATATTTGCATGCATTTCATACCCTCGAGTGGGCAATTATTTCCAGAGGGTTGCCTGGATATTCGGAAGCTACAAATTGCATATACGCTTCGTCGGAGTTTTTCTAGTCGACGTTGTCGTCGCTTTTCACCTGCTTTTCCTTTTCCCGTAGGAATGAATAATATCAGCTTTCGACTGAAACCCCCAGGTGGTAAAGGTACAAGTTCAACCCGAAGGGTACTTACTCCTAATGTGGACGAAATGCACACTTTAATGCATCCGCTCTAGAGGCTAGACTCGATGGGGTATAGCGTGTTGCTGTTACGCAACAGACAGGTATTTTTTTATGCATATTGCTTCTAAAGTTTTCGGCCTTTTGTTGTAATGTCGCATGGCTGGATGTCATATCGTCAGCTCTATAATTGCTCGACTCGGTTCGTTGGCTGGCAACCCAGGGTACACCTATGGGTTTGTACATAAAGAACACTATGACCACCTTCCGCCCCACCCCCAAGGTGGGATTAATAATTAGCCGGCAAAGCAGGGAGTACAGTACAGGTTCATGGTAGCCATTTTAATCGACCGATTATTAAAACATCGTTTTTGTACATCAGCACAAATTGTTATCTCTGGGCGCTTCTATAGCTTTTGATGTTTTGAAGGTTGAAGTTAGTTTTGAGAACTTACAGATGGACGGACAATTGTTTACAATTTGATTAAATTTGCACAATATAAGTGTGTTCTGGTTGAGTAATTTTCAGAATTGAAACTAGAGAGAATTCTCGGTCGAATTTTCCATAGTTCAATGCGAAGGATTTGAAAATTAGGAAATGACAGTGATATTAGACCGAGGTCGCCATAAGAAAAAAATTTTTGATTCTTTGATTCATTGTAATTATAATACATTGGGTTAAAACCTTCCATATTTTTTCGAATTAAAATTTAACTTTGTATGGTGAATTTCTTTCGATTAGATCATTTTTGAGGGCTATTAAGGCCCCAATTTTTTTTAGGGTACAATATTTTACACTATCGTAGAGATCGGTCTGAATTTTCAAAAAAGTTGCCACCTTTTAATTTTGTATTTTCATATGTTGGAAGTAGTAAAAAGTCTAAAAAAAACCCAAAAAAAGTCTGTCAGTCCGCCGCGTCACAGCTCATTAATCCCTACATATATGAGTTTCAAATTTTTAAAGTGGATGGAGTATATAGTCCCCGATTGGAATTAACGCAAATGCTAGGGAGGACGTGAGGGAGGGAAAAAAGAAAAATTTCAGTTTTCTGTATCTCTGACTAAAATTGTATATCATGCTGTCAAATATTTGACTTAAAAAATTTGACGAAAAATTGTGTCAAATTTTTTCAGTCAAAGCAGACCTTGTATATAGCAAAAGAAATAATGTGGCAAACACAAATTTGACGATTACACTATCTGACTGCATTTGCTAGCGAGAATAGTCAAATATTTGGCATAGTGGCCTACAGTGTAATATAGGCTTAACGCTAGGAATATCTAGGGATTGACACTAAGCATTGTTCCGTAATAAAAACTTAAACGGATTTGGAATAGATTTTGGATAACCTACAAGCAGTGTCTAGTCCAAAATTTTATTTTAATTTTGTATTGGATATACGACAAGGCTTCAAAATAAGACGTTAAACTTAAAACAAGCCACCATTTTATAAGACTTTCGCCTGGTCGAGTAATTTGATCTGTTTTCGTTGCTATATTTGTATATGGTATGAAATTACAGTGTTCAAAATATTAAATAGCAAAATAAATATAGGTTATCGTAAAACCACGTGTTTAATCGAATTTTGTATGGAACTTTCTTAAGGATCCATCTTATTAATATAGCAAATCTTTTTGGTTATTCTGAACATAGTTATCTTCAGCTTATAAAATTTCAGCTTTAGACCAACTCCCCTCGAGTTCATACCAATGCAAGCATAAATACTTCATTATTAAAAAATAATAAAGCAATTCTTAAGGACATTTCTGTGGTCACAGGGAATAACTTGGTAAGTCGAAAAATAGTAAAATGGGATAAGTGTACTGTGGTCATCTCCCAAGACTTACACGCACTGTGAAGAAGTTATTGTTATATGTTACTTGATCACTGAGATGTCAACAAATTTCATTTTTTCACAAAAAATTGATTAACAGGAATAGTTCAGTTGTAAAAATAGCAAAAAAGTGCTGCTCTGAATAGTTTCGTTTTTAGACCTACCTACTTATTCCCTGTGGCCACAGATTTGTAGGGCAGCTATTCCAATGACTGTATTTTGATTTTGACAGTTTTTAACTACTCGTATACTAAGAAGCGAATTATTATGACGGGTAAAATTTTAGATTCGACCTAGCAGCATTGCTCGTAATCGTTTAAGAAGTGTGTCGACGTGTTACAAGAAATTTTGTTATGAGACGAACCCGAATGTGTGGCAGATTTTACTCAATTTCAAACTTGACTTCACTTTTATTATCAAACTGATTCGTTTAAAATGATGACCTAGTAGCACGTTGATTTCATGAGGTAATGTACGATCCATGAAATAAATGCACAATTTTTTCAAGAACTTTTGTATGGCAGTTACACGAAGGTTAATGATTTCTACCATAATTGATCTTGTGGATACGAATTTTTTAGAAGTAAAAGTATCAAAATTTTAGTTTCTTAACAGAGTTTTTGCGCTGTTATGTGAACGAATTTTGAGTTGCCGGCATCACTGAATAAAAAATATGTTTTGGGGCAACTTTTAACAGATTTCAGGAGAAGTATAACGACTGCATGTATTATAGCAATTTTTGTTACTCTAACTTCTATAAAGGGTCAAAAATTCTAAGAGGAGCTTACGAAAAAAATGTTGACAAATGTAAACAAGTAAATTATATTTTTAATACTGAATATGGTATGTGCAACGATACGTCATTTTGAGTGGTCACTAAACTTTGCGTAAATTTCTCTAACCCAAAAAATAGGTATTACTAGACTGGCGTGGCTATCGTTGGAAAATCTGACAGAAAGGGCACTAAAAACTATGAAATCCCAACCATCTAGTTCAAAGTGTCAAAAAATGGTTTCAAAAATTTAAATTTCAAAATTTTTTTCTTTATTATTTTTTAATAATAAAGTATTGTGATCGACCTGAAATTTCCAAAAAATTTCCTACTCTGAAATTTTGCATTTTCACGTTTTAGGACTAGTAAACACCAAAAAAAGCAAAAAAAAAATGTCCGTCTGTCCGCCGTACGCCGTACACAAAATCGTTTGATGGCGCGTAGCTCCCAAACCCGTTGAGATATAATATTAGGTTAAAATGTTTATGGTGGGTAGTTTGTTTGAACCCCTACGACTGGTATCTTTTGAGGGGGTGGAGGAGGGAGATTTTTATATCTCAAAAACCGTACCAGATATGATCTTGAAATTTTTACAGGAGTTGAAGTCAGTAGACTTCTTGTAGGGAAAGAAATATTGGGGGTGTGAGTGTTGGGGTAATGGTGAAAGGGGGTAGAAAGGAAAACATTTTGATTTTTATTTCTCGAAAACCGTAATGAATGGAAAACTAAAAATTTTTGACTGTATAGAACTACTATAGAGACACTCTAGAAAAATAAAATTTTTGATAGGGGTAGCAAGGTACAAGGGTGAAGGAATAACCAGGAGGCAATTTGGAACGTTATTTTTTAGGTTGTCAATAGCATAGTAACCTACACCGCATCTCACCATTAAACACGTTTCGGACCCATAAAATAATAAAGTTGCGGCCAGACTGTTGGCAGATTTTGCTATAGTGCAATACCCATATAGGGTTCCCCAGCACTTACTACAGGAGGGACATTGCTTTAGCCAAGTGCTGCTGCCAAGCGTTGGGAGTCATTACTGGGCCAGCGTTTGCTAGCGAACTATTGTAGTTAGATACTAATACAATACTAGTAGGTAGGTAGGCATAATTCGTAAGGTAGGGAGTTCGAGAATGCATCGCAGGTCATTCGTCGCCAAAAATGTGTTCCTGCCGTATCGTTTTTTTTTTTTGGTATCAGGGTAAGCTAGGACGATTAATTTATATGACAAAATAATTAGTTAAAGTGGAAATAATTTCATTTTCTTGTAATAAGCGCGGAGAGTATAGGGACTGCCAGCACTGGCACCAGTATCGGTCGCCAACACTGGACCAGTATCGGTCGCCAACACTGGACCAATATCGGTCGCCAACACTGGACCAGTATCGGTCGCCAACATTGGGTCACTATACAACACCAGCACCGGGCCCAAGTTCAGCAGTGATTCAGCAATAGGCCAGTGCTGGTTGCCACTACCGCGCCATTCTAGGTATGCTGGCTGCCATTATTGGCCCAGTACTGGGCCTATTGTACGACCCTATATGGATATCCCCAATCGGTACTCTTCAATAAAATATCTACGATGTAATTCGCGTTTTTACAGTCGTTGCCTGAATCGATCTTAGTTTCCTTTTGAAGCTCCTACACTTACTCGTTTTTTTTAGAATAGGTGGTAAGATTACTCCAAGGAGTTTTCTTCTATATAGTGGTTTTTTTCTTTTAAATTTGTTGTAGGGATCCCGTTGAATATCTTATAATATCTCATCAGTTACCATAAAATCTATCTACGCCACTGTTACAATTTTTCACTTTATAGTAAATTCGGTCGCACCTCCTAACTTCACATCCTTCAATTCGAACAGGATCTCCTCATATCAATTAAATTCGGAAATTTGATAGACATATCTACAAATTTCTGATACCCCGAAAAGCCATAAATGGAGTCTACTTTCACTGAAATGTATAAATACAAAATTTTTTAAAACCTTCAAATCGAATGCAAAACATTTTAATTCAAAAACAATAAAATTCACATTAAAGTACTAATCCAGATTATTTAATTTTTTAGACCTTGAAAGTTGTTTGCGGCCCCTAAAAAACCACCATTACTTAATGCAACTTCTTCTAGACCATAGCTTTATTAATAGATTTCATTAGCTTTATTAGTAAATTTGACCTTTTTTTACATTAAGGAGATGATCTTAAAATGAAGGAATTTCGAAAAGATGTCAACTATTTTTAATTAAATTATTTGACATCTGCTAGCTAATTAATTCCGTATAAAAACGATTTCTTAAAAACAGTCAGAGGTTCATATGGAAGAATCATCAAAAATTGAGCAAAAAAATTTAATAAGCTAGTATACATATACCGAAAATCGAATCTTTAAAAGGTTTTCACCGATAGCCCCTTCGAGTGAGAATTAATCCGAAATGAGTGGAAATTTATCTTGGTCGAGTGATGGTGCATTTACACTCAACGTTTGAGGCGAACCTCTATCCACACCAAAAAATCACCGAATCGGATGGCTTGTGGAGTCGCAAGAGTCTAACATTCTTCAACTTTTTCTCCGATGCACTCTTCCATATGTGTACACACATATAATGAAATGCGGTACCACACAATTCGCAGCTCATCGTATTTCTGTCATTTCGCACTTATAGGTAAGTTGCGCCACAGAGGCATGTTGAGTGTAAATTGCTTTCAACACAGTAAAGAACACAGCCGACGAAAACTGGTTTGCAATGACCTGATGTAGGTAGAGGCTCGCCTCGAGGCGAGCCTCAAGGGTGAGTGTAAACGCACCATCAAGATTCAACACATCAGTTCGAGTGAAAGTTCGCTTTGGACTTCTAGTTAAATTGTTATTTAATTAATACGAATGGAATTTTTCATGGTGAGAAGCTACCATAGAAGCAAATTTTAATTGTTATTTAATTGTTTAAAAAAACAGGAAAGTTTTAAACCTTATATTTCAAGAAAATCTCAAATCCAATGACATAATTTTCGAGCGATACTGTGCATAACCATTGGACTACACCTGTCCCATTTTAAAACGCTTTCCTGATTTTTATCCTATTCACTCGAACAACGATTGTTTCCACAATCGTTAATTTCGTGCCAAATTTTTCAATCGAACAAAACAAAATTATTTATTTCCCTCACTTTGAAATAAATTCACTCTAAAAAAACAATTTACTAAATTTACTCATTCCTCGAGTAAAATTTTTTCATTAAAAAAATGGTTGAGATGAAGAATATCGAATTCAAACCTTTCGGGATGAGTGTTTTAGCGTCTTAAAATAACTTGGAGTTCTTTAGAGTTAATAAACAGAATTAAATGCAAATTCCGCTTTTACTTTATTATTTTTCTAATAATACAGTATCTATTTTTAGACGCTTTCCTAATTTCTTAAAGTGTCTACCCTACTTACTGGATCAACGATTATTTCCACATCTTCATTTAGGTGCAAATTGTTTCACTCAAACAAAACAAACCAATTGTATTCACTTACTTTGAACTCAATTCACTTAAAAAGAGCCTAAATTCACTCGTTCTTTGAATAAAATATTTTTCACTAAAGAATCCGCATGCGACCCTTTTAGGATGAATGTTTTAGCGTCTTCTAGCTACTTAAAGCCCCTTTAGAGGTAATAGACGAAATTAAATGCAAATTTCGCTCATACAGTTTCAAGTACAATATAATGCAAATTATTGTTATAATAAGAAAAGAAAAGGAAATTTTAGAAGTTTTCAAGTAGAGGGTGTTTTTATTGTTGCTCAGACTTTAAAACAAATTTCGTAGCAACTGATTTTACTGCTCCCTTCATTAAATTCTGAAGTGCTATCACTTCTAAAGTTCATCTTACTTGTCTGGTTTTGCTGTCACCTCATATTTCACTGATAAGGTAACAAAAGTGTCAAATTAAAAGGGCATTAAATGCAAAATTCAATGAAAGGGTATTTATTGCAATAGCAGGGCATTAAGCAATTGAATAAAGAGCGGTTTTCTGTGGCAAGAAGTAAGAATTAAAGGAAAATTTTAACAGTCTGTGAATGCAAGGGAGCGATGAAAGAACCATGGGAAAGGTGATACTTGAATATAAAGTCAGCAGTTTTGAAGGATGCTGTAGGGGATGGACGTGGTATCGTTCGTTGCCGAACATTTTACCATTTCACACCATTTAAAGCTGATGTTCATAAGCGCCGACAGCGAATGTTTAAGAGGTTACACAATAATTCTACCATAAAAAATTCGAAAAAATATTTTATTTAAAGATTAAACTGTTAAAACTATTAAAAACAATGTGCAACAATGGAAGAGGTATCCAACTGAAAGTATCTTAAACTGGCGTTGAAAAAATGTTGACAACTGAACTAGACCCTTTTTTGTGGTAAAATTGACCGAATGCGAAGAAGACTCTACTTTGTAGAAGACCAATAAAAAGTTGTTACAAAAAAAGTAATATAAAAATGTAAAAGAAATTTGTCCAATTTTTACTGAATAATCCCATTTCAGAGACTAATTACTTAAGAAATATTAAAAAGAAGTGATTTTAGATGCCAATTAAATTTAAAAGAATAAATTTCAGAATGAAAAGCTACTTCAATATCGAACACTACCTAATAACTGATAGCTCTGAATACAAATATCCTTTCAAGCGTCTAGAATTTCCTTGAAATTGTGACAAAATATTAGCTACAAGCTTCCGGCTTATTAATCATCTTTTAGTCATTATACATTTTGCGATGATGGTATAATTGCTTCTTGAGATTCTTTCGAGCGACTGCAAAATATCGACTTGTGGTTAATAAAATATGAAATTTAAACTTTCTTATATTCTTTCAGGCCAAGATACTCGTTAAGACAACGAGCTTATGGATTCATGTTTTTACGTAATTCGTACCCAGTTAATCCTTCTTTCCTCGAAGGGTGAAGTTCATATTATAATCTTTTACTTGTTTTTTTTTTTGTGTTTTTACAAGGTTACTACCTTCTGTGCTTTAAGGGCATGTTTTAACTGCACTTTAATCTCTGTCACTCCATAATTCCCAACCCTTTCAACATATCGAGTATCTAAAGAGGATTGTTGGAGTAACTACATAAATATCTTAGCTGCACCTGATAAAGGCACTGAAACAAGGTGGCTTTAGAAGAAGAAAAATCTAGAAATCACAAAATCCAGTAAATTAAAAGTCAGAAAGACGAAATCCAGAAAGACAAAACCCAGTAAAATGAAATTCAGTAGAGACACCAGGCATGCCAGGAATAAAAATACTAGCCGTATGTATTTATTGACAAATAAAGTTTAAAATCGAACAAGGTAAAAGGTACGAAGACCACGTAAAAAACCTGAAAGTCAAAATCCAGACAGAATAAAAATCCCCAATAAATATATTGAGGTGTCAAATTTTAACCAATCCTGAATCTTTCCTTTTTGTTCTGTATTTTTCAATATTCTCTCTTAGAAGAATTTCGAATTTCTGGATTTGGTGCTTTTCGATTTTTCAATTTTTTGATTTTTAAATTTTTGTTTTCTCTGAATTTTGACATTCAGAATTTTTTTCGAAACCTCGGTTTTTTGTTTTTTTTTAGAACACTTAAACTTAATCTAGTATTACACTGTTGGACTAAGTGGTCAAATTGCAGTAATAAGCATTGCGAAAAACGAATTCAAATTAATCTCACAGTATCCACTCGGTCAAATTCGCTTTTTCGCATTGCTTATTACTGCAATTTGACCGTTTGGTTAAACAGTGTAATACTAGCTTAAGTCTTCAAAACTAAAAAAAAGACAAAATACTAAAATTAAAAACCCATAAAGAAAAAACCCAAAACTTTTAAAAATTCAGAAAGACAAAAATTTAGAAATTTCAAAATTCTAAACATTAAAAGTTTTTCAGTTTTCTGTTGTCCAAAATGGATTTTGACTTTCCGAATTTTGTCATGATCTCGGTTTCTTTTTTTTCCAGACCACTGGAACTGGACCTAGAAAGACTAAATCCAGATGGACAAAATTAAGAAATTCAAAATCCAAAAATTCAAAAAGCCAGAAATGGAAAAAACTCAAAAATTTTAAAATTTAGGAAGAGAAATAATAAAAATTATATTAATTAAAAATGCCGAGAAAGCCGGACAGCAATGTGCTCTTGTTTAAAAAAAAATATTCTATTAATCAGTAAATACCGTTTTTAATAGAAATTTATATGGATTTATTTAAAAATTAAAATTCATACCGACTTGTAGATTCTTAATCAAAATAGGCAGAAAATAAGTCTGCATTTTTGAAGGACTACCATGAATAAAAATGGCGTTGCACCGTGGCACAGGCTATTGAATTCGTTTGCCTTTAAATTTCACCTGAATTTATTTTTTGATCAAAAGTACGTTGTCAAAATGAAAGTGAGCAAAATTCATGCCGAAGAAAGACAGAAATTTAAGACAGCAATCAAAGCGAAAAAAAAGCTTGATGCTATACTGGGTGTGTTTTTTGCGCACTTATCCACATTAGAGTTGTGCAAAAAATATAAATTGAAAACACCAAGAACATTTCTGTTTTTAGACGTGTTTATTTGCGTCATTCATTCAGAGTAGCAGGCCTTAAAAGTAGACTTGAAAATTTCCATATAAAACAACAAAAACACTACTGTTTGTGATTTTATATGACTTTTTTCCGTACCCTTCATAAAGGTGCTCTTACACGAGCGATTAAAATTGCTCAATTTGCAGCAATATTCGTCAATTTTGACGTCACGAAAATATGAAGCAACAATAGCAACAGGCGATGTGGATCAACTTTTCATCAACTCGTTGCTGAATTGTGGTGAGCGATATTGACCAATATCTAGCAATTCGACAATAAGGGTTTACACGAGCAATTCAGTCTATGAACAACACGAAAGCAAACTTGAGAAACAAATCTAAAACTTCAAAGAAAACTTGAATTCCAAGCCACTATAACACGAAACTTGACCAATAAATGCAAAACTCAAAACAAAACTTGACAATTAAATCACCGAACGAAGACAATTGCTCGGCATTTCCCAAGTTAATACAGCAACTACAAGGCGAGCAATATCACCAATCTGTAAAAACATCGCCACATAGTCGAAATATTGCCGCAACTAGCATGATATTGCCCAATATTGCTCCATTAATCGCTCCACTAGTTTTGGCAATAGTCGTCGGGCAATCAATTGCTTGAAAAATTGCTAGTGTAAGAGCACCTTTACAGCGTTTTTTGAACATATTTCGCCCCTGTAAGTTCACCAGGGCAACAATTTGCAAAAATTGCTGCAAAACAGCCATTGGCAAAAAGTCACAAAAAATCACAAAAACAGCAGCGTTTCCATTGTCTTTCTGGATTTATTATAGTTCACCAGTATTTTCTAGAAAATGTTCTTCTAGATTTTTAAATTTCCGGATTTGGTCTGTCTGAGTTTAATCTTTCGTGATCATGTGTGCGAATTTCAAATATTAATTTCCCCCATGCGGATATTGGATTTTGATGTAAATAGGATGATTTATACATGCGTGTTTATTTCCGAATTTTTCATTCCTTTCGTAGCTCCTTTCAACTACGCTTGAAACGCTTGACTAATCGAAACGGAAATACCTTTCAACATTTTTAAACTATCAACGTAATAAATCGAATAGGTACAAAATCTAATTAATTTCTGGACGTGTTTAGAAAAGACAAATGTTTCAGATGTTTCAGAAGAGCCAAAGATTCTTCGACTCTATCATCACTTGCGGACCCCAAGAATTTTCCGAATCGATGAGAAAATCAGTTCTATTTTCGGAAAAAAAATTACTCCATATATTGCCAGAGGTGTTCTTACTATAGAAAACACTGTTTCGTGTTATTGTGCAGTGCAATGCATAGCATACATATTTCCGGGTCCATGTGTTCTCACATGTTAACCATATTTTATCGAAGATACCGCACACAAAGTTCCCACATAAGAAACCCATTCAATTTATCTCGAGATTGTTTTCGTAACCGGAAATTGTGATTTGAAATTCTTCAATAGTTCAATAGGGTAGCTTTGTTCTTAGACTTATTACCCACAGAAGTGACACTTTGAATCTTGTTTCTGGCTCAGATCCAAAAGACTTTTGAGGACAAGCTAAGACGAACTTTTGTTTATTGTCGAATCTCGTCAAGAATTTCTTTCCTGAAACGAGTCGTCGCTAAACTGAAAACTGTTTCGACTTTCTTTATCGCTACCGGTAGCTCGTAATATTACCTGACATTTTACATAGTACGACAAAGCTATTGTTTTAATAGTATCTCATGTCCGTAAGCTATTAAAGGTTACAAGCAAGTAACATAACAACACTTTATACGGTCAGCAAAAATGAAACGTAGTTAGCTAATTTAAATTCCGCCGGCATCAAGAGCTTCGAAGGCACCTCGAAGACCGCTATAATAAACGTCTAGTAAAATTACAGTATGCACAGCACATCGACAAATTGCTTTTATGAACAAGTCACCAAATTGTCCCACGAATTCAGTACAATGCTCTGAGTTCTGCTAGCGGTTTTCAACTTTCAACGTTGAGAAGTAGCACCCAATAGGAACTGTAATGATTACAGCATCGATTCCGTATTGCATATTTATTTGTAAGTCCTTCCTGTTCCTTTCTTCAGTACATCATCGAGCATTTTTACTTGGGGACGTGCTAGGCTCGAAGGTATATAACTATTCTTGGTTTGGATAAGTACTTTCTCTTCGTATTACCAGTAAGCACCTAGTTCATGCCTAACAAAACATACAAAGAACGAGTTGGATATGAATCGAACAAGTCACCAAATTGTTTCACGAATTCAGTACAATGCTCTGAGTTCTGCCAGCGGTTTTCAACTTTCAACGCTGAAAGGTAGCACCCAATAGGAACTGTAATGATTACAGCATCGATTCCGTATTGCACATTTATTTGTAAGTCCTTTCTATTCCTTTCTTTAGTACATCATCGAGCTTTTTTACTTGGGGATGTAGGCTGGAAGGTATATACCTACTAGGGTGGAAGCTATATAACTATTCTTGTTGTAGGTAAGTACTTACTCTTCGTATTACCAGTAACACCTAGTTCATGCCTAATAAAACATACAAGGCACGAATTGGAATTGAATCGATGAACATCAGATTTAAAGCTTATTGAACTATTCACAAGGCCATGTTTGTCGGCTTGTGAATCTTATGGAAAGAAACATCCGAAGCCGCAGTAGCTCATTACTTTATACATTACCAAAGAAGCGCTAAGACTTCACTATTTCGCCAAGGAAATCGTGACTTCATGCACGTTCATTGCATTGTCCGGAAAGTAGTTCAATTTAAGCACTGAACTAAGTGCCTCTTAAAGTTCCTACTGGGCAATAGGTCGAGGGAATTCTTCTTGGCCCATTTCTCAAGCGAACAATTTCCATCCAGCTAAATGGAAAATATTAGATATTATTTTTTTAATAAAAATATTTTATAAAAATAGAATTCACATGTGGGTGAAGGGTAATCGTTTCGGCTTAGCTAGCCAAGGTTCGATTTATCCTATCACTTCGTTGTGAGCTAGCTGTTTGCTAGATTTGTTTTATACGAAATTAAAACGAACGCTTGACTCTTCGCTGGATGTTTTTGCGACTACATGTAAAATAAAATTCAAACTAAATTGCTAGGTGACTTTTTACATAAATCACACTTACCTCGTTCCACTTACTTGACAAACATTATTAAAGTGGCAAAGTCACTACCAATTTTTGCAAGCGAATTTTCATGTTTAAGAAACGAAAGGTTTCTTTTCGCTTAAAAGTCGAGGTAATTTTTTTTTATTACTCACGTTATGTAAGTACGTGCTTGTGAAGTTTTCAATTTGTTAGGCGCCTAATTCTTTGTGCTATTCGTACTTAAGGCGGTGCAAACAAATAGTAAAATGAGTTACCTCCTTCTTGGTTTGACTGAAAAAGACAGCTCTACTACTCATACTACTGGCTTATAATAATCCTTCCTCCTCCGGAGTAACCTGGTAAATCTACTATCTTAAACAAAAAACTATAACATTAGCAGAAACATCAGAAACTGCTATTTTAAGAATCTAACGAATCTTGGCCTTTCAAAAGGTGGGTGCCTTACTCATGTGTCGACCAAAAATCAAAAAGAGTTGTTGCATCTAACTATTTTGGATTATTTGACGAACAACTTAAACTTACTACTGTCCTTAACTTCGCCAGCTGTTTTAAAATCAGTCAAGCTAAGCAAAGACACCAACCAAAATTTCATTGGGACAGGAATTTGCTTTGCCTGACGAACCAAACTATTCATATACGATTTAAGGTTGGTACTAGGTTTGTGTAGTTCGCGAACGAACTAGTTCGGATGAGCGTTCCCATAACTGAAATTAACGAACTACTTCGTAGTCAGTCCCGCTCCTAGTTCGTTTGTATTCATTCATTGCCGTTTATAAGTCAGTGGTGCAATATTGTAGACTGACGACCTTTTTTCACCACCACATTCTACTAGAATAACGACTACGAGTCGTTCCCAAACTTCACTGCCTTTCTCATTACTGAACTTCCGCGAACTAGTGAACTAAAAGAACGAACTAGTTCGCGACGGATCGGGAACCGGAAATAATCGCTCACTATGGTGAACTAAAATGCGCAAGCCTAGTTGGTACATGATTGGAAATACAAAAACACAGAGAACAAAATACAAAAACTTAAAAATTCA
The DNA here is from genome assembly GCA_951812415.1 of Beris morrisii. Classification (NCBI taxonomy): domain Eukaryota; kingdom Metazoa; phylum Arthropoda; class Insecta; order Diptera; family Stratiomyidae; genus Beris; species Beris morrisii. The sequence continues at coordinate 101,232,588 of OX638313.1, read as the reverse complement.
AAAATCTGGAGTCAGGTAGAAATGCCGAAAAACAAAATCAAAACAGCACAAAATTCAGAAAATTTGTAAAATCAAAAATCCATAGAAAACAAGGTACTTTAAATATACGTATGAAAAGTTACAAATTCTTTGTGTTAAAACAGATTTAAAGGAATTTTCAGAAATTCTAAAACTCATAAATTTTACGTTAGAAAGAATAGAATTTTAACACTAAAAACATTTAAAAAAGACTCTTTAAGGCAATTAAATTCTCGATACGCCGAAGGATTGGGAATTTTTTTTACCACTTATCAAACCCCATAACATTTTTCGGCACTTGCTGTTCGGCCAATACTGCAAATTTTTAATTACAAAAAAATTGAGTTCTAAAAATCGCCAAAAAGAATGTCATCGAACTAACCTGGACTGTAACGAATTAATACCTATTTTCAGTACTGAATATCGTCGGAAAGAAACCCAAATTTTAATAAATTCAGAAATTTTATCTTTTTCTGTTGAGCAATTTTTTTTATTAATAGTGTATCGAAATTGATTCAGTACTTACAAGACAGTTCTGAAGCAATTTCGTATTTCGGTTCCGGAGTAGCATTGTTAAAAGTAATACTAATTATTTGCGAGTTTAGTACTGCTTGAGGACAGAATGAGTCCTGGAAGTCGGGGCATTTTCGAAATAATAATTTTAATTAAGTGCTATTGTAAAGTTAAATATCTTAGAAGTAATTTAATCATCAAAACATTGATTCTAGAACTCCAAGGTGTGAAAACAGAATAGTTATGATCGGACGTTGTTTTTACTTCTTTAAAAAGAGATCACACATCTGATCGAAGGAGAAAAAACAATTATTGCTTGTCCGATTTTCTAAATTAGATAATTTTCTAAATTAAATAATTTAGAAAATCGGACAAACGAGAAGTTTTTGTTTTCTGAACTATGGAAAATTGGATATTCTTAAATTTTGCGAATTCTTAAAGTCAAAACTGCATCAGCACTAGTTAAAATGAAAAGTATGCAAATACTGGGTGGCGCTAAATGACACCACAATTTTTTTTGAGTATTTTGTAAAGAAGACTTGGGGAATTTTAAATGGAGCATTACCCAATCGAACAACGAGCCCAAATACACTCAAGTGTACTGTTTGGTGCGTTGTATCGTCCAAAAGGATCATTGGCCCATATTTCTTTGAAAATGAAGACAGTGTCGCCGTTTCCATCTGTGGTGGTCAATATCGGACAATGTTGGAAAATTTTTTAAGGCCAGTTTTGGGAAACCATCCACAATTATGGTTCCAACAGGATGGAGCCACAGCGCATACAGCAATGTCTCTGTTAAGGGATATCTTTGGCGAACGCATTATTTGAAGTGATTTCAATTGGCCTCCTCGTTCACCGGATTTAACCGCTGCTGACTGTTTCCTTTGGGGATATTTGAAGGAAAGAGTGTACGTTAATAAGCCAAGAACCATCCTGCAATTAAAAACAACATTTGTGATGAAATCTTGGCCAGAACACCTGAAATTTTGCGAAAAGTTATGGAAAATGTGTTGGAAAGAGCACGAAAATGCGAAGTAGAAAAGGGGCATCACTTACAAGATATAATTTTTCATAATTAAACCAAAAGAATTCCCCATTAATATACTGTATTTAAAAAAAAATTTATAATAATTATCGCTTAAATAAAAAAGTTATAAGGAATTCAACTGGGTGGTGTCACTTCGCGATACCCTGTATAAGTGGAATTTTTTTTCCTGAGAAATAAAATTAATTTTTCTAATTCATTCTTCTAAAACAAACATTCACTACTTTGTGGGAAATTTTATTTATACAGTACTAAATTTCAGTACAGGTGGAGTACCGACATTCACTGTTCTTTCACTTTCTGATAAAAGTAATCAGTACCGGAAATATTCTGATTGAGCACTGTATGTTTAATTATTGTAAGGTGAAAAGAGTTCCGTTTGAATTCCGATGCACTACCGATGTGCTATTCAGAAAAGTCTAACAATTTTTTTAGTGAAATGAAAATAGAGTAATTGACTCAAATATTTTTGATAGAGTTTGAAATTATTTTCATTATTTATAATATAAATGCAGAAACTTCTGCAAAAGTCCCGAAAGTTAAAATGACAAAAAATTGAGTAGTACACGAAATTTTGAAATTGTTTCTATATTTCTGCATTTTGTTTTTTAGGTTTTTAGATTTTTCGAAATCTTAGGTTTTTGATTTTCTGAAAATATAAATTTTTAGATTTTCCCAATTTTTTTGAATTCGTTGACTCTGGATTTTAACTTCCAGGGTTTGTTCTGATCCTGATTTTGACAGATTTTGACAATTCTTTTGTATTTAGTGCCAAAACTGAGGGTTTCGGTCTGCTAAGTTATCGCAAGTGTTCAAACAGTTTCTAGATGTGCCTCATGAGCAGTCATAAGTCAAATAAAATTACAATACAATTAGAATTTTTCCAAGCGGCCGTCATTCACGAAAATCTTTCTCCAGTTGGGCTAAAGTTCAAGTCGAGACCTGACATATTCGATAAAGTTACACAAACCATTTCATTATCTTTTCGTGTCATCTGTTGCCCATGTTTTATTTTTAATCGAACTTTTTTGGCCCGTCGAGCCTTATTTGACCTATCGATCTATGAAAGCCGGAGAACATGAGCGAAAATTGTATAATTCACGAGAATTACGAAATGATTGTGCCACATTTTATTGGAAAACATATTTTTCTTAAATTTTCGAATTAGGGAAAAACAGGTCGAGGCAAGTGTCCACTCTAAGGACATCTTTGGAATCATGCCAATTTGTGAAGCAACATCGGCCTCGGTCTTAAGCGTTGGACATCTAATCGAGGACTATCATGTATGGATGAAGCTTCAGTCTTCTGAATCAAACATAATTAGGACTTTGTTTATTATGAAAATAATTGAATCCATTTCTACGTCGATTTGTCAGAAAAATTGCAATTTATTTTCCTGAATACTTGGAAGCAAACAACATGTCTCTGAAAAGGCAGCCAACAGGTGCCGTTCCTTTTTTTTAACGTGGTCAACACAACCATTTACCTTTAGGGATACCCACATGTAGTTTCATATCCTGATATCAAGCAAAAAAAAAATTGAACAAACTTCCGCTCAATAGGGTTCATATGTCGCAGGGTGACGACCCTTAGACTGCGGCACATCTGCAATATGAGACGGCCATAAAGAACGCCTAGAACAGACTAATTTTCTTTTTTTACCCCGTGATTGGTGGCTATTTTCACTTGTGTAATACTAGACATCGGAAAATGTGTTGCTCGTAAAAATCTTGGTATTTAAGGAAACGGCCTATCACAAAGACTCTACTGTCGTTCTTGTCGGGCTAGTCTTACAGATCCGACTCCATAAGTTAACGAACTCTGCTCCAGATCCAATCTAAATAAATAAATGCTTCTGATTTTCCAACAATCTATGGAAGGCCTTAGCTCGATTTTCTTCCATCTATTAGTCATGGATCTAAGGGCATCTCTTTTGATGGTTCCGTCTAATTGACGTCGGAAAATCCACTATCTCAAATACCTCGTCTATCGGTCAACTCAACTTCATAGAGGCCATTCTTTCAGACTCGGGACTAGCCAGACATCGGCCAATTAAATAATAAACGAATCTCATTACTGGACATGCTTCACCCTTTTTTGTAATTTTTGTAATTTTTAATTCAACAGATCATACACATCGCGGGTGCTTCGATTAAACTACATTAAGATCAATCTAGCGTATGACGGAGCACGCACAATGAACAAAAATATGCCGGCACTAAACAAGAAGAAAGCCGGCATCTTCACTTACGCATTGTTCACTTATTGGAGATGGGGCTAAGTTTAGCCCAAGCAATAGGGGGGCCCTCTATTCTTTTAGAATAACTCTGACGGTTAGTTTAATCTGAAACCGATGACACACTAAAGACTATATGCCAGATAAATTGCCTCGTCGGAATAAAAATAACGACAATTGCTCGAATATGAATCACATTGCTTTAGTACAGGCATTAGGCGTATACGTTCTATGTAAATATTTACAGAATTCTAACAAGACTTAAACTAACGGAATACTGTGTTTAGAATAATAAACAAAACGAATACTTAATTAGAATATTCGCATTTTTCGCAATATTTACATTCGACTCTCGTGTGTATACCCTTGTTCTTAATGTTGCTCTGATTGTAAATTGCGGAAAATAAGCCTGAACAATTTACGCAATATTTTGCCGGATTGAATTGATGGGTACTAGCAAACAAATTTACGATTCGATCGTAAAACTTACGAGTATTTAGATAGAGTATAGTAAAGTATGTTTATGGTACATGTCCTGATATTCCTGGAATTATTTTTCCTTGACACATGGGTAGATATTCGAGCTAATAAATCACGTTTTGCATCCGCTAATAGCGTAAAGCACTGTAACAAAACATTGCAACTGTTACTTTATTCGAGTAGTACACAACTATTCCAATTCTATCATTTGAATACTTTACTCGAGTACTCAACTACATTAAGGCCCGCTCCTACGATGTTCAGTTAAGTACTAACTGGAACCTTAACTGACAGATTTTCATCCAAAACTTCCACTTAAAGATCCGGTTAGAGTTTAACTAACGATCATAATAATGGCGCTTACAATTCAATCATTTCGTTACTTTTTTCGATTACTTCAGTACTTTTGTCTTTCAATCGTGTGTTGTTGCTTTTCTCGAGTACTGAGTTACATATCGTTTCGGTACTCTATTCGAGTACTCAGCTACTGTCGCAATTATTTCGTTACCTTTCTTGAGTACTGACCTCTTCAAATCCACAGTTTCGTTACTTTACTCAAGTACTCGCCCAGACCCGGTGAGAGAATATGATTGGGGGAATTATTGTTTTTTAGGTGGGCATACCTAAAACTTACTCAGTATATAAAATAGTAATCCCCCGTACAACATAAAGAAGTACTAAAAAACAGTACTGCAAACCGGAACCAGAATTGAAAGCTGCGATAGCAGTCAGATAAATGAAAGAAGAACTTAACATGAATTTCGAATAATAAATTTTTTTGAAGGGAGTTCAGAGGATTAGCAAAATGGCATTATAAATTCCAGTACTGTACCAGTACTGTACAGATTCTAGAAGAAGATTTTTATTTCTGCTTTTCTTAATTGCAGTTTTATCACAGTTTTCTTCTCAATTTTCACACTTGTTGTGCTCCAGTTCCTATTAGGATTTTTTTTCAAACTCAAATGTCATCTTGTCGTTCGAATTTAATTCGTCTTGGAATTTTCAGAATGTCTTAGAAAATGGCATAGTGTGGATACTTTGAAACTTTTTCTTTACCAGTACTGCATCGGTACTGTATAACAGTCTAATAATATTTGCTTTTTGAGTCTAATAAATTAACTGCATCAAAATATGCCAGGTGCTAGGTTACTCTCGATGGTAGAGTTCAGCAATAAGAATTCCAAATTCAGAGTTCGAGCGACAATATAAATACATAAAAATAGAAATATGGGGGACAAGACACGGTGATGTCAATACAAAATAGTATTCAATAGTGAGTATTCAATGGTTGGTTTTTATTTTCAAAATTAAATTTTGATTGTCAGTACTGTTGCAATAACAGAATCGAGTACTTAAGCGGAATTGTATTCAGGCTGAAATGCTGAACTCATACGACTATGCTATATCGATTACAAACTTTGCGGAGTTGTAGTACTTCGTCGGCATTGGGATCCTCAAGATAGTTACTAACGGGGTCCCAATTGAATTACTATTTAATGAACTTGTGAGTAATAGAAATATTCCGATACGATACGAAACTCAGCGAAGAATGAATTTTGACGAACAAAAGAGTTCCAATGTGTTTTATTCGGACTACAGATCATGAATTTGGGAAATTTCAAATCGCTTCCAGGGTTCGTGACAACTGATTAAAGTAATGTGCGATTCTAGCGATGAAAAATAACTTTTCGTGTATAAAATTCCTGCAATGGACTGGGGGAGGAAGATTAACCCCCGAATTCCACCATTACACCCGCTATATTCCCCGAAAACTTTAGAAATTTCATTATATTGTTACTTTCTTCGAGTACTCAACTATCCTATCTAGCGATCAATGAACGATTTTATGAATATGCTGTGATTACTCTACTCATTAAATTGAGTACGCCATATCGAATCTGATTCTTTTGTACCGAATACTCAACTTTTGGAATTTTTCTCTTTCACAAAATTAGTCAAATCAATTCGCTGCTTAACGAGAATGGAATTTTTTGATGATAAATAGGAGCGAAATTCAGAATATGTGGCAAACATTTGCCAGCTAATTTTGAATGATGAGTACACATTTCTAGGATGGCATTCATCATCCAATTGTTACAGTTTAGGCAAATCTATATGATTTCTTTGTCAAACTTTGGGATACTAAACTAACCTAAATTTGGGATGTGATTAAATTCGGGATGCAGTAAAAATTATTACGCGATTTTCACACTAAGCAATCTAAATTTTAAAACACTTGTTCTTATGTGATTTTTAGCTTCACGCTATTCTCCAGTCAACTCTTATCAATTATATTTTTAGGGTGTGTTGTGTCAAAGATCTTTAAGTAGAAGAGCGGTGCCCTGGTGGACAAATAAACTCGCGAAATTGGGATCCGAGACTAGGAGACTCTGGAGCTGCGCAAGGGCGACCGGAAACTGGGACTCCTACTCTAGCTACCTAGCGAATTACAATAGGGAGCTCAGAATTGCGAAGAGAAGCTCGTGGAAGAAGTTCTGTGAAGAGATAAATGATCTTCACAGTAGCGCAAAAATTCACCGATGGCAACTTCACTGGGTCAGGAAAAGAGACACTGGAGCTATTAGCCCAAACTCACTTTCCTGGCTCGGTGGAGATTAATGACACAATTTCCTTCTCCAACTCTGAGGCTCTTACCCGACCAATACCAGAGAATTGGAGAATAGCGACGAAGATCTTCACACCAAATAAAATAAGATGGGCAGTAAACTCCTTTGAGCCATATAAGGCACCAGGAGAAGGTAGTGTCCACCCTTTCTTCCTACAGAAAGGATTAACCCATCTGCTTCTGCATCTCGCTTCTTACAAAGATGTTTAGAGCAAGCCACGTCTCGGGCTATATTCCAAAACGATGGACTATGATTAGGTTGATATACATACCTAAAGTGGGAAGAAGACAGACCAAGTGACAAAGCAAAATCATACCGTCCAATCAGTCTATCTTCTTTTCTATTGAAAACAATGGAAAAAATCTTGGACAGGCATATTAGAGACGCACCACTAGCGGTGAATCCATTGCACATTAATCAATTTGCCTATCAGCCAGAAAAATCTATCCAAAGAGGACCGAAAAGAGGTTGCGGTTGGTGGGTTTCTGGATGTAGTGGGAGCCTTTGATAACACCTCCTACCCAATCCATTTACAATTCCATCCAAGAGCAGGGCATAGATGCCAACACCTGCAGTTGGATAAGGTTCATGCTGGCAAAACGAGTTATAACGTCCTCACTAGCAAATGAAACACTTACAATCACGGCTTCAAAAGGTTGCCCGCAGGGAGGGATGCTATCACCATCACGGTGGTCAATTGCGTTCGATAAATTACTAACCAGACTCAGCATAGTATAGATGTCATAGGCTACACCGACGACATAACCATCCTACTACGAGGCAAATTTGAAGACACCATCTCAAACATATTGCAGAGAGAACTAGACATGGTAGCACTCTGGTGCACAGAAACTGGTTTAAACGTCAACCCAAAAAGACGACTATTGTGGCCTTCACGAATAGGAAGAACTGGTGCAAAATTCCAAATGCCCAATGCTAATATCTGGGGGTAACCTTAGATTCTAAGATGGACTGGAATTCGCACATTAAACGCACTATTGAGAAAGCTAGGATCTCTCTTTGGACCTGCAGAAGCCTTCTTGGTGTAAACTTGGGGTTTAAAACCCAATATTGCTTACTGGATGTATACGGCAATAGTCAGACCAGTGATCACTTATACGTCATCTGTATGCTGGCGCAAAACCTTACAGATAACTGCACAGACCCAGCTAAGCAAACTCCAAAGGTTGGCCTGTACAACTATCTCTGGGGAAATGCGAACCACTCCTACTGCTTCACTTGAGGTGATTCTAAATCTTTCACCTTTACACCTGTATGTACAAAAAGAAGCTAGGCTACCGACTTCTAACTTCTGAGGATACGGAAGCAAAGAACATAGTCTCCACAGACCTTGTGAGAGAGCTTGAGAGCGACCCTATTCTCGGCATTCCGATTTTGGATAATATCATACCAAGATACAACTTTGAAATATCATTCAAAGTAGTGTTCCTACCCCGAAAGGACTTGGAAACATATATGCCTGCATTTGAAAAGAGAGCACTTATCTGGCACACAGATGGCTCTAAGACAAATGAGGGTGTTGGAGCTGGGGTATATGGTCACAGACATATATGCCAGCCTCGACAAGTCAAATACGATCTTCCAAGCAGAAGAGGATACAAGAGTCATAAGATCTACATTCTCTCTGACAGCAGAGCAGCATTACTTGCTCTACAAGCATTTTGCTTTAGTTCCCACTTAGTGTGGAATTGCTTACAAGAACTAAAGAAACAAGCGAACTCAAATACAGTCATACTGGTATGGGTTCCTGGACATAGTGATATTATAGGCAATGAGTCTGCGCACCAGTTTACGAAAAAAGGAGCTGACTTAAAATCCACAGAACCAGTGCCTTTCTGTGGAATGCCAACAGTTGCGGCAAAATAAAGACTGTTGGACTGGATTAACGTCCAAGCTGACCTCCACTGGACAGGGATGGTGGGGTGAAGACAGTCCAAATTGTTCTTGGAAGGGCACTCCAAGAAACGAAGCTCCGACTTGCTGAAATTGAGCCGGAATCAGGTTCGGCGCTTGATCGCGCTAATTACAGGATACTGTAAGCTTAAAAAGCATCTGCATACGGTTGGACTGGTTTCAGACGATATTTGCAGATTGTGTGAAGAAGAAGTGGAAACTGCAGAGCACGTTTAATGCCATTGCGAAGAACTCGCACACAGAAGATTTAGACTTCTAGAACATTACTTCCTAACACCATTGGAACTCATGTCTAACTCACTCAAGAGCACATTAAAATTAATTGATATAACAGTCCTGAGTGAGTTATAATAAGGGAGGATAATAATAATAGGCCTACTGAGGCCGCAGTGAATCGGGAATTTTAGACCGTCCTCCACCATCTACAATCTACAAGTAGAAGAAGAAAATTTTCGTTTTATAGTACAGTATAAAATTTTATTAAAGCGAAAAATAAGAAGCTAAAGAAGTGCCACCTCCTTCCTTAAGCATAGTCCAACCAGTGGCGGCTCGTGCCTTTCTTAGCAGAAGAGGCTGAATTGGAATATTAAAACACGACTTTGTCGAACGAAAACTATATGAGTTAAGTCGTCGGTTTACTACGGAATGTCATTAAGTAACATTTCCAAAACAAAAAATTCGTAGTAACTTGATGACTTTTTCCTCTGGAAAATGGTGAGGCTCAGCCACACTAGCCTCATGTGGCGAGCCGCCACTGAGTCCAACGATAAAAATATCACCGCTGAAATGGTTTCACCTAGTGTTTAACTTTAAATATAAAAGGATTCTTGATGTATACGTGATTTTTTGTACCAGATTCCCACTTTTTTGTACAATTGTTGAGATAAAATTTAACTTTCTAGTATAAGCCAATAGATGAAATGAGTTTCAGCTCAAACGTTTTCTTCATCCTTTCCATCGTATGAACTACCATATGAAACTATCGTCTTAATAAGTTTATTTTGGTGCCAATAGTGCTGCATGGTGGACATGTTCCCCCAAAGCCAAAACCACTGCTTACAAAAATTTGGCTTTTTAGCGCAGAAAGTTCTTTATACGAAAATCGAGCCTAGTCTTCTGCTGGCAACACTCCAACTGCTTGTTTGGCAAGAAAAAGGAGTAGATTCTCCATTATTCGAAGGATTAAATTCTCGTTGTTCAGAACTTGTGACACCATCCCAAATAAATATTCTGCGCCATAGAATATATATATATACAAATTCAAAGTTTCATCTTTCAAGTGTAAACCGTTCCTGAAAAATGAAAATTTAATTTATGATTTGTGGGCTAGACCCATTCTATCTATTGATCTGGTTTATACCCAGCATATAGGCCGCGGCCTATACCTCGACCTATATTAGTTAAGATACGTGCTGTAAACACTTTTTAGGCGACCTGACCTAGTGTCAGGCCGGGGCTCGTTTCCTGACCTAAAATAGGTCCTTTGATTTGTGGGTGTAAACGCGTGATTTGCTCTAAATGTTTTTTTTTAATACATAAACGATATGAAAATGGTACAACAATTTCTCAAGACATGTGTGGAATGAGTTCTGACATAAGATACCACTGCTGATATTTAATAAAAGTCCCTGAATTTATTGACAAAATATTTTGACGGACTAAAACGACCCAGCCTAATTTTAGGCCTCAATCGATGTAAACAAACAGTTGGCGATTGAACTACTTTTGGTCACGATATAGGTCAGTCCGCGATCAATTTGCTGGGTGTAAACTAGCTCATTGTAAAAATTTCACGATCACAATTCTCTAATTTTCTGTACAACACAAAATTTCTTAATTGTAAAAATTTCGTATTTCAAAACTATCAGAGGAAAATAAATGGTTTTTTTTTAAAAAAAAACTGTACAAACTCGGTGATGACAGCATGTGAAATTGTTTATAATTGTCGATAATTTTAGCTGCTGAATTCTATGGCGTATTACATCATAAAAATTTGCAATATGGACGGCCGGCAATTTGGAAAGGTTGCTTCCATTAAATCCGCGCTGTAAACACCATATTTTATGGGCCTTACAAATCGAATTTTAGCGCTCTAATTTCGAAAATACTGCATGAAACTAATTCGCGTACAACTATACAAAAGTTTTTGATCGGAAAACCCCGACTTTCATCAAAACTTTTCTCCCAGATATTTCAGAAAGTTTTCCGTCCTTTTTTGTAAGGTGAGCTAAGGCATACGAATTTTCCTCATAAAGGGTATTTTCTTTGGAAAAGCTGTTATCAAGACACAATTTGTGTTTGTCCCTTCACGTTTTATCTCTACCTGAAAAACTTGAAACATATACGCATTTACCTGATGTAGGTAGGTAAACATCAGAGATGTACTCATGTGGAGTAGATAGGAACCTTCACTTGATTTTATTTAGATAACAGGTAATAGACTTAACACGGTGATGTACAAGGCACTAATCGTATATCTTCTCACCTGGAGACTTTCTTTTAAAACAAAAAAAAATATCCAGCTTTAGATTTGACCTTACTTTTACATTTTTACGAGCCTGTATCTTTATTATTGTTAGTGGCATTTTATTCGTAAGAGAAAAATAATACCTGTGAATGTTTAGCGATTTACCTCACCTCAATGAATATGTTAAATAATACATCGTTCATTGGTGCGCATTGTGTCATGAATTTTCGTTGCTATGATGTTCTCACAGTGTTGGAATTAGCACTCTGATTTCTAGTACACAGCAATGGAAAACTTACGTCAGCTTATTAATTGAGTTGTTACATAAATCTGGTTAGATGTAAATTAAGAACTGCTGAATGATTGACCTCATCACCATACCTTCTAATCGTTATCTTCTAGATTATGAACAATGGGTTATTATTTTGCGCACACGAACAATTTATCATTTTTGAACGCAGTTTAAGCTAAGACTCTTATCTAAAGTCGGAAATACATTTAAAGTCCATATTCTCTGTACAATTTTTAATGATTTTATCAGAGCGGAAAATTTATGCACATTTTCAACCTAGTCCAACCGATAAAAGCTATCAGTATTTACAGCTTATAGTTTTATTTAAACCGTATTTAAACAATATTAACTAATAGTTCAATAAAATATGAATGTTGCCAATTAGACTCTATAAAAAATTATTATTGAGAATCTTTATAGCATTTATGTAATATTACAATAAATTATGTAATGCCGTGTTACGATAAAGTGTAATATTACATAAGAGATAGGAAGAATTGTAAAAATACATTAGAATTGGTCTGGATTGAAACTTAATTAAAACCTTAAACGATTTATTAGATTTGGAGTTAGATTGATTGCATGAACGTAGATATTTGCGGCTTATTACATTTTTTTTATTTAAAAAGTTAATAGTTTCGAATAACACCTTCACTTCCTAAGTGGGTATTAAACAAAACTTTGTTAAATAATGGTTTAAAAAAATTTATTTTACGTAATTTATAACCTTTCTTATTGATGGAAGTCAAATAGCAGCGTGTTTTTTAGCGATGTTTATTACATGATGTCTTTATTGGTGTATAAAAAAATAAGGCATCTGGTGTTTTAGAGAATTCCGAATTTTTAATATCGTTTTGCACAATCGAACTTTGACCTGAATATTTGAAAATGCTTGTAATTGTGATCAGGAATGTTTTTAATTGGCAAATTGATTTACACTGTAACAACAATTTTAAATGTTAGATGCGAGAGATAAACCGGACTTAATGCGGTTTATGCCAATAAAACCGCATTATAAAACTGGTTGATTTTTCTTTTTTCTGTTTTTGAGTCAGTAGTTGATTCGGGTAACTACAGTTTTGGTGTGTTCATTTTTAGTAAATACACTAGTCTAGTAGGTGTGTTCCTCTTACTTTTGTTTGTTGTGTTGCGTAAAGAAAATATCGCTGTTTTTACTGTATTCAAAAGTAAAAAATTTTGTTTACGCCTTTAACTGAAAAACACGAAGTCGTTAACCAAAATGTTTTCTCGAAAATTATCAAATCTTATATTACCACCTTTCAAACTTATGAAAATTTTTTTCTTTCGCATAAAAACTTTAGACCTTATCCACCTTTAATATTAATCATTTTCGTAATTGGGCAATTCTTTTTTTTTATTAAAGTGCAACTAAGAAAACATTCCATACCGATGTTACTAATATCCCATCGAGTCCGCTCTTTTATCCTTAAAATGTTACGTCATCAGAAACCCATCCATTCCCAGCACCGAGTCGAAAGGATATGTCCAAACAATAGTGCGAAAACTTGGGCACTCCTCTCAGGACACCATTGGCAGAAGGAGCCGCTTGTAGCCTTTTCGTTTTTATTTTTATTTCTCCATAAGTTATAACAAGCTATGAAAACAAAAAAATTATGGGTGTGATATTTAATTACATAATTTGCTTAAGCCGTCTTCAATTCAGATAATGATCTCACTTTTGCTATTTTAATTTTATTTCTGTAGATATTTCAATTTTAATTATATTGCAATTTTTTCGCAGTGTGTGAATAAAATTGAATTTTTAACAAGTGAAATTAAGTTTTATGGAGATGCTAATAAAATGATTAATTTTGAATTGAAAACAATAAACGGTCTTGGTGTAGTAAATATTAAAGGTTTTTACACTTTATTAAAAAAAAGAGTTACTCAAGTGTCGAACTGGTTTTAATTAAATGTAGATAATTTCTAAAGTAGTTTAGCTTGCGGGATAATCTTTCCTTCAAATTAAAGTTGACAACATAAGATTTAATAATATGAAAAAAAAGCTGTTAAACTGCGATCCGTTTTTTTTAAATAAATGAACGCGAATTAAAATTTTTCTTCTGAAATGCATTAAAAACAATTTTAAATTGACTAGCTCCTTATAGAAAACAATAACCAATAGCTTCTTTAAGGCTTCAAGTATGTTATCTTCTATACATCGGTGAGAAAATGATTTAAAAACCTTTAACATTTCGAAAGTTATTGTCATTAATAGCAAAATTTTTGAAAAATGACAAATATTGGAAACGGTACGAAAACGGGCATAATGTTTTCATGGTAATTTTACTCAGTTTTTCAAGCCCTACAACATACACCCCGTATGTTGAAGTAATATTGAGAAAAAATACTCAAAATAAAATTTTTAAGGCCCAGTATTTCGATGTAAAGTTAACTTCTCAGTTTCGTAACTAATGCCAAGAAGTTAACTGACAGTTAACCTGTTAAGCGTATTTCAAAAAATTGTAAGTAAGTGAGTATACTTAACAGTTTAAGTAAGTAAGTATACTTAACAGTTTATCGATAATAAATAAATTCAACAAACAGAAACAATTAGTCAATTTCTAAATTCAAAATCATCAAAATTGTTAAGGTTATCAACTGGCAACTGTCAGTAAAATATAAACAAAAGTTAACTGATGCCTGAAGTATGAGTTAACTTTTACTAACACTTTGTAGGTTATCTGATATTGAAATACGGAAAATTATTGTAACTATCAGTTAATCAAAACCACTCAAGTTAACTTTATATTGAAATACCGAGCCTTAGTGGATGTAGCGTCAGGGAGGAAACTTAGTAACTTCTGTATAATAACCTTAAAGGAATTTATACATCAGATCTAAATTTGTTGGGGGAGCGAACGAAAAATACACGATTTTGACATGTTCAGAAATAGAAAGTTGAAGCTAAGTTAGTTATTTAGAGAATATTTTCCTTTTCGTATTGAGTTCATCTCATGAACAGCTTATGCTAGAAAGTTGAAACTGTCTATATATAGGGTGTTTTTTTAGAGGTATAGTATTTCTTTTTTGAAAAAAAGATATACGTAATTTACCAAATGACAACATTTTTTTTTATTGAAAAGATTATTTTATGCCAATAAATTTTTAAAAACAATTTCGGTCATTTGACCACCGCGACTGTGTCTAATGAACACCATCCGATCAGTCCAATTTTTGGTCACTTTTTCGAGCATTTATGGCCATATCTCATCAATAACACGTCGAATATTGCCTTCTAATTGTTGAATCGTTGTTGGCTTATCAGAATAGACCAGTGATTTAATGTATCCCCACAAAAAGTAATCCAAAGGTGTCAAATCACACGATCTAGGCGGCCAATTGATAGGTCCAGTTCTTGAGATGATTTTTTCACGATATAGTTTGACGTATAAAGCTCAAATTTCGAAAATAAACTTCCACAATTTGTAAACGTTGTTCTGGTGTAAGTAAGTCTTTCTATGATAATTTGCCAAAACGTACTGAACAAAAATGTAAAAGACACAGCCAAGTTTGACAGGTAGTTTGATCTTTACTGAAAAAACTATACCTCTAAAAAAACACACACATGGAGCTGCACTGGTAGAGTATCCACTTTTAAATTTGCATTATGTACTATCTGGATGTTGAACAATAATCGTTTGCCAAAAACCTGGCATATATCTGATCCGTTTTAAAAGGTCGTTTTTTTCGCGGTGAGAATGCAATGCGGACAAAAAATATTTTGTAAATTTAAATAATGGATTATGCTAGAAAATTGGAAGTTAATACTTGTAGCGTACTGTTTCAGTACATTCTTATAGGAAAAACATTTTAATAAAGTTTTAGGGCAAGGCCTAGTGATATATCTACGGCAAACAGCAACAACTGAAACTGTTTACCAAATCCGATTTCATTGTTTTAAGTTTAAACTAAATCCTGACTTATTTTGTTCACTTTTAGTTAAAATTGTCATTTCAGTTTTTTTTATCATTTTTCCTTAAACAAATCCAAGAATTAATTACTGTAATTTACCAAAATGTCGACCCAATAGGTCATAAAGAATCTTTACTTTTTTCTGATCTCTCTCTCTCCATATCTTAAGAATTTAAAAAAGAAATGTAATATATTTTAATCAATAAGATTGTGCGTGTAAATTTTTGCCTTTTGGCAACGATTAATTCCAATGGATGTTAAGCTTTTTTAAGACTGTCAAATATTTGACAATAACAATTTCGACAAAGAATTCAAACAAATTTCCCTCTTGTATACTTGCGCTAACAAAACAAACAATTACACCATATGATTATAATTGCAAGACAAAATTGCCAAATTTTTGACATGTGTCATACATGTTAATACAACTACATTTGCCAGTCAAAATTTGACAAAGTGTCATACAGGCTAATGAAATCTTAACGAAATGAAATTTCGATACTTTGGAGATAAAAAGAAGTATAAAATTGTTTCATTGTAATTTTGCATCTATTGAATTCTGAACCCGTTTCGGTATTTTTGTTGAAGCCGTCGACACTCAACTCAGCTCGGCTGTATATTTTTTTTTGTTCTGAGCTACCTTTTCTTTATTTGACGCAAATAAATTTATTCATATATTGCATTCAAGTGCATCTCGAATAGTCTAGTCCCACCTCACATGAGAGAAAATTCTGCTCATGGGAAAACTTGAAATTTGTGCCTCCAACTTCTTCGCAGTACTTTCTCCACTATCGTACTGAAATGTTTAATTTGATTATTTTAACTAACACTATCTCATTTTTTGACATGATTAAGAAAATCCGAAATAAGTTTGCGATATTGAATTAAGAATTAAAGAGCATATCCTTTCAAGTTCTATTTGACACCTATCTACCGTGTTCTAGATGGTATGTCATTCCGTCAAAAATTTGACAACCCAAAATTTGACAACCCAAAATTTGACAACCCAAAATTTGACAACCCAAAATTTGACAAAGTAAAATTTTTCAGCCAAAATTGACCTTACATATATGTTAAACAATTTGCAAAAAAAAAAGTTTTGTGAGTGGAAAAATTTGATTTTGAACTATTTGACAAAGTTGAAACACAGTTCAATATAAGCTGAAGCAAGCCAACACTCTGTAAAATAATTTTTTTTTAAATATTTTCATTTTTTGTTCTTTTCTAATATTAGATACTTTACATCAATCTCACACATTTTCCTTGATATACTCGAAAAAACTTCAGTAGTTGAAATTAAAAATAGACGGTTTCATCAACATGGATTAGATGTGTTACACATATCGTTCATATAGTTCACGAATATCGTCAGCAATATAAGTCCGTAGTTAAATTGATATGAGGAGTAAATTGGGGTTCTGGTGAATGGGTGGCGATTGCTCAATTCTTTGTTACTCAACCATACGGGGTTCTATTCTCGAAATCTTCAATTTCTTGCTTTCTTCACCAGTTGTTAAGTTAAATGCCACAGTTCGTATAACAACTTCATTTCCGATTCACATTGCTTAAGATTAAATACAATAAAACTTATCAAGAAAGAAAATAGGTTCTTCAATGTGAAATCTGAACCCATTCAAATAGCAAAATAATATAAATTGTGAATAATTTTATCAATATGCAGCAAGAATTATTGATAAGAGCGTGATGAAATTATAAAGAAGTAAACAAACCATTATTTCATAAGAAACTAACTGAACCGAATTAAGAAACATGAATTTATTGGCAGATAACCTTCATTAGGAAATAAACTTATGTTGCAATTGGACTTATTTCTACTGAAGTTAACGATGTGTAAACAATTAAAGTTTATTTCATTTCGTATCAACTTTAGAACAAATTTTGTAATTCAGTTAATTTTCCAAAATTATTTCCCTGAAAATCAATCAAGGCTTCAAATTACCAATAATTTTCATATCTTTCTTGTCGGATACTGTCCCAAAAAAAAGATAACAAATGACTAATATCAAAAGTAAGTATAGGAAATGAATAATAAACTCTATTACTCTCGATATTTTGACAGCAAGGTCGTTTATCATTTTTCGTACTTCAATCTTTCGCGAAAAAAATAAACGTAACTGACTTTTATTTCTCTAATAAACAATAATAAAAAAAATAATAAGTAGAGTACACAGATGGCTTTTCCGCGATTTTCAAGGAAATATTTAGCTTAAGATGATAATGTATCATTATGATGGGTGGTAAGATATGTGCTATCTACATATAGCGTTTTTACGGAATGAATAATTCTACTCCCCCATGTCATGAGCCTATTGCGAATATTTCATTAGAAATAAATGTGATCTCAGACAACTGACTGTAGTGAAGTTAAGACCACAATACGCACATAATTAATTTATAAATAAGTAATTTTGTTTTTGGAAATTATGCCGTATTATTTAAGAAGTCGGTCGGTGGTACTTGGTATCTTAGCAAAGATACTTCACTCTGTCTTATGGAATGGTTTATAATTGATCCACTGAATTTCGTTTGGTCGTGATAATGAGCATTCGGGACGTTCGGGTTTAAGATTGGTTTAATGAAATTGTGATGTTGGATGATCCTTTTATATATTTTTCTCAGACTAGTGTGGCCTTAATACTTGGGTGGTATCACTCATGATGCTACCACAAGCAAGAAATAAATAAATAAATTTTCTCAGACTTAAGGGGAGCTTGTGGGGTAAAAAGAAAAAAAAACAATTTTTTGTTTTCGACTGATTATTAAAATTTATATTTTTCCTGATAATACAAGACCAAAATCGCCACATTTGGACGCCGGGAAGTGCCTAAACATAAATTTTGAAATTAAAATACACCCGCCGAATACGAGGGCCCTTCCTTAAATTCCCATTACAACTTTCTCTGATAAAATGATTGCTTGTCAGTTAATTTTATTGTCAAATGATAAATATCAGTGATGCCACAGATATTTTACAAAGTATAAACAAAAGACTAAAAAAATCAAGAAAATTTATCAACAAGAGATTTTAAAAGAAATGACGCACAGCTGACCTGTTGTTGTAAACAAACTAGTTTCCTGAAAAATCATGTTTTTTGAAGCGTTTGTCCCGCTTTCTTGACAAAGAATCCATTAATTTTTTTTTTTGTTTTCTTTTTTTTGGATAAAAGAATTATTTTATCGAAGATTATCAAATTTAAATAACGCAGTACCGACCTGTAGGTCATAAAGGATAGTCCAAAAAGTAGCGATTTTAGAACAGCTTTTATAAAAAAAAAAGTGAAGCGATTTTTTTGAAATGCTTCAATCAAGTAGTAGCACTAACATACCTAGCTTTACAAATAAAAAAAATTATAGTGATACGATTAGCAATTTCAGAAATAATGGGTCTCAAAATTGGCCATTTTTGCACTCCCTACAAGCTTCCCTTAACAAAATAGCTCGAATGAAACGAAATCACATCACATCACATTTTCAGAGTTTGATAAAACAAATTTTTTTTACGACTGAAACAAGCTGAAAAACGATGGGTTGGGAGAAGTGCGCTAAGCAAAAAGGGGACAAAAATATGTCAAAATTTTAAATAGATTTTTGGTACAAACTTTACTTTATTACTTTTAACTAATAAGGTATTGTGATCGACATAAAATTAATAAATAACACTGGCTATCCCAAAATGTTGTACTTTTGCGGTTTTTATTGTTATTATTATTTTCCTAATGAAGAAAAAATCCAAACTTCTAGCAGTTACATCTGGATTTTCCATTAAAAAGTTTTTTTTTATGCCATCAATAAAATTAAAAAATTAAAATTAGTCTGAATTGGGGAAAAAATAAAAAATTAAAATTGAGCCATATTCGTATATCATGAATTGATTAGCTCAGTAGATTTTTTTCATTGAATTTTAGTTCATCACAATTTTGTTTTTGATTTCATGAATTTTAGTTTGTCTTGGTTCCTCGCCCTTCTCTCTTAATTTTTTACTTTTTTATGTTATGATAATACTTTTTTTAAAATTGAAATTTTAAATTATTTTTTAGTTTCAATGGATTTTGGTTTTCCCCCACGAAAAGCAGAACGGCACAGCACAGTCTTAGTACTGGTGCTAGAGTTGTTTCGGGTCCAGTATGTGACCTGGACCAAATCATTGCGAAACCAATTTTTTTTTTTTATTTTTTTTTTTTTTTTTTATTTTTTTTTTTTTTTTTTTTATTTTATTTTTAATTTTAATTTTTTTTTTTTATTTATTTTTTTTATTTTTTTATTTTTTTTTTTTTTTTTTTGCACACTTTGCACACTCTCGAATTCGAACCATGCTCGAACCAGACCAATCTGAAACATTCTCGTACAAGGATTGAATCCGAATCAATTGATATGTTGAGAAACAAAAAAATATTTCTACCAAGATGTGCCCAATACAGAGCCGACCGTCAAGCCAATGCCGAAAGAGCTTAGATACTACTAATAAGCCAATTCTAGGCCCGACATACGCCCAGCAACTCGGACCAATGTCGGCTCAGATCTAGTGGGAGTACTGATCACCAGGACTGGCCCGGCACTGGTCTGGTGGTTTGTCAGTATCAAAACAATACCGATCGACAAGTTTTGGCGGACAATGCAATGCCAATTCTGGGCAGTGTACGGAACTCTCGTTGGACTCCGGCATTTCGCACATGGGTTTGTTTTATTTCCTTGCTTTTGGTTTTGTTATTATTTATATCATTTTTTGAAGAATATTTCTTCAGATTTTGTCGTGTATTTTGTTTCATTTGTTTCTTTTTTTAAATTTTTATTTTATTTTTTTGAAAAAAAAAAATCAGATTTTATTTTGTATGTTTTTTTGTAAATTTCTTTCGACTTTGTTCTGGCTAAACTTCTTCTATTTGTTTTACCATTTTGTTAAATTTTTATTAATATTTAATTTGTATTTATTTCCATTTCTGAATATTTGGATTTGTGCAGGTCCCGCCTCTTTTTATGTTGCTTAATTATAATTATAAAAATACTATTATCTGCTTTTGTGAGTAAAAAAGTGATCAGTGAAAACGAAATGCATACATTTTCACTAATTTCGTCATATCTCTTAGGTCTTCCAAAATGATGAATTGATTTTCATTTCACATATTTCTCATATCAAAACCTAGAAAGTGTTTTCAAGGTTTTTTGAAATTCAATCCCTAAGGGGTGTAAAAGGGTTGTATACATTTTAACGAATTCGGCCGTATCACTCAGGTCTGATTAGATATTGAATAACTTTTTACTTCCATGGGCTTGTTTTATTATCAAATAAAACCTGTTTTAAAGTTTTTTCCTTTTTCAACCCTTAAGAGGTTATAAGCGGGTTAAACTCGTTTTCACGAATTCCGTCATATCTCTTAGGAGTGATAAGATATCGAATTGGGTTTCACTTCCTCGGGCTTTCTTTATATATATCTAAAAACTCACTTCAGGATTTTTGGATATTCTACCCCAATGTGGGTGCAAAGGGGATGCATATGTTTTCAAAAATTCCTACATATTTCTCAGTTCTGATGACATATCGAATTAATTTTTACTTCCTTAGGTTTCCTACATAATCGTTAAAAAGTTGATTTCAGTATTTTTCAACTCAAGGGAAGGCTTTCGACATATTTCTTAGGATTGATGAGATATCAGATTGGTTTTCACTTCCACAGACTTTTTATATAATCGCCTACAGATGCATTTCCGATTTCATGTAATTTCAATGCGATTTGAAAGAGGAAAAAATTTCAATACGGTGTACCAAATTTATTCAAAATCTGTAGAGCTGTTTTTGGGGGCATGGACTTATTGCCCGTGAATTTATTTTCTTATTTCTAAAGGGTTATTAAATAGGTACATAACAATTTTGTATTTTAAAACAAACGCACTTTTAAACTTTTTTGCTAGTCTGTCAATGTCAAAACGTCAGTCAAGGTTTACATTTTTATCATGGTGCAGTTCACGAACGAGCAACGTTTGGAAATTATCTCAATTATTCTGTGTCTTATTTAAATACATAATTGTTATGTCCCTATTGAATAACCCTTTGGCTTATAGCTTGTGTTAAAAATGTAAACCTTGACTGACGTTTTGACATTGACAGACCAGCAAAAAAGTTGAAGGGTGCGTTTGTATTAAAATACAAAATTGTTATGTACCTATTGAATAACCCTTTGAATGGCCAAACCCTTTTATTTGAAGTAGTAAAAATTGCCAGAACGCTGGTACTGCAGTATGGCCCAGATTGCAAAGTGTTGGTAATAAGGAAAATAAATCTTAAATGTTCATAGTAGCTGAAGACAATCGTACGAGACACTTTACGTACGATTCACCGAAATGATTCATTTACATATCACACGCATGATTCACTTTTAACTCAGAAAGTAAAAACCACACAGTGATTCAACCGAAAATCGCAAGCAAATTCACATATGAGCATATATTCCACACAGGGGTATCGCTAGTAATTTACTTTCAAACTGCGCCTAAAATTTGTGCGATAGAGTCGATAAATGGAAATGAAGCACCGCTGACAGCTCAGCAAATAAATTCAGATGAATAAAAATTGAATTTTGAACGAAGAATATATCAAATGGTTTATCGCGCTGAATCGCATACGATTCGCGTGCTTGATTCACTTATGGTTCACCTGCATGATTCATTTACGGTCTGCCTACGTGAACACCTACTGCACCAGTGGCGGGCTATGAGAATGGTGTTTTATATCCCCTAACTACCCTAAGGAAATGCATCCGTTCTTATTTGTATGGTCTTATCACCAATCTTTTAAGAGAGTGACGACTGTATGTAGCAAATTGGTTTGGCTTCAGTTCAGTTAAATCGCGTCAATCCACCAAATAACTGTCTCTGTGTACAATCGTACAAAACAATTATTCAATTATTGCGGTCGTTTAAGCGAATATTTTAAAGGCGTATATCTGGGACCTAGCAATTACCATAGCAATCAAAAAGAGATTAAGTATTTTCTACTGTTGTCAGCAAGTGTACAACAACAGAGGAATCTATTTCCAAAATGAATTTTTTCATTCAACAATTATTATTTTGGTTCAAGGAATTTGTAGCGCTCTATAAACATTTATATTTATTTATTTGGAGCACACATAAATTCGAAATGGCCAGATTTTTGGTCACGTTAAACAAAACCCTAAATATTGTGAAAATATCACTAAGGCGCTGTACACATTGCACACAACCGAACGAATTTTCCGATACGAATTTTCGTTTTTATGATTATTGTCAAATCTTCAGTTATTAAAAAATTGGTTGAAATCGTTAATTATAACATTTTCAAGAATATCATAAAAGAAAATTTCTAGGAATTTGGATTTTTAATGATAATATTAAACAAAGTTTGTCTGTCGGTACGAATATTTTAGTCGTACGACGGATTTATTTTTCTTTTTATTATCAATTAAAACTACAAATCCCTAAAGATTTTCTTTCATGATATTCTTGAAAATGTTATAATTTACGATCATAACTAATTTTTCAATAACTAAAGATTTCACAATGGGTCGAAAAAAGAAAAATCGTATCGGAAAATTCGTTCGGTCGTGTGCAGTGTGTACAGCGCCTAAGACGGAAAAAAACTTTCCTCGATCGCCTACGCGTTTAAAGTTTCACTATAAAATTTAGCAATGAATTCATCTGCCATTGTTAAAGTTACCCTGTTATAAAAGATATTTGCGAGTATTTATCCATCTTATAGTGAAATAATTGACCCTCCCAGCAATGAGTGCAAGATCCACCTCTGTATTTGACCTAGGTGAATCGTTAGTGAATCAATTGCGATGCTTTTCGTGTGCTGGGTTAAAAACAAAATACAAATTATTGAGTCTGGCTAAACTTAACCGGTCTCACGCACAAACTATACTTTTGTGAGAAGAGAGCTTATAAACGTTTCTAAGGTATAAATTTATAATTGAATAAATAAAGAGGGAATTATTAAAAAAAAAATATTTCCAAGCAAACAATTTGTGAAAGATTCACCGAAAACGAAGGTACGCTTAGACACGAAAATATGGAAAGCTTGTCAGTAGTGACCTAAATGATTCACTTACGAGTAACAAAACAGAACAGTCAATGATTCGCCTAAGAATCGTAAGTGAATCCAGCAATGAAGATGTGTCTCATCCACTAGATGGATCGCTAGTGATTCACTTGTGTACAGCGCCTAAGATGGAAAAAACTTTCCTCGATCGCCTACGCGTTTAAAGTTTAACTATAAAATTTGGCAATGAATTCATCTGCCATTGTTAAAGTTACACTGTTATGAAAGATATTTGCGAATATTTATCCATCTTATAGTGAAATAAGTGATCCTCCCAGCAATCAGTGCAAGATCCACCTCTGTATTTGATCTAGGTGAATCGTTAGTGAATCAATTGCGATGCTTTTCGTGTGCTCGGTTAAAACAAAATACAAATTATTAAGTCTGGCTAAACTTAACCAGTCTCACGCACAAACTATACTTTTGTGAGTAGTGAGCTTATAAACGTTTCTAAGCTATTAATTTATAATTGAATTAATAAAGATGGAATTAAAATATTTCCAAGCAAACAATTTGTGGAAGATTCACCCTAGATGAATTAGAAGTAAAATTTGTACAATAGACACGAAAATATGGAAAACTTGTCGGTAGTGACCTAAATGATTCACTTACGAGTAACAAAACAGAACAGTCAATGATTCGCCTAAGAATCGTAAGTGAATCCAGCAATGAAGATGTGTCGCATTCACTAGATGAATCGTTAGTGATTCACTTGCGATTGTTTTGATTTTGATGGGAGATTTTAAGATAGTTTAAGCATTAAACTATTTATGAATCATGATAAGTTATATTTTAGAGAGAAACTATCCTTTGTAGCACACTCTCTGGCTTTAATTCCACCCTTAATCTGGTTCCTTTTTATCAGTCTTACAGATCATTGCCTCGAAATCGCAAACACAAATTATTTTCACCTCATTTACGAAAAACATCTAAGCCCGATGCGTGCATGTAATTCGCTACGATAGCAGAAACACCGTGGAAAATTATGAAAATTATTCGAATGTAATAATTCGTGTAAAGGGCAACGACAGGAGGAGGTCACACTACCGACCAGCAATAATCGTCCGCTCAATTGAACTAAATTGCTGGCAAGTACGTCGACACAGGATGCATTTAATAAGTACGTCAAGTCGCGGCTACGTAACTGAATCGTTACGGTTTCCGTCACTGAAGATTCATTCCGCGACGTTTTCATAAAAAGTGAAATATTAGCGGATGTAGCGGGTGCAGACGGCCGTCGAGTGTCTCTTCTGGACGAACTGTCCAGGCCGAAAGCAGTTCCAACCGTTCGAGATGGGGAGTTGCTCAAAAGGATGTTTTGTAAGAAGTGTTCAGGACTTACCAGGACGTTCTTCTGATTCTCCTTATCCAATAGGAACTCCATGCTTTTGTGTGGACGTCTGGTTGTAGCACCATCGATTATATTCGATACGTTCGGCCGATGGCTGTTTCGATCCGTATGACCGGAAAGCGGATGTCGGATCTGCGGTCCCAGTTCCATAAGGCTTCGGGTCTTACCCGAAATAACCGTTTCGTGCGTATCCAAATCCGTTTCGATCAGGCCGATTTTATTGGAATTAGTGGGCAAGGTGGTCGACTTCGAACCGGGACCACCGACGTATTGTTGCTGAGACCGGACCGGACAATCTTCCGGTAGATACAAGCTAGAACCGTTACCGTTCATCGTCCCGATTAACTGATTGCTGTCGTAGAACTGTCGTTCGTTGTCCAGAAATCTCTCATCGATTTCTCTTGGCTGAGATTTCGAGCGGATTACCTGCGCATGTCGACCGTTTCCATTGTAGAAATTAACGGGCGACTGTTGTTGTTGTTGTTGTTGACTTGCGCGAATCTTTTCACACACCCCAATCACACGTGGTGGTTGCTTTGGCAGTGGTGGCTTACCGGCCAGCAACACGTGGTTCTTATCGACGTTATTAGTACCGCCACCCAATGGTAGATGTCGTTCGGTTGTGATTGTCTTACAGGGTGGTGTCGATGGTGTCGATGGTGTACGCGGTTCAGGTGTTTCCGTCATTGATTTCGGATTTGGTCCTTTGAGTGGTATGTAAACATAGTCGGGGGTTTTCTTTGATGACGACGGTTTGGCCAGCTGCTGTTGTTGTTGTTTGATGATGAGGTCATTAGTATTCTTATCGATTGCAGGCTTCTTCTTACGACGTAACGAGAAACGAAAGCCGCCCGTGAAACGCGATAGGAAACCGTTTTTGTGATGCTTCTCATCCGGTTTCGGTTTGAATTTCGCACTTAATAAGTCAGTTCCGGCCGACGACTGCTTAATACTATTCGCTTCAATATTTGGCATTTTTCGATTATTTTTATTACTATTGTGATTACCGATACCGCTACCGTTACCGCTATTGTAATTATTATTATTTATGTGCAGCACTTTTTCCCGACTATCACTGGCACGATCATCACAATTGGAATTATTTTTGGTCGGCACGATCACAACTTCATTATTGAGCTCACTGCATAACATCTCCACGGTTACTGGTATATCGTAGCTAAAGTCGGCGACACCGAACTGTTCAACGGTCGACACATTACTGGCGGCACTTGAAGATCGCTCGTAGCAGACTGGCTCGCGATCGGGCTCCGTACAGTCCGGATTGTTGATAATTTCACTATTTACGTCGCGTACTTGTTGTACGCCCACGCGATCACTTGTACTCGTTGTTGGTATGATCTGATGATCCACTTGATCGGTGGGTCGATCGGGCTGATCAATCCGATCGATGGAAGATTCTGCGTCAGCGTTGTCGAACGAATCGGCCGCTTCTTCAGATGATTGTTCGCGGAAGCTGATTTCCGACACGATCGGACAGAAGCTGACGCCCTTGCCGAGCGAATTACGCGATCCGGACGTTAGAAGTATGCCAAGACGTTTTTCGCCGGGAATCGGATTCAACGAGTTGTGAGCACTGGATCCGTGGAATTCGAAATCGTCGTCTTCGGTATCGTCGGGGGTGCTTTTGAACGTTGTTAGATTCGGGGTGCTGGCTACGAAGCCGCGCTTGACAGGCGTCGAGTGGTCCAAGTCGATATTCGACATCCCCATCGGATCGAAGTCACAGCTCTCCAGGCTTTCGGAGTAGTTGGTGTGCACGTTCGTTGGATCCACATCGAACGACTCCAGGCTAGCGTTTTTGCGATTCACTTGAGCTATTTCACAGCTGTTGGTCTGTTCCCTAGCTGAATTCGACTTCCGTAGCGTAACAGCTGGCTTCACTTCATCGCTGATCGTTTGATCGACATCCGCCATGTCGACATCGTTTTCTTCAGTTTCCACTTCGCGCCTAAGAAACTCGCTGATCATGTCACTGTCATGTTCGCGATCGCTCAAAATCGACAAGTTCCGATCGAAATGCGACGATATCTCGTCGAGCAGGAAGTTACCTTTTCCCAGCTCGAATTCACGCGAATTTCTCTTGGAGTTTCCGCTATGATCGGACATGGTGAAGCTGTTACGATTCGACTTTCCCGAATAGTCCAGGAGCGTTAAGTTGTTGTAGCTTACGTTTATAAAGTTCTGTGCAGGCTTGACTGGCGATAGTCTCAATGCGCCGTACCGCTTTCCGCCCGACGATCTATTTTCGGATCGTGCAAATTTTGGCGATCTTAGATTCCAAATGTAATCGTCGTCATTACCGACCGGTAAGTCATTACTGCCGGTCAAATTTAAGTTCTTTGGCACACTTGAAACCGCCCGCAATTGTGCACTATCCGTTTTTCGTTCACAGTCACTTCTTGAAAATTGATCGTGATCGCGATCGCGAGAACAATTATTTGTCGCGTCGAAAGCGTGATCAAACTGAAGACGTACGTCTGGTAAACTAGATGAAGTCTTGAACGATGTCGGTGAGGAGGAAGTCGACGACGGCGGTGACGAAGATCGGGACGACGACGACGACGCCGCCATCGCGTTATTTGTGTGAATTTTATTTTTAACATCGACCAAAAGTATATCGCCTTCGCTATTATACCAGCCGCGGCGATCGGCTTCATGTTTTGCATCTATTTTAGTCTTTAACTCCCGTTTATTTTCTTGCTCTGCATTTTCTCTGGAATTCAAACCGATTTCGTTATCGTCGCTGCCCGCCTTGTAGATCATTTCGAGGCTTTTATGATTTTCAAATTCGTCCTCCTCGCAGAATTTATCGTTCGATCGGAGGAAGTTTGGAATGCTCTTGGACTTAATTCGCAAGGCTGTTATATGCTCGCAATAGCCACTATCCTCGCTTAGGTTCTCGGCCGAATTCTTACCTTTGTAACAAGCTCGCTGATCGCTAGCACTGTTCAGATTAGTCGGCTTAAGAATACGCTCCTCGTGCGACAGTATGCTATTGTCGCTCGATTCCGAATCGCTTTTTGCTCGAAAGATCAGATCGTTGTTGAATTCGATTTTGGCAAGATCGAAATAGGTTTGATGCAGTCGTCCGTCGGTACTTTCATAACGTCGCAGGCAGCCATCCGACGACATCTTACTTTCGCCATTTTCGAAAGTCGTTAGCGATGGTGACGAATTTCGAATTGATGCACTTCCCATCGACGAATGATCACCCTGTAGTTGCCGTTCGAGCGATTCGAACTGTATAAGGGATGACGATCGGCTCAACGAATTGTACGATAGGGTGTCCGAGTCGGAATAAAGTTCGTCAAATCGCTTCCGGTAGGTGATATTCTCTGGAATTTCTGGTAGAAGTAGGTTTTCGTTTCGGTTAAATTTTCGTATAGGTGGGATTTCTTCAACGACGAGAAGATCATCTCGTCTTGGTCGTTTCGCTGGACACGCAAAGTCTCGTTCTGATATCGAATCTTGATCTGCGAATTAAATTAATAAATCTCATTATTTTTAATTCAAAATTATTTCAAAGTTTCAACGCTTCCAATCACTTAAAACTGAAAAAGGGTCTTGAAACATTTCCGTATGGACTATGACACTATCAAATATCATTCTCGCGCATCGAATATTGTACAAACTAAAGTACAAATCAGTCTTTTAGAGGTAAGGTGTATCGAGTGTGTCACTAAAAATAATGATATCGTACCCATGTCAAGATATTATGCCTTTGTAAACAGTATTAAGTCACGCCGTTTATCAGAGATAAATTAAGAACCAAAAATTAAGACCAAAAAAAATTTTAAAAAAAAAAAATTAACTACTACTTTATAGAATGATAATTTTCCTCCTCTTTAGCTTTTATAAGTTTTTTTGCTGGATGAACAGTTTCGTCGTTAGAGCGCTATACATTTATAATATAATTTTCATGAATTAGAAATTTTACCAATTTTTGCGGCGCTATATTACCGAAATCATTCATCTGACAAAAAAATTCTTTAGATCTAAAGTGCAGAGAATTTATTTCTCTCAAACTAAGTAGTAGATGTTTTTGTTGAAAATTGCATTATAGTAGACCTCGGTTTTAATAGACTCGATTGGACTGTAAGCAAGTGTCCGTCTTATCCGAAGTTATTTATTCTTAAGTTCTTGAATCGGACCCTAAAAAAAGGTTGATTATTAGCGAGTATTTATTAAAAGCGAGTCCATTTTCAGTGAGTTCACCTGTGAAGTATTTCCACAATAAAGTTTTTTTTGGACTTAAAACAGTTGATTTTTGCAGTACTAAAATATATACACACATGTACATATCGACTGAAATTCAATTTTTAATAGCTTTACCGGTTATGTACTCGTGCAGTAGATTTTCTTGAAGTTCGTAGGACCTGAAGAACAGGTTTGGCTCGACAGGGCGTAAAAGAGGTACGAAAAATTGAGGACTTTAGAAAAGGAGGACGCATTACATTTTTGTGAGTGTAAGGGCTCTTTTGTACTAGGCGGTTATCGCGAGGGTTTTTCAACTTTCGAGCGCCTGATGATATTTTGCCTCACCCTGCTTCTACACTGACAATTTATCTGGCAATGGGAATGGAAATATTTGTTTGCCAGGCAATTTTCATTTGAGTGAGTGAATTCGAAATGTCAAGTTCTGTAGCAAAGCAAAATGTCGGATATTGCATAAAAAAAAACCATTGATAAGTTCAATAGTTTTCTCTTTAGTCAACTTATTCAAAACTGTAAAAAACTCATTCCTACCTGTTGACAAGCGACGCTAGCTTATGTCAAGCGATGCGTTTTCTGGCAATGTTGCTTTAAAAATTGACATGTCAATGATTGTCATGGCAATGTTGAGAGCAATATTGCCATGTGCGTTTGATGCGTCTACACTGTAAATTTATATGGCAATTCTGCCGTTGTCATTGCCATTGCCAGATAAATTGCCAATGTAGACGCAGGGTTAATCCTGACTTCAATACCGCGCCAAAACTGCTTCACTATTACATCTCTATGAAATTTATTCCAGTGTTAGCACATGCTTAAAAATGTGAAAATATCATGATGATACTTTTATGTTTTTTTCAAGACATTAGAAGAACATGTACACATTTGGTTTTCTGAGAACTGGTTGTCCTAACTAATTTCAGAGTAGGAAATTTTTTAAAAATTTTTAGTTGATCGCAATACTAATGGAATAATAAAGTAAAAACACAGCCTTAAAAAACACAAAAACAGTATGTGGATTTTGTATAAATCTCTAAATCCTGATAAAAATATCCCGAAATATAAAATCCCGAAACACAAAAATCCCGAGATACAAAAAAAATTATTATTATTTTAAATGTCGTGCAGTACAATTTTCCCATCTAATTACTCACGACTAGTCAAAGATTGCAGCATCATATTGCGAAGAGTTTCAATTAAAAAATTTACATATTGATAGCAATTTAAAAGTTTTTATTTTCTTCGCATATGCTCCAGTTTTGATCTATCCATTTTCTTTTCTTTATGGAAAACATATGCGGCCTTCTCTTGCTAACTGTTCAAAATTTTCTTACTGGCGTAGCTGCCTTCATTTTTGCCGTTCTTATGCGTTTCGCCAACATTTCTTATTCTAAATGAGTTCAATCAAAGCGTAAAACATGTGGTCCGATTTATTGATGAATAATTTCCAATAAGCAGAATCTTATCACTAGTTTCCTAAACCTACATTGCAGTTTTACTTATATTAGATATACCTAGACCGAGCTTACATTTAAACATTGAACCTTTTGCTGGACTTTAGAACTAAACCCAATTTGAACACATAATACAGATTCATCCTCATTTCAAGATTTTGTTTGTAGCAAAAGAACAATATCTCAAATTAAGCTGATGGTCTTTTTATCTAGTGCTTAAGAATAATTGTGTGTATTTATAAACCATTTATTAAAATATAATAATAATAATAATATCTCAAATTTTCAAATTTTTTTTATTGCCCAACAAACAAATTAAAACAAATTTCGCCAATTTGCCCAGTCAATTAAATTTTATAATAATTAAATTCAGCTATAATAAAAACAAATGAGGCATTAAAATTGTATGACTTTTCAAGATTTTAAACTTTAATATTTTGCTTTTCAGAATTTCATGCTTGAGGATTTTGTGTTTCGGGATTTTGATTTTCGGTCATTTTAGTTCAAAATTCAGTGAATATACAACAGTGACAAAGTTTGCTGCAAGACTAAAATACATAATAATATTCAGTTATGATAACAACAAATAATGAATCCATTAAATTTGAGCGATTTTTCTGGATTTTGATATTCGGGATTTTGATTTTCAGGATTACATGTGTAAAGATATCGTCGGCTCACATGAAAGTGGCACTAGGTCAGAAATTACATTTTTGGTAAACCGAATTTTTAGTTTTTGTAGTAAATCTTGAAATCTCTACTTATTGCTTTTAGTATTAAGTGAAAAAAAAACAGGATAGGCGAGTAATAAATGCTGACTTCGTGAATTTTATACGATGAAAAATGTGGTGAATAGTTTCAATGAGGTGTTAACCCAAATTCGAGAAAAAGCGACTTTGTGCCTTTTTCCTGTAAGCCGACAATATTGTGTTTCGGGATTATTAAATTCTGAATTTCTCCTCTAGTGATTTTAAGTTACGGGATTTTCAAGTTCGGGATTTTTAGTTCGGTATTTTGTGTTCCGTGAAACCTTACCCCGAGAGCTGAAATTTGCGCGATTCCCTTAAAATTGTCCTGAATTTGATCAAACACAACGAAAAGAGATTGTTTTCTCTTCAATTATTACATATTTTGCGGAAGTGTGATTTCTTAATCGAAAATGGAGGACTGGAATGTTAGGCGGATTCTTCACGGCTTTTATCATTTTCGTCAAAATTTAATGTTGATCCTGTCACGCAAGTTTCAGCGACACCCCTGACTAATAAAACGACTGAAAAAAATAGAGTGATCTAGACCTAGATCAATTTTTCTCAAAATATTGTGTCGGTTCAAAGAAAGTAGACTTACGAGTATTTCACTAGTTCATATTGTTCAACTGAATTAGAATTTTTATAAGCCTATTGAATACCATCAAAAGTTTACCGGATTTTTGCAAAAAAGTTTATTTTATCTTTTTCTTTGGGCAATTTGTTTTATCAATTCTGGGGCGTAATTGTATCAGTATTTAAGTACCAGCTATGTCTGAACGAATACTGTTTTTCGGTACCGAAGTAGAACTATAAAAAGTGAAAGTGTCTTCATAATTTAATACTGGTGCGATTGAATGAATCTTGCGATTAGTGATGTTTTGGAATTTATCATATATGAAATATGTACAAGAAAATTGAATGAAACTTTGAATTCGCTGGCATATTTCTTCTCTCTTTTTTATTATGATGTCTTCTTGCCGTTTCTGAATTCATGAATATAGTACTGTA
Organism: Beris morrisii; assembly: GCA_951812415.1. Classification (NCBI taxonomy): domain Eukaryota; kingdom Metazoa; phylum Arthropoda; class Insecta; order Diptera; family Stratiomyidae; genus Beris; species Beris morrisii. Next base: position 101,200,152 of record OX638313.1, on the reverse strand, counting down.
TCAATACCTAAAACGAGAAAGATTGGAATCGCATTTCTTCGCACTATGTCTTGACAGCATATTCAGCGCGGGATAACATCAGTGATAGAGACCCGGCTTAAACTAAATAAGTTTATTTATTTACACATGCACATACTCGTACATATGGTACAAATAGAAAAAAAAACAACCGATATTAAAAAATATATTCTATAGAAAACCATATTAAGCAAATTTATTAAAATTTCACCATGAATAAAAAATATGATTCGTCTATAGTTGCAGTGACCATAATTTAGTTATTATAACTATATTAAAATAGTTATGGTTGTCCTTGCCATAGCTTATAATTCACACAAACATACTATGGTTGCAATAACATATTTGTTGATTTTAAATTAATAAGGTTGTCCTAACCATGCTTGTTACATGATGTAAAAGTATTTTATGATAATGGCAACCATATTCAACTATATTATTACAAAGTCCTCTAGCTGTACAGAAATGAGGACTTCATTAATTTTCAGCGATCTGGGAAGACATTTTATCCGGTATTTGACGGGACTTGTCTACCACACAGAGACAAGAAATAAGAAAGTAATTTTATAATGAGAAGTGAATCCAATTTTAAAGTCAGTGAGGATCCCCAGTGCCATTTCTACTTTATTTGACGATAGTATCTTAGTGTTCACAACATTATGGTTATTGGTTAAAAGAACCATACATCATTGTTTATCTCAACCTTAGCTTTGTTTGAATCAAACATATTAATGTTTCTTAGGATCGTAATTATAGTTCTGACAACTAGGTTCTGTAATTGTTACAACTATTTATATGATTGACGTAATTAGAATATGTTTATTATAACTCAAGTCATAAGATACTGAATGTTCAACAGAACATAAGTTAAGTTGGTAGAACCATAACTATGTTTGCGTTAACCACACAACAAGTTTTCACAATCTTTCATTTGTTTGATTCAATCATAACATATTTCTTAGAAACATAACTATAGTTGTAATAATCAAGTTACAAATATTTTTATGATTGACATAATCATACTATGTTTAGAGCAACAAGACAGTAAAGTTCGTACAACCATAACATCAGTACTCAGAACTATCTTACGTCTTGTAACGTGGTTCACGCAACTATAAATTCAACCATAGTAAGGTTCTCCCAAAATATGGTTACCACAGTCATATTTTTTCTTTGAGTGTAGGCAGTACTGAATTAGTAGTACTGTAGCAGTATCCAAATTTAGGCAGTAATAGATGTGCAGATATGCCTTGCGGGATTGAGATCGGTTAATTATATTCGTGTGAATAGATTTGTTTTACTAGGCTTCGTTTCTGGATTAAAGGGATTTACATATGCATATCTACATTTTGAGGGAAAATCAGTCCACCGTTTCTAACATAAAGATTAAATTCGAAAACGGTTCAGAAAAAGACAGCTTTGGCTGATCGATTTTTTCATCATATCGAAAATTTCAAATTAGGACCGAGACATTCATCAAAAAAAAATTCCTTTAAAAATTCGATCGAGTAAAACAGGCTTCAGAAACAGTCGCCATAGCTTACAGGGAAAGATTTTATAATTCCGACGGAATGGAATCATAAGATGGCCCCACGTTGGGCGCCATTGTTACAACCAGCTTTACGTTAGTTTTGGCAAATTTGGCATCGATACTGGTTTATTCGTCGAAATTTACTTATAAATTACTCGTTGAAGGCTTTTCTTTCCAAAGCAAGATATAAGAGTACAGCGTTGAATGTCGTAGGGCTTACGCAATATCACAATCGTGGTACTCAACAAATTCAAGAACCACAAAAACGTAGTATTCATTCAAAAAGAAAATTTGCATTGATAAATTAAATAATTCCGTTAAATTTAACAATCGTATTGTTGCGTTAGCTCAACGCAGATTCGGGTTACGTGAACAGGAAAAGCTATTGTCCACTGATGTCGAATTCTTTTTTTTTTTTTTTCAAATTTCACACTACAGAAAATACTTTGAAAAATTTTCAACCTTTCAACTTTCATAAGTGATCAAATTTTCGCAATTGCTTCAAATAAACCCAGGTTTATTTTAATTTACTAGCCGTGCGTCTACACTGGCAATGGGAATGGCAATATTTCCATTGCGTTAAATGTCACATCACAATGAGTGATGAAGTATGATGAAGCAAAGCCAACTGTCGGACATTTCATAAAAAAAAAAATATTGATAAGTTCAATAGTTTTCTCCTTAGTCAACTTATTTTCACTAATTTTGCGATCAAAGCAAAAAATACTTTTCCTACCTGGATGACAAGCGACGCTAACTTATGCCAAACGATGCGTTTTCTGGCAATATTGCTCTCAAAATTAACATGGAAATGATTGCCATGGCAATGTTGAGAGCAATATTGATGCGTCTACACTGTCAAATTGTGCATGGCAATATTGCCGTTGTCATTGCCATTGCCAGATAAATTGCCAGGGTAGACGCTGAGTAAGCCTCAACTGTGGCTTAAGGCAACAACAGTATTCCTCCAAAGAATACGATCCTAGCTACTACTACTCTTGGCTACTGCCAGAATTTTTTAAGTACCTTCGCAATTGTTCGTTTCATTTCTTTTCGCGTAGCAGCACTAATCTATTTTCTTTTCCTTTTATATTTACTAACTTCCGATAGAAAAATGCAGGTACTCGTCTTGCATAATTTTCACTAATTACAGGTGCAAAATCAACCAGTTTGTCAACTCGACTGCTATGAAACATACAAACGTCTTGCGTTACTTCCAAGAATAGGCCGGTCTGATGTATTCTAAGTGATTCCAAGTGGTTACCTTAATACCTCACATTGGCCGAATATGGGCCCTGCTCAAAAAGGTTCTGAATCCCTGGACGCAGGTAGAGTACGTTGACTGAATGACTGACTACGTTCATTGCGTTTTTAAATTACGTCCATTCCACTTCCAATATTTTTATTGATTTGCTAAGGAACTCACCATTATGTAATTCAATTCGAATTACCGATCCGGTGTCGGACTCAGAACTCCAGACACTTTCAAATTGTGACCAGTTTTGGGTTTCTTCATCTTCGGACGTCTCTTCCATGATTGGTTCCAGCATTTGTCGTGATGTTGATAGAAATGTTGCATCTGTAAGTAGAAGAAAAATTTGCATACTGTTAGGCTTTTCTCGAAAATATCGTTGGAAGTTACGGAGCTTTAGACGATCACTTCCACGAAAGCTTTGGAAAGAAAATATGTTTTGGGTGTTTCGTTCCGTTTTCATTATCATAAAGTGAAAAGCTTTTCATCAATTTTATGTTGAAACAAAATTTAATTGATTTTTTTAAGCGGTAAATTTTTATGTTCTGTGTACGTGAAGTGTGTACGTACACACGAGTACATCTGTAATTATAAAAAATAGAAAAGTTTTTTTTTAATGTGTAATAAATTTCAATTACACGTCGTGTGAAGGTTGAGCCATGTTTTTTCTTTAGTTTATACAGTGCTGGTAGAAAAAGTTTTAACATCCCGTCATTAGGCAAGTTTTTCTTGAAACTTTATTTATGCTGTTATGACACTGGCTATTTTAGCGGCTAGAAAATCCAAATGGAGAGGGATAGAGACTTTAACATACAATTTATACATTGGTGTGAGAGAGACAGTCCGGTCAGCTAAAACGGGAGTAGCTGTCAAAAAAAGCTGCAACAAAGCGCATTCGAGCAGTGTTTCGCAACATTCTAGCAGTTAATCCAAGAAAAATCTATTGGCGGCTAGATTTATGCTGTTATGACACTGGCTATTTCTTCGCTAGAAAAAAGTACAATAATAGCCAATCGTGCGACAAGGCGAACAACAATAAAAATACAGAGATACCGCTCTTTCCGACGCTAGCGGCATCTAGTAAACGAAATTAACAACTGGTTTGTTAAGAAAACTACCGGTTCTGGCGCGTTTCATAACAGAACATGACATTTTCCATAATTTATACGTACCGAACTGTCAAAAACAAGTCTGTAGCGGCTGGAAAATCTAGCCGCCAGCGGATTTTTCTTGGATTAACTGCTAGAATGTTGCGAAACACTGCTCGAATGCGCTTTGTAGCAGCTTTTTTTTTGACAGTTATGGATTGTTTTTTGACAGTTACCCATAGTTTGCTGTTCGGACTGTCTCTCTCACACCAATGTTTAAATTGTATGTTAAAGTCTCTATCCCTCTCCATTTGGATTGTCTAGCCGCTTTAAAGCCGCAAAAATAGCCAGTGTCATAACAGCATTATGCTGTTATGACACTGGCTATTTTCATCGCTAGAAAAAAGTACATCGCTAGATAAAAGTAAGTAAAGTAAACGAAATTAACAACTGGTTTGTTAAGAAAAATACCGATTCTGGCGCGTTTCATAACATCACATGTCACTTTCCATAATTTATACGTACCGTACAGTCAAAAACATGTCTGTAGCGGCTGGAAAATCTAGCCACCAGTGGACTTTTCCTGGATTAACTGCTAGAATGTTGCGAACCACTGCTCGAATGCGCTTTGTTGCAGCTTTTTTTTGACCGTTACTCATAGTTTTGATGTTTGGACTGTCTTTCTCACACCAATGTCTAAATTATATGTAAAAGTCTCTCTCCATTTGGATTTTCTAGCCGCTTTAAAGCCGCAAAAATAGCCAGTGTCATAACAGCATTACAGACATGTTTTTGACAGTTAGTTGTGTATAAATTATGGAAAGTGTCATGTTATGTTATGAAACGCGCCAAAATCAGTATTTTTCATAATAAATCAGTTGTAGACGAAATCTACTAGATGCCGGTAGCATCGACAAGGGTATTTTTTATCGGTAATCTCTTTCTCCCAATATTGTTCGCCTTGTCGCACGATTGACTTTTATTGCACATGAGAACTATAGCCAGTGTCATAACAGCATCAGAGCTAAATAGGAGCTGTGAGCTTTGAATTTTTCAGGGGCCAGAATAGCTACACCACTAGACGTAGTGGTGTGACTGAATACAGAGATACCGCTCTTTCCGACGCTAGCGGCATCTAGTAAACGAAATTAACAACTGGTTTGTTAAGAAAACTACCGGTTCTGGCGCGTTTCATAACAGAACATGACATTTTCCATAATTTATACGTACCGAACTGTCAAAAACAAGTCTGTAGCGGCTGGAAAATCTAGCCGCCAGCGGATTTTTCTTGGATTAACTGCTAGAATGTTGCGAAACACTGCTCGAATGCGCTTTGTAGCAGCTTTTTTTTTGACAGTTATGGATTGTTTTTTGACAGTTACCCATAGTTTGCTGTTCGGACTGTCTCTCTCACACCAATGTTTAAATTGTATGTTAAAGTCTCTATCCCTCTCCATTTGGATTGTCTAGCCGCTTTAAAGCCGCAAAAATAGCCAGTGTCATAACAGCATTATGCTGTTATGACACTGGCTATTTTCATCGCTAGAAAAAAGTACATCGCTAGATAAAAGTAAGTAAAGTAAACGAAATTAACAACTGGTTTGTTAAGAAAAATACCGATTCTGGCGCGTTTCATAACATCACATGTCACTTTCCATAATTTATACGTACCGTACAGTCAAAAACATGTCTGTAGCGGCTGGAAAATCTAGCCACCAGTGGACTTTTCCTGGATTAACTGCTAGAATGTTGCGAACCACTGCTCGAATGCGCTTTGTTGCAGCTTTTTTTTGACCGTTACTCATAGTTTTGATGTTTGGACTGTCTTTCTCACACCAATGTCTAAATTATATGTAAAAGTCTCTCTCCATTTGGATTTTCTAGCCGCTTTAAAGCCGCAAAAATAGCCAGTGTCATAACAGCATTACAGACATGTTTTTGACAGTTAGTTGTGTATAAATTATGGAAAGTGTCATGTTATGTTATGAAACGCGCCAAAATCAGTATTTTTCATAATAAATCAGTTGTAGACGAAATCTACTAGATGCCGGTAGCATCGACAAGGGTATTTTTTATCGGTAATCTCTTTCTCCCAATATTGTTCGCCTTGTCGCACGATTGACTTTTATTGCACATGAGAACTATAGCCAGTGTCATAACAGCATCAGAGCTAAATAGGAGCTGTGAGCTTTGAATTTTTCAGGGGCCAGAATAGCTACACCACTAGACGTAGTGGTGTGGTTGCTCTTCTCGCTTTGCACCTTGTAGTTGTTATCGCACCCCCTAACCTGCTCTGTACTGGATAAGGCAGCAAAAAACACGCATGCTGTCCAACTATGTCAAATTTTTGACAATTCCGAGTGCCAGGCACTACTGTATGCCATGTCTGTCCAATTGCAGTAACAAGCAATGCCAAATAGCGAATTCAAATTAATCTCACAATATCCGCTCGGTCAAATTCGCTATTTCGCATTACTTATAACTGAAGTTTGACAGACATGCCATAATATAATACATGATTTAGATATGGTTTGTCAAAATTTTGTTTGTTTTTTGACAGAAAAAATTTGACTGAACTTTTCACCAAATTTTTTTAGTCAAATATTTGACCATACATCATTATATGGCTGGCTTTACGCTGGTTGTGAGTCGAATTTCGAATATCGGTCAGATGCATGAGCTCCAATACCACCTTGGACCACACCATACATTGCCCTTCTTTTAATCAATCACAGCCGCATTAAGATCAATTAATGCTCTAAACACTTCAAGATCTGGTCCCCCTTCCTCAATTAACATTAAAATTAAAATGAAATATATTTTTTTCATTTGGAGGCCTTTATACATTAAATTACAATAAACAAAGTGTGCCAACAGTTAGTTTTAGTTTTAAGAAGGGGCGAAGCGCTGAGCTACCGCGCAACACTAGACTACGAAAGCGGGCACATAGCGGACCCTTCAGAGCCTCGTAGGTCACTAATCATCCCCAAAGCAACCCAGATTCCTGAAGAACATGCCCGATCGACCTCAGATTCTCCAAATTGTCAAAAAAAAGACTGCCCAACCCCCTCAGTCGCCTCCTTGCAATTGCCTGACATTCACACAAAATGTGGGTAATATCCTCCGCAGCATATAGGTCAAGGCAGTATTTGCACATGTCAGAGTCAGCGATCCCCATACGCATAGCATGCTTCCCAAGCCGTGCCAACAGTTTGAGCGTAACTTTATTATTCGGGACAAAGACCGGCTGACGTTACTGACATCTTAATAGACCAATTTAGTGACATAAGAAGATAGTTTTTTTTTGCCAAGGGCGGGGAGATAGAGATTTGACAAAGTATTTAGGTTCAGAAGTTAAACATTGTTACATATGTACCCTGACAACCACCAAAACTTAATGACATCTGTTTAAAGTCAGAAAGCCATGCCTCCCAATATCCAACTTTTGTATTCATATCTAATACTCTTCTTTTCGCATGTTCTCCGGAACTTTAGAATATTCCACACGCACCACTAAATATTCGGGAAAGCTCTCGACTCAACACATGCAGTCTATAAGAACGACAGAGCTTGCAGCCAAGTACAGTTTGTTTGTTGTTGTTTGTTGTTGTTTATTGTTGTTTGTTGTTGTTTATTGTTGTTTGTTGTTGTTTGTTGTTGTTTGTTGTTGTTTGTTGTTATTGTTTGCTGTAGGGGAGGACACGCAGCAAAGCAGCGCATCTTGAGCATTCAGGCCAACATGGCCCATTATACTCGAATCCCCCAGTCTCTACCCGAACTTTTTTGTCCTCCTCACGAATTTCAATACCTCAGGTAGGGAGCGAGAACGGAGTTCTTCCATCCTCATAACATCAATGTCGTTTGTTTGTACTACGGTGCGAAGCGATACGGTGATCAGTTTCTACGCAAAGTATTTGTGAAGCGATTTTGATTGAAAGCGTGATCAAGTTGCATATAAAATCGGGCAGTGTTGCCAGTAGTGCGATTATTTATTGCGAATAATAAATTATTATTTCTATTGATTGTAGACGAATTGTGGTTTCCCGGCGAACCCGATATCTTACGTCCATTTTTTCCCCTATAAATAAAATAACTGACGTCTATAAAAAAAATTTTTAAGCGTTATTGCGCGCAGAGGTAGCACTAGTTTCGGTTTTCTACTTTTATGCCTAATTTGACTGGACTATGAGTGGTACTTAACTGAAAGTTTGCATAGCCCAGAACAGTAAAGTGGCATAATCCAAAACAGCGCGAAAGTGGACTCGAAACTAGACGAAGTGCCTTTTTCAAATTTACTATCGTTTTTCTGTTTTTTTTAACTAGCTAAAACTACTAGTTGCAAGTTAAGAGCTACCCCTAGAGCAAATCTAAAAAATTTCACGTAACCAGAAAGTTTATCCTAGCCTAAATTAAAATTATTACGAAACTTACTATTAGAATTAATAATCGAGTGAAGAACCAATTTTTTTAAATATGGTTTAAATATGAGGTGAGTACGTATCAGAACAATAAAGTGAAGAGCAACGCCCTATGGCAAAGATTCCTTTGCTAGAATTCGTGGATATGCAATTCAGTTGAAGAGCTTACACGTAGGGAAGTCCTTGGCAATACCAACTGCTATAGGACAATTGCGTAATACGTCTTATAATGAGTCAATTCAACACAATAATGAAACTTGTCTACCTCATTTTCAACTACCATGTTATAAATGGTAACAGTCAAGGCAGCGATCGATTCCAATCAGAATATTTCGCAAAAAATACTACCCACAAAAATATTGCTTAAACAATTTCTCTTTTATGGAAGCCTTACCATGCAAAATTCCCTTCTAGTTAATTAACAAATTTTTCCAATTAAAATCACTTACTTTGAAAAATAAAGCAAAATTACAGAAAATAAGCTGAGATTAAATCAAATTTATTGGAAATATTGTTCTTTGGTTGGAATAGGCGGCCCCTTAGGAAAGGTAAGACAAATTCAAAAGAACAGAAAAATAATAATTGAAGGTACTCATAGTCTGTAAATCTTAAACCTTTTACTTCACCCCCAATAAAGCCCTATTTAAAAATAAAATTCCGTCCTTTTTTGGTATGGTTGGCACAAAATCATATCTTTTCCTAATGCTTTCTGATTTTATCCATCATTTTTGAAGGTACTTTGATTTTATGGATGTAGGTGTTTCAATGGTTCCGAAATTGTACACCAGTAAAATTTTCAAGACAAATTTATCGGCATATTTTCGGTTTTTACTGTGTGTAATCCGAAGTTTATTGTTCGAATGAAAATTTCAAGAAAATGACTGGGTAATAAATAGAATTCCGGCGACAGTAATTGGCAACATCTGGCAGGATGTTGCTAAGGGCTTCTTACTTTATAAGGGTTTGCAGACTTCACTGTGTAGGTATCAATTGAAAACAGGTATATAAATACACACCGCATTGTATTTTTCTTTTCAATAATACTCATTAGGGTTTAAGTTACTTGAATTTAATTTTGATCAAAATTATAATAGAACTAGTGTTCTTTTGGTCAGTTTAAGGCCAGTAACAATTTTTTCCAAGTTGCTAAGATCATTGTTCTTTCAGAAGTCAATAAAGTCTTACTTACGATCACACGGTCAAAATTTAAATCTTAATCATTCTACAGAAGATACTTTTTCTTTAAGCTGGATTATGCCCACTCATCAAAAAATGATTCATTCGGGTACGTTAACGTATGAAAAAAGTACGTTGCTTTGAAGTCACACAATAACCTATTATAACCTTTCCATGTTTAACAGTAGGGATAAATTTCTCTATCTTTAATGCTAGTTTCTTCCTGTAAATCTTAAACTCTACCTTGGATTTTTCCCTGTGAGAGTCGCCAGACAAAAGTTGTTGGAAAATTGTGCATTAATCATTCGCAAGTCTACAATAACTCAAAAATACTTTCAATTAGGATGTCGACATTTTTATTGGAATAGTTTCAAGTTAAAAATATTTACTTTCTTGAATAGATTCTAATTTAATTTGAGCATACGTTCTCAGTCTGAAGAACTGGATTTAGTACAGTCTCAATGAGCTGGAAAGCAATTCACTACCACACGCATGCTGTATGCAGAAATTGGGCTCAGCTTAATCTCTATTTGTCAAAAGTACTTCCTCCCTCACCCCGACAGTACCAAATGCTTTCATACGAAAGTCCTTAAATTTCGTGTTTTTAATTATTGCAAGATAAACAAAAAATCTGTAAAGCGAGGTATATCGAATGTTATACAAACTAAATTTTCATCATTTGACAGAACGAGAACGGAGTGGTTTTCAAGGCATTCTTTTACGTAAATACCAAACAAATGTTCTCAAAAAAAATGGGTTTCAAAACTGGTGATAACTCAGAATGTACTGAAATATAATTTTAAGTAATTCAGTTTAGTGCAAAGGAGAGGTTGGGTGTGTTACTGCGCAAAATAGTTTATTCCTTGTGGTAGCTTCCTTTAAAATGTCCTTAAAACATAACCACCTGTTGTACATAATAACTTTAAAACTGAATAATAAAGGTATCGTACCTAATTTTTGGTTAACTCTAAAGAACCATCTGCTATGACTTGTACGCTATATGCCCACTCCTTCAATTTGCTGACTCCTAAACTTTAAGGTTATTATTTTCTTCTTCTTAATAAAGTTTTTTTAGTATACAAATTTTAATTATAAAAAAGGTATAAAATCTTGACGAAAAATTTGTTGTTCATTTTAAAATGTGCCTTATGGTTTAAAACCCGGATCAATAATTGAATACTTAAAAAAATATCGAATAGGTATCAATAATCCTTCCAAAAATATGAAATATCCGTAACTGACAATAATTGCACCGAATTTAAGCCAAACCATTGGAACATTGCTACCATACAATTTTCCTTTAAAAAACCGATTGTAAAAAGAATGGCGAAATCATTCAAAGACTCGTAGCTCACAAACCCTCTAAGCTATTCTGTCAAAAAATGTATTGGATAGACTAGGTGGACCCCTTTATGTGGCCACTTTTTGGAAGTGGTGTGGGGAGGCCTTGCCTTTAATATCTCAGGAACCGATACGATAGGAAGTTGAACCCCAGAACTTATCTATATAGGTGCCTTTTCTATCTCTGGAACGGCGTATGTAAGAAACTTGAAACTTAGTGGATATATGTGGATATAGTAGAAGAGCATTTACAGTAAAATAAAAATTCATATTTTTATTGGCGTATGGAAGTGGGGAAAAAATTGTCAGTAAAAATTTTTATGAATTTCATCATATCTCTAGGTCTTCTGAAATATTCAATTAATTACAATTTTCCTTGAATTTACTTCACTAAGATACTCGTAGATGCCTTTGCTATGCTAACTAGTTTTGATATACATAGTTGTTAAGATATTAAGTTATCTGTTCTCTACATTACAAATTATAAAATGGTACTAACTAATTAATTAATTATGCTTGTTGGGGCTCTTTAGATAAATGCCTAAAGGGATGTAAAGCAGTTGTAAACTTTGTTATGAATTCCCCCATATCCCTTACGTTTGATTAGATATCAAAAACATATTTACTTCCACGCAAATTTTATTTAATCGCCAAACAAACGTGTTCAGATTTTTTTAATTATTTATCTGATGAAATAAAAAATCGGTTTTTATTCTCTAAGAACTGATTTCACGATTTCTTAAAATTCGTGATGGGAAGGTGTTGCGTTCGTTGTCACAAATTTCGCGATATTTCTAAGCTCTGATGTGGTAGAGAAATTGGTTTTCACTTCTACGGGCTTTTTATGTAATCGCCTAAAAACAAATTTCGTGGATTATTTTTTTTAAAACAACCTTAAGGTCAGGGTAAAATGGTAACATACGTTTTTACAAAGACATGACGAAATTCGACATGTTTACATGGACTTAATAATCGATTTTCAGCCGATTGTATGTATAACAATCGGCTAAAAACGATTTCAAGCTTTTTCGATATTTTTCTTGCTGTTTATTTATTTCTGATGAATGTTGAAAGTATTATCTTACAAGGAGCTATTCTGGTCACAAAATTAAGTTCTCAAAAACCTCCTTGTCTCGAAACAACCGTAAGGTAGGGTGGCTGTGGCGTGGGCCCTTTTGGCGCACCAACTCTTTTACCGCTTCGTAGACTTTGACCCGAAAAATTGTAAGGCCCAGACTGTTTATAAATAAAGGTATTACAAAAGATTGAATGTGTTCTATATTATTTTTTTGGAGTCGGTGCAGAGCAAGAAAATTTTTAAAGAATTGAACCTTTTCGTAGCAAAAATTTTTTGCATGAAAATTTTTTTTACAGAATTGAAAGGAAAAATGCGGAAGTATATCAGAAATTCAAGCAATAAACCCATATCGATTCTTTGTGCTCATTGCACTCTAATTAAAATTTTGTAGAATTGTTCATAAATATTTTGCTTAAATAGACGTGATTAATTAGCATGGCATGCCCCCTCCTGAGTAAAAAAGTGAAAATTTTGCCCGAAACTCAAACAATTATCAATCTCTTAAGTATTTAGTTGGAGCTGTATGGCGTTTTCTTCAGTTGGTTGAAACGTGATGACCAAGTAACAATAAAAATATAATAATTTGTTTCTATGGAAACTTCTTCGTGAAAATCTTCTTTGAATCTGAATTATTAGAATTTGCAGAAAATATGTAATTCTTTGGAGTTCTGAAAAAATTCCGATAATTTCCCAGAATTTTTTTTAAGTTCCAAAGTATTCTTATAAATTTGCATTTTATTTAATTTTAACCCAATATTGAATCAGACAAATTTAAAAAAAAAAACATTCAAATGATTATAGCGTGGATTCACCAAAGGTGAATAAAATCAAATAATGCCAAAAACAGACTTTTATTTCGTCGTGGAATTCAAAGAAAAGTTGTGTGTATGGTTCAATAATTTGTCGGCCTGAGACTTCGCATAAATTTAAAAACTGCAGTATGTTTTCAATTTGAAATTGATTCGAATCTTCTAATTCGTCAAAATCGAATTCACTTGAGGCAAAAGTAATTCGTTAGCTCATCGTTATGAAGTTTCATTTACGAATCTTTAACATGATGTAGAAATGATTCACTTAACGTTCATTAAATTTGTATTTATTTACAGCCGACAAAATATATAGGGTCAGCCTTTAATGCGTCTGCGAGGCTAAAATGACATAAGTAGGGATAGGTTGGTGTGGTGGCGGATTTTGTGTGATGGAACGGGATGAATGGGTCTGAAGTGGCGGTGGACGTAGGTTTTGAATTGCTGAAGTTTATAATAATTAATTATAATAATTAGAGTGGATCAGTTTTAAAACCACTTTAATGTAAATAGTGCATATGTTCACTTCTTTAGTAAAAATGCGCAAGGATTTTTCAAAACCTTGGATAACTCCGCCATTGATTAAACTGATTAAGGAGAAGTCGGAGCTTTGGTCTAAATACAGGAAAACACATAATGAAACAGATTACAAGAAATATATGGATCTAAACAATAAAATAAATAAAGCTAGGAAATAAGCCAGAAAGGAATATAAAGTTAAAATTGCATTCAGTGTGACAAAGTTTTCTGCAACTATATGCGGAAACAAATATCATCTCGTGTAACCACTCCTATTACTTTGCTCTCGATGCATTCAGATGAACTAATTACGTATCATCAAGAAATCGCCAACAAATTTGCATCTTACTTTAAGACAACATACATGGATGAACCGGAAGGAAGAATGCCCGCAATTGAAGCAATCACACACACGACACATACACTATAGACTATTGAATTCAACGAGGAACTAGTACGAAAATCATTGCCAAGCCTAAATCAGAATTCAGATGCCGGACCAAATGAAATATCTCCAATCATATTGAAAAGATGCTCTAATGTTCTTGCTTGAACTGTCACCGCAATAATGCAAAAGTCGTTCTTGTCCAGAGTTTTACCAAGCGACTGGAAGATAGCTAAGGTTACTCCAATTTTCAAAAAAGGTGACAAGATGGTTTGTGGGTCATTCCATCAAGAATCGCCAAAAATTACGAAATTTGTGACCTTACCATCTCCGATTCTTTTGAAAATTTATGTACTCGAAGAATTAGTGAAAAAAAAATATTATTTAAATTTTTTCTTTCTATCTCATTTTTTTGTTAGTTATAGTATGGTAAAGTTTTCGCAAAAATTATGTCCGAGTCCTCTTTGAAAATTCATATCTCTTGTAATTTTTATCCTAGAAGAATAGAATAGGGCTTAGTTTAAAGGGAAAGGTTGTCACTTCTCGTGACACTACTACTACTACTGCCCATTGGGTGTGATGCGCATTCGCATCAGATCCCACTATGAGGTCGAGTTTCTTCTCGGTAACCATATCTAGTAGTTTAACTAATTCTTCCAGTGGTGCGTCCTTGTCGTGGGACAGGTATGCAGAAGTCAGAATGAATGGTTCCAGGCAGATATGTCTCTCGCATCTGGTGACCGTAAGATCGCCGGAGCTATATGACGGGACAAAGAAAAGGTGGAAGCACTTCCTTGCGAGAATGCAGTAGCGAATTTTACCATTGTCCTTGCTATAATATATATTGAGATCACGCCTCCTCAGTCCCTGGATCTGGTTACAGTGTATCCATGGTTCTTGAATTAACGCGATGTCAATATGCTCTTCGTCGAAGAGCGCTAAAAGATTGGGCGAGGCCGCTTTGCTATGGTGGAGATTTATCTGGGCTATCTTCATCACCAAGCTGCTAAATTGGGGTTTTTTTGCTCGGGATCTATTTCTGGGTCTCGAGGGGCCAGGATTCAGTTTCGCGATATCCTCGCCATCCCGTGTTCTAGGGGCTTCATCGTTGGTCCTCTCTTCCTTAGTCCGTTCCTTCCGATCAAGGATTTTTACTGTGACGGTTCCGAGGCTAAAAGACACTCAGTCCGAGTTGTCCTTGATATGACGAACTGCAGCGGGGCCAAGGTGGAGGATGAAGGTTTGGCCCATCTGTCCAGCTTTCTCCGCTTTGGCAACGCATATCTCGTCAGACGGGATGTTAGCGTTTTGCCTCCGTAGAACAACTTGCACCAGATCGAGCTGAATAGGAGGCCCAGGAATAAAAACCCGACCTATTGTCGCTTCCGGGAACTGATCGTCCTGGAGGACTTCGAGCCTAGCTCCTTCCCAAAGTTCCCCCATTGTAGCGACTGCAGCCCTCAAGAAGGCCAGCGCATGCTGGTATTGGCAGCGAATGATTCGCATTACCCGTTCCTCATTCGCTGTATACCGGAGCCTTCGCGTTAGGATCCTCACAGATTCCTATAACCCGCTTGAAGAACTCCGTAGAGACTATTGTCCAACGGTCGTCGGGAATTTTTAGTTCCGGGTTTCTCCGGTCCACTACTGCCGCCTTCAGGTTATCCGCTACAGCATCACGATATGTAGCTGGGATCTTCTGACTGATGGAAATGTTCTTAATTTTTTTGGAGGGACACTACTTGTCGTCATCCTCCGAAATCGTCCTTTTCGGGACTGGTCCGGGTTTAGCCTTCTGCCTAGTCACAGCGGTCCGGGCCGCCTTTTGGCTGCTTCCTGTTTTGTCCGCTTTGGGACTAGGTTTGGGCGTACCACCACTCTTCACTGCCGAGCTTGACGGTACTGTTGTAGTTCCCGTTGGGATCGTTGGTGGTGGGATCATTGGTGATACCGCTGAAGAGGAGTCCGATGTTCCTAGCTTCTCCTTTTTTTCCGGAATTCCTTAGCGTCCCGAACGACTTTGGTCGCCCACGAGTGCCTCTCCCGCTCTTTGGCATTGAAGTCGCTAGGGTCCTTGCTAACAAGTTATCCAGTACGAATCTTGTTTGGCGAATTTGCTGGAGTGCTAGTTGGGCTGGAGACTTGTGTTTTTTACCCAAGCCAGGCTTCGTGCGAAGCGGATGCTTCCCTCGAATTCCTGCCTCAGGTAGTTTGGTCTCCTGCCCTGCTGTTGTAGCCTGGGTCTCCCGATTACCCCCTTGTGAATCCGGTATCTCGGCATCATGTTCCACCAGGGATATGGCCGTTGACTGTTGGTTCACTGGGATGTCATCGTGACTAAGGCTACCGACATCGATGTCAAAGTCCGACCCATCACTACCGTCGCCACTTTGCATGATGACCTGACCGATGTCCGCTTCTTTATCGTAATTATGTTTTTTAATTTTTTGTGTATAGCTCCTTGCTCCCACTAGTATGCTCGAAAAACGGTCCACCCCGATAGATAATTTATTGGCCTGTGACTTCACCGAAATTTTAAAAACTGCAGTATATTTTCAATTTGAAATTGATTCTAATCTTCTGATTCTTCGAAATCGAATTCACCTGAGGCAAAAGAAATTCGTTAGCTCATCGCTATGAAGATGCATTTACGAATCTTTACCATTAGAAACGATTCACTTAACGTTCATTAAATTTGTATTTATTTACAGCCGACAAAATAACGTAGAGGGTCAGCCTTTAATGCGTGTGCATTGCTAAAACGACTTAAGTAGAGACAAAGTGGTGTGGTGGGGGATTTAGTGTGACGGAACGGGATGAATGTGTCTGAAGTGGCGGTGGACGTAGGTTTTGAATTGCTCAAGTTTATAAACGACATTACTACTGTTTGAGGCATAAAAGACTTCCTAAATTTCATTGTTTTATGTATTCACACATTCACTCGTGTGTGCGAATAGTTTGGCGAGTCTTGCGAGGAGCGACTAAGAGGAGGTCTAAGTCTTTCTTGTTCCTTACTTTATGTACCATAGAATTATCGACTATAAATATAGAGTACTTCGATATATTGGCGAGTCCATAGAAGCTGAGTATACGCGCCATACGTACCTATACATTTGCTTTGAGTAGATTAGGTGAATAATTTTTTTATCGTTTTAGTGATTCATGTTTGAATATGCAGTCAATTTCGAGTCACAGGTTAATTCGATTTCGAAGAGTTAATTAGCTTACTACCAAATCATTTTCAACTAGCAAATTTTTTTGGGTTCGCTGTTTTTTTGGGAAGAAATGTAAATGTGATGATTAAAAAAAAAATTCTAATTTAAAGAAAACTATAATTTCTGAATTTAAAGAGCTTTCCCAATTAAGTTATTTCAAATTAAAGGGCTTTGACTGTATGTTCAATTTTAATATTAATTACAAAATAAATCCTCTTTCCTTAAAATTGGCAGGACTTTACGCTACTGTATATTAAAACATCCAAGTCCAGTTTCGTGTCCTTAAAATAAACTTCAAAAGAAGCGAGGAATTCCTAGATCTGGTCCTAGCTAAGTTGTGCACTTTACTAAGAAGTTAAGCCGGCTTACTTAGTACACTTAATTCCAATGACGCCGAAACAGACAAAGGATTCATTAGGGACACTTAACTTTAATGAACCAGGACCTTACAAATCAGATCCCATTCAAGGTGCCAATTTTGTAAAAGATCAAATCATCAAATCTAGGATTGGGGACAGTTCTTTAACGCCTTAAAGTTTCTTGGCGAAACAAGGTGGTACAATGAATGTTTAAATTTGGTTTAACTTTCAACACCCATGCTAACCTATCGCTAATTGCGTCGAACTTATATGTACAATCCATTTTTTTCGATTATTTTCTCGGACAGCAAGGCTACAATAATAGCACTTCAGTCCGTTCAAATCTTCTCCAAACTTGTTTGGAATTGCCTCCAATGCCTGATTGATCTCGTAAATAAGAACAGAGTTAACCTCATTTGGATTCCGGGACACAGCGGCTATGAAGGTAATGAAATGGCCAACTTAATGGCTGGGGAAAGGTTCAGAAGCTGACTTCATGGGTCCATATCCATCCTGTGGGATACCATTAAGCAAAGCCAGAATGAACTTCCGAATGTGGCAAAAATCTCAAAGTGCCATTCACTGGGACTTGGCACCAGGAAACAGGCACTCAAAGCTTTTTATGCCAAAGCATTCGGAAAAAAGAACATCTGATTATCTAAAAGCAGATATCAGATCTGAACCCTTGTGAGAGCTCTGACTGGACACTGTTACATGAGGAAGCATCTCAATAGGTTTGGTCTCTCTGAGACTGAAATTTGCAGAAGACGAAACACCAGAGCATATCCTCTGTGAATGTGAGGGTTTAGCTCACAAAAGACTTCGTCACTTCGGTCAGGGTTTCATAGACCCATCGGAATTCCTGACCATTCATTCCTCCATTCCTCGCAAAATACTAGGCTTCATTGAAAGCGCAGGGATCGAAAAGGAATCATAGTCAAAGCGAGGGACGTTACAATAGGCCCAACTGTGGCTGCAGTGACAGAGGTTAACCTTACCAACCCGTATTTCCAATTTATCAATCTAGATTATTTTTCGAAAAATAAATACGTACTCAATTTTGCTCATCTTTGAGCAAATCTGCGTTAATCCTGCGAACGAAATTCATAAAAATCTTTTGTCAAAACTTCTCGTGGAAGAAAATGCGCACGATTAAATTTTTCTGGAATGGACAAAAAACCAAATTTTGTTTACCAAAATTAAATCTAATAAAAAAATTCTCTTATCAATTTAGAGGTTGGGAAATTTTGAAAATTTTATCATTTATAATAGCAAAAAAAAGTCCGTGCTACGTAAAAAGCGTCGAAAACCAAAATTGAAAATTAAAAATCGAACTTCGTCAGCTCGTTAAAGCTGAGCGATTGCATTGACGTCAATTTTTTTTTCAATATTGAATTGTATATTTTCGAGATATTTAAAAAAAATTTTAAAAGGTCGATGAACACGGTGAACAACATAAAAATGAACAATTTAAAATGTACTGCAGGAATAAGTATAATTTACGAAAATTTTCTGATACTTGTTAGGATTTCTGCTTTTCGGTATAAAATCAATCTACAAAGACCGCTGCACAGTCTGGAGAAGACGCTAATCGAGCAGTTGCAAAACATTGAGTAGCATTAGTGAAAAACTTTGCTGTCGAATCCATGTTCAAATTGGTCCGAAAGTAGACTGTTTCGTAACATTGGGAACATGTTGCTACTTAACAAAAGACACATCATAAATGTTTTTGTTGTTTGTTTACTTTTCGCTGAATTTGTTTTGTGTTTGTTGCTTTATAATTATTAAAATTTTTATTAATTTCATTTCAATGTTAAACTTTGCAATCATTTCTCCGATCGCACTTACATGCTTTCCGTTTTGTTTACAAATAAATTTTTAAAAATAGTAATTCGGTATATTTACCTTGCTGATCGAATGGGGGTAGTAGCCATGTTGGAGATGTTGCCGATGCGAACATCCCCTCATAGTCGAGCTGCTCCATCATTTTAATCCAATCGAATGGGTGGAAGGGTGTCCTTACTCCTTATGTTCTTCTTCTTCTTCTTCACTTTAAACTCTAAAATTTTCTTTCCACATTAGTAGCGTCGGCATAAGTAACACGTTAGCACCACTGATAGGGGATCACTTCACCAACGTCGAAACTAGAAAGGAAGAAGAAAAAAAAAAATCACATCAAATTTGATATTCAAATCACACGATCCTCAAACGATCAGTACGTCACATTTTCGCTCTATCATCGTTCTATTGTTTATTTATATTTTTGCCTTTTGTTTAAAATCTACGTGAGCATCATTCGAATATCGAAGCACGGAGCACTTAAGCTGATCTTATTTTTAGAAATAAAATTCATCACACGATCGTTTGAAAAATTTCACATAAAGGGTGCACAGTTTTCATTCAAAAAACCCCCTTTTAACATGGTTTTTCGCCCCCCGATTGATTTTTTTATCGATTTTCAAGGCTTCCCGTATGGTCGCCTTTGCTATACTTTCAAACTACTTGACTACGTTTCGTTCGGCTCTGGCCGCTATTACTTTGGCCGCTATATGAGACATGACGCAAAGCTTCTCTTAATGACGATTTATCTATAGGCTAATTATAGTCGAACTTTATCTTAAGATGCGCGCGCAACCGTAAGTTCTTGCAATTATCGAAGAAAAATTTATGTTTGGCTCTGTATAGCCTCCCATCTAATGTCACGTCACTGGGCACTGGGACTTCTTAAATTTTCAGTTGTTTCCCGCTTCACCAACACTCCCATTTTCCGCGGTATTACTCATCGGCGGTACAAGGCTTTAAGATTTCTTAGCTTCTTAGAACCTGATGACCCTCGACAGCTAACAAGCAACACTTACTTTTTTTATACGTTTCGAAAGTCACTCAACGACCGACTGCACCTACGTTTAAATTGGAAGAAAATTTACAGACTATCAATTTGTGAAGATATCTTATCAGCCATTGCAAATGTATACATAAGAGTAGTCAAGTCGCTATTGTTAATAAATAATTACTTGGCGTCAAATAAGATAACGAATTTATCAAATTTAAAGAGATCGGCCAGGGAAGATCGTGGGAGTATATTTTGCAGGCCGGGTTTAGATCGATTACAATGTCAATTTGTTTTCGACACGATATTTTTGATAATAAAATATGGATTAGTTATAATTGCGAAATTTATAATAATTTCTTTATTTGCTCTACTCCAAAAAATCAACCAAACCAGGTTTAAATTGCAAAAATTGCTTTGGCACTGATACTTCAATTGTTACTCTAAATTGCTGCACTTTAGTAGCGTTATCTTCAGTTAGGGGAAAAACCTATTATTTAAAAAATAATAATTAAGGTGCATTGTTTAGTTTTCGTATGAGACTTCGAAAATTGATCTGATTCACAAAGTGAAATTTACTAAATTGACGCAACTTTTATTTATCGAGGTGAGAACAAAGTGGGTGGGTGACAGAAAATATCATAAATACTAAAGGTAACCATCGTTTAAAGCAGAAATATCACCGATCCATAATTTAGCTCGATGTCTCATGAATTTTGGAACAAGTTAAGAAGCCGTCACAGAAATACAAACAATTTTTAGGATCTGATTGAAATTAAAACTACCCAAAATTTGACAACAATTTGGGCGCAACTTTATAATGGAGGTGCGAAAAAAGTGCCGACGCTATTGACATCCTTAAAAAACCAATTACGATTTTGGGACGCAATTAATGTCGAAAATAGTACTGCATGTTTCTGGTTTTTTTTCAAATAATTATGTCAATTGAATTAGTTCTTTTAAGATAGAACTATCAAGATTCATCAGTTTCTCGTACGAAAATTGAAATATAGAAAATGCCTCAAAACGTATTCAATCATACCTAATACATATGTTGAAATTCGTGAAATGTATACAACCCAGTACCTTGGGAAGTGAATATCGAAAATTCCTTAAATTGATTTTTAGGCGATTGCGCTACAAGCCCGTAGAATTTAAACTCAATTCGATATCTCATCAGACCAGATTTGAAGGAAACCGAGGAAATGTTTATAACACCTTCACATCTCCTTGAAGGTTGGATTTCAGAAAAAAGACTTAATTTTAAAAAAACCAATTCGATATATATTCAAACTAGAGATGGGCAAAGCAGTTCCTTTAAGTAAAGTACTTCACTCCGAGTCACTCACTCACTTTAAGGGGGTCATCCCGTGTGAAGGCTCTTTTTTTACGCTTTTTTGGGAAATTTGTTTTGGAGAAGTGAATAAAGATACAACCGTGAAATTTTTACCACATATTTATGCACATTTTGAGCACACTTTACAATTTTTTCAGCCCGGTATTGTTGCTCATTGCTGACATATGCGGCAACTTAGCCATTCCATTTTCAAAAAATCTTGTTTTCGGTAGACATGATTGCGGGCGTTCTGC
Organism: Beris morrisii; assembly: GCA_951812415.1. Taxonomy (NCBI): domain Eukaryota; kingdom Metazoa; phylum Arthropoda; class Insecta; order Diptera; family Stratiomyidae; genus Beris; species Beris morrisii. Next base: position 101,178,546 of record OX638313.1, on the reverse strand, counting down.
TTATCTCAAATGAAAAAATCGAACGGCATTTTAATCTGTGAACTTTGAACTAGTTTCGGAACTAGGATTATCTAAAAATATTGAACAGTTAATTTTTGGCAACTTGTTGAACTTTTTATCTTCAATTTTGGTGTTTTTTTACGACTTCTTCAGGTCGACAAAAAAAAACGGCTTGATGAATCACAATTATTCTAGTTTACAAACTGTCTACAAGAGTACTGAATAAGTTCAGCAAATTTCAAGGGAATTCGTTGGATATATTTCGAGATATCGTGTCTACGTTTGAGAAAAAAAGCTACTAAACTTACCATTATATTCGAAACAACACAGGAGTTTAGAGAATATAACGGCCTGTAACTTCCGAACGGCTTCGAATATCGGAATATCACTTCACCCACATATTATACACTATATTTGGATCCAATTTATGTAAAAAAAAACGATTTTTTGAATCACTCACTCGTGATGACCCACTTAAGGAACGAGTTCAGTGAAGTACTTCCATTGAACTTTTCGTTCCATCGTTCCTTCGTTCCATCGTTCAGTAGTCACTTCAATTGAAGTGTTCACTCACTCAATGTAACTCTTCGTTCCTTCGTTCTGTAGTCACTAGTCACTTCAATTGAAGTGTTCACTCACTCAATGGAACTATTCGTTCCTTCTTTCCGCACTTCAATTGAAGTGTTCGCTCACTCTATCTTTGCTAACAACCGTTTAGCAACCGTGAGCAGGTGTGTGTGTAAGTTTTCTTTTCTAAACAGCCGCTCACTTAATCACACAGTCACATAGAAGTTCATAGAGCTGGTGTGTGTGAATTTTCTCCAGCCGGTCTAGTCAGGCAGGCAGTAGTTGTGCTTGTGGGTTGGAAAATAGGAAGAAGAGCGGTCTATACATGAATATACATTTACTTTCTTTTTTCTTATGATGGAAAATATAATTTCGTCGTATTCTTCGCACCGCGTCGCGTATGCCATACATAATTCAATTGAAGACAACAGCACTGTTTATAATCAGTGATGCCAATTTAGTGCTTTCAGCGTTAAATTTGGTGCTCAAAATTTCGGCTCAGCGGACAAAAATTATTATAGTTTTACCCCTTGCGCATTATTTGAAAATTCCTGCGATTGATATATATATATCGTTTTAAATTGTTTTGTCAAGTGTCGAATGGAACTGCAGTTCACCCAAAAGAGTGAGTTACTTCACTCACTCACTTCAATGAAGTGTTGTTTTTCGAACAGTTCACTCGTGAACGACCCATCTCTAATTCAAACCTAAAAGATTTTTTTTTAAGGATACCGAACTGGACTTAGGTGGTTAGCCTTTAATACACAGTAGTGTACAGTCCAGCTGTCTAATTCGTGAAAACGTATCTTTACAACGCCCGACACACCGATTATTAAGAAGTACGTGGTTTCGTGTGAAATATACAAAAAGCTGGCGAATTGATTTTTATTCGTTAGACCAAACAGAGGTAAACCCTCGGGTTCATTGTGAAATTTTGTTTTTAGGCGATTATATTAAAAGTCCGTGGAAGTAAAAGTCAATTCGATATCCAATCAAACCTAAAAGATATGACAGAATTCGTGAAAACGTGTACAACCTTTTTAGGGGTTGAATATAGGGGAATTTTTGAAGTTCGTTCTTAAGCTTTTATCTGAGAAGCTTGTGGACGCAAAATTAATACGGTACCTAAGCAAACCTAAGAGATATGATGAAATTTGTACAAATTTAGATAAGGATCCCCTTTTCAATGACCATTTTGTCCTTACATCTGTACGCTAATGGAAATATAGATTTATTTTGATTAGTGTTTTTTCTATACTTTCAAACCTAAGGCGTTCCAGAGGTACAAATAAAACCCGCACCCCTTCTACACCTCTAAAATTTTTATTTTTCTTGGATGCGCCAATAGTGGCTCTATACAGACGTCAACTCTTAACGTTATATCCTTAGTAGTTCTCGGGAAAGAAAAATGGGAATCCTTTGCTTTCCACCCTGTTCCACCTCTTACATACCACCCCATTTGTTTTATGTTAAAACACAAAGGTTTTATAAAAACTTTCACCTTAACAATGATACATTAGGAAATATTTTTGAGCTGCTCCCGCCGTTTTTAATACCAAAACGCATTATAAAGGCTTAATAGTGCATGAATTTCAAGATCACATGACATGGTTCCTATGATTTGGGACTAGATTTTGTTGAAAACAAGACCTCAAACGCGCTAGGTTAAAGCGTACGGAGTACGGCGGACAGACGGACCCAAAAAAAATTTACGTTTTTGAAGTCTACTAGTTCTTGAACGTGAAAATATAAAATATTAGGGTAGTATTTTGTTTTTTCTTTTAGAGACAGGACCTTAAGGCATCAGTTGGAGTACGCCTTTCGAATTGAACTTTAATTTGTTCTTGATCTCTCATGGCCGATTGGAAATTATGTCGCACCTTATTTTTACACCTGGTTAAATCGACGTGTAATTTTTTTGTAAGGTCAAGGGTTTGCGGTCTAAAATATGAACAATCTACCCCCTTCCGCACAATTGCGACAAATCGGTTCATACAGTTCACATCGCATCCACCAATTCAAACGTACATGAAATTGGCTTACTGGTTCATTATGCCTCAACCCCAATTCGGCGGTCGGAGTGCCCCCCGACTTCAAAAATTAAGTCGAAGGCCCCTCGTGCCTTAACAAAATTTTTTTCAAAAGTAATACTCTGTAAATCAACATAATATTTAGGTAAATATACAAAATGCATCTATTTCGAGCAAATACAAATTTTTCAGTATTGAGTTGAAAATTCCGTAATTGCACATTGCTGAAAGTCCTAAATTTACGTTGCTTGTTGTATATTCGTCTGGATTTGAAGTGTAACAAAATTTCTCAACAATAGTCTGACCAAAACTTTGTAATTTTGCGAGTGACGCGTTTAAAGTTTAGTTGCGGGCGATAACAAAGTTTTGAACTCTACGCCTTCACAGGAACAAAACCTTTTTGAAAATTTTCTTTGACTTCCAATACACCTGAATATATATATATATATATATATCAACATTTTTTAAACATTATCCTTTTAGCAGTTCTAAAGGTAAAGTTTTGAAATTTTCAGAATGAGTTAAATTGAACCTTAAATGTCACCATCCCCGTACGCTTTGACCCATGTAGACCACGTATTTGGTAGACATACGGGCTTTTTTTGCTCGTACGGGTTCTGAAACGCACAAATACAAAATTTAATGGTACAAATATTTTTTTTTTAAATTTCAGCTCGATCACAATTCTTTATTTTTATAAAAAATAATAAAGTAAAATTAAAAAATTCCATTAAAAATTTTTAACAATTTGTTTCAGAATTTGTTATAATAATAATAATAGTTTATTGAAGCTAAACAATACAATCCATTATAAATAAATATCGGGCTTACCACTCACGTAAGCAAAGCTGGTGTATGAGCGGCGCAGAGCTACAATATGTTAACAAATATAATTTCATAATAATTTCATTTTAGCGAGCACAATAAGAACATTATAATAATATTTTGTTACAATTCAAAATTTGAAAATGTGTAAGCAATAATCAGATTAAAGTTAAATCAATATGTGAACAATATTTAGTTAAACAATTTAAATTAAGCTGTTTATGGCATCATCATATAAAAAGGGTTTTCAAAAACATATTTTTTGAGCCTTACCTTAAAATTAGCATTATCTAAGGTCTGCTTAAAATTTAATGACATACCATTGAGAAGTTTCGGACCTAATACGCTTGCATGACGGGAAGAGGATTTTTTGAAGTTCATTGTGACTAAAGGCATATTTTGTTGGCTACGTGTGTTATAATTTGAATGATGGATCGGGAAGTTCAAGAGGTTTGTATATACAAATTTTAATGAGTCCAATGTAAATAATTGTTTTATATTCATTACACCTAATTCTTTAAAAGCTGCGGTTGTAGAATGATATTTCGATTTCTTTAAGCAGAAAAATAGATTGAACTATTGCAAAGTAAATTAATTTAATTTGTGAAACAGAGAGAATATCACGAAGAATTAATATTTTATAAAGCGTCTTCCGGAGCCTGCTACAGATATACGATACGTGCTGATCCCATTTAAAATCAGAGTCAATAATCACACCCAAATATTTTACTTCATTACTATGACTTATATGACTATTATAAACATCGATATTTTCGTGAGCGAATTCCATGTCCCTTTTATTGCCAAAGCTCATATATTGTGTTTTCTCTATATTAAGCGATAATTTGTGTACTTTGTACAAAGCCAATTATAAGTAATCCGTAGATCATTCTTTATAACAGAAATTGACTCCTTCCAACTGTTACCTTTGTACAATGAAAAAAAAATTTAAAAAATAACATCGATCCGCAACTAAATTTCTTTTGAGAGCTGTCATTTAAGATGTGTCGAACTTTGAAAAATTCGAAATTCAATTATTTGCAAATTCCGAAACAATTTCATTAAAATAAGTCTCAATTTCATTTGCCAAAATAAGTAATCGAAATAAAAAAAAAGGTGAACTTAATGTACTAAATTCAAATTGGATATCAAATTAAAATATAATCGGAAAAACGCGTTTAACCAGGTTTCCATACGAGGTGAAAATTTATCATTCAAGTTTTTACGAATTCCGACAAATCTTTTAGTTTTAATGAGATCAAATTCGCTTTTACTTCTATGGGCTTTATATACTCATATATTGATCTAAAAAATAATTTCAAGATTTTGCGATATTCAACGCCTTAAGAGGGTGTGAAATGATTGTGTACGTTTTTACGAATTCCGACATATCACTTAGGTCTGATTAGATATGGAATTGTTTTTTACTTTAACGGGCTTTCTGTATAAGTGCCCAAAAAAACGGTTTTGTATAGTAAATCCCTAAGGGGTTGTGTCTTCTTGAAATTGAAAAAAAATATTAAAGAAATAAATAAATAATTATTATTATTATTATTATTATATTTATTATAGTAGAACCTGAAGAAGTGACCACCTTCCTATCTTGACCACTTGCCTAAAGTTAAGACCCGAACACAATGCTCCCGTTCCGTTCCGTTCCGTTCCGTTCAGCTGTCAAAGTAGACCTTATGGGCTGACCATGTAAATGCACACAATGGTCGTAACGGAACGGATCGGAAAAGTTGACCAAAATTCAACTTTTACGGATAACATAACCTCACTTGTAGTGACGGAACGGGAGCATTGTGTTTGGGGCTTTACTATTTTTTTCGGTCCCGATGTAAATCAGAAACGGATTTTATTTGTTAAATTATTTTTATAATCTGACCAATTGAATAAAGTGATCAGTTTTGCACAGTCCCTTGGATGGTCACTATATAGAGGTTCTACTATAATTATTTTAAAAGTTTTCGGATTAAAATTGATGTTTGATTCAAAATATATCTGGAACTGGATGACTCAAAATAAAAAATCTGCCAACGGTCTGGGACCAACTTGATTATTTTTTGGGTTAAAGACCGGAACGCGTTTTATGCTGAGATGCGGTGCAGGTCACTATGCGACTATGGTTACACTATTTGCGACGCTGTCAAATATTTGACCATAAATATTTGACAATAAAAATTTGACCGAATTTGATGTCAAATATCCATTTGATACACTGCCCGCTTATTTCGCCGATAGACACAACAAATTAAACATTCACGAGTTACATTTATTATTTATTATTATTTCACACATGACAGAATCACAAATGGTCAAATGTTGTCAGATTGAGTGGCAAATGGTGTAAGGCGGTTAAATGAATCATTTTGGTAAACAATATTTAATTCTCACACTATCTGACATCATTTGACAGGGTCAATGGTCAAATATTTGCATGGCAAACAGTGTAATATTAGCTTAACAATCTAAAGAAAAACCAGGAGGCTATTTGGAACGTACATTGCATCCCAGCACAAAACGCGTTCTGGACTTTTACCGAAAAGATAATAAAGTTGCGACCATACTGTTGGTATATTGTCTTTGCTATCGAAAATACAAATGTAGAGGGAATTGATTAAAAAATGCAATCAAAAATATTGTGGAAGAAGTGAAAAGACGTGATTAACTTACCAACTTGAAAATTTAGAAAATGTAACCCAGTTTACCTTCTTAGAACACCGCAATTTAATTAAGTCGAATGATCAACCGTGAATTACAATTTTAGTACTAGGTACGTGGTTATTCCTTATTCTAATTATATAATTGTTAATAACAAAGTCTAATCTTACAGTATAAAATCTACAAAGAGTTAAGCCGAGAAAATAGTTCCAATTGCATAAAAGTTATAAAATACTCGTATATAGATACACCTAGAACTTTTATTATTCATTTTATCACGTAGTAGTCTTATTATACAATAGAACGAGATTTATGAAAAAAAAATCATTTTAATAATATTCACGCCTCCTATTTTGATCTGAGTTTAAGTCGGCGGAAGATACAAGTTGCCCTACATTTGCCATATGACATTTGCATGGTAGGCATGCCATTTTGCAGGAGTGTCTCCGAACACATCGAAATGTTAATCCACCGTAAATTTTCGTAATGAAGGCGGCATCATGTCGGGACTGAATAAACGCGAAAGTACCTTTATAAGATCTTAGCGTTCGCCGTTAGTTTGGGCTGTTTTGTATTCCAAGACAGCAATTGCATGCATACGGATACCCATGCAGCTAACTATAAGAGAAAATCTGTAAAATTTACGATACGTTTGCGATTTCTGTGCCGCAATTTGACGGTTTTATTTATTGGAGAATAATAATTGAAAAGTTACTGGAAAAAGTGACGTGGAAAATTATTATTTTTTTGTTCATTTTCAGGTATGTTTTTAAGATGTTTTCTTCAATTGAATGATTTTGAAGCCACTCCCTTGACCTAATATTGGTTCGCATAAGCTCGACAATTACGTTCCTCCACGGTTGCAGTCAACAAAACCCATATCGCTACACGCATTCGCAAGGCTTAGTGCAACTCAAAAGATCAACAAATTTTTAATTATTTGTTCATCACACAACTGATAGCATGATATCCGATGCACATGATGATCCATGAAGCTTTTTTCATCCGAACACACACGCATCGTCATCGTCTACTATCTCGAGCACTAAACCGATTAATCGGTGAATAGCGTTTCGGTCGATATGTACGTGTGTAATGATGCGGGTATTTCTCGAATTGAACCATGGAGCACACATTTTACCACCGTGTGTAGTGATTTGTATGACTGCGAATTTGACTTAGCAGTACAACATTCTATGCACGAGAATGTGAAGGGTTAGGAGATCTATTTTCAATATGTGGAATATAAGTAACTTGAAATAGCTCAAGCGAATCTATCTACATTTCATTTCCTCACCCAGTGTTTGTAAAAGGTGGCTAATGAGTTTCTTTTTCCGAATTTTTTTTTTTAAATAACCAACTTATGGTTCTTATGTGTTATTTTATAAAAAATTGTTTAATGACATTTGAAGTCGACAAAAAAAAAATTAAATTGTTCTTTTTAAGAAACAGTTTACACTACAAAGTTGAAATTTAATGCTGTTTGTATTGTGAAATATTTTGAAGAAATAAAATCAAACACAAGGAAAATAGAAGCTGGAAAGAAAAATGTTTTTTCTTTTTCAACAGTTTAAGTTACGTCCTTGCTTCACCTTTCTTCAGAAACAAATTTTTTTAATTTTTTTGATCAGAATTGGGATTTAGTTCTTAAGGTAGAATAAAACGAAAGAACAATGACTAAAAAATTATAATTTTTACTCATTGATCTCATAGAATACCACTTCGCAGTGACTTTAATTAATAAAATTAATGAAAAGTGAAAGGATGAGGTCGGTCGGTCGGTCGTTAATTAAAGCAAACAAATAAATACACAGCATATTACAAACCGTGGCCCTCTGTCGAATTCAAATTGGATTGGATAAGCCGAATTATAAGAAGAAAAAAAATTGTTTAAAAAAGCGGAAAAAGCATTAGAGCTATACTTTCACCTGGCGTACCTATTGATCGGAGCACTTAATTGAACCTCTTGATATGACACCGTTCGTTTGATTAAGAAAAATGTTGTGTATATCAGGAAATGAATACAAATGAAAAGAGTAGCAAGACTGGATAGACAAAAGGTTTGATTTTGCATTTTGGATTAAGGGGAAGAAAGTCTTTAGATTAAGAAAACTTGACATTGATTCTGGAAGAGAAAGTTTTGTAATTCTATCAAAAAGAAAAAAAAATTGACGAACTTGGAATGTAAAGTCAGCTTCTCTAATAAGTTAAGCCATTGCTGACATATAAGTCAAAATTAAAGATATGTTCAAAGTTGAGCTGAAACGCTATTTTACTTGTAATTCAAAAATATAAATATCTTATCATTGGTTTTGAGAATGGCTTTAATAGATCGATAAAATGCGTGCCAAACGAAATTCGGAACACTTTTGTTTATCTTATTCGATAACAAACTAGTGTCCTAAGATCTATCTCACTTAATTCGTTTCGACTGGTCCACATACAAAGTTATATTCGGTGTGAAGATTATTTCTATACACTTTTTTCCTGCAGAAATAGAATATTTTACTTATCAGAAGGCATGCTATGCTACCGGAATACCATTGTAGTTTTTGACAGGGTCTCAAAAAAAAAAGTTCGGAACAGCTAATTAAAATTACTTTACTACGTAATGAAGGGTTATTCAATATGTACATAACAATTTTGTATTTTAATACAAACGCACCCTTAAATCGTTTTGCTAGTCTGATAATTGAGATAATTTAAATGTAAAACGTCAGTCAAGGTTTACATTTTTATCAAGGTGAAGCTCACGAACGATTAACGTTTGGAAATTATTTCAATTTTCTGTGTTTTATTCAAATACAAAATTGTGATGTCCCTATTAAATAACCCTTTGGGTTATAGCGTGGGTTAAAAATGTAAACCTTGACTGACTTTTTGACATTGACAGACGGGCAAAAACGTTTAAGGGTGCGTTTGTATTAAAATACAGAATTGTTATGTACCTATTGAATAAGCCTTTAGTTATTTATCTGGATTAATTACCTTAAAAATGCCCCATTTTTACGGAGACCTAAGTAGGCAACTTTTTTTCATTTGGCCTTAAATTATCTAAATATTTTAAATTGCGATGCCAGGAAGACAAAGTTTGTGTTGTTCTGATTTCCTTTAATACTGTACCTAAATACTTAATAATATCACAAATTGGAGAAAAATTATTCTTGCAAACTTGCGGTAGAAAAAGATGTGGTTTTCAAAAAACGACATTCACTATGTCCTTTTACCCTTCGAGGTCACACTTGGTAGAATCGACCCGACGACAAACTTTGGGCGTAAAATGGACCCTCTTCAAATATCGGAAAAAAGACCTTTTTTGGAACGCGTACTATGCTACTATTTTTTTTTCCAGATAGCAGCATATCTAAGAAGTGAAACGTCAAAATTTTATGGAAAAATATTGAAGATTGACCGAGCTATAATTTTTTTTAGCAAAAAAATGTTTTTTTTACGTTTTCACGTTCTCTTCATGAAATTTGTTAAAACATGTCGTCATTTTATTTCTTATAAATCAATTTTTCAAACATCATCTAGAACGTTTAGAGCATGTTCCCTAATTTTTTAACCACTTCGGACAAATAGTTTGGTCACAATATCGTTTTGAACTTTTTGACTCAGTGTGACCACCGATATTAAATACAGAGGTGTGACCACCAAGGGTAAAAAAAACGGTTTTTTTTTTAAAATTTGCGGATTAAAATTGATGTTTGATTCAAAATATATCTGGAACTGTATGACTCACAAAAAAAGTTGACACCAGTATGAAAAGTAGAACTAAAATCCTTTCAATCAGACTTAAAAGCGTTACGATAAGTGGTTCAAATGCTTCCGTTCAAAAAGTGCTGCGAAATTTGATGAAAATCATTTGTCTTTAAGATCCCTGTAAGTTCTTAACTGAGCAAATAAAGGACTATGTCTTGAACAGTATTTGCCCAATAACTCATAAATTTCCAGCAAGTGTGCGAAACTCCCTGTATTTTTTAAATATTTGTGTTCATCTTAGGAATCCAATCTATCTAGGGAAAACATAGATAAAATGTAAAAGGTTTGGAATTACTTTTCCTACAATTTTTGCTATCTTAAATTTTTCGAGACGGTACTCAAATTAAAGGATGAAAATCCATTGATTCGATAAGACTCAAATTTAAAGGTGGAAACCCCTTGACTGTAGTCAAAAAGGAATAGAGTACGGCACTGATGCATATATCGCCTTTGTTTAAATAATGCAATTTATCCAATTTTGTTCAGCCATTTACTGTGATATTCAAAAAAAATCCACGGACTAACGATTCTTAAATGTTATTTATTCAGATGTGCTTAACTAAGACGAATTTAAAGCTTGTTGTTGAATAAGTTTGTTGTTAAATTTGATCCAGTAAATTTTGTTTGGTAATTCAATTTCAAAACTACGTTTTTCCAGCGAAAATAGTAAAATAGTTAGGTTAGGTTGGGTTAGGTTGGGTTAGGCTATTGACAGAGATAGCAGGTGTTAATGATCATAATTGATATGATGTGATGTGATAAGATTTACCAGAACAGCAAAGTTGCCTATAGCAAAGCAATTACTGTCTGGCAGCTCGGATGGTATTTGTGAATCTGATAAGAATGTAAACAGAACTCATTTGCTCAGGTTTAAATCCTTTACAAGTGACCCTATTCAACATTCAGCAGTGTTCACTATTTATATTAATATTCTGAAACCAATAGCAACTGAAAAATCCATATAAATAAATTATGCATTGAGTGGGAATTGAACCCCAGTAGCAATGTTTTCAAGACCTAGTACACTACCACTGGACTACACCTTGCAGTCAAATAGTTAACAAAGCGAAAAAGTCTAAAGCTAGTATTACGAGAACACTGTCGCTGTTAAATATTTGACTATTTTCCCTGCCAAATGCCGCCAGATAGTGTAATCGCTAAATTTTTTTTTTGTCAGATCATTTTATTTGCTTTGTATACAAGAACTATTTGCACAGAAAAAATTTTACTAAATTATTCGTAGATTTTTTCAAGGTGTCAAACATTTTTGACACCTTGGCAAACAGTGTAATACTGAACTACTAAAAATATATTGAAAATTAATGAATTTCTGGAACAAATTGTTTTATTTAAAATTGTATGAGATTAAATGGAATTTAATCTCATTGCACATCGCACTGTGAGTGCAATACTGTCGTAAGTCTGAAAAATGCTAAAAAGTGTTACAGGTGGCTCAGAGAAACTTGTGGCAACACTTGTTATTTAGATGAAATCAGCTGTTTCTCTTAAAAAATAAAATAAACAGTTTTAACGTATCCCCTCAAACAATTAATGCCATTTTCTCAAAACTGTCATTTTTGATATACGACAGTATTGCACTCAGAGTTCGATATATTATCAAAACATTTATAAAAAATTGTTTAACACAAAATAAATAATGAAATATATTTTTCAAAGAACCATTAATAAATAAATAATAAATTGATCAAGTTTTGAAAACATCAATGCATAAAAAAAATACATATTTCATATGATGAATATGAAAAAAATGAAATAGACTTTTTATCAAATAGCATTTAAATGATGACAATTTTCAATAAATTGTCGAAAAAATATATAAATTGTTTTCAGTAGTACCTCAAAACAGCTACTCTGCATTATATGTTTCATGGAGATCATATTGTATAAATGAAAAATAACAAAAAGTTGTGTGTTTCTACTACTTCAAAACAGATGATTTTAAATTTCATTATTCTATAGAGTAAATGGTTGACTTAGGGCCGGTTTCACAGTCGAAGTTTAAACCAAAATTTTGGTTTAAGCTTAGGAATTTATTCGTTTGTACCTAAGTTTAAACAAAATTTTTGGTTTAAACTTCGACTGTGAAACCGGCCCTTAACAGCTCGAATTAGTCCACTTTTGAAATTGGTATAGTGTTGATTTAGATATTAATATAAGAAAATTAGACCACATAATTCAATAGTTCATCTAAAAAAAGTTTGCTATTAATACTGCAAAACGCAAAATTGACAAATTAAAGGATGAATAGATATTTTATCTACTTGTAAGAAAAAATTTTAATAAATCAAAAAAAGAATTTATAATTTGTCTACTTCTTAGTTATCGGAGCATAGTGAAGTACTAAATAAATAAATATAAATAAATAAATAATTAAATATTTTAATAAAAAATGAAAATGTAAAATGAGTGATGAATGCTTCAGCTTTTCAGTGGATGATCCATTTTTGAACTTCCGACAAGATGATAATTATATATGTGTGTTGAATGACGGAGAAGAAGCAGTAGTAAATTTGCTCTCAAGTTGGGGCCTATCAGAATCTGTACCTCTTGTCGCAAGAAACATCCTTTTCTAGAATAATTGTTAAAGTAAAATTTTATTGAAAATTTGTTTTGGATAATGGAATTATTATTGAAGTTTTGAAGGAGTTGATAGCCGCTGCGAACATTACATCGAGATGAAATATTTGCTTAATTCTTGGCACGAAAATACAGTTGAAATTAACAACATAAATAAAGAGATAGGAGTTAATTTTAACTTAATTTTAATCTTGCTTCATATCAATATGCTGTCAAATATGTACAATACCAAATACAAACTGGGCGCAACTTTATTATTTTATGGGTAGATGTCCGAAACGTGTTTAATGATGAGATACGGTGTTGGGTACTATGCGACTGACAACCTAAAAAATAAAGTTCCAAATAGCCTACTGGAGAAATAAAAATCATAATTTTTTTCCTTTCTACCCCTTTTCACCATCACCCCCAACACCCCTACCAATGAACTTTTTTTCTCCTACTAGAGGTCTACCGATCCCAACTTCTATAAAATTTTCAAGATCATATCTAATACGGTTTCTGAGATATAAAAATGACATTTTTTGAGAAATTGCTATCCCCCCACTTTCGTGCCCCACTTCTCCCCTCAAAAAATTTACGTTCATTAGACTCCTCTTGTGATCACATATACAGAAACTAAATTTTATCTTCCTGGTGTAATTGATTCGGAAGATATTGTAATCCAAAGCTTTTCACCCCCAACCTCACACCCCACCACTAAAAATTTTAGCCCTTGTCTAATCTTCAAGTATCCCTAAAGGCAACCAAAAAGTTTCAATCCTCTGACATCAATCGTTCAGGAGATATGGATTTTAGAATGTTTCAATCCCGGCTTTCAAGCGTTTTGGACTCATTGTTTCCCCCCCCCCCACTTCTACACCCCCCTCCCTTATCGATAATTTTTTTGCAAATGAGTCCACTATCATAGTACTACATAAGTTCTAAGTTTCAGCCTCCTAGCATAAGGGGTTTCTGAAATCTGGAAACCAAAATTTTTCGTCTAAAATGCTCCCCCTCATTTCCCCTTACACCCTCACCCCACCAAAAGATACCAGTAGTAGGAGTTTACCTAATCTACCCACCATAAAAATTTCAACTTAATACCTCAACGGGTTTGGGAGCTAAGTGCCTTCAAACGATTTTGCGTACGGCGGACGGACGGACATTTTTTTTGTTGCTTTTTTGGTGTTTACTAGTCCTAAAACGTGTAAATACAAAATTTCAGGGTAGCAAATTTGTTTGAAATTTCATGTCGATCACAATACTTTATTATTAAAAAATAATAAAGTAAATTAATCATGTTATTGTTACTGTTAAAAAGGAAAATCCATCATTTTTTTTGTATTAAATATATCATACATGATGATCGAAAAAATATTTGGTTAATCATAAATGAATTACATACTGAGAAGTATCCAAATTATTATAATACTTTTGTAGTTAAAAAAGAAATGAATTCCAAATGTAAAATGTTTAATTTAAATAATATTTTGTATCCTCCTATTAACATTCTTACATTGAATAATAATGATTTAGTTTTATGTCCAAAACAACAATTTGAATGATTATATTTATTGTAAACAAATGTCATATCAGTTTTTCATTTAACAAAAAATTACAATAATACCAATCAATTTTTCTTTTCCTTCCCGTATAAACAGATAAATTTGGCTATTTGAACAACCATTTATTAAATAAAGTGGAACCATATAATAAATATTGGTTTTTAAGGTTTTGAAACTGAATCGATTCATAGTTGTATACACAGCTTAATATTCTGCATAATTCATTTTTATTACGTAAAAAATACAGATGGTACGTTTTGTACTAGACCACTCATATATAATAAATTTATATAGTTCCTATTAATGATTTTACTAAAGTAAAGTTGATGTTTTATCAAATTTTGAGATTAATTAACAATATTCGTTGGAGTTTTCAATAAATATCTGTTGATGTGTTACATATTGTTGTACATCGAATGTCTAGAACTTTTTGACAATATTTATCAATATTAATCAATGTTTTATTAAATTGAATTAGCAGATTTGCAAGTTTGTCGTTGAATTAAATATTTTTTACATGACCTCTCTATTTTTTTCTTTCTGTGTAACAAGTAATCATGTTGTTTTTTTGCACCTTTATCCAGTTCACATGTGAAAACAATAAAGGTTTAGCTCCCTTGTTGTTTTTACATAAGGTTATCCTACTCTGCAATGGATAAGAGTAACTTTAAGATAAGATGTATTTTTTTTAAATTTGTTGAGTACAGTCAAATTTGGACAACTCGAAGTTTGAACAACTCGAAATGTGTATTAATTGAATTTAAAAGAAAAATATGATACGTTTGATAACTCGAACTATTTTTTTAACAAATGGGATAGTAACGTTTAAATTCTTTGCATCTTCGTTTAATACCTATCTTATAATATTTCTAATGCTAAAGCCATAAATTATTACTTAAAATATTTTAGGAATAACAAATTTTTCTGTTCCGACTTTCTTAAATCTAGTCTATTTTTTGTTTACAGTAGAAATTTGGGAATGACGTGTACTGTTTGGACTGCCATGTAAGTCGTAACAGTATACGCGCCATGCTTACAAATTTATTGAATATAAAATTCGATCTGATTTCTAATTTTGCCTATCGTGATCATAACAATGATGAAGCACAAAATATAAGAATGAAATATCGTTACCTAAGAATTAAGCCAACTTAATTAGAAGAAATTGTTGAAAGCAGACGTTATTTGATTCTGGTTTATTTTTATTGAGAGGAATATAGTTCCCAATTTTTTAAAATTAAAAAATTTTTTAAAGTTGATGAAAATCTGCAGAAGGAAAATTACACCTTATTCAGTTTTCCTTGAAAAACCACTTGCAAAATGTGAAGTTTTTAGCAGTAATTTTTTAACTTCTGTGTAACCGGCAGAATGTCGTAAAGCTTTAAGTATGCCAGTTTTAAATGCTTTGTTTCTAACCCTGCGTCTACACTGACAATTTATCTGGCAATGGCAACGGCAACGACATTATTGCCGTACATAAATTGACAGTGTGGACGCACCAAACGCATATGGCAATATTGCTCTCAGCATTGCCATGGCAATTTTGAGGATAATATTGCCAGAAAACAAATCGTTTGACAGAAGTTAGCGTCGCTTGTCAACAGGTAGACTTAGGTTTTTTTGGTTTGATCGCAAAATGAGTGAAAATAAGTGGACTAAAGAAAAAACTAATGAATTAATCAATAGTTTTCGAAGCTATGATTGCTTTGCTTCACAACTTGACACTTCGAATTCACTCGCTCAAATGAAAATTGCCTGGCAATCAAATGCCCACTCATTGCGATTTGACATTTAACTCAATGACAATATTGGCATTGTCATTGCCAGATAAATTGTCAGTGTAGACGCAGGATAAGCAAGACTTAATTATTTGCTTGAACAGTGCTCTCATAAAACCTCAAATTTTTGAAACTTACCCTGCGTCTACACTGAAAATTTATCTGGCAATGGGAATGGAAATATTTCCATTGCGTTAAATGTCAAATCGTAATGAGTGGGCATTTCACTGCCAAGCAATTTTCATTTCAGCGAGAGAATTCGAAGTGTAAATATCGGACATTGCATAAAAAAAACTATGGGTAAGTTCAATAGTTTTCTCTTTAGTCAACTTAATTTTCAGCCATTTCGCGATCAAAGTAAAAAAAACCTTATTTCTAACTGTTGACAAGTGACGCTCACTCACATCAAACGATGCGTTTTCTGGCAATATTGCTCTCAAAATTGACATGGCAATGATTGCCATGGAAATATTGAGAGCAATATTGCCATATGCGTTTGATGCTTCTACACTGTCAATTTGTGTATGGCAATATTGCCGTTGTCATTGCCATTGCCAGATAAATTGCCAGTGTAGACCCAGGGTTAATCAGACATAAACTTTCTTGAATTTTTCGCAAGTGAAAGACCAAAGAACTTTGAAAAGTCAATAGTTCCCGTATACCCTATCGCACCTATATCCAGACAACAATGTTATTATATTTATTTATTCAATTGATTGATAATAGAAAATTTCTCCAAAACGCACATACAATGCGGTCGTTCACTTCATTTCCAGTAATCATCGTCATAAAAAAAATTTTTGAATTTCTTTATAACCTTTCTTAAGATAATTGAACTTCCTACACACATTACCTGCAACGGTGCCTAATAGTAGGTACTTAATGGCGATTTTTTTCTTAATCACCTGAAAGAGCAAAGAAAGTATTTCTTTCGTGGGACATCGACTCCGCTTAATAGAAGCGGTAAAATACGCGCGGCACACGCAGCAAGAACCTTGTACGTCGACATATCAAAGTTATCCGATGTCAATTCAGAAGGCCTTTTTTCTTTGTCTTTGTCTTTATTGTGTGAATGTCAAGGCAGAATCATAGGTTTTTTTTCGTCTTACATTGTGAGGCACTTTCTTTTTCCAGGTGTAACAAAAGATCGTAATGGTCTGATTATAAAGAAGTGAAAACACTCGCATTATATGCAATCTGAAATCGTTTTGATGGTGGAAAAAAATTTGTGTCTTTCGGTGTATGGAGGGAATGAAGAAATTTAAATTTATACAGTTCATTAGGTTGTTATTATTGTTGGCAGTTTATTTTTTTTATTATTATTTTTTTCTGCAAATGATGCATAGTATTTTTCGCGCACTCTAGAAAATACGACTGAACTTCGGCGTTTTCTAAATTTTTGATAATTTTGTTTATCACTTTTTAGCATGATTCGTAAGAAGGTGAAATTTTCGACTAATTTTAAGTGGAATGTATATTTCTTGACGCCTAAGATAAGTGTTCATAAAATGATTGCAGTAGCATCTTCATTCGAATTGCGATCAATAGTCGTAGCAGTGCACACGTAAATAAAGTTATAAATTTGATAGTATTGAAAAAGACCTGATGATAGGGGTGTCAGATTGGTTTAACAAATCCCATGAGTGTGCTAAAACGGCGTACACCCATGATAGTTTTTGAGATAGTCCCGTCGTGCACCATGTACAGTTGTATACACCCGTGAGGGTTTCGTAACTACTATAGGCTTACGCAGTACCCCCAACTACCGGCGCTTATACCCATGGGTGTACAGATTTTAAAAAATTTTGCAGAGGACCAAAATAACTACGTTTTATGTTTTTACCATTTAAATGTTTATTATACCGTAGCTGTAAAGATAAACTCTGTCAGAACACTAAATTTTTTCATATCTAGCTTAAGCTTAAAATTATAGAAAAATTTTGGGAAATAAACAAATTATTATTATTATTATAAACTACGTTTTAATCTCAATACCTCGGCACTCACTAGAAACAAAAGATAATTTTTGATTTTAAAACTTTAATTTACTACCACTCTAAAAAAAATAATTGAATAAGGATAAAAGCCTCCAAATTCCTAATTTTGCAATTATGGCAGTTTGCGCCTTAGTTACAATTAATTAAGGTATTAACTCAAGCACGTTGTGGGTGATGCATACAGTACTGACTTCTTTTCATAAGATTCCAGATCATATTTTTAATTCAGTGAGTATTTCGCTAAGCTTCAAATCTGACATTCCTCGGTTACGTCGCAAGGAATATTTTTCAGACATTTAAGGTGCTTAATAAAGAATAGGGACATAACAACCCTTCAATAAGGACATAACAGTTTTGTATTTAAATAAAACACAGAATAATTTATATAATTTCCAAACGTTGCTCGTTCGTAAATTTCACAATGATAAAAATGTAAACCTTGACTGACGTTTTGACATTGACAGACCAGCAAAAAGTTTTAAGGATGCGTTTGCATTAAAATACAAAATTTTACTTTATTATTTTCTAATAATACAGTATTGTTATCGATTTTTAAAAAAAAAAATTTGGTACCCTGAAAATTTTTTTTTTGGCGTTTCATGACTCGTAGACACGAAAAAAGCAAAAAAAAATTTCAGTCCGTCTGTCCGCCGTACGCCGTCCGCCGTACGCAAAATCGTTTGAAGGCTCGTAGCTCCCAAACGGTTTGAGATATTAAATTGAATTTTTTTTTATGAATAGAGTGGGTAGGCCCCTTGAAGTGACCAAATTCTGAGGGGTGGGGGTGTGAGGGGGGAGGAGGAAGAAGCGTTTTAGACGGAAAATTTTGGTTTTTATATCTCAGCAACCGCTTATGCTAGGAAGCTGAAATTTGGAATTTATATAGAACTTTGGTAATGGACCCATTTGCATAAAAATTGTCAATATGGGTGAAGGGGTGTGGGAGTGGGGGGAAAAATAGTGCGTCCGAAACGCAAAAAAGGCGAGATCGACACATTCTAAAATCCATATCTCCTAAACGGTTAAGGTCACAAAATTGAAACTTAATGAATATATATACTTTAGATTATGATATCTCACGAACGAAGTACACTAGACAAATAAAATTCGGTTTGTGTATAAAGGTTGACAAATGAAGTTTGCCGAAAGTAAAATTTTTTTAGGGGGCGTTGGATCATGAAAGTGGAGGAGATGCGAATTTTTCTAAAAAATCACGTCTCATATCTCAAGAACGGTGTGAGGTAGATGTTTAATTTTTTACCGTAAGTAGGTCTAATAGACCCCTATCAGAAAAAGGGTGTAGAGGGTGACGGTGGGGGAGGGTGACAAGGAAAAGGTTCCGATTTTTATATCTCGAAAACGTGTGATGATATAAAGCTGAAACTTGGTATTTAGATAGTACTATAGTAGTAGCATCTTGGAAAAATATGATTTTTTATAAGGGTAGTATGGTACGGGGGTGTGGGATGTTTTTCCTATCTATAGAACGGCTTATGCTACAAAGTTGAAACTTGGTATGTATACGTAAATCAACCAGAAAAGTAATTTAGATAAAAAAAAATTACAAATATCCATCGGCGTTCGGAAGGGGGGGGGGGGGGCGAAAAAATGTATCAGTGAAAATGGAATGCATATATTTTCACGATTTTCGTCATATCTATTAGGTCTTCCCAAATATTTAATTCATTTTTATTCTACGGCTTCTTCATATAAATACCTAGAAAGTATTTTCAGGATTTTTTGAAATTCGACCCCTAAGGGGGTGTAAAGGGATTGTATACTTATTCACGAATTATGCCATATCCTCCAGGTCTGATCAAATATCGAATATCTTTACACTTTCACGGGCTTGCGTAATAATCGCCTAAAACTTGCTTTTAAGTTTTTTCCTTTTTCAGCCCCTAAGAGGATATAAAAGGGTTGAACAAGTTTTCACAAATTCCGTCATATCCTTTAGAAGTGATAAGTAATTTAATTGGTTTTACTTTCTCGTGCTGTTTTCATATTTATCTATTAACTCCTTTCAGGATTTTTGGATAACCCCAAGTTGGTGTAAGGAGGTTGCATATGTTTTCACAGATTCCTACATATTGCTTAGATCTGATGACATATCGAATTCATTTTTACTTCCTACGGTTTCCTATATAAGAACCAAAATGTCTATTTCAGTATTTTCAGATTTTCAATCCTGTTGTATGCTTTTCAAAGGTTCAACATATTTCTTAGGTTTAATAAGATATTAGATCGCTTTTCATTTCCACAGACTTTTTATATAATCGCCTACAAACCCATTTCTCAATTTTTGGATATTCAACCACCAAGGGTTTGCATATGTTTTCACAAATTTTGCCATCCCTTAGTTCTGATGAGATATAAAATTGGTTATTACGGCATTTGATGTAATGACCTAAAAACTTATTTCACGATTTTTCGAATTTCAAGAACCAAGGGAGTGTGAAGAGTTTGTTTACGTTTTCACAAATTTTTCAAAATCCCTCAAAATCGTTTTCGAAATTCAAACCCCGAGTGGAAGTAATGAGTTTGTATACGTTTTAACAATTCGTCATATCTTTTAAGTCTGATAAGGCAACAAATTCGTTTTTTCTTCTATGGGCTTTTAGTGTACATAATATACCGAAATTCGTATAGTCTACAGGGGCTTTTTCAATGTTTAATTGGCTAAAAATCTTTATTTTAAATATTTTTATTTTAAGAACAAAATTAACTTTCCAAGAAACTTCATAATCTCGAAACAACTGATGATATGCTTCGACTTTGACCGCTCCCGAACTTTGACCCGAAAAATAATAAAGTTTCGCCCAGACCATTGGCAGATTTTTTATGAACTTATTGAATAACCCTTTAAATGGGCAAACCCTTTTATTTGAAGCGGTAAAAGTTTCCAGAGCGCTGGTACTGCCGTATGGCCCAGATTGCGATGTGTTGGTAAGAAGGAAAAAATCTAAAATAGTGATAGTAGCTGAAGACAATCGTACGAGATACTTCACGTACGATTCACCGAAATGATTCACTTACAATTCACACGCAAGATTCACTTTTATCCGAGAAAAAAACCTCACAGTGATTCAACCGAAAATTGTAAACGAATTCACATAGGAGCATATATTCCACACATGGGTATCGTTAGTAATTTAGTTGCAAACTGCTACTAAAATTTGTACGACAGAATCGAAAAATGGACAGCTCAGCAAATAAATTCATAAAATTTAACTGCAGATGAATAAAAGTTGCATTTTGAATGAAGAATTATCAAAATGCGCAACACAGCCCGTCGTCGATGGCAAAGAATCCATGACCGTTCTCGCAAATTGCTAGCCAAATCTCTTACGGAAACCATCCGGGAAACAATTTTCGAGAAACGTAACGCAACATGGAATTTAATGCTATTGGAATTAAGAAAAGGATCGAATATGTGGAAAATGAAAAAAAAAACTGAAAAATAAAAAGAGTTTCGTTCCTCCACTGCTCAAATCATACGCTAATTTACAAAGATGTGGATAAAGCCAAGGCACTAGCGGACAATTTTTTATCCTCACATCTATTAGGCGCTAATCTAAGCGACATTAATACTATAAGTACGGTTGAACACACAGTATCTAATATACCGAACATAATTTCAGATCTTGAATCGAAACATCTATGTAAGCCTAGCGAAGTTAAAAGACTATTGCGTTCTATTAAAACTTAGAAAACGTCTGGTAATAACCGAGTTCCCAATATATGGTACTTTTAAAGAATATTCCGAAATAAAGCAACTATCTTGCTAAACTTCATGTTCAATGCATGTCTAAAAACAGGTTATTTTCCAACCGCATGGAAGAGCGCTCTTGTTATACCCATTCCGAAGCCAGGAAAGGATTCTAAATTTCCTTCTGACTATCGCCCAATCAGCTTACTTTCAACTTTAAGTAAACTACTTGAAAAAATTATCCTTCAAAGTATGAGAACTGTGATGAGAAATAAATCAGTCATCCCGGATTTTCAATTCGGTTTGGCATAAATGATTGCTCTTCAAATTGATGAGATTCTCTTTTCCAAATTTTATCATCAAAATAATTGCTTCATTTCTCGAACATAGAAAATTCAGAGTTAAATTAAAATCAAGCTTTTCAGATTTCCTTTCAATTCCAGCCGGCGTCCCTCAAGGCTGTTGTTTAAGTCCCATAATGTATAACATTTATACTGCTGATATTCCGCCTTATACTCAAGCTCAAACGATGCCACGTTGATAATTCAAAATTTGCAATCCCAGTTAGATCTGTTAAATTAAAATAAATCCGGCTAAAACTCAAATTATATTTTTTTCCAAGAAACGGGCAAAACGCAGTCTACCAAATCCCTCAATAAATATTTTTAGAGAACCGATTCAGTGGTAAAAAAATATAAAATATCTCGGTCTTATTCTTGATACAAAATTAACTTTCCGTGACCATACGGAAAATGTTAGCTGCAAAATATCAAAGAGCATCCATGCTCTTTATCCATTCATAAATCGGAAATCAAAGCTCTCCGAAAAAAATAAACTTTTGATCTTCTAAACAGCCATGCAGCCTATCATTCAATATGGAGCCCCAATTTGGAACCCGTGTGCTAAAACTCACAAGAAAAAGATACAAGTATTACAAAATAAATGTTTAAAAATAATTTTAAACAAAACGGTTTTATTTTCCAACACGACATCTCCACGATTTAGTTAAAGTTCGTTCGATTTCACACCTATCGGAAAAGCTATGAACAATTTTCGCGAAAGATGCCTTAACTTAGAGAACCCCCTAGTTACAAAACTATTCAGTACTACGAGTATTTAAAATGTTAGAGTGGTTTCTAAGCTGCCTAAATAAGTTAGTTTCATTGTAAGATAATTTTATGTTCTTATTAATAGGTTTTTAAAAAGAATTTTCCTAAATGAAGTATCACTTTAATTAATAACATAATTTGTCAAGAAATAGAAATACTACACTATAGTTGTAAAGACAATAATTTTTCCCCGTCTGATCTCTACAAAAATTGTATAAACTGTAAATATCTTATAGAATAACTGTAATAATTAAATAAATAAGTAAGTAAGTAAGTAAGTAAGTTTAAGGGTGCGTTTGAATTAAAATACAAAATTGTTATGTACCTATTGAATAACCCTTTAGGTATTGCGAAGATCAGTGAGCATCTTTTGCGCATCCTCAAGTATTCCATAATGTTATTGCGAGCCCAGGGCTTGCCGGGATCTCTAGTAAAAACACATTTCGATTTAATTAAAAAATCACAATTGTTTTATTTTAGTCGCATTCAATTATTAGTACACTTGGCAATTTTTCGAGCTTTCATTTACTACACGGCCGCTTTGTTGGAGCTCATATGTGCTTTTATTCAATGGCCAGTAAGCTGCGAGATTTCCAGTAAATTCGATATGTGTGTAGAACATGTGGAAAGTGTGTAGAATATGCGAGATGTGTATAGAGCTTTTCACACTATTCGAATGGGTTTTAGTTCTCACTGGTGAATCCATTAACTTAGAGCAGCAAGGGTATGCATGTTTCAACATAATTAGGAAAGTAATCAGTATGACTAATCGAATCCATGTTGTAGCTAGAACCGTTTTCACTGAGAAAATATTTGTGCATAGATTGAAAGAATATTTTATTACTACGACAGCTCCACCAGTTTCAACCCCTCAAAATAGTGAATAAAATTAAATTAAAAATTAATATTATCGACATATTTTCACGCTTCCGATTTTGATTTTTTTAGTGTCTCTAAGGGATGCTATTATTATTTTCAAAAGATTGTTCATTTAAAGTGAGACATATTTTTTTTTCATCTTTGATATTGTGACAAAATCAGGGGCTAAGATGAGAGTTGATCGACAAATAACAATAGATCTATAGCTTAAAACAGGTTTCTTACTTAAAAGAAATAATTATTATTTTTCTTTTGGTATTAACAATAAAATGTGCATTTCCTTCACTTTTCACTTCAATGACAACTTTTATAATTGTATATCACTGTATTTATTAATTATTAAAAAGAAAACTATTTTCACATAATAAAACTATTTTATCTATTTTTTTATCGAAACAAAGACATATTTTTAATTATGCCAGTGATAAAAGAATAAAGAAGACAACAGTTTGATGATTTATTAATCGACTTTAATAAAACGGTCATAGTGCGGAATGACCATCAAGAAATTTATGTATAAATTAACATTTTAATAATGGAATAAGGCTATCATATGGAACAAAACTTGCAGAAGGTGACAAAATAAGTATGAAACTGTATCAAAAAAAATTTATTCTGGTACTATTATTAACAAAGACGACATAAAAGTTCATGTTTTGCAATATTTTTGTACATTTCTGTATTTATTCTTATTTTTATTTAAGTTAAGCCTGTTTTTCTGTATATTTATTTATTTAAATTAATTATTAAATTAATTATTTAAATTTAACCCTTTCTGGTTACAAACTTCGGGCGTAAAATGAACCCTCTTCATATGTCGGAATAAATACCTTCTTCGGAACCCGCACTATGCTACTATTTTATTTTTTCCAGAAGCAGCATATCTAAGAAGTGAAACGCCAAAATTTTATGAAAAAATATTGAACATTAACGAAGTTATAATTTTTTTTAGCGAAAAAGTGTGTTTTTACGTTTTCACCTCTTCATGAAATTTGTTTAACATGTCTCCATTTTATTTCTTATAAATAAATTTTTCGTACACCATCTAGAACGTTCAGAGCATGTTCCGTAATTTTTTTTAACCACTTCGGACGAATAGTTTGGTCACAATACCGTTTTGAACTTTTTGACTGGGTAGAATCGACCCAGTTTGACCACCGAGATTGAATACAGAGGTGTGACCACGAAGGGTTAAGCAAAAATCCCCGCTAAAGATTGAAGACAGAAGGAGTAGCTACTTTCGCCAGTATTTGTTAGTCTGTGAGATGCAAAATAATTTCAAATACTCCAAACAATTGATAAAAACCATTAAGTGGCGCAGACGGTAGTAACCAAAAATACAATTGCTCATACTTAAAAACTGTTTGTCAAACTCAAACTCTTATAATGTTCCAGTTAATATGAGTGTAGTCAAACATGTTTTCATGAATACCCAATAGTACGACGCGCTTATCAATATTTAAACAAGACTGAATTAAACCTCTTCGCTTAGGACAATATTATTAAAAAATAAAATTTTTTTTTACATACTTCGAGCATCTTACACATGAAAACATGATAAGTCTATTGATATAAAAGTCTACTAAATTTGATAGCAAGCAGTACACGAAGAGTACAACAAAATTCGTAAGCTTCATACGAGAAGAACAATCAGATTATTTACGTAAACATTAAAAAAACCTATTTATTATTAACAATTACTTGCATACCTAAACGAAATACTCACAACTCGAACGCAACGTATGCTTCGTCAGAATAAACCTCGGTATTAAGAACACAATATTGGATCTCAGGTTACAGTACAGTAGGCGATACCTGTACTTCCTATTCAATCGGTTGACCAGCCATGATAATCACCTGATATTGAGCTTAGTAAACTCAAAGGAATTCAATTACCGGCGCGACAAAATGTGCTGATTTACTCTGAAAAGTTGCCATATATGTGGACAACTGCAAATTATTGCGAATACATTTCAATGGAATTTTACGTAATTATTTAATTGAAGTATATTTTTTTCTGGATGTTTTGGTTTAAGTGGTTTGAGGTGGTGATGCTGTCATGCTCGACCACATAATGTTTGAAGTCTCGAAATCAATTTATTTGGGGCCTACATTGCAATTCTTAAAATTGACTTAAAATTATATTTACCAAGGTGTAAACATTTTACCGCCTAAAACGGTGCATCGATTCTACTCGCTGTACGAAGGTTCATCCAAGTCGATCGGTAGACGAATCGTATTTTATTCGTCAAGATGATAAAAAGGCGTACGATAGCTGCACTTCGAACGAAAGCAGTTCGTACCATCGGAGAACTTATTCGCTAGAAGTCGCATATTTGAAAAAGTTTGCAGGAAATGACAGAAACTAAAACAAATATAATTTTCTTTAAAGTCGTGTAAGCAAAAGGTTAAGAAGTAAATTAAGTCAAGGAGTGAGCAATACAATTGAATAATAACGTGCGATCATTTTTTCATGAACTTATTTTTTGTAGCATTAAGATTTTGTATTACGATTCAATTACGATTCACATTGGCGAGTGTTTTGCGGTGTGCAACAGCCAAAAGTTGGTAATTTGGTTCAGCGAATCGATTACTGCGTAGAATAGCGACTCGTGTTCAACTGCTTGCGGTGTAATATTTTTCTTAGGAATTTTGTTTTCAGATCGACGGTTAATTTGCTAGCGAAGAAATTATTCGACGTAGCGATTCGTAATAGATGTGCTGGCGAATCGTACTGGGTGATGGGATGTATTAATTTTACTTTAATATACTAGTCGGCTTGAAAACGATTCAGTCATAGAAATTTCACAATTTCAATTCGCTACATATTCGCAAGGAACTACTCTGATGAACCGAATGTACATTCACAGGTAAATCGATATGCTGATGTATAAATGATTCACTTAGGGGATTAAGCGAATGTCCTGTATACTTGCTGTTATTTCTGCACCAACGATTTCAATTGCTGGTCAATTTGATCAACTGGAAACTTGTGAACATTTAGCGAAATTGTCAGCGAAAAAAAAATTGTCTAAAAAGATTAAGTCCTTTCGAATCTTATGCTCTGCTGTTTTACTAAACAGTGTATCTTGAAGCATGGGATTCAATTTGGGCTATTGAAAAAAAAAATATAAAAAATGGGAGCTGACCCCCTAGTAAACTCCTAAATGATGGCACAAATTAGCGTATACAAATAATAAATCTCTTCACAGTATTCAATTAAGAACACTTTCGGTGTATTACATTAAGGTAAAGAAATTTCAAAGATCAGAAAATGTTTACCTAACATTCTGCTGCAAGTAATACGAGGGCGGATTGATAATGACGTGCAAAAATTGAGAAAACATAATTTTATCCGGAAAAATTTATTTTATTTTTCAACGTAGTCTCCTTTTAGCTCGATATACTTAGTCCAGCGTTTTTCCAATTTTTTGATCCCTTCCAAATAATATGATTTGTCCAACCCTTCAAAATAGGCGTTGGTTTCACTTATGACGTCAGTATTCGTGGTAAATCTCTTTCCCATTTTCAAGTCTGGAAATAATAAAAAGTCGCAGGGTGCCAAATCCGGAGAATACGGTGGGTGAGGGAGCAATTCGTACCGTAATTCAAACAGTTTTGCCGTTGCAACAACGGACATGTGAAACAACACTTTTTTCTTCGCGAAATGAAGCCGTTTTGCCTTGATTTCAACATCCAATGAAACCAATAACTCAGAATAATATACTCCCGTCATTGTTTTTCCTTTCTCCAAGTAGTCGGTGAATATCATTCCATTGGAATCCCAAAAAACTGTTGCCATAACCTTTCCAGCCGATAGAACGGTTTTGCCTCCTTGAACCGACATCCTTCCATTGTTTTGACTGTTGTTTGGTTTCTGGAGTGTAGTGGTGAATCCATGCTTCATCAACAGTTACGAATCAACGAAAAAATTCATTTGTATTATGTTAAAACAGTTGCAAACGGTGCTGCGAAGTTGTCACACGATTGCGTTTTTAGTCGATTGTGAGCAAACGCGGCAGCCATCTTGCGGATAGCTTTCTCATGTCAAAATGGTTTTTCAAAATATTCCAAACACGTTCAAATGAGATGCTTACTACGTTAACTATCTCACGCACTTTTACTCGACGATCTTCTATCACGATATCATGGATTTTATCGATCATTTCTGGCGTGGTGACCTCATTTGGACGACCTGGACTTGGTATGGTTTGTGTGCTCGTACGAGCACACTTGAATTCAGAAAACCATTTGTAAATCATTCGGATCGATGCTGCAGAGTCTCCATAATGCTTACCTAGTTTTTTTTGGTTACTTTAGCTGTTTTCCCTTTTAAAAAATTGTGTTTAATCAACACACGAAATTCATTTTTATCCATTTTTAAAAAATTTTATAATTCGACTTGCTTAGACGGCTGCTTCTCGAAAACTAAACGAGGTATCAGGCTTAAACTTTGCAGGTAATCTATTTAAGGATGGTCCAGGTAAAAAAAAATAACGAATTCCTTACCTGCCCACTCCTTCTTGATTTTTGCACGTCATTATCAATCCGCCCTAGTATAAGAGGCAAAGAATAAACTTCATCGGAAGCTCACCAAAGTTGAACATTTAGCTCGTGTTTTAATGGATAATATTGTCTAATTTAACACATGTATTTAAATGCGAGAAAATTTTAAATCGAGTCTGTAGTTTTACATCCCTAAGAAAGTAATCTGTACAAATTGTAATG
This sequence comes from Beris morrisii, assembly GCA_951812415.1. NCBI lineage: Eukaryota > Metazoa > Arthropoda > Insecta > Diptera > Stratiomyidae > Beris > Beris morrisii. The sequence continues at coordinate 101,150,353 of OX638313.1, read as the reverse complement.
AATCTGTGAAGTCAAGATTTTCTTTAGTTTTCGAATTTCACCAAAATATTTCTTTATCTCAGTAATCAAAAAAAAAAGCAAAAATATCATATTAAAAAAATGGTTGTCCATCTCTAGTAAATAAAACATGGGCCACTCTATATCGAAGTTGATTTACAATAAAGCATATCTCCCATATAACATGACATTAAATGTCCAAATTCTTTCCAGAGCCACTGTATGTAAATGCTAAATATTTACATAAATTCCAATTAAATTAATACACAGTCGGTGATTTTATCCTATTTGTTTCTGTTAGTGTTGTAAGCATTATGATTCGAATAGTCTGTATAAGAAGTCCTAAATATTTGGTTCTTAACTTAAGGTGCAAACTAATTTAAATTTACCTACATATTGCATCACCGTTTAAATTTTTTAATTTCTAAGCAATTTTTGTTGATTTTTGTAATTGAAATTAATAGCACGACGTATTTTTAATGGCCACATTGTTCGTGCTCAGTCTGTAATTTAATTACCTTTAAATTTTACTGCTTTGCATTCATTAGCTTTAAAATTTTTTCCATGTTACTGTATTTTCCAATTGGTACCTTACACGAAAAATGTAAAAAAAACCGATAGATTTAGCTATACACTGAAAGAAAAACTATGTTTACTCCAAGATTGCATAGACTCTTCTAACAGATATGTTTCCAATGATCATGGATATGGTGCTCCTAGCCATAGTACATAATTCGTAAAAACATAGTATGGTTGCATTAAACCTATATCCGTACTGAAATTTAATCTTGTTGTACCAATCATTCTCGTTACATGATGTAAAAGTATATTATAATTACGACAACAATATTCTATGATCAGTGGAACCATGAAATTTGATAAAATAATTCCCACAACCATACCAGATATGGTGTGTGCAATCATGTAAGGTAAGATATTAGATATAATTGTCGCAACCATACTATAATTGACATAACTTTGAACGATCAGTGCAAGTATAGCATTTGATTAGAGATGGTCAGTTCAATCATGTTATTATAGTTAACATATTATGATTGCCGTAACCATACTGTGATTGTGATAAGCATGAATATGAGCAATGCGACATTAGAATTTGTTAAAATATGGTGAGTGCAATTATGTAAGTTCATATTTGGGTCATTCCATCAAGAATCGCCACAGTTGTGACCTTACCATCTCCGATTCTTTTGGAAATTTTTGTACTTTAGTGAAAAAAATAATTAAAATTCAATTTTTTGTTTCTATCTAATTTTTTTTGTTAGTTATAGTATGTGAAAGTATGTTAAAGTTTGCTCAAAAATGGTGTCCGAGTCCTCTTTGAAAATTCATATCTCTGATAATTTTTATACTTTCATTATATATTTTTAGGAACCATGTCACATGATGTTTATGATTGGCGTAACCGTTCTAATAAATAAGAAGGTTGCGTGAATCACATACCTAGGTTTCCACAACCATAATTTTGAAAAAAATATAACTATGTTTCTAGTAACTATGTTACAGAATTTTTATGATTGCTGTAATCGTTCTAAAAAAAAACAGGTTGCGTTAATCACACAACTAGGTTTTCACAACCATAATTTTGTTTGAGGCAAACATAACTAAAAAACTAAAAACTTAACTATGTTGCAAGTAACCATGTTTCAGGATTTTTATGATTGGCGTAACCGTTCTATTAAAAAAGATGGTTGCGTGAATCACACACCTAGGTTTCCATAACCATAATTTTGTTTGAAACAAACATTGCATGTTTCCTAAAAAAAAACACCATAGTTCTAGTAACTAAGTTGTAAATTTTTGGCTATAGACCTATAGTTATTACAAACATACATTCAGTTAGTACATGTTATAACATGCTTGTGGCAACTATGACCTCAATCATAGTAAGGTTCTCCCAAAATATGGTAGTCATTATCATGTTTTTCCTTTGAGTGTAGGCATTCCGAGAAGAGTGCACGCCTGCATACCATGTCGCTTAAGATTGTGTGTACATGCGAGGAAAAGAATTATTCAGTGTTTCTCAATTGCTTTTCACTAAGAGCCTAACGGAATCTCTTGCAACTTCTGTGTAAGACAAGAGCAATCAACAACCATAGGGTTGCACAAAAGGTTTAGAAGAGCTCACGTAAATTATTCCGTTCAAGCAAAAGTGGTGTAACGAAATATAGCGTTTTCTACGAAGTTGTTTTACCAAAAGTGTTTTTTAATTGCGTCCTGTTTCGGATACACTATTTTTCCTTTAATGGCATCATTTCCGCGAGATCCTTAGGCCCTTTTGGCCTACACTATGCTTCCTGGTTATGGTTGGATAGAAGTCGAGAGGAATCTCGATCAGCCCTTAGTAAAAGCAATTGAGAAACACTGCTCAATTCTTTATATGAGCCCTCAATATATATTCATAACACTATAATCAGCGTGAATAGTATGGAGGAATTAAAATTCACTATATGTCTAAAAAGAAGATCCTTTATTAGGTAGCACTTACAGAGGTATTTCATAAATATTTATATCTTTAGTTCTAATTTCCAAAAAATATTTTTATTAATTTTACTCATGCAATCTAATATTTATAAGTGATATTCTGCAATTTTACAAAAGTATGCAAATTACATTTAGCTTTCGTGTGTATTTTTACATTCGCAATGTAATATTCCATAGATGCGTATGTATTTAATATTAGTTTCCAAAAAAAATATATATTTATAGCTTTCTGTATTTATTATGTGTTCCAATATATTAGAATCTCTAATGTTTGTAAAAAATTGCATTAAAAAAATTGTTATGGTTCAAGGACAGTGCTTTTACATTTTTATAGTATTTACTTAAAACCAACAATCACAGAGTTTTGTAGTTACGTATATTTACAGATTGAGTCAAAAGCGTGGACTATTATCAGGAATTGATAATGACGAGCTATGATATGGAAATTATGAAAATTACGATTTCTTCTACATAGTCACATACTCGTATTTTTGCAGTTATATGTAGCATGTGTAATTTTACAAAATATATCTATATGAAGTTTGTATTTTTATTCAAGTAATTAATTTTTATTTAAAAAAAAATACTTATTACTTTTACTCATATTTTGTGACATTGTGTAATTTTACAAATGTACGTAAAGAATCAGTTTCTGATGCTTTTTTACATTCGGAATGTAAAATTCAATAAATGTCCTTCATTTTTATAAGTATCTGCTGTTGTGTAATACAAGTGTACCTAAATAAGATTTTGGGTATTTTTACACTATGGAAATATCTATAATAATGCATAATTTGGTATATGTATACAAAAAACCTGTTTTTCCTGTATTTCTGCAATAGTAACTCGTATCCTAAAGACTAATAAATTATTATTGGAAAAAATTGCGTGACACTTGCTAATATATCACAGTGCTCAGAAACAACGTACTGAAATGGCTTTAGTGAGTGTGCTATTTTGTGAAAATATTAATAATAAAAAAAAATTGTTCATAAACATAAAGCACGGAGCTAATTAAGGCCAACTGAATTATGAAAGCACGTTGAAGTAATGTTGTGCGAAAATATTGTACAACTGTGGGATATGCTTATTGCCTGAACCGGTCTTATTGCAATCAAACAGTCTACACAAGAACCTTATTGAGATTGATTCGATATAATCAACAATCATAAAGCATAAATTGCTGGCAATTTTACTGAGCACGTGCGTTTTATGCAATCCACAAGAAAACTATAAATTTAAATCACGTTATTCAGGTGATTGAAACTCATATTGTTAATTTCATAAAAATTTATCGCTATTTTTATTAATATTTTATTTTCTATTGGGGCTGGTTTAGTTTTTCTTAAAAAACAATGTCCATTTTATTATTGCGTGCTGTGATTGAGCTGAAATTAAAAACCTACCGCAAACAACGAATAGTATGAAATACTGAACTACGATTTAAATTGTGGTTAGGCGTAATAAAAGAGGGTGCAATAACACTGTTTATCTACTTCCAAAGGGGTGAAATTATGAAAAAAATAATAATAAAGTAATTATAAAAAAAATTCATTCACAGCTCAATGCGTTCTCGACTTATCGCTTGTTCGACAAAAGCGGTACTCTTTTTTTACTGATTTTTGTATGGTAGCACCACAAACGAGAAAAACAATTTGATATGTTTTTGTTCCCATACTTTCAGATTGCGGTGAGCAAAATTTCAAATTCCAAGTTTGACCGCTTCTCAGGTAATCGTACAACTGGAATAGTTAAATATTTTGACGACATCTGTGTGGGAGTTACTACTAATAGAGGAATTCGGCACATTCAAGCATTGTACTTAAATTTCAGATGTACATATCTACACCTTATCGCTTTTCGCCTACAATGATCAATGCGTTCTCGAGAAATTGCGGGATCAGAGAAATGCAAATAATAATTTTATACGGACATTTGTATGGGAGCTACTCCCGTCCCAGCTTTTGCTCGAACGCGACTGAATACCATATATTCGGTGGGATTGAGTAGATCATAGATCTTGACCTAGCCAAAGTGTTAAACGTCATCAAGAAGCCCAACCGGCTTTGGGAAAATAAAAAGAACTTCTTGAATAGGGAACTGGTTTGAAGACAGCCGTGTAGCAATTATGCTTGGCTGTACTCAATTAGCAAAAAAATTTGATACCCTGAAATTTGGTATTTTTGCGAATTATCACTAGAAAACCCAAATAAAAATCCGTCTGTCCGCCGTAGACGCCATACGCTAAAGCGTTTGAAGGCGCGTAGCTTACAAACCTGTTGAGATATTAAGTTGGAAATTTTTTGGTCGGTAGATTGGGTGAACCCCTACTATTGATACCTTTTAAAGGGATGGGGATGTAAGAGAGAGGTAAGAGAAGCATTTTAAACGAAACATTTTGGTTTCTGGATCTCAGGAACCGCTTATGCTAAGAGTTTGAAATTTGGAACTTATGTAGAACTAACTAGGAGGCTATTTGGAATGCTATTTTTTTTATCGCATAGTAGCCTATACCACACCTCAGCGTTCAACGTATTCCGGATTTCTACCCAAAAAATAATAAAGTTGCTCCCAGACTGTTTTTGATTTTTATATCTTGTTTAGCTTACTACAGAAAGTTGAAACTTCAGTGACATTAACTATATTTTGTGGTACAGCTAGTGGGCATTTAGTATTGGTATTCTGCAAAACAATATTTTTGAGGGCTCATATTCTGTCGCATCTGGCCTTAAGCATATATCAGAATTTGACAAAAAAATAAAGTTCCGCCCAATTTGCTGGCAGACTTTTTTTTTATTAAAAGTGTTTGAGTGTAGAGACCTTAAATTCAGCTTGTACTAACTTTTATAGAAATTTCCAGTTGGCCTTAATTTTTATTATGCACTTTGTTAGCATTCCGTTTGCTAATTAAAAGTATACGAAGAGAAGATTTGATTTTGAACTGAAAAAAAGTTTCAAGAAGAAAAGTTGTGTGTTTTAACTTTTTGACATAGTTTTAAACCATTTACATTTTGGTGAGCTACAGAATTCTGTTGTATTTCGGACCAAAAATATTAACTAGAATTTTTAGAAAAGAAAGCGAGTTAACACCAAATATAATTTGATCAACAATTAATTCAATTAAAAATACCAATACAAAAGAATGACGCCGACATTTGTATCTGTCTTTTTTTCCTATTCATGGCCCCATCAATATCACAATAGCTTTCAATCTGATCAGAAAAATTTTCGGTACTTCGAGCCAATAACTTAAGACAGTCGTGCATCTCTTATTAAAAATGACCCGTTCAATAATTAACCAGGTAGCGCTGCAGAGGTGGGTGTAAGAACAAAATTAAAATGAAGGTCTACTTTCGAATATTGTCCGGGCGAAAGTAGCCTGTCACAGTTTGTACTATCCCATTAATACTGCAACACCAGACTACTCTCTGGACAAAAACAAATCTAAACCTAACCAAAAAAAAAATCTTAAGATACCAAACTACATCAGAAACTTTCACTAAAATGCCTCAGGACTAGTTGATTGTATTACAAGCTGCCAAAAAAAAACCAAGTGGCGCACACTTAAAGTCAACAGTCAGGTAAGGAGGTGTGTTCGTAGACTATGTGTGCGATTTATGGTAAACTTATAGCACTACCAAAAAACCAGCTAATTAGGTCAAGAAGGTGGAAAAAAAAATTGGTAACTGGTAAGACTGTGTAATATTTCTAAAAATTTGCTTAAGTTGTTTTCAAAAATCTGACTTTTTAAAAAACTTTTTTGCCCGATTGATATTAAGCCGCGTCGCCGACGTTTGGTTTTATAGCTTTGAACGAAGAAGAGGTTCTTTAAAAAATGTTCTTGGCTTTTTTTGGTTTTACGAATGCAGAAACTAAGAAAAAAACTGACCACTTCCTTCTATGCGAAAATTCGAGTAATTTACATAACAACTTTTGGCTTGGTGTGGATCGTTTGTTTTTTGAATGTCAAGTGACTAAAAGAATCGAGTCTCCATTCCACCTGAGTTCTTTCTGGGAAAGAAAAAATTTGTAACAAATAGCGACAACATTTTTTGGGTCTTAAGTGACGTGATAATTTGCTTCAATGATTTTAGCTTGTTTTAGAATTTTCGTTTTAGAATTTCAAACAATTTTGCACGGTTTCTCAAAAAAGTGAGTTTGGAAGGCAAAATTGTATACGATATGCTTTTAATGAAACGAATTGCAAAATAGCTACGGAACGTGTTAAAGAATAGGCGACAATAAAAAAAACTTTCCTGAAATTTAATATCTCCGTCTTCCTGTACATAGTGTTAAAAATTTCAATTAACCCGAAAAATGGCTGCGGGGCACAATTTTCACGATGGGATATTTTAAACTGTCCATTGCTTCAGACACTTTATCCAAACCGGCACGTCTTTAGACTTCAATAATAATAAAGCCCCAAGTTTTATCGGTTTAGCCCTTACAGTTTTGCTTGCGAGATATTAAAACCTTACACCCCATCAACAAAGGTCATCTTTCGTAAAAATCGCCAAATATCTTCAGCGGTTCTTAACCTGTCAAATTGTGGACAGTCAAACTCTTTTCTCTTTTCAGGATCTACCAAACTTAAAAATTAATTACTTACTTATTTTTTAGTACATTTTTTAGAAAAGTAATTTAACCAAAAAAATGGTTAATTTGGCTATGTCGTGCGAGGGTCGAGCAATGAAATGAAAATGAAAAAGGGGTTCATATATTTTCACGAATTTCGTCATATCTCTTAGGTGTTCTGATAAATTGAATTAATTTTACGTTTAGGAGACCAAGGCATAGAAATAGTTTTCAGGATTTTTGATATTCAAGTTGTGTACGTTTTCACAAATTCTGACATGTCATTTGGGTGTGATGAAATTTTTACTTCCGTAGTATTTTTTTTATATATGCACTAAAACTGATTTCAGAATATAAGGATGCGTTTTCAAGAATTCCGTCATATCTCTTAGGTGTGATAAGATATCAAATTTATTTATTGTACATTTAATATTTTTATTTCTTTTATTTTTTATTTCCATGCGCTAAAAAACAACACCTAAAAATCAATTGAAACTCAACCCTATATGGGAGTTTAAGGGGGTTGTATACGTTTTCACGAATTCTGCATAATGTCCAACGTTTGACTCGATGTGAATTGATTTTTAAAAAACAACACCTAAAATCAAATTATGATTTTATTGAAACTCAACCCTATGAGAGTTTAAGGGAGTTGTATACGTTTTCACGAATTCTGCATAATGTCTAACGTTTGAATTGATATGAATTGATTTTTACTTTCGTGGGTTTTTTATACAATCGCTGAAAATTTTTGGTTCTTTTGATATTCAACCCTGGAGAGAGTATGGGGCTGCATACATTTTCACGAATTCTGCTATATCTCTTAGGTCTTATAAGATATCGAATTGGTTTTTCTTTCCATGCTTTTTCTGTATAATCGCCTAAAGGTCAACTTAAGGATTTTTTGATATTCAACATTTTAGTGAGTGTAAAGGGGTTGTACACGTTTTCATAATTGCCGAAATATCTCTAAAGTCTAATCAGTTATCGAATAAGTTTTTACTTTTATGGGTAGGGTGTTTGTACCCTCTTTTACTTCAATTTAGTATGAATTATTAAAAGTTGAACTTATTTTATAGTGAGTTATAAAATAAAATTTTCCAAATACCCACCAGTGCTAAATTTCTACTTTGATAGATAGATATATATATTTTCCATAGTATTAACATTTTTTGCTTAAGCTTACTTATAATTATTCTGTGCTCAGACTTTCGTCTTTACATCAGTGTTGTTGAATTATAGCACGGAGGCTGATGTCTCTAATGATTCATTGTGACTTTCTGAAGGAAAATGGAGCAAAACCTTTCTGCGTAAAATTTCTACTTTGACTATGGTCCGGACTATGAACCAAAATTGTAATTGCATTTTTAAAGGTGGCAGTATAGCATCGGGACTTTATCGTACCTCAGCTCTCGGATTTTGTCCCAAAAAATAATACAGTGGCGCCCATATTGTTAGCATTTTTTTTAAGGACTTAACAGTTCTTTTATTTTTTGCAAACAAATTTCTGAAAATGTAAATTATTAAAAAAAATGCATATGATTTTTTGTTCAGATTTTTTCTCAAGTGAAAGTAATGTTTTTAGACTGCCAAAAGAACACTCTAAGATACCTCAACGTTGCAATTATTGGAGTAATTACATGCGGTTGGGTATATGGAGGTGAAAATGTGATGACGTAAAGAAACCCCTTTTTTTATTTAAGACTTGATTTTTATTTTGAACCACTAATGATTGGAAGTTGAAACTTGTATATATGTCTATAATAACGGGGATGGAAATATCGTGACATATTCTGTTACTCCCCGATGTTAATGTCACCTGAAAATTTAGAAACAGTTTTGGGTTTATTTTTTAGAGAAGCTTTATAGTTAGCATCTATGGTCGGAATTCCAAGATAGCAATTGTTACAAGCTGAAATGAGTTGTGGTATTTTTGGGCAAATACTTTGTTTTCTGTATGTCTAAAAAGTAAAGCAAATTAAATGATTTTGGTTTTTTTTCAATTGCGCCCAACGTAGGGCTCAATTATTTGGTTCTTTGGTTTGATGTTTTCCAAAAGAAAATATTTCCCTGAATTTTTTTTAAAGAACTCTCGATTAATTAGCTGTAACTAAAATGTGAATAGAAATTCAGTGTTTCATCCGTTTTAGAGCACAGATTCCAAGATTATGCACAAGCCAATCGTGGCTGCGGTCTGTTTTTTTACTTAACACGTAATATTAATTTGTAATCCAAATAAGCAATTTTATGAAATTTAAAAAAATTTTATTTGTAAAACGCCATCCATCGAACCCTAGCACTTTCAGAAAGTTTCGCTATTCATTGGATAGTCAGAGAGATGCGTATTTAAAATGGTTTCCACTATTGAAGAAAGAAGGGAAAAAATTCATATGTTAATTTGTGCATGAGCTAAACTGATTGAAATTCAAAACAGAAAGAACCGGATTGCCAATCTTCTCTACAAACACAATCTCTTTGGGACTTTTCTTTTATTTCTCAGTTTCCTAAAAAATGCGAAGAAAACTGGAGGCGTGAGTCCAACGACCAGATAAATTTATCTTTTTTTATTCGCTTAAAACTTTTCAGCGGCGAATAAAATGCATAATTTAAAATAATAAAATAAATATTTCTGCGTTTGGTCATAATGTTAATTCCTACACGTTTAAATTACGTTATGGCTTTTTTTCATTCTGTATAATTTCATCCATTTATAAATATCTTATGAAGTAATCCGAAGTGAAATTTGGTATATAAAAATAGTGAATTTGTTATTATAAGGGCTTCATAACGATGCATTTCATAACACTGTTTGAAAGACAAAGAAGTCATTCCAAGACGGAGTTCATTTTCTCGGAAAAATAACTATGAAACGCATGACTTCGGAAAGATTTCCGCATCATGGCGTTTGTTCTCGAAAATTTTGTTCACCTCTAATCTTGCATGGGATAATTATTGAGGTGCTACTTTCAGGTATTACTTCCTTGGAGTACCGTCCATGTTTTACCGGGCGTTATAATGTTCTGCAGACATGCAGAAGGTATCAGAAGAAGACTTATAGGGTTTCACGGTTGGGTTAACCCCAAGCACATGTTACCCTTCTTTAGTTTTTTTGAAGTCACTGAAAGATCTCGACCGATACCCTACAGAAAATTACGAATTGCTTTCAAACTAAAATCCATTTCGAAGAAATTACGTTCCGCTACAATGAGTTTGAAAATTTCAGTATATTGTTGTTTCAGTTGAATTGAATCGAGAATCGAATATAAATTAACTGCTGAAATATGAAATGTGCGACTAAGCGTTTCGTTTGTGGACTAAATTAAAGCAATTTATAAAACTTTCATTAGCTAGTGCGAATATCGTTCTGGTTAAAACTAGGACATTCAGACAGAAATATAGATCGCTTATAAAATTTAATTGTTTTTTATTTATTTATACATTATTTCCATTTTACTTTATTATTTCAATAATTGATCGATTTAAAAAAAAGTGCTACCCTGAGCATGACTAGTTGGCATATATTTTTACGAATTTCGTTATATCTCTTAGGTCATAAGACAGATTGAATTAATTTTTTTTCTACAGATTGCTAAGATAAATGCCTAGAAAGTGTTTTCAGGACTTTTTTAAATTCAACCCCTGAGTGGGTCACAAGGAGTTGTATTTTCATTTTCAGATTTTTACGAATTCAGCCACATCCACCAGGTCTGATTAGATATTGAATAAATTTTTACCTCCACAGCTTTTTATGTATTCGTCTAAAAACTGTTTTTAAGAATTCATCTTTTCCTATCCCTTAGAGAGTATAAAAGGGTTGTACACGTTTTTACGAATTCCGTCATATCACATAGAAGTGATAAAATATTATATTAAATTGGTTTTTACTTCTTCGAGCTTTCTTTGTTATTACAAAGAATCTAAAAATTTATTTCAGTATTTTTGGATATTCAACCCCCAGGAGGTTGTTGCATACGCTTTCACAATTTTTGCTATATCTCTTAGGTTTGATGAGATATCAAATTGGCTTTCACTTCTACAGAATTTTTATATAACGCCTACAAACTGATTTTAGGATTTTCTGATATTCAACCCCGAAGGTGATGTAAGGAGGTTGAATATGTTTTCACAAATTTTACCATATTTCTAAGATCTGATGAAATATTGAATAGATTTTTACTTCCTACGGTTTCCTATACAATCGCTTAAAAAGTAATTTCACGTTTTTTTTTGATATTCAATCCCAACGGGGTATAAGTAGGTTGCATACGTTTTTACAATTTTCGACATATCTCTTTGGTTTGATGCGACATAAAATTGGTTACTGCTTCTAGGAGCATTTCATGTAGTTGACCAAAAACCATTTTCCGGAATTTTCAAAATTTAACCCCCAAGATGATGTAATTCGTTTGTATACATTTTCACAAATTTCTTCATATCTCTAAGGTCTGATGAGGCAGTAAATTGGTTGTTACTTCTTTGGTCTTTCAGTGTAATCGCCTAAAAACTAATTTCAGGATTTTTTGATATTCAACCCCCAAGCGAGTCTTAAAGAGTTAGATACGTTTTACAAAGACTTTTTATATACGAATACGCGAAAAAATTGATATTTTCAATATTTTAAATTTTATCCTATTAACAAAATAATCTTTCCAAAAACCTCCAATTTTAAATTTCGACATTGTCCGCGTTCCGGAGCATGACCCAATTATGTAAGTAATTCTTGTGTTAAATGTGGCAGCTTCGCCAAGTTTCTATAAATTCCAATCTTCAATAGTTCTTGAGAAATAAAACGTAATTTTTTAAGAAAATTCGGATCTCCATATTTCCGTACTCTCCTGCCCGATACTTCTGTCGCATCTCGACAATAACTATTTCCCGGAATTTATGTCAAAATTAATAAATCCGATTTTTTTTATTCACATTTGTTCTTTTTTTTGAATTTTTAAGTTTTTTATTTGTAAATTGATGAGAGAATCATTTCTAACATTTTTCTTAATCTCAAGTTTCCGCGATTATTGAAAACGAAGTAAGCGGCTTAAAATTTTAATTGTAAATACTTTTTTGTTTTTCTTAAAAAATATTATAACAAGATAAAATAATACAAAGCAACAAATTCATGTCAGTATGCAATTCTTCGGATATTTACTTGTCTCATTTTTGTAAATACTTTTTGATAGATGGATTATTATTATTAATCAATTAATTTAATTTAAGTAATATTAAAAGATAAAAAACGAAAAAAATAGTTAAATGGCAAATATACAAAAAATTAAAAAATTATAAAAACGGTAGAAAACGAATAAAAACAAACAAGCGATATTGAAAAATTACACAAAACTAAATTTTATATTTAATGGAAAAAACGCACGAAAAATTATCAGTGTAAATGGGGTGCATATATTGTCACGAATTTCGTCATATTTCTTAGGTCTACTAAAATATTGAATTAATTTTACTTCTATGGGTTTTTCAGTTAAATGCCTAGAAAGTTTTTTCATGATTTTTTAAATTCAACCCCTAAAGGAATGTAAATGAGTAATTCCTACCTATACCTTAGAACTGATAAGATATCGAGTTGTTTTTATCCCTCCTAAAGCATTTTATACACGGAAAAAAATTTACAATGCATATTTTCCACTTCAACATGGGATTGCACCTAATGGTTAAAAACGTCATGTTTATGGAAAATTATAACCTTTTTGGACAGATAATAATAACATAGTATATGGGAAAAAACCAATTGGTTCTTAAAATATTATTTAAATCCTATATATACAGGATTTTTCCCTAACTATATTGTAATTTGCGAAATATTCCAATGGTAGTATTATCAATAGGATATTTTCCCTGACCTTATAGCTAATACTCGTAGCTTGTTTTATTCTAATGAGAAGTTTCCTATATGTCAGGGAATATTCGCTATTTGATGTAAGTGCAAATTTATTTTCATTGGCTTACAGTGGAATAAAATATTGAATAACTCAAGTATTGAAATCTTTGTTCTTAGTAATTTAAATTTAAAACCAAATTAATATCATATTTTGTACATTAGGTGTATTTTTGCGGATTTATCCAGATTAGAGTAGTGATTAAAATTTACATTGGAAAAATCAAGAATATTGCTGTTTTTGTTATTTTTATTGCCTTTACCTGGGAATCACAAAAACAGCAATGTTGTTGTTATTTTGTATATAAATATTCTAACCTACTCTATTCTGGATAAGTGCGCAAAAAACACACCTATTATATGCAAAAGATACATGGAAAAGTTTTGGTTAAATACTAATCAACATTTCAGTATAATTTATTAGTAATAGTACCAACACTAAATCGAATTGTGTGTGTTTTCAGAAACTGGGATCGCAGATCAATTCTTTTATAAAACGTTTTTGTTTGTTACTGTAATTCTTCGGAAAATTAAACGACTTCCAATGTCCAATGTAAAAATTGTATTCCACACTAGGTTAAATTCCTATGGACATAGGAAAATTTGCCAGGTACATATGGATATTTCAGTTATGCATTTCAACTGACGCTGGACGCGTTCAGCACAGTTTCAGTTTGTGTAGTTCACCAGTGCGCAGTGCATCACTAAAACGCGTGTGAAAAAAAGTTTAAATAACATAAAGAAGAATAATAAAAACGTGGTAATTGATTTAAATATAAACTCCAGAAAATCCGTGAATTGAATGAGATAAACAAAGTGCATACGATTGTTGACATTAAAAATGGAGGAAAATTTCATCCTTGAGACTTCACGGAGACTCTTAAGGAGAAGCAAAAAATCCTGTGTCATACCAACCAAACTCTTCAGCCAATTGTAATTTAAGTGGGTGATTCGGTAATTATCTATTTATCTAAAATGCCCATTTTAACTATTTATAACAAAATTTAAATTTTTTTCAGCTGATATAACATATGCCTACGCTCTTGTTGATGAAACTGTCTACCATTTTGATAGTCCACTTAAAGCAGTGGATGAATGTTTTATTTAATTGAATAATTTTTTTTATAATAAAAGAACGAGTTTATTTTAAATTATGTCAATATGTGCTCGTTATTTTATTACGTAAGCAGTTATTATTTATCGAAAAAATTGCAGGTAGTTTGAAATTATACAATTTGTTGTCATCGAAGAAGAGCTCCCTTTTTAAATGTTCCAAAACGCTATTTTTTAGTGCATTTTTTTTTGCTTTATAAAATCTACAAGAGTTTAAAGAAATTGCGCCAATTAATAAAGTATTTTTTACAATTTAATCGCATTTTATCCAGTGCAAAAACGGTATTTAGCACTATCACATTGTGATTAACCCTTTGATCAGCATAGGATAAAATCCATTTTTAAAGGAATATTAGCACTACGAATCAGAGAAAATACTATTATAACATTGGAATTTGTCCACTCTTTTCCATCATTTTTCTCCTACATAAAATACAGTAATTTTCCCCATTAAATGTTATAAACCAAATCTTGCGATGTAAATAGAAAGAATCATATAAAAAAAAACAGAAAATTACCAATAATTTTTTTCCGTCTATAATCACACAAAAACCAATTTCAAGTTTTTTATCAATTAAACCTCCAAGAAGGCTATGAGGGTGGCAAACGTTTTCACAATTTTCGCCATATCTTTTAGGTTTTATGCGATATAATTTAGGGTCTTACTTCTAAGGGCATTTCATGTAATCGCCTAAAACCAATTTCATGATTTGCCAAAATTGAACCCCCAAAGGGGTGTAAAGGAGTTGCAATCGTTTTCATGAATACCAACTACCTCTTAGATTTGATCAGATATCGAGCTGATTTTTACTTCCTTTGGCTTTCTATGTAATCGCCTTAAAACCGATTTCAGGATTTTTGGATATTCAACCCCTAAAAGGGTGTAATGGGTTTGCATGCTTTTTACAATTTTTTAAATATCTCTTAGGTCTGTTGATATATCAAGTTGGTTTTATAATTTTTCCTGTTTTTATACAATCACATAAAAACTTATTTCTCGATTAGTTGAAATGTAATGGGGTTTTATACGTTTTTACAAATTTCGTTATATCTCTTGGTTCTGATGAGATAGCACATTGATTTTTCTTCTGTGGGCTTTTCATATAATCGCCTAAAAACTAATTTTAGGCTTTTTTGATCTTCAGCCTCGAAGAGAGTGTAAGGGTGCTGCATACGTTTTTACGAAGATTTGACAAAATTCAAGACGTTTACACGAATAAAAAATCGATATTTTTAATTATATCGGCAGTTTATTCTGTTCAATGTCTGTATAAAGAACCAGTGATGAATTTTGAAAGTTGAATAAGGATGCAAGCTGTTCTAGTGACAAAACAACCTTCCAAAAAACTGGAGTATGATCCAATTACTTAAATCATGTTCTAAATGTGGCAGAGGATTAAGCATTATATCGCACCCCAACTTTAACCGCATCTCGAACTTTGACCAAAAAAATAGCAAAGTTCCGCCAAAACTACAGGTAGATATTTTTCCTTATTTTGGGTGTTTTGATGGATATTTTCTTGACATTTTTCTCATTGTAGAGTTTTTGTAATTTTTGAAATTAGTTAAAATACGAACAACACAAAAATATTCCAACACAAAATCTTTAAAGAAAATATCAAGAAATTGCAGAAAAAAGGAATAATTGCATATGCTACCCAATCAGAAAAAAGCGTGTATTACGTGGAAAAATATAAAGAGGTGAAATAATGAGGTAGTACATTGCAACATTTGCTCTGAAAGTATCATTAGGCGTTGAAAGAAAGCTTTGTGGCCTCGATAGCCCAGACTAAGTGTGCTGGTTTGTCGTCTCAGTCTTCGTGGGTTTGAATCCCACGACTCCCAAAGCGGGAAGACCAAGCCACATTTTAGCGAAGGACTTCAGACCCATAAGTCTGACCTCCTTCTTACTTAAAACCCTCGAAAGGTTGCTGGAGATATACATCCCCGACAAAGCGGGGGTTATTGCCCTGTCGGGGTCACAACATGCCTATACCAAAGGTAGATCGACCGAAACGGCGCTAGACCAGGTAGTTTTGGAGATTGAGAAGTCTCTGTCTTTTAAAGAATTCACTCTCGCGGCCTTCCTAGATATCAAGGGTGCCTTTAACAACGTAAAAGTTGGGGCGATCAGCGATGCACTGAGGGATGTGGGGGTGGAAATGGGGCTCCGTAACTGGATAACCGCAATGCTAAGCAGCCGTGTCATTGAATCGACACTGGGCAGTAGCACGGTACGCAGGTACACGGCCCGGGGTACGCCACAAGGAGGTGTGATTTCACCACTACTGTGGCTCTTGGTAGTCAACACGATTTTAACTTCGCTAACCCGCCAGGGTGCGAAGGTGATCGCATACTCGGACGACTTAGCAATTCTGATATCGGGTAGGTTTCTGCCAACTATTAGTGACCTGCTCGAAAGGGCACTCACACTAGTGAGCGCGTGAGCGGACAGCTGTGGACTGGGGGTCAATGCCTCAAAGACGGAGCTAGTTCTCTTCACGCGTAGAAAGAAAGTCCCAGAGTTCACACTCCCTAAACTGGGGGGTCTCACCCTACAGCTTAGAGACGATGCTAGGTACTTAGGTATACTCCTGGATCGGAAACTTACCTGGAGTAAGAACATCGACGAGCGACTAAGGAAGGCTCTAGGCGCTCTTTATGCTTGCAAAAAGATGTTCGGGAAAAAGCGGGGGATTCAGCCAGTTATGGCTCACTGGATGTACACGGCCATAGTCAGGCCTATCCTAACCTACGGAATTTTAGTGTGGTGGGTAGCGCTGGAGAAATCCACCTACCTCATTAAACTCACCAAAGTTCAACGTCTTGCTTCCACAGGAGCAACGGCCGTACTTAGCACCACACCTACAGCGGCACTAGAGATGATCCTTCATCTTCTTCCGCTGGATATTTATGGGAAGAGTGTAGCAGCAAAAAGTGCCGTGCGCCTAAGACAGTCAGGCAGCTGGGTATCTAGACCTGAGGGGCACAGCAGCATACTCGGACGGTTTAGTGAATGTAACCCGTTAGAGGATACAGACTACTTAATTCCGCAGCTCGAATTCTCTAGAAGATTCTCAACGAGGATCCCTAGCAGAGAGGGGTGGAATGTGGATCAGCCCCACGAAGGGACCTTTCATATCTACACGGACGGTTCGAAGACAGACGCGGGTACAGGTGTAGGGGTATTCTCCGCTGACTTGAACCATAGCGAGGCATTCAGAATACCGGACTGCTGTAGCGTTTTTCAGCCAGAGATGATGGGAATCGTTCAGGCTTGCAATCTGCTAGAGGCTTGTGCGATGCAAAACAAATCCGTCGTAATCCTAACAGATAGTCAGGCGGCGATCAAGGCGCTTGACTCACACTTGATCAAATCCCGCCTCGTGAGGCTATGCAGGTATAAGATTCGTGCTTTATGCATCCTTTTGAACGTTACAATTTGTTGGGTTCCGGGTCACAGCGGGATTCCGAGCAACTCGCAAGGAGAGGTTCGGCGCTGAATCAAGCGCTAGCTCTTCCAGTGTTGAGGCCCATAGAGGACATTAAACATGCTATCGACGTGACGGCCATATCAGAGGCTAACACAAGATGGTCAGGACTCACATCGTGTCTCGTGGCCAGGCAGCTCTGGCCGACCCTAAATGCGAGCAGGACAAAGTTTATCCTACTCGGAGATAGGAATACTCTTCGTATCCTAATTGGTGTACTAACGGGCCATTGCCTGATCGGCCGGCACGCCAGAAGACTAGGTGTTGCGGACGTTACAGATCTGTGCCGCAGCTGTGGTGAACCTGACGCCGAGGAAAATATTTTCCACTTGCTTTGCGAATGCCCGGGTCTGGCCTGGAGGCGCGAACGTACTTTAGGCACGCGCTTCGCCATAGACTTGGGCGAATTCGCAAGCATTAAGCTGAACAAGCTGCTGCAGTTTGTCAGGCTGGAGGGATGGTTTACTTAAGATTTTGTCTTGGGCACACGGGTACCTTTTTTCCCGTGCATGTGGGATCACAACGGACCCATTGGCGGTCTTTGTGCTTGGTCGCGTAGCGACCACCAACCTTACCTAAAACCCAAAAATCCCACGACTAGCGACCTTTTACCCAATTTCCATTCCCAAAAATCCAATACCCAATAATCCTTGCATACCGCTCTCCAATCTCCCTATGCGTTGGGAATTAGGCTACAACCTATTCCCGGAAAAAAAATCAACTATGTTGAGGAGCTTTAAAAGAAGCTCGGATCGGACGAACGTACTAAATAATGTCCGACATTCAATTGAAAAAACTTTATCGAACAGGACAAGAGTCTTTAGAGTCAGAGTCATTCTAAACACAGATCTTAAAAAAGTTAATTATAGCAAATTTAAAATTGAATTCTGTTATAAAAAATGTTAAGTTCTTAGATAAAAACAGGTTCCTGTTGTTTCTGGAGATAGTTATCTCACCAATTTAAGCCTTTTTTCTTGCAAAAATTCAGATAATTCTGACATTGCCAAAAAATTTGCTAGATTTTCCAATACCATCTTTTTGAAATTAAGTCATACTTGCATATCAGTAGGATTCATCTGATTGGCCTTGCCTGATTAAGTTAAAAAAATCCATAAAAACTAAAACCTTAAGAACATGAGCCTGAAATCGATACCTCAATAATTCGAAGCAAAGTAAGTGACTTACAGAGAATTCGACTTATAGAATAGTATAGTTCAAGACAGCATTTCATAATATTATTGTTCAAGACAGCATTTATTGTTCACGACAGGATTTCTGCACATAAATAAAGTATGGCGTCGCAATGTTGGTTAAAGGTTAAAAGAGTTTACCTCACGTTTTTGAGGTATAGTAAATAGACACTTCATGGTCAAATACTATGACCAATAAAATTTTGGACAGTACTCTACACTCTCTCGTAAGAAACCATAAGACATATTCAATGAAGTCATTGTCCAACCACTTCCAATTGACCCAATCTCACCTTCAAAGTTACAACAATTGACTGAAGTATCCACTTGATGTACTACAAAAACTAGGCGCCACGGACGAATATCAACCACTAGATGAGGTTGACGAAGAGATTTGCCTGGGAATAAACCGCGAGTGTTAAGTAATAATAAGGCGGAAGTTCATTGTTACAGAACATAGCGTGTTAAAGGCAACATCAACAGACTTAAAACTGCTTAAGATGCATTGGATAATTGGACAAAGATCTGAAGCGACAGTAGAAGATAAGTTGCTCAAATCGATCGAGACGTATGGAATCCGAATCCAGTTATGCGAAACTGCATCGTGATTCCAGCCTGTGGTTTGCGAATTATGGTCGATGCTCCAAAGCAAGGTAGTAGCTTCGGTAGATTTTAAGATGGCAGCCGCTAGCGAATCAACAACAAAATCCAGCAAAATAGATATACCACTGGCTAGAGCGCTAGAGGTAGAATGGATTCCTACCTATCCAAATATTTTGCACAAGAAACCTGATTGACAACTCCGGCACTACAAGACGAGGTTAAATGTATTTGAAGGTTAGATTTTATTGATCTGTACGAAATGCGTCAATGTGAGATATTATTTCGGTACATAGTTTGATTAGTTCTTTGATTATTTTTTCAATCAGAGTTGAAATTAATTTAATTCGATGATTTTGGTAAAAGTTTCCCAGTTCCCATAAAGCAGTGGTAATTCGGTCATGGGAAAAAAATTGTAGGGTGTCCAAAATCTACCAAAAATTTTAGTCAAAATTTACATATATTCGAGGAAATTAATATTTGAATACATTTCTAATTTTTGTTTTGTTCATTTTCAACCATTATTTGGAATATAACGCGGTCTTTGGGGACTTAAATTCCACAATGAACTCTCTTATACATTTTGGTATCGGTATCACTAGTTACTTCACCAGTTTGCTAATGAATTCGTGCGCCTTGGTATCATTTGAACTAGATTGAAGGCGGATATGAAAAATATTAAATTAAGCTATTTATGTCTTACCGAATTCCTCAAAGTATTTTCATTGTGAATCCAATCGGTAGAATCGTGTTAACTCGCAATTCATACGCCACAATATTTGAATTGTAATTCATTATTTTTGTGTTTCAGAAACTGTGCTTCAATTTTAAATTTCGGCGTATTTTTGACGTCGAAATCTAGTTTTGAAAAGCCCGCGAAAAATTTAAACAATGTCGATTTATTTTAAGTTTTTTTTTGCTCATGAGTATATATGAAACCTTCAATAATAACGAAAGTCGATTAACGGTCAGTTCATGAAAAGCAAAGAAACCAAAAATTTTGCACCTTTTCTCAATGTTCAATCGCGTCTAAAATTACAACTTCCTCAATGATTGTGCCAAAATGAAAGGAAAAGCAACCAAATTTTTTTGTTCCTTCTGTTAGATTAGCAATCAGTGTTTCAGCGGTCATCGGTTTTGTAGAAGATAACCAGATTTCCATCGGGCAATTTTAGTTTTTGATGAACCCGTTGTTGTAAGCAGCAAAATATAATAATTAATCGTAATAATAAATACACAGTTTTTGTGTAGTGTTTAAATTCGTTACAGAAAGTGTGTCGGAGTTATTAACTAGGAACCAATCATTGGCTGGTCTGGCAATGGTTAATAAAATTATCTGGGAACTTTTCTAATGTGCACCGAATCGATTTAATTCAGCAAATTATCCACTCTCTCTAACAGAAAATTGCAATGTTGATATGAATTATGCCAGTGTTCACACGTAATGAATGTATCATTAAAATAATTGTTAATTTTTTTTCGGGTTTTTCGGGAAATTTAGAACGTTGCTAAAGCAAAATAATATAGTGCTAATGGGTTTTGTTTCGAGTGTATCTTTAGTTGTTATTATTACGCAAAACAAAGGGCAAAGATCTTTGGAAAGATGCCGCTACTAATCCGGCTACCATCCGGCATCTGAATTTTTTTAATAACTGTTCTGCATTCCGAAGATTAACCTTACAGCGTAGTTAATTTACCAGATAACTATCGGGTAGCATTTACTGGTACTTTTCTGCAAATACAGGGTAATTAACTTAGAGGTGAACCATCGGGAATAATTAACCAGGAATGAAGAAGATGACAAGTTCAGTAAGGCTTTAACTAGAACATAATACGACGTAACTACTGAAGAGCTAATTGGCAAAGTGATTGCAGTTGTAAACGCAAATTTTGCTTAATTGAGTCAAGTGTAAATTATTGTAATAGAGTTCCAATTATTTAGACATACCCCAATCCTTTAAGACTCTCCTTAATACTTTAACCGCTTTTCAGAATTCTTTCGCTAAAGCCGTGTAATATCAGCTAGATTTCGTGATTCATTTTAGAACTGTGCGTAAGATTCCGCACAAACAGAGCCCATTTTTTTTACCTAATAATCAGTCTTTACCAAAAGATTTGAAGACTTTTGAGATTTTAATTTAATCATTTAAGATTGAATTCCGCGATATCTGAGAGAAGGTCAACACACAGATTAGAATGAATTGGAATTCTTAATGACAAATTTTCTAGTCCACGCTTATGATTTATGGCATTAAATACAAATATTAATTTTTAGATTGTTAGCCGAAGCTAGCCCAGAAGACTGTTCGTCGCATTCATTTAGTTCGAGTTTTATAATCAATTTGGAAGTTAGAAATGAGTTCTAGGGTAGCGCCCAGCGTGGGGCACCGAACGTATTCTCTGAAATATAAGAGTCTAATGACGCACAAACTTCGCTAATTGTGGTTGTGGGTCATCTATCACAAAAGACAGGTTGTAAGCACTTAAGTGTTGGATTATCGAAACGGCTTTCATCTAGTCAACAAGAAAAGCGAAAATCTTGTCAAACTGAATTCACCTTTTCCAATATTGGGTTTCTCGTCATTTTTCATTTCTCAATGACAGTATTCACTGTAAGGATCTACTCAATACACATTTCAAATATATTTTTTTTTTTCAAAACCAAGGAGACCTATAAATCGGTTGAATTCAAAAAATAAACAAATACTTGGCAGGAAAATTATTTCTTCACTATTATATTCAATCGTTTAGTCGATGTTGTAATTTTAAAAATGAAAATTACTCAAAGAACCAAAATATTCAGATTTGTGTATTGTTTTTCAAAGAACGAAATAAATATTAAAAGATTTAAAAACAAGTTTTATTTTTATTTTAGTGATCACATATGACTATTTTTCGTTATTCATATAGTTTTTATATTTATTAGATGTTTCTTTATTTTTTTTAAATAATAAAGCATATTTATTATTATAAAATATGAATCTATGCACCTACATCTTATTATAATGTCAATTTTAAATGTTTACTGCTTTTATTTCGTCGGTCTTTTTTATTGAAGTACATAGTAGGTACGCATCTTTTTACAATTCTCTATATTATATTTCTAAGTACCTATTCCTAAACAATTTTTAAGACTTGCGCGTTTTATTGCTGTTTTATCAAAAAATGTATCAATTTATATTTTCAAGTGTTTTGTAATTATTTATTTCTATTTTCTTTGATTTATTTTGCGTCATTTTTTTATAAGATCATACTTCTCTATTTTTTTAATTATAAAATATGAATTATTTTTTAAACCATATTTTCCTATCTATTTTTGTATTTAAATAAAGAGTTAAATTTATTTTAAAAAATTAATTTTCAATCTCCTTTATTATTTTACTAATTTTTTCAATATAAATTTTTAATCTATGCAACTTAAATTCCTTGCCATTGCAATTTATTTTGTACCACATTTTACTTTACAATTAGTTTCAAAATATGTTTATAATTTTGATTTTTCTTCATGGAACTTTTTTGTTAAATTTTTTCTTCCATTCTCTGATAACTTTTGTCATTAAATTCGTTGGAATTTTAGTTTTTTTTATTATAGTGTGCAACGTTCCCTTTTCTTATCTTTTTAAGTTTAATTTGCTTTTAAAACTGAAGTATTGTTTTTTTAAGGATACCGAACTGGACTTAGGAGGTTAGCCTTTAATACATCGTAGTGTACAGTCCAGTTAACTTAGGGATGGGAGGTCAGAAATCGGGCCGGATATCGCAGTGTACTACTAGGTGTTAATATTTTTTTTTAGTGCTGATTGGCTGTGATGTGATCTACCAGAACAGCAATGTTGGCTATAACAAATCAAGTACTGTCTGGTAGTTCTGATGGTCTTTGTGAATTTGATAAGAATGTAAACAGAACTCATCTGCTCAGTGTTAAATCCTTTAGTTGTGACCCTATTAAACATTCCGCACTGTTCACTATTTATATTAATATTTCAGAGGCCAATAGCAACTGAAACATTCTTATAAATAATTTATGCGTTGAGTGGGAATTGAACCCACGACATCGTGGAAGCAATGTTTTCAAGACCTAGTACACTACCATGTGATCGACTTAAAACAAACTGCAATCTTGAAATTTGTTTCACCAAAAAAAAAAACAATATCAAAATGGTTTGTCCGACTGACCGCCGTAAAAAAAGGCGTAGCTTCTTAGACCCGTCATGAGCACAAGTTTGAAGAAGTTTTGTATTGGAGTAAGCGGAGTTGGACGTTTTCAGTCGTTAATAAACTTAACCTTACTGAATCCTTTTAACGAACAAAGAAGATTTAAGCTTCCAAGATCAACCCGCTTTAAAGTTATCGTTCGTTTGGACGAAAAATTTACGGATTGATTGACTTACAGACGGACGGTGTCTTCGTTAAATGCGTTACAATGTTTTGGATTTTGGAATTCTTCTAAATATAAACAAATTATATTCAAATACAAAATAAGAGACAAGCCCTATAAAGTTTTTTTTAATTTGAAATTAGTCTAAGAATCTTTCTCTAAAGTTTTCTAGTTTGTAATTAGACTTTGTTTAGACAAAGCCTTTCTACTAACGATAATGAAAAAGATATTGTCATTTAAAATTTGATAGTCTTACTTGAAAATCGGTTTTTTACCACAAATTGATTAGCGACTCGGGAAATAAATTAGTATCACACGAATTTTATGCTCAAGCTTAGAGTTGGAAAACAATACTTTTTTAATTCAAATTTCCCTTTTCATTTCACTGTTAGAAGTTGACACAAATTGATGAGCTCCAGTTCATTATTCGGCATTTATTTTATAATGCCCAATCTGAATTGATCATTCAGCAGAAATCCTAATGGGTAATATTTGAGTCATATAGTGGTCAATAGACTAAATGATAACAAGACGTAAGAACCGAAATGGGCATTAAGAATGCGTCCTATGTCTTACAAACGTTCGGCCACCTCCATACGAATCACGATTTTTTCACAAATGAAGTAATTGAAAATTTAGATGTACTAATTTTTTTTTGTGTTAAATCCAATTGTCGGCGATTTTGGTTAGAACGATAAATTTATTGCACTTTCTCAAATAAAAACAAATGTTTTGTTTTTGTGCCAGAACCCCGCAAATACAAAGAGACCAGATTAATAGTAACTTTATCGTTCACAAAGTTTTAATTAAGAACTTTTTCGAAATCATTCCCCTTAATTGTGAATAGAATTCGGACTGCCACGAGTAGGGGAGAAGCACCAAATATTGGATAGGTGCGCAATACTGGATACCGTGCTAAAATGGGATCTAAATACCGCCATCTAAATTTAGTGGCGGGAACTGAAATATCAAAAGAAGTCAGTCATTTATGTGATGCCAGTAATTCCATAATTACTGTCACTTGTTTCTGCAAAATTGCGAGGCGTTCTTGCGCGCAACAAGTTTTTAAATTAGTTCCCTTTAAACTGCTCTTAAATACGATATGTATGATATTATTTTGGTTTAACGTGTTGCTTAACTACATACTCCGAAACATGTTTTTAACATTTTTTATCAATTACAAGAAATAGTGAAATTTGTCTAAATATATTAGGGTAAACTTCCTATATGCTTCAATACTGGATACTGAACTGTTCCCAATTCTGGATATCCTGTATTAGGGTACTATCCTAGCAATAGTAGCTAGCAGACATACAAGGTTGGTAGGCTTTTCAAAATGTGCTGTACATCGCATATTTACTGAATATTTGGACATGAGAGAGCTGTGAGGCAGATGGCTGCCGCGTTTGTTTACAATGGAGCAAAACAGCGTCTTAAGCATGTTTCGAGTGTTTGGCGATGTTTCACAGCGACAAAGCGGATTCGTTGATTCATAACCATCGATGAAACATGTGTCCATCACTTCACACCTGAAACGAAGAAACAGTCAAAACAATGAACTAATCGGCTCCAAAGAAGGCGAAGGCAGTCCAATCCGCAGGCAAGACCATGGCGTCAATTTTTGGAATGCTCGTGGGATAATATTCATTGATTATCTTCAAAAAAGTCAAACAATTAACGGCGAGTATTATGCGAACAGCGTTTGAGCGATGAAATCAAGGAAAAACGCATTTTACGAAAAAGAAAGTGTTGTTTCATCAAGACAAGGTTCTTGTTTACATATCCGTTTTCGCGGTGGTCAAAATTAATCTGAGTTAAGGCTCACCCTATTCGCCAGATCTAATGTCCTTAGATTATTACCTCTTTCTAAACTTAAAAAAAATTTTCGGTGGTGAAAAATTTGCAAACAGAGAAGAGGTGGAGTCTCCGGTTGACGATTATTTTGAGGAGCTCGACAGTTCTCACAATAAAGAGGTTATCGAATTAATCCAACATCGCTGGAAAATGTGTATCGATCGAAAAGAAGACTATGTTCAGAAACAAAGACATTTTTTCTCAAATTATTGTGTCTTCTTTGTTAGGTCGGGTACTTCTGGGACTACCCAAATATCCCAAATATTGGATATTTGAGGTCATTTAGAAAAAAAATAATAATGAGGAATTGAAGAAAATCAAAAAATTTTTTTTCTGCTTTTATTTCAAAGCTTATTAGATTATTGTACTTTGTTAATGTATTGAATAAAATATTTTGAATATAATTCCATTGTTTTTTTAAATTTTCAAAGTGTATCCAGTATTTGGTGCGCCTCCTATACTCTTTTTTCATTTTAAATTTTCATTCTATTCGATTATATGTTGTTTTGTTTAACTAAAACTTTGAGATTTTTTTTAATCTTTGCATATACATTTTTTTTTATTTTATTCTCGACGGCCTTCTTCTTGACATGTTCACTATAAAATTTGTTTTAATATTTGGTAGATCTTTCTGATTAAAACTTGAAATTTTTACATAATCTTATTTTTATATATTTAATTGCAAAGTATTAAACTTTTTTTTATTTTTAATTTTGTTGGGTTTTTGTTGAAATTGTTATATAAATTTTTTTATTTTTATTCGTATCATTTATTTCCTTTGCAATTTTGATTTAAAAACTGATACTTATTAATTCATATTCTTATCTGCTCAATTTTTTTAAATTGTTATTAATATTCTTTAAAGATAAACGTGGTTTTCTATTTCTTTATTGTTTATTATAAAATATTCTCTCTTGTGTATTTTAGCATATTTATTTTAAATTTATATGGGGAACAAAAATAACATTGCTGTTTTCATGATTATTTATAACTTTTTCCTGTAAATACCCAGTTGACTAAAAAAAAAAATTACCGCGAAAAACTGCCCAGAGTGTTTGTTCGCTCAGCAACTCTCCTTGAAATCTATAGTCTACAAAACAAACATAAAATATCAAGAAAACAGCATTTTTTTGTGTTTTCCATGTAAATTCCATACACTACTCTGCTCTGGATAAATGACCAAAAAACAACTAAAATAAAACATCTAAGGCCCGGTTTCACAGTCGAAGTTTAAATCAAAAATTTTCTTTAAACTTATATCCTGTACAGACTATGCGTTTTAAACGTGTTTGTATAGGCCAAATGAACGTGTTAAAAAAGTAGTGTTCAGAATAGGCAACTCGTTTTATTTTGATACATGACAGCGTTTTGACAAGTAGATATTCAGCTGTGTTTGATTAGCAAATTTAGGCTTTTTAAATTATTTGAAACAAAAGTGTTTGTATAGCAGTAATGAAAAGTGAATTAATTAACTAATGTAGTCGTTGCACAAGCACTCAAAATTGAGTGTCTGCAGCACTAAATAGTTTCTTTCAAAGTTTACTTCGATTTCCGCGAGGGTCGCAATTACATGTTTTCGGTTAAACGCGTTGTAGCTACGTGTTTTCGTAAACGCGTTCGGGAATGTTTTCAACGCGTTTAACTCGATTAAAAAGCGTTAATCTCGTAGTCTAAACATAGTATTAGGATCAAACGAAAAATGCGTTTCACAGAGGTTGCTAAACTCAATTTTTATCCAATCCCAGGATTAAGCTAAACGGTAGAAGTTCTTTGGTTTATAGTTTGGATTTATGGTTTTCTACGAATTCTACTCTAATTCAAAGTACAGTGATTGTCAATATCAAATGGAACGATCAGAATTAGTGAGTTTAAATAAAATATTTTCGATTAGTGATGAAATAAAATAAAATTAGAGCTTCGACGAACTTGTTGTTCTTCCATTTTTCAATTTTAAATATTACAACGAAATGAAATGACAGAAGAGGCAGAGTATACCAATGTAAAAAGGATAATTTTCAGCTAAATTAGTTCACAATGATTGAGAACTTCAGATGAGTTAATCTTAGGATATTTGTTTACAGTGAAATCGGGTAAAGTTTAAAGTGCAGATTATTCTCCAGTTTAAGTTTAACTAAACTTCAGTTCAAACCGGCCCTAAAAGTTGTCTAGTTAAACTTTTATTCCTTTCCTGCAGGTATTTTCGTTATCTAAACTTCCAATGTATTCTTTTTGCTGAAGTTTGTTTGTGTTTCGTAACATCTTTTTATATAAATTTCAACGAAACGAGTTATAATTTTTGGACACCTGTGTACAATTTTCTTAATGCTTTATTTTTGTCACTTTTTCTGAAATATTTATTAATAAAATTGTAATTCAAATCTCATATTTTCTTTATCCTTTTTCAAATTTTATTTTCCTTGAAATATTATTCTAATTTGAAATTTATATATATTTTTTCCTTGTTGATGTAGTATGCATTAAATTCATCTCTATTTTGTTTATTTATCAAATTCTCTTTAAAAAAAAGAATCAATATTTTTCGAATTCAAAACAAATATTAAAAAATGTTAATTTTATTTCGCCTTATAAAACAGTCTTTTATGTTTCCTGTTTTTGTAGCCGACATCTTCGTAATTTTGATTTCACATGAAAATTAAAAATCATTTTAATTTCAAATTATTGAATCCTATTTCCGCACCTGAATAAATACCGCACCTTCTATTAATCCAACCATAAAATACATATTAATTCAGCATTTCATGTTGACTATTATATGGTAGGTAAGAGGCCTATATGAATTTTTTGTTATTTCGTTATTTTTTCCAAAATGTAAAACAAAAAATATTATTGATATTGATTTATGGATAGTGCCTGAAATTGCTGGTCAGTTATACATACAATTATTACTCAATTTAGTATTTCATAATCTCTCATAAACGCTGGATGTATAAAGATCTATACAAAACAAATTACCTGCATTGTTCAATCTTTTGTCTTGTTTAATGGAATCAAAAAAAAAACATTTTTGTATTTATTATGAAACGCTTAAAAAAACTGATTACAATAGCGCACCAGTGAATGATATGCTTGACCTCTTACTACGCTAAACACCATTACTGAACATCTTGGAACATTATCTTAAGAAATTATTTCTTTTTAAAAACTGTTTGTTGTTGTTATTTGGTTTTTTTTCGAGACATGGTCGACTTGAGCGGCATCTTCGAAACCAGTCTGGCAAGTCTGAAGACCTCAAGCAGGTCGATCTAGAAACCCCGTTTTTTGATCGTGGTCTGGTTGAGACCTTTTCTTCATCGTTTCTTCATCTACCGAAACATTCCTTAAAGACAACGCCACTGTAGCCTTCTGTGTTGTTTGTTTTTTCAGCGTTTTATTTTAAAAGTGACCGTGCTAACCAAAGACGCTAACAAAAGTTTAAGTATCTGTCCAGTTCAGCTAGAAGCATTTGGCTATTTCGTAGATCTTCCTGTTGGCTTTTAGTGCTCATGTAGCCATAACTAAATCAGCATCGCGTATCCAGTAGCATAATAAAAGATTCTGCGAAATCAAAGAAATAATACTGCGATCTTCAATAGCGGGAAGCATTTTTTTTCCTTCTTCAATTTCGACGCAATCTTATTCTTTTATTTTAATCAAATTTGTTGAACTTCTATGCAAATTGGAAAGGTTAGATGATTTTTTTTCTTGTAATTTAAGACAGGAGTCGAGATTTAACGATCTTATCGCAACCATCGCAAAGCTTATTTCGTTATATCACTTCTTTAAGCGTTTGCTTCAGGCAAATTCACATATTAAAGCCCTGGTTTAAAATGAAATTTGATTTTCCTAGTTTGTACTGAAATCACGATAATACACGTCCAAGTGATGCAATAATTTGCCTTCAGGTAATTTAATTTACATAGGTAAGTAGGAGTATCAAACGTGTGCATTTGTAATGTTGAAATGATTTGGAAAAACATAAAACTGATGGATGTATACGAAAAGTCGTGTGTTTGAAATTGATTTTATCTTCCTCCTTCGGTTAGTTCTAAGTAATCCTCACAGCTTCAATAATGTTATACGGGGCTCAGATGCAAAACGGGGTCACCATTTACTGGGTTCGAAGAATAACGTAATTACGACAAACAGTTTTTTAGAATCAATATTTTGATGAACTGATTTCGCAAAAGGTGCAAGGATTCTTTGAAAGAAAATCCATGAGTTTCCGATTTCAACTATACTGACAAATATTATTCTTAATATTAATGAATGTCTTTCATTAAAGGAAATTCTTCGGATTAATGGAAAAATCAAATATTCTTCATAATATATGAACCGTATATGAATCTCAACTCAGCGTACAACTGCGCTCAGAAATCAACATCTACCAATATTGGTGGACACCATCATATTGATTAAAGAATTTCTTATGAAAAAAAGACATCTTTTCCGGATATTAATAAAAGAAATTGATTATGTTAATATAAACAATGAAAACATTCATCCTATTGAATAAAACAACCATCGCCCAGGTCAAATTGATTGTTTGTCATTTTTCGTTAAGGTTTTCCACGCGGTGAGAACAACTAGCAACACATTCTGAAACTGATTTTTTTTTCATATTTACTTTTTTGAATATTTGGTACACCGTTCATAATATTGAAGAATCCATCATAATGATGAATACATGTATACATGAATATTATGAACGCAGTATTTAGTAGAGCGACAGAATTAGTAGTCTTACGAATTCAGTCGTAATTTAATATGATGAACAGAATTTTCCTAAATGAAGTATCTCTTTAATTAATAACATAATTTGTCAAGAAATAGAAATACTACACTATAGTTGTAAAGACAATAATTTTTTCCCCGTCTGATCTCTACAAAAATTGTATAAACTGTAAATATCTTATAGAATAATTGTAATAATTAAATAAATAAGTAAGTAAGTAATATGATGAACACTATTCTTAACAGAAATTATACTCTTTTCATAAATATATTAAATTTTGTTTATTGTCCCAATGAATTTTTTCATCATTTCTCGATTTGTGTAAGTGTTCAAAGTAGACCGAAAATTGATGAACGGTTTAAAATGAATCATTACATAGGCTCAATAACAACTATTTCATTATTATGACGATGTACACTTTCATTGGTTGAATGAGCCTTTTTGGTTCAGTGTATTAATAAAAATGAATAAAAACACTTACTTTTGGTCTAGGTTATGTTACGTACTTTTTTTTAGTTTAATTATTTTTTTTAAATAAGCCATTAGTCAAATATTTGACTATTCCCTGGCAATTATTGTCAGAATGTGTGATCGTAAAATTTTTATTTCACATATTATTTTATTTGCACTCTATAAAGCCTATTTTCACGGATAAAATTTGACAGAACTTTTCGTCAAATATTTGACAGAACTTTTCGCCAAATATTTGACAGCATGGCATAAAGTGTAAACTAGCTTTAGAGAGATTTCCTTTAAGACATTTTTGGATATTAAAATATCCAGACTTTATACATAGATCTCGACAGAAAAGTGGGTGGGTTAAAAAAATTGAACTACTCTCTATTACAGCTAACGGCAACAAAAGTCTTTAATCATGATTCCAAAGTTGTTTAACATTAAAAGCATCAGAAACATAAGGCCGTAATAAATGAACTAAAATTGCATTATATTAAGCATCTTTAAATTTTCTCTGACGCTATTGCCTTCTCGATAACAAGAGTTGCTAAACCAATTTCCCAAAATTTTAATTAACATTGTTTTAATTTATTTTCAATTTTTTTGTTTTTCTAATTTATGCCGTGAAATCTTCAAAATTGCGTTGTCTCATTCGTTACCAATCCGTACTCTCATTAAAATTAATTCGTTCTGGTGTATAAACATTTAACGCGCTATTCTTGAAAATCTAGCACACTGTTTCGGAAGTGTTTTTGTGTTTTTGTCATCTATTCCGACTGTTGTACCAACAAAATCGGCTTTAGATTTTAGGGTCGGATATTATTGCCGATAATTTAAATTCTGCGATGCTAATGAGAACGCCTCATTTTAAGGCATTAGATACAATCGGTTGAATTTCAGATTATAATTAATTTAAAATCGGGAGAGAAAAATGAATCAGGACGCGTAAATAATGGAGAATTCTTAATTTAACTTTATTATTTTTTAATAATAAAGTATTGTCACCGAAATGAAATTTATAAAAAAAAATTTCTACCGTCAAACTTTTGTATTTTCACGTTTCAGGGCTAATAGATCCGAAAAAGGGTTAAAAAAAGAGTTTTGTTTGTCATATACGCCATCTACAGTACCTACGCATACGTGTTTGAAGGCTCACAGATCATAAGCCTCTTGAGCAATAACATTTTGAATCAAATTAAATTAAACATGACCATTTCAAATTTTGGTCAGTAACATACTTAAAGATGGACAACCGAAATTTATGCACTTTAAAGATAATATTGCATCACTTTTCGAAATTTCTTTGAAATTACTCCATGAAATTAATTTTAAAATGAGTCTGAGTCTGCATGTGCACGACTAACTTATGCAATTCTCTTTTTTTGTGAATTTTTTAATTAAAAATATTAAAAAATATATATATTTTGATTTGATTGATATTTAGTTTCTTGATTTTGAATCATTTTGTTGCGTGCAAAGTTCCTTATGGGGCAGCAATCACTTCGAGAGGTTATGGTGTCTGAAGGATAAAGTGACGTTTTTAAAACCGTCATGTTAGTTGGAGCCCACTGTATACCTTTAATTCTATATTTTTTAATTTTTTTTTACCAATCGACTGTTTTTTTGCTTAAATTATTATTTTAAAATAAGTGTCCTAAAATATTTCTTATTATTATTTATTATTTATTTTCTGAGCTACTGTCTAAAAGATTAGACAGAGCTAGATAAGCGCCTTGCAAGCAAAGTACATGTGGCGCTGATTTACACAAATATTTTTTTTTTATTATATATTATTTGCTTTATTTAATATTTCTTATATGTGACGTTTCTAACTTTAAATATTTTCATAATCGATTTTATTAATAGTCAAATGTCTGTCTGAGTGCTCAAGATGCGCGGCCTTGCTGCGTATCTTCCCCCACTTCAAACAACAACAACAACAAGAGTCAAATTTTAGTTCTCAATAAAAACTTGTTAGATATTTAGATTTTTCTCATAAATTAGATTCTAGTACACTAATAACTACTTGAATATAATAACAAGATTCTATTGTTAAAAAGAAATTTTTAAATCGTTTTTCTTACGAAATTTTGATCAGTTTTTTGTACTTCCTGAAAAAAGGTTTTGAAGTTATGATAACTGACTTTGACATATTTTTTTTGTTTTAATAATTTAATAAAGCATTGTGATCGTTCTAAAAAATCCAATTTCTCACTTTTAAGGATTACAGTCTCAAAAAAAAAACACATTTCAAGGCTCGTAGCTTCCAAGACCTTCGAGTTAAATTTTTCTAGATCGGATGGATTCTATCAATTTTTTTAAAGAAATAGAGTCCCATATCTCAAGAAACATTAGAAGTGGATCTTGGAAATTATAAAACGGATCTCTATCAGAAAAAAATAGATTTTGTGTGGAGTGAGTGAGGACGAAAAGAAAAAATTCAGAGTTCTATATGTTCAGAACCGCTAAAGGCAGAAAGCTGAATACTTTTTCACGAATTCTGACATATCTCCGAGGTAAGATGAGATATTGGATTAATTTATACTTTTGCAGACTTTGTGTGCAATTGTTTAAAAAGAAATCAACCTCAAGAAGCTGTAATACAGTTGTGTATGTTTGATGACGAATTTAACTAGTTCTCTTAGGTCCTATGATCTAAGGAATTCCTGTTTAATTCAACGTACTTTATCACCTATAAATTGTTTTCAGGTTTTTTCAACATACAACTCCGGAGAGGAGTAAGGAGCAAGTACATTTTCATAAATTCTAACATATCTCTCAGGTGTGACCAGAGGTTCCATTCTTTTTTACAATTTCTGCTATAACTCTGATAAGATATCAAATACGTTTTGAATTCCTATAGCTTTTAAAGCTAACGCCTGAAAATAAATTTAGATTTTTTGAAATTCAACCGCCAAGGTAGTGGAAAGGGTTGTATATGTTTCCGCAAATTTTTAGCATATCTCTTAGGTAGCACACTTTTTACTTTTGCTGACTTTTTATGTAACCGATTAAAAACCAATTTCAGTATTTTTCGACAGTCAAACGCCAAGGTAATGTAAACGTTTTCACGAATTCCCACATATCTTTTTGGTGATGACATATCGTAATGGTTTTACTTCCACCAGAATTTTATATTAAAAAATTGATTTAATCCCTTCATGCAAAATGAGCAATTCCTTCCCAACTCAAAAAGTTGGAAAAGAAATCCCCATTTGGGTACAGTTTCTCAGCTCAATGAGCTGGAAAAATTTTCACCGTGTCGAAAACTTAATTTAGAACTTTTCCATGTTTAACCCCAAGGGAGTGTAAAGTGGTTTACTACTTGTTTACGAATTCCGACATATCTCTTATCTCTGATGAGATAAGATTTACTTTCACTGGCTTGTTATATAGTTACCTAAAAATCAATTTATGGATTTTTCGATATTCGACAGGGTGGTTGTTTCCTCAACTTTCGTCATATCTCTTAGGCCTGATGAGATATCAAATTATATTTTATTTCTACGGAATTAAGGCATTATTGGCAAAAAAACGATTTCAGAACGTTTCGAGATGTTTACATTTTTCACAGATTATTTCACGCCGTTTGATTAATTGTACTATTCCTAATAAGATTTTTAATTTAAATAACGCCGTTTTTACTTTATTATTTTCTAATAATACAGTATTTTTGTTTGATTCCAAACTATCCGATTGTTTCTTTTTGTTGAAACATGTTTTTAATTTTATTGAATATTTCTTAAAACAGAAATTTGAAATTTTTTAATTTTGAACTCCTTTTGTGAGTTTTTTGTATTTTACTTTATTATTTTTTAATAATAAAGTATTGTGATCGATTTTGTATTTTCACGTTTTAGGACTAGTAGACCCCAAAAAAGCAAAAAAAAAAATGTCCGAAATCAGATGTCCGAAATTTTGTAGTTGTATTAAGGGATACTAGGAGATTGGAAAGGGGTTAAAAATTTTAGGGGGAGTAGTGTGGTAAGGGGGTGGGGGGTGAAAAACTTTGAATTACAATATCTTCCGAGTGAATTGTGCTAGGAAGATAAAATTTGGTTTCTTTATATAGAATTACAAGTGAAGTGTACTGAATGTAAAATTTTTGAGGGGGGAGGTAAAGCGCCAAAGGTGGGAGGCAGCCATTTTTCAAAAAAAAAAATTTTTATATCTCATGAACCGTATCAGATATGATCTTGAAATTTTTACAGGAGTTAGGACCAGCAGACCTCTAGTGGAGAAAAATTTTGAAGGTGTGGGTGTAGGGAGAGATGGTGGGAGGGGGCGGAACGAAAAGAATTCTGATTTTTATTTCTCTAAAACCGCAAAACATAGAAAGCTAAAAATTGACGACTATATAGAGTCACTGTAGAAGTATCCTCGAAAAATAAAATTTTTGACAGGGGTAGCAAGGCACGGGGGTGGGAGTGGTTTTTCTTATCTCAGAAACGGCTTATGCTAGAAAGCTGAAACCTAATATGTACATGCAGAAGTACTACAGGAGTAATTAAAACAAAAAGGAAGTTCAAAATTTTAATGATGTACAGAGCTGGAGTAAAAAAAAATGACCGTGAAAAGGAGTTTTCCACCATTTTCATGAATTTCGTTATTTCAAGCTAAAGAATAACCAGTAGGTTATCAGTCTCATAGTGACCTTCATCGCATCTCAGTATTAAACGCGTTTCGGATTTCTACCCAAAAAATAATAAAGTTGCGCCCAGACTGTTGGCAGATTTTTTTATAATAAAATAAATCTTTCTTTTAAATTGTGTTGTCGTTTTTCTATTTTTGCAATTTTTTTTATAAGAAAATATTTATTGTTTCAAACTCGTATGATGTAATCTTATATTTCAAATTGTGTTTTTTTATTCCGCCTTTTTTATTTATTAAAACTCGTATTTTGAAATTTAAATTTTATTACAAAAGTTTATTACGAAAATTCTTTACTATGAATTCAATTCTAATCATTTAATTCTTTTTGTTGAAATTTTATTTTTATTTTCAATTTCTTTTTGCGAATTAGAACTTTTTTGTTATTCCTTTTTGTTTGAATTTTTAGTTGTAGTCGCTGAGTACGTACTTTTGCCATCAAATTTGTATGAAGTATTTTTGTTCAAATTGTGTTTTTTATTCATGCCTCCTTAATTCTTTTATTATACTTAACTTGAATCTAACCATTTTTATGATTTTGATTTTTTTCCCTGCAGTTGCAATATTTATTATAAAAATTTGTATTTCAGTTTTAGTATTTTTCCTTAATTTTTATTTCAATCTAAATATTTGAAAGGAGGCGACTGAGGCGGTTGAGCAGTCTTTTCTATAATAATTTGGAGGATTTGAGGTCGATAGCTGGTCAAGTTCTTTAGGGACCTGGGTTGTTTTGGGTATGATTAGTTACATACTGTAGTGGCATTGAACGATAGTGAAAGTTTTCTCCTTAGCAAAGCAATGTTTTTGTTACTGTAGGTACAGCTAAATTTGTTGACGACTTTGTTGATTTCAGGAATCAATCAGAGTCGTCAATGAATTACTTTTAAAAAAAAATAAATCGGTTTTTTTAGTCTTGATTAAACGATCAGTTTATCAACAATATTTTAAAATATTAAATCAATTAATTTCATAAAACTAATTGAAACTTAAATCTTTTAAAATCTAATTTATCAATTATATGCGTCAATAAAATATTTTCTATTTACGTAAAATTAAAAATTAATATTACAAAATATTTAATTCATATTTTATTTACAAGACTTAATTTTATTCCGATTGTAATAAATTGTGTTTGCCTTTTACATAAAAGTTTAATCAATGTTTATGTAAAATTTTATTTATCAAAGCCGACAAGAAGATCAATTATTTAACCTTCTTTTTCAACGTTGAACTATAAAGTTCCAACTTCATTATCAGCTTTAATCAATCAAAAGAAGAAGATTTTCCTCATGATTATCAACTATTATCAATCTTAAGAAAGAAATGTACGAATATTAATAATATACGTAAGGATCCCTTCACTACGAGGCTCCGACGTGATCGCTATGGGCTCACTTTTAGTGCCTAGTGTAAGTGGTGGCTAGAAGCTTCGTCCCTTCCTCAAAAAAAAAATATTTGTATTATTACTTTATTATTTTAACACTTACTTTATTATTGCAATAGCGTAGGTACTGTATTCGATTTAAAAAAAATTTTTGATCAATTTGTTTATAATCCCACCTGTCTAGATATGATAGTAAAGCCATTTAGTTGCATAGGTTGGCGGGTTATGGCAGTGGGGCTGGAAATATTGTACACGGTTGAAACTTGGGGATTATTGAAAGACACTGGTATTCCAAATAGTTTAGGGGGTGACTATCGTCCGGGTTTGGTTATGAAAAATTTACAGGCACGCTATCTCACGTGAGAAGTAAATAAAAATATTTTGAAAATAACAATTCATATCTCCAGAACTGTTTGAGATAGGATCTTCAAAATCAAACACAAGGTTGACCCACACCACAAATATTAGTAAATGGGGGTGAAGATAGGAGAGGGTGCAACAGAACATTATGATTTTTATATATCCAGAGCTGCGGACGATAGAGTTTGAAACTCTTTAATTATATGGGGCTACTATTGATCGGAGTACTCGAGTATGTCAGTTTTGGGGGTGATTCCCTACTCTGTACCGGGTTATGCTAGAAAGTTGTAACTTTGTACAAATATATGCTCTACCAGAGAAGTCATGGGTTTCATAAAATATCGAATTGATTTTAATTTCATCGGGATTTATGAATAATCACCAATAAATCAATTTCAGGTTTTTCCGATATTCGACCCTAAGAGGCGAAAAGAAGTCATTTAGGCGTCACGAATTCCACAATATCTCTTGAGGCCAAAAAAATATGTGTTCAATTCAATTCGGGCATTCCATTTTTACTGAATTTTGTATATATAAAAAAAGAAAATTGGTACCTATAAGGAGATATTTTAGTGACATATTTAGCAAATTAAATTTTTATGAGGGTAGTAGGGTAGCAGGGTGACAGCGACAATAGTTTTTCTTCGTTCACTTGCAAGACATATTTCAGCAGAGTGATCTTATGGGTAGAGGCTATCACTCTCCATATCATAAAATTAGATAACACCTTTAACCGCATCTCAAACTTTGCTTGAAAAATTATGAAATTGTGTCCATTATCGGATTTAACTATTTTCTATGTTTTTGTTAAATAATTTAGGCTTACTGATCGGGGAATATTGGAATACTAATTCAGTTCATTTTTCAAAATTCATTCAGTTAATTTTTTTTTTAAGTAGAATTAATAGGGAAAGTGTTGCACAATGAATATACCTGCAAACTGTTAAGACTCCAATGAATTAGTAATTTTTCTACAAACAATTTTATTTAATCACCTGTAACTACATAGTTCAAAGTAGAGATATTACATTATTAAGTGATGATTCATATTCACATTAAAATCCAGAAGAGCAAAAATCATTTAATGAATAATAAATACATGAAATCAAGCTGACGAATCTCGAAGTACTTTTTGACTTATGAAAATTCTGGAAAATTAAAGACAACGTTACAAAGGTGTGTGCAACTTTAATAAGTAGATGCTTTAAAAAGAGAATAACTTGTAGTACAGCTGCTAATGCATTTCTTTCTTAGCCTGACAAAGCTTATGTGTAAGTACTTTAGACTCACCGCAATAACTTCTTACCTGAATCATAGTCGAGTTGGTTCACCTTTCACAAAGGTAGAGAGCTGATTAATACCGGCAACGGTAACTGCACACACGCTCTTTTTTTTTGTTGTTTATAGCTCTTTTCATTTATAACTGATAACTATCTCACCTGAGCAAGAATACGAAATAATTGGTCCAGTTCTCGTAGGCGTTATTGCATTGTCTGCACATCGTCTATAGCATTTATCTGTAGGTAGGTACTTTGGGAAACCTTCGCAGAATTTTCACAATAATGCAACAATATTTTGCTACGATGGAATGGCCAAGTATGTGGTGAAGGGACTCCCATTGTATTTTCAAACGACTAACAGCCAACAAATGAGTTTAATTGTTTCAAAAAGCCGAAGGTGTTAAAGAAATTGCGCCAAGGAACGATGCGAACTAAAAACAGTACAAGGTATGTTTTATGAAATCGTGTCCATTGAAATGAACGAGTACAAAATCGAATCTATTGGCGGAGGTTGGCAGTATTAATGCCAATTATTGTTTTTTTTTTGGGAAAAAATTCATAATTGGGGAATTTTGAAGAAATAGTATACGGGGATTCAAAATTATTAGGGAAAGAATTACTTAATTGCCTCAATAGAATAGTGGGGCTGCCATCGCAGAAAAGTTAGTTCAGTTCAATTTTTGAATCCAAATGGCTCGAGACGAGATGTCGTGGAGGTCAAAGGCTTGATTTGGGTTGTTGCGCCATCGATGATCATTATTCAGGTCGAGCTATTCATAGTTAATTGAAATTTTATGTGTTTTGTTCCCGCATACAATTTTCTGGTCACAATGTAACAATGATCTCTATATGTTTCTTAAAACCAAAAATGATAAGCTCCTAATCAAAACATCTCTATATTCACAGAATAGCAGTCTTTCTACTGATAGAAGTTACAATTGAACAGAATTTGTATGTTGCTATAGTGCGATCAAAATCAAAAACAAATTAAACCCCACTATTTAACAATCGAAAAACAAGCTGTAGTGGACACATTGTTTTCGTGAAGGTAGGAAAAATGAAATAATAAGACAAAAACAATAGTAAAAAACATAGAGATATAAATACTGGAGACGACAAGACGCAATTTTTGTGTGAAGCACTTTGAAGTATTTTGAAGTAAAATTGAAAATAGTAGCCTAGTATTCATATGTTTGGCGTTTTTGTGTTCAAGACCGGAGTACAGCATAAATGTGAGTAAGCTGCTAATAGTAGCATAGTGTTTATTGCCGGTCCTTTGCGAGGAATCTTCCGACTTCAAAACAGCCGCTGCTCATCATCTCCAGTACATATATCTCTATGGTAACAAAGATCTGACAACGGCGACGCGCACGCGAGAAGCGATGCGCCGCGATGACGGCTGACTAAAATGCATGTTAATAAGCCTTTTTTTTTGAGGTCATCACATCGTACGTACCTCAGGACCTTTTTTTAACTCATCACATTGCACCTACGGACCTCATCACTCTCATCACTGAACTTGAAGTTAAGTTCAATAAGTTCGCGAACTACTTCGTTCTTTAGTTCTTTCTAGTTCGCGGCTGAACTCCCGCGAACTAGTGAACTAGTAGAACGAACTAGTTCGTGAACCCTCGGTGAACTAAAATGCGCAAGCCTAATGTTAATGGGTGTAACCCACTTTCGGGTTATGGTATAGATTTAATAGACATTGAAACCAATGTCGGCATACATGCATGAGTATATCGATACGGTGAAAATTTTTCCAGCTCATTGAACAAGGAGACAGTATGGTCACCAGTTCTTGAAGCTGAGAAAGTGTGTGGGAAATTTCTCACCAACTTTGAGGACCAACTTTGGGAAGGAATTGCCCGTTTTGCATGAAAGGATCAAATCAAAAAAAAAAAAAAAAAAATTCGCATCGCTTCGCGCTTGTCGCTTCCATTGTTCATTCCAATTCACGGGTGTATCGCGATTTTGACACTTGCATAGCTTTTATTTCGGACTTTCTACACCAATGGACGGAAACCGGTCACTAAATATTTCAAATGCCTATACAATAAAAAAAAATAGGGCAATACGTTCTCATGCTACGAACAAAATATTTTGGTATTTGTGAATAATTTTTGACAGTTGTGGCAAGCGATTTAACGCGCGATATGTCACGCGCGATGCGATTGAACCATCGCGCGCATCGTCTTCACTATAATTCTATTTTAAGCGTTTCACCAGCAAACATTATGCTGCGGCTTTAACAATGTACATAGGTATATGAGTTTTTTCTAGAGCTAATAGTTTAACAAGTCGGCATCACGAAACATTTGTTGGGGGAAAATCGAAAACTTAGATAAACGTAAGAAAAAGCTTCTCTTTCGCAGTCTTAATGATAGCAAAATATCTGATAATAACTTGGAAGTGTCGTAGCTTGGCTGACTCTAAAGCCAGGACCATAGTTGGGTTTTTTTCCGGTTTGGTCAAAATTGGCCCTGTCTTCCGAATGCGAATGAAGTCACACAGAAATGAAGTCTTATCTGATTCTGGACCACAACAAGCAACGGTGGAGATACCAAAAATTAATAAAGTAGTGGATTTATGAAGTATTAACACCCGATCGGACCACATTTAATTACACAGTTCCTTGCTTGTTGCTGCTGTCGGCACCAAAGGTTGCTGTAATCTGCCCTTCTTCGAATTAATGGTGCCTCGAGACGAGCCTCTACCCCCATCAGGCCATTGCAAACCGGTTTTCGTCGGCTGTGTTCTTTGCTGTGTTGAAAGCAATTAACACTCAACATGCCTCTGCGGCGCAACTTGTCTATAAGTGCGAAACAACAGAAATACGATAAGCAGCGAATTGTGTGGTATCACAGTTCATTGTATGTAGAGATGGGCAAAGCAGTTCCTTTTAGTGAAGTACTTCGCTTCGAGTCACTCACTTGAAGGAACGAGTTCAGTGAAGTGCTTCCATGGAACTCTTCGTTCCATCGTTCCTTCGTTTCATTGTTCAGTGGTTACTAGTCGTAATTGGAAGATAGTAGATCTAGCAGAAGATGATGATAAAAAAAAGGTCAGAAGGAAGATGAGCAAAAAAAAAAGGTATAAGAGAAGCAAAACGAGATGATTTTGTTGGTCGTCTGCCTAGCTTGTTAGTCTCCATTTTACATTCATGGCTAGGTATATCGTTTTTAATTTGTTTGTCACGTGTTCAATGGAACAGCAGTTCACCAAAAGGAGTGAGTTACTTCACTCACTCACTTCAATGAAGTGTTCTTTTGGAACAGTTCACTCGTGAATGACCCATCTCTAATTGTATGTGTGTATACATATGGAAGCGTGCGTCGGAGAAAAAGTTGAAGAATGTTAGACTCTCACGAGCCAACTGATTGGTTGATTTTATGGTGGGGATAGAGGCGCGCCTCAAACGTTGAGTGTAAATCCACCATGAGTGTGTTGCAAGATCGATGTTTTCATTTGATTTGCATACAGTTAGTGGGTATCAAGTAGCAGCACTATCGACTCCAGTGCAAATCGCGCTTATACCGCCGAATTAAAAATCCGGGACCACAGCATTGGACCCGATCCTTGAAGTTTCACCGCTGCTAGCGTCCTACCCTTTGCCGATATCTGCGATTCAGTTCATTTCTCGTATAAAGACTTTGTTGCACCACTGTTTCCATAGTAACACCTAACAAGTCGTTACTAAGGTGAGGATGGGCTTCATTATCACCTGGAGTGGTGCCGTCACGTTCGACGATGCATTGAACTTTTGCAGTTCGAGCTTGGCTATTCGGTGCAAGTTGAAAAATTGCATTCACACGTTATACGAGTACGGCACCTCTTCCAGTACCTCATCGTTGCAATTGCAAATTTTTTTAATGGGGTTTTTTTTCGCTCTCACCTGTACTGGCAAGTCGGTTTCTTAATCCATTCTCGGCTGGATTTAATGCGATTTAAATGAGGCGATA
Source organism: Beris morrisii (assembly GCA_951812415.1). Lineage (NCBI taxonomy): Eukaryota > Metazoa > Arthropoda > Insecta > Diptera > Stratiomyidae > Beris > Beris morrisii. The sequence continues at coordinate 101,107,942 of OX638313.1, read as the reverse complement.
TGAAATTATCACCTCGAAATACTTTCTTTAATTTCATGCTTCATCAACATATTGCCTGTACCTGGGTATGTTGGCTAGCCCGGTCCAGATACAATTGTTTGTATGCAGGTGGTAATTGTGTGCAGTTGGGGTGTACTTACAGACTTTGTAGTCGGATAGGCTTGGCTGGAATTCGTCGAGGTAATCCAATACTCGGGGCTTTATATGTCGAATCGCCAAGATTACGAATTATTCGCTTTTTATGCAAACTGCAAACACTTCACTTTAATTAAACCTCTCCGATTGCACGATCACATTCTCGATCGCGGCACTTGATCGCACTTAAAAGCTTTTTTTCGCACTTTTAATCACTTCCGTGAGGTTTAATTCGACGCACCTTTTGCTACGAACAAGCACTGAACTTGATCTTGAAATTGCACAAATTTAGCACCTCACTTTGCTGGCTCAAAAAAAAATAAAAAAATAAATAAACTGAACTAAACTAAGACAAAATTGTTATTATGGTCACCTTTAGACGGTACTCGTACTAGTGAACACGTTGCGCATTGTTTGCTGAGCTCATTTCCAAAAACTACCGTAAACTGTTTCGAGTTCGGGTTGTCTTACTGTTTCTTCACATTCACCTGGTCCCAGGTAAGCTTTCGAAGAGAGGTAAGAATGCGGCGATGAGACCCGTTTACGTTTAAAGTTAAATTTATTTCTGCCTGTAACAAAACCAACTAAGCACACAGGTTCGCCACATGCACAGCACAGTCTTATTGCTATCGAGAGACTAAAACACCAACAGAGAGGAAAACAGGTAAAGAGTCAACGAAATCTACCTGTGAAAATTTACCTGAAGTAGTTGAAGCACAGCGTAAAAACTCCGTAAGCATTGCAATGTATTCGGGCCGGGTTGAATGTAGGTATACAATGATTGGGGCATTGTTATTGTATCGAATATTTTATTAATGAACGAAGAGACGTGGCACAGAGGCGTAGGTCGGCTGCTTCACAATACAATTTACCTGTAATCGGGCCTGCATTGAGTGGACCAATGAAATGTGCATGGCGGATGGGTTTCGAAGCGTTTAATTTGGGCACTTTCCAAGGTGGTTGACGGTGCCATTACGACCACGTTCAGCAATACGGAAATATTCGAAGAAAGAAGGTGACCATATTTAGCTGTTGCTATTACCTGTTAATTGTAGGTATATGAAAATTCGATCAGTAGGCAACATGCGCATCTTATTGTCTTCACTACTGGATTGAGATCAGCGTCTTCCCGAAGCAGAACGAAGTTTGAAAAACTCTAGGGTATGAAAGGTAAAAGGGTACAATGAGGCAGGGTTGCAGATTGCGGGGGAATTCCCCAAAATTGGGAACGTTGAATGGGGTGCTTGCGGGGAATGAACAAATGTGCGGAATTGCGGGTAATTTGGGCAAATTGTGGGGAATTGCGGGGAGTTTGGAAAACTGGGAAATCGACATCGAGAACAACATCTGTAGATCAAAAATGTCAAAGTTTACGTACTAAAAACTGATTTTACTACAAAAACATGCAATTGAAAAACTGGCACACTGATGTATTGTTTTCAAGTCAACATTGAGTTGAAACCTCGACAACTTGGTCTGAACATTGATCATTGGCCAGTGGCGTGGCGTCCATGGAAGCAAGGGAAGCATTGCTTCCTTTACATTTTGCTGAAAAAAATCTAAAATGCCGTTTTTCTAAATCGCGCGGGAAAATCGTGAAAATAAATTCATGTTTCAAGCATTTTCTTTGTCACAGTCTAAATAAATGTTCGTAAGAAACTACTCGCAAATATCTCACACAGCCGAATTGGTAAAACCACGAAAAAGGCAAGCAAAACGGCACCAATAAGAAGACACATGGAAGCAATTTGAAAGTTGCATTTTTGAGCGTTCATTTCATTCCGTAGTGACATCATGAAAAAAAATTTTCGAACACGGAAGGATGGAAGCAATGAAGAATTTGCTTCTACGGGTAGTAGAAAAAAAAATTCTTGGCTGCAGCAGAGAAGCTTTCAGCAAACTTAGAAGCTACCAGAGTAGAATAGGAATTGAATTCTGAACAAGGTTTCGAATTGAATTGATGTTATGGGTATGTGTGGTAAATAGTTGATTATATTTTATTTGATTTTTAGATCTCAGGAACCACTTACGCTCGGAGGCTGAAACTTGGAACTTATGTAGAACTATGATAGTGGACCCATTTGCAAAAAAAAATTGGCGAGAAGGGCTAAGGGCTCGAAGCGCTTGAAAACTGGGGTTGAAACATTCTAAAATACATATTTCCTGTCCTCCCTTGGTGATTTCACCATGGATTTGCATATTTTTTGCAAGCTTGATATTTATCAATCTTGTAAAACATATTTATCAATCCCTTGGTAAAATATCGAGTTTGTAAAAAATATGGATCCCCCTTGTAAAAATATCAAGTTTGTAAAAAATATGAAAAGCTACTTTTCACAGGGGTCCCCCCTTGGTAAAATATGAAGTTTGTAAAAAATATAGGTTAGTAAAGTTTGTAAAAAATAGAAAAGCTATTTTTCACAATGGTGTTAAAACATCAAGTTTGTAAAAAATATGGGTCCCCCCTTGTAAAAATATCAAGTTTGTAAAAAAATATGAAAAGCTATTTTTCCTTGTCCCACCTTGTTAGAATATCAAGTTTGTAAAAAATGTGTAAAAATATCATTGAAGTTTGTAAAAAATCTAAAAAATCTAGGGTCCCCCTTGGTAAAATATCAAGTTTGTAAAAAATATAAAAAGCCATTTTTCACAATGGTCCCCCCTTTGTAATTTCACCATGGATTTGCAAATTTTTTACAAGCTTGCTATTTATTAAGCTTGTAAAAAATATTTATCAAGCCCTTGGTAAAATATCAAGTTTGTAAAAAAATATGGGTCCCCCCTTGTAAAAAACAAGAAAATCGATTTTTCACAAGGGTCCCAGTGCTGTCGTTTTGCAGTTTTTTAGGGTAGCAAAATTTACATGTTTTGAGTAGTATTAGGATGCGAAGATCTTTTGAAATACATAAACACATACAACATTGTTTTTTTATTTTTTGTGATTAAATTATTAAAAAAACGGACTCAGCTTCGTTATAACTAAACAAAATAAAATTAAATTATTCATACAAATTATGATTATATCAGAAAAAACAGTATTCACATAATATAAAAATATCTTATAGACCTACAAAATGTTTCATTAAAAAAAATTAAAATTAAAAACAAATTCCAGTTGTATTCAAAACAGCCTCTCAAAACTATTCATATTCCATCAAGTTAAGGCGTAACAAAATTAGTCTTCTAATTTTACATAAATTATAATTACCTAAGAAAGCTAAAAATTCTATAAATTATCAAATATTCAATAAAAATATATTACTTTTTGTCCCAACTGCATAAATAAATATAAATAAAACAATGTACATACAACAATTCATACACATTAAATAATAATAATAATAATATTTATTCGGTGCTGATTTCGAGTATAAACTTATGTTATTAATAACTAGAGATTAGACAATAGTCTTTACATCTTTACTTTTGCGGAGTATTTTTTACATACAAGTATTTCGAATTCTTTTGAAATTGGTGTATCATTGTGATAGGAAAATTTAGACAAAAACCTATTTCTATTCACTTATATACTAACTTAACATACACATTATATTCTAAATTAAGTTCAAAGCAATAAAATCTTCTTTTAAAATCTAAATAAAGATATGAAATCTTTAAATAATTACATATCTCTATATATAAAAATGAATGTTTGTCTGTCTGTTTGTCTGTCTGTTTGTCCTGTATAGGCTCCTAAACCGCTCATCCAATTGCAATGAAACTTTTGTGATTTGTTGAGGGTACGCCCTCGATGGTTTCTGCGTTAACAAAATTATTTAACAGTTGGTGGTTCGCGAGTTATTTCAACATTTGAGTGTTTTTCATATGATTTAGCGGCAGTTCGTTTTTGGTGTATTAGTTATGCCTATTCGTATTACTAAATGGTATAAGAGGATAGTGGATGGAAGATGGAATATGGAGGATGGAAGATGGAGGATGGTGGATAGAGAATGGAGGATGGATGATGGAGTTTGGGGGATGGTGGATAGAGGATGGTGGATAGAGGATGGGAGATGGTTTGTGAAGGATGGTGGATAGAGGATGGGGGATAGAAGATGGAGGATGGTGGATGGTAGGTGGAGAATGGTGGATGGAGGATGGAGGATAGAGAATGGGGGATGATAGATGGAGGATGGTGGATGGTGGATAGAGGATGGTGGATAGAGGATGGAGGATGGTGGATGGTGGATAGAGGATGGATGATGGAAGATGGAAGATGGAGGATGGATGATGGAGTTATTTCAACATTTGAGTGTTTTCATATGATTTAGCGGCAGTTCTTTTTCGGTGTATTAGCTATGCCTACTCCTATTACTAAATGGTATAAGAGGAGTGGATGGAAGATGGAATATGGAGGATGGAAGATGGAGGATGGTGGATAGAGAATGGAGGATGGATGATGGAGTTTGGGGATGGTAGATGGAGGATGGTGGATAGAGGATGGTGGATGGAGGATGGGAGATGGATGGTGGATAGAGGATGGAGGATAGAAGATGGAGGATGGTGGATGGTGGGCGGAGAATGGTGGATGGAGGATAGAGAATGGGGGATGATAGATGGAGGATGGTGGATGGTGGATAGAGGATGGTGGATAGAGGATGGAGGATGGTGGTTGGTGGATAGAGGATAGATGATGGAAGATGGAGGATGGCGGATGAAAGATGGAGGACGGTGGATGGAGGATGGTGGATGGGAATGGTAGATGGTGGATGGTGGATGGAAAATGGTGGATGGTGGATAGAGGATGTAGGATAGAGGATGGTGGATTGGAGATGGGGGATGGAGGATGGAGTAACGGGAACAACGTGAGAAACAGGAGCAACGGATCAACGGGAGAAATGGGAGCAACGGAGAAATAGGAGCAATGGATCAACGGGAGAAACAGGAGCAATGGATCAACGGGAGTAACAGGAGCGATGGAACAACGTGAGCAAAGCGAGCGTAGCCGCGGTACGCGGCTAGTTTTGAATATAAAAAATGAGACTTTATCTTGACTTAATCGGCTATCTCATTTCAAAACATAGTAGGTAAGTGGTTTTTAAAAAAATTTATAGGAGTACCCAAAAATTTTGTTAGTCTTCAGAAATAAATGTTGATCTTGTCGTTTATAAGCTCTTCTTGAATTCTTCTTGACATATATTTATTATTCGATGAACCAATAATTAAATAAATCCGTATCACTTAAATTGCAATTAAATTAAAATTATATTTTAATTTTTTAACAACATTTGATAAATATATTATTAGAATTGCGAATAACTTTAATAATCAAATTCTATTTAATTTTATAAAAAGTTAAATTTCTCCAAAAAAATATAAACCGATAAAAATTTTATTATTGAAAGAGTTATTCAAAATTATTTATGAATCTTATTTTTTTAAAAATAATTAATAATCGATTGATTAATTTACAAGTTGTAATTCATTCAACTGATAGTGTTGGACTGAAGAAAAATCGAATTCATATTATTTTGCACGAATTCGCTGACGACTTCGATTGAACCTAAAACTAATCCACAAAGTCGCCTGAAAATAATAGTTAAACTGACAGTGGCGAAAATAATACTCAGTTAACGAGAAAAAATTTCAAATATCGTTAAACGCCACTACAGTATCTCAATATTTTAGGAGTTCTCGCAGTTTATCTGAGAGTACCCCTATGCATTGGATTATTAATATTTATTTTTGAAGGCTGAGTAAATGTAAGTTTTAAGACTCTACTTTAAAATTTTCTAAGACACATTTATTGGGTTGTGAAATGAGACAGCCGTGATGCTTATTACTTTTTTTACTTAAAAATCAATGTTTTCGACGGTTCCCACTTTTCGGCAAAGTTCGAGTTTCGAGTTGCCATCGTATTTTTAAAGTCACATTTCAGGTACATTTTGCATACTCTGTCTTGCATTTAGAATAGAAGGATTCGAAATTTTGTAGCTGATTCAGCGCAGGGCTTCATAAGTCAAATTTCAAATCCTTCATTTCTCTATGTAAAAGGCGGAAATAAAAAAAAAATGCGCAAACAAATACGTTGCACCCCTCGCAGAAATGTAGTGAATTTTGTACGTACAAAGAACGTAGGAATGTTACGTATAGGCACCTAAAATATTATACGTAGAATCGCCGTGAAGATTCTACGTCTAGTGTTCTTTTAAACTATACGTATAGTGCTCTTCCAAACTACACATATAGACATACACGGCGACCGCGGACATCATATCCTCCTAGAATTCTACGGTGTTTATACGGCTTTTCTACGGTCTTTTCTTTCGTATAGTATACGAAACTGTGCCTGCTGGGAAGTGACTATCGGGGAAGGGGAATTGTGGAGTGGATGTTATTGTGGATTGTGGAGTAAAGTAAAAGCGACAATCAATGCAGGCAAGAATTCAATTCACAATAGTTATAAAGATTAAAGCTGCCAAATGCCAATCACTCAGATGGAAGAGAACCTTTTTTGGCGAAGTGTATTTTGGGTATCTTCTTACAAAAAAAAACACAAATAATTATAAATAATTTTTTTCTTCCGGGTAGCATAATTGAAATTTGAGTAGTATAAGTAGTACGGGCTTGAAATAGTAGTAAAATAATACTATAGTAGCAAGTTCTGCAGCGCTGAAGGGTCCCCTTGTTTAAATATCAAGTTTGTAAAAAATATGAAAAGCTAAAAAAAATATAAAAAATATCAAGTTTGTAAAAAAAATTTAAGTCATACTATTCTCACGTTTTATAAACACTCATATACCGCAATAAAAGGTTATATTTTAAATGGCTTAGTTTTCATTACATTACATTGTCTGTATTATGCTGGGAATTAGAAAATGTGGGGAATTTATGTAAAATTTAATTATTTTGTGGGTAATTGAGGGTAATTTGAGCGAGAGCTAACGGCAAACCTGCAACGAGGATCAGTTTCTCCTAAGTCGACACTGGTGACAGGAATGACCTGGCTACCTGTGGGAGCATGGTTGAAGCAACCTTAATACCAATTTAGACCGAATAATCCAAGTCGCCCTCTACTACAAACCTTTTGAAGACTTCTTACCTCGGAGGAAAAATTTTTAAAAAAATTCCCAACTTCTCGTGACTTGATCAATCAGTCCAACGGGCACATGGAACACCCTTATAAGTAAGATACCAATTACGGTTTTTGGTAATAGTCCAGTACACAGCCAAACTCGAAATATAGAACTAGTTCCAGACAAAAATTCTAAAACGATTTTTAGCTGATTATAAATATAAAAAGCTCACGTAAAATTATTAAATTTCGTCATAATGAACCCCTTAACAGTGCTGTCGTTTTCCAGTTTTTTAGGGCAGCAAAATTCACATGTTTTGAGCAGTATTTGGATGCAAAGGGTAGCAGCGGTCAAACCCGTTGAAATACATAAACACATACAACATTTTGTTTGTATTATTTGTTTCTTATGTTTTGTAATTAAATTATTATAAAAACAGACTCAGTTTCGTAATAACTAAACGAAATAAAATTAAATTATTCATACAAATTAAATCAGAAAAAACAGTATTCCTCTTTATACTTATAAAAATATCTTATAGACCTACAAAATCTTTCATTAAAAAAATATTAAAATTAAAAAAAAATTCCGGTTGTATTCGAAACAGCCTCAGTTCTATAGTTACTTACGAAACATAAAAATAAAGCTACCAAAAATATTCGTATTCCATCTAGTTAAGGCGTAAAAATATCAGACTTCTCATTTTACATAAATTAGAATTATCTAAGAAAGCTAAAAATTCGTTAAATTATCAAATATTCAATAAAAATATATTACTTTTTGTCGCAACTGCATAAATAAATATAAATATAATGATGTACAACAATTCAAATGTATTATAAATTAAGTTCAAAACAAAAAAAAACTTTTAAATTTAGATTTTAAAGGTTTTAAAGATATGAAATCTTTGAATCATTACATATTTTGAAAATAAAAAAAATGAGACGTTATTTTGACTTGATAGGCTAAACCCAGTAAGTACTTTTTAAAAACTTTGTAAGAAATAAATGTTGGTATCTCGATATTTTAGGAGTTCTATCAGTTTATCGAATAATCTGTATCGGATTATTAATATTTATTTTTGAAGGTTGAGTAAATATAGGTTTTCAGACTCAACTTTAAAATTTCCTAAGAAGCACTTACTAGATTTTGAAATGAGACAACCGTGATGCGTATTACTTCTTGTACTTAAAAATCAAAATCGACGGTTCCCACTTTTCGGCAAAGTTGTTAGTAGTAAGTTCTTTGGCAATTAAGATAGTATTCACTGTACCAGTGAGAAGTGAATTTCTTTTCTTGTCATTAATTAAATTAAATTAAGAAAACTTTCTTTCGGCAGTTGCACTTCTATGTGGGAAAGCGATTATAGTTCCGATAAAATGTCTTAGAATAGGAAATATGGTTTGGTTTAATCCGTTTTCTGATTAAAAATATTTTGATACAAATCTTCAAAGAGAAATCTGTAGATCAAAGGAACTAATCAAGATGATAAGTTTTTTTGGATCAATGCCCTGCAATGAGTCTAGAACTTCGTTATCAAAATCAATCCGAAATAGAACTTGCTTGCAAACTTCAATGTAATAATCTCTACAGGCATCTTTAATATTATTCATATCTGCTTCTGGTATCAATATTTTATTTATTAAAATAGCTGCTTTTGACCAATATAAATATCTTCAATAGGTAAATATATTTCCTCACTGTTGAAATCTATAACAATTCGTAAATAAATTGTGGTTTTATGAAATTTTGAAAAATTCTTTTGAAATAAGTTTTTATTGTTCGAAGGAATTCCGCTTGAAATTTATTTATTTTATTTTTTAAATTTAAAATATATACCCAAAACATAAAGTATGCTCTATTTATTTCCGCTATTTCTGCGCATATTGTATGATCTAAATCAGCGTTACTTTCTCGTTGATATCGTAATAAAATGTTGCAAAGGTACCTACTGCTCTAATATCCGTTCAACAACATATTCCAATGATAGCCACCTTCCTAGAGGAATTGGGTGTGCATGTGGATTGTGGAGTAAAGTATAAGCGACAATCAATACAGGCAAGAATTCAATTCACAATAGTTATAAAGATTAAATTTTTGGCGAATTATATTTTAGGTATTTTATTAAAAAAAAAACACATACCTATAATTATAAATTATTTTTTTTCAATCAGGTAGGATAATTTAAATTTGAGTAGTATAAATAGTACGGTCTTGAAATAGTAGTAAAATACTACTATAGTAGCAAGTTTGGCAGCGCTGCCCCTTAACATTTCCTTGGGGGTTCAATTCCGCAAAATAGTGCAATCGATTTTTAGTCGATTACATAAAAAGTCCGTAGAACTAAAGACCAATTAACTGCCTCATCAGACCTAAGAGATCTGACGAAATTTCTGAAAACGTATACAACCCCTTGGAAGTTGCATTTCGAAAAATCTTAAAATTGATATCTCTTCGATCCTTAGATATATTGATTTGTGAAACCGTATACAACCACTTTTAACTCTCTTGAGGGTTGAATTTCGAAACATCGGTTCTTAGGCGATAACATGCATAACCCGTAGAGCGAAAACCAGTTTGATGTCGTAACAGATCCAAGCTGTATGTCGGAATTCGTGAAAATATATGCAACATATTTACACCGCCTTGGGTGCTGAATATAAAAAACATTCCTGAAATTGGTTTATAGGCAATTATATAAAAAGTCTGTGGAAATGAAAACCTATTCGATATCGTGTCAGACCTAAAAGATATCGCGGAATTCATAAAAACGTGTTAAACCCTTTTACACCCTCTTAGTGGTTGAAAAGCAAAGTAGTGTTACGCGTGTTGTAGTTAGCCTAAAAAATGAGAAAAATTGTGCAACCCCCTTACACTTCCTTGAGGTTGAATTCCCGGGCGCTTACATAAAACCCCTTTGAAGTAAGACCACCTCATCAAAAATTTGTGTAAACGTATCCAACCATTTTAGAGTTGAATTTTAAAAATCTTGAAATTGATATCTCTTCCGACCTTACATATATAATGTTTAAAAATTTTTGGCAACGTGTACAACCTCTTTTAACCCTCTTGGGGGTTAGATTTCGAAACGTCGGGAATTTGGTTTTTAGGCGATAACATGAAAAGTACGTAGAGCAAAAACCAGTTGGATATCTCAATAGATCCAAGATTTATGTCGGAATTCGTGAAAAGGTATGCAATCCGATTACACTACCTTGGGTTCTGAATATCAAATAATTAGTTGGTAAGCGATTATATAAAAAGTCTGTAGAACTAAAAATATCATATCAGACCTAAAAGATATGACAGAATTCGTGAAAATGTGCTAAACCCTTTCAAATCCTCTTAAGGGTGAAAGTAGGGCCGGATAAGGCAATATCTTCTATTTATATGTACAAAAATGTGACGTTTTGAAATACGTAATTTACCACAGTGTCGCATAAATTTGGTTTATGAGCCTTAAATTACGAATCACTGGTGCCCACGAACCGTTTCTGGGAACGGACAAGAACCCTTTTACTCATTTCGTGAGAAGTGTTCATTGCGGTCACCTGAAACCATAATTAAATACTGAAAACGGTTTTTAGGCCAATATGAAGAAACCTGTGGAATTAAAAACTTACTCGATATCTAATCCGACCAAAGGGTTATAACGTAATTCGTGAAAATATATAAAACCCCATTACACCCCGCAGGACTTGAATTAAAAAAAACATGTATTTGTTTAGGCATTTATCTGGGGAACTCGTAGAAGTAACATTAATTAAATGAACCTTAAAAAACCTAAGAGATAGGACAAAATTCGTGAAAATATAAGCACAATATTTTTACTAACAATTTTTTTTTTGCCATATCTCCTCACGAACGGAATTTTTTTTTCTTGTTTGATTTTCTAGAACATCTTACGCCACTGATCACCCTATAAATGCTATTTTCGATTTATTCTTCTAGTATTCCTTCAAAGAAGCCCGAACTTTCAACCTTGTGGCAGGAATCGTTTACTCCACCTTACTAGCTGTCCTGACCCATTATTACGACCCCCCAACGGAAAACCACATAAACAATTTTCTTGCAAATGGCTCTACTCTTATGACACTACATAAATTTTCAGTTTCAACTTCCGAGATATGGAAACCAATATTTTTCGGCTAAAACCCCCCTTTCACCTTCCCCCTCAGAGTAGGGTCATTCCATCAAGAATCGCCAAAAGTGTGACCTTACCATCGCCGATTCTTTTGAAAATTTATGTATTCAAAGAGTTAGTGAAAAAAAATATATGATTTCAATTTTTTTTTTCTATCTTATTTTTCTTGTTAGTTATAGTATGTTAAAGATTTCGCAAAAAAGGTGTCCGAGTCCTCTTTGAAAATTCATATCTCTGGTAATTTTTATCCTAGAATAATAAAGTAGAACATATTTTAAAGATCGTTGTTTAAAAAATGTCGCAATATAAAAAAGTATGAATAAAAATTATTCTTGAATTTTTTTTTCATAGATAACGATTTTGTCCTTTATCCTTGAATATCTCAAAATACGGTTTTTTTTTTAATTTTTATTTTTTTATACTTTATAGGTTATACTGTTTTACAAAACATACCAAAAAATGAACTTGGGATCTCAATGGGATCTGGGTCAACAAATCTATGAACATCAGTGCTTCTCAATTACTTTATAGAAAAATTACAACTATAACATAATTGAGAAGCACTGATTTTCTTCGATTTTTTTGACCCCGATCGCAGTGAGATCCCTAGTTCATTTTTTGGTATGTTTTGTAAAACAGTATAACCTATAAAATATAAAAAAAAACTCATTTTGAGATATTCAAGGATGAAGGACAAAATCGTAATCCTTGAAAAAAAATGTAGGGAAGGGTTCGTCCGAAATAAGTAATAAAACGATTTAACTTCTTATATAGCGGGTTTTATTTCTAAAGAAATTAACTCAATTTGGACTTTTCGATGACCGTGATTGGCGAGCTCGACTTAACAAGTAATTTACAGAGTTCTTTTCAAAAATGTTGCGAACAATATTCAAACAGTAATGTTACCGTAGGCATGCTTTTACGTTAGGTATTAAAATATAATAGTGATGGTTTATGATGTTCCTACAACTTAGTTTATGATGTTTCTACAACATTTCAAGGATAATTTTTATTTGTATTTTTTTATATTGCGACAACCTTTTCCTTTAAAATAAGCCCTATTCTATTATTCTAGGACAAAAATTTACCAGAGATATGAATTTTCAAAGAGGACTCGGACACCAATTTTGCAAAAACTTTAACATACTATAACTAACAAAAAAATGAGATAGAAACAAAAAATTGAAATCATATCTTTTTTTTCACTAATTCTTCGAGTACATAAATTTTCAAAGGAATCGGTGATGGGAAGGTCACAAATTTTGTAATTTTTGGCGATTCTTGATGGAATGACCCAGTACCAACTTCCACACATTCTACTCACGAAACAAATTTGATCTTAATTGCTCAAAGCATTTCTGAACTGCAAGCCTTCAAACGCATCTTCGTACGGTAGATGGCGTGCGGTGGAGAGACGGACTTTGGGTCTACTAGTCCTAAAACGTGAAAATATAAAGGATCAGGATAATACGTTTTTTGAATACGATCACAGTACTGTATTTAGAATAATAATAAAAAAAATTGATGGTTGCCGGCGAGCTAAGACGTGCTGGCTACAACTAACTAACAAATAGAGCACTCAAGAGTGTAATTAAATAAGTCACCCATTCATGCCCCTACTGTAGTGGCGTTTAACGATATTTTAAAATTTTCTTGTTAACTGAGTATTATTTTCGCCACTGTCAATTTAACTATTATTTTCGGACGACTTTGTGGATTTGTTTTAGTTTCAATCGAAGTCGTCAGAGAATTCGTGCATAATAAAATGAATTCGATTTTTCTTCAGTCCAACACTATCAGTTGAATGAATTACAACTTGAAAATTAATCAATCGTTTATTAATTATTTTTAAAAAAAATAAGATTCATAAATAATTTTGAATAACTCTTTCAATAATAAAATTTTTATCAGTTTATATTTTTTTGGAGTAATTTAACCTTTTATAAAATTAAATAGAATTTGATTTTTAAAGTTATGTGCAATTCTAATAACATATACATCAAATGTTGTTAAAAATCAAAATATAATTTTAATTTAATTGCAATTTAATTGATACGGGTTTATTTAATTATTGGTTCAATGAATTATAAATAAATGTCCAGAAGAAATTAAGAAGAAGCTATATACGACTAGATCTCTACACTCCGACTTAGTTGAAGGTTACCGATTTTTGGCACAGAATATTTTGGATTTATAAAAATTCTGGTTTTCCATATAATGAAAACTTGATTTCACTTATCTTCTTTTTCGGATTTTAGGCAGGTATAATTAATCTCAATAAAAAAAAAATTTGCATTTTATTGAGTTGGTAGCTAAAATTAAACAAATTTTTGCCATGTATAAAGTTGTTTTTAAGATACAAAATCCGTTGGATCAGAATGAAATTCAATATCTTGGACGATAGCATGAAATAAATAAAAGAATTTAACGATAGAGGTAAAAAATGTTAAGTTCATATACGAGGTTCTTTGATTAGCCAGAAAGAATTCAACGCCTCGAAGCATAAGCAGCAAAACCGCTATCTGCCGTATAATTCTGCAGAGCTATACACCGCACTCATATGTGATCTTTAAGCAATCGCACCTGTAAATTGTTCTAAGTTTCCTATTAATTCGAAAACAGGTTGCAGAAATCGTACAGATGTTTGCGTACGACTTCTTTCCAACTAATTATCTTTCTTCAACTTTCTGGTCTAGTTTTGTACGAAAAACGAAAATAGTTTCCAGCAGGTGAGTAGTAAGAAATTTTTTTAATTTTCCACGGCGTAAATCAGAACAATAATTTTATATTTTTCGACGGAGTGAACTTTTCAAACAGCATTTTGAACGCTGTCAAGGTTTTCGTATTACATACACCAAATTATACGTGTTCAGTATCAGTCGTTCTTATAGAACTGGAATATTGCACTAGGCCAAGACAGTGCTAATGGCATCATACCTCTCATTTTATTATAATTATATAAGTGTACGATTTACACGGCAGGTAGTCTACCTGCCGACAAACTAAACCAATAGAACCGCAAGGCCAAGCGTTTCTCATATCGATATAACATTTCGCTTGTTCTGGAATAAAACTACAATTATTAAAACGAGTCCCGCTTTGCTTCGATACGGCTTAAGACTTTTAAGCATGTCTTGAACCGCTTTAGTTTTATTTTTTGTATTTTATTTTCGATTTGACAAAACTTTCTTTGACTCCAAAGCAACCTGTCACTGATACTTTGATACTTTCTTTTTTTGGCTTTTTTCTGTTGATATTATTAAGGTATTTTTTTTGCAGACCGCAGAGAGGTGTAGCGGTATACAAGAAGTCATACTTGTAGCTAGTAAGATTGCACCACGTCTTCTAATTCATCGCTGACCTCGTGGTTAACGATACTTTAATTATTCTTTAATGTCAAGTGGAGCTAATCCAAACTCCGACGGAACTTGCTTTTTTTTAAATGCAAAATTTATTGTTTAATTGGATATTCTTGCTATTCACTAATATTAAGTGTATAGACCTCGACAGCTTGAAGTTACCTTATTATTTTTGAAGAGCATAATTCCAACCTTGACTTAACGCCATCTTCGATTTTCGAAAACCTACCGATTTTGACGAGGCATGGCTTAAGATGCTGGAGCTCATATTCCAAATCCGTAAACAGATTAAATAAAATCCTAAAATTGCGACCAGGAGAGCCAAAAGAAGGGTTGTAAATCCTTGAGGTTTTTTCTCTGCATGATTTTGGCCACCATTCCAACTCATTTTTGATAGGATTTTAATTTTGTTTGGTTTTTCGAGCAGCTGTTGAGCTCCCCTTTCGTTTGCGCCGTCAGTTGCAGAAATCGAAAAAAATTTAATTTTTTATACCTCTTGGCAACTTTTTTGACATTTTTTTCAAAAACCCCCGATTTTGATGTGTTATACCTTAAATTAATGGTGCTGAAGCCCATTATCCAAATCCGTAAACGGATTAAATAAAATCGTAAAATTGCGGCCAGAAGAGCCAAAAGAGAGGTCGTAAATCTGGACGTTTTTTCCTCCTTTTCTCGGCACGATTTTGGCCACCATTCCTTAATTTTTTGATGGGATTTTAAATTAGGTTGGGATTTCGAGTAGCTGTTGAGCTCCACTTTGGTTGCGCCGTCAGTTGCAAAAATCGAAAAAATTCAATTTTTTTTTGAAAAAAGCATAAGGCAACCTTTTTGACAATTTTTTCAAAAAACCCCCGATTTTGACGTGTCATACCTTAAATTAAAGGTGCTGAAGCAAATATTCCAAATCCGTAAACAGATTAACTAAAATCCTAAAATTGCGGCCTAAAGAAGGGTCGTAAATCCTGACCTTTTTCCCTCCTTTTCTTTGCACAATTGTGGCTACCATTCCCTCATTTTTGATCGGATTTTAATTTAGTTTGGTTTTTCTAGCAGTTGTTGAGCTCCTCTTTTGTTTGTGCCGTCAGTTGCAAAATCAAAAAAAATTGAATTTTTTGTGGAAAAACATAAGGGGGTACCTTGGCATCCTTTTTGACATTTTTCAAAAACCCCCGATTTTGATGTGCCATACCTTAGATTAATGGTGTTGGAGCCCATTATCCAAATCCGTAAACGGATTAAATAAAATCCTAAAATTAGGGCCAGGAGAACCAAAAGAAAGGTCGTAAATCCCGAGGTTTTTTCCTCCTTTTCTCGACACGATTTTGGCCACCATTCCTTAATTTTTTGATGGGATTTTAAATTAGTTTGGTTTTTCGAGTAGCTGTTGAGCTCCACTTTTGTTTGCGCCGTCAGTTGCAAAAATCGAAATAATTGAACTTTTTTTTTGAAAAAAGTATAAGGGGTACCTTTTGACAACTTTTTCGACATTTTTTTCAAAAACCCCCGATTTTGACGTGTTATACCTTAAATTAAAGGTGCTGGAGCCTGTATTCCAAATCCCTAAACAGATTAAATAAAATCCTAAAATTGCGGCCAGCAAAGCCAAAAGAAAGGTCGTAAATTCTGAGGTTTTTTCCTCATTTACCTTGAACTCTACCTGAGATTTGTCCTACATTAGCGGATCCATAATTTAGCTCGGCATGTATTTCTAAGTCCGCTCTCTATGGCTTTATAGATATTAATACCTTTGCTTGCCAGTATTGTTATTGCCATTTATCCTTGGACTAATATTGCCTCAAGCCAACCATTCTAACCGGAAGCATTAATTTTTGATTGCTGCCAGTAACTGTAAATAAAATTGAAGAGCTTTTAACAACCTTTGTATGAAGTAGGACGCAATGACTTGTAGCAATAAAAAACGAAATTTTTTTTTCTTAATAACCACAGATTTAGTTTATTCGAACTTCATGAGTTATGATCACTTCCCAACTAATCAAGCGGCAAGTTTGAATCTTCTTCTAATGCTCGCCCGGTAATCGATGCTACTGAAGACCGTTGGATTGAATTACCTTTGGATAGCTGCAAGGTATCTAAGTCACTAACGTTAAAAGGTAGAAAAAAAGTGGTTTGGTAGCCTCGTATCGAGCGGAACTGTCCAACCAGTCAAGCGAACATCTTACCGTGAAATAGTGAACAAGAAGTTTAAAACAGGATTGACGTCATTTGGATACAAAGAGCGGGTTTACATCGCTAATGCATTCGAAGAGAATGGTCTGTGGTTGTAACTAAGATATGAAGACTGAAGACTGAAGACTACCACGACTTGTGCAAAGGTATTCGGAGCTAGGACGCTATTGTGGTGACGCTTTGGCTTCAATCACTTCGTAGAAAGGTTAATCTTAAAGAACAGCGATGGTACCTCATGCAGTTGTGGTGCGATTTATAACAAGAAGTATACGAGCTCCTGCCGTTGTTGGCATCTTTTTTCAAATTCAAAGCCCGGAAGTGTGGTGAGTAACGATACTGTACAGCTGTATGGAACTCTTCAACAATATCGCCATGGTTGTTGAAGTGGAAAATACCGCCAACGAGTATGCAATTCGATTTCGTTTAGCTTCATTATGCCTATTTCTGTGAAATGAACAGATTTTACTGTGACGAACAAAATTGCTCTTTATAATATTTGCAGCAGGCGTGTCTGTGAAATTAACATATCATGTCTCAGTATATCACAACAATGGGCGTTTTCATGCCATGCATATGAATTCTATAGTTCCTGGCACTTTTCAGCAACAGTTCTGGCGCTTAAAGCCAAAAGGACCTTTCAAAAATGATAGGCCAACTTCCCGTATCATATCCTTTTTCATCAATAAAGAAATTTAAGCGTAGTTCTCTATGTATGCACAATAATGCCGAATTTCCTGATACTTTTCAACAATGGTTCCATAGGTTTAAGCACAAAAAAGGACGATTTAAAAAATTAAAGGATAACTCACCACAGTAAAGAACCTTAAAAGAAAAACGTTTACAATAGCGAGGAATCTAAAGTCCTATGCAAAATAGTTTTACTGTTCCTGATCCTTTTTGAACATAGTTCTACTAATTATAAACAAAAAAGGACAATTGGCAAAATTGTCTGTCACCTCACCTCACAACAGAAAATAAATTTCGAAATAATCTAGTTTTGCTTGCATGTACGCGAGTTCTATAGGTCCTGATACTTTTTAGTGGTAGTTCCTTTGCTTTATGTCTAAAAAGGACAATTGAAAAAGGATTCGATATGTTTCAAACAAATTGCTTCCTTTCTCACCATATCACAAATTAAAGCCAGTTCTGATCATAAGGTGCAAAGTTTTACCCTATCTGATCTTTTTCGAAAATAATTCTGGTGGTTTTAGCAGAAACAAGGATAATTAAAAAAAATCAGAATCCTTAAAATAGCAAAAAAAGGCATTAAAATGGCGTTCTGCAAGCAAGCACTCGAGTTCTATAGGTCCTGATACTTTCAACCGACATTTCTGTTGAATTAAGCCTAAAAAGAACAACTTAAAAAATGTAAAAAAAATTGTTTAAAAATGATTGGAAATAGTTGTACTATTCTGTATCAGACCAAAACTTTTCGTTATTGTTAATATTTTTGTTCTGTTGTAAGTTTTTGGTACTCGTATAACCTACAATTTTTTAAATCATCCTTTTTTGGGCTAAGATCAATAAAACTACTGTCGATGCAAAAGTATCAGGAACTCTGTAACTATTGTGTATGACCGAAAATTATATGCTACAGGAAGTTAACATTGCATTTTTTAGTAGTAATTTTTTAGGTTTTAAACGCAAAGCTATAGTTAAAAAAAATGTAAAAACTATCCCGGAAATATGGGAAATTTTAGCGCTGTGTATGGTGTTTTTTGAGAATTGTTTACTGTCGGGAATTTGGATCAATTTGGGAAAATTTCGGGAAATTACGTGGACTTGGGCCAATTGGGAGGAAGTACTAAGAGTCAGTTCAAATCACACAAAACATGGAAAAATTTTACGTCTTTTTAAAGTAAAATTCAAATAAAAAGATACTTAAAAGATAATATTCAAGTTGAAATATAATTCATCAACTGCGCGTAGAAAGCAGCTCAAGCAAATGACAGTTTTTTCTTTAATGTAGGATTTAATATTTTTATTGACTGAGAACATCGGACAGAACTAAAAAAAGTAATTTAGTTACTGTAGTCTTCACAGGCTGGCGGAATGGCGCTGATAGCAGTAACATGGATGGTATCACAGGCTGGCGGAATTGCGCTGCTAGGAGTAACATGGATGGTATCACTGGCTGGCGGAATGGCGCTGCTAGGAGTAACATGGATGGTATCACAGGCTGGCGGAATAGCGCTGATAGCAGTAACATGGATGGTATCACAGGCTGGCGGAATGGCGCTACTAGGAGTAACATGGATGGTATCACAGGCTGGCAGAATAGCGCTGATAGCAGTAACATGGATGGTATCACAGGCTGGCGAAATGGTGCTGATAGCAGTAAAATACGTGGTACACATACCTACTATCAAAAATTATCGAAAAAGAGAGTGAAAAAAACAGGATAAAACTACAAAAAATTTTAAATTCTTCAAGTTATCTGTATACACCGGTTACTATTCCGTATGAACACGTTATTATGCGGTGATATTAGGAAATAGTGTGTAAAATTGTGGTGAGTTTCAATATATTTCGTTTGTAATTCTAACAGAGGTAGCACTGATAAACAGTTGTGTCACCTGAAAACATTTAAAAAACCTGCCAATGGTCTGGGCGAAATTTTATTATTTTTCGGGTCAAGGTTCGGTAGCGGTCAAAGTCGGAGTGATTATTAGATTTCTTGGAAAATTATTTTTGTTCTTAATATAAAAATATTTAAAATAGAAATTTTTAGCCAATTAAACATTGAAAAAGTCCGTGTAGATTATTCGAATTTCAGTATATTATATACACTAAAAGCCCATAGAGGCAAAAACAAATTTGTTGCCTTTTCAGAATTAAGAGATATGACGAATTGTTAAAACGTATACAAACCCATTACTTCCACTTGGGGTTTGAATTTCGAAAAAATTGTGAAACAGGTTTTTAGACGATTTCATAAGAAGCAACATGATATCTCATGAGACAAGACGGATTTTGAAAAATTTGTGAAAACGTAAGCAAACCCTTTACACCCCCTTGGTTCTGGAAATTCGAAAAATCGTGAATTGGTTGGCCGTTATAATCAATTTTATATCTCATCAGAACTAAGCAATGGCAAAAATTGTGAAAACATATACAAACCCTTGGGGGTTGAATATCGAAAAATTGAGAAATAGGTTTGTAGGGGATTATATAAAAAGTCTGTGGAAATGAAAAGCGATCTAATATCTCATCGAACCTAAGAAATATGTCGAAACTTTGAAAAGCATGCAACCCCTTTATACCCATTAGGATTGAATATCTAAAATACTGAAATTGACTTTTTGGCTATTTTATATTGGAAACATTATTAAGTAAAAATGAATTCGATATATGCAACCTCCTTACACCCACTTGGGGGTTGAATATCCAAAAATCCTGAAAGGAGTTAATAAATAAATATGAAGACAGCACGAGAAAGTTGGAACGAATTCAATTTCTTATCACTTTTAAAATAAATGACGGAACTCGTGAAAACGTGTTTAACCCGTTTATACCCTCTTAGGGGCTGAAAAAGGAAAAAACTTAAAAACAAGTTTTAGGCGATTACTACGCAAGCACGTGAAAACGCTTTCTAGGTATTTATATGAAGAAGCCACAGAATAAAAATGAATTCAATATTTGGGAAGACCTAATAGATATGACGAAAACCGTGAAAATATATGCATTCCATTTTCACTGATAATTTTTTTTGCTCAAAATGCCAATGGATATTCGAAATTTTTTTTTATCTAAATTAGTTTTCAAGTTTATTTACATAAACGTACCGAGTTCCAACTTTGTAGTATAAGCCGTTCTATAGATAGGAAAAACACTCTCCACCTCTGTACCATACTACTCCTATAAAAAATTATATTTTTCCAGGATGCTACTAATATAGTTCTATATGAATACCAAGTTTCAGCTTTATATCTTTATAGGTTGTCGAGATATTAAAATCGGAACTTTTTCCTTTTCACCCTCCCCCACCCTCACCCTCTACACCCACACTTCCAAAATTTTGTTTTCTGCTAGGGGTTTATTAGGCCTACTTCTGGTAAAAATTGTAAGCATCTATCTTGCACTGTTCTTGAGATATGAGACGTGATTTTTTAGAAAAATTCTTATCCCCTCCACTTTCATGCTCCACCGCCCCCTAAACTTAATTTGTCAACCTTTATACACAAACCAAATTTTACTTGTCTAGTGCAATTGGTTCGTGATATATCGTAATCTAAAGTTTTTCACCCCCCACCGCGGTACGCCACTGCCCCACTCAAAAATTTGCTTCCGATCTATTCTCCTAGTATACGGGGTACGGCGTACGTCGTACGGCGGACAGACGGACTGACATTTTTTTTTGCTTTTTTCGTGTCTACTAGTCATGAAACGTGAAAAAAAAAAATTTTGAGGGTAGCAATTTTTTTTTTTTTAAAAATCGGTAACAATACTGTATTATTGAAATAATAAAGTAAAACGATCAGTCCACTCTGCAATTTTCGAGCAGTAGCATGTGTGTTATAAGGGCGTTTTTGTTCAACGCTTTGCTTTTGTAGTTGCTGTAATTTAGACTTAAGCTCTTCGCACTGAGAGTGATTTTTCGCATACAAAAATAATGTGTGTGTTACAAAGAGTTTTTCTCGTCGTATTGACCGACATTTGGAAGAAGTCTTACTTCCTTTTGTCCCTTTCAATTTTTATTCAGTTCTTTTTCGTATATTTAAATTTTATTAAGTTAAATTGAGATTTTTTTTTATATGTAAGTTTCTTCAAATAATTAAATATACGAGTAATAAAATAAATTTTTTAAAGGTTTTTCGATTCAATTTTTCTATTTAGTAAGATTTATTTAGGTCCTTGTAAATTTTTTTTAGTGGAAAGTTTTTTAGGTTAAGATTTTATTTTGATGTAATTTTTATAAAGGTGCATGTTTAATTTATTTTAAATTTCATTGGGGGCTTTCTTGTTCAGCGTTCCCTTGTTATTGTTGTTGCAATCTAGAGTTAAGCCCTTCGTACTGAAAGAAATTTTTGGGCGCATACAAAGAGAATGCGTGTGTTACAAAAAGCTTTGCTAGTCGTATTATTAGAAAGCCTCATATTAAATTTAATTAAATTAAAATTAAAGTTTTATTTATATGCCTGTTTTTTTTAAAAAAATAATTAAATAAATATTTAATAATTTTTAAGTTAATTTTTAAATTTATGTAGGTTGTTGTAAATTTGTTTTGTGTGTGATGTAATTCTTATTTAGGCGTATGCTTTGCTTAATTAATTTTAAATTTTATTCAGTTAAATGTTATAAAATTTAAATGTTTCATTTTGTTGGATGCATTATTGACTTTAATTGTAAATCTTATTTACTAATAATGTCAGTTAATCTGTTTCTTTTAATTTTTTTTAAGTTTTAAATTTACTTATTTTTTAACGAATTGTTTTATGTAATTATTCATATTGCAAAGTTCACCAGAACAATTCGTCGGCAACTCGATATCGGTTGGAGTTAAATAGCTTCAAAATAGAGAGTGTGCTGAGGAACACCTGGACCCACTTGGACTGGCTTGTTTCAATTTTTGAGTAAACTCCTTAGGTGATGTGTAATAACTGAAAGCAGTGGCGTAGCTAGTCCCTTGCAAGAAGATTTATGGGGCGTCAGTTTAAAATCTTTAATTAAAATTCATCTTGATTTTGATTTGTGCATAGAAAATCGTAGAAGTCTTTTGATTATTATTTTAGCAAGTACTACTTTTTAATAGTAGGAACAAATTTAGAAACACGACTTTGGGCCCACTCGAATTGCAGTGGTTGGAAGTCAATTTCTTAAGCCACTACTTATGACACATAAATGCGTAGGTCTAATGGCTACGCGTGTGGCTTAAAGCAGTAGAGTACTTCCATTGGAGATAAATTTAAATTTTTTTTAATAATATGATTTAGTGTTTTTATGTCACTTGCTGATTCGCGAAAGTTTTAATGAAAACTGCCTAGCGTGAGCCATTCGGTTAATTTGGTAACAAATTAATTATTTTATTAATATTTCTCTTATTTCAAAATACATAAACATAAAAAAACTGTTGTAGATAATTATAACAATATATAAAGTTTGTTAAGGTGAATTTTAAGAATATTTTGTCTTGATCTTACTCAAAAAAAAATTTTTTTATCTCTGAAAAAAAGTTTAAAAAAATTTGAACTTGCATTTGATTTAAAAGTACTTAATTTGAATTTATCCATAATAGTTATTCAAGTACAAATTATCGTCGACAGAATCACAGGGTGTTCCAATTATTAAGTCCGACACTTTTCCACCGAGAATCCTGAAGTTATCTTCCTTTGGATTCAAGCCATCTTTCGTAAAAATGAAATTTGCCAATCGATTGGATAGAACCCAAAGATTATCCTCACGATCAATGAACAATTCGTTAACGAAAATCAATGAAGTTGAGTCCGAGTCGACGAGTCCTTGGAAATCTGGGGTATAAGGCTTATGGGTATTCCAACATCCGACGGCGTCCTTGTTAACTTGGGAATAGAAAATGATTTCTGTCGTCGTATCGTAGACTTCTGCTGATGATTGTCCATTAGTTCCTCTATCGCCCAACAATCGAAAATCGAAATAAGCATTTTTACTTGTAATGTGCGATTCATTTTGTAAGGCCTTATTCGACACTACAAATTCCTTGGTACTCGAAAGCGGGTGGAAATAGACATCCTTAGTTTTATCCGGCTTTTGTTTGCCTATAGTCATACCGAAAATCCCATCGGGAAGATGGTAGTTCAATGGGCCAGCGTAAAAGTTCCCTTCCAGAGGATCGAAATGGAAGAAGTTATGCTTTATTCGCCACGATTTATTCTCTTTTAAGGAGTAAACAATTAATCCAAAGCCTGTGACATCTGTGATATAGGCAAAGGCATTGTCAACGTCACCATCTGTGATATCGATGGTCTGAAAACAGGTTAAAAATCAAATTTTTGGCAGAGAAACTAATTCAAAACGGCTTACAATATACGGAAAAGAGCTGTCCTTAACAACATTACTTGACGGAAAAGAGTATCGATGGATCACTTGATCCGTGTTAAGATCGAAGATAATTATGGTTGGAGGAGTTACTCTGACTTTGGACTTCTTTAAGATACCACTAAGTCCCGAATCCATAACCCAGAGCCGGTCAGCTTCATCCACACGAACGCGATATGGCGAAATCATAGTATTTGTCAGGTTTGAAGATGGTCTGTAGAAATCATCGTCGTTTTTACAGAATGCAGCTCTTTCTTAAAATTAAAATAAAGGTTAGTATGATGTAAAATTTTTTAAATATTGACTCACTTTTTACTTGTATGGCATTAGTTTCCGCCTCGATATCATGCGCTTCCCAATTCGGGTAAGGATGTAGAATTGGTGATCTTTCATCTGTTGGTAGTCTTATGAAATTTAGAGAAGCAGCTATTCCTGACTTCCATCTAAAAAATTTGAATAGCAATGAAATATAAAATTATTGAGCAAATAGTTTTTCTTAACTAATTTCAATTTTCTTAAAAAAAAAAGAATATCCTAAAATATTGAACCTTAAATGCACTACAGGATATTTGACCGAATTAACAAAGCAACTAGGTGCTCCCTTATAATTTTAAACTCAAAATATGGTGCAAATATTTATATTTCTATACGTTTGAGGTCAGACCCAAATATCATTTCCATTTTAAATAATATCATACTGTAAATTGTGAATTAAAATTTTCTATTGCATAATACACAAGTAGAAGAGTGTAAATCATTAACATTCAGCCGATCTTTCGAATAGCGTCCAAACAAATGTCGTTGAAAAATCTGGTCATCTATTAATTAAAACGAGATCTAACTCATGAACACGTTGAAGAAAGATTTCTCAATTCTTTCAAGTATCTTCAATGTGAGGGAGGGGGTCAACTAAAATAAAATTTAAAACTTGCAGTAAAATTTATCATTTTTGGACAAACTTTTTTTTTAAATAGCTTTGGTGAATTTTAAATAGCTTTGGAATGGATGATGGCAAAAAGCCGTGCTGGGAGTACTGTCCGCTATATTTTTGGAACCTCTTCACCACTTTCATCGCAAAATTTACTCTTGGTTGATTCTGGTGATGTCTAAAAAAATTCAACTTTTAAATTTGTTTCAATTCTGAAATTATATTTTGGATATTTAAGTTCCAGTTGAGTCCAAGAAAGTAAAATAAAAGTGGTCTGTCTGTCCGTTTACAAGTTTACAAGCCTTTGGAGTTATTATGTTAAACATTTTTTGGTGGGTATGTTGGGGTACGTGGGGTGTGTTTGGTGGACCCCATTAACTCAACTTTTGGGTGAAGGTTGGCTCATACCATGGGAGCATGGTCGACATCAAATTTTTAAGACAGAGTACAGGAGTGAAAGAAAATAATCTTGGAAAACAATATCTCGCGAGTTATGCTAGAAAGATGAAATTTCATTTGTATATTCATATATTAACGCATAACAGGTGGCATTGTTGGAAAAATAGCGTAGGTTCCATTGATTGTTCTCCAAAATAAAATAGTTTACATACAAAACTAAATAATGATTATAAAATCTGTTCAGTTCAAAAAGGTGGCTCATCTTTTTTCTCAAAAATTAAAAATTAACTTCATATGGGATGCGCGCTCTGCGTATACCATTTTCAGGCACTGAGTTTAGTGTAAGAAGTTTTTCCTATTTTTAAATTACTTTAAAAACTAAACTTTGATGTGTTTAAGTATGTGGTCAACCAAAATTTTTAACATTCGGAACGTAAAACTATAAAAAAAAAATTTACCATTTTTGATTTTACTCACGCAGTACAAATCGAACCGCTAAAACAGTTCCGTTCGAATTTTTCTTACACATAAAAGCAAAAAGAAATTTTTAAATCCCTTTAGACCCGCAGGGCTGCACAAAAAGTAGTTGGAGCGTAGCGTGAGTCAGTCAAACATGAACGCGAAAAGGAAATTTAAATCCTTTTAGCCCCGCAAGGTCGTGCAAAACGTAGTTGGAGCATAGCGCCCATTTGCTGAGCATGACATAATGGTGGAGCAAACTTTACTGGACGAATAAAATTAAAAATTTTAAATCGTTTTTTTTTATAATTTTATGTCCCGAATGTCAAAAATTTTGGCTGATCACATACTTAAACATATCAAAGTTTAGTTAATAAAGTAATTTAGAAATAGGGAAAATTTCTTACATCACTTTTTCGCTTGTGCGTTCTACAGTATTTTTTCCAGGGACCGTGTTGTAGGTTGTTTCGTAGCGCGTATTTCATTTAGAACAGGTTAATTGGTTATTTCTGTCTTGAATAAAAATAACTAATAACTAAATTACTAATAATAACTAAAAAAATCTGCCAACAGTCTGGACGCAACTTTATTATTTTTTCGGTAGAAGTTCGGAACGAGTTTAATTCTGAGATGCGGTGTAGGTTACTATGTGACTGAAAGCCTAAAGAAAAGCTCGAGAAGCGGTTAAAATGGGGTAGCGCTAGAATACTTACGCCGCTGCCTCATATAACATATGAATTACATAATTGGGTCATACACCGGGACGAGATCTACTACTAGTATAATATCAGTTGTTACCGCATTAGAAGGTTTTTCGTGATTTGGTTTCGGGCCATTACATGAAATCGGAAATGCGTTTGAAGACGATTATATAAGAAGTATCATAAATCCTGAGATACATATATGTCGAAAGCCTTACGTCCTATTGGAGTTGAATAACAAACATCTTGAAATCAACGTTTTGACGATTATGTAAGAAGCCTTAGGAAATAAAAATGAATTCGATATCTCATTAGAACTAAGAAATATGTAAGAATTTGTGAAAATATATGCAACACCCTTGCACCCACTTTGGGGTTGAATATCAAAAAATTCTGAAACAAGTTTTTAGATATATATAAAGAAAGCCAGAGGAAGTAAAAACCAATCCGATGTCTTATCACTCCTAAGAGATATGACGGAATTCGTGAAAACGTGTTCAACCCGTTTTTACACTCTTAAGGGTTGAAAAAGGAAAAAACTAGAAAACAAGTCTTAGGTGATTATTAAATAACCCAGTGGAAGTGAAAAGTTATTCGATATCTAATCAGACCTGAGGGATACGGCTGAATTCGTGAAAATGTATACATCCCCTTTACACCACCTTGGGGGTCCAATTTTAAGAAATCCTGAAAACCCTTTCTAGATATTTCTATGGACAACTCGTAGAAAAAAATGAATTCAATATTTCGAAAGACCTAATAGATATGACGAAAATCGAGAAAATATATGCATTCCATTTTCACTGATCATTTTTTTTGCCCCTCTTCCGAACGCCAATAGATATTTGAAAATTTTAATCTAAATTACTTTTCTAGTTGATTTAGATATACGTACCAAATTTCAACTTTCTAGCATAAGCCGTTCTATAGTTCGGAAAAACACCCCTCACCTCCGTACCATACCACAATTATAATCCTCGAGATATAAAAATCGGAACTTTTTACTTATCACCCTCCCCCACCTTTACCCTCTACACCCTCATCCATGAACATTTTTTTTCTGATAAGGGTCTGTTAGGCCTACTTCTGGTAAAAAGTTTAAGCATCTATTTTACACTGTTCTTGAGATATGAGACGTGATTTTTTAAAAAAATGTGTACCCCCTCCACTTTTGCTCCACTGCTACCTTAAAAAATTTTACTTTCAGCAAACTTTATTTGTCAACATTTATACAGAAACCAAATTTTATTTGTCTTGTGCAATTGGTTCGTGAGATATCGTAATCTAAAGTTTTTCAACCCCCACCCCCGTACGTCACTGCCCCCTCTCAAAAATTTGTCTTGGATCTATTCTCCTAGTATACCTACAGATGTTCATTTAGTTTTAATTTCGTGACATTAACCGATTAGGAGATATGGATTTTAGAATGTCTCGATCTCGCCTTTCGAGCGTTTCGAATGCATTATTATTCCCCCCACTTCCACACCCCTTTACCCATATCATCATTTTTTTTGCAAATGGGTCCACTATCGATGCACTATTTAAATTCCAAGTTTCAGCCTCCTAGCCTATGCGGTTACTGAGATCTAGAAACCAAAATTTTTCGTCTAAAACACTTCCCCCACCTCCTCGCTCACACCCTTACCACTCAAAAGGTGGCCACTTAAAGGAGTCTGTTCAGTCTACCAACAAAAAAAAATTCAACTTAATAGCTCAAAGAGTTTGAGAGCTATAAGCTTTCAAACGTTTTGCGTACGGCGGACGGCGTACGGCGCACAGACGGACTGAAAATTTTTTTTGCTTTTTTGGTGTCTATTAGTCATGAAAAGTGGAAAAAAAAATTTCAGGGTAGCAAATTTTTTTTTTTTTAAAAATCGATAACAATACTTTATTATTAAAATAATAAAGTAATACTAAAATAATAAAGTAATATAACATCAATAAAAATCGCCGCCCAGAAAAAGCTTGCGCCTCGGGGCTACAGCCCATTTAGCCCTGTGGTTAGGGTGGCCTTGACAAGGGGGTTGCAAACACTTTCACGAATTCATAACAAGTATGATCAGTGTCAGTTGGGGTTGAAATGGTGTCAGTGGTGTCGAAACTTCTGTCACACCTCGACTTTAACCACTTCCCATACTTTGTTCCGAAAAATAATAAAGCGCCCAGAATCTTATCAGATTTTTCTGTCTCCACAAATTCTAAGTTTGAAATTTTTAGTGAAACCGTCTTAAAATCAAATCAAATTTCAACCTTTCCCTCACATCTAAACGGTTCACTTACGGTTCAGTCTACCAACGGTAGAAATTTCGAGTTATCTGACTCCAAAGTAGTTTACGTACGGCATGTAGACGGACTTTTTTGTTTCTTTTTTCGATGGTTACTACCTCTTAAAATTGAAAAAAACAAATCCTTACAAAAATTTTAATGTTTGAACTAAAGAACACTTTAGAGTGGGCAAACCAAAAGTGTTACTTGCTCTCACCTGTGTTCCACCAATCCGAAAAATGATTCACATTTTTAATGAGCAAAGGTATAATTTTCCAACCAACTGTTGCTCAATTATTTTGCAATAGAAGTTCACTATACAATTTTCTATCCCTCGCTCTGGCTTCCACAGGTCGTTAATTCAAATCCGGCTCGACGGATCAATAAATGTTCGATTCTTTTCCAAAAAATATGACCAATCATTTTTTTTTTAAAAATTTATTTATCATAGAGATAGCAGCTTTACTTTATGAAGATTTGAAATTTAAATCAGTAGTTGTACAGTGTCAGTTAAATCAATTCCCATTGCACTATAAGTGCGAACATTTTTCTATTTTGGAGTATAAGTTTCCATTTCATTCGGTCAAATAGAGATGAGGAAATTCAACGGGTCATTTTAATGCAATAGTAGATATATTTCCGGAAGCACTTCTTAATTTTTCTTAAGCTATTTCATACAACTTTTTTTTCTAACTACTTTGACGTTTTAAACCTTGTTTAACTAATTTTTCCTTCGATAACCTTTAAAATTTCAGATTGATTTATTTCTAAACCTTTTGAATTCGAAGGTTTAATGTTGGTCCTTTTAACTTCGAATTGCCATGAGTTCACTCTATCATACATACAAGACGTTACTATGTATACAAATTTAATAATTAACCTTTTTAAATATAACTTCTTCCTCTTCACTATAAAATTCTCAATTTCATAGAATTTCCCGAACTTGTTATTTGATTGTGAGCACAAAATACAAATAATAAAAATGTCTAAATTTTAAGCAGCATAAAGTCAGAATTAAGCTTTTAATTAAACCCGTATATCGCAGTGTATTGAGGTATATTTGCCGTGAGCTTACCTACATATGTATTTTTCTTAGTATAAAATTGAATCTTCGATTTAATATGCTCAGGTGATTCGACCAGTAAACAAAAATTATCTTTCCGGGAATATTTAAATGTCAGCAATTAGTGAAAGGTGTAAGATTGTTCAAGCCACCGTTTGCATTTCAAACCTAGGACAAACATGCATTTGAAACGAAACCAGTTTGTCAATTTTGTTTTTTTTTCGGGGGTGTTTCTGATTAGTGACATTGATTTAATTCAAGGAAATATACCGAAGATGCATACCTGGGTACAGTGATAAAAACTTTATCTTTCCAGAGCTCCATGCCAAGTGCCATATTATTTTCGGGGACGTAACGTCCTGAAGCAATCGCTTGTTGTTCTGCTCGTTGCGATGGCCAAGCAAATGGAAGTTGCTTCCAGACGTATTTTTCGCGAAGACGGGTTCCATTAATTTTTCCAATTAATCCACTAATAACACTAATCATCACTATTAACAAAGGTATCTTCATTTTAAATTAATTTTACTTTTATTAAATTTTTAAAATTTGAATGTACTGAAAGAAGTGCTTTGCTCTGGACGAAGACTTTACTTCTACTGAATTCATAACCGAAGATCAACTTTCCGCTTAGATTTAACCGCCATCTAAAATTTTTTTTTTGCATGGTAAATTATAATGTCATTTGCTAAGAATTAATTAATCCGGTTTCCTTAACAACTATTATATAAATTATAGTGTAAACATTTTGGTTAGGGTGTCAAGGTCATATATTACTTACTTTATTATCTCAGTTCTATTCTACCGGATTTCACGTAAGTTTTCTGAGTTTATTTGGCAGTTTCTTTAATTAACGAGTTTATTGGATTAATTGGAAGTTACTTTCTGCACATGTAAAAAATTAGCAGTTTGGCACCTCGAGGGCCTACCAGAACATAAGTTAGTCTAGCGGACAAAAGGCTCTGGGTTCGCTCATATGGTGGTCCACAAAAAGTAGATATACGTGAAACAGCGGTTATTGTTCCAATATTTCGACGATTTTTTAGGCTTAATACGTATATATTCCATTTCCTACATTCTTTTTGTATAAAAAAAATTACAGAGAAATGTAAGCACCTTCTTGTAAACAAAATCGTATAATTAAATTTTTTTTGTATTTTTCTTGCTGTTTGTTTTATATTGACGTGGAAACCACTCAATAGATTTTAATTAAATCTTGCGTATATTGATGACGTATTGACATAAGTACATACATTTGATTTAAAGTAAATGTTGCTTTATATTGTCCTTGATACGCATTAAGACGTAGGTCCCATACAACTTGCATGAATTATTATTCTTTAGGTTTTTAGTCGCACAGTAACCTATACTGCATAAAAACACATGAAATTGTACGAAATCATTTTACACCCCCTAGGGGTTGAATATCAAAAAATTCTGAAATTAATTTTTAGGCGAAAATACATCTATAAGTCCCATGGAAGTAAGAACACATTCGATATCTCATTAGACCTAAGAGATTTGTCAGAATTCGTGAAAACTCTCACCACCACCTTACACCCGCTTAATGGTTGCATATCAAAAAATTCTAACATTAGTTATACGTTGTATTTATTAGGCCTTAGAAATAAAAGCATATTTGATACCTCATTAGACTTAAAAAATTATGTCGGAATTCGCGTAAACGTACACAGCCACTTTACATTCCCTTAGGAAAATCGAAAAATCTGGAAAACTGTTTCTAGGCGCTTAAACATAAAGAGTCTGCAGAAGTGAAATTAGTTGGATACTTCGACATACCTAAACGATATGACGAAATTCGTGAAAATAAAAAAAAAAAACTTTTTACGAACAATTTTTTTGCTCCACATCCGGACGCCAATGCAAATCTGATTTTTGTTACTTCTATGGTACATTCACATATAAATACCAAGTTTAAATTTTGCAGTATAAGCCGTTCCCGAGATTAAAAAACCACCCTTCATCTCCAATCAAATATTTATACTAATCCAGCCCAAAAGTTTGTAACGCATAGAACCGAGCCGAAAAAAAGGTATATATGTATTATTTTTTGTTTATTTGTGGCGAAAAAACTCCAAATCCGCTTGACGTCAGTCCGTCCGTCTGTCTGTACGCACGATAACTCAAGAACACCTTGAACTAGGATCTTGAAATTTTTAATCAGGATGTTTGGTCGAATTTGTAAGGCTAAAGTTTGTTTACGGTCAACATCGTCCTACTCCTTCGGGTAGCTGCCGTACAAAAGTCCTTAAAACACTTATTGTTCAAGTATATTGGTCAACAACTTCGGAACATCTTAAGCTACGACTTTTAAATTTTGTATACGTTAGTTTTCCAGTAGTCCACGAAGTTGAAATTTTGTACAAATTACTTTTGATGGAAAATAAAGTTTGAGTTCATTAATCACCGAAATTTCTTTACTCCTTCTGGTAGCTCCCATGCAAAAGTCCTTAAAACACTTGTAACACCAATAATGGCCTATAACTTCAGAACGGTTTAAACTACGACTCTGAAATTTTATACGTGTTGATTTTACTTTATTATTTCAATAATACAGTATTGTGATCGATTTTTAAAAAAAAAATTTTGCTTCTCTCGAATTTTTTTTTTCACGTTTCATGACTAGTAGACACGAAAAAAGCAAAAAAAAAATTCAGTCCGTCTGTCCGCCGTACGACGTACGTCGACCGCTGTACATAAAATCGTTTGAGGGCTCGTAGCTCCCAAACTTTTTGAGGTATTAAATTTAATTTTTTTTTTGTGATTAGACTGGGTAGGCCCCTTGAAGTGACCATATTTTGAAGAGTGGGGGTGTGAGGGAGGAAGTGAGGAAGCGTTTTAGACGGACAATTTTGGTTTCTAGATCTCAGCAACCGCTTACAGTTTGAAGCTGAAAGTTGAAATTTTTATAGAGCTTCGATAGTGGACTCATTTGAAAAAAAATTGCCGATATGGGTGAAGGGGTGTGGGAATGGGGGGAAAAATAATGCGTCCGAAACACAAGAAAGCCGAGATCGAGACATTCTAAAATCCATATCTCCTAAACAGTTAATGTCACGAAATTAAAACTTTATGAATATCTGTAGGTATACTAGGAGAATAGATAGGACATTTTTGACGAACGGGGGTGGGGGATGAAAAACTTTGGATTACGATATCTCACGAACCAATTGCACTAGACAAATAAAATTCGGTTTCTGTATAAAGGTTGACAAATGAAGTTTGTTGAAAGTAAATTTTTTTAAGGGGTGGTGGAGCATGAAAGTGGAGGGGATTCGAATTTTTCTAAAAAATCACGTCTCATATTATAGCCGTGTAAGATAGATGCTTAAAATTTTTACCAGAAGTAGACCTAATAGATCCCTAGCAAAAAAAAATTGTGCTCGTGAGGGTGGGGGAGGGTGAAACGGAAAAGGTTCCGATTTTAATATCTCGAGAATCAATGATGATATAATGCTGAATTTTGGTATTAAGATAGAGCTATAGTAGTAGCATATTGGAAAAATATAATTTTTTATAGTGATAGTATGGTACGGGGGTGGGGGTTTTTTTTCCTACCTATAGAACGGCTTGTGCTTAAGTTAAAACTCGGTATGCATATGTAAATCAACTAGAAAAGTTATTTAGATAAAAAACATTTTAAAATATCCATTTACGTTCGGAAGGGGGGCACAAAAATGATCAGTGAAAATGGAATGCATATATTTTCACGGTTTTCGTTATATCTATTAGGTCTTTATAAATACTGAATTCATTTTAATTCTACGGCTTCTTCATATAAATAACTAGAAAGTGTTTTCAGGATTTTTTCAAAATTCGACCCTTAAGGGGGGGAAAGGGGGTTGTATACATACTTCACGAATTCTGCCATATCCCCCAGGTCTGATCAGATATCGAATATCTTTTCACTATCAAGGGCTTGCGTAATAATCGGCTAAAACTTATTTTTAAGTTTTTTCCTTTTTCAGCCCCTAAGAGTGGAAGTAATGGCTTTGTATACGTTTTAACAATTCGTCATATCTCATAATTCTAAAAAGGCAGCAAATTCGTTTTTACTTGTATGGGCTTTCAGTGTACATAATATACCGAAATTTGATTAGTCTACCATACATGGGCTTTTTCAATATATTTTAAGAAAAAATAAACAGATTCTGATTGACTTGTGGTGGTGTGGCAACAAATTTGTAGGTGTTAAAGGTTTTAATATATTTTTCCGAATTTCATCATATCATTTGGGTTTGTCAAGGCGTCATACTAATTTTACTTCTGCTTGTCTGAAAATTTCTTTTAAGATTTTTTCGATATTCAACCTTAGGGGTAACCTGCACCACAAATCAACATTAAATGCGTTCCGGACTTCTACCGAAAAAATAATAAAGTTATGCCTAGGTTTTTTCTGATTTTTTAATTTCTTATGCTTATACTCTAGATGAAATCATATAGAGTATTATAAGTTTAATCCAGCCCAAAAGTTTGTAACGCATAGAACCAAGCCTCGGACGAAAAAAAGTTATACATTATTTTTTGTTTATTTGTGGCCAAAAACCTCAAATCCGCTTGACGTCCGTCCGTCCGTCCGTCTGTCCGTGAACACGATAACTCAAGAACGCCTTCACCTAGGATCTTGAAATTTTGAATCTGGGTGTTTGGTTGAATTTTTAAGGCTAAGTTCGTTAACGGGTAAAATCGTCCTACTCCTTCGGGTAGCTGCCATACAAAATGTCCTTAAAAAACGTGTTCAAGAATATTGACTAATAACTTCGGAACGCCTAAAGTTACACCTTTGAAATTTTGTACGTGTTACTTTTTCAATAGTTGCAACCAAAAGCATGATTATGAAGAAAATCCTATTAGTCCTTCGTGTAGCTGCCATACAAATATCCTGTCAAAATGTATTCACTTAATTTACGAAACTCACTATAACTCAAGTAATCTTTTAGCTACGAATTCAGAATTTTGTACAAGTTAGTTTTAAGTGAAAAGGAAGTTCAAGTTTACTGTTCAGCGAAATCCTTTTACTCCTTCTGGTAGCTGCCATACAAAATGTCCTTAAAACACGTGTTCAGGAATATTGGCCGATAACTTCAGAAGGGTTTAAGCTACGTCTTTGAAATTTTGTAAGTGTTATTTTTCCAATAGTTGGATGTAAATGTATGAATATGAAGAAAATCCTATTAGTCCTTCGTGTAGCTGCCATACAAATATCCTGTCTAAACGTCTTCACTTAATTTACGGAACTTACTATAACTCAAGTAATCTTTTAGCTATGAATTGGAAATTTTGTACAAATTAGTTTTGAGTAAAAACTAAGTTCGAGTTTTCTAATCAGCGAAATCCTTTTACTCCTTCTGGTACCTGCCATACAAAATGTCCTTGAGACACGTGTTCAACAATATTTTTCGATAACTTTTGAACGCTTCAAGCTACGAATTTGAAATTTTGTACACGTTCATTTTTAAATGGCTCCAAGGAAAAGGATAAATATGTAAGAAATCGAGTGAGTCCTTCCTGAACCTCCCATGTAAAAGTCCTTCAAAAAGGAAATTTTTTTTTGATGACTTATCCCGTTCAAGATATGAAATTAAACACTGAATATTGTCTTTTAGTTTTGAGTAGCAATATAATGGCAGTCCTTAATAAAGGACATACAACATGCACACACGTAATTCTACTTTATCCCCAACTACAATATAAATCGGAGTTCAGTATTCATCTAGAGTATTATACGATTGGCTTGCAGCCGATCGTGACTGCAGTATGTTTTTAAATTCTTCTTTTTAAATGTTAACATTGTCTTCAGTGGTTAGGCTGTCGCCTTTTCAAGTATTGGTTACTTAAGTGTAGCATGTGCTAGTTAATAAAGTTCTTGGTATTAATTTTTTTTAAGGAAAGTGGAAAGTGGAAAGTTCTTATGTTTTGTTGTTAATTATATTTTTTATATTAAGAATATTGTGCGAAGTAGTGTTAATGACCGATCCATTAACTTTACTGTTTTACATCCTTTAATGTATGCTCTTTTTTTTGCTACTACATTTTTGAAATTGGTAAGAGCTAACACTAGGCAAAATGTGCAAAAAAAAAGTGAAGTAGGTATATGCACAGGTTTCTCCAGGTTGTTGGAAATTGGTTCCACTTTCCGAAACAGGTGTACTCCTGCGTTCCATGTCAAATAGGACATACATTGAAATAAAAGGGAATCGTCCCAAGCTGCCATATAAGTCAGACCTAAATATATACTGAATGAAATTAGGTACGAAATAATTAAGCTAACAAAATTATTTGTACACTTTGAAAGTTATTATTATGTACGAGTATATCTAAAAAATTTACGTAGTTTAGAAATTCAGCATTTTGTTTTGTATATCAATATTAGCTCACACATGTGTTAAGAAACAATTTGCTGATTACGAGAACAACTATTTTTTACCACAGCTGTCTTCTTAAATTCCAGAAAAATACAGTTTGTCCTTACTTTTTAAAAAATTGTCACTTGACACATGTGACAACTATGGTGTATTCTCATACTATCAATTGTATAGATTGAATATATTTTCATTTACAAGTCATAATGGACGGACTAGAGAGGATTTGTAGATGTAGGTCTCTTTATTTCGATTTTAGTGAGTTCTAATATAAGTATTTAGTAAAATATTAACTTAAATTAGTTTTCGCAGATGAAGCCGTGAGAGCGAGATTCTTAAAATATTCAGAGACAATAAAAGGCAAGCAATGAGCGACCCTTCATTATCCTCTATGAAAGATGTGTGGGAAATGGTAATTTTTTTCCTAGTCATCCACTGCGTGCTTTCATTTACAGGAATTTACGTTATTTAATCGGCCAATTTATTCTGTTTTCTGATTTTTTTTTGAAAAGATGTCTTTCAGTTAAAATGTCGGAATATTTTAAATTTAGATCCCAGAAAATATAGTTTTTTCAGTACAGTAGCTGCAGGTATTGTTCTCCTCAAATTCGGGAGTAACAGCGGGCGTGGTTAGTAAAATATTTTTTTAAAAGAAAAACAAAAATAATGATTACTTTATTTTAAGAATACCGAACTGTACTGAGGGTTTAACTTTTTATACAACTCTGTACTCTACAGATCAATCAGTTTCAGGATGGGAAGGTTGGGGAATCCGTTCAGGTATATCAGTGTACTAGCAGGTGTCAATAATTTTTAGTTCAGTTGGTTGTGTCAGGATCTATCAGAATTGCAAAGTTCTAAAACTATTGTTTGGTAGATTCAATTTTATTTGTGAACCCGTATACTCATTTGTTCAGTGCTAACTCCTTCAGGAGCTAATATCTACAGAAAAATTCATGTAAGTAAAATAAAGGTGACTGGAATTGAATCCTCGATATCGTAAGAGATGTCTTCAAGAGGTAGTAAACTACCATTGACTATTCACTTAACTTAGACTGTAAAGATATTGTACATTTATATAACCGTCTCCAATTATGTCAAACAATAAACTGAAAAAAAAATCAAATAATGAAGTTGTTCTGAAATAGTAATTCGTATTAACGCACCTAATACTAAAATAGTAGTTGCGCTTATTGCGTATTTATGCAGATCAGAGCGGGGTAGAAAAATTGACGGAAAAAAGTATAAATATTATCTTACCACAGTTTTAACTCCAGAACTTCTTAACCGACTTAGATTAAATTTTGTATGCATGTAGATATATATTTTACTTAAAGTATATTTTTTTTATCGTCCTTAATTCACAGAAAGGCATAGCTTTCATAAACGCGCCACTATGTGTCTGAATTCTTACGGGCACACACCTGCATACCCCCATGACATGCAATCGAGAAAAATAATAAAGCAGTAATTCCCAAATGCTTTTTGCTGAGAGCCAATTATTGTTTACTTAGAACATCTTGTGGAAAATTACTGAATCACGTTTATCATTAAGCTTCATAAAAGTATGCACATGTCTAAATGGTTAGAGTATACAAGGTATGCTAATTGGTAGACAGAATCAGGTTGGTACGAAAAAAAATTAACTGATACACGAGACTTAAATTTATTTATTAGATTTTTATACTCTAGATGAAATCATATAGAGTATTATAAGTTTAATCCAGCCCAAAAGTTTGTAACGCATAGAACCAAGCCTCGGACGAAAAAAAGTTATATATTATTTTTTGTTTATTTGTGGCCAAAAACCTCAAATCCGATTGACGTCCGTCCGTCCGTCCGTCCGTCCGTCCGTCCGTCCGTCCGTCCGTCCGTCCGTCCGTCCGTCCGTCTGTCCGTGAACACGATAACTCAAGAACGCCTTCACCTAGGATATTGAAATTTTGAATCTGGGTGTTTGGTTGAATTTGTAAGGCTAAGTTCGTTAACGGGCAAAATCGTCCTACTCCTTCGGGTAGCTGCCATACAAAATGTCCTTAAAACACGTGTTCAAGATTATTGGTCAATAACTTCAGAAGGGTTTAAGCTACGATATTGAAATTTTGTCTGTGTTATTTTTCCAATAGTTGAAGGTAAATATATGATTATGAAGAAAATCCTGTTAGTCCTTGGTGTAGCTGCCATACAAATATCCTGTCAAAATGTATTCACTTAATTTACGAAACTCACTATAACTCAAGTAATCTTTTAGCTACGAATTCGGAATTTTGTACAAATTAGTTTTGAGTGAAAAGAAAGTTCGACTTTACTAGTCAGCGAAATCCTTTTACTCCTTCTGGTAGCTGCCATACAAAATATCCTTAAAACAGGTGTTCAAGAATATTGGCCGATTACTTCAGAAGGGTTTAAGTTACGACTTTGAAATTTTGTATATGTTATTTTTCCAATAGTTGGAGCTAAATATATGATTATGAAGAAAATCCTGTTAGTCCTTCGTGTAGCTGCCATACAAATATCCTGTCAAAACGTCTTCAATTAATTTACGGAACTTACTATAACTCACGTAATCTTTTAGCTATGAATTGGAAATTTTGTACAAATTATTTTTGAGTAAAAACGAAGTTCGAGTTTACTAATCAGCGAAATCCTTTTACTCCTTCTGATAGCTGCCATACAAAATGTCCTTAAGACACGTGTTCAACAATTTTTTTCGATAACTTTTGAACGCTTCAAGCTACGAATTTGAAATTTTGTACACGTTCATTTTTAAATGGTTCCAAGGAAAAGGATAAATATGTCAGAAATCGAGTGAGTCCTTAATGCACCTGCCATGTGAAAGTCCTTCAAAAAGGAAATTTTTTTCGATGACTTACCCAGTTCAAGATATAAAATTAAACACTGAATATTGTCTTTTAGTTTTGAGTAGCAATTAACTGGGAGTCCTCAATAAAGGACATACAACATGCACACACTTAATTCTACTTTATCCCCAACTACAATATAAATCGGAGTTCAGTATTCATCTAGAGTATTATACGATTGGCTTGTTTATTATTATTTTTTTATTAGCATTCAGAGGAGGGAGATTTTAAATGAAGAAAAGAACATATTATTTAAATACTTCCTTTAATTTGAGTTCCTTCGAAAAATTGAATGTAATAGAAGTTAACGAAAAAGTGATTTCCAACACTTTGTATTTTATGTACATAAAAAGTAAAAGATAGAAAGTACGTCGAATATCTTAATTGAATCTGTTAAGTAGAATGTTTCTGGAATTTTCAAACTTTAGGGCTTTTTGCCTATACCTTCCCAAATGATACGGATTTGTTGTTTGCTGTATGAAATCCAACCGAAATACGAACAAAACTATACTTTGTAACCAAATCCACCTGTTGCATTCATTCAAGCTTTACAATGTTATCGTTTAACTAGTGACATCCAGATGTCGTTCAGCGCAATGTAGAAATATGTAAACCATGTAATGTAAAATGAATGTTGCAAGTCTTATTACATAAAACAGTTTTTCATATTTTATTAAACATTTTGTAAAATTACTTAAAATCTATTTCGTAAATGACAAAATTTAAACCGAATCGCACGGAGTTCCGCGAATAATCTCGGAAGTTTTACCCCGAAGAATTCTGTAGTTTACCTCGTCGGACTTCAACGACTTGAAGATAAAAGCCGGCATTCTATCGGACAACACCCACAAATTGTTGCTTTCGTCGATTTTCATATCGTTGGGGAAAACAAGCGCAGTCGAATCGGAATCCACAAGTCCTTGGGTGTCCGGATTGTACGGCTTCTTTGTATTCCAGCAGCCTACAGCGTCTTTATTAACTTGTGTGTAGAAAACCACCCCCGTACTCTTATCGTAAACTTCGGCTGACGACTGTCCGTTTGTTCCACGGTCGCCCAACAATTTATAGTCATAGTAGGCCGTAGGACTTGCGGCATGAGTTTCGTTTTGCAGGACAACATTAGACACGACAAACTCCTTCGTACTGGACAAAGCGTGGAAGTAGACATCCTTTGTACCGTCAGCTTTCTTGTCGCCGACTGCCAATGCGAAAACGCCATCAGTCCACTGGAAGTTGACACCACCGACATTGTAGTCGCCATTCAAAGGATCAAAGTGGAAGAAGTTGTGCTTCACTCGCCACGACTTGTTATCCTTGAGCGAATAGACGACTACAGCGTACGTACCCAGGTCTGGAATGTAGGCGAAGGCATTTTCACAGTCGTCCTTTGAAACATCGACAACCTGAAAAGGAGAAGCGTGGCGTTAGTCACACTTTGGGCATTTTTGATAAGGATTCTTGTTACAATGTTGGCGAAGAATGTGTCGTCCTTGACGTCGTCCGATGGAAATGTGAAGCGACGTAGAAATTCGTTCGTGTTCAAGTCGAAGAGAACAATTGCTGGTGGTGCTACTTGATTTGGGTTTCCGAGGATATCAGCCAATCCGGTGTCCATAACCCAAAGCCGATTGCATTCGTCGGCACGAATCCGGAATGTTGAAATAATCGAAGAGTTGCTCTTCAATCCATCGCCGGATGCTGCTGGTTTAGGAGCCGCAGCGCGTCCTCCTGAAATTGAAAAGGCATTGTTTAAGTGGTTGCATCTTTACAACATTTTATTGTTACATTAAAAAGGCTTTGAAGCTAAAACAAACTGATACAAAAAATTCCTGTGCTCACTGTTAAAAGTTGAAACTTTGTGTTTTTGTGTATACGAGGGTGGTCCGATAAGTACTTAGCCTACAAAAGAAAAACGAAAATTTGGGAAAAGTGGCGATTTATTTCTTAACATAGTCTCCTTTTAGCTCAATACACTTGACCCAGCGATGCTCCAACTTCTTTAACCCGTCTGAAAAATACGTTTTCTCGAGGTCTGCAAAGTAGGCCTCCGTGGCGGCGATGACCTCCTCATTCAACTCAAATTTCTGCCCGGTGACGGATTTTTTCAAGTTTGGAAACAAAATGAAGTCGCACGAAGCCAAATCTGGAGAATACGGTGGATGGGGCAGCAGCTCGTAGCCCAATTCGACCAATTTGGCGGAGGTGCCGGTGCGTTGTCATGGTGGAAGAGCACTTTTTTCTTTGCCAAATGGGGCCGTTTTTCTGCAAGTCGGCGTAGAATCGGCCCAATAATTCGGCATAGTAAAGCCCTGTGACCGTTCTGCCCTTCTCCAGGTAGTCCATGTAGATCACACCTTGTGAATCCCAGAAAACGGTGGCCATCACCTTTCCGGCTGATAGGACAGTCTTCACCTTCTTCGGAGCACGTTCGCCGTGTTTCGACTGTTTCTTGGTCTCTGATGTGTACCAGTGGATCCATGTTTCGTCGACGGTCGCGAAACGACGCAGAAACTCCTTCGGATTGCGCTTAAACAGCGTCAAACACTGCTCTGAAGTGGTCTCACGGTTGCGCTTGTTGTCCGGAGTGAGCAAACGCGGCACCCATTGCGCCGACAGCTTTCTCATGCCCAAAATTTCATGCAGGATAATACCCACTTGGTCTTTTGAGATGCCTACTGTCTCAACTATCTCGCGCACCTTCAATCGGCGGTCTGCCAATACGAGATCGTGGATTTTTGTCACGTTATTCTCCGTGGTAGCCGTTTTCGGGGCACCTGGGCGTGGCTCATCAAAAACCGACGTGCGATCACATTGAAACTCGTTAAACCAATTTTTGACGGTCGCCATCGAAGGAGAAGAGTCACCGTACACAGCATCCAAGCGCTCTTTGATTTCGCTGCGCGATTTCCCTTCCAAAAACGAGAATCGAATCACCGACCGATATTGCCCTTTTTCCATTTTTCTAAAATCCGAGGACACGCCTGCTTCCACACGCGGTCAAAACAAAACTACGAGTCCGATTCGACTGAAATTTTGACAGTAGCCGTCTAAGAGAATGTACTACACGACATCAGGCGGTGAGGCTAAGTATTTATCGGACCGTCCTTGTATGTTCAGGGCTGATGTAGAGATAAAAAACTGAGAGAAATACCCTTACGGGGTATCAGCAATTTGGCCAAAAAAGAGGCTTATTGTAACACCCTTGTGTTCATGTACTTTATTCAAGCCTAGCCGGTTTGATGTCTTACGAAACTCGAACCCTGACTTAAGCAGTTAAGCAACCTCTTAACCGTAACCTCTTTGGAAAGTGTATGTATACCTTGGCTAGGTTCAGGTTAATGAATTCTTTCCTTCTCATAAAGAAATCGTAAAATACTTGCGAAAGAGGCTTCTTCTTTCTTCCAAGCCGATAGTGCAATAGTCGGTACGTCCCGATAGTACGACGATATGATAGTCGACACTATATTAATCTGACAAATCGATGCCAACAAGAAAGTATCGCGGAATTATAAAAATTGTAATAGTTCGGTGTACATGAAGATAATTGGTGCGATAGTTTCCCAATTTTGCGATAGGTTCATAGGTGCATAAACTTTTTCATTAAACGAATAGTTTTAGAGCAACTATTATGCAGCTCACACGATGAGAGTTATCATGAAAGTTGTATCTATCAGAAACTCTCACTGTTTAAACGGGGCTATACTAGTCTAGTTTTTATTTTTCGGGTCGGAATTGGATGATACTCCTTGACACTCTCTTTAGAGTTGAATATGGAAAAGTCCTGTAGTTATTTTTTGGGCAATTACAAAAATGCTCGGAAAAGTAAAAACCAATTTGCTATCTCTTCAGACCTAAAAGATATAACGAAATTTGTCTCAATACCTTCAACTTCATTGCATCACCAAAGGGGTTGAATTTCGAAAAATCATGACATCAGTCTTTAGGCGATTACAAAAAAAGCGTTTAAAGAATACAACCAATTCGGTTTTACATCAAACCTTACAGATATTGCAAAATTTGTGGAAATATTCATGACCTCTAAATTTGGAAAAAATTGTGAAACTGTTTTTTAAACGATTACATAAAATGCCTGTGGAAGCTAAAACCAGTGCGATATCTTTTTAAATCTAAGAGATATGGTAAACATTCTAAAAACGTAGGCAACTCCTCTAAAAATCTTGAAAATAGTTTGTAGGCGCTTACATAAATAGTTCGAGGATTTAAAAACCAATGCGATATCTTATCAGACCTAAAAGATATCACGGAATTCGTAAAAACGTATACAACACTCTCATAGGGGTTGAAAAGTAAAAAATTTTTAAATTAATTTTTAGGCGATTATATAAAAGCCCGTGGAAGTAAAGGCTTATTCGATATCCAATGAGACAGATGAGTATAGTGGAATTCGTAAAAATGGATACAATCCCCTCCCCCCTCCTTTCTGTTACGGGGTTGCATTAAAAAAATCCTAAAGCCTGTTTTTAGGCGATTATATAAAAGCCCGTGGAAGTAAAAATTTATTCTATATCTAATCAGATAGGAGAGTATGGCGGAATTCGTAAAAATCGTTACAACCTTCCGCCCTCCCGTTACGGTGGTTGAATTAAAAAAATTCCTGAAAACAGTTTTTAGGCGTTTATATAAAAGCTCGTGGAAGTAAAAACTTAATCGATATTTAATCAGACATTTGAGTAAGGCGGAACTCGTAAAAATGGATACAACCCCCCTCCTTCCCGTGAAAAAAAATCCTGAAAGCTGTTTTTAGGCATTTATCCGAAAAACCTGTAGAAGTAAAATAATTCAATATTATAGAACTAAGAGATGTGAAGAAATTGGTAGAAATATATTCACCCTATTTTCATAGACCACTTCATTTGCCCTACCTACGTTTGAGCTGACGTAAACCCCACCCCCTAGTAATAAAAAGTTTTTGGAAATAGCTACACTACCTTCACCACAAGCA
This sequence comes from Beris morrisii, assembly GCA_951812415.1. NCBI lineage: Eukaryota > Metazoa > Arthropoda > Insecta > Diptera > Stratiomyidae > Beris > Beris morrisii. The sequence continues at coordinate 101,064,068 of OX638313.1, read as the reverse complement.
ATTTTTTTTTTAAATTTAATTACACAATGTTTTTATTATTAGCCTTTAAATACTAGCTTTTAAATACGTTAGCATACGGCGTAGCGTCAGACTAAATTTCTTTTCAGATTTTTGAAATCACAATTCGGTCTTTCTGCATCCATAATTTCTGAATTGAGAGTTTTTTTGCGCAATCGTCAATTGGGTCATTCCACTAAGAAACGCCAAAAATGACGAAATTTGTGACCTTACCATCTCCGATTTTTTTGAAAATGTTTGTACTTGAAGAACTAGTGAAAAAAATAATTGAAATTAAATTTTTTGTATCTATCTAATTTTTTTTGTTAGTTATAGTATGTTAAAGTGTTCGCAAAAATGGTGTCCGAATCCTTTTTAAAAATTTATATCTCTGGTAATTTTTATCATAGAATAATAAATTATTTTAAAGGGGGAGGTTTTTACAATATCAAAAAATACGAATAAAAATTATTTTTGCCATTTTTTTTCAGTAAATTTTGTTTTTAGTCATTATTCTCGACCTTCGATGTATTCACCGCAAACGAAAGGAGAGATCAGTAGATGTTTAAAAATCCAAACAAAATGAAAAACGGATCAAAAATGGGGAATAGTAGCCAAAAACGTCGAAAAAAAAATTCGAAATTTTTGACTCTTCTTTTGCTCCTCCTGGCAGCAAATTTTAAAATTATTTAAATCTGTTTGCGGATTTTAAAAGAGGGCACCAGCACCTTTAATTTAAGTGGCCACTTGTCAAAATCTAGTTTTACACTGCAAACGAAAGGGGAGCTCAACAGATCCTTAAAAATCCGAACAAAATTTAAATCGGATCGAAAATGGGGAATGGTAGCCAAAAACGTCGAACAAAAAAATTTTAAATTTGCGACTCTTCTTTTGCCTCTCCTGACCGCAAATTTTAAAATTATTTAAATCTGTTTGCGGATTTTAATAGGGGGCGCCAGCACCTTTAATTCAAGTGGTCACTTGTCAAAATTGAAAAATTGTGAGAGAATTTGGAAAAATTGGCCTAAAGTTTGCCAAGGGGTCATGGCATTTTTTCGTCGCATTTTCGGCCTTCGGTTTTTACACTGCAAACGAAAGAGTATAGTAGTAAAATCGTAATTCTATAGGCTCAAATAATAAAAATTTAAATAACTTTAATACACTTTTCAGATAGAGGTGAAAAGTAGCATCAATTTGGCAAACAACGCTGAAAAAATCTTTTGAAATGTATTTTTTAATATAACAGTCTTTTTAGACAACAAGATACGTAGGTTGCTTCTTAAGTTTTGAGATATGGCAACACTGATGTGAATACGTTAAATCTGACATTGTCGTCGTAAAGTTTGACATTTTTAGTGGTGAACGTACTCAGAACGTGTTGTCATACGAGTGCTATTTGTGTTGTTTACAGATACTTGAAATATTCATCTTGGTCGAAAAATGGAATTAAACATTTGGCTGTCAGAAAGATTTGTTCGTGTTGGATACCGCATAATTTGACAATCACTCAACAAAAAGCTCGATTGGTGCAAAGAAATGTTGAAAAAATTCAAAAGTGTGTTGATCTTCATGGAGAATATTTTGAAAAACAATAAAGCCATTTTTGATTATAAATATTTGTTTTTATTTGTCTATCTCAAAACTTACGTAGAATTAAAAATTTTAAAAAAAAATTGGTTTTAATTTTGCGATTTTTTTTACTTTATTTTCAAGAATGTTTTAAAATTTCACAGTTTAAAAATATTCAGAAGTCTTCTAACGAACTGTAAAAAGTTTAATTAAAACTGCTTTTTAAAGAAAAACCTGCCAACAGTTTATTATTTTTTGGGACAAAGTTCAAAAAATGGCGACAGAAATGTTGACTCTACTGACACCCTTAAAACACCAATTAAATTTGAAGTCATAGATCAGGACGCGGTCAAAATAGAAAATTTATGACAATGGAATAGCTCTGGGAACTCAGATATAATCTTCAACATTCATCAGCGGTTCTTCATAACAACAAAAATTCCGACGAAGTTTAAGCCCATTTAATATCTAATCATACCTAGAACATAGGGTAAAATTCATAGTAACATATACAACGTCTTTACTTTTCCTTAGGGGTGAATATCTAAAAATTTTGAAATTGATTTTGAAGCGAATATAAACAACCTCGTGGAAGTAAAACCAGTTCGATATTTCAACAAACTCAAGAGATATGGTGGAATTCGTTAAAACGTATATGAACCCTCTACACCATCTTAGGGCCGAATGATTAAGGTTTCTCAAAAGATGCTTGAATAAACTGTACAAATCTCACATTTGTTCTTGACTCGAATCATCATCAATGGCGCGAAAGCCCAAATCGGGCCCTGGCCTCCTGAAAAACTTGACTCCAATGTAATTCTCAAATCTGGGCAAATCTCTCTGTTATATTTGGATAACCTTCAAGTCGATATATGTGAGGACTTAATACAATCGCGTCTCTAGATCATCACCGAAATCTCGGTTCCTCGCTCCTGTGAATAGTTATTTTAATGGCGGTTGTTCGGAAGAACTTACTAACTTAATTGCTCCATGGTCACATTTTACCTGTGATAGTGCTACACGATCTTAAAACACCTTTCGGGTATACACCGCAATACTGTTCTTTGTTTGCCGACTATAGAATAATTTACCATCTTTTGTTTTCCCCTAGCGTATATAATTTACAGCAATTCAAGCGAAGAACTCATCGTTACTTTTTCTATCCCAATTCTGTACCCGATACCCTTCCATCCTTTGTACCCATTCATAATAACAAATAACGCATTTATTTCAAATAAAACCATTATATCGTGAATGTTATCCTCGTATCCTAGGCTCCATAAAATAAGTTCATGAAAATTTCCAAAAGTTCTTCTCACTTTCAGCCTATAACTCAATTCCTTTGGGCAGTATTTCAAAGATATACCTTTTAGCTCTGCAGGAAGATACTCGTAGTAGTCCTCTTTACGACATCACCTTTGGTCACATTTAGCTGCCGTTATAGTTCTAACAACAAAAGTATAACTCACCTTTGCATACCTTGTAGGTACATGTATACAAAACAGAGCACGACTACGGAAAATATGCTAAAAGGACGAATACGAAATGAAAATGTATTCACCTGTTGTTTCGGCTACTGGACTGGCAGGTTTCTCGATTGACACACTGTTCTCCTCCCAACTTGGATACGGATGTAGAACGGGCGACTTTTCATCTGTCGGCAACTGAATGTAATTCAAAGAGGCAGCTACACCGGATTTCCATCTGCAAAAAGAAAAAGAAAACAAAAAAGACTTTAAGTGCACAGAACACACGATTTTCCGAATGTATGGACATGTTGAACTTGTCCATTAATTTTGTGAATTTTCTATGTAACCTTTCTAATGGGGGGATATGTGTGAAAAGTTTGTTTGGTTCAATTTAAGATTAGATTAGAGTAGATCAGGTTAGATTTGATTTAGATTTATTTAGATAGCAATATCTTATTCAGTGCAACAACTATACAATTAATTTTCAATTTTCACTATGTGCAGAAGGGTAAAAATTTCCCTGAATAGAAGTCTGTGTCGAAATTAAACTCAAATCCCATAAAAGGACGACGATATCCCTATTTTCATAATTGACCGATTTTCCAAAAGATTATAACTGTCATATTTTTTTAGGAATATAAGACATTGGTTCTCTAGCCCTCGACGGAACTTAAATAATGTTCTTAAACATAATTTAGCGGAACTGTGATAAAATAATGTCTTTAAAGGAGACTGCGATTTTGATTTTTACTTTATTAATTTTTAATAATAAAGTATTTTTAAAACCTTTGTACGAAAATAGTTTGTACAACATTGAAATTAGCTCTACTCTTCATAAGTTATTAATTACAACAACCAAAATTCATCGAGACTATCAAAAAGAACTATTTTTTCTTAAAATTTTTATTGCTATGTTTTTTACTCTTCTAATTTTTTTAATAATAAAATATTTAAAATATTATTATTGAACCTCTAACGGTGTGAAAATGGGTTATGTAGATTTTTACGAATTCCGACATATATGTTAGGTCAGATAAGATATCGAATTCGTTTTTCTTCTACTGGCTTCATAAATGACGGCCTAAAACCGTTTACAGTATTTTTTTTATATGTAACCCATAAGGAAATTGAAGGTGGTAAAGCTAAGTACGTTTTCACGAATTCCGACAATTAGATAGATAGATAGATATATTTATTTCTTAAATTTAGATACAGTTCGATATTTCAGTTAATTTTCATTTAGAGTTTAGACGTAATGTCTTTACAGCTTTGGTGAAAACAGCAAGCAATAATCAGATAAAAATTATATGTACACATAAATGAATACATAATACAATAGTTTCCAGGGAAAAGTTAATAAAAAACCGTTTGATAGATTAAAAACTAAACTAAGAACTAAAACTAAAAACTAAACTAAGAACTATAACTAAAAAAGAAAAAAAAAAAGGTAAAATAACAATAATTCATTAATTCATTTGTTTATAAATGGAAGCTATCGTGGGGATGTCGCAATTTTCACATCGGTTTTTAAATCTGTTTACTATTTCTTTAATAATCGGATTTATTAATTTCAATTTTGCTTTTTCGTGTAAAAGACGAGTAGACATGTGCCAGGGTTCATTTAAAATAATCTTCAAACACTTGTTTTGAATTATTTGCAATTTTTTGCGATGAACTTCAGCACAACTTGCCCAAACCGGAGCGGCATATGTGAGGATTGGTAGAAAAACTGATTTTTATAAGAGCAGTTTATTTTCTTGGGACAGCTGAGATTTTCTATTGATTAATGGGTACATAACTCGAATGTTTTTAGATATAGTGGAGATAGTCTGATCAATGTGGTGATAAAAAGTTAATTTAGAGTCAAAATGAATACCCAGGTACTTTACTGTTTTTGACCAGTTTATTGGCTCGCCAAAGGGACAATTATGTTAGGTCTCAATTGAATTAATCTTACTTTATTATATTATATAATAATGTTTTTTAATAACAATACTTATCGACCTGAAATCCCAAAAAAATTAGCTACCCTGAAATTTTGTATTTTCACGTTTTAGGACTAGTAAACCCCAAAAAAGCCAAAAAAAAGGCCGGCTGTCCGCCGTAGACGCCGTCCTCCGTACGCAAAACCGTTTGAAGGTGCGTAGCTCAGAAACCTCTTTTGATATTAAGTTGAAATTTTTATGATAGGAAGAATGGGTGAACTCCTAGGAGTGGTATCTTTTGGAGGGGGGTGGTGTGAGAGAGAGGAGGAGCGTTTTAGATGAAAACTTCTGCTTTCTAGACCTCAGGAACCGCTTATGCTAGGAAGCTGAAAGTTGGAACTTATGTAGAACTATGATAGTGGACCCATTTGCAAAAAAATTATCGATAGTGGTAAAGGGGTGTGCTAGTGGGAGGGTGGGGGGGAAACAATGCGTCCTAAACGCTTGAAAGCTGGGATTGAAACAGTCTAAAATCCATATCTCCTGAACGATTGATGTCAGATGGCTGAAACTTTGTAGTCGTCTTAAGAGATATTAGGAGATTAGAAAAGGATTAACATTTTTAAGGGCAGGTATGGGGTTGGGTGGTGAACAACTTTGAATTACAATATCTTCCGACTCAATTGTGCCAGGAAGATAAAATTTGGTTTCTTTATATATAATTAGCAGTTGAATGTACAAATTTTGAGTCTAATGGTGAAGCGCGGAAGTGGGGGACAGCCATTTTTAAAAAAAAAATTTTTTATATATCAAGAACCGTATCAGATATGATCTTAAAAATTTTACAGGAGGTAGGATCAGTAGTCTTCTAGCGGAGAAAAAAATTTTGAGGTTGTGGGTGTAGGGTGTTATGGTGAGAGGATGTGGAAATGATAAAATTCTGAATTTAGTTTCTCGAAAGACGCAAAGGATAGAAAGCTAAAAATTGGAAACCGTATAGAGCTACTATAGAGACAATCCCAAAAAAAAATTGTCGATAGGGGTAGCAAGGTACGGTGATGGGAAGTTGTTTTTCATATCTTAGAAACGGCTTATGCTAGAAAGTTGAAACTTAGGTCGTTTCCGAATACCGTCTACGTCTACTACGTCTATGTTGACATCACAACATAGCTTTGGTATTATAACAGTTTAGAAAAAGCTTAGCTAAACCGTTAAAATGGCTCGGCTGATGCTTATTTGAAATTTCGTAAATCAAAAATTAAATTAAATAGTATAGAAAAATTTTAAGTTTTTTACGTTTGCTAAGATTGACTGTTAGATCAGCTGTCGCAAAAGTAGTCAAGACACGAACCGAAAAGGAATTAAGACGCAGCTTTGCTATGTATGACGTCATTAACTGTTATAAATAGACGTAAAAGTAGACGAAGCAAAGTATTTGAAAACGACCTTAGTACCTATATGTAGATATGCTACTAGAGTCATTAAAACTAAAAAAAATTTAGATTTTCATTTGTGTACAAAAATGGAGTAAGAAAAATTTACGTGAAAAGGGTTTTTTTTCCCACATTTTCACGAATTTTGTTAAATTCTTTTAGACATCTCGAGCTATCAAATCAATTTTCCTTCTACGGCCTCTTAATATAAGCGCCTAGAAATGTTTTTCCAATTTTTTCGATATCCAACCCCTGAGGGGGTGTAAGGCGGTTTTGTACTTTTTCACGAAATCCGATATATGTATATATTAGGTCTAATGAAATATAGAATTCACTTTCACTTCTAAATACTTTGAACATAGTCCCCTGGGGAGTAAGACATTGTTCAAGTTTTGACGAATTCCGAATTTTTTTTAGGTTTAATGAGATCGAATTCACTTTCACTTCTATTGAATCATCTATTGAAAAACAAATACGTAAATAGATAAAGAGAATCTGCCAACAGTCTGGGCGCAACTTTATTATTTTATGGGTAGAAGTCCGAAACATGTTTAATGATGAGATGCGGTGTAGGACTGACAACCTAAGGAATAACCAGGAGGCTATTTGGAACGTTATTTTTTAGGTTATTAGTCGCATAGTAACATACACCGCATCTCAGCATTAAACACGTTTCGGACTTCTTTCCATAAAATAATAAAGTTACTCCCAGACTGCTGGCAGATTTTTACGTCATTTTGCCTTTTAAAAACGAATTTAATGGTCTTGCAATATTCAACTCCTTAAGATGTATAAGTTGGCTGTGGTCGTTTCTACAAATTTCGACAAATCTTTTTGGTCTGATTAGATATCGATTTGGTTTTTACTTCAATCATACCACTATATAATCTTCTAAAATAAATTTTAGTACTATGCGATATTCAAATTTAACGCGCCAGGGAGTGAAAAGGAGTTACTCACGAATTCTTTTTTATTTACGAGCTCTTTTTGTAAGGGTTTTAGGCTTCAGTTATGTCGATATTTCAAACACTTTGATTTATTGAAATAGAAAAAAATTATATTAATAAAAAAAAAATCTACAATAGTCTGGGCGTAACTTAATTAATTTTCAGTGGAAATTCAGAACTCATTTAAGTCTGAGATGCGATGTAGGTTACTACGCGACTGACAACCCAAAGAATATTGAGGCAGTTACCATGAACGTTTTTTTAAACCGAATCTCAGCATTACACGCTTCCTGGACTTCAAACGAAAAAAAAAATAAATGAAGGTGCACCCAGGCTTTTAGCAAGTATATTTAAATTACGGTTCTGGCAAATTGTGTTATCAGCTTAAGCAAAGCATATATCTTAAAACTTTGGCTGATTTGTACCAAATATGTCACTTCCGCAAATATTTGACTATTTTCGCTGGCAAATTGAGTCAAATTTTTGATTGTCAAATGGTTTAAATTATTATAAACGTGGCCATTATTTTATGAAAAATTTGACTCAGATTTCTGCGAAAATTCTTTTTAGTCATATTTTTGCAGGATGGCTTACGTTATAATACATACTTTACAGAAACTATATATTACCTACATAAAATGTCTTCATCAACTAAATATTTTTTCTGAAATATTTCATGATTTTTTGAAATAAAATCTATTTTTTGACAACATGGCATGCGCGGTTTAATTTAAATTTTAAGTTGCCTTTACACGGGCAGATAAAATTGCTAAATGTGTTCGAAATTTACGGCAAACTTCACGCAACATATATAAATAATCTTTTGATGAACTTTGCTGAAAAGTGGCTCAATATTCTGGAATTTGGCTACTTTTGAATCACTACGTACAATTTTTTGGTGAATGTTTTCACAGTACATGTTGAATTGAAAATACAAGTTCAATACTATTATTGTTTATTTTTGCGTGACGTTTCGGACTCGACTGAGATTGATGTTTAATAAAGGACTCAGTCGAGTCCGAAACGTCATGCAAAAATAAACAATAACAGTATTGAATCCGGAAAACTTGTATTTTCAATACTACGTACAATTTTCAAATCTGTATCCTTTGAAGCTTAGCCATAGGTATCCCAAATTATGATCCAAAAATAATAAATTTGCATCAGATCCTTGGCATATTTTTTCGATACAAAATTGCTCCAAAAGGAGAGCTGTACAAAGTTTGAATATATTTATCGGAATCCGTTTCCAAGGTATCTAAGGTGTTTCCCTGAATACACCCGATACCACTTTTGTGATAATAATCAGGGCTTATGCTCCAAAAAATGGCACAGCAATGACGTATTGTTTTTTTATTTACTTCGGAGATCAAGCTACGAGAAAAACACAAAAACCAGCCTTATCAATAACCAACCGAAATAAATAAAAAATTTTGAGAATTTTTCACAATTTTTCAAATATTTTGGAAACATGTCAAGTACCGAAAGGAAAGCAAGTAGGTAATATAAGAAAACGTTGAGTTACAATAATATAACCAAAATTTGACAAAATATTGCCAAAAAAAATTTGACTATGTTCACTTTCGTCAAATTCAATTTTTTGTTTGTCAAACTGTACCAAAAAATTTGACTTGCATTTTTGACAATATACAATACATATTTGAAAGTATGGAATACAGTCAAATACAAGATCCATATCAATTTGTCAAATATTGGACTCATCTCGCTGTATGTATAAGCAGATAGAGCAATCATAAATTTTTTGTTGTCAAATTATTTGGGTTATTCTACACAAGGTCTATATTACCTGAAAAGTATCAGTAATTTTTTTTAATCATATATTTCATAGCGTGTCATACGGTTTTATACAAACTTAAGTAATTTAAAATATATTCATTAGCTAAGTCCGGCAAACACTCGGTCAAGTAGATTTATGTTTTTTTTCCGAAATGAAACCTTCCTTGGCATTTACGTAGGAATTCATATCGCAGCGAACTATTCTCATTAGCACCTTATGAATACGAAATTTTTGCTTGAAAGGTACAAGAACAATTAAAATTTAAAGTAGAGTTTTTTCATTAGTTCACATGATGAATTATTGTTTGAATCGGGGCAACTAATTTGGATTAAATTAAATTGAAAATCCTGATGAGCTACAGTTAAAAAAAATTTGTAAACGTAGTTTATTGTATAATTGAGCAATATTTGGATCTACGAGAATTGATTTCTTAATTTCTGCGCAAATTTCCATTTAATCTTTAATTTGTTTTTATTGTCATTCAACAACAGATCTATGTAACATTTAAAAATAATTAGAAAAAGAAAATAGAGGACAGGTTAAAATAATGTTGCCATTATGAAGTATGATTGGGATCTTTCCTTCGCGGTGGATTGATAAGAAACGGTGTCTTAGCAATTAAGGTGGGTAATTTAAAACCCAAAATTTATAGCTAATGAAAAGGAACTTAGAAGGTAAAAAATTTGTGATTTCGGTTTATTACCGAATAAAATCCATTTATTGACTGACTGAACGCTTTAAGACATGCAGCAATTACGTTTTTTTAATTACCTGGTTTCGGTAAAAAAAAGTAAGTTCAAGTTTGTTGATGAGCACAAATTCTTAAAACAACGTTTGATTGATATTTTTTTCCTAATTTTATTATTTTAATAAGCAGATTTTTTTAAAAAAAATCTAAAAATAAACCTCATACTTGTAAAATCACCAACAATTTGGATAGCTCTCCCAAATGAATTTCCCAGCTTTTCGCCATACGAAAATAAATTGTCCGACAACCTGAGATAGGTTTGAAATCCAATTCTCCTTTTTAGTCAACAATTTGATTCACTTACTTTCTTCACTTCTTCGACAGATAATCTTAATATAGAAATATCTTTAAAGAATTATTCAATTCTTTTTTCTTCTTTGAAGACAAAATAGTCCGAGAAATTGTTTGGATGAAACTTTGAACAAATGTTTTAACATAGATATAGCTTTTGTTATTTCATCATGCCTGGCTCTTTGCGGCGATGCAGTGAAAATAGTTACTAAGCCTTTCACTTGACTTTCTATTTCACTAAAACTAGAATTCGCAGTTGGGTAATATTTAGTTCTCGTAGTGCATAAGCTGTAAAGCGGTTCCAGAAAAGGGTTATCAATTGTTATGCCGTCAAAGGCAGCGATCGACTCCAGTTGGGTCTTAACAGTCTTAACAGAGTTGTCTTATGTCGAAAAAGGACCACAAGTTTTTTTTCTAATTTCACCCGTGAAATAACTAACTCACCGTTTAAAATCATAGAAATAATGTTAAAGCTCACCCATTTTACTCATTCAAATTGTTCGGTTACCATCTCATAGTCTTGTCCGCCAAATGCACAAAAAAAACCAAAAACGTACATCCAATCAATTAAAATGTACATCATCATAATGAAAAAATCATTGTTTTTGAACCGATGTCAGTATTCAGTCAGGTTTGCTTTGGACACACACACACAATAACAGAAATTATGTTAAAATTCATTGTTAAAATGAACGAGTTCATAATATTGATGAAAACAATAATTCGCACTCTCAGTATTGTTACGTGTAAGCCTGGCCACCGCGCAACTCGATCGATTACGAATAGGGAAACAGCAACAACCGAATACCTAGTTGCAAAATAACCCAATCAGAAACCTAGCTGAAGTAAATAAGGCGAAACAGCACGATTGTATCTCCCTTCTTATCGAATGCTCTCCAATGTACTAGAATCCAATGATGATCAAAGTCGAAAGATCTCAAGCTCACTAGAACCATCTACATACACCACCGAACGAAGATCAAAAACGAAAGCTCTAAAGCTTTCGAGAATCATCCACACACATCACCGAGCGAACATTCAAGTACATCCTAGACTGCAACCGGCTAGTATAAAAGCAGGTGAAGCTTTCAGCGAAGACATTGTAATTTCTATTACGTCGACTGTGACAGCCAGCGTGTATACGCGTATTGGTGGAAAAAGATCGATTGCGTGTGATCGAATCAAGCGATATATAAAAGCGGGCGGTATTGCCATATAGTGCGAATAATTGTGCGAAAAGAATAATAGTGCGATTGAATAAATTGTTACGTATTTTGATTTTAAACGAATTGTGTTTTACTTGAAATCCCGGCGAACCCCTCGCTCGCAACAGTATAAACAAATAAAATTCATAATATTGATGAAAAGTGTAATTAATGTTACTAATGTTGTTCCTCATATTAAGGTACCAATCCCTAATTGTGATTAATCCTGTCACTGTAATCAATACTCTAAAAAAGAGAAACGAAAATTCGATCATTTTATAGACTTCTATCGAAACTTTGAAAGTACAAAGAAATAAATGAATATGGCGCGATGTCTATGTGTCACCGTTCTCAATGTAAGTATTTTATGCCATATGAAAACTCATGAAAGTTCCCACACACTTGCACACACTGCTGCGACTAATTCTCAGCGGAACAATTGACACCACTTGATTACATTCCAACGATTATCTACTGGTTTGTGTGTGTGTGCGAACCTTAACAAATACTTTATTATTAAAAAATAGTAAAGTAAAAATTAGCAGCCAACAGAGGATCCGTAACCTTGAGCTGTGCGATGATCGTTTTCTTCAATATAATGAATGTGTACATTATTACTATGAACATAATCAATAGATTTTACGAGAATGCCTTGTTTATAAGTACTTTTTAATCAATATGATGACGCCATGCATCAAAATTCTTAGGTGCTGATTTTTGAGAGTATAAGTACCCTTTCCATATATACAAATAAGAGATGGGCAAAGCTTCACTCCGAGTCACTCACTTTAAGGAACGAGTTCAGTGAAGTACTTCCATGGAACTGTTCGTTCCTTCGTTTTCATTCCATCGTTCGCTCGCGAACTAGTTCGTTCTTTTAGTTCATAGTTCATTACTTGAGGGGAGTTCAGTGATGAGTAGTCGTAGACGGAAGACAGTAGAGCAAAAAAAAGGTCAGTACATCTAGAAGATGATGAGCAAAAAAAGGTCAGTACATCTAGATTTAGATGGTCAAAAAAAAAAGGTCAGTACATCTAGTACAGTATATTGCTTCACACAGTTCCGATATTACATGTTCGTAAAGTTCACTCTGTTACTCTCTATTTTTCTTGAGTACGTATATCGTTTTCAATTTTTTTGTGACGTGTTCAATGGAACTGCAGTTCACCAAAGAGTGAGTGAGTTACTTCACTCACTCACTTCAATGAAGTGTTCTTTTCGAACAGTTCACTCGTGAACGACCCATCTTTAATATAAATTGATGAAAATATCTTATAAGATTTAATGTACGGTTCATAATACATATTATGAAAAACACTGGATGATTTTCTTCATTGTTTCAACGATTTTTTCATTAATCCGAAGAATTTCGTTTAATGAAAGGCATTCATTAATATTAAGAACAGTATTTTATCAGTGTAAGCAAGTAGACCTTCAGTCTGGAATAAATTCTTAAATTTCGTAGTTATGAACTATGCAGCTGTGATCCTATGCTGCTTAAGATTGCACATTAATGATTTGGAAATATGTTGGAAGTGCAATTATAAATTTCATAAGAGTTAAATTTTTGCAATTAAAACGTTTGTGCGCTACAACATCTTCTTGCTTCCAAAGACTTGGTTCTATGTTTTTAAAATATTAATTATTTTCAGTGTTTCTATCACACACCGAGGAATAGTGCTGCCATCGATTGCAAACATTATTGTTCGAATATGGTCGAGAGGGTACACATACACTACAGGGGGGCTAGGTAAATTTATCGAAAATCATTAATTTTTTTGTTCGGAAATATCATAACGTGATTGTAATTTTTAAGTGACTCTTATGTGATTATAGTCAAAAGTGGTATATACAATTGATAGTGATCAGTTGATAGTTCACCATTTTGTTCAAATATTATACAAGAGTTTGGCAAAAAAAAGCTGTACGTAGATGAATCTCAACCTTCGTAAAAGATAATGACGCTTGACCACTTTGAAAATATATTTTGCATATTTTGTGTAATTGTTATTTTGTATTGTTGCTGTGCTATTTCAAGCGTTTGGTGGAGGGTTTCGTTCTGGCATTCGACGATTAGAAAGGTGGTCTAGACGTGAATATGATCACAATATTTGCAAAGACTTTTGTTTTTATTACCTTGACTTGTTTTATCGACGATTAGGTATATATACAACTTTTATTTCATATATTTTTATTTATTCTTGTTTTAGTAATAAAATTTTGCTAATAATAGTTGTGATGTTGAGTTGGCATGTGTAGCCATATAATTCTTAATTGAAACGTAATAAACTTAAAACAGGCTGAGTCTGAAAAGAATGCTAATACTGCTCTATTCCCAAAATTCTCCAAAAATATAAACGCTGTTAAAAATTGTTATTTCCCGAAACTTTGCTTTACAATTTAATTGTTTTTATATTGCTTTATACGCCCAATATGCCCATACATAATTTAAAAAATAATAACTAAACTTTAAGAAAAAAGCTTGAAAAGTGAAAACTGATTGCACAAATATTAAAAAAAATATGCATTTAAGGTTCACTAGATATGCCAATTAATTAATTTTCAACCTTGACTTACTTTGTCTTACTGTGCCGTGTGTATTTTAAAAAAAGTTGCCAACTATGGGTTTCTATAAAAAATTAATTTAAAAAAAACTTCATTCTAGATAAATCTTAAAATAACCCTGTTACTATCCAATGGCAATTGTTTTTGTTTTTTAGATAAATACAAGTAGTTTGTTTACTGTATAACTGCTACTTGAAATCACTCAAGATTTTCCATTTTACTCAACATTGAAATTTTTTTTAATCAAATTTTTCCAGAAAATAGAGAAGATCCCTTTAAATATATTGTTATTGACTTTTTGTTTGTTTTTCGTTTTTAACATGTAATTTGTTACTATTTTAATATTTTGAAAATTTTAAAAATAATGAATATACAATTGAAAACAGGCGCTGATTATACAGAAAATGGAGTAAGCTCTTGTAAAAGTTTCCATACAAAAGTAATTGAAAAACTTGTACTCTTAATTTTAAGATAAAAAAATTTATCTGCTAAAAAGTCGAAAATTTATAAGAGTTGTTTGGGAATAAGCCCAAGTTTGTAATAAGCAAAATTCTCCAATCGTTGCCTGTAAGGACTTAAGATAGGTACAATCACTTGAAGATGGAAACTGAAGAAACCGTAGGGCTAGAAAATTAAATTCTTTCAAACTATAATTTATCACCATTTTGTTTGTATGAAAACCAAGAAAAAAGGTACTCATTCATGTAGCTATATCATTATAAAATTTGCACTTGCATTCACTTGAACCTGCGCTAATTCGAGAAAAACAGATTTTTAATACTATTAAGTAAAGTTAAGCAATCTTCTTAATTTTGACTTTACTATTTGTTGCCGATGAACGGCCTTTAGACGAGATATTGCCGACGAAAGGCCTTTAGATGAGATATCGCCAACGAAAAGGCCTTTAGACGATTTAGTGTGATTAGTACGATTTAGTGTGATCAGTTTTGGTGGTAAACGGAACAGAAAAAAAGCGTCTTTCTTTTTAAAAACAAGTGATCCGGCTCGACGGACCACTATATCGTCTAAAGGCCTTTTGTCGGCAATATCTCGTCTAAAGGCCTTTCGGCGACAATATCTCGTCTAAAGGCCGTTCATGGGCGACAATATTTTTATTAATTAAGTATTGTGATCGAAAAAAATTGCTATACTCAAATTTTGAATATTCGCTAAGAGTAAGCCCCAAAAAAAATATTTCCGCGGTGTACGCCGTATACGTAGTGTATGCCGTATATCCCGTACGTGTTTGACGTGTCATAATTTCAGAACCCCACAAATATTAGCTTACAATTTTAACAGTGTCTAGAGAAAGTACTGTCCTTTCCTTTTGTTGGGGGTGACGAATATTTCAGAATTTTTTACCTCCGGATTGACTAAAGTTAGGAATCTGAAAATTTCTGATACATGGAGATAAGCTAGCGGAGCATCTAAATAGTAAATTTGTTGAAGGAAGTGGGATGCATTCTGGCTTTACAAAATCGATGCCTTAAAGTTTCACATTCTGAAAATTAGATCTTGGGAATGCTAAAACATTAAAAATTTTAACACTTATGAATGAACATTTTTGGAGGGGCAAGGGGGGTGAAAGTCTATCTATTCATATGTGAGGAGCCACTATGCAGAAGCCACTATGCAGAAGTATGCACTAAGGAAGTTATTTTTTTAGGATAATTGTTTTCCACGTAGGTGTGTATTGAAGAAATGTTTGATTTTGACTTTGACCAATTCTCGGACTACGACCTACAAACATGTTTGGTATCTTAAGGGTGGGAGCGGCGTTTGACTCGGACTTTAAACGCATCCCGGGCGACTTTGTCCCGAAACATACTTAAGGTTCGCCCAAAAAGGGGACATATTTATAGATTCTGATCTTTTATTTTTATTATAGTATTTCCCTAGGTAGACGATAAAAAATAATAATTGGTTTTTTCTCTAGTCAATTATTTTCGAATTACAGAAGAATTGCCCACGTGGGTGAGAGTTGAGGATATATGTCTACATATCTCAGGAACCCTTTCACATGTCAACCTTAAATTTTTGCAGTGGATTAACCCCTTTTGGGTGGACTTTTGCTGAAAGAGCTGTAGGGGGAGATTGATAAAAGAAGGCCTTAAGGTGCTCTTACACGAGAAATTTTTCAAGCAATTGATTGCCCGACGACTAATTGTCAAAACTAGTCGAGCAATTAATATAGCAATACAGGACAATATCATGCTAATTGCGGCAATATTTCGGCAATGTTTTCACAGATTGCTGATATTGCTCGCCATATGGTTGCTGTATTTCTACTAGCTTGGAAAATTCGGAGCAATTGTCCTCGTTCGGTGATTAAGTTGTCAAATTTTGTTTTGAGTTTTGCATTTATTTGTCAAGTTTCGTGTTATAATGGCTTGGAATTCAAACATTTCCAAGTTTTATTTTAAGTTTTAGATTTTTTTGTCAAGTTTGCTTTCGTGTTGTTCATAGACTGAATTGTCCGTGTATGATCTCATTGCCAAATTGCTGAGTATTGCTCCATATAGGTAGTCACTTCTGAGCAACGAGTTGACCAGCAATTGATCCATATCGTCAATTACTGATGTTCCTGAATGTTGCTATACGTTTTCATGTCGTTAAAATTGTCTGGAATTGCTGCAAATTGAACAATTTTAATCGCTCGTGTAAGAGCACCTTTAAACGTAAAGCTTCTGGTTTTTATTTGAAAAATTGCCAATCCTACAAAGTTAAAGTTTGGTACACAAAGACTAAAAAAAAATAATTTTTTGCCAAGGTAAATTCGAGTGTGTGAGGTCGAAACCAAAAAATCGAAAATTTTGAACGTTATCCGTAACAACGGATATTAACGAATATTTTTTTGAAATTTTTGGTGCGGACTGTGTAAAGCATTCTTTCGGCCACTACGTCCTTGAAACCCTTTCGTCTATTTCCTCCCAATATTTGCTTTCAATATTTGCTCTAGGTAGGCATCTAGCAGTATTATATTTTTTAGATAAACAGCTCAAGTAAAGAGATGGGCTAAACGCTAGCGACAATATGGAAGTTTCATATCTCAGAAACGACTTTTTTAAAATCATCAACTATAAACTTTTCATAGGTGTACATACTACTATTCTGCCAGCTAATAGTCTATGAAAAAAAAAATTAAAAACAGCTTTAAAACATTTGTCAAAGCTCATTAAGCACCCACCTATTCAATAGGACGAAGCCAGCCGTAAGATCCTCTAGGGGCCGGTTTCACAGAGAGAGATTAAGCTTCGAATTCAACTCTGTGGCCACAGGGAAAAAGTAGGTAAGTTTAAAAACGAAACTATTCAGGGCAGCACTTTTTTCCTATTTTTATTGAACTATTCCTGTAAATCCAGTTTTTGTGAAAAAATTAAATTTGTTGACATCTCAGTGATCAAATAACATATAACAATAATTTTTTCACAGTGCGTGTAGGTCTTGGAAGATGACCCCAGTACACTTATCCCATTTTACTATTTTTCAACTTACCAAGTTATTCCCTGTGACCACAAAACTTAAGACATTGCTCAACTGGCATCACTGCTTCACAGTAGTGGTTTAAGGCTTGAGCAGAGTTCAAACCGCATCTCAACTTAAGCGAATATATACAACAGCTTAAGTTTGAGGATCTTGAGTAGGCGAAATTTAAAATGGCAAATGTCCTTTTCCGGTTGGCTGTTATTGTGTTCTGACTGTTGGTGGTTAGTTATACATGTTAGTTGGTGGGACTTTACAACACAACGATAAAGTGATAAAGAGTGTTTTAGTACTGTAAGTACCCACTTATATCACTCGCGTTTTTGCATAATATTTGTTCAAGTTAGATTCAAAAATATAACGAGATGGCTCCGTGGTGAAAGTATACACCCCATACCATCCACTGTGACTGTCAGTACAGATCCAGTGATTAAATGTGGAACGTAATCCTTGATCATGTTTTGATCTTTTTTAGAAACGTGTTTTCTATTAAAGTGAGACATATGGTCGGATGTAGTGAAACAAAAGCCTTTCTTCGGTTCTGAATACACCACCAGATTTCGCGTTAAACTCACTTTCAATTTCTTTCCACGTTCTGTTTTTTTTATCGACACTTACTTTACATGTTTGTTTGTTCTCAATAACATTTTTAAATTTTAAAACAACATTCACGATAATGTTCTCCTCAGAAGTCAAAAAATTTTGAATCCTTTTTTTTCGGTTATTTTAATAAAAAATTCTCGCTAGCAATTTTTGAACCCGTTCTCACGTTTCTAATCGCATTTTGAAAATTCGAAATAACGAACATGACAGAACCGTCAAAACAGTGGCCTACACAATTCATTAAGCTCAGTTCTCTTAAACGATACTCAAACTTTGACTGTGAAACAGTATTGACTTGAGCTGAGGCTTAAGTTACCGGCTCAGGCTCAAGTGAGCCTTACCGTGACAGAAAATCCCGCATCCCAAATCCCTGTTAATATATACATTTTTATATCTCTATATTTACGGCATTTTAAAAATTTTTAATTGTTCTTACACGGGATTTGTTCTTTGAGAACCTAGGAATTCAAAAATTTGGCTTAGAAGATATCAGAATTTTCTCATTTTACTTTATTATTTTTTAATAATAAAGTATTGTGATCGACCTGAAATTTCAAAAAAGTTTGCTACCCTGAAATTTTGTATTTACACGTTTTAGGACTAGTAAACACCAAAAAAGCAAAAAAAAAAAAATGTCCGTCTGTCCGCCGTAGACGCCGTACGCCGTCCGCCGTACGCCGTACGCCGTACGCCGTACGCAAAATCGTTTGAAGGCGCGTAGCTCCCAAACCCGTTGAGATATTAAATTGAAATTTTTATGGTGGGTAGATTGGGTGAACCCCTACAACTGGTATATTTTCGAGGGGTGGGGGTACAAGGGGAGAGGAGAGGGGAGCGTTTTAGACGAAAAATTTTGGTTTCTAGATCTCAGGAACCACTTATGCTAGGAGGCTGAAACTTGGAACTTATGTAGTACTATGATAATGAACTTAATTGCAAAAAAATGGTCGATATTGGTTAAGGGGTGTGGAAGTGGGGGGGAAAACAATGAGTCTTTAACGCATGAAAGACGGGATTGAAACATTCTAAAATCCATATCTCCTGAACTATTGATGTCAGAAGATTGAAACTTTGTTGTTGTCCTTAGGGATACTTCAAGATTAGACAAGGGCTAACATTTTTAAGAGGGGTGGTGGGGTGTGAGGGTGGAGGGTGTAAAGCTTTGGAATACAATATCTTCGGAACCAATTACACCAGGAAGATAAAATTTAGTTTCTGTATATGAGATCACAAGAGGAGTCTACCGAAACTAAATTTTTTGAGGGGGAGGTGAATCACGAAAGTGTGGGGACAAGAATTTTTCAAAAAATGTAATTTTTATATCTCAGAAACCGTATCAGATATGATCTTGAAAATTTTACAGGAGTTGGGGTCGGTAAACTTCTAATAGGGAAAGAAATGTTGGGGGTGTGGGTGTTGGGGGTGATGGTGAAAAAGGGTAGAAAGGAAAACATTCTGATTTTTATTTCTCGAAAACCATAATGAATAGAAAGCTAACAATTTAGGATTATATAGAGCCACTATGGAGACAACCTAGAAAAATAAAATGGGGGAGAGGGGTGGTTTTTTATATCTCAGAAACGGCTTATGCTAGAAAGTTGAAACTTAGTACGTATATGTAGATGTACTATTAGAGTAATTAAAGCAAATAAAAAGTTCAGATTTTTATTGGCGTTCAGAGGTTGAGTAAAAAAAATGTCCGTGAATCCACATTTTCACAAACTTCGTTAAAACTTTTAGACATGTCGAGCTATCAAAGCAATTTTACTTCTACGGGCTATTTATATAAGCGCCTACTAACGATCTCCAAAATTGTTCGATATCCAACCCCTAAGGGGGTGTAAAGTGGTTGTGTACATATTCACGAATTCTGATATATTTCTAAGGTATATTGAGATTTGGAATTCACTTTTACTTCTATAAGCTTTAAACGTAGTCGGGGAAAAACCGATTTAAGTATTTTTCTCAATTAAACCCCCAGGGGGTATTGTTCAAGTTTTCACTGATTCCGAAAATCTCTTAGGTTTAATGTGATCGAATTCGCTTTTACTGCTATGAATTATTCTATTGATAAAAAAATACGTAAATAAATAAAAAAAATCGGCCAACAGTCTGGGCGCAACTTTATTATTTTATGGGTAGAAGTCCGAAACGTGTTTAATGATGAGATACGGTGTTGGGTACTATGCGACTGACAACCTCAAAAATAACCAGGAGGCTATTTGGAACGTTATTTTTTAGGTTGTCAGTCGCATAGTACCCAACACCGTATATCATCATTAAACACGTTTCGGACTTCTACCCATAAAATAATAAAGTTGCGCCCAGACTGTTGGCCGATTTTTATCAGGTTTTGAAGTTATGCAATTTTTATTTATGGACATTTGTATGGAAAATATTCCAAGGACAAAACTGATTTTACTCATTGTGCTCTAATAAACTATATTTTATAATTGCTTAGCTTAATAGTGGGACAGGTTCTCGGGTTGAAACAATAAATATATTGAAAGCAACTAATATTCAAGGACCCTTGTATAAACAGGCACTTGAAGGACATACCTTAACTTGTTTTTAAATGGGAAAAAAAATTGATGCGCTGAATTTTGACTGGAATAAGTTTAACTAAATGATTTAAGAAATTGTGTATGGGGGGGCTGCTTAAAGAAATGAATTGATTTCGTTTAATAGCGAACTTGACCATGCTTTAAATTAACAACACATTCAAGTAAACTTTTTATTTTCTTGTCTTAATGATTTCTAAGTTGCTGTCGGTTGCGTAAGATGAATCGAAACTTTTTTAGACAATGAACTAAATGACTTAAATGACTGAAATTAAAATATAAAGAGGAGCATTTCATTCAGAGCCTCTTATGATATAAGTTCAACGTTACCAAAGAAACTTACTGCACTTATGACATGTAAAAAACTTAATGAATGAATTAATTAATTATACAAATTTATTTTAAATAATAAAATCAACCTGAATTAACATTTTTAAGCAACAAGCTTTAAAAGAAATGATAAAGCTTTTTTCTTTATCTCCGTTTAATTTACTTAACATGTACAAACATATTTTATTATTGTTTTTAAATAAAATTAACCTCTATCATGAGAATGTATCATGAGAATATTTTACAGCTTTTGCTACTGAATAATGAATAAACTGGAAGAAGCTAAATGTTATAAAACCGAAATCAAATATAGTGGCCGGACCTAAATTTTTGTTAATTAAATAAAGGGCGCTACATCGATTTTATTTATATAGTATTAGAAAGTGTAGCCTAAATATCAGTTCCATGCTAATTTCAAAAACTCGAATTTATCAAAGTAGGCAACATCGTGATTTTTCCACATAAATTAATTAAATTAAAGTAAAATTTGGGTCATATTTCGGTATTTTCTTCTAAGAATATATTTGCCTATAAAATTTTTAAAGATACTAATAATTGTTTGCTAAGGTCTGGACAATGTTTTTTCCCAAAGTTTGTTAATTTTGGACTTTCGCAAAATAATACTTAGGACATATTTTATTCGTCTATTTTTACGTTAAGCTTGACGTCACCTAGGTACATTGCTAGTTACTACTAGTTAAAAAAAAAAACTGACCTATCCTGTCCAAATAGTAAACTTCTTAGTTCATGATCCAGACGTCTTAGTAAAGTGGAAATGTAATAATGCATATCACAGCTAGATTATGACAAATTTCATCCGAGATTATATGAAAATCCCTTAAAAAATATTATGTTGTATATAAAAAAAAAACATGAAAAAAATTTTTCAGCAGAAACATTAAAATTTTGCCTTTGCTTACTTAAAAAAAAATGTTAAGTCTACTCTATCACTGACTTCGTCAGTTGTATCAAAACAGATCAAACTAAGCTAAGACACTAACCAAAAATTAGTTAAGACAGTCACCTCCTATGCCTGACGTCATAAACTATTAGAACTATACGTAGACGTATAGAAAGCATACTATCCCGAATATTCTCTTAGGGCCGTTCCTACGAAGTTCAGTTACGTTCTAACTGGAACTTTAACTGACATAATTTCGTACAAAACTGCCGGTTAAAGTTCCAGTAAGAGTTTAACTGACGATCGTAATAATGGCCTTTAATTACTTAAATCCAGTAAAAAATTCATACCGAAAAAAAATTAACAGCAAATTGTAAGTAATTTAGTTGGCTATGTTGACTTTTACTTTATTATTTTAATAATAAAGTATTTCTTTATATTACCCGCTTTTAATAATTTATAGCAAAATAATTCACTTCCGTACACATGCATCTTCATCTGCCTGGTCAATGGCAATGACTTCCATATAAAATAGGCTTCATCAGTTTCATAATCGCTAGCCTTAAAATTTGAATGAAATTGTCATTTTAAATCAATTAATCCAAAAAATCATTTGATGAAATCTTTTTCTCTTTATTATCGCACAAGTTCAAGATCAATGTCATGTCTCAATGTTGCTGTATTTTTCTTTACATTTTTTTAAATTTTGGCCTCGACAAATTATTGACCTAAATATAAATATATTTAATTGAACCTATTATTTTCAATTTATGCGTATTTGGATAAGGAAAAAAAACGAAGAGTTTTGAAAAGGCTAATCTAATAGTTGGTTATTATTTGGGTGGCTTCTTTCAGTAAGCGTGTCAATGTTTCGTTTATTTTATAGCAAATTAAAATTATATTACCTTTTTTTATGGAAATGTTTTGAATTCATTATTATTGCAAGATGTTTCTGAATTTAATTAATTCGTGTTTTAGAAAAAAAACAAGTTGGAAAAATAAATTGATCGATTATATGTCGAGAATATCTGCACTGCAAGTACGCAGCGGACGACTGGCAGGAAAACCACAGAGAATGCTTTCACCCATTTTTTTCAATCGATACCTCTCTGGGAAGAAAAAGGGTTGGAATGGGAAAAAAAATCTAAAAGGTTTGATTAAGGAATTTTTTTAAATATGTTCTACGTTTGTAGCGCTTGCAGGTTGAATATATAAAAAAAATCATTTAATTTTTTAGGCACTTGTAACCTATGTAATTGAATAGTAATTCGATATCTTATCGGGTTTTTGATACTTTCTCGGACCGTAGAACTGGACACAGTACAGATTTTCAACTCAACGAGCTGGAAAAATATCACCATATCGACATACTCATGTTCAGATCAGCCCGATCTTGATGTCTCGAAAAATCCTCCAGTCAGTAATAATTATAAAAAAATATTTCACTTAATTTCTCATATTTTATCTTAAGAGTTTATTCATCTCACTAACAACAAATGTTGTTAGAACACGTTAACCCTCCATATTTTATTGCGAGAACAAATACAATAAAATTTTGTCTTATTTGGATAATCAATTTTGTTCGTTTATCGCTTGTTAAAGTTTTTAAAATTGTGAAATTAAATAAAAGTAATTTTCTCATCGATATCCTAATTTTAAAACCATACAAGTTAATTTTAGAGGCGCAACAAAAAAACTGATAATTAAAAACATGCGATTTTTACTTATTCAATTTGGGGACTCCCTGATTGAAAGTAATAAGCCTTAATCAGATTAACTTAAAAACCAAATTTCCAAGAAAAATTAACGAAGTGGTTTAGGAACTAGGTATTCATTTATTTATTTATTAATTTATTTATTATTTTAGATGCAGTCGGGGCCTTTTGGTGAACGTCTTTCTGAATGTCAGTTAATAAGAACTTATATTAAATTTGTTTACGGTGTGGTCAAAATCAAATGAAATTTGTCGATCCACAAAATCTCTTTTTAATATTCTTTTCACATCTTTTAGCTATTCTTTTCACCCACTCTTAAGGGCAGTTCGCCGTTCAGTGTCCGCTATACGTAATCACGTTTTAGGGCTCGTAGTGCAGAAATTGTTCAAAGACATTAAGATTCAATTTTTTTTTTGGAAGGTTTTTTTTGGTGCACCTTCTTAAGTTCTAATTTTTTTTTGGGGTAAATATGTGAGGGGGAAGGGGAGTCTTTTAGATGAAAAATTTTGGTTTCTGTATCTCAGGAACCACTTGTGGTTGGAAGTTGAAACGGAGGTGGGTGAAAAGTTGATGTTAAAAGAGGTCCATATTTACGAATTTCGTCATATCTCTTAGGTCTTTTAAAACATAAAATTAATTTTACTTTCACAAGCTCTTCTGATGAAACGTTTTCAGGACTTTACGATGGACGATGGTTTTCAGAACTTTTTTATATTCAACTCTTATCAGGGTGTAAAGGGGGAGCACTGAGATATCGAATTTGTTGTTACTTCCATATTCTTTCATGTATTTATCAGAAAAATAATTATAGGTTTTTTTTATGTTGAACCCCTAAGAAATTGTTAGGGGTTTGTATATGTTTTCATGAATTCCACTACATATCTTAGGTCTAACGATGTGTCGATACGATTTTTTCCTTTCGTTGGCTTTTTTGATATTTGCCCTAGTTTCACATAGTGCAGCGGAGTTGCATACATTTTCACGAATTCCGTCATATCCTTTGGGCTTAATTAGATATCAAATCGATTTTTACTTCCACGTACTTTTCATATAAATTCCAAAAAATAAATTTCACGACTTTTCGACATAAAAATAAATCAGATGAGAAGAATAAACTTTTTTTGTCTTTTACCTCATTTTTGTTATTACACAACAACCTTGAAGATTTTACACTAAAACTTTTCACACACATTGATTTTGAAGATTTTATCACCAACCGAAATTGGAATCTAATTGAAATGAATGAAAACTGGTATTAAGTACAAAGTAAGTTAAACCCACAATAACAACAAAAAATCAACATGTTTGCTTTCAGGCGAAAAACAAAATTAATAAAAAAAAAATGCCAGTTGGAGATAATTGAAACATCGTGATCAAGTCAAGTGCTAATTAATAATTTCTCCACTTTTCCTACATCTTTTTGTATTTAAGTAAAAAATCAGGAAGTTATCGCAAGATTGCAACTTAACAGGTAAAAAATTACCATGTAATGGAATTGTGATTTTAGTCGCAAAAAAGAACAAAATATTTTATAAAAACACATCGTTCGTCTCAATGAATTCGCTTTGAACTTCGCCTTGTGACGAATTTTGCTCTCATTACTGGGGCAATTTTATGGTCGCTGGCTAATGAGATTGCAACGAACCAGTTTTTCGGAATTTTGTAAAGCCAGTTGGCATTAGCAGTGACATTATCCAAAATTAAAAAAAAATTAAAATTAATTTGACTTACCTGGGAACGGTAACAAAAAGTTTGTCTCGCCATACTTCCACACCCAAAGGTAAGTTGTTTCCAGGCACATATTGTCCTGAACTGATGGCATCTTGTTCGGCTTCTTTCGATGGCCAGGCAAAGGTTAACTCCCGCCAGGCGAATTTTTCTTCCAATTTAATAGCATAGGTGCTAGCAGCCAAGACAGCTAGGCCTAAGATAGTGGGAACGGCGAACTTCATACTTTCGAAGGAAAAGAACTTCTTATAAAACCGATTTAAGTAACTAACTCTTCGCGGTCCAAACTAAAACTGAAGTGATCACAATTCACCGGCCGTTTCGACTTCGGTTTATTTTGTTGGCCAGAAGAAAAACATGTTTTTTTCCTTAGATACCACCTCCACTTAAAGACTCTCGAGACTTAACATCGACTTAACACATTTTAGACCTAAAGTCGAAAAGTATCGACTTTGAAACGATACTGCAATCTAACCTTTTGCACTGTGGTCTCTCAGTCTCGATTTGCCGCAGATTTCTTGAATAAAACATTTTTTACGCTCCGCAGATTTTTCGAAGCTTATTCGCGGATTAATCGTATGCGTGAAATTAACATTAAGCGGTTGGATAGGCGCAAGATTACAAAACGAGTACACAACGAACCTACCCACATTGAACACGGAATCAATTGCTTTTAACATGTCAATCAGAGCTACAATTATGTTGACTGTAGGTAACTTGATTTTATTATGCGATCAAATTGATTTCTTCTTTTGACTATTTTTTTATTGTTCACACTCTGTTTTCAATGACTGAGCAACAAATGAACAAGTTTCGTAGGAACAACAATAATAAATATCTTATGCAATTTAATGTGATCTTAAAATAATAAATTTTGTATACAAAGAGAATTACTGAACAAGTAGGTGTTATAAATTTTTTTTCGAATCACGCAATGATGTGAATTTGGTAAAATTTTATACGCCACAAAGTTAGGGGGTCCTTTATTTTCAACAACGATTTTTATTTATTATTTTTTTATATTTTTCAATCGGATCATTTTAATCCACAGTTGAAAAACCATCCCTGGAGAAGCCAGTTTAAATGTTTTTTGGACTAGGTCCAAAGGAGCGTTTCGTCTTTGGATTCCATTGACCAGGCGCGAACGCAGAAAATTATTTCGGATGGAGGTTTACGGAAAAAATATATCGTTAGTAGAATATACATACTTATTATAAAAATGAATTTCCATTTGACCTCCTTTTTGCAAGAGTATGCCCCCTCAAATCTGATCTCCATTGTACCTCTTAAGAAATCATTTCATTTAAAAATACTTCTAGGGGAGCTTAAAATGAGGTCTCTCATGGGACTAATTCTGGAGTACTTGCCCAACTAGTAAAAGTCCCGTGATTAATCCTGGAGTACTCTTCAGGGAGGTTCGAAGACCTCGTTTTCTCCTCCATAGCAAAAGCATGTCCTCTGAAATCAAATCTCCATTGTAAGGCGCTGTACACATTGTACACGACCGAACGTATTTTCCGATACGATTTTTCTTTTTTCGACCTATTGTGAAATCTTTAGTTATTGAAAAATTAGTTATGATCGTAAATTATAACATTTTCAAGAATATCATGAAAGAAAATCTCTAGGGATTTGTAGTTTTAATTGATAATAAAAAGAAAAATAAATCCGTCGTAGGACTAAAATCCAAATCCCTAAAAATTTTCTTTTATGATATTCTTGAAAATGTTATAATTAACGATTTCAACCAATTTTTTAATAACTGAAGATTTGACAATAAGCAGAAAAACGAAAATTCCTATCGGAAAATTCGTTCGGTCGTGTGCAATGTGTACAGCGCCTAAGTACCAAGGAATCATTTAAAAACTGTTGTAAGGATGCACAAAACGTAGTCTCTCGTACTTCTTTAGAGATGCTAAAACACTTTCCTTTTTTTTTCGTTGGAATCTGATCTTTAATCTAAGTGCAATGGAATTATTTAAAAAACATACTGGAGCAACAATCAAGCCAATTGTAAGATACTCTAGATTAAATACTGAACTCCGATTTATATTGCAGTTGGGAATAAAGAATGAGGAGTACATTGTCCTTTATTAAGGAATCTCATTTGGTTGCAACTCGAAACTAAAAGATAAAAATCTGCCAATAGTCTGGGCGAAACTTTATTATTTTTAGGGTCAAAGTTCGGAGCGGTAAAAGTCGGAGTGTATCATGAGTTGCTTCGAGATTTTTAGATTTCTTATGGAAAATTAATTTTGTTCTTAATATAAAAATATTTAAAATAGAGATTTTTAGACGATTAAACATTGAAAAAGTCCGTGTAGACTATTCGAATTTCAGTATATTATGTACACTAAAAGCCCATAGAAGCAAAAACGTATTTGTTGCCTTATCAGAATTAAGAGATATGACGAATTGTTAAAACGTATACAAACCCATTACTTCCACTTGGGGTTTGAATTTCGAAAAAATTGTGGAACAGGTTTTTAGACGATTTCATTAGAAGCAACCTGAAATCTCATGAGACAAGACGGATTTTGAAAAAATTCTGAAAACGTAAGCAAACCCTTCACATCTCCTTGGTTCTGGAAATTCGAAAAATCGTGAATTGGTTGGTCGTAATAATCAATTTTACATCTCATCAGAACTAAGGAATGGCAAAAATTGTGAAAACATATACAAACCCTTGGGGGTTGAATATCGAAAAATTGAGAAATGGGTTTGTAGGCGATTATATAAAAAGTCTGTGGAAATAAAAAGCGATCTAATATCTCATCGAACCTAAGAAATATGTCGAAACTTTGAAAAGCATACAACCTCCTTACACCTTTTTGGATTGAATATCTAAAATACTGAAATTGACTTTTTGGCTTTTTTACATAGGAAACCTTAGGAAGTAAAAATGAATTCGATATATCACCAGATATGCAACCTCCTTACACCCACTTGGGGGTTGAATGTTAAAAAATCCTGAAAGGAGTTAATAAATAAATATGAAGACAGCACGAGAAAGTAGGAACCAATTCAATTTCTTATCACTTCTAAAAGAAATGACGGAACTCGTGAAAACGTGTTCAACCCGTTTATACCCTCCTAGGTGGAAAAAGGAAAAAACTTAAAAACAAGTTTTAGGCGATTATTACACAAGCCCATGAATATGAAAAGATATTCAATATCTGATAAGACGTGGATATAGTATAATTCGTGAAAAAGTTTACAACCCCCTTTGCACCCCCTTAGGGGTCGAATTTTAAAAAATCCTGAAAACACTATCTAGGTATTTATATGAAGAATCCATAGAATAAAAATGAATTCAATATTTGGGAAGACCTAATAGATATGACGAAAACCGTGAAAATATATGCATTCCATTTTCACTGATAATTTTTTTTGCCCCCCCCCCCCTCCGAACGCCAATGTATATTTGAAATTTTTTTTTATCTAAATAAGTTTTCTAGTTGATTTACATAAACGTACCGAGTTTCAGCTTTGTAGCATAAGCCGTTCTATAGATAGGAAAAACACCCCCCACCCCCGTACCATACTACCCCTATAAAAAATTATATTTTTCCAAGATGCTGCTAATATAGCTCTATCTAAATACGAAGTTTCAGCTTTATATCATTATAGGTTGTCGAGATATTAAAATCGGAACTTTTTCCTTTTCACCCTCCCCCACCCTCACCCTCTACACCCACACTTCCACTTGTTTTCTACTAGGGGTCTATTAGGCCTACTTCTGGTAAAAATTTGAAGCATCTATCTTACACCGTTCTTGAGATATGAGACGTGATTTTTTAGAAAAATTCTTATCCCCTCCACTTTCATGCTCCACCGCTCCCTTCAAAAATTTTGCTTCCAGCAAACTTCATTTGTCAACCTTTATACAGAAACCAAATTTTATTTATCTAGTGCAATTGGTTAGTAAGATATCGTAATCTAAAGTTTTTCACCCCCCACCCCCGTACGCCACTGCCCCCACTCAAATTTTTGTTTCCGATCTATTCTCCTAGTATATCTAGAGATATTCATAAAGTTTCAATTTTGTGACATTAACCGTTTAGGAGATATGGATTTTAGAAAGTGTCGATCTTACCTTTTTTGCGTTTCGGACGCATTATTTTTCCCCCCACTCCCAAACCCCTTCACCTATATCGGCAATTTTTTTGCAAATGGGTCCACTATTGAAGCTCTATATAAATTCCAAATTTCAGCCTCCTAGCATAAGCGGTTGCTGAGATCTAGAAACCAAAATTTTCCGTCTAAAACACTTCCCCCTCCTCCCCCCTCACACCCCCACCCCTCCAAATTTGGCCACTTCAAGGGGCCTACCCAGTCTATTCATAAAAAAAATTTTAATTTAATAGCTCAAAGGGTTTGGGAGCTACGAGCCTTCAAACGATTTTGCGTACAGCGGTCGACGTACGGCGTACGGCGTACGGCGTACGGCGTACGGCGTACGGCGTACGGCGTACGGCATACGGCGGACAGACGGACTGACATTTTTTATTGCTTTTTTCGTGTCTACTCGTCATGAAACGTGAAAAAAAAAATTTTGAGGGTAGCAAATTTTTTTTTTTTAAAAATCGAAAACAATACTGTATTATTAAAATAATAAAGTAATATCATCAGTGTTCAATTTCATATCTATAACTAGGTAAGTTACGGAAAGTAAAATTTCCATTTTGAAGGATTTTCACACTGGAGGTCCAATAAGGATTCACTCGATTTCTAGCATACTTGTCCTTTTACCTGTAACCATTTAAAAATAATTTGTACAAAATTTCAAATTCATAGTTTGAAGCATTCAAAGCTACCGAAAAATAATCGTGAACACATGTCTTAAGGACTTTTTGTATGGAAGATACCCAGAGAAGTAGAATGATTTCGCTGACTAGTGAACTTTCACTCAAGACTAATTTGTTAAAAATTCCGAATTCGTGGCTGAACGATTTCTTGAGACATAGTGAGTTCCGTAATTTGAGTGAGGACATTTTTACAGGATTTTCGTATAGCAGCTCAAAGGACTCGTGGGTACTTCGATATTCATTCATTTAACTGCAACGTCTTAAAAACCAACGTATAAAAACTTTTATAGTCGTAGCTTAAGGAGAACATCCGAGTAGAAATTTTTTTTTTTAAAAAAATGTTTTTCTTTAAATTTTTTTTTTGCTCATCTTAAAGTTTGTAGTCTTAAGAATATTGTGTGTATATTTCATATTGAAATTCCAATAATTGTGTTATGGGCAATTAATCGGAATGGCCCCTTCGTGAATTATTTATATAACATAGAGCGTCATTCAAACGCGATTATCTCGAAACATACTTTTCAAAGACGGTCCTGAAAATATTCGGAAAACGGCTCGACCGATTGCTTCCAAAATTTGACATAACATTTTCTGACAGGTTTTCTAGTTCGCAAACGTAGGATTTTATTCACTTAATTACTTTTTTTTATCAAGCCAGAAAGGTCGGTAATTAAGGTTGAAAGATGAACGTAAAGTTCAATCGGCCGACATATTGCGAAAAAAATTTTTTTTCAAAAAAATCCTACGATGCGAACTGCATCATACATTACATGTTCAGAATCTTTTCAAAATTTTTGTTTCTGATCAACCGAATGCATGTAATCTTGGGAGCGGCAGGCCGCACAAACGAGGGACACTTTTTATGCCGGTCATGACTGAAGCGCCTCCCGTCGATATATATTTATAAAAAATTTGTCGGCGTACCTCACCATATATATTTTTGAATAAAACTAATCTGGATAAAATCGAGCAAATAGTTTTTGAAATAATAATTCCTAAAATTCACCTATTTTTCCGCTGTCTACTGGGATGTATCCCCAAGGTGTTACGAAGTTATTGGTCAATATTCTTGAACACGTATCTTAAGGACTTTTTGTATGGCAGCTACTCGAAGGAGTAAGACGATTTTGGCGGTTAACGAACTTATTCTTACAAATTCGACCAAACAAACTCTTTATTTTCGTGGCGTTCAGTTCTCACTAAACTGAAAAAATCTCGTAAGCCTCTTTGAGAATATTTCCGGAACTAACTATGTTTAGTGAAATATTCATTAAAATGCATTTTATTTTAACTTCCAGGAAGCACTCTGTAGCACAGGATGTTTTGCTATAGACTTCCTAAATGTGAAATTTGACGCAATTTCCTACATTCCACTAAAAAAAGCTTTATCGCGTTTTTGGCGTAAAATGACTATGTATTAAAAACCAGGATGATAATGCTAAGATTTTACACCTCAAACAATATCCTTATACCGCTTTTCAAAAAAATAAAACAAATTTATTAGTTCAAATCAGATATTTTTAAATTGCGACTGCGTGATAGAATCGACGCGTTCGATGGAAATTCTCAAACCGAATGGCGATTTAAAATATTATATGAGTAACATTCCTGGAAAAAAAGGAAAACTGAAAAATGTTATTCGTAATCCCATTTGCATCCATTTGAAGCAAAATAAGAGAAGTGGCGGTTTTTTCCATAATTTTGTTAAAAATCTCCTTTTTTGCTTCATTGATAGTAATACTAGATACCTTCATATTTGCTCCTTCATTGAGTTCTCCTCGAACTTCTTACTGGGTAACTATCACATCACAACGTTTCCATTTCCATGGCGAGTTAGTTTTCATGAAATTACGAGTTGAGCTCAATTTCGTATGAAAACTATAATTTCTCAGCTCAAGTAATTAGCATGTAAAAGAATTTATGCGTCGCGTATTAGTTACTAAATGTAAATGTGGTTTTTTAATAACATCATTTCGTGGAAGGGGGGGGGGGGGTTTCAAAACCCACCCTGTGTTCGCGCCTGCCATTGACACATCAGAGGGTGTTTTATGCCTACTATCCAAAACACCCTTACAGCTGCCGGTGTTGCTGAGGATTTATCCATAAGTGCGATATTGTACAGAAATCCATTTCCACGAATTATAATTTAATGAAATTTGCGATCTTATATTCAAACCAATCAGGTTCAATTTGGTTAATCACTAGGGTATATTAATCCTCATAGATCGCGTGATCAAATCCAGCCAACAGCAAATTTTATTTTCCTAATATTAATAAGAATGCATTTTTTTCAAGTTAATTCTACAATAGAAGCTAATTTTTTGGTTATTTTTCGGCTTCAGATGGGTTTCTGGTGCGAAACACATACCAATCTGGTAGTGAACGCATGATGGATGCGACGGTCTACATGGTTTTCTGGTAGGCTATGGTACTTTCGTACCTGAGTTCAAGCACAGAATTTAAGAAAAGACAAAATACTGCACTCGAGGAGAATTGTAAATTATTAAACAATTATCTGCAGAAACTGATTGCAAAATTATGATATAAAAATAATATTCTGGGGCTACGAAATTTAGTACCGAATTCTGAAAATGGAATGAAACAAACGACAAAATATTTTACTCGAGGTGGAAGAAAAACTGTTTTGCAAAGTTATCGAAAAATTCGCTTTCGATTAAATTTGTTCCAAAAAGTATTATTTTTCTTTGGCACCAATTGTCTAAGAATATTTGAAGTTAGTAATAGAAGCATGAAGCTATCGTCTATAATGCTAAAATTTTTGATATATCCCAAGTGATGCTAGACTGTGAAATTCAGTGCCACAGAATAAGGACAGAATGGAAGCAACGACAAAATACTTAACTCGAGGAGAACGATAAATAAATTGTTAAACCCTTTTGTAAGACTGTTTGCAAAATTATCAAAAAATGGAGAATTTCAGAATAATTTTGTACTGGTTTTTACAAGTATCAATATTTTTGCATGGCTCTTTATTTGTGCTTTTAGTAAACGCATGAAGCCACGATCTACATTGTGTACTGCAGA
This sequence comes from Beris morrisii, assembly GCA_951812415.1. NCBI lineage: Eukaryota > Metazoa > Arthropoda > Insecta > Diptera > Stratiomyidae > Beris > Beris morrisii. Next base: position 101,030,947 of record OX638313.1, on the reverse strand, counting down.
CCAAGCACAGAATGAAAGAAATCGAGGTAGAACAATTTTTTTTAAGGGGAATATTAAAGGTGAAACTGGTAGCAATTTTACTGGAAACCACTCTACTTTTGACTCGCTATTTTTACTTATTTTATACTTTTATTTTATTTTATACAGTCCAACTAAAGATAGAAAGAAAGTAAAAAGTACTTCACACGGGCAATTAAATTAAATTAATTTTTTTTTTAAATATTAAATTGTGGCAGCTTTATACAGATCTTTCTGAAGTAGAAAAATTTCTTTTTTTTTCAGGCAATTGTAGCAGACGAATGAAGTTAAGCGTAGTGGTTCGAAATCAGGAAATGGTGAGTAAAATTTAATAGTTCAATCTTCTGATAGAAATATGAACATTTTTAGAGTGTTCTTTAAACATGACAATGCAACACATTCCACTTAAGATTATTTTTGTAATACTGTTTTTGTTTGTAGACGTCCTTTTTGGAAATTTCAATGTCAAATCTTTCCTTTTTTGCTCAACTTTAACACTACTTAGTGATTAGATTCATCTTCACTAGAAAGTATTTAATGTTCCGATTATTAGAAAAATAAAAATTAAAAAAAATTAGCCACATTTAAATAATCAAAGCTAAGTGAATCAACCGTTTAAAACAAATAGTTTCGCTACATTAAAATACACAATTTTTGGACGTAATTTTACACTTCAAATTCGCAACTATAAACCTGAAAAACATTGGTTATTAATTTAAATTAATTTTAAAAAAAAAATTTAACTTTAAAATATATTTATATCGGGTAATTCAATAGGTACATAACAATTTTGTATTTTAATGAAGGTCTGTCAATTTTAAAACGACACTTAAGATTTACATTTTTATCTTGGTGAAATTCACGAACGACCGACTTTTGAAATTATTTCAATTATTCTGTGTTTTATTTAAATACAAAATTGTTATGTCCCTATTGAATAACCCACGCTATAATCCAAAGGTTTGGATCCGAGGTTTCCTTTATTGTATATCAATTCTAAGGGACTTCTTGATCTTTTCGGTAGAACTTTTTTAGCAGACAGACGCAAGGTCCTATCGCTGCTCAAATTTTTGATCAACCCTACGTGGAAGACAGAGGAAATTTGAAAAATTATTAAAGATTTGTAAGAACCGTTTAAGGGTTTATGCCAAAATCAAGTGTTACTGGGAATTGCTGGTATTGAAAGTTGTAGATATATGCCCGGAATCGTTTATCCTGCAAAGTTTAAACTTTGAGAACTACAAAATATTAATGTACTTACGGTTCCAATTAAAATTATTATTTGATAGAGTCGTTTGGGAGTGCGATGAATTTGCTAGAAACTTTAGTTCTTATAAATTACAAACCGCTTATATTCCAAAAATTTTAAATTTTGTGCATATGTTGGTTTCTAATGTGAGGAGTGTTTTTGGCCGCAAAATATCTCCCGCACTGTCCCTTCGTAGAAGAAGACCATCGGTCCTCATCGATTCGCTTGTGTTCTGCGTTATCGGGGTCACCATTTATAATGTGGGTAATGTTTTCAACCTGGGTCATTTGGCCGCAAAACGCCCCCTCCACCTACAGGTTTACAACGTTTGTACTATTAGGCGATCATTTTGTGGGGGTCATTCACAACAGAAGAATGGGTGGCAAATATATGATACTTGAAAAAATGTCATATTTTCATATGTTCAGAGCACCTAATGCTATTGGGACTTGAATAATTTCTCGCCGTTTCCCGACAGATGGTATTGTCTTATCCTTTTTGCATCGGGCAATACCACATCTAACTTTATTGTGAAGTTATTCCGCCGAATTCTAAGCAATATTTTTTATCATAGCGTTAAACCTGACGAATTTTAAAATTAGTGAATAAATGAAATTTCTACACGGCGTCATACCTCAAATTACTTTGTGCACCACTCTGGGCTTAGGCCTTTCAGATTCCACTTAGTGGAATAATCTTTGAAATTGAAATTTTACAGGACGATCGAAAAAGGAACAGTATAGAACTTTCGTATTTAATTGCAGATCTTTAAACACTATTTTTATCGCGGTTACCTCATTTCTACAATTCACTTGTTGATCTAATTTGATCAAGAAAAAAAGCAATATTTTCCTGATTACTCCCTACCAGGGCCGGATTTCCCATAGGACTAAAAATTTCTGTAGCACAGGGCACCCAAATTTTAAGGTGCCCCCAACAAATTTCACTGGGGCCCGAAATTTTCATATATTCAATACAACAGAATTGAATCCTGTTGAGTTGCTGCTGGGCGAGATTTGTATTCCCTGCTGGGCTTTGCGAGTGCGTTCAGAAGTCAGCACTTTCCTGACATTTGACCGCAACTGCCGTCAATCTAACACCGGACGCGGGTGGACCGTTAGGTGATAGACGCCGGCGTGGGTTTTTGAGATTATTATAACTCTTAGTAGTTTGGCGTGTGATAGCACCCAAAATCAGATAACCAAAAATGAAGCAAATGGCATTCTGAATAAAATGAAAGAATTCGATACTGGTGTCATGGTTATTTTTTGGACCAAAATTTTAGAACACTTCCATGCAACTAGCGAAACGTTTTAGAGCGCTGATATTGATTTACTGACTGTATGTCAACTTAGGTTCGTTGTCAGGTTTTCTGAATAAATATCGAGATTGTTTTAATAATATAGAGGCCGAAGCAAAGCAACTTGTGTATGATCATCAATATAGAGAATATAATAGAAGAACAAGAAAAAGAGCACGTTTTTTTGATGAAGGCGATGCAAAAGAAACGGAATTTTCTGCACGTGAAAAATTTCGCGTAGAAACCTTTCTGCCGATAATCGACTGTCTGTATCAGGCATTAGAGAAGAGAAACGCAGCGTATTGAAAATTTATTTGGATTTTTAACGAATTGTCAATTGTAGAAATTAAAGGTAAATGTAAAGCTGTTATAAGTGCATATCATAATGATTTGAAGATTGGCTTCGTTTATGAATTCTTACAATTTTCTGAAATTGTTAAGAACGAAAATATGGCCAAAACTAAGCTCGCACGTATGAGCGAATTACGTGAGGACAGTAGTTCAATTCTTTCCACGTTTTCAAACGTAAGGATTTCGTTGAAGGGGAAAGATCCTTCTCTACTTTGGCAAGGATTAAAAACTATTTGCGTAATGCAATTGGCGAAAATCGTTTGAACTCACATTCTGTAATGTCAATAGAGTTTGACGTACTAAAATCGATTGACTTTGATGAAATAATAAATAATTTCGCTAAAAGTAAAGCACGAAATATTCCCATATAAATGAGCATATTTTTAAAGGGAGCTAAGATGAGTAAGCAATTAAGGAATTGATAAATATTTCAAACTTTTCAAAATTCTTTACCATAGTCTTCATGATTTGAGATCATCTGGTTCAGTTCAAAATTCACTTTTATCATATAAGGCTGCCCTGATGATACACTTCCCAAAAACTAAGTAAGATCCGTTTTGATCTCCACTTCGAAGAAAAGAAGCAGTGCGCAGTTATCATTCAATCCACAATGATAATCGTGAGAGAGAAGGTGATATTTTGATGTTTATTTAAATAAGTTCGCTGCCAGTGAAATAATTGAAGATCTTTTGGTTTAGAAAAATTCAATGGATCCAAAGCTTTCTGAAATTTATAGTGCAGTACCAGCAACTTGACAATATAAAATACGTACCTGGCCTTAATGTTGTTTGTCGGTTAAGTTGCTGGTTTAGGTTTAAACCAAACTTGTAACAAATTTAGGTTTAAACCTAAACCAGCAACTTAACCGACAAACAACATTAAGGCCCGGTACGTATTGTATATTGTCATAGTTATAATAGAATCCTTGGAAAAAAATTAATTATTGAAAATAGTGGGATCCTCTAAAATGAAGTATATGAAATAAATGAGAGTCTGGCAAAGTTTTTTGCAGTTGTGGTATTGGCACGCAATGGAAGAAAGATGATATCTTTGGTGAACAAAATTTTTTTTTCGGCATTTTTTCAAATATTTTTCCGATTAGGAAAAAGATTTAAAAAAAATCATAAGCCTTAGTTGTTAGGGGCCCCCAAAAGTAAAGTAGCCCCGGGGCCCTTCATAGGTAAATTCGGCCCTGCTCCCTACAAGCCTTTTTCGCCACAGATTCAAGTGTTTGTGTCGCAACTATTTCCATTTAAAAAAAATTTGCCAACAGTCTGGGCGCAACTTTATTATTTTTTGGGTAGAAGTAGTGAGATGCGGTGTAGGTTACTATGCGACTGATAATTTTCTAGGATACTTCTATAGTGACTCTATATATTCGTCAATTTTTAGCTTTCTATGCTTTGTGATTTTCGGGAAATAAAAATCAGAATTCTTTTCGTTCCACCCCTTTCGGCAGCACCACCAAAACTTTTTTACTCCTAGAAGGCTAATGAGCCTAACTCGTGTAAAATTTCTAAGATCATATGTTGTACGGTTCTTGAGATATAAAAATAAAATATTTTGAAAAATGGTTATCCCCCCCACTTTCGTAATCTACCTCCCCTCTCAAAATTTTTACATTCAGTACACTCCACCTCCACTTGTGATCTTATATATAGAAACCAAATTTCATCTTCCTGGTACAATTGTTTCGGAAGATATTGTAATCTAAAGTTGTTTACCCCTCTCTCCCACACCCTACTTCTCCTCTTAAAAATGTTAGTCCTTGTCTACTCTCCTAGTATCCCTTAAGATAACTATATAGATTCACCCTTTTGAGATCAACGGTTCAGGCAATCCATATTGCTTCAATGCTTCAATCCCAGGTTTCAAACGTTTCGGACATATTATTTTTCCTCCCACAATTCTTACCGCTAATTTTTTTTGCAAATGGGTCCACTATCATAGTACCACATAAGTTCCAAGTTTCAGGATCCTAGCGTAAGTGGTTCCTGAGATCTAGAAACCAAAATTGTTCGTCTAAAACGCCAGTGATAAAATTAATTCCAATTAAAATTAGGAAATTGGGTTCAAGCTATAAATCTTGAACACACAATTTACATATTCCCAATGGTTCGCTGAGACGGCAGTTCAAAACTGGTAGAAGTTCGCGTTAGAAATAATGGGTGAACATGTACCATTTTTGGATAATGTAGTTATCTTGAACCGAAATTAGACGATTCTATGGGCATTCATTTGTACGTAAGCTTTCTTGTTTTAGTTCAAGCTTTATATGATTGAAAAGCCATATTAATTTATGACTTCATCAACAGAGGCATTGAGACATTTATTCGGGTAGTAGTTGATGAATTAATCGAATAAAATCAAAGCTTCGACAAATATTTTGAAAAATTCACGAAAAAGGAAAGGAAAGCTCGACAAAGTGTAGAATGCCAATTATTAAAATAAATTAAATAAATTTAAAGTGTATGGAATATTTATTTTTTATATGTAAACAGATTACGACTAAAAAAAACAATTCTACGTATTAATAAGTATAATTAAGGGCCTTAACTATTAGCAATATTTAGTTGGGATTAATATAAATGAATTAATTTTTTTTGGGGCTGTCTCGTAAAGTCTGACTGGAGTGACAACAACGAGAAACTAACCCACTGAAAGTATGACAGGTGAAAAATAATTAAATGATTTATTCTTAAACTTCAGTCTAAGAAAAAAACTATTTTATTAGAAATATACTAACCTGCTATATTGCTAGTGGAATTTTTTGGTTTTTCGGTTGGTAGCACCTGAGGAAGCAGGTTTGATATGGATATAATATGGGCGATTTTTCACCTGTTCGTAACTGAATATAACTCAGAGTACCATCAACTCCAGCTTTCCATCTGGAAAAGAAAAAAATATTTTTTTTTTAATAAATTGGTGTATGACTTTAGAAACATACTCCCGTATATAAACAGATGAATATCAAAAAGTTTTCTTATTTCGCTTTCAAAATTTTCCACAAGTTTATTTCTAAATAATAGCAAAAACCCAGCCACGTATATTTTAAACAGTGGGGTTTCCCCATTTTCCCGGCATAGTTACAGTCGTATAAAGAAAATTTCTGTATGTATGTTCATCTGAATGGAAATAGTCTGTAAAGTGACGTGAATCAGTAGAAGAAATGTTACTAGGCTGTGTATATGTTGCTTGTGTCTAAAATATGTTTTCAAGTTTAAATTGAATTTTGCAGCATACCCAAATATTTAATTAAACTTTGTCTTCTATGAAATTTTCAAGTCTATGTGGAAAATAATAATTTTACCCTTGTTTATATAGTAGTGTGATTTTTTAGAAGTACTAAAGTTAAAGTTATAACTTTATAAGTGTCGAAAATGTACGCTTTTGTAAATTGACAGATTTAAGACCGAGCTGAAATTATTAATATTGCAATTAATTATTGAAATTATGTACAGCCTCCATAACTTAACATTGCAAAATGTTTTATAAAAAAAAAATTCGAGTTACACAGATTTTGAATTACGAAAATTTTTCGTCTATGAAGAATTTTTAATTAAAGAGTTTTGAGTTGCAGTCCTTAATAAGGTGGAATTATAGTGGGCGCATGAATCGTAGCGAAGCGACGACAGCTAACTAGAATGTTACAACATGCTAGTGAAAGTAACCAGGTTTCCACGCGTCGCTTCGATTGTCAATTTTCTAATTTTAACGCTCGCATATCGCGATTAAAATTACTTGATATCGATTTTTTTTACAACAATAGACGGCGACCGATTAATAAATATCGCGAATAAAACAACTAAAATTAAAAAATTGAGGTTCCCAGGCTACGAACAAAGTGTGGTTTTTATGATTTGACTGTTGCGGCAAGCGATTCAACGCGCTTAAGGTAGAATTATCGTGAAGACAACGCGCGCGCGTTAAGTAATTCGATGCGAGAATAGCTGATTGGAATGCATATTAATGAGTGATATCGCATCGCTCAAATCGCGTCGCTTTAATAGTCTATTTTCTAATTTCGTGGCGCGTGTAACGCGATTTTGACACTTGCATCGGTTTTACTCGTATTTAGAATTTATTACAAAAATAGATGACAAACGGGTTGATAAATATCGAAAAAATGCCTGTAAAGTAAAAACTGACAATACAGAGTAGGTTGAGAACAAAATATTTTAGTGGTTGACAATATTGCGGAAAGCAATTCAGCGCAGTCACTATAACTGGTGTCGAGATACGGTTCCCGCGATGCGATGCGCTCGCGTTCAATGTATCGCTCTCATTGTAATTCCACCTTCACTATAACTGGTGTCGCTACTCGAGTCATGGCAAAATTACGTCGCGCGTGCAACGCCCTTAATTCCACCTTAAGACTATTAATTTTTAGTTGTAAAATACAAAAATGGTATTTAATAAAAATAATAATAAAAAAAACAATTAAAACTATTTAACTGATTCAATGAATTTCTTAATTAATTAGAATTTAGGGCCTCGGTAGGCAGTGGCTTTATCAGTTGTCTACAATGTCATGGATTCGAGTTCTACCAAGTCATGACTGGCTAAGTACAAAATGACAATTAAAGCAGTAACCGTGCCGAAAGCGGAGTTACTGCCCCATGTCCTAAAATCGATCAACTCAGGTTTTATTTTTTTTTTTTTTTCTTAGATTTAATATAAAAATAGTACAAAAACTTGTGTTAAATTAAAAAAAAATATTACAGATATCTCGAGGGGGCTGGAACTCACTCCCACTTTACCAGGTCCATCATATAAAATAAACAAAATCTTCAGTTGTAGCCGATTTTTAATATTCTCAATTCACTAAATATAAATACATTTATTTCAATCTTGTTACCTGGGAACAGTAACAACTAATTTATCACGCTACGCCTACAGGTGAAATTATTGCTGTTTTTTGGTGATTTTTTATGACTTTTTTCCAAAGATATTAAGCTACATTAGACCACTTTTTGAACATTTTTCTCCCCTGGAAGCTCACTGGTACCGCTAATATATTATATTTAAGAGATCAGTCTCTTCAATTGACTATACAGCTTTTGATAATAATTTCAGTACGACAAAACTTTAGTAATAAATCGAAAAATTAGGTACAGGAAAAATGGCGAAAAAAACCTCTAGGAATTAAAATTTTTTCTTATATCTAAAACTTAACCTAGTCGTTGTTAACAAGTAAAACTTATAATACAATCTCATTAATGAATTAATTAACAATAATGAAACATATTTAATAAATATTAAATATGTTTATTTATTATTAATTAATTCATTAATAAGATTGTTTTCAGAAAATTCAATTTTATTGATAAATTTTTGATATACAGATTTTACTTTGACTTTAATATGTTCTACCTTAGCTAAAGAATGTAATCGATCGATAGAGGCAAGTTGTGTATCATTTTAAGAATTTTATTTTGAGCAATTTGTAACTTATTAATTCGGGTTTGAGCACAATTCTTCCAAACGACGGCACCATATAAAGGAATAGGTTGAAATATCATTGAGTATAGGAGGAACTTAAATCTGGCTTCCTATTAACAAATGGATACATTACATTAACGAGTGATATGATCCTTAAAAGTCAGTTTCTTATCGAAAATAAATAATAAATATTTAATAGTATTACTCCAAGTAGTTTCAGCTCCGTTAACTGTTATATAGTTGATTGCGGGTATGTAAGGAATAACTCTGCGTCTAGTGAAAAAGATTACTTGGATTTTGGCAGAATTCATTTTGGTTTTTCATTTACACATGGGTGGACCATCTAGTGGTTTCTTTTTAAATCATAGGTTATTTTGACACTGAAAGCTGTTTCTCGCTCGAAATCATGACAGAAAGTCAGTATCATACCTCCGCGGAACGAAATGAGTCGCTTTACGCTTGAACAACGTTGGGAAATATTGAAAACTTATTTCCAAAGTGAGTGCTGTGTAGCCCAAACAGCGCGTTTTTTGAAAAGAAGTTTAGGCCGAAATGAAGCACACATCGCACCTGCTGTACGCAAGTTTGTGCAAAAAGTTCGTGAGACTGGCATGCTAGTGGACAACACTCATGGCCCCCGTTGTCGTACGGTGCGCACAGACGAGAATGTGGCTGCTGTAGTCGAGAGTGTGAGACTCACTCCACGAACATCAACTCGCCGTCGATCTCAACAGCTCAACATTTCACGCACTAGCCTGAGGAGAATTCTGCACAAAGATCTCGGATTATTCGCTTACAAGGTCCAATTGACTCAGCAACTGAAGGCGCACGACCATCCGCTTCATTATCGCTTCGCAATTTGGGCCTTAGAGCAGCTTGAATTGGACAACGATTTTGGGCGAAAAATCATCTTTTCTGATGAAGCGCATTTTCATCTCGGCGGCTACGTTAACAAACAAAATTGCCGCATCTGGGGCTCGAAAAACCCGCACGTTATTGTCGAGAAACCAATGCATCTACAAAGAGTGACAGTTTGGTGCGGATTGTGGAGTGGTGGCATCATTGGACCATTTTTCTTCGAAAATGAGGCTGGGAACAACGTTTCGGTCAACGGTGAACGTTACAGAGCCATGTTATCCGACTTTTTTTTTACTGAAATTGAAGACATGGATTTGGACGACCTCTGGTTCATGCAGGATGGCGTGCCATGCCAAACAGCCCATGTCACAATCGATCTTTTACCCACCAAATTCCCAAATCGTGTTATCAGCCGTCTTGGCGATGTCAATTGGCCGCCTCGAAGCTGCGATTTAACCCCTTTGGATTTTTTTTGTGTGGAACCGTGAAGGACCGATCTTATGCCAACAATCTAGAAACGATTCAAGCACTTAAGGCCAATATCATCCAAGCAATCCTTGAGCTACAGCCCGAAACCATCAACAAGGTCTTGGAAAATTGGAGTGACAGAATGCGCTACTGCGCAGCCAGCCGAGGCAGCCACTTGAACGAAGTTGTGTTCCATCATTAATGGGAATGTTTACTCTTACTAATAAAGCCATAATACATGGAAAAAAAATTAATTTTGTTAATTTTTTGCATTTTTAAAAAAAAGCTTGTATTTGGCCCACCCTGTATACTTCATAACTGTCTCAAGCGCCCGTTCTAATGAGTGGCAAATATTTGAAGCTAACGTACCAGAGCAGTACCGTCAGCGAAAAAAGCAGTATCACAGTTGGCTAGGTGTGGAAAATCAGCTGTGTAGATCAAATTCAAAATTGGTCCTAATACTGAACCTTGGGGTACTCCTGCAAGTATTTCCTTTCTGAAAGATGGTTGAGTATTGATACGTCAAAAGATCGTTTGGCCAGAAAACTACTAATTACCTTGACGACGTATTTGGGAAAGTTGAATTCGATCAGCTTGTAAATAAGTGCTTTGTGCCAAACACGATCGAACGCTTTTTCGATGTCCAACGATACTAGCGCCATTGATTTTTTTGAATTTAAACATCTATGAATTGCTTGCTGGTTTTTCCTGAAACCAAAGGACCTTAAATTTAAAAAGAATTTGAGAACCTGTTATTTTGTATTTTAGCATTTTAGGATCAGTAGACCTCCAAAAAGCAACAAAAGATTTTGGTCTATCCTGTACGTAAACGCGTTTTAAAACTAGTAACTCACAACCTTATTGATATAATTTTGAGTTTTTTCAAATCATATTTATGGATTCTTAATTCCGTACCAGTACAGTATCAGTTCTGATTTTTTGTTAAAGAAAAGAGTAGTTAAGTGTTAGCATTCCATTCTCAGAGAAAGTGATTGGGATTCAGAGATAGAAGGTTCGGAGCTCAAATGTGCATGACGTAAATATGGAACTGGAATTGTTCAGGACATGGTCGGATCATAAAAACTAAGTATTTATAACTCAGCAAAATTTACAGGAAAAAATTAAGGTATATTCAGTATAAACTAAATTCAGTTACAGTACTTAAAGGTATTCCATTTACACGGAAAACTAACCTTCTAAGCAATACTGAAATCGAGTACTTAAAAGGAATTCATTCAGATTAATATACTGAACTCAAATGCAATATCGATTAACGGAATTCGAATACTACAGATGTGCAGTACTGTATCGGGATTGGAATCCAGAACATAGTCACTCAAAGAGTCCCGAATGAAGTATTATGAACTTATAAGTAACCAAAATGTTTCGATAGGATTCGTATTTTTTTTTAAACTCAGTGGAAGAGTTGGGCCAAAGACTTTAAAATCAAATTGAAATTGATTCAACCTACATGCGAAAATACAGAATTAATTAAGGTGAACGGAATGGCACTTCTAAATTATGATATTTTTTGTAGCTAGATATTAAACTTTATTTCTTATAAAAATATTCCAGTTAATAGGCTTTAAGTTTTGGCTTAATTTCATATAGTCACGATGGCGTAGAATTCAAATTCAAAATACTTTTGCGGTGAGATTTTTGACATTTCTTCTAAATGAACCATACACAGCTCATTTTATATAACAAAAATATTCGTCCTTTATCAAAACGCTCGAACACGTACTGTGCCATGCTAAAGGCAAATAGGATTACGTTTCTTGATAACTTCATTATAGAGATCAAAACACCACTTTCCCGAGCGTGGTGTTGGTCGTTGAACACGGCATAGAAGACCATACCACATCTGAAGTTCATAATAGCTAAGACTTGCGAAAATTAGAAAAGTTCTTCAACATTTAATACAAAGTTAAGTCTAGCTATTACAACACAAATCTGCACTGTAATCTTATTGGAAACAATCTGATTTGTCCCGCAACCCTGCACCCCGATTATTTGCTATCGCATAAAAGGATTTTACATAAGAAATTCAACGCATGTAATGACGATGTTATACACGTTCCTGTTCGGAAAATATATCCTAAATGGAAAAGCTATTCCTGGATCGTTTATAAGTTTCACCTGTTCGTTCATTGCTTAGTAATAAAATAAGATTTCCTTTAGACAAGAAGGTGAAGCTGGGTTCCGAAAATAGCTAGTACCTCCATAATGCAGTTAACATTGCTCTTCGGTGAAATCCTTGTTCCTGAATTTGGATGAAACGTGTACTGCGGAAAATATCAAGAGATGGTTAATTTTGAACTTTGCGGAAAAGTAAGATTTGCTTCTTTAAAACTGAACCTTTTCTAAAGAACCGTTTTTTGCTTAGTTAATTAATAAGCAGAGATTATTAGATTTCGTAAAATTTAGAACATTTCGCTTCATTAGTAGAGTATTTTTCGAAGTTCCTTGTAGCATTTTCAATGTTATATACAGGCAAGTTTTCTTCCTTTTTTTATTTTCCCAAAATTCCAGCGGTCTGGGTAAAACTTTAATATTTTTTGTGTAAGTCTCGTTATTGCTTTAAAAATTTAAAATTTCAATGTACTCCTCTATATGGCAGTGGTTATTTTTTCCCTCATAAAATTTTGCTCCACGAATTTCCGGTTGGGTAAAAATCCACCCTAACAGAATTGAAGCCAACCCTTCGAACCTTGCTTCCCGCTTTCGCTCAAGGCCATATCTGCAATGATCAATATTTCGGAAAGGGATGTTTATCCTCACTGTACAACTTACTTGGAAAGCTCAATCTCAAGGAGTATTGGCTCCGATAAACCACCTTCTGGAACGAAATGATGCCACCAGAATTTGTCTAAGGAAGTATCAAGTTAAATTTTTTATGATTAACCGTCTGCGCTCATAATACGAACCCTAGAAATTTATTTTGGAAACAAAAATTAATTTTTCGGATACTAACTCAAATTTTAGGTATTCAAAATAAGCACAGAATGATGATCAAAATCGTGCAGAGAAAGGATGAAAAAAACGTCAGAATTTGCGACCCTTCTGTTGGCTTTTTCTGTTTTATGCATTTGGAATGTCGGAAAAATCGGGAGTTTTTGGAAAAAATAGCGAAAAGTTGCAAAGAAGTACATTTATGCTTTTTAAAAAAAATTGTTTATTCGATTTCCGTAAGTGAAGGCGCACGAAAGGAGGGGAGGAGTGAGAAAAATCAAAATTTAAAAAATTCAATCAAAAATGAGGGAATTATTGCCAAAATCGTGCAGAGAAAAGGGTAAAAAAAACGTCAGAGTTTACGACCCTTCTTTTGGCTCTTCTGGCCGAAATTTTAGGAATTTTTGTAATCTGTTTTCGGTTCAGCACCTTTAATTTCAGGTATGACACGTTAAGATCGGGGGTTTTTGAAAAAAATTTCGAAAAAGTTACCAAGAGGTACCCCTTATGATTTTCTTAAGAAAAAAACCCATTTTTTTTCGATTTTAGCAAGTGATGGCGCAAATGAAAGGGAAGAAACAAAATTAAGATTCGATCAAAAATGAGGGAATGGTGGCTAAAATCGTGCAGAGAAACCGAGAAAAAACCCTTTGAATTTACGACTCTTCCTTTGACTCTCCTGGCCGCAATTTTAGGAATTTTTTTAATCAGTTTACGGATTTGGAATATGGGCTTCAGCACTATGAGAAAAATATCTGGTAAAATGCTAAGAAGATCTGCCTCTTAAACGTTTTATACAGATTTCTTTTTAAATTTTTGAAAATTAAATTGAATCCCAATTAATTTTTATTAATATACCTTTCGATTTAATATGCATTTTCCTTTTAACCGTCAACGTTTGTGAATAATAAGATTTTCACCTAAATATAAGATAATTAAGTAGATGAACAGATTAAATTCAACTGTTGACAAGTTTTCATTTGAAATTAATAAGCAGACTGCTTAATATCTCTTCTGGGAAACTATTATTGTAAGAAAAAAATGAACGCGAATGGAATTGTTCAAAACTTACCGGTTTTCATTGAAAGGCAGTGATTTTGATTAGTGATTAGTTTATTGTGTACTGACTTATAAATTTGCGGTAATTATGTTTATTATATCAGACTGAAGTTCGCAATTCGGAGTGATTTTTATCCACATTTTTTAGTGACTTTTAAAAAATTAATAAAATTAATCCACGGCACCTTTGCCGTGGAACGCCTAAAGTTTTGTGTTAACTTTTTACATTGTGTGTTTACAATAATTTATCACTGCGAATTACGAAATCGGCAAAATTTTATAAAATTTTTATATTGTGGAGTGTATATAATATAGGTAGTGTCGGAATGACGTCGTCATTTGAGGGTTCTTCCAAGTTGACAGATATTCGATCTGTTATTATTCCCTCGGTTCATTTTGCAGACCGTAAAAATTTAAACACGGAATGCACACAAAAAGAATGGCCTCGACTTAACGATAGTGATGGATATCAACTGGTAAAATTTATTTTATGCAATGTTAGAAGTGATTGTTCAATTTATTACATAATTACAGATTGTCATTGATTTTGAAACGCTATTCCCGAAAAAGGGGAACGAATTAGTTCTGAAATTCGAAGTGTTTGTAGAAAAAATTATCCCCTTTTTTCGACAAGAAATAAAGGATAAGACATCACGAGAGTACCTGGCGCTGTTTAATGAATCTTCTATAAATAACGGTAATAGCACATTTCTTACACGATCTAACACTTAGTGAAATTTTCTTCAAATTTCCAGATTCTAGAAACTATTTTGCAGCAATTTTATTGTTTGCTATTTTGCAACGTAGACGATGGTCAATCAGATTTTGTAACACATACTTATTGCATTAATAATTTACACAACACCATTGAACGCATCTGAAAGGATTGCACAGAAAACAAGGCTACACTGCAACTCAGAGTTATAGTCGTGGGACCATCCAAGATCCAGCTCACTGAGTTCTACGTATTCTGCGACGCTATAAGGTATAAGCTTCCAACATTCATTAAGGTTCTTGACGTATGTCTTAAAATACATTACGTTTATAACCTCCAATATTCAAAAAAAGCAAATTGATTTGGGCATTTCTTGAAAATTATTTTTTTGATATTACCACCTACAAATTTTCGGAAGTTATTAACTTAATAAATAAAATAAAACCAAGTAGAGAGGAATGTCCGAATTAATTTGCTTTGAGTGTGATGGAACGTTTGTTCAACCGCAAAAATTAATAGAGAACTTAAGAATTTCATATGGATTTCCAAGTTTATCTGTTTTTCGATGTAAACAAAATTCATGCGAACAACAATTTACTAATATATGTTCATTTAAAAAAACATTTACTGAAGCATGAAAAAGTATATTTTAATTCATTAATAGATAAAGAAAGAGCTACTGAAAAAATTTCTGTTAAGAAGAATGATAATTTCTCAAGTGTTTTAAGTATTTTGTCCATTTTCCAATATTGTTCCGAGTTTAGAAGTATTAAAAAAGTTGTTTATGTCTTTTCAATTGCATTTACATGGAAAATGGAAAATTCAAGAAAAAATTTATGATATTTCCGGTCTTGTCGCAAAGTACGAGTATATTACAATTCCGTTTATAAATTTATTACAAACTTGACATTATAAATTAAGATATTATATCCCTTTTAAAAGATTCATTTCACGACCTTGCGTCAGAATATAGATTATTAAAAAATCTTGAGGCTCATAACTTGTTTAGGTCACATGACTGCATTCTTTTGAATATTGGACTATTCTTAAATACGTACATAATGTATATTTGCATATGGAATGCTTCAACTTTCGAAAAAACTATAATATAATATGTTGTTGAAATAAAAAAAAATTTATTTGTTCTTATTATATAGAATAAATTGTTGTGTACCTTTATTTGCGGCGTTTTATATTCCGGAAGGCAGGTCTGATACCATGGAAAGTTCGTAATGAAGTATGAATAACAACTTCATTACGAACTTTCAGGTATTATAAATTAAAAAATTTCATATACTAATTTTTTTTTCATTTACTTGACAAATATATTTAAATCAACAGCTTTATCGATAATACTTATATATTATATAAAAAATATATATGTATGCATATACACCAAAAAATTAACACGATAGTCAATTAATTTGAAAGAGATTGTCTACTAAATTTTAATTAGCTATCCTCTCATTAACAACGTGAAATCCTATTATATTTTTAAATGAATTCTCCTCAGTAATAAGATGATATCCTCTTATGCTTTAAAAAGATTTCTTATTATTACCAAAATGATAACATCTTATATTTACTAGATAACAGTTCAAAATGAAAGGAACGTAATTTTAAAATTCAATGAGAAATACTACTTAATTTTGAAATGCCTCTCTTTTTGGCAAAAATGCGTAGGAATTTCCTCTTACTTTTCTTCTAATCTAGTGGGTTAATTTTTCTCCGTGTGCACCTTTAATTTAAGGTATGACACGTCAAAATCGGGAGTTTTGGAAAAAATGTGGAAAAAGTTTCCAAGAAGTTATGCTTTTCTCAAGAAAAAACATAAAATTTTTTCGACTTTCGCAAGTGTTGCCCAAAAATCCAAGGAAATTTAAAGGTAGTGGTGGCCAAAATCGTTCAGAGAAACAGAGAAAAATCGCTATGAATTTAAGACTATTCCTTTAACTGTTCCTGTCACTCTCCTGGCCGCAATTTTAGGAATTAGGGCTTCAGCACGCGCATGCGGGTTTTCAAAAAAAATATTGAAAAGGTTACCAAGACGTACCCCTTATGCTTTTCTCGATAAAAATATAAAATTTTTCGTTCCATCGTTCAGTAGTCACTAGTCACTTCAATTGAAGTGTTCACTCATTCAATGGAACTTTTCCTTTCTTCGTTCCGAAGTCTCTAGTCACTTCAATTGAAGTGTTCACTCACTCTATCTCTTCTAACAGCCGTTTAGTAGTCAGGCAGACAGTCATTGCGGTAGTGGGTTGGGAAATAGGAAAAAGAGCGGTGCATACATGAATATTTTCATTTATTTTTTTTTTCCTTACGATGGAAAATAGAATGTCGTGGTATTCTTCGCGCTGCACATAATTACATTGAAGACAACAGCACTGTTTATAATCAGTGATGCCAATTTATTGTTTTCAGCGTTAAATTTAGTTCTCAAAATTTCTTCTCAGCGTACCAAAATTTTTTTGTCTCGTGTCGAATGGAACTGCAGTTCACCAAAATGAGTGAATTACTTCACTCACTCACTTCAATGAAGTGTTCTTTTGGAACAGTTCACTCGTGAACGACCCATCTCTATTCAGAGCTAAAATATGAAAATTCAAATTTGTGGAGAATGTAATTTCCAAATTTTCCTAAATCTCGTTCGAGCTCCCGAAATATGATTTATGCATACACCAGTTTTTTTTTGTTGAATTTTTCGAAAATGTGCTACCATATTTTGTCCTGCGTTTTTCTTACAAATATCCAATTTGTCTACTCGTATAATAAATGAATAATTTATGTAGATTATAAAATTCCAATAAAAATTAATTTTTATTGAAAGTCATACATTCGACCCAAAATTCTGGAAATTTAATTTAAAACTAAAAATAATTTGATCAATTTTATGTTTATTGCAAATAGAAAAAAATTCTCTCAAAAATGGATCAATGGTGTGATAGATACATTAAATTAAAATTCAATAAACATGCGAATTCCAACGGATTATGCACATATCCAAACTAAATGCAAATTCATTTTCCAATCGGATTACGCAAATTGATAAGTAGTACTCACTGCTAAACCTGAAAAGCTGTTTCATTCTACTTGCGCCTTTTGCTGAAAAATTGCCAAACTGAATTTGTAATCAGCAATTGATTGGCGTACTCCAACAAACACGGTCAGCTTCAGTTGATTTGATTGATAATCGAGTTCCTGTATCGCGGTATCCTGTAATCCAGGAAGCAAATATTCGCATATGTCGATGTGTGTCCCTTTCAATTGTATCACAAAGTATCTTTTTCTGTTTGGATACCAGTCTCCTTAATTATTGATGATGCCGACAAAAGGGGTTACATAGTTAATTTCGACCCCGTTAAGTTTGGCAATTAGTCAAAGCTTTTGTCAACGTGACCCTTTAAGCACCGCTCCATTCCGACAAAAATTCCTGCCACTTGCGGAAGTAGTAAGGTAGGTATCTAATTGTTGAAATACCTTTAATTAACCATCACCACCCACAATCGCTTATGTTCCTGAGTCGTGATCAATAAAAGTTAAACCAAAGGCTGCCTATAGAATGACGATGTGACACAATCAAGAAGAAATAGGATGAGAACGTGATGTGATTATTAACTGGGAACAAACGAACCCTTACCCGAGAAATAATTCAATTTTGTACGTTTTTGTATTTAATAAAATCGTCGTCGAAAGGGTGTAATGTCGTATTCATGAGAAGGAAAAAATTTCGAAAATATGAAAATTTGAGACGAAAGATTTTTACGAAAACCAACTTAAAAGTTTCAACGCCCGCAAGTCTTTGCTTTGAAATAAAGTTAAAAAGTTGCATTATATCCTGCTCCTTTTTGCTATGTATTTACCTAGGAATGAGAACGAGTATCGCATTTGACTTAAAGTTGAAAATAAAGTTAGTCGAAGTCTACGGAAAAGGAAGTAAGGAAGGAAGTTGTCAAAGCTTTGTGGTGCGGATAAAGTCACAATGTTTAAATGATGCCAAAACATCAAGAATAAATATTGATTTCACAAATATGAAAACTTTTTCCGCAATTCGGTTTTCAAACTTGTTTATAATTTCTCTTCAGATTTTCACCCGTAAAAAAACGGAGTTGCAAAAAGTAGACATGGAACACATTTCACCTGACTTCTGTGAAGAATACTGATTCAAATCTGTACTTCTATGAGAGCTGGTTCATACGGAACACTTTTTTTGACCACCGGGCTTCTGCTGAAACACAACTTTTTGATGTACTCTTATATGTTATGTGGTATTAAAATAATATCAAGTTTCAACTTTTCGGAACAAAGTGTTTATGAGCCTTAAAAATCCACCGGTCTTTTTCTCAATTTTAGTTGTTGAATTTTCCATTCCGAATTTAAACCCAGCTAAAACTGTATCTCAAACTATTCCCGATTTTAACTGTTGCTCAAATTTTACTGAATAAGGAATATGCACTGGTATCTAAGGTTTAATATACAGATAGGAATATTGCACTAGCTAAATTACTTTAGAGTCAAGGTTTTTTTTTTGCAATTTTCTTTGTATAAACTCACACTAAATTTTAAAATTATTATCCTACAGCCATGCTTTAAAAATATAACGTAGTTGCACAGATATTTGTCTAATCTCTGAATCAATTCATACATGTAAATTACAAAAATTATTCCTGGCAATAAAGAAATTTAAATTTGAAAAAATTTAAATTATTTTAGAATTTGTCCACTTTTAACTAAACCACTTGTAACTAGATTAGATTAGATTGATTTTTATTATTCCATATTAAATTTTTTATATTTTAAGATATATTAAATAATGCGATGCTCAGACCCTGCGGCCTTTTCAATTCGTAATTATTGTTTAGTTTTCACAAGAAGTTAATGAGTTACAATTTGGTGATATGAATAATGCGAGGAAAATGGGAATTGAAAAAACCTCATGTATGTTACTTAAACTAGAACTTAAGGCTAGACTTAGAACCTAAGATTTAAAACTAACATTAAAATTAACTTAAATGAATTAATTCAATAGCTTATCTAACTAAGGTATTGTTGACACTAGAGAGAATCAGCGGGTTCTCCAAGTTTCTGCATTTTGAGACAAACTTAGATGAAA
Organism: Beris morrisii; assembly: GCA_951812415.1. NCBI lineage: Eukaryota > Metazoa > Arthropoda > Insecta > Diptera > Stratiomyidae > Beris > Beris morrisii. The sequence goes on along the minus strand of OX638313.1, from coordinate 101,011,422 downwards.
TATTAGAAATGATGTCGTCAACCGTAGGTATAATAGCGATTTTATGCAATTCCCTAGTGGAAAAGTGCCACGGTTTGTCCAGGATTATTTTTAAACATTTATTTTGGACAATTTGAAGTTTTTTCTTAAATGTTTTTGCACAACTGATCCAAATGGGTGCTCCGTATAAGAGGATAGGTCGCATGACCGATTTGTATAACAGCAGTTTGTTTTCCGTCGACAACTCAGACTTTCTGTTGATAAGGGGATACAATATTCTGATGGATTTCTGCATTTTTGTACAGGTTTGATTGATTTGTTCGTGGAACGTGAGCTTTTTATCCAAGTATGTACCTAGGTACTTTATGTTATGGCTCCATTCTATACTTTCTCCCAGAATGTTTATGGTCGGATTAGGTAGGTACCTGGGTGCACGTCTTTTGGTGAAATACGTTGCCTGGGTTTTACTACTATTTATTTTTATTTTCCATTTATTGAGGAATAAAACTAATTCATCTAGCTGAGTTTGCAGATTGTTAATAATGATGTTAGGCTCCGAGGAGGAGGTAAATATAGCAGTGTCGTCGGCGAACGTAGCTAATTCACAATATTGTGTAATAGGGATATCGGAAGTGTAAATATTGTACAGTATTGGGCTCAATGGGGAACCCTGAGGAACACCAGCAGGAATGTCGCGAATATTTGAAAGGTCAGATTTAACTTTTACTCTAAACGATCGATCTGTTAAGTATGATTGAATAGTTTTGATTAGGTAAGGAGGAAAGGATAAGTTAATTAGTTTGTAAAGTAACCCATTATGCCAGACAGAGTCAAAGGCCTTTTGTATGTCCAGGGCGATTAAGCCAACTGACTGTTTTTGATTTAAGCTCCTCTTGATGAAGCTAGTAACTCTTAATAATTGGTGGTTAGTTGAGTAACCTTGGCGAAACCCGAATTGATGAACTGGCAGTATGTCGTTTGCCTCCATATGGTCTTTAATTCTGCCGAGTATAATTTTTTCAAATAGCTTACTGACTTATGGTAGTAGGCTTATTGGTCTATAATTATTGGGTAGAGTGTTATCTTTACCTGGTTTGGGTATGGGGAGTATTACTGCTTCTTTCCATCTATTTGGGAAGTAGCCAAGTTTAAGGCAGCTGTTGAATATAGCATTTAGATATACTATGCCTTTTTTAGGGAGGTTTTTAAGTAGCAGGTTAGGGATATTATCTATTCCTGGGCTTTTCTTGGTGTTAAGCTTTCTTAAGTGGAGTTTGATATCCTTAGGTCTACATAGATCTTTCGGTTCAAACGCAGTAAAACTACTGGAGAAGACACGGAGTTTTTCTTCGACGGTATGGTCTAGGCTTGTACTCACAGAGCTAGATGGGGTTTGGTGGGAAACAAGAAATTATTCCTGGCAATAAAGAAATTTAAATTTGAAAAAATTTAAATTATTTTAGAATTTGTCCACTCTTAACTAAACCACTTGTAACTAAACCACAGTGTTATTAACATCCTTCAAATGTTCTAATACGTGAACCATTTTAAACTACCAAAATTTCAGTCCGTCTGTCCGCCGTATACCGTATGTCGACCGTTGTACGCAAAATTATTTGAAGGCTCGTAGACCCTTTGGGCTATTTAGTTGAATTTTTTTTCGAGGGAAGAATGGGTGGATCCCTTGAAACTTTAGATTACGATATCTTACGAACCAATTGCAAAAATAAAATTTTGGTTTCTGTATAAAGATTCATAAATAAAGTTTGATAAAAGTAACATTTTTTAAGAAGGAGGTGGAGCATGCAAGTGGAGGGAATAAGAATTTTTCAAAAATTCAATTGGGTGGAGGTGTAGAGAGTGAGGTTGGGGAGGGTGAGAAAAAAATTGTTCCGATTTACATATCTCGAGAACCTTTAATGATATAAAACTAAAACTTGGTATTTGGATGGACATGTGGTAGTATCATGTTGGAAAAATATAATTTTTTATAGGGGTAGTATGGTACGGGGATGGGTGTGTTTTTCCTATCTATTGAACGGCTTATGCTACAAAGTTGAAACTCGACATGAGTATGTAAATCAACTAGAAAAGTAATATAGATTAAAAAAATTTTCAAATATCCATTGACGTTCGAAAGGGGGGGGCAAAAAAAATTATCAGTGAAAATGGAATGCATATATTTTCACGGTTTTCGTCATATCTATTAGGTCTTTCCAGATATTAAATTCATTTTTATTCCACGGATTCTTCATAGAAATACCTAGAAAGCATTTTCAGGATTTTTTGAAATTCGACCCCTAAGGGGGTGTAAAGAGGTTGTATTCTTTTACACGAATTCTGCCGTATCCCCCAGGTCTGATCGGTATCGAATATCTTTTCACATTAATAATCGCAATAATCGCCTAAAACTTGATTTTAAGTTTTTTCCCTTTTCAGCCCCTAAGACGGTATAAAAGGGTTGAATACGAATTTCGTCATATCTTTTGTAAGTGATAAGAAATTGAATTGGTTTTTACTATCTCGTGCTGTCTTCATAATTATTAATTAATTCCTTTTAGGATTTTGGATATTCAACCCCCAAATGGGTGTAAGGAGGTTGGATATGTTTTCACAGATTCTTACATGTTGCTTAGATCTGATAATATATCGGATTCATTTTTACTTCCTAAGGTTTCCTATATAAGCGCCAAAAAGTCAATTTCAGTATTTTTAGATATTTAATCCTAACGGGTGTAAGGGGTTTTCAAAGCTTCGACATATTTTTAGGTTTGATGGGATATTAGATCGCTTTTCATTTCCGCAGACTTTTTATATAATCGCCTACAAATTCGTTTCTCAATTTTTGGATATTCAACCCCCAAGGGTTTGCATATGTTTTCACAATTTTTTCCATCCCTTAGTTCTGATGAGATATAAAATTGGTAATTACGGCATTTGATGTAATGAGCTAAAAACCAATTTCAGTAATTTTTGTATTTGAAGAACCAAGGTGGTGTGAAGGGTTTGCTTACGTTTTCACAAATTTTTCAAAATTCCTCGTGTCTCATGAGATATCAAGTTGCTTCTTATGAAATTGTCAAAAAACCTGTTTCACAATTTTTTCGAAATTCAAACCCCAATTCGTCATTTCTCTTAATTCTGATAAGGCAACAAATTCGTTTTTTTTACTTCTATGGGCTTTTAGTGTACATAATATGCCGAAATCCGAATGTCTACACGGGCTTTTCCAATGTTTAATCGGGTAAAAATCTCGATTTTAAATATATGTTTTTTAAGAACAAAACTAACTTTCCAAGAAACCTCATAATTTCGAAACAACTGATGATATACTCCGACTTTGACCGCTCCCGAAATTTGACCCGAAAATAATAAATTTTCGCCCAGACCATTGGCAGATTTTTTTAGTCGGTATAAAAATCAGTTCATTTGTTAAAATAATGGTTTTGATATTAACATCAATAAAATTGTATTATATCTTAAATTTAAATATATAAATTGTGATAGGGACGGTAAGGTATTCATCTAAGTGCGAAACTGCTAAAAAAATAGTAATAATTAAATTGTTCACCTAGGATGTATGTTTTAGAGATAGAGGTCCAGTTTGTTACAATTTTTGCGGAAGCGAAGAAAAAGTGCAGGCTGTTAGAAGCTCGTACTTCCAATAGTTTCTTATAAAGAGATGCCCATCTATTTGAAGGGTATTTTCGGAGATGTGAAATTTGAGAGTTGAGTGATTCAAGTAACAGGTCTAGAAAGATAACATTTTACGCAACGTGGGTCGTCCTTGTCAGTTGCTCTTTATTTAAAAAATGTGTCTAATAATCTGGGCGTAACTTCATTATGTTTTGGGTAGAAGTCTGAAAGTCTGTTTTATACAAAATTATGAATTTAATAAAAAATTTTTAAATATTAAAAAAAAACACCTTTAAGTCTGAGATGCGTTGCAGGTTGCCATCTTTAAATCTTATTTTTTTTTTAATAAATTAGTTTTCTCGTTTCTACATCTTGATATATATAGACCATGTTTCAACTTTCTGGGACAAGCCATTACTAAGATAAGAAAAACACCTACCTTCACTGCATCCTTGCACTTCTATTAGCAACTTTATTTTTAGAGAGTGTCATTATAATTGCTCGATTCAAATGCCACCTTCAACTTTTCATTATTAACTATTCTCTAGATATAAAAATAAGCATATTTTGTTCAGCAGATGGCGTATATGGCAGACAGACAGATCTTTTTTTAATTTTTTGTTTTGTGGTTTACTAGCCCTGGAATCTGAAAATACCAAATTTATGAGCAGCCATTTCTTTTCTTAAATTTCAAATGGATCACAAAATTATATTATTATAAAAAATAATAAAATTAAAAAGAATTACCTAATTAATAGTTTGAATAAAATGTAGTTAATGTCAAAAGTACTTCAGTTGGAGCAATTATTTAACCCGCATTAAAAAGGTACCAAAATAAGCCTTTGTAATATTACGAAAAGCGGCTATAAATCGACTACTCTAGTATTCGAATCAATAAACAATAGCATTTTGAAAAGCTACAAGTACTTCCCCCTCAATGAAGAAAATAATATTTAAAAACCATTAACAATTCCGAAGTCATTGATGTTATTAAGGGGGAACATCCGAGTAGAAAGCAGAAAAAAAAGGTGGATTTTGCTCGATTTTAACCAGGTTGGTTTTTTTCGAAAGTATATATATTCAGGTATGCTTATAATTTTTTTTATAAATATATATCAACCAAGGGCGCTGCTGTCCTGGTCGGCGTAAAGAATGTACGTCGCTCGCACGGTCTGCGGTTCCCAAGATTACATGCAGTCGGTTAATCTAAAACAAAAATTTCAAAAAGATTCTGAAAATGTATATTATAATGCCCTTTGCTATGTACGGTTTTTTGAAAAAAAAATTTTTTACGAAATGGCGGCCGATTGAACTTTATTTTCAGTTTTTAACCTCAATTATCGACCTTTCTGGCTTGATAAAAAAAAAATCCTACGTAGCGAAGTAGAAAACCTATCCAAAAATATTGTGTACAATTTTGGAAGCAATCGTTCAAGCCGTTTTCCGAAGATTTTGAGGACCGTCTTTGAAAAGTATGTTTTGAGATAACCGCGTTTGAATGCCGATCAATATAGAGAATTTATGAAGGTCCCACTCCGGTTAATTGTCCATAACTTTCACAGTTATTGGAATTTCAATATGAAATTTACACACAATGTTCTTAAAACTACAAACTTTAAGATAAGCAAAAAAAAATTTTTGACAAAAAAAATCTTGTACTCGGATGTTAAAAGAAACGGCAAGTAATGCTTAAAACAATATTTCGAAGTGTCTTCAATTCATATGGATGTGTCGTCCGTATTTGAGTAAATATTCTATCCTAAAATTGTTGCAATACGCCAAACCACCTGCCAACATATCGCTTAGAACTTAAGTTTGAATAGTCAAGCGTTACCTTGTATTCCCTCTAGCTTATACAGTATGCCGCAGCCGTTTGGCAGCTCCAATCCGTGATATAACATCCAAAAATATTCGACCACCTTCTTGTTCCCTCAGGACGACACACTAGGCATTAACTAAAATTGTTAAACTTTGAGAGGAAATAGTTGCCACAATTTTCGGTTCCACCAAAAATATTCGAATTTTTGACGAAATCGTTTGCTTCATATATGAACCAAATTTCAAATTTTTAATTAAAGTCGTTCTTGAGGTTTTTAAACGCAACTTTTTCGACCCCTCTCCAAAATTTTCAAAAATTGTATTTTTGAAGGGTCCGTCTATTTTGCTCGCGGTATATTTTTCGAGACTTCCTACTCCTTTCTCTTAAAAAAAATATGTTCCTCCCCATAACAAACTTTAGTTTATCTTCAAAAGTTCAAACTCCAAGCGTTAGTCGTCCTTTACAATCTCACCAAAAAAAGTTCATCCCGAAATAAGGGATCAACCAACTCACGTTCTGTGAAAATTCGAACCTCGCCTGTCTAGGGGGTTCTTAATGTATGACGCGTCAAAAACGTTTCCGTGTATCATTTATGGCGTATGGACGGACTTTCTTTTGGTGCTTTTAAAATTTGAAAATACAAAATTTGAAAGATGCTAAGTTTTTTTGAAATTCCACGCCAAACCAAACACTTCATTGTTTAAAAATTAAAAATAGAAAAATAAAATTTGCCAAAGTTTTGGAAAAAGGAGAAATTGTATTTACTCAGAAATTCATTGAAAATTAGTTTTTCTTAGACTCCACATTATGTATAAACTTTTTTCACAATTAAGTTTTCCAATTTGGCTTTAATGCCTCTCATGATTTCCTACTTTATGCACAATACAAAAAATTGGGCAATTGATAGTCCAGATATGGTGTCGTATCTTTCACCTGTCCACTCTACTGAAAAAATTGCACTCCATACCTGTCGAAGCTTACTAGTCAATTTGTTTACCTTTTAGTCTCATATTCCTACACTCACCACCTGAAGACAATTGTCTTCAGGGCACGCCCCATATTGTCTTCAGGGGGTGAGTATAGGTTCAAATACTCTCTTATACGGTATGTATATTAAATTAATAATTCCTGGTTTCAACTTGTCAGCACGAGGTATTCGGGAGACTTAAAAATGGGCATGATTAGATTATGGTTTTGACACACAAAAATATATTTTGAAAAAGTTCGGCAAGCATTTTATTTGGGCCGAAATAGGTACGACGTTTCAACTTCCTAAACTTAATTTTTTTTTTGCTTTAAAACTTTCCAAATACCTTAACCCAAAAAGTGCCTTCTCTTAGACGTGCGGAGTTGCAAATTAATTTAAAAAAAAATTAATTTCGGTAAAATAGTTTGTATGTACCTAGGTACCTATTTAAGTAACATAATTTATTTTGATGCTAATAAAGTAAAAATGAGACCCCCATAAAATTGCTCAAATTATTAATGAGATTTACAGCATTTCAGGATCTTGGTAATTTTAACTATTTATATAACTTAATGTGATCTTGTATCTTATTATCAAATTATTACAATTTTAATGTTTCACGGGATTAGGCAGAGAGCAAACGTTATTTACAAAGTACAGGAATATTAGAAGATGTGTGTAAAATGTATAGCAAGGGCCTTTACAAGTCAATTAATTCGTAAATAGTAGAGTCCCTTTTTTGGGAATATGAAAAAGGTCGGATATTTGGGGTCAGTAATAACTTTATTGTCACTACGAGGAAACACCATTAAATAATTTATTTCGATGGCGTTGTCTCTAAAGGAAATTAATAGTTAAATAAATTGTTATTTGTTTCCGTTGTTGAAACGGAATCAGACATTCTTATGCGATTTAAGTAATTGTGTGAAGAAAAAACTTTAGTTGCGTTGGGAGTGAAATAGAATTTAAATTTAATTTACTTAACTTTACTATGAAAATACAAGTTTTCCGGGTTCAATACTGTTCTTATTTATTTTTGCGTGACGTTTCGGACTCGACTGAGTCCTTTATCAAACTTTATTAAAAAAAAAAAGCAAAATTAACTTTACTAGCTTAATAATAAAGTACTAAGGTCGATTTAAAAGATATACTGTCATAAAAAATAGTTTTGTCGGTATTTAAGAACAGTAGACCCCACAAATCAGGAAAAAATTATCAGTCTGTCCACCGTGTGCTACGGAATATAATTGGAATTTTCATGAATCGGAAGCTGGAATCGAGACGTTCGAATATTCATTTCATCTCATAGTTCATGCTAAAAAGTTGAAATTTAGTGATTATATGTTATATGCAATTTTCAGAATTAGTTTGTGGGTCGGGAAAAAATTTTGGGTTACGACACTGACGAACTGATTTGGAAAGATGAAAACTAGTTTGTGTAGAAGGGGAACCAGAATATTAAGGTGACAAGAGGTGAAGAGATAATATTTTTCTCAAGAATCATGTCCCATAACCCTAAAACTATTAGAGACATGGTCCTGAAATGTCTAAAGAACAGAGATCCATTAGACCCGCACAAGGTACATTAGGTGTGAGTTTGGCGCAAAATATTTTGATTTTAAATCTGGAGAGCTGCTGAAGATTGAAGTCTGATACAGGTACGTTTGATAAAAATTTTGATGGAGGTAGCAGTACGGCTCTTAAGGTCTTACAATCTTGCCGCTGTGAGGGTGCTTAAGATACTTCTGTTGAGCCAATTGGAGGCCAGCAACACCTTCCAGTCTCAGGAAGTAGGGGAATGGACAAGTGTACATAGCTGAAGTCACGCCAAAGCTGGTTGAACTTAAAAAAAAAATCAGGTCAAAATCAAGTCTTCGTCCGTGTCTAAGCGGATATCCATAGACTTGTCGGATCGGTCAAACTCAATACCGACGAATTTGGCAAACTAGATTTGGACAATTCTTCTGTATCTTTAATTGTCCGAAAGCTGTTCGGATCGGGATTAGATATAACATGAATATTTTGACGATTTTTGAGCCTTCAAAAACTTTTGCGTAAGGTGTAGCGGACAGCGGACAAACAGACTTTTTCTTTTGCTTTTGATGTACTACTCCTAACAGAAAATCAATTTTTTTTAACCAATCGAAAAAATTTCTTATTAACATAAAAAAGCTTTGAGTATTCAATCAAAATTAAGAAATGGTGATCCAAAAATATTTAGCTAAAAGCACTTAAACTTTTCAATTTCCCAGGCGTTACGAGAATTTAAAAAATGTTTGAGAAGTTCAATGATTTTCCAATGTTCAAAAAGCACTGAACTTTGGACACGAAATACGCTTTTCATGGATTAACCAAACAAGTGGTACCTACTACATAAATTCAAAGAAAAATCATAAAATAAAGTAAGCAAAAATAAATAGTAATAGTTACATCAAATTCCTTGAAAATTGAAAATTTTCTTTACTTTCCCACGCAGTATGGAACGATTTTGACGATTTTTCAAATTATATTAGGTCATGAATATCGACTGCAAAAAGTTAAATTTAAGCCAAACATTTTCAGAAATCGAAGGGTTTAAAATACGACAAAGGGAAGAGTACGTACATTCCTGCACTTTATTCGGACTTTTTCGAAAAATAGATTTTCTCGAATTTTCAAAAATGACAGAAAATTTACCAAAAAACCTAAATTATTTAAGATCGGACCGAGATTGAAAGAATGATGGCCTAAATTGTTTACTAAGAATTAATTAAAAATTCCCAATTTCGGTTTTGGTATCCTTGTCGTAATTTTAAGAATTTTTAAAATTTTATTGCGGATTGCGAATATAGGAAAAACTATCAATTTCGATTTTCTCAGAAATTTCGAATTTTTATAACTGATCTCTTACGTTTTTCCAAAAATATGCACATTTATAATTTTTTTAATTTGATTCCAAGACATTTTAGAGAAATGGTATTGAAGAAATTTTTATTTAGAGCCCAACATTTTAGGAGGTTAATTCCGTTGTAGGTTAAGGTCAATTCAAAAGAAAATGGAAATACTTTATTATTAAAATAATAAAGTAAAAATATCTGCCAATAGTTGCAAATTTTATTACTTTTTTGGGTATTAGGTTTAGGTCCCTTTGGATCTAAGAAATCCTAACTTAAACAAGTCCAACCAAATGTTTATATCAAAAGCCCATGCAAAGAAAAACTATTAAGATATCTGACCTTTTACAGCCTAAATATCAAATTTCTTGAAATTGATTTTAAGACGATTACATCTCAAGAAAGCCTGTTTGATTAAGAAAGAATTCGATATCTCATAAGGCCTAAGAAATTCGTAAAAACACATCACATCACTCATCACTATACATCCCCTTAGTCATTGAATATCGCTAGATCCTGATCGATTTTTAGACGATAAAATAGAAAACACATGAAAATGAAGAAGAATTCGGTAACTCTTCGAACCAAACACAGACGTACACAATCCGATTACACATCCTAACGAGTTGAATGTCAAAAAACCATGTTTATAGGTGTTTATGTGAGACGACAGAAGTCAAATGATCTAAGAAATATGGCGAAATTCGTGATAACGTGTACACACCATTTACAGAAAAATTATTTCTTAACCCACCTTGGTACGCCAAAAAATAAAATTTTTTTTTAGATTATTTCCTAGTAAATCTGCACATTGTAACCATGTTTCAACTGTCTAGCATGACCCGTTCCTGAGTATGAAAACACCCCCCTCTCTTCCTACCGTGTAGCACTCGACTTAAATTAAAATTTTTTTGCAAAACGGCCCGACTGTTATAGCGAAATTTTTCGTCTAAAACTTTCCCTACATCACAAAGTATGATCACTTTAAGGTATCAACCAAATGAACCTACCTAAAAAGTTTGAACCTTATTAGGTTCAAACTTTTTAGGTGGGTTCAATATCTCAACGTGCTTCTGAGCTATGAGCCTTCAATCTCGTACGGCGTATACGGTGGACAGACGGACATTTTTTTATGAAGTCTACTTGTCATGAAACTAGAACTTTTGTTGAAATTTTTAGGTCGATTTCATAACTTTAAATAATAATAAAGTAATTAAAAAAATATACGAGTCACCTAACACCTGATAAATTCAAAGAGATACACCAATCAACAGGAACTCGCACCAGGAAGAAATTTATTGATTAGAACGCTCTACCTTCAGCGTCTGTCTTTCGAGCAAAAAGGTAATTTAATTGGTGGCCTAGAACGAACCCATCAATACCAATTAGTACCCTCAAAAGAGAATCTGTCGTTAAGGCTCGCTTTCGTTTTGTGAAAAGGTTCGTCGTGAAAGCTGGATAAAAAGGCGTTTGGTTGGTCAGATGATACCGGACAATAAATAGGCCACAATAAAAATTACTTTGGATGAACAACGAGTTGACATGAGTTCGAGTTTGAAGGCATGGATAGGTGACTTTTTTGTCTGTGGATAATGAACAATCTGGCTTTCGTAGTCAAGAGGAGCTGTAGCTTCGGAGAATTTTATGTGTCGACGTTCTCAGATCCTATTTGATCCATTTAGAAGCATAGAGTAGAAACAGCCCATATCCTTAAGCCACAGGCGATAAGCTCATATACCGACATTGGTGAAATGGTTTTAGGTTTGATAATAGGGTAGATATGTGGTGTTATACATTTGGAGGTATCTAAAACAAAATGCAGTCTAGTCATTGTTAGGATCAAGTTATTTTTTTAGTTGATCTTTTAAAAACATGATCCAGAAACACAATACAACATACATTCTCGTACATACAACAAGCATACTATATTTTCCGTTTAAAACACTTCCTCCTCATACCTCCACGCATGAAAGGTTACAACATAAAGGGGTTCACTCAATCTATCCACAAAAAAAAATGTTTAACTTAATAGCACAATGGGTTTGTGAACTACCAGCCTTCAAACGCGTTTGAGTACATCGTATTCAGCGGAAAGACAGACTTTTTTTTACCTTTTTTAGGGTCTACACAACCTTTCCCGATACCTCTGCAAACCTTAAAAGTTACAACGTAAAGAGGTTCACGCAATCTCCCCAGGAGGATTTGTGAGCTCCAATCCTTCAAACAGGTTTGAAGGTGGTGCGTATACGGCGGACAAACGAACTTTTTCTTTTAATTTTTTTGTTTTACTTTGTTATTTCAATAATACAGTATTGTTATCGATTTTTAAAAAAAAAAATTTGCTACAATCAAAATTTTTTTTTTCACGTTTCATGACGAGTAGACAAGAAAAAAGCAAAAAAAAATTTCAGTCCGTCTGTCCGCCGTACGTCGACCGCTGTACGCAAAATCGTTTGAAGGTTCGTAGCTCCCAAACCCTTTGAGCTATTAAATTGAAATTTTTTTTATGAATAGAGTGGGTAGGTCCCTTCAAGTGGCCAAATTTGTAGGGGTCTGGTTGGGAGGGGGGAGGAAGGGGAAGTGTTTTAGACGGAAAATTTTGGTTTCTCGATCTCAGCAACCGCTTATGCTAGGAGGCTGAAATTTGGAATTCATTTAGAGCTTCAGTAGTGGACCCATTTGCAAAAAAATTGCCGATATAGGTGAAGGATCTTGGGAGTGAGGGGAAAAATAATGCGTCAGAAACGCAAAAAAGGTGAGATCGACACATTCTAAAATCCATATCTCCTAAACGGTCAATGTCACAAAATTGAAACTTAATGAATATCTGTAGGTATGCTAGGAGAATAGATCGGAAACAAAAATTTTTTTTTTTAAAAATATAATTTTTTATAGGGGTAGTATGGTACGAGGGTGGGGGGTGTTTTTCCTATCTATAGAACGGCTAAAGCTACAAAGTTGAAACTCGGTACGTTTATGTAAATCAACTAGGAAACTAATTTAGATAAAAAAAAATTTCAAATATCCATTGGCGTTCGGAGGGGGGGCAAAAAAAATGATCAGTGAAAATGGAATGCATATATTTTCACGGTTTTCGTCATATCTATTAGGTCTTCCCTAATATTGAATTCATTTTTTTTCTACGGCTTCTTCATATAAATACCTAGAAAGTGTTTTCAGGATTTTTTAAAATTCGACCCGTAAGGGGGTGCAAAGGGGGTTGTAAACTTTTTCACGAATTCTACTATATCCCCACGTCTTATCAGATATCGAATATCTTTTCACTTTCACGTGCTTGCGTAATAATCGCCTGAAACTTGTTTTTAAGTTTTTTCCTTTTTCAGCCCCTAAGAGGGTATAAACGGGTTGAACACGTTTTCACGAATTCCGTCATTTCTTTTAGAAGTGACAAGGAATTGAATTGGTTCCTACTTTCTCGTGCTGTCTTCATATTTATTTATTAACTCCTTTCAGGATTTTTGGATATTCAACCCCCAAGTGGGTGTAAGAAGGTTGCATATCTGGTGATATATCGAATTCATTTTTACTTCCTAAAGTTTCCTGTATAAAAAAGCCAAAAAGTCAATTTCAGTATTTTAGATATTCAATCCTAATGGGTGTAAGGGGGTTGTATGCTTTTCAAAGTTTCGACATATTTCTTAGGTTCGGTGAGATATTAGATTGCTTTTAATTTCCACAGACTTTTTATATAATCGCCTACAAACCCATTTCTCAATTTTTCGATATTCAACCCCCATGGGTTTGTATATGTTTTCACAATTTTTGCCATTCCTTAGTTCTGATGAGATATAAAATTGATTATTACGGCCAACTAATTCACGATTTTTCGAATTTCCAGAACCAAGGAAGTGTGAAGGGTTTGCTTACGTTTTCACAAATTTTTCAAAATCCGTCTTGTCTCGTGAGATATCAGGTTGCTTCGTATAAAATCGTCTAAAAACCTGTTTCACAATTTTTTCGAAATTCAAACCCCAAGTGGAAGTAATGGGATTGTATACGTTTTAACAATTCGTCATATCTCTTAATTCTGATAAGGCAACAAATTCGTTTTTACTTCTATGGGCTTTTAGTGTACATAATATACCGAAATTCGAATAGTCTACAAGAGCTTTTCCAATGTTTAATCGGCTAAAAATCTCTATTTTAAATATTTTTATTTTAAGAACAAAATTAATTTTCCAAGAAATCTAATAATCTCGAAGCAACTCATGATACACTCCGACTTTGACCGCTCCCGAACCTTGACCCGAAAAATAATAAAGTTTTGCCCAGACCATTGGCAGATTTTTTTTTTTGAATCTACTCCAAATCTACCTTCAAAGTTCCACGCTTAGAAATTACAACGAAAAGGGGTTCACTCAATCTACCCACGAAAAAAAATTAATCTTAGTAGCTCAGAGGGTTTGTGAGGTTCGCGTTTGTTTATGCCATATATGGTGGACAAACGGACTTTTTTCACTTTATTTTTTTCCTTTTTTTGAACGCCACTCCTAAAAGGTTAAAGTAAAAAAATTCAATTCCAGGTTGATCACTTTGTTATAATATTAAAATGTAATAAAGTAAAGTAATATAATGTTGGAAGATTGTGTAAATTCACATTCAGTGTTGTGTAAAAAAAACACAAATGTATGTTTTTGACATATTCTTATTCATCATATATCTCAGTATTTGCTATAAATTGTTTGCTTTTATTATAGAGCAAACAAAATAAATAATGCAAATAGAGATAATTTAAAATTTCGAACAGTTCTGAAATCGATTTTCATCATTGCCAGACATTTTAAATAAAATTTTATTGCTTCAATAATATGATAATATATTTTGGTTCAACAAAACGTATTTATTATTCCCAAAAAAAACGGCAAAAAGGGAATAAACTATAATACTTAATATGTAAAATAATAGTATCTTATCTGTCTTTAATTCAAATTTATTTTCAGGTATACTCGTTTCGGTATACCGGTGGTGTTTTGTTATTATGTAGATCATTCGTATGTTTTTGGTGATTTGAAAAAAAATTAAATCGGCATACATTAAGCGTTATTTTTATTGCAAAAGTTATTGGATTCTGTTCCAAGAAAAGAAAGGAGAACAGTTTGGAAATAAAATTAAAACAGCTTCATTTATTTAATGGCATTTTTATTAAGTTCAACTCATCATATCTTATAGTGTTTAAAAAATAAAAACTTAACATTATGTATATATCGAGTTTTTTTTTATACAGAGTTTATTATAATTTAATTTTATTTATTTACTATACAGACAACAAATTTAACAATCATTTTATACTTCATTACATGACAACACATACATTCTTCATGTACGATATTTTTTATTAGAATAATTTTTTTTTTTAATTCTAAAGTCTAAAGTATCTACCTACAAGGCGTAAATTATTAATTTACATTTTTTTTACCATATCCTTTCCTGGATATCTACTTACTCTTAGAGAGCTATGATTTTTGTTTTAGAATAATTTCATATATATTTCAATTGTTGGATGATTTGTGATAAAAGAAATTGAGGAGCTAGATTTTTCTCAAAGGCAGTGTTAACTGGTATGTGAAGATGGAAAATTCAAATAATAAGAAAGATTTGTGTTAAATAAAAAATATCAAAATAGCAGAAGAACGGAGCTGAGAAATAAAATTCAGAAAAATATATATCGCACCCCTGCCACTACTCTGTCCAAAAATTGTAGATACGTACAAACACTATACATCACAAATGTCCCGAATATAACGTTATGCGAAGTAATTTTCGCTATGAAATATAAAACGCTGCAGATTTCCCCTCTCTTTACGAAGGTTAAAGCTAGATCATATCTGGCATGAACCCCTAATCCTGTACT
Source organism: Beris morrisii (assembly GCA_951812415.1). Classification (NCBI taxonomy): domain Eukaryota; kingdom Metazoa; phylum Arthropoda; class Insecta; order Diptera; family Stratiomyidae; genus Beris; species Beris morrisii. Next base: position 100,996,276 of record OX638313.1, on the reverse strand, counting down.
CCCCAGGTCTTCTCAAATAAATTACATTCAGAACATTTATGCCTTCAACTATCTACATGTGTTTCGTGTTTCAATTTTCTAGCATAATCCGCTTGTAAGATATAGAAATTAAACTAGTGTCATTCTTGAGATAATTTTAATTTTTTATTTTTACTTTATTATTTTTTAATAATAAAGTATTGTTATCGACCTGAAATTTAAAAAAAAATTGCTACCCTGAAATTTTGTATTTTCACGTTTTAGGACTAGTAAACCCCAAAAAAGCAAAAAAAAAAATGTCCGTCTGTCCGCCGTCCGTCGTACGCCGTACGCAAAAACGTTTGAAGGTGCGTAGCTCACAAACCCCTTGAGATATTAAGTTGAAAATTTTATGGTAGGTAGAGCGGGTGAACCATTACGAGTGGTATTTTTTGGAGGGTTGTGGAGGGGGGGAGCGTTTTAGATAAAAAAATTTAGTTTCTAGATCTCAAAACCCACTTATGCTAGGATGCTGAAAGTTGCAATACTTGTAGTACTATGATAGTGGACCCGTTTGCAAAAAAATGGTCCATAGGGGTTGCGGGGTGTTTGAGTGGGGGGAAAAATAATGCGTCAAAAACGCTTGAAAGCTGGGATTGAAACATTCTAAAATCCATATCTCCTGAACGATTGATGTCAGATGGCTGCAACTTTGTAGTTGTCTTAAGAGATACTATGAGATTAGAAAAGGGTTACCATTTTGAAAGGGGGTGGTGAGGTATGGGGGTGGGTGTTGAAAAACTTTGAATTACAATGTCTTCCGACTCAATTGTGCCAGGAAAATAAAATTTGGTTTCTGTATATAGAATAACCAGTAGAGTCTACTGAATGTAAAATTTTGGAGGGGGTGGTGAAACGCGGAAGTAGGAGGACAGTAATTTTTTAAAAAAAAAAATTTTATAACTCAAGAACCGTAGAACCGGTGTAGGTGACTATGGGACTGACAACCTAGGGAATAACCAGGAGGCTATTTGTAACGTTATTTTTATACTCTGGATGAAATCATATAGAGTATTATAAGTTTAATCCAGCCCAAAAGTTTGTAACGCATAGAACCAAGCCTCGGACGAAAAAAAGTTATATATTATTTTTTGTTTATTTGTGGCCAAAAACCTCAAATCCGCCTGACGTCCGTCCGTCCGTCCGTCCGTCCGTCCGTCCGTTCGTCCGTCCGTCCGTCCGTCCGTCCGTCCGTCCGTCCGTCCGTCCGTCCGTCCGTCCGTCTGTCCGTGAACACGATAACTCAAGAACGCCTTCACCTAGGATCTTGAAATTTTGAATCTGGATGTTTGGTTGAATTTGTAAGGCTAAGTTCGTTAACGGGCAAGATCGTCCTACTCCTTCGGGTAGCTGCCATACAAAATGTCCTTAAAACACGTGTTCGAGAATATTAGTCGATAACTTAAGAAGGGTTTAAGCTACGACTTTGAAATTTTGTACGTGTTATTTTTCCAATAGTTGGAGCTAAATATATGATTATGAAGAAAATCCTGTTAGTCCTTCGTGTAGCTGCCATACAAATATCCTGTCAAAATGTATTCACTTAATTTACGAAACTCACTATAACTCAAGTAATCTTTTAGCTACGAATTCGGAATTTTGTACAAGTTAATTTTGAGTAAAAAGGAAGTTCGAGTTAACTAATCAGCGAAATTCTTTTACTCCTTCTGGTAGCTGCCATACAAAATGTCATTAAAACACGTGTTCAAGAATATTGCCGATAACTTCAGAAGGGTTTAAGCTACGTCTTTGAAATTTTGTATGTGTTAATTTTCCAATAGTTGGAGCTAAATGTATGATTTTCAAGAAAATCCTATTAGTCCTTCGTGTAGCTGCCATACAAATATCCTGTCAAAAAGTCTTCACTGAATTTACGGAACTCACTATAACTCAAGTAATCTTTTAGCTATGAACACGGAATTTTGTACAAATTAGTTTTGAGTGAAAACGAAGTTCGAGTTTACTAGTCAGCAAAATCCTTTTACTCCTTCTGGTAGCTGCCATACAAAATGTCCATAAGACACGTGTTCAACAATATTTTTCGATAACTTTTGAACGCTTCAAGCTACGAATTTGAAATTTAGTACACATTAATTTTTGAATGGTTCCAAGGAAAGGGATAAATATGTAAAAAATCGAGAGAGTCCTTCCTGCACCTCCCATGTGAAAGTCCTTCAAAAAGGACATTTTTTTCGATGACTTACCCAGTTCAAGATATGAAATTAAACACAGAATATTGTCTTTTAGTTTTGGGTAGCAATCTAATGGCAGTCCTTAATAAAGGACATACAACATGCATACACGTAATTCTACTTTATCCCCCCAACTACAATATAAATCGGAGTTCAGTATTCATCTAGAGTATTATACGATTGGCTTGCAGCCGATCGTGACTGCAGTATGTTTTAGGTTGTCAGTCGCATAATAACCTGCACCGAATCTCAACATTAAACACGTTTCGGACTTCTACCCATAAAATAATAAATTTGCGCCCAGAATATTGGCCGAGTTTTTAATAATATAAACCACAAATTAAACAAAATAGAAATTTTACATTTTCACGTTATAGTTGTCCGAGAAAATGACGACGAATTTACGAATATCTTCATATCGCTTAGGTCTGTTGAGGAATCGATTTAATTTCACTTCCATATGCTCGTTACATAAACGTTTAGAAACGGATTTTCCAGATTTTTCCATATTCAACCCGCGCGGGGTATAAATTAGATGATTGATTGATTTAACCCCTCCAAAATGATGTTTTCGTTTTCACGAATTCCGACATATTTCTTAGGTGTAATCGATATCGAACTCGCTTGCACTTCTAAGGGCTCTTAACATAATTGTCTAAAAACCAATATGAGCATTTTTCGATCTTCAATTCTTCCTTGGATTGTGAATGTTTTCACGAATTCCAACAAATCATTTAGGTCCAATGACATATCGAATTCGCTTTTACTCTAAGGGCTTTAAATATATTGATCTAAGAATTGATTGGACAATTTTTGATATTAAAACCTTTACGAGTTTTACATCCCCTTTTTTTACTAATTTTTACGTTCCTACCAGGGTTGCCAGAACCTGCTGCAGAACCCGCCGAATGAGCTTATGAAATAGCCCAAAACCCGCATGAAGACTTTGTAGCCCAAACACCGCGCTCAACTTTGCAATTTTAATAGACCTACTTAAACGTGTTGAACACAATTGCGATTTCGACAACGAACTGTTTTCCAGAATTCGTATAATGTGTAAAAAATATTTTGGTTAAATATAAGATTAAAATTGTAATTGAAAAATGATTTCGCCTGGTTTTCAAGTAAAACATAATTCGATTTCATTTACTGCTTGATCGCTTTTATCGATGAAAATCACTTTAAAAATACGCATTCGCGTAGACCGTCGTTTCACTCTCCCAGTACAAAAACTTATACCCCCGCTCTTTGGCGTTTATATACTGCATGTGTTGAGTCGAGAAATTTCCATCATATATACGGTTGTTTGTATAGAACGCGGAAGGTTTATTACATGCGAGAAGTGTCTCAAACACGTGAGAAGTACATAGAGCTCTTTAGAGTTGTTGTTTTTCTCTGGAAACTTTAATATCAATAACAAGTAAGTTGTTCGGGTTGTCAGAGTACACATGTAATAATAACTTTAGAGAGACTAAAATTTTTGCAATACGTGTCTGTAACCCACCAATCCAGTAAAAATTATAATTAATACATTATGCAAAAAATAAAGGAACTCTATGATAGTCATCAATATTAGTAAATCTATTGTATCTTGTATGTTATATTTCTAAGGGTGTCTATAACTTCAAAGAAAGTGGTTCATTTGTAAAAAGTCCACAAATAATGAACCGATTCTAAATTAATTTTTCTTTTCTAATATTATTTTTCAATATTATGACTGGAGAACCGAAATTTAGTGGCAAAAGGATGTGTGATATGACGTAGTTTGCAACCGATGTATTTGAGCGTTGTATTTTAGCAGATTTAACCCAAGAGACGACTGAAATTTAGTTTTCTAATTTCTCTATTTTTATATTTTCCTCGTAAATTGGGTCTGTTGTAAATTAGCAAAATAACCATATGTGTGTTTTCCGAATAGCCCAAAAAGCTATAAGTAGCTTTTAGAAATTTGTACCCGTGAGTGTGAATTGAACATTAATTAAATTTCTTTTGAATGGACATTTCCAGTATATTGCCCATAAAATTGGCCACAGACCCAGCCCACTGCGCAGATAAAGATAAGCATTGAGACTCATAGACAAAACCATTAAGGGATTGGTCATACCTTAAGATAGTTAGAGCAAAACATCTCCAAAAAGGCTTGTGGGTCGTTCAAGAAACACATGGAGAGGAAGGTTTAGGTTTAGGTTTAAGAAGGGGCGCAGCACTAAAACCACCGCGCTCACTAGGCGCCAAACGTGCTCATTGCATTCCCTCATATTAGAGTTTGCTTCTTGACGGCACTTTATACCAATTCTTTCATGTCTTTCGTTACAATTTTACCTTAAGCCCCAATCTGACCTCGTACTGTCATCGCGATTGCTTCCACTCGTACTACATAAAGCTTTTTAGGCTTCTGCGGTACCCTCCGGGGACAGATTGTTAGCCCGTCTCTCAACCTCTTAGTCCGGAGGTTTGGTTCAAGTTTTGGCTAGACATTATAGCTATGTGTTGTTATTGTGCCGAGATGTAGTTTTACAAAGATAGTATACCCAGAGAAAGAAAGAAGAAATACAGCCATATATAGCTGAGGCGGAAATTGTGATATTCGTATCTAAATGAATTCAGTTTCATCTGATCGGTTTGTGTCTCAGGTAAATCATGTACCCATGTATAAGAGCAACCCTCAGGTAAAAAGTCTTTGCGGGAAACTAAGCTGTACCTGGCTAGGTAGGATACTGCTAATACAGTACCAATGTACATAGCTAATGCGGTAAGCGTCTCTGATCTTGTAGGAACAGGAACAACATTCAGGTTTGATTAGGTTAGACAGCCACCTATCTTTCCAAGATAGTTTTCAGAGAAAATCCACGCAAAAACCATTATTTTTACTTGAAACAATCCTGTACTGTGTTTAGATGCCATTTGGAACCTGCGGCTTGAATATTAGTAGACTAGTACGGTCTAAACCAGCTAACTTGCTTGATAATAGCAGAAAAGTTGCCTGCAATTAATTATCAAAAATTAATACAATCATTTATTTCGATGCTAAGAAAAACTAAAAATATTAAAGAATTATAGCATCTATTTGAAAATTATTGACCTAACTCTGCCTTTCCAAAATTCCTTCCTGAGCTGATGCACGATCACTACACCAAGCAAGGTCTTTCCAGCAACCGAACTAGATATTAAGTTCCCTGCTCTAGTTTGGTTGGCGCCTCGAAAAGATCTCGAAAAGTGTGTCATATTATAAATATTTGTTCTTCTATATTGAATATGATGAAGCAAGGATTTACAATTAAATTGCATGTACGAACCCTGCCAGTTGTGAACAATTGAATAATTATAATTATGCAGCTGTCTTATTTTAAAACCTAGAACTTAAAGAACAGTCTGAAAACCAATTTGTAATCTGCCCTGTAAATTAAATATTAATAACCCGATTTTTTAGGGATTCTTCTAGATAACCTCATATAACTCCCAAAATATCGCGACAACAACATTTATTTGTTAGGGCTGACTAACAGAAAATGTTTAGTACTTCCCTTTTGAAATAGGACAGCCGCATAGTATTGTTATATTTTATGTATGCAAACGCAAATTTAGTTAGCAGTTCCCGATTGATGTAATTTATTTTTTTTAAATTTCGATCATATATTTCCTGAAAGCTTTATTGGAGTTTCAAACCATCGTCTACGACAGATCACAATCTGACAAACGTTTGGAAGCTATTGTTATATATTACATTGTCAATGTTGAATTTTTTGATTATTTTTGAACATTTAGCATCTAGAAACTATGAGTACCAGTCGAAATAATCAATTTAATTTGGAAAATGTGAACTTGCAGTGCTGCAAAAGAATGAAAATTTTATTGTACAGAATAAAAAGGTAACTAAATGCCCCGTAAACATTGCACTAATTGGTATTAGCGTGGAGTACACACAATAACAGAAACTCTGCGTAATTCACAACAATAATTGCTGATGCTAATTAATGTCGGACATGAGTGTGATGTACAAATAAGCCTCCAGGTCCACTGTACTATTTATATTCTTCGTTTTAATAAAATTTTTGCAAATTTAGAACAATGCATAGTGCCATTGTATGCAAATTCACTATATTTATGTACTGTAGAAAAAATTGTTTGTTGTTAACATTTCCATGTGTCTATCGTGTTTAGTATTTCACTTAATTTGCCACAAGCAAGTAATTAGTGTTTCAAACAGTTCCCTACTTGGCTTCATTAGTGAAATTGATTGGTAACGTGATTTTTCATAAAGTCACGTTTTATAAGCATGTAATTATCCCACAAGCTATTGATTTTGCAATATGTACTCTTAGAAAAGTCCTTCGGTAAGTTTAAAGTGTAGTTAAATTATTTTTAGAAAGAATTCGAAATTGTTGAGAACTTTGCAAATTTCTTGTAGTTGTTAGTTACAAGATTTTTCTCTTTAAATATGCTGCAAGTACTAAACATCAACCTAACTTTGTGGAAGAATTTTTCTAGGCTACACTGTTTTAAACAAAATTAATTTTCAACCCAATTTTTACTTGAAATTTCCAGTATATTTCATTTTTTCAAGTAAAAGTACACATTTCAATCACTTTTCCACGAAATTACTGGTATTAGTAAATTATTCATGTACTTTTCAACTGAACCGTGCAATTTACATGAAAAGGCTTGCAAAATTACGCAACATTTCGTGTAAAATTAATTGTAAATTGAAAAGTACGTTCTTTTTCGTGTATTTTTACTTGTCTATTTGAATTTTACAACGAAAAACATGTAATATATGAAGCGACGAAGTTGGACGCTTCGTTCGATTTTGTTTTCTACTGAAATGAAAATGAAACGCATTCGGTGACGCAGTGGCGACGCGCAAAAAAACCAGAAAACAGCAAAACCGGAATTGATCGCTGGTTCGATTTCTACCTACAGCCAAGGGTCTTATTAAGAGTAAGTAAGTAAGAAATTATATTAGAAGTAGGGATAAAGAGTGCTAATTATACACTTTTTTAGAGTATAAATTCAAGAGAACATCCAGTGAATTTGCTGCTTTCGAAGTTAAAATTTACTGATTGCAAATTGAAATTTACTAACCAAAAATTGAAAATTACATTCAAATTGAATATTACATCCCAATGTAAATTTACTTGAAAAGGTGCGGCATATTTGCCTACTATCTACTAAAAGATGTAAAATTCAATGGATTTTTTTTAACGTGTAACTATTGCTTTGAATTAACTAAGTACCATTAATAGTCCTAGTTACCTTTAGCATTTAGGCCTATCTACCGAATATTCTCAAAGCAACTTTTTGTTCTTTTACAAAATCAAAAAATCTCAGGTGATGAAAAAGCACCCGGTTTGGACGAAATTCCCAACTGCGTGTTAAAACGACTCCCTCGCAAGGGGGTGATAACTCTTAACTTTGTATACAATGCTTACCTTAAACTTCTCTACTTTCCTCCTACTTGGAAACAAGCCATAGCTATCCCCATTCCGAAACCGGGTAAAGATCATAGCTACCCCCAAAACTTTAGACCAATAAGCTTACTGCCAGTTATTAGCAAAATATTCGAAAAGATTATATTCCAGCGAATACAAGACTTTCTGGACTCAACCAAAACTATCCCAGATTTTCAATTCGGATTTAGAAAAGGTCACTCAACCTGTCACCAGCTATTTCGAGTCACGAAATTCGTTAAGGAAAGACTCCATGAAAGAAAATCTGTGGGAGTGATGACGCTTGATATAGAAAAAGCTTTTGATACAGTCTGGCACGAAGGCTTAATATTTAAATTAATTAAACTATCACTCCCGACTATCACTCCCGATGTGAAATTTTACTGTAGCATGCACATAACATCCACTGTTTTTCAGGCGGAGACTCATGCTATTGAACTATGCATTAGAGAAAATATCAGACGGGGCTACAAAAACCAACAAGTATATATTCTCTCGGACAGCAAGGCAGCAATAATGGTACTTCAGTCCGTTCAAATCTACTCCAAACTTGTTTGGAATTGCCTCCAATGCCTGATTGAACTCGGAAATAAAAACAGAGTTAGTCTCATTTGGATTCCGGGACACAGCGGCTATATAGGTAATGAAATGGCCGACTTAATGGCTAGGAAAGGTTCAGAAGCTGACTTCATGGGACCATATCCATTCTGTGGGATACCATTCAGCCCTGCCAGAATGAACATCCGAATGTGGCAAAAATCGCAAAGTGCCATTCACTAGGACTTGGCACCGGGCAACAGGCACTCAAAGCTTTTTATGCCAAAACACTCGGAAAAAAGAACATCTGATTATCTGAAACTAAGCAGACATCAGACCCGAACCTTAGTGGGAGCTCTGACTGGACATTGTCACATGAGGAAGCATCTCAATAGGATTGGTCTCTCTGAGACTAAAATTTGCAGAATATGCAATGACGAAGACGAAACACCAGAGCATATCCTCTGTGAATGTGAGGGTTTAACTCGCAAAAGGCTTCGTCACTTCGGTCAGGGTTTCATGGACCCATCGAAATTCCTGATCATTTCTCTTCGCAAAATACTAGGCTTCATTGAAAGCGCAGGGATCGAAGAGGAATCATAATCAAACCGGGGGGACGTCACAATAAGCCCAATTGAGGCTGCAGTGACAGAGGGTAATCATACCAACCCCTATTTCCAAATCTATCTATCTATCTATCACTCCCGATGTATCTAGTGAAAATTGTTCAGTCTTTTCTATTAAACAGATCATTTACAGTTAAAATTAACTCTTCCTACTCTGACAGTCGCCAAATCTCTGCGGGAGTCCCACAAGGATCATGCCTAAGTCCAACGCTGTTCAATATCTACACGGCAGATATCCCATCACATCCAAATTGCGAACTAGCAACCTTCGCAGATGATACATGCGTCTATACCAGCTCAATCGATCCAGACACGATATTAGCAGTACTCGAACTTTATACTCAAAGACTTTACCAATTTTACCACCGGTGGAAAATTAAAATAAATACAGCAAAAACACAAGCTATGTTTTTCACCAAAAAGAGGAAACGGTCAAACCTTCTCAGCCGCAAAATCAACTTTATTGGTCAAAAAATTCCGTGGTCTGATAACCTAAATTACCTTGGTGTTCTACTTGATAAAAAACTCTCCTTTCGTTGTCATATAGATAACATAAGTTTCAAAGTCAGCAAGGCTATGTATGCCCTGTATCCTCTTATAAATAGAAAATCCCAACTTTCTGAGGAGAACAAGATCTTACTGTTCAAAATGGTAATCCAACCCATTATCGCATATAGCTCTCCTGTTTGGGATCATTGTGCAAAGTCACATATTAAAAAGCTTCAGGTCTCACATAATAAGTGCCTCAAAATAATAATGAAGAAACCATTCTTCTTCTCCACCAGAAGTCTCCACGCAGAAGTTAAAGCGCAAACTGTTCTTGAATTAATTTCAACCAGATACTCATCTTTTGTAACAAGACTGGAACTAGTCGACAATCCGATAATACTATCACTCATATATTGGTGTCTAATTTGTTTTTGTTCAGTTAGTTAATTACCTTTTTACTATTTTTGCTTTCCTTTAATTTAAGTTAGTTTGTAAGTTAGTTTTAAACTCACTACACCAGGTTTTTTGTATTAATTTTTCCTTGAATTTATTTCACTAAAATTCTCGTAGATGCTTCGCTTTGCTGTGAACTAGATTTAATTTAGCTGTTAAGATATTGAATTATCTCTTCTCTAAATTATAAATTATAAGATGGTAGACATAAGTGGAAAAACTAATAAATATAGATTGAATTGACAAATTGACAAAACAGTTTTTTTTTCTCCAAATACCATCTGAATGTTGTGCTAAATTGGAAGTTAGTTTTTAATTCCAATGGAAAAAATCTGCCAACAGTCTGGGCGCAACTTTATTATTTTTTGGGTAGAAGTTCGGAACGAGTTTAATTCTGAGATGCGATGTAGCTTTCTATGTGACTGAAAACCTAAAAAAAGTTCGGGAAGCGGTTAAAATGGGGTCGCGCTAGAATACTTACGCCGCTGCCTCATATAACATATGAATTACATAATTGGGTCATACACCGGGACAAGATCTAGTCCTAGTATAATATCAGTTGTTACCGCATTAGAAGATTTTTCGTGATTTGGTTTCGGGCCATTACATGAAATCGGAAATGCGTTTGAAGATATAAAGTCTGTGGAAGTGCAAACCAATCTAATATCTCATCAATCCTGAGATATATGTCGAAACCCATACGTCCTATTGGAGTTGAATAACAAACATCTTGAAATCAACGTTTTGACGATTATGTAAGAAGCCTTAGGAAGTAAAAATGAATACGATATCTCATTAGAACTAAGAAATATGTAAGAATTTGTGAAAATATATGCAACACCCTTGCACCCACTTTGGGGTTGAATATCCAAAAATCCTGAAAGAAGTTTTTAGATATATATAAAGAAAGCTCGAGGAAGCGAAAACCAATCCGATGTCTTATTACTCCTAAGAGATATGACGGAATTCGTGAAAACGTGTTCAACCCATTTTTACACTCTTAGGGGTTGAAAAAGCCAAAACCTTGAAAACAAGTTTTAGGTGATTATTAAATAAGCCCGTGGAAGTGAAAAGTTATTCGATATCTAATCAGACCTGAGGGATACGGCTGAATTCGTGAAAATGTATAATCCCCTTTACACCACCAAGGAGGTTCAATTCTAAAAAATGCTGAAAATGCTTTCTAGGTATTTATATGAAGAACCCGTAGAAAAAAAATTAGTTCAATATTTCGAAAGACCTAATAGATATGACGAAAATCGTGAAAACATATGCATTCCACTTTCACTGATCTTTTTTTTTGCCCCACTTCCGAACGCCAATGGATATTTTAATTTTTTTTTAATCAAGATTACTTTTCTAGTTGATTTACATACATATACGTACCGAATTTCAACTTTCTAGCATAAGCCGTTCTATAGTTAGGAAAAACACCCCCCACCACCGTACCATACTACCCCTATAAAAAATTATATTTTTCCAACATGCTACTACTACAGTTCTATCTAAATACCAAGTTTCAGCTTTACATTGTTATAGGTTCTCGAGATATAAAAATCGGAACTTTTTACTTTTCACCCTTTCCCACCCTTACCCTCTACACTCTCATCTTCTGGGGGTCTATTAGGCCTACTTCTGGTAAAAATTGTAAGCATCTATCTTACACCGTTCTTGAGATATGAGACGTGATTTTTTAAAAAAATTCTTACCCTCTCCACTTCCATGCTCCACTGCCCCCTTAAAAAATTTTACTTTCAGCAAACCTTATTTGTCAACATTTATACAGAAACCGATTTTTATTTCTCTAGTACAATGCGTTCGTGAGAAATCGTAATCTAAAATTTTTCAATCCCCACCCCCGTACGTCACTGCCCCTTCTTAAAAATTTGTTTCCGATCTATTCTCCTAGTATACTCACAAATGCTCATTAAGTTCTAATTTCGTGACATTAACCGATTAGGAGATATGGATTTTAGAATGTCTCACTCCCCTTTACCTATATTTTAATTTTTTTTATCAAATGGGTCCACTATCGATGCTCTATATAAAGTCCAAGTTTCAGCCTCCTAGCCTATACGGTTACTGAGATCTAGAAACCAAAATTTTTCGTCTAAAACGCTTCCCCACCTCCCCCCTCACACCCGCACCACTCAAAAGGTGGCCACTTGAAGGGGTTTGCTCAGTCTACCAACAAAAAGAAATTCAACTTAATAGCTCAAAGAGTTTGAGAGCTATAAGCTTTCAAACGTTTTGCGTACGGCGGACGGCGCACAGACGGACTGAACATTTTTTTTGCTTTTTTGGTGTCTATTAGTCATGAAACGTGGAAAAAAAATTTTCAGGGTAGCAAATTTTTTTTTTTTAAAAATCGATAACAATACTTTATTATTAAAATAATAAAGTCAAAAACAGTGGATCGTAGCAAAGACCTATTTGTTCCTCATATGCAACATTTTGGGAGAAGTAATATGCGTTTTTTACATAGTCCATTGACGAAAGTGTGTTGATTTTTGAATTTCTGATGGAATTTAGGTTTAGTTCAGTTTTGTTTATTTGCTCCGATCTCTCAGTTTCACTATTTCAAAATTATTCGCGTTGTCGTTTTTACAAAAAAAAATTACACTCCCACCTTAAAACCAATACAAAGTCAGGCCATATTTTTAATTTAAATTTAATTTTTCAACGTAAATTACAAAAAGGTTGTTTGTCGGATGGAGAAATTTTTTAATACTGAATATAAGGTCATTTGTAATTTAAATATCGGATGAACTACACCATAAAAATAATTGATATACCTAGTCGAAATATAAACCGGAACAAGTTAGTGAAAGAGAAATAATAAATATAATAATTAAAAATTTCTCTTCTCTGGTCTTGCAGTATCACTAGCTTCAATTACGTCGTACATTTTAAAACACACTTAAAAAACATTATGAGGTTTATCAAAAAAACGACTGCAATTAAAACCGCTCACAATATTCTTTGAATGGCTATGCAAATAACACAATTTATTATTTCCATTTTGGTCGGAGTGTTATGAGACCATGGTGTAAAATAATATTTCCTGTAATTTTATTATTCTCAATGGGAGCTTTCACAATCAACCTAATTACCTGAACACAGAGTACACCCCAGTCCACCCGAACCTTGTATGAATTTTGATCGTAATTTCATATTTTGAATTTTAACATTTCGTTTTAATATCGGTAATGTTGTTTTATAAACGAATTCTTTATTGGGTAGTATACGATTATTAAAACTCTGAATCAGTAACCCAATTTTGAATAAAATAAGTTCTACAGAATTTCTGTTCAGCTATTTTGTTTTCGTATTTTTAAAATAAACAAATTTATATTATTGTTGGGATATTTTCATTTAAAAAATCTAAATGGTACTAAAATCATATCGTAAATATCAATTTAAGCTATGATTTTATTTTATTATACAATTCGACAACTGCAATTTTTGGCGGAATTTTTAATGCAACTCTTTTTTATTCGAAAAGTAAATACTGAAAATAAAACAGAATGCATGAAAGGCATTATCTCAAAACTAGAAGAATAATTAATAACAAAAAATATTGATCGATAAAAAAAAGGGTTCTACCTTAAAAATTTCTTTTCGCTATTTAGGACTAATAGACCAGGCAAATGAAAAAGACAAATTTTTGTCCGTCCTGAATGCTAAGCTAAGAGTGTTTAGCTACTAAGGTCAAGTTCATTTTGGTTGGTAGATTGTGTTGACCCTTTAACAGGCCACTTTCGTTACAACAAGTTAACAATGAACCCCTACTGGGATAAAAATTGGAGGCCACGATAGAAGTGAGGAAGCTGGAAGACGGTGGGGAAGGGTTAAAAACAAAATATTCTGATTTTATATCTCGAAAGCCGCTAATGGTAGAAAGCTGAAACTTGGTAGATATATTGGGCTGGCTATGGTAGAGGCATGGACTAAAAATATAATTCTTTCTTATCTGAGGAACGGCTTACTCTAGAAAATTGAAACTTAGCAAACATTTCTAGATTTATTGCAAAAGTAATTTGATTTTTTTTCATAATTTGATTGACGTACGGAGGTGTGGTAGAAAAAAGTGTCGACGTGAAAGTCTATATGTTTTTCGAATTTCGTCATTTCTCTTAATCCTTCTGCGATATTGAATGAATTTCACATCAACGAGTTCCAAAGATAAGGGCATAGAAATGGTTTTCTGTTTTTTTTTATATTCAACCCTTAAGAAGATGAATAGGGTTGTGTTCATTTTTACATGTTCTGACATATCTCTTAGGTGCAAGGGCGGAGCTTCCATAGGAGCAAGTGGAGCAACTGCGCCGGGCGCTAAATTTTTAGGACGCCATACATACTGTTTCACCTACCTACAAAATTGCTCGGTCATGAACCATACAATCCTGCAATTATCACTAAATTCACTGATTGTAAATTTTGCAATTCTAAAACACGGCATCTTACCTACATATATCTATCCATCCAAATACAATTTAACAACACGTCGTACACCCAAACATTTGTTACATGTTCATATCACCCTTCTCCAACTAGTTTACAGAATTTTGTATGACTAACATGATTTTCCTACACTGATCCGACACGTCTGTCTACATCGTATTGTTCGATCATACATGTGCGAATCTATTGACTTACTCTTTGGCGCAAACATTTAATCCGCACTATCGTTCGACATTCAATACGCACGG